>CM029918.1:6250000-7500000 GCA_017639245.1 Myiopsitta monachus
TCCATTTGCGATAGACCTTTTCTGTTAAGAAAGTAGTTTATTTTATTGCTCAGGACACACAAGGACACATGCTTCAATGAGCTACTTTCAGAGTTTAATGAAGAAAACTGTGAACAGGCAAAGGCTTTCTTGAGTGATTCAAAAGACTTATTTTATTAAGAATTTCACCAGAACAGAAATTCAGTAATGAATGTAGGGATAGAACAAGATTCCTGGAGACATTATAGAGATATTTTTCAAATTTGAAAAACCAGTGAAATATTCAATGAATTGAGGCTTCCAAATGAGGATCAAATATTATGCTTTCAAAGAGATTTTTTTTTAATTGCAGACTTTATTTTCAGAATCCTTCTAATTTACTCTTCTGCATTCCTCATAAACTTAAGGACTTCACCCATGAATTATATTAACCATTTAAGCACATCTATATACATTTCAAGTGGTTTTGCTTTATAATTCCAAATGAAGTACTAATAATTAATACAACTGTGAAAAGGAAAGTACCATTCCAGACTGAAGAAAGACTTGTGGGTACTGGTCAATGAGAAACTTAACATGAGATGGCAGTGTGCGCTCACAGCCCAGAAAGCCAACCATATCCTGGGCTGCATTAAAACGTGCGTGACCAGCAGGTCAAAGGAGGTGATCTTGCCCCTCTGCTCTCGTGAGACCTCACTTGGAATATTGTGTGCAGTTCTGGTTTCCCCAACATGAAAAGGGCATGGAACTGTTGGCACAAGTCCAGAGAAGGGTCACAAGGAGGATCAGAGGACTGGAGCACCTCCTGTATGAAGATAGGATGACAAAGTTGGGTCTGTTCAGCCTGGAGAAGAGAAGGCTGCGTGGAGACCTCATAGCAGCCTTCCAGTATCTGAAGGGGGGCTATAGGGATGCTGGGAAAGGACTATTTGTTAGGGACTGTAGTGATAGGACAAGGGGTAACGTGTTAAACTGGGGAAATTTAGAATGGATATAAGGAGGAAATTCTTTAGTGTTAGGGTGGTGAGGCACCAGAATGGGTTGCCCAAGGAAGTTGTGAATGCTCCAACCGTGGCACTGTTCAATGACAGGTTGGACAGAGCCTTCGGTAACATGGTTTAGTGGGAGGTGTCCCTGCCAATGGCAGGGGGTTTGAAACTGGATGATCTTAAGGTCCTTTCCAATCCTAACTACTCTATGATTCTATAATCATATAGGGTATTAAGGTATTCCCTTTTACATAGTTGGTTGCAGATTTCAACTAAAGAAATGGTGAAAGTTTCGATCTCCACTTGAAGGGTTGAGATACAGACAAAGACTAAACATTTCAGATAGCTCCTATATGTGGATAGAAATGAAAAGCACCATTTGCTTCTCCATGAGCATAGAGATTTTTTTTTCCACAAATACACACCAAATGACCAACCTACACTCCATAGTTGTTGGCAGTTACTTCTGAAATTAGATAACGATGTTACTAAACTAGTGAACCTCATTAGCCTTATTTGCATGAAGTATAAATTAACTATTATCTTAGAGAAACTCAGAAAGGAACATATTTACTCCAAGTTGCATTAGAATATTAAGCAGTAACAAATTATATCCTTTCATGTAAGTCAGTAAAAAATGAGACCACTAGTGTTATTTCACATGTGTTATATCACCACAAGTAATCGGAGAACATTGTATTTATTAAATGAGGATGCGTGAGCAGATGCTCCTAAATTGTTATTTTATGAATAAGATGTTTTAATAATGCATTTGCAGGTTAGGAAAGCAAAAGACCAGCTTTTGATCTGAGGATCACTTCAGCATATTCAGCTGCTTAAGGAAAGGTATGTGCAAAGACTGTGGAGATCCTGTGCAACACCTGAGGGATCCTCTTTTAGGATCAAATGCTGTTTGAACTACCCTGACTCCATGTGAAGATGGTAGTCGCCAGCCTTCTTTCACTGCTGGGTTGTCAAGCTGTGCCATCTATTGAACCACACTGGCATGCTGGCAGTTCTGATGCAGGGGTATGGAGAAGAAAGTGCTGGCACAGAGCATGTCAGAGCAGGGTCCACACAAACACAGCCTGGAGTTCCTCAGACAGGGGACTCTCACCTCAAGGTGGGGGGACCACCCTTGCACCATTTTCATTCTGCTCCAAGGAATCTCTTAACACCACTTTATGGAAACACATAATTTCAGTCTGAGGACTCTTCTTCCAGGTGGTTAGGCCCCTTTGCCTTCATGTTGAGGACACTTTTCTGGAGGCGATGCCTAAGAAGCAAATCCAGCACAACTGTCTCCCCAGTTGGTGTGAACAGACTTGTAACATTGGCCTCTTCCACTAGACCATGTGTCATGGGTTCAGCAGTAGGCAGTCATTTTTCTCCTTCTTGGTAGCTGGCGCAGCACGGTGCTTTTGATTTTGGGCCTGGGAACAGCGCTGATAACACCAGTGTTTTCAGTTACTGCTTGGGAGTGTTTTGGTCTGGCCAAGGACTTTCTGAGTCTCATGCTATGCCAGGGAGGAGGGGGAGCCAGGAGGAAGCAGGGACAGGACACCTGACCCAAACTGACCAAAGAGGTTATTCCATACCACAGCACGTCATGTCCAGGATGTGAAGACGGAGGGCAGAGACCCAGAAGGGTGCGGTGGTGGAGTGGGGGGTTCGCTGCTGGGGGGTGCACTGGCTGTGTCGGGCTTGGTGAGCAGCTGTATTCTCTTTCCTGGTATTTCTCTTGTATTATTACTGGTGGTAGCAGTAGTGATTTGTGTTATACCTTAGTTCCTGAACTGTTCTTATCTCAACCTGTAGGAGCTGCATTCTTTCGATTCTCCTCCCCATCCCCTTGAGACTGGGGGAAGAAAGAGAGGGGAGTGAGTGAGAAAACTGCATGGTTTAGAGGCTTAAACCATGACACCATGGCTCTTTGAACTGGTGTCTGTGAAATGAAGTATTAGCTCCTTCTACAATTTGGGTAGAGCCAGATTCAGCAGATGTGAGCAGACCCGGTTGTAAGAACAAACCCCTTCCTGAGCCTGAGATGCAAACGCCAAGCTTGCCTGCAAGCAGAGGAGCAGGTACCTCATGAAATGTCATGCAGGAGTCTCAAATGATTTTCAAGGTTAGGCTTGCAATAGATGTGCAGCACTTGAACAGGGAGAGGGTACATACAGTCCTACAGTATCATAGCAGGTAGCTAATTACTGGTATGGCCCCATAATCCTCAGTTAAAGTGTTCAATAAGGAGAATACATATCAAAAAAAAACACCCTAGACTTTTATTTTCAGTGAGCGAGTGCACTGTAGACACCACTTTAAAAATGCTTAAAAAAAAACCCAAATCTTAATTCAGTTGCATTTAGCATATTTGTGCTGACCAATTTGTTAAATGCAATAAATGAAAAGTCATCTCTTTGCTTGAAAAAATCCCCACACTATAAACCAAGCTACAAGTAACAATATTTTACCATCCCATACAACCTGAGTTTGTCTCTTTCCACATAGAGCAATAGGGAAAGTGAGAATTACGAGTAATTCTGTTCAACAGACGATAGTGCTCCTCTGTGTGTGTACAACTCTGTGTGTGTGTGTGTTATATCATTCGGAAAAAACAGGGAAGCAATTACTTCAACAACTCAAAATTAGTCCTCTTTCCTGTGTTTCCAATTCATCTGTTTTAATAGTCAGTACACAGGACAACTTCTTCCGGATACTTTGCTACAGAGAATCTGTCACATAGTTCTCTCTTGTATTAATTCTGATTAGTACTATGGCACTAAACAATTAATTGAGTTCATAATTATCCAGATTTTTTTTTTTTTTAATATTGTGCCTTAGCACTTCCAGGCTTTTGGGTGGTGTTTACTTTCCATCTATCAACACACAACCACCTTGGTACAATGAAGATATCACAGAGGTGTCTGTCTGGTTGGTTTGTTTGTAGTTAAAAAAAACAACCAGCAAACTAAAAAACCTTATCAGCCTTACACTACATGGCATGATTTGAAATAGCTTTAATAATTATCTTATAGTTTGAAGGACCATGTACTGAATTACCGAAAACTTCAAGAATATGAGGGTTTTTTTTTGTCCTTGCCAGAATAAAGAAAGATACCAATAGCACAAATCCCTCCGATAAGTGTTCACCTGACCCATTAGCTTCATGACTCTCCCAGTGTCAGGATCAGAGAGACACCCTGCAGCTGTCTGATCCAGGGAATTTTTGCCACCTCTTGACCTCTTCACTGTTTCATGATGTGGTGTAGCACAAGGAATGCAGCAATTCACTGTGGTCATTCTCATAATGCTTTGGACTTGATAGGATGTTACTTGCCTGTTGCTTTAAACTTTCTGTTTGCAGGCAGTTCAAATCAGCAGGTGGTAGTAAATGCAGAATGCTTTTTCCAAGACTCCATTGGCTCTTTTCTATTTACACAGCTTCTATCACACTTATCACAATGGCATCTAAGCCCTTTACAGTGTTAAAGTTGACAATTACCCTGACAGCTTTTCTAAACCTATTGAAGCTTACCACAGATTGGCACAGCTTCCCCTCAGCTGCTACATACAGGCTATAAGATTGCCAATAATTTCAGAGGCTGACAGACCAGCAGTGTTTCAGTCCAGGGATTACCCAAATGTATACTTCTTTGGCTGGTGTCTCAGTTCGTCAATTATAAGATTTCATCTCAGAATGCTTCTACATGCCAATTTTAATTGTTGCCAAAAACTGTGTGTAGATGCAGAAGCATAGTACTTCTTACAAGACAGCAAGCAGCAGTAGAATAAAGTAGGTGAAATGCCAGATACCTGTGGAAAATTTATGATGCTATGCAGCTGCATTGAGTTTCCATAGAAGTATTTGAATGCAAAAAAATAGATGTGGTAGGACTTGATTCTTCTCTTCATTACATTTGTCTTTCAAAAATGACTAAAAAATAGTGTCCTTGCTTCAGCAGTAGCAGTATTTTTTTCTCCTCCTTAGTAGCTGGTGCACTACTGTGTTTTTGACTCTCAACCTGGGAACAGTGCTGATAATACCGATGTTTTTAGTTACTGCTCAAATGTTTAGTCTGACCAAGGACTTTCTGAGTCTCATGCTCTGCTAGGGGAGGAAAAAGAGGAAGAGAAGCTAGGAGGAAGCAGAGACAGGTCATCTGACCCAAACTAGCCAAAGAGGTATTCCATACCACAGCACGTCATGCTCAGGATGCAAAAACTGGGGGCAGGGACCCAGAAGAGTTGATTCACTGCTCAGTCAGGCTTGGTATCAGTCAGCAGGTGGTGAGCGGTTGTATTCTCTTCCCTTCTTGTTTCTCTTGTCATTATTATTATTGGTGGTAGCAGCAGTGGTTTGTGTTATACCTTAGATACTGCACTGTTCTTATCTCAACCCGTGGGAGTTACATTCTTTTGATTCTCCTTCCCATCCCCTGGGACTAGGGGAGGAAGGTGGGAGGAAGCTAACTAACTGTGTGACTGATTCACGCTGGGCTTAAACCACGACATATAGGAAGTTGGTTGTAGCCTGCTAGCCATCTTATCAAATTTTTGTTCCGTGTATGTTAAACACATTTGTCTTCGGGGAATGTGAACCTTTTCATAAATAAAACAAAGAGAAGTTTCCCTTCTCTGTTTACCTCCTGCATCTATCACTCCTTTAGCTCAGTAATAGTATTCAAGTGCCATTTAGAAAGTACATTCTGGAAAAATATCTGCTAATCAAAATGCTGATTTCTGAATGCTGTCCTTGGGAGATTCTGATATACCTAGTTATGGAGTTAAGAAGTTTGTCTTGCCATGTAAATTTATGCATGAGAACATTCAAAAGCCTCTCTCCAAAAAAGTTAATGAAACAGACAATGACAAGCTAACCTTCCTCACCCAGCAGGATATTGAAACACGAAGAAGGCAGGGTTTAGTGCCAATGGACTATTTACTTGCTGGTATAAATTTGTATGGTTTTAGGAAATCCACACTAATTTTCAGAATCTAAGGATATTCAGCAACAAGTTAAAATTAGATATCACATTCTGGCCTACCTGAACTAGAAGCTAACATTAAAAAACAACAACAACAACAAAAATCAAAACCCAGACCAACCAACCAAAAAAAAAAAAAAATAGAAACCCAAAACCCCCAAAAAAACCAAAACAAGCAAACAAAAAACATATACAAACAAAAAACCCATCCAGAATGATGACATAAGCAAGATCTGTTTACTGTTAAGTAAATTAAAAAATCACACTGGGTAAGACAATAGAGGCATTTTTCAAGTATCTCAAAGCAAAAAGAATATCCTTGAGCCTTGCTTTATTAGGAATCCCTCCCATTCACCATCGTAATTCAAAGCTTATTGCAAGTGGTCATGAAATGACATCAGCCAGATTCCTCAGTCCTTGTGAATGCATCCTGACAATTCCATGAACTTGTGGGTGTCCAGTTTGCTTATGTATCTATTTGTTAACCTTATCCAATCTGGTTTTAACTAACTTTAGCATTTTCCTCTGTTAAGAGGTGTTTTTCCAGAGCAGATTATTCTTTGGGTAAAGAAATCGGCTTGTTTCTTCCGTTTCAATTTACTGTCCCCAGAAACTGCATCACAAAAAAAGGCTGTTTACTAAGGGCTATGAGTGCAGTAGGCTGCAAGGAGTCTGAAAGACAACTGCTGCTATGATGAGTAAAATAACTACATTTTAAGATATCAGAATGCATCTATATCCTGAACTAAGACCAAGAAATACAAAAAGTTTTGTGGCTATATTTTAATTTACTTGATGCAGCTGCAGCATAATTTTTGCAATAGATTATATTATACATGAATTTATTATATTTGTCACAGAAACCAGAACAAATAAAGTCAAGAGAAGTTTTGTTACTAGATTACATTAAACTAGAGTTGCATCTTCTTGATTTTGTCATCAAATATTTCCGTATTTTGTGATAGGTAAAAGACAAAAAATAAAAAAATAAAAAAAAAAATAGTGTGCATAGCCAGAGAAAAAACCTTGCTTTTCATTATTTTTCTATGAATATTTATGACCTATGGTATCCCTGAAATTGGGAATTTCAACCTCCTTAGCACTTAACATATGCCTACAATGTTGGTAATACTATTTTTTTTTTTTTAAATGTCCTAGATATGTCACCCTGAAACATAACATCAAGAACTCCCATTTGTTAATCTGAATTAATGAGCAGATGATGTCCAGCTAAGGCTGGAAAAAGTAATAATCATATATTGCTAGGGATGAATCACATATGCACGCATACTGTATTTTCTGAAGAATAAATCCTTTATCACAAAAATTGTCTCTGTTCTTCCTACTTATGTAAGCATTCTTAATGTTTTGGGGGTTTGTTGTTTTGGGGTTTTTTGGGGGGAGGCATAAGGAAAAAATTTGACTAAGCAGGGAAAGTACAGTTTTATTACTTTTTGGACAATGTTGCTTTTTTTTTTTGTATAATAATGGACACCAAGAACAACATGTTTTGTGATGGTTTTGTGGGGTTTTGAGGGTTCTTTTGTTTGTCTGTTTGGTTTTTCTAGGAGCAGAAAGAATCTTTTTATTTGTTATTAAATAATTTCAAAGAATAATATAATGTATCACTAATCATTTTTAACACTTATACAAGGCACATGAGATTTACTGAGAATAAATTAAAAACATATACTGTATTTTCTTTCATATTTTTCTGTAAAACCTTTCAGCAAGAGAAATTCTGGAGCACCTGAACAACCCCCACACACTCCTAATTCTGGACTGCTTCAGAGGTTGGAGATGTTCATGGAATGTGGTGTGAGTCTCTTTGATGTTTTGTAATGTCCTCCTGACTGACCTCCTGGGTCGAATCCCTTTCTAGACTGTTATCTCACACTGGGAGGTTGTTCTTGAGCTTTCAAACACATGCGTAATGATCAAGAAACATTGAGGAAGTATAACAATGCAAAAAGGAAGCTGGGGTTTCTTCTTGTTATGTCTTGCCACTGTGTCCCCCAGGCTGGGAAAGATTGTGGCTCAAAGAGAGAACAACAATAATTATTTAGAAAAGAAGATTATTTATTCATATTTATTAGTAACCTAGGTACTTTAAAAGGTTTATTCACTTCCAACTCCTTTAAAACGTTTTTCTATATTTATTTTATGAACCCATGCCAGTAGTTTTAACCCTTCAGAGGCAAGGCAAACCTGAATATGAAAAGAAACTTGCTTGTAATTGCAGTGCTAGCAGCATAATGCCTATCTTTTTCTGAAAATCTTTCTGTTGACATGTTTTATGTTATTATTTTAACTTTAAACCTATAGCTTGTGCCTTTTTTGTCATTAGAAATGACGGACAGAAGCTTTTTGACGCTTGTTAAAACAGAGCTGTGAGAAAATGAGAAAAGTGGGATTATGCATTATCTAGAGCTAGATTCCTCTAGTCAAAAAGAAAAAAAAAACCAAAGCAACATAAATGCAGCAAATTGCGGGGGTCTTAACTGAAATGCATTGCAAAAATATGTATTTTGTTTGGTTTTTTGTGTTTCTTTCAAAAGCACTTTCAGCTGTAGCTTTAAGAAAATTAACTAGATAGTTGAGGAAGTTTGTGAGAAAACTTTTCAAGATCAGTAAGAAAAAAAATATTAATCTTTCAACACTCCACAGAAGCCAGAACAGATAAAACAAGACTGGTATGCTTCTCCATTGTCTTCTCCTTTAACTAGCCTGTGGTACTGAGAAGTTCAGTAAAGCAATCTGAGTGCTTTGTTGAATGGACAACAGGGCTGAGGAACTGATCAGTGGGGGCACTCGTTGTTCTTCTACCTTTGCCTGTGCTGCACATAAGTTTTATTTGTGATCCACAGCTCTCTAGATTTCACTGATTGTATTTCCTCTTCAGCATAGGCCTGGGAATAAGATATTTGGAGTGTAGACTCTTTGCCCATGTACACAGATTCTCCTATAAATCTCTGCCAAGAGACCAAGGGTTAATCTTCACTGTAATGAGCAACTCTTCAGCTAAGTACTGGCTGCTGTTAATTTAATTTACTGTGTTTACCAGTAATGTTTCTCCAGGGAATCCATTTGTGTCCTTTCCCTGGCATATTATTTCTGTGGTATGTGTTAAAAATAAAACAAACAAACAAAAAAACATCCCCAAAACAAAAACCTAAAACAACCGCTAAAAAAAGAGCTATAAATACCAAGAATGAATTATACATGTTTTTGGAAATCAGAGGTTTTGCAGCATGTTTTCTTTAGGCATTTTGTAAAAGCATATGTTACATTGACTGAGGCTCAACTTTGACACATTCACCAAATTCTAGTCAAGTATGTATATATGTATGGGTTACAGTACAACTGAAAACTCATCTCTAAAGGTACATTTTATTATTTTATTTTTTTTTTTTTTTTTTTTAAGGTCTGTGAGGGAACAGCTTGGGAAATACAGTTTGAGAGGTAAATCTTGCTATGGTATTTTTAGGTCCTAGTGGTGAAAGCCCTATTTTAGATGAAGGGGAATAAACAATAAATCAGTGATGTCCAATGGGCAAAATTGCAGGAATTCAATATATATATGTTTTTCATATGAGCTTCAAAGTGCTTGAGAGAATAGATGCTGAACTGATCTCCTCTCATGCATAAATTTATCTTTTTAGAGTTTTTCTAAGTTATTTAAGTTTAAAAAATTCAATTTATCGGAAGAGTTTTAGACATATTTTAAATACCTGACATGAAATTCACAACTTTGAGAGCTTTATTTTTGTCAGAATAAATAAGGAGTGTAGGTGACAATACTAAACCTCTTCCCTAAAACATACTTTATAAAAATAAATTATAGATATACAAATCTGACAAGATTTCAATAATTTTAAGAAATACTTACTAACTTGCTAGGAACTTCATGAAAATGTACTTCAGTAGGTATAAATCAGGACAGTTCTACTGGAACAACATTGATTTATGTCACACAAAATTATAACCTATCCTTGAGTACCTTTAATTTCCTCAGAAATCAGAGCTAGTTAAGTGGAAGAAGGATATTATGAGATACTTAAATAGGTTGCAGAAATGAACTTTTGAGCCCACAAGCTATAATCCATTCTAATGAAAACATTTTTTTGCAGTATCTTGAATGGATTTCACACCATAGTTTAGAAGCTAAGGGCAGTGAGTCTATAAATTTGTATCCTATATTCCTGGCTGAGTGTCATGGGTTCAGCAGTAGCAGTCATTTTTCTCCTTCTTGGTAGCTGGTGCAGCACTGTGTTTTTGACTTTCAGCATGGGAACAGCGCTGATAGCACCGATGTTTTTAGTGGCTGCTCAGTAATATTTACCTGACCAAGGACTTCCTGAGTCTCATGTTCTGCCAGGGAGGAGGAGAAGCTGGGAGGAAGAAGAGACAGGACGCCTGGCCCAAACTAGCCAAAGAGGTATTCCATACCACAGCACGTCATGCCCAGGATGCAAAAACTAAGGGCAGGGACCCGGAAGAGGGAGGTTCACTGCTAGATTGGGGTTGGTATCAGGTGGTGAGCAGTTGTTTTCTCTTCCCTTGTATTTCCCTTGTCATTATTATTATTGGTGGTAGCAGTAGTGGGTTTGTGTTATACCTTAGTTACTGGACTGTTCTTATCTCAGCCTGTGGGAGTTGCATTCTTTTGATTTTCCTCCCCATCCCCCTGGGAGTTGGGGGTAAGAAAGAGGGGAGAGTGAGTGAGCAAACTGCATGAGTGGCTTAAACCACAACACTGAGTCATTGATTTAGTGACTTCCCAGCACAGAGAAGACAGATCTGAACAATATTATTGAAGTCCTGTTGTCGTGGTTTAAGCCTCTAAAACTCACGAAGCTTTACTCAGCTCACTTACTGCCCTCTCTTTCTTACCCCAGGCCCCTGGGGAATGGGGAGGAGAATCGAGAAAAAAAAATGCAACTTGCACAGGTTGAGATAAGAACAATTTAGAAGCTAAGGTATAACACAAATCACTACTGCTACCACCAGTAATAATACAAGAGAAATACAAGGAAAGAGAATACAACTGCTCACCAAGCCCAACCCAGCCAGTGCACCCCCCAGCAGCGAACCCCACAATGCCCCACCACCACACCCTTCCGGGTCTCTGCTCTCTCCGTTTTCACATCCTGGACATGACAGTGCTGTGGTATGGAGTAACCTTCTTTGGTCAGTTTGGGTCAGGTGTTCTGTCTTTGCTTCCTCCTGGCTCCCCCTCCTCCCTGGCATAGCATGAGATTCAGAAAATCCTTGGCCAGACAAAACACTCCCAAGCAGTAACTGAAAACACTGGTGTTACCAGCGCTGTTCCCAGGCCCAAAATCAAAAACACAGTGCTGCACCAGCTACCACGAAGGAGAAGAAATGACTGCTACTGCAGGGACCCATGACACCTGGTCATGTTGTCTGGGTGGCAACAGCTCCCTTTTGGTTTCTACAGAAACTGGGATAGGTTCCTTCTTATCGTACAGTCTCCTCTCAGTGTGGCATGAAACTCCATGCTGGAACTTGGAACATTGCTATCGGTCTTACTGAAAGGACTTATTTTCTCTCAACTCTGGCATGTCCTTTTATTATCCCATGTTACTTTGTCTGTGGGGTTGGGTTTATGTCCATGGAATATAAACAATTTCCTCTGTATATACATTTGCACATTCTCTTAGCAAAGAGAAGATTAATCTTGGGTGAGAGCTCTATGCTTTTCTAAAATAAAAATGCTACAGCATAGTTATTTTAAGTGAAACTAATTGCATAGGTACAATGATAACATCTCCAGATGTCCTGGGTTCAGCAGTAGCAGTCATTCTTTTCTTTCTTAGTAGCTGGTGCAGTGCTATGTTTTTGACTTTCAGCCTGAGTACAGCGCTGACAACACCATTTTTTAGTTGCTGCTGAGTAATGTTTACTCTGACCAAGGACTTTCTGAGTCTCATGCTCTGCCAGGGAGGAGGGGAAGCCAGCAAGGAAGCAGATACAGGACACCTGACCCAAACTAGGCAAAGAGGTATTCCATACCACAGTGCATCATGCCCCCTATATAAACTATATAACCCAGAAATGTTAGATCACTGCTTGGTCGGGCTGGGTATCAATCGGTGGCTGGTGAGTAGTTGTATTCTCTTCCCTTGTTATTTCTGTTATCACTATTATCATTTGTGGTAGCCACAGTTGTTTGTGTTATGCCTTAGCAACTGGACTGTTCTTATCCCAACCTGTGGGAGTTACATTCTTTTGACTTTCCTCCCCATCCCCCCAGGAGTGGGATGGGGTGGGGCGGGGGGGGGTGAGTAGGAAGGGTGGGGAGTGAGCGAACGGCTGTGTGGTACTGAGTTACCAACTGGGCTTAAACCATGACGCCAGAACACTTCAGTGTTTTTTTTTCTAGGGTGTTGCAAAAAACGTGCATATTCAGTAATTCTGATTTGTTTTCTTTGACTGCTGATCCTAAGAGGAATGTTAACCAAACATTCTTTTTTAATTTAATAAAAAAAAAAAAAAGGAATAATTTTCACAAATGGTATTAATGAATACTCACCATGAAGACCTTTTTTAAAAGGATGCATAAACCTTCCCAAGGTTATAATTGCATGATTTCTCCAAATCAAAGAATGAAATTGACATACTGGACTCAGTCTGCTTATGTTGTTTATATTTATCAATTTTTTTGTAGCATTATTAGTGTACCTGACTATTTTTACTCTTTGTTAACTATATACTTCACCTGTGTGCCCACCAGGTCAATGTGCTTACCATTACACAATAAGTTGTCCTGGTTTGTGTTTAACCTGTTTATGTGCTAACATCACATACCCATTAGATGGAACTAATTACTATTGTCTTGAACAAATATATAGGTTCTAATCATGACTGAAAGGGCTACATCTGCCATATTCATGGTGAAATAAATGTACAGAACTGCTGGAATTATGTATTAATCAAGTAAAATTAGTAGTATCACAAAGATACCTTAGTACATGCTAAATTCTTATAGTTTTTGAAGCCAAATTCAAAGTGTCTGTCATAAACAAAGACCATGAATCATTATCTTAAAATATTTTACATGTTAGCAAATTCAGTTAAGAAAACAAAGCTTTAAACTTCTGCCATATTTTTTTCTTTAGATGCCAAAATGCTTATTTCTATTTTTAGCTAATTGAAATATTTTTCTGACATTTTAATTGATTTTCATGTTCTATACCAGAATGAAAATACATTACACTTTTTTAAATTTAGCTCAAAGAAGCTTGTTAAGGAAACTTAAAGTTGAATTTTATTGAAATTACATCTGCCTTGTCTCATTATATATTTCAGAGCACTTCAAATAATTTTAATGAAGGAGAGAGCTAGTCATATTGCAAATGTCAGCATGAGCACTTGTATTTATTATTAAAAATAAAAAAGCATTTTAAAAGTAATTTTATGTTGCCAGCAAGATCTTTATAAGTTTGAAAAATATTTATTGGTAAAAGTACTGAGCTCCATCACCTAAGACCAACAACTTCCTGTGTTAATTATTATAAAAATACATAATCAGTGATTACAACATATTTTCATGAAAGAAAAGTCAGTAAGAGGAAAGCATACAAACTATATTCCTCAACACCTTTTGAACAGCTTGGCAGAGTCAGAAACAGAATACATGCTAGCGCATAGACTGGTAAAAATATTAGATTAGATATCATTGAATTTTATTATTCCTTTTTCTTTTTTTTTTTTCCACAGCATGTGAAAGTCTTTTCTACTTTATGCAGTTGTCACTGCTTAACTCTCACTTATCTACAAAGAGATAACTTTTACTGACATGCTCCTTGCTTTCACGAATTTTGTTTGGCATATTATAAAATAACATGACAATTTGTCTATAGAAAGAGATTTCTAGGCTGCCTTAAAGCACATGGTTCCAATGATTTACAACTGGTCAGAGTTAGTTTCAAATAATTAACCAAAGTGTTAGTGTAGTTAGGGATAAACTTTTTAAAAAATCATTGAATTTTGAAAAATTATGTTTTATCAAAGCCACACACAGGCAAAAGACCACTTCCAACAATGACTAAATAAATGCATCTCATTTTGCATATTTTGGAGACCACCTGAATTACAGCACCATGAAAATTAAAGTGTACAGTAGATGCATCACAATATGGGAAAAAAACCTCAAACACATATCTAGCCAAACACAGCTTTATTTCCGGTTTTATTTTCACATTTCTAACTCACTCTAAACTCCTTTAGGCAACAGACATCATCCACTCATGTCTAAGTTCACTCTCTTAATTTTACAAATATCTGTTAGAAAGTGGGGATAGTTGCTGTCCCATTAGCATTTCCTAAATCTATTCAGTTGATAGGCATAATTTTTTTTGTCAAAATATATTAAGTATTTGTGATCAGCAATAGAGGTGAATGAAAAGTAATACTGGCCACAGAATTTCGTTATTAGCACTGACAGAATTTGGGGGTCCTCTTATACCTAAAACTGAGAGCAAATGACTGTTTTGATAGAAGGCTTGGCAGATTCAGTTTTTACACTCTTTTCACATTGAAAAGGATAAATATGCTAGCAAAACACTTCTAGTTTTTGGAAATTCTCTCAGAAACTGAGAAATTTAGGTTTTATCATTTATTATATGAGCAACACCTTCTAACACGATGGAGTCAAGGCAAACGGGTGTTCAGCTGTTGCTGCGGTATTAAAACTAAATAATAATGAAAGACTTTTCATCTGGGTATTTTTTGAAGCAGGCAAGGCTTTTTATTTGCTCGGTCTCTAACTTAAACGTGTTTAAGAGGTAAATGTACTGACTTCGACATTAAGCCTGTGAGTCAAAGGGTACCACAAAAAGATTTTTTTTTTAACAGGGTCATCTTTTGCTCTAGGCTCGGCACCTGCAAATACAAAGTTTTGAACATATATAAAGAATTCTATTGCATACACACTGGTCATAGCTTTCCGGCTGACAGGATATCATGTCCTCTGCAGAGTCATAAGTCATCTTTAAGCATGAAAGTTCTGACACATGTAGCAACCAGTCCTTTCCTTTTCAGCTATAAGGCATCCTTAATCAAGATTCTTTCCCTTAGAAGTGTGTTCCAAGGGCAGTGCCTGTGTCCTGCTACGGATCATCACACAGATATAAGGACAAAGAAATATTGTTCCTCATTTACGGGAGTCTGAAATGTTATATAAATATGAATGGATCAAGTCACATTACAGACCCTGGTCAGAGAATCAGTTACATATTTGAGCTGTAAAACAGCTAAATATGTGTTCCCAAGATTTTACCTTCCTGTGCATTCCAGAATTGCCAATTTACTTGCTTTTTATGTTCTCAAAGGGAGATTGGGCTCATGCAGAGAAAGCAATTCCGGTAAATACATACTTCTCAAACTGCACTGCCTTATAAGCCATCAAAGCAATTTGAAAATCAATTTGATGCTTGACAAGGAGACAGTGTGTTCCCTTCAGGATACAACTGACATGCTGAGGACACTTAGTGAGAGGAAAATTCTGACAATACCATTTTTCCAGAGTCGGAGTATCTGCCATGCTTTCTTAGAAAAATCATAGAATCAAATGTGATAATATTCTAACTTAGAGATCAAAATTTAAAGTATTGGTAGCTTTAGCACATATTCTCAACTGGCGCAGCTAGTTTCTGATTAGATGATACCATTACTAGTTGGTGACCAGCCACTAGTGAAGTCACCCAGGGCTCAGTATCGGGGACAGTTCTATTTAATATCTCTATCAATGATCTGGACAAAAGGGCCTAGTGCACCCTCAGTAAGCTTGAAGACAACACCAAGTCAGGTGGGAATGTTGTTCTGCTGGAGGGTAGGAAGCCTCTATAGAGGGATTGGGAGAGGCTGGATTGATGGTCTGTGGCCAATTGCATGATGCTCAACAGGTCAAAGTTCCAGGTCTTGCACCTGGGTCACAACAATCCCATATAACACTACCAGCTTGGGAAAGAATGGCTGGAATGCAGGATATCGATTGACAGCCAGTAGAATATGAGCTGTCAGTGAGCCCGTGTGGCCAAGAAGGCCAAAATCATCCCAGTCATGCATTAGAACTAGCTTGGCCAGCAGGGCCTGGGAAGTGGTCATCCCCCTTGCACTCAGTACCAGTGAAGCCACATTTCCAAAACTGTGTTCAGTTTGGGCCTGTCATGACAAGAAAGACATTGTCCAGAAAAAAGAAACAAAGCTGGTAAAGGGTCTAGAGCACAAGTCTTAAGAGGAGCAGCTGAAGGAATTGGGGTTGTTTAGCTGAGAGAAAAGGAGGCTCAGAGGGAGACCTTTATTGCTCTCTACAGCTGCCTGAACGGAGGATGGAGTGAGGAAGTATTTGGTCTCTTCTCCCAAGTAACAAGTGATAAGACAAGGGAAAAGCTGCACCAGGGGCAGTTTAGATTAAATATTAGGAAAAAAAATCTTCACTGAAAGGGTGATCAGGCATTGGAACAGGCTTCCTGGGGAACTGGTGGAATCACCGTCCCCTGAAGTGCTCAAAACCAGTGTAGATGAGGCCCTTAGTGACATGGTTTAGTGGTAGACTTGGCAGTCATGGGGTAACTGTTGGACTTGATGATCTTAAAGGTCTTTTCCAACCTAGATGATTCTATGATTCTATGATTAAATTTATTTCTTTTGTCCTTATGTATGTGATAGGATTATCAAGGTATGTAGTGAAATAGCCACAAGTTCCCAGGCACTCCTTATTAAGGAGTTGGCATTAGCAAACTGCAGAAAAATTTCCTTAGTCTGTTGGGGATTGATCATTCACTGATACTTTTAAATAATTTCTGCAGACATGACTGAAATGGCTAATTCTTGACAACAAGGATTTTTGTGTATTTTGTATTTTTTTTTTTAATCTTAAATGGTCATTCTGTATAAGAAGTTTATTGTTATTCTTAGAATATTTTCTGTTGAAAATGTTTTGGTTTTCTGGACTATTTTGCAGTTATTTTGAATTACATCAATTAATACATCTCCATCAATTCAGTATAGTTATAGTTACATTAAAATCAGTGGTATTACTCTGACTTACATAAAATGACGTGTAAAGCCATTGTCTGTGCTTTCCATTGAAAAGTTGTAGCAAATGTTTTAGTTTCAAATGGAAAGGGTGGCAATATTCTTTAGTTCTTGTAGGTTACAAATATATCTATTTGGTAACATAAATTTTTTATCACAGGCAAGAAAGATGAAATCTGTAGCATTCTTCTTGAAGTTATGGACAAAATAATGGTTGTAAATAATCTAAACAAAGAGAAAGAATATACTTCACAAAAGACTAATCAATCAAGGACTGCTCAGATCACTATGAGATAAAACTGCCAAAAACTTGCAAATTTCAAATTGTAGTTCAATAGATATTCTCCAAAGTTAATTAGCGCAACTTTTTGAGAAAATTTTGAATCATAAATGAACAAATTGCAAACTTTCAATTATAAATTTACAGATTAACAAAGAAAAAAAGTTAAACCTTAGGCTATAAACACACCCTTATTGAAAGTAAATTTAACTGTGGATGATATTCACAGTCATGACAATATTAGTTTATCACAGTCATCCACAGATCACAAATAAGAATTTTAGTGAACACTGTGAGACATGGAACAGTAAAGGCATTTGTCCGAGGTCAAGTGAGAGACCGTTGCGGAGCTAAGTAAAACTGCTTCACTGTCTTATACTTAATAATATTTACCTTTTTACTAATTAATTCTCCTGCCACAAGATGATCTGCTTTCCTGTTAAAAAAACACAACAAAAACCAAGCAATATAATGTCAAATAAGGATCACTTTGGCACCAGCTGGCAATGAGGGTGAGTAAAAGATAATGTGTCAGCTACTATTCTGAATTTCCTTTCAGCTAGACATGCAGCATAATGTCTTTTGAACTTCTGCTGATTTACTGATATGTGTTTTCTCCTATTCATTTCCCATAGTCTGCCATGTCATGTGGGCAATTTATTTTTCGAGAGATGTAGCTGTTACCTCAATTGGGCCATCTAGCTGTATTTTTCTGTCTTTAATGCTTCTGCATTTAGTTATGCTTACAGAACTCCTAAGAAAAGATGGTGTGCTTTGTCACAAGGCATAAATCTTCCTGACAAAGCCTCTTTAAACTCTGAATATATTCTTAGGGATCCACATCAGTGGTTAGTTGCACACCAGCTAACGTAGCTAACACCGCAAGGCTATGGCAATTGTGATTACAAGTGCCATCTCAGTGGTGCCTGAAATGTTGCTGCACACCGCAGACACAGAAAAATATTTTTAAGGAACAAACTGGCAAAGTGTGAAGTAAGTTGCCTCATTTGTGGTGCTGTTCTTCATTCTGTAAAAAATAAAAGAGAATTAAAAAAACAACCCAAAACTTTGGTATATAAATGCAGTATAAATCAAAGCGATCTGGATAATGATGTTTTAATAACTACAGAGTTCAGCTTTTTTTCAGCAAGTGATAATTCACTTTTATCTCCCAGCCTGCATGCAGTTTCTTTCTCTTGCCTCTTTAGCTATTCAGTCAGGTCAGATTTAGGTCTGCAGACCAAATCATTGCCATAGCAAGTCTCACTAAACTAGCCACTTTCCCCTTTTGTTCTTTCTGCTAATGCATTTTTAATGATCATGTTAATTTAGGTGAGAAATAACTCATTCTGTTAGTGCAAAATCAATGCAATTTTTTTGTATAACTTTATATACAGGCAGCCTTGTAATCAGTGCAAATGACCTTAATATTACAAAAATTTAGCTAATAGTATAGCAGCCTATAATTTCACACAAGGTAGGGGTGAACAAGAAGGCAAAATATTGGCAAATCTTTTAAGTAAGTAGAGAGTCATCTAAAAAGGAACAAATTTGTGATTACAAGTGAAGTATAGATCTAAAATACATAGGTAGATTCTACAGCTCAGAGATTAGTTTTCATAATCAATGTCCTAATGTAAATCAATAAGCTGCTTCTTACTCACTTGTTTTTGTAAAAAACAAACACTGAATATATGTATTCCATAAAGGAAAATATATGTGATACAAAGCATCCTCAACATAAAAAAAAAATATATCAGGTCAAATCCTGAGATACCTGTATGTGCAGAATTAAGGTACAAGTAGGCTCCACAAAGACAAATCTACGCAGTGGGATTTTACATTTGCTTATTCACATGAAAAAGAACAAGACTTCCTAGCAGATCTTAATGTAAGTAATAGAATACGCTGCGCATAAATAAAGGTGAGGTCAGTAGGTCAACTTCAAATAAGAGCTACAAGCAAAATCCTACCATGAGAAAGCAGAAGAGAATATCAGTTGCAGTAAATACTCTTTCCCCTGTAAGGAAGTCAGTATTTCTCTGATAGACCTGCGATGGTATTAACTAGAGAAGACAAAGAAAGACGCCTGAGCAACTACAGAAATGACAGTTACTAATAGCAATAACTTTAATGCTGGAATGCTGAAATGCTTACCTTTAGCCCTAAATTAAAGGTAATTGCATTGCAATTTTCTTTGTATGCTTTTGAGCTATTGTTATTTGGTATGAAATTAGCACTAAAATGTATTTGGTTAATGAGGAGGTATTATTCAACAAGTGTTAGAGCAATCTCATTTAGTACATTTTTATTAAATCACAAAAAAAAAAAATCAAGGCTTAAAGAAAGAGCCACGAACATGTTCCTTATTATCAGTTACTGTCAGGAAGACCCTGCATTACTGGCAATTATCTGGACAATTATCAATATCATAGTCTCAAACTGAGGGTCAAAACCTGACATGTTGCAAGTGAGAAATTACAATGGGAATTAATTGCAAGATTAGACACACAAGCGTATATTGTATTTAATATTAAAATCTTCAAGTCAGGCATCACCTTTATCTATCACCAAAAAAAAAGTTAAAATCTATTGAGAGAAAACTAGATGGCAGTTACAGTAGGTATGGAGGAAAAACACGATGGGAAGAGATATAATTCCTTCTTCTCTTCACATTTCATTCTTTCCACCGTTCAGATAACATTAGAAATGACATAATATTTTAACACTCTTTAAGAAAAAGGACTTCATTCTGTGCCATAATAGCCAGCTAGTTGGACAGGAGAAATAATGTGATAAATAAAATATACCTTTGAGTGTATACTTATTTTTAGGTAAGTATGTATATGAGCAAATGCTATGCTTGTGATAGTATTAACAATGCCAAGAAAAATCAAAGTATGACATTTAAAATCAATGCTTCTAATACATCTGAGAAAGGAATATAAGGTCTACCAAAGTGAATCACTTGGGGCTAGCCTACACTAAAGAGCTAAAAAAACCCAAACAAGTCCACAACCCAAAAAGAACTGAGAACAAACAAGATAGAGCAATGGGGAAAGTTCTTTGCATCTACCAGTGGAATCTGCAGATACTATTTGCTTGAAAGTGCCCTATCAACATGGCCAAAACCTACAAAAACTTACCAGGCCTACAACAGCTCTTTCAAAAGAGCTCAAGTTGTTGGGTAAGTGCCTTAGAAGAGAATTCAGGATGAGAACTGAAATTCTTATTTTAAATAAATACTTCCCAGTTAAAACAAAAACCGAAGTGTGGAAATACGTATCAAAAATATTAATCCAGATTGATCTAAGGTTGTTTCATTGTCATTGGTTCAGCAGCAGCAGTCATTTTTTCTCCTTCGTGGTAGCTGGTGCAGCACTGTGTTTTTGATTTTGGGCCTGGGAACAGCGCTGGTAACACCAGTGTTTTCAGTTACTGCTTGGTAGTGTTTTGTCTGGCCAAGGACTTTCTGAGTCTCATGCTATGCCAGGGAGGAGGGGGAGCCG
Source organism: Myiopsitta monachus (assembly GCA_017639245.1). Classification (NCBI taxonomy): domain Eukaryota; kingdom Metazoa; phylum Chordata; class Aves; order Psittaciformes; family Psittacidae; genus Myiopsitta; species Myiopsitta monachus. Next base: position 6,270,810 of record CM029918.1, read on the forward strand.
GGAGGGAGCAGAGACAGGACACCTGACCCAAACTGACCAAAGAGGTTATTCCATACCACAGCACGTCATGTCCAGGATGTGAAAACGGAGAGAGCAGAGACTGAGAAGTGGTGGTGGTGGTGGACTGGGGTTGCATGGCATGGTCAGGTTTTTGGTATTGGGGGGTTCGCTGCTTGGGGGTGCACTGGCTGGGTCAGGCTTGGTGAGCAGCTGTATTCTCTTTCTTTGTACTTCTCCTGTCATTATTATTATTGGTGGTAGCAACAGTGGTTTGTGTTATATCTTAGTTACTAAACTGTTCTTATCTCAACCTGTGGGAGTTGCATTCTTTCAATTCTCCTCCCCATCCCCCGGGACTGGGGGAAGAAAAGAGGGGAGTGAGTGAGTGAGTGAGTGAGAAAACTGTGTGGGTGGGGGGCTTAAACCATGACATTTATTTAGTTTCATTGATTCATCCTGGCCTAATTGTTTTTAATACGATAACAGTGAACAACATTTTCTGTGAAACAGCTGCTGTTGGAGCCCTTGATAGCTAGCAAATTCAGCAGAAAATGTGTGCCAGAGCTGCACTGAGAATCTGTGTATGCCGCGGCATGTCCATCTGCTACATACAACACATGCCAGTCTCTTCAGTATGTGCTGGGAAGACAAGGATGGAGTGTAGGGAAGCAGAAGTATTAAACGAAGAATATAAGTAAGACATTTCATATGTGTCTACCACAACTTTTTATTTATTTATTTATTTAATGCATCCTTTCTTATTATTTCTTGGAAGGTTAGTGACCATATGCCATTTTTTAAGCACAAGATACTTACAATTAACTCTGCATTAAGGTGAGCTATTCACCCTATGCACACTAGTGCTAGGCTTTCTGAATTCCTGAAATAAACAGGATTAGAGCTGCCAACTTCTGCTATATATCCCTGCTTCTATGGTCACGATTTCTGGCATACGTTTCAACTACAGAAATCTGGTCTTTGAAATTCTGATATTACATTGAAAACAGGACCATCTAAATCAACCATTAAAATCAAGCCAGACTGTAAAATTCATGTACTAATGAATCTCTTTGCATCTATGCAGTGCTACTGGGGATCACTATTACTATATATAGCACCCAAATCCGTGTGTAGGTTAATGAAGAAATGATGGACCTGTCTAGAAGAATACACCCTTACCAACCAAGCAAATAGACAATAACAGCCTATTTGTTACCCAGACAAAGCCTGCTCAGGTAGCACTTGAATAACTGTTTACTGCCATTCTGCCATGCAACTGTTCAGTTGAGCTTTACACGATTATTAAAATGCTAATTTTTGCTTTGTCCAATTGGGAAGTTCTTCAATTAGGGAACGCATCCTAGACTGACTCAGATAGGAAATTACACCTCTCAGAAGGTGTATAAAAAATCCATAATGATAAATCCCAAAAATAGATATGATCACATTGGAACTCTAGCAGAAAAGTAATATAGAGCTCAGACATATCACTTAGGATCAACCTTGTGTTGTGAAACTACAGTGGGTCAGAAGAATCATAGGAGGGTATTCGTGAGGGAGCCAGCTCAGTCTCCTGTGGCAAGTGAGCTCCCATCTTCACTGAAGATGACTAAATTTACCAAAAGAAGACAAAAAGCTGTTGCTTTTCCTGGTTTGTTTGTTTGTTTGGTATTGTTCATTTCAGGGTTTCAAGTTGCTAGGGTAGAGAAAGCAGTGCCTGTATTTTAGGCATCTTTCACTATGCTTCTCTGAGGGACTACATTGATTTGTCATTTGTATTACAGCAGCAAACAACCACTATGCAGTCTGGTAGCACAGCTGGTTTCAGGGATTTCCATCACTTCCTTATGCAAATTTCTGTTCAAGAAATGAAAGGCAAATCAGTTTGGTTAGTTGTTTTCATTCCAGTGTCTGTGTTTTTTGCTGACAACAGCAGGTTGCAAGCAGACCTGTATCTTTTCCAAAGTTATATTGCACCTAAAATTGAGGCCCATATTCAGTGTTCATTTAGTTCTCATATGAGAACAATTCTGACTGATTGGCTTTAGTGAGAGATTTCAGCCTAGCGAGTCTGAGTTAAAACAAAAGTGATAGTTTTCTGGGATAGCTTTTCACTTTGTGTTCTCTTGAGCAGTCTAAGATTCTTTTTGTGCAAATGTAGACAACTATTTTAGAATGTAAGCTTAATTTTATAATAACATGTTCATAATGACATCAGCTGCACAGCTTAATAATCATTGTTTGCATATTTGAACATACAAATATATCTTAAATTAATATTTTTATGTCTCCAACTAAAAGACAATTGGCCTGTTTTGAGCTGTGGTAGAATAATTTTCTTCCTTGTCGCTGGTGCGGACTTTTGATTTAGTCTGAGAATAATGATAATAGCACACTGATGTTGTAGCTGTTGCTAAGTAGCACATACCCTGATCAGGGACTTCTCAGTATCTTGTGCTCCACCAGTGAGGAGGGGCACAGGAAGCTGGGGGAAACAGAGACAGGACACCTGGCCCAAACTAGACAAAGAGATAATCCATACCACAACACATCATGCCTAGTATATAAAGAGTGGGCAGTTACCTGGAAGGCCCAGATTGCTGCTTGGATAGTGCTGGGTATCAGTCATAGGGTGGTGAGCAATTGTGTTGTTCATCACTTGGGTTTATTGTTTTTTTTTTCCTTTCCCATTTTGATTCTTATATTCTCCCACCTTGTGGTTTCCCTTATCATTATTAGTAGTAATGATATATTGCTCTTGAATTATGAAATTGTTCTTATCTCAACGTGTGTGTTTTAAATGCTTTCGATTCTCCTCCACAACCTGCCTAGGGAGCCAGGAATGGAGGGGCTGGAGGGATTGCCATTGTTTAAGCCTCTAAAACTCACGCAGTTTTACTCGCTCACTCCCCTCTCTTTCTGCCCCCAATCCCAGGGGAATGGGGAGGAGAATCAAAAAAAAAATGCAACTCGCACAGGTTGAGATAAGAACAGTTTAGGAACTGAGGTATAACACAAATCACTACTGCTGCCATCAATAATAGTAATGAAGAAATACAAGGAAAAAGAATACAACTGCTCACCAAGCCCGACCCAGCCAGTGCACCCCCCAGCAGCGAACCCCCCAATGCCCCACCACCACACCCTTCCGGGTCTCTTCTCTCCCCGTTTTCACATCCTGGACATGACGTGCTGTGGTATGGAATAACCTCTTTGGTCAGTTTGGGTCAGGTGTCCTGTCTCTGCTCCCTCCCGGCTCCCCCTCCTCCCTGGCATAGCATGAGACTCAGAAAGTCCTTGGCCAGACAAAACACTCCCAAGCAGTAAGTGAAAACACTGGTGTTACCAGCGCTGTTCCCAGGCCCAAAATCAAAAACACAGTGCTGCACCAGCTACCACGAAGGAGAAAAAATGACTGCTGCTTCTGAACCCAGGACAGGGATGTACGCTGGGTCAAGTCCTTTTCAATAACTGCATTAACGATCAGGATGATGGATCAGAATGTACCCTCAGCAAGTTTTTGGATGACACAAAACTGGGAGTAGTGGCTGATATGCCAAAGAATTGTGCTGCCACCCAAGGGGACATCAACAGGCTGGAGACAGTGGTTGACAGGAATCTCCTGCATTTCAGCCCAGGGAAATAACAAATCCAGCACCTGCAGAGAAACAACCTCCCCAGTATATGCTGAGGAGTGGTGCTTGCAACACCAGTATATGCTGGGGCCTGACTAACAGAAAAGCAGCTCGGTGGAAAAGGACCTGGGCTTCCTGGTTGACACCAAGTTGAAGATGAGGCAACAATATGCCCTGGTGGCAAAAAGCCAAACAGTCTCCTGGGATGCACAAGGCAAAATATTAGTAGCGGGGGGAGGGAGGTGATGCTTCTCCTCTAGTCAACACTCTTGAGGGCACACCTGGAGTACTGTGTTCAGTTCTGGTCTCCCCAGTACAAGAAAGATATGGAGCTGCTGGACAGAAATCAGAAAAGCACCAGAAAGGTGATGAAGGAACTGGAGCATCAGTCCTAAGAGGAGAGACTGAAAGAGCTGGGACTGGTTTGTCTGGAGAAGGAAACATTTTTTTTTTTTACTGTAAGGGTGAGTGAGGACCCACACAGATTGATCAGAGAGGTTCTGAAATATTGAGAAGACATCTGGGCATGGTCTAGGGGAACCAAACAACTGTGTGTCTGCTTGAGCAGGGAGTTTGTATCTGGTAATCTCCAGAGGCACCTTCTGACTGCAGCATTCTGTGATTCTGTGGAAGTACAGCCTGTATGACAGTTTCAAATATCTGATTTTTGAAACAGAAGGAGATTTTTTTTTCTGCATTTCATGTAGATCTTTAAAGGTGGCTTGGGGGAGCTGGGAAGGGACGGGAATCTAGAACCTTCCACCCCTCAACACTAGATAAGGCAGTGCTGGTTAAAACCTAAATAATAAAATCTGTACATAGTAATCATTCACAAAAAAAAAAAAAAAAAAAAAAAAAAAAAAGAAAAATCCTTCAAAGAAATGGTAGAAGAGTGAAAAATTATGAGTGAAATGGAAAAACAAATGCTAAATCTCAGAGTCAGCAAAACTATTAATGAAATGAGACAAAAGCCTCAGAAGGAAAACAATAAAGTACAGATATACGTTAAGACTTCACACATAAACTGAAATTAAAAAAAATACTTTGTTATATTTTACATTCATATAATCCTGGAATAACTTTTTTAATATTTAGTGACTTTTTTTTTGATTTTCTTATTAAGGCACTTTAAAAAACCCAACAGAAATAAAAAGTATATTGAGTTATGTAGTTTAAATTTTTGAAATGTTTGACTTTTCAATGTTTTGTACTTAAAAAAGAAATCTTTTGAAAGTCTGAGTATTTAATCTGTTTAAAAAAAAAATTAAAATGCTACTTTAGCAGATGCTTCCTACAGGTGGATGCTAATATATAATAGGATAATAATATTAATGTCCTTTATAAGAAGTGCCAATTGAAATTAAAAGAGAGTAATCAAGGAGGGAGCTAATATTGAAGCCAAAACTTGGAAGCTTAGAATGAGTGGAAAAGAAACACGCCAAAACTATTAACATAGACTAAGGCTGGTTTTCTTTTCTCTTTGCTCATACTGCAATCCCATCATACCTGACAAACGTCCGTGAATTTCAAGTCATTGTCCAAAATTTTCATTAGGAAGACATATAAATATTTTATATATATATACATATATATGGAGTTGATACAATAGCTGTAAAGCATCTCACCCAGAAACCTCTACTAAGAAGAACATGAATAAAAAGAAGTCATTTCAATGAAATTGAATGAGCAGGTGCCGTCACCTGTGGTAGCTGGTGATAAAAATCCTGTCACATACTGAACAACCAGAATTCGTCTTTCGTACTTAATACCAACTGTCTGCCCTGGGATATAAGCCAAGCAACCTGATAGATCCAATGGACCCTTCATGTACAATTTGTAAAACAGGTTAGGGGGAAAGAATGCCAACTGCATGGGAGCCTCTATCAGAATTGTTTTATGTGTCATCTTGGAATATTTGGGAAATTTTTTATTCCCCTTACACACTGCAGGCAAAACTCATAATGATTTAGGGCACTGCGGTCTGGAACTGTGTTCTTTATGGCTAACTGTTTGAGCACTAGGTTTGGCTTTTTTAGATCAATCATCTAGCTTAATTTACTGTAAGCAAATCGAACTTCCAGGTAGGCAGTTTATTCAGAAAAACGCATAGTCTTCAGACAGTCTGATGTCACCAAGCTATATAATCTCTGCTTTTGTTCTCTAGCCTTAATTAGTGGAAAAACAGTGTATGCAGAAAGAACAAATCTCTCTCCCTGTGTTGGAGAAATGGTCCAAAGTGTGCTTCTAAAGAAGTTTTCTGCCAGAAAACACAATCAAGGGGTTTTTATACATATATATATATAGAATATACACATAAATTTATCCCCATGATTCAAAAAGTAAGTTTCTCCTCCCTTGCCCTCCGCACAAACAAGCATGCCTAATTCATGCCACCTACGATTTTATAGGATAAGACTTGAAACAACTTGCTGCCATGTGCCCTCTGCTGCTGTAGGAACGTGCATCTGCATTCACTATAGATGGTGCCGCTTAGAGCAAGGCATTTCTCGTAAACTGTGACCTAATTCCCAACAAGGAGGATGAGATGAGTGGTTCTTGGCACACCACTGAGCTCTGCCTTCTTTAAGGAGAAGCTGGTTATCTACCTTACAGTACCCTTTCTCTGGCTCCTAACAGCAGGAGACCCACCATAGTGTAGGAACAAAGAAAGCTGTCGCGGTTTAAGCCGTAAATTTCACTTCTCCCTCCTTTCCCCCCCCCCCCCCCCCACTCCGATGAGGGGGAAATAGGGAGAAGAACCAAAGAAAATGTAACTCCCACGGGTTGAGATAAGAACAGACCAGTAACTAAGATACAGTACAAATCACTACTGCCACCGCCAATAACAATAATAATGACAATTATATGACAATAATAATGACAATAATAATAACAATTTATGGCAAAACCGGCTGTCAGCAGGATTTGGATTATTTTCCTCCCTTTCTCAAAGAATTCTTCTGCTGTATCACCCCACACAATGATGTCATCAATGTATTGCAGGTGTTCTGGAGCTTGCCCCTGTTCCAGTGCAGTCTGGATCAGTCCATGGCAGATGGTAGGGCTGTGTTTCCACCCCTGGGGCAGTCGGTTCCAAGTGTACTGGACGCCCCTCCAAGTAAAAGCAAACTGTGGCCTGCACTGCGCTGCCAGAGGAATTGAGAAAAAAGCATTGGCAATATCAATCGTGGCATATCACTTGGCTGCCTTTGACTCCAGTTCTTACTGAAGCTCTAGCATGTCTGATACGGCAGCACTCAAGGATGGGGTAACTTCGTTCAGGCCGGGATAGTCTACTGCTACTCTCCACTCTCCATTAGACTTTTGCACTGGCCATATGGGGCTATTAAAGGGTGAGTGGATCCTACTGATCACTCCTTGACTCTCTAATCTACGGATCACCTTATGGATGGGGATCAGGGAGTCTCGGTGCGATATTGCCGCCGGTGCACTGTTGCGGTCGCGATTGGCACTTGTTGTTCTTCGACCTTCAGCAACCCCACAGCAGAAGGATCCTCTGAGAGACCAGGCAAGGTGGACAGCTGCTCCACTTCCTCTGTCTCCAAAGCAGCAATACCAAAAGCCCATCGGTACCCTTTTGAGTCTTTGAAGTACCCTCTCTTGAGGTAATCTATGCCAAGGATACATGGAGCCTCTGGACCAGTCACAATGGGGTGCTTTTGCCATTCCCTCCCAGTCAGGCTGATTTCAGCCTCCAGTACAGTCAACTCTTGGGATCCTCCTGTCACTCCAGAAATAGAAATAGGTTCCACCCCTTGACAGCTTGATGGCATCAGAGTACACTGTTCACCGGTATCTACTAGAGCCTTATACTTCTGTGGGACTGATGTGCCAGGCCATCTGATCCACACAGTCCAGTAAATCCGATTGTCCCCTACCTCCACCTGGCTGGAGGCGGGGCCCCTCTAGTAGTCATCACATTGGTCACTCATGTCTTGTAGAAATGGATTATTCTTCTTTATCACAGGAGCTGAGGTAAAAACGTCTCTTCCACTCCGTCTGGGAACCTGCTCACCAGAGACTGAAGCCACACCCTTCATGGGGTGATCAGACTTGACCTTTGCTCTCCTCTTCAATTCTCGCACCCGCTCCTCCAAAACTGAAGTAGGCTTTCCGTCCCACTCCATCATACCTTCTCCATGATCCTGCAGGTAAAACCATAGGGTGGCCCGTGGTGTATACCTTCTATATCTTCTCTCTCGAACAGTAGGACGCCTTCTGTTAATAGCTGAGATGTGTGTTGGTGCATGTGAGGAGCTGGATAGATCGTCTCTCAATTGTTGGAGGTTCTGGGACAGTTTTTCCCACAGCTGAGATGATGGAAGGGGTGAGATTATCTTCAAACTCTCAGAGTTTATGAATCATTTCATCCACTGTTGGTGGTTTTATGTCACTCCAGGTTATTGTTGCCAATGAATGGGCATATGATTGGGGTGCATTTTGTGTAGATTTCCGCCATGTGGGTCGTGTACATTCGACTTCATCTGGATCTATGGGTATATCCCCAACATTCGGCTTGGTAATATAGATCATCTCTACAATGGCTGATTCTCTCAGAGACTGGATGCCTTTCTCTAGAGTAGTCCACTTGGCCGAACGACTCATAACATCATCCTTGTATGGAAACCTATCTTTCACAGCTGCCAAGAGCTGTTTTCAAAGGCTGAGGGACTTTTTCTCTCTTGCAATTACTTTGTCAATTCCGCCTTCCCTGGCAAGTGATCCCAGCTGTTTGGCTTCACTACCTTCTAGTTCATGACCGTCGGCCCCATTGTCCCAGCATCGGAGCAGCCAGGTGATGATGTGCTCCCCTGGCTGATGGGTAAAGTCTTTTCGCATATTCCGTAGCTCAGTTGAGGTCCGAGATCGAGAAGTCACCTCTTCTTTTTCTTCTTCTTCTTCTTCTTCATCATGTGGTAATGACTCCTGGTCAGATGCTGTCCCAGGTGGTGATGTTTCTTCGTCTTGTTTCATCTTTCCTGCCTTTTCTTTGCTTTTCCTCTTGCGTACAGGGGCAACCGATATTGGTATGAGTTGGTCCTCTGGTTTAGCTGCAGTGATTATTACTGTGGTTTGTGTAGCCGCCGTACTTGTCACTGGGGTTTGAGTCGTGACTGTACCTGTCGCTGGTGGTGGTGTGGCTGCTGTACTTGGAGCTGGATTAACTGTGCTGTCCATTACTCTGCCCTCAGATCCAGAGACGTTTTTTTCCTTTCGGAGATGCTGGACAGTGTTAAACAAGGCTCTGTAAGCATAAGCCAAGCCCCATCACTTTGCCATGATTTGTCCATCTCTGGTGTGACCAGAATGATCACACACCTCCTTTAAATGTTTTACTAATTTTTCTGGATTTTGCATTTGTTCATTGGTGAAGTTCCAAAGCAGTGGAGGGGCCCACTGGCCTAGATACTTGCCCATACTATCCCACACACCCTGCCACTCATGTCTGTCCAGCCTTGGGGAAAATCTCTCGGCCATCCTGGATTGTAGTCTAACCCCAGACATGGCCCACACCCCACTCTGCTTAACTCTCTGGACCAGACTAAATAGTTGTGAGTACAACATATTCAGTATGTGTGCCAACATGATAATTCCCATCACCACAAGCAGGCAGATCTCAAGGGTATCTAAAGGCCATTCAAAACCTTCAGAATTCTCAAACAGTGTTGTAAACGGCCTGGTGGGGACGCTGGGAGCACAAAAGAATGTCTCCTTCACAGGCTGACCACCCGAGGAGGTGAAAAGAGACGCGTAATTGCTAAGAACTTCCATTATATACCTCCCAAAGTATAGAGTTGGTTTCCACACTGGAAACACAAACCGGGTCAGTTTCATGATCACTGAGTTTATTATATTAACAATCCGTGCAATACAGTATAATGTAACAAGAATCTTAACCCAAAACCCAGATCTGAAAAACGTTAAGATAAGAAGAACCGGCTGTAAGCAAAGTATCATACACTGAACCTGTGAGAACCAGAGCAACAACTTTTGAGAGCCAGTAAATCAGCATTGTGACGAGTGGCTATTTTGTCTTTATCTCAACCCTTAAGTGCCCCACGTTGGGCGCCAAAAACTGTCGCGGTTTAAGCCGTAAATTTCACTTCTCCCTCCTTTCCCCCTCCCCCTCCACTCCGATGGGGGGGAAATGGGGAGAAGAACCGAAGAAAATGTAACTCCCACGGGTTGAGATAAGAACAGTCCAGTAACTAAGATACAATACAAATCACTACTGCCACCACCAATAACAATAATGATGACAAAGTAAATACAAAGGAAGAGGATACAACCGTTTCACCGCCCGACTGAACCGAGAGACCGCGCGGGAAGCCCCAGCGAGAGCCCGCCCCCAAACCACACACTTCCTGGTTCCTCCCCCCCCGTATTCCACATCCTGGGCATGACGTGCTGTGGCATGGAATAACCTCATTGGTCAGCCTGGGTCAGGCGCCCTGTCTCTCTGCCTCTTCCCAGTTACCTCTCCTCCCCGGCATAGCATGGGACTTGAAAACAAAAACCGAACCCATGACAATATCTCAGTCCGTAATGCATTTTATTCTTTCAGACTTCTTTTAAAATCATTATTATAAGAATCCTTTCTTTTTTTTTTTTTTTGAGATCTTTTTAAGTAATAATTTCTCTTTGTTTTATTTCTTAATTTGTTCAGTTTTTTAAGAGCTTTTCATTTATAGCAAAAGCATTTCTCCATTGGGTGGGATCACTTATTCTTCATTCTTTTTATTTATTACAATAATAATGACAAAACAAAACAAGCATCTGCTCTACTGTGGTAAATTGCCTGGCTTTCCATGCACTGTGCAGAGTAAAAATAGCTGAAGTTTATTTCATAAATCAAATGTTTTCAGGCTATAGTCTGCGTAACATGAGTACTGCTCAAAGGCAGAATTTAACCTTTTTCATAGCTGGTTTGAAGTGCTCAACTACTCTCCCATAATTTTCAGCAATTTCTAGCCCTTAGTTTCTATAAGTCTTACATAAGCAATTAATTAGAAAACAGTGCACCACTTGAAGAAACATGTGATTTGTAACGGAAGGTCCACTTCAGCAATTTGCAGTGTTATTAGATGCTGTTAATATAGTTAACTCACAAAATGCTAATGCCTGTTCCCCTGAAAAGCTCCTTTTTTTAATTTGACCTCTGATAGTGTAATAATCCTTACAGAGTAAGTCAGAGATATGCTGTTATTACGGAATCTCTCTGCAGAAATTTGCAGACAGGCAGATGTAGATGTTAAGGCAGATGTTAAGGCAACCGCATGTAAGCCAGTTAATGACTCTGGAGCTGTACACTGGAGCTGGGTTTGGACCCAGTTAGCATACTTTCTTCCTCACATGGATTTATTTCTGTGCTTTATTGGCAATATGGTTTCTATATCTACAGTTGGCCGGCATCTTGACAGCTCAGAGGATGATGGGAATGTTCAGATGGTATTCTGCACCTAGCTGTTTATTTGTACATACATACATGCACGCACATAAACTAGGATGACAGGAGTGCAACATCTCCTGTGTAGATTCCTACCTGTATCACATTTCTCTCGCTGTCTTCCCAGTAGTGTCTTCTACAGCAGAACATACTACATGACTCTTCATGCTGCATTGGGTATAACTTTATGCAGGATTTGTCATGAATTCATCAAGCCTTCCTGGTCCCTTGAACAGAAGCCCTTATTGTCTATGAACGCAGTAAAGGCAATAATTTTTAGTGTGAAGGGTGTGGATCGACATTCATACTAACAATTCATTTGCATAGTTATCTTTACTATGACTATACTTTTAGTAATTGGAAGTAGACAAATCTTGCACTTACAATGGGATAGATGGGGGAACGAAATCTGGTGAGTTTGGATATCCTATAATAAAACTGAATCAGTGAGCATTTCTGAGACAAAATAACATACCTACATAGAAAGACCTTGGATTATACAGGCTTTAAGAGCTCTACAGTGGATCCATAACTATTTCAAGAAGAGTAGCACTGTAAAGCACCAGATATTGTAGCCTAATACATATAGAATAATAAATAATAATAATAATAATAATAATAAATAAAATTACTATCTCATAACCAGGAAGCAGTCACTTTTTACAGACTCAGTGCCGCAGGCACTACTGGATCATGGCTAGTGAGCTTGAGATTCAAAAGTCAACCCTTACAACTCTATAGGATCTGACATTTTCTGAGCATGCTTGTTCTTATTTCTCTAATGTCCTGAAGTCAATAACAGGTTTTAGGCCAGTCTTTCCCCAAAACTGCTGCAAGACCTTCATTAAATTCTAGGTTCTTGTTATTTACCATTTCTCTTCTCTCCTCCCTGCAGTTGAAACCCTATAAGCAAGCCGCAGACAAGCCTAGTTTGTTTAGCAGTGGACACTGCATTAACAATCACATGTGATTCACACGTGGAAAGGAAAATAACTGAACATTAACAAAATAACTGAAACATTAAGGTTTGAAAGCTCTGTGTGAGTCTATTTTGAAATGGATCCTTTAAGAAAGAATACTAATTGCAGGATTTGTTTATGAGAACCTGAGAAAAAGACGAGGATATAGAATAAAGACATTTCATATGAGAATAACATATTTCTAACCAAAGTGTTCAGCTGATAACTGACATAAACTCATTAAAACCTAGAATTAAAAATCCTATCCTGCTGTCACTGAAAAGTTAATCACAGTATGAAGCTAATCCTGGATATCAGGATTTTCCCACCAATAAGCTTGGTGGCATATAAAGTAGACCCTACAGTAGCATATCTATACTTTACATGCTAGGACTTGAACCATCTTCAACTAAAAAAAAAAAAAAAGGAAAAATTAAGGATGGAAATGAAAAAGGAGCCATAATAATCATCATTTAGTTAATATAGGAGCATGAAAAGATGTGTATAATCATCTACTTAGCAGAAGCTCCTTGTGCAGTAATTCTCAGTAAGCACTGGCTCTTCAGGTCTTTTGTAAAGCAATAAAAATTCACTGCTTAAATAGATAAAAAACTATTTTCTGCAATCAGCAGAAAAATAAATAAATAAAGCCAGCAGACCTAGCTACAGTTCACTAGGATCGTTTCAAGAACTTTATAAAACAAGTTCTGTTGACAAAGGCTTTCAACGCTACAAATAGCATACCGCAACAATGAAGACATATTAGAGTACTGGTTCAAAACCCAAAGACTTAGTCCTACCTATTTACTCTGATGTTTTGCAATGAGGTGCAGAAACCTAATAGACAACTACTATAATAACAACTACTTATCAAAGTCTTTAGGTTAGTCCAGCAATACAAAATAACACTAATATAAAAGCATTGGGCAAACATATTCAGAATTGTTTCAATATTATAACAGTCTACAAAATTGCTCAGTATTAAAGTATATGAGTATAGTCTTATGAGCCCATGTGCTTCTACAGACACGCAGAATTTCCAGCTGTACAGCTGTTTAGTGATATTTTCCCCACCCATCAGTCAAAGCAAGCCTGCATGAAACAATGGTAACAGTAAACAGCTACATACTATTAAAAAAAAAAAAGAACAAACAAACCCATAAATATCCCCACAGTGACATTATTTTAAGGACTTTTCTCATATGATTTCTCGCTGTATGGATGGTTGGTTGCTCCGAGTTGAGTCTCAGTAATAAGAAAAATACCTTCTAAGAAAATTAGTAAGCTTTTTTTTTATTTTGCAATTGTTTTGCACAGGATAGTGGTAAGTGTGCACTGGGGTTTTAGCATATGTCATGGTTTAAGCCTCTAAAACTCACAAAGTTTTCTTACTCACTCACTCACTCACTCCCCTCTTTTTCTTTCCCCAGTCCCGGGGGGATGGGGAGGAGAATCGAAAAAAAAAAAATGCAACTCCCACAGGTTGAGATAAGAACAGTTTAGTAACTAAAGTATAACACAAATCACTACTGCTACCATCAATAATAATAATGGAGAAATACAAGGAAAAACAATACAACTGCTCACCAAGCTCGACACAGCCAGTGCACCCTCCAGCAGCAAACCCCACAATGCACCACCACCACACCCTGCCAGGTCTCTCCTCTCCGTCTTCACACCCTGGGCATGACGCGCTGTGGTATGGAATAACCTCTTTGGTCTGTTTGGGTCAGGTGTCCTGTCTCTGCTTCCTCCTGGCTTCCCCTCCTCCCTGGCATAGCATGAGACCCAGAAAGTCCTTGATCAGATCAAAACCTTACCAAACAGTAACTGAAAACACTGGTAAGAAAACAAAGCAGAATCCTTATACCCTTATCAGGTTGGGGAAAGCTTTGAAGGTGATTCATCAGTGGGTTAGAGTCCTCAGTTACATGAAGCAGATGTATCAGCAGGATTTTTTTGCTGTGTAAGGACTACCATATCTAAATCAGTCCCATAAGGGAGGATGTTGCCTTTCTCATTTTGTAGTCCTGAAGAGTGAGTGTCCAGCCTGCTCTGAACTTCTGGGATGTCCAAGGGAGTACACATGTGGGAAGGAAGTTGAATAATTTACACCAATCTTTAGGTAGCCAAAGTTGAGTAAGATGAACTGCAAATGCTTTTAGAAGCTAACTAGAATGTTTTTATAGCCAGTGTTGGCAAAAGCAGGTTAAGATTTTTGTGAGAATAAGATGCTTTGACAACAAGAACCTGGATAAAGTATTACTAAAACCACTGTTATCTTTAAGAATTGTCATAAAATATTTGAAAAGTTATTGTAATGATATTATTGAATTTATAAGTTGGCATTTTTTAAATTGGCATTTACAAACAGTGAAATGAGGTTCATTGAATATATATTAAAGTATGTTCATATTGAACATAGACTGGTTAAGGTTAACACCTTTTATGACTTTTTTTACATCTGTTGAACATCTTGTCTGGTCTTGCCAAAGTTTTTGTATATATGGAATAAATAATAATTTGGTAACATGATTTTGTCCTATGAAAGTGCTTTGATAATAATTAATATTGGAACTACCTTTGAATTACTGTTTAAATGAATGTGTGACTGTCAGAAACAATATTAGTTTGCCTGGTCAGTGTCTGACAAAAAAGAATGAGCTGTGAAGTAGTTAAAGTTAGGTAATCCAATCCCTATCTAATTTCATGGTCAGTGTTTTCTTTTGTCTATTGTATTGTGCATCTTCTTTTTTCTTTTTTTTTTTTTTTAAGAACTGTAGTTCCAGATTGTATGATCTTTATTTTTGCCATTATCTTTTATCCATTTTCTATTCTCCAGCCTCCAAGGCGGGAATCTAGCTTCAATTCAGTTTATATCTCAGGTATCCTCACCATCAATACAATAATGGGGGAAAATTTTTGACATTTCTAAGTCCAACATATAGAATCAGTACATAAAAAAGTATTATCTCACCTCCTAAACTACTAATGCTAGTTGCTAAAAATTGTTGCCCAAAATGCCCTTTATAAAGACTCTTTTCAGAGTAATTTGTGATCACAGAGACTAATTTAATCATTGCAACATCAGAAGGGATGCATCATATATCTGTGGGTAGGTTTGCATCCTTTTAAGCTTTAATCCAATAACTTCTGTTGTGTCCTTTGTTCAGATATATGGATGCAGAGGTTATTGTTTCTCTGCAAGCCAATCCAATTTGAACTTCCACATGGGGAGGAGTTTAAGTTATAAACTTTAAAATTATTAAAGCATTTCCTAAATCACAATTAAAATGTTAGGAGATCACTTGATATCCTTTTCTGGTTTTGTTATTGGAGAGTTTTGTGAAGTAATAATAGTTTCTAATTGTATTTATTAGTATTTGCTTTGTGCCATATATCTGTCTTTGTTGGCATATATATTTTTGACTCTTAAGCATATTTCTGACTACTGCTATTAATCTATTTGCTGTGATGTCGTGGTTTAATCCCAGTTGGCAACTCAGCAACGCAGCCTTCGCTCACTCCCCTCCCTTCTTCCCCCCCCTCCCAGAGGGATGGGGAGGTGAATCAAAAGAATGCAACTCCCACGGGTTGAGATAAGAACAGTTCAGTAACTAAGGTATAACACAAACCACTGCTGCTGCAACCAATAATAATAATGATAAGGGAAATAACAAGGGAAGAGAACATAATTGCTCACCACCCACCAACTGATACCCAGCCCAACCCAAGTGGTGATCTAACCCTTCTGGGTAACTGCCCCATGGGTAACATGCCCATAGTGGGCATGACGTGCTGTGGTATGGAATACCTCTTTGCCTAGTTTGGGTCAGGCGTCTTGTCTCTGCTTCCTCCCAGCCTCCCCTCCTCCCTGCAGAGCATGAGACTCAGAAAGTCCTTGGTTAGGTAAACATTACTGGGCAGCAACTAAAAACATTGGTGTTATCAGTGCTGATCCCAGGCTGAAAGTCAAAACCACAGCACTGCACCAACTACTAAGAAGGAAAAAAAATAACTGCTACTGCTGAACCCAGGACATGTGGGTAAAATGTTTCATACCTATCTAAGCAGCCTCTATGTATGTTATTTTATCCTTCCATGCACTAAAGTTAAATCTTACTGTTCCTTGGACAGTATGAGACATAAGGCTGATGTAGACCCATATATGAAACTATTTTTTTCTGAATAAATATGAAAGCATACAAATTACTATTTTAAATTGTATCAACTTTTTAAATCAAAATTTATCCATTCTATTTTTTTTTTTTTTTTTTTTTTTTTGTAAAATATGTGTTTAGCGATTTTCTGGTAGAGAAGTCTTACAGACTTTACTAATAGCTACTGATTTTTTTTTAATATAACTTTTTTTTTTTTCATATTCCCGATCAAGGGTAAAATGTATTGTTTGCCAGAATGTAAAATTACAATCTCCTTCAACTTCTGCTCCTCATAGAGCATATATTAGATCTGATTTTGGCGTATAAAATGCACACTGTCTTTTAAAAAATGTTTTACTCTCAGGGGTTGGTGATAGGGTTACTCCATACAGTAAAGAGTGAGCGTTAAAACAACTATATTTCCAAAGAAAATTTTGAAAGCAAAGCTTGGAGTGTAATAACATTATATTTGAGACAATGCGGTAGAAAAATTATGTGAATTAAAGACCATCCTCAGTGGCAAGCAGGATTGCTTTTCAGTGTTATAATAATAAAAATCTTACACTGTAGTGTATAAAACAGAAATATCACATGAAAACATTTTATTTTGGATGAACTGATAAACAAAATGCCCTTTTCCAATCACAGCAACGAGTCTGATGCTGCAATATGTTATCAATTGATATTGTTCCTTTATTTTTTAACTTAAACCACCTTAATGTTAAGCATTTATTAATATATACTTAGTCTTTATTTCCATGACTTTTAAATTCTAAAACCAGTAACACAACACTGAATCCCTATGAGCAGGAGAGAAACAGGAAACCAATCTTTTGTCAGGTGTTTAGCCAGCTCTTGTCCTGTCTCATCACCATGTTACAGAAAAGACATACAGAAACAACTCTTCAAAGCATTCTTACAGAAAAGCAGTGTGTATGATCCTATTTCCTTTGTCCAGTCAGTAAGTATTCTTTCTATTCCCTCAGTCATGACCAGCTGAATACATACTTAACATCTGGTACCATACTTGCACTTTACACTTCAGCCAGTAGCTTAGCTAATTCTACGTACTAAGGAATTTTAAAAAATAAATGTAACAGAGGATTCTCTTGGAAAGAGCATTCCACGGTTTAATAGATCTTACTATCAGGAACTCTGACTTATACCTTATGCTTTATTAATTCTATGGAATTGTAGAAACATAGAAAAGTTAGTGTTGGAAAGGACCTTAAGATCATCTGGTTCCAACCCCCCTGCCATGGGCAGGGACACCTCACACTAAACCATGTCACCCAAGGCTCTGTCCAACTTGGCCTTGAACACTGCCAGGGATTTCACACTCTTAATTGTTGTGATATCTTTTCTGTGTTTAGATTTGCCTCCCTCAGAATGTTTACTTTCTTCAAATAAGCCGACACTTCTATAAAACCTTTCTGTAGACATTATTCAGCTAAATGAAATACAGTAGATTAAAAGAAATGTGAAGTTACTAGGTCAGTTCAGTGATTATTTTCTCAGATGTGTAGATAAATTGACATATTTAACTTAGATTGAATTTGAGGAACCTAATAAGATGTGACCCAGTAACAGTTAGGAATAGCTTCTTACTTCAAAACAAAATACTCCCTTCCTCTGCTGTGCAAGCATGGTTTTATGCCTTTTCATCTAGAAAAATCATTTAAGATCCACTGTAGGCCATCATACACTTTCATATGGAAGTTACAGACAATGGCATGCACAGTTTACAAAAACTACATGACAGTTGTATGCACTGGTTACAAAATTTATTTATTGTTAAAGTAAGTTCCTTATAATAAAAAGATGAAATTGTAATGTAAGTGCAAATATGGTTGAGTGTTCAAGGTTATTTTCCTGAATAAACGTAAAAAACCTCTGGATTGAGAAAGGATCAGACTGTTATCATTTTTGTACATAATACCACTTGAAAGCACAAGGAATTCTATTAATGACACTTGGACTACCTGTAAAATACATATTTATTCAGGGTATAAACCACGTAAATCTATAGACCTAATTCTAAAATGTATTTTTCACCATCTCCAACACATACAGCTGTTTTCTCTCTATTCCTGTCCATGGAATGAATTACTAATATGTACTATATTATCTCAAATGGAAGTTATTTTGTCACATCTGTTTGAGAGCCATTCAACACAAATGTTAAAGTCATTAATACAATGCATCTGTATTACCCGTGCATCTTTTAAAGTGTTTTGTAGCTGCTCGTATTGCCATCCTAGCTTGAGACTAGTGAGAATCAGTATTCCTTATGACCAGATGCTACTTAATCTACATCTGCTCAGAACACACCTCCTCCCCCACCCTGTATTTTTCCATTTAGGAATGTCATGAGTAATGTTTCTGCCCTTAGTAGACCACATATTGGAGATATCTCCAGATTTTCAAACTCTTACACGTTTTATTTTTAGCTGACAGAAATTCAAACTCTGCACTGCTAACTTTCCACTAAGCCTACATGCCCTGGTTTTCTCCAGTGACTAGCAGTTGTAACAAACATTGCAGGAAAGGTAGAAGAGAAATGTATTGCATCATTTTCTTTATCCTGATGTCAGCGTTTACCTGTGGAAAAGTATCAGTTGGCTACATGATGAAATTTCTTTAAAATAAGTACCTGATGGAAGAGAGGTAAATAAAAACTAGGCAGGTTCTTTTTTTCCAGGCAAACAATTTGGAACACATTTGATGACCTTGGATCTGAAATTGCTGCTGGGTTGTAATATAATTAACGGTAAAGAAATATTCTGAGACAGCTTTATATTCATTATGGAATGCTTGGAAAAAATACAGTGGGAAATTAAATTTGAAGTCAGATTTGAGTCTTGCAGAATGATTCAGGATCATTTTAAAAAGTGGATTAACATTAAGGCATTTTATTATCTTATTATCTAAAGTTATTCATAAAGTCTTATAACTATCAGCTTAGCATTTTAAAGATTCTTAATATTGTTATTATAAAACTGGCTACTCAGATAATTTTATATTCCATAATAAAAAAAATATATCTGTGTTGGTAAATCTGTCATGCTTTAAACTCTTAATAAAAAGAAAAAAGCCTGTATTTGGATAGCATTTTTTACTATATACAGTAACATATAATGTGGTTGATTGCAGTATTTAGGTTGAGTATTGATTCTAACTTGAACTGATTTTGTAATTTCTATCTTGTTTGCTAAATTAAGCATTGGTTTATGCATTTTGCAACAGTTCCATTAAAAACTAAAATGGCAGCAAACACTTGCTGATGTTGTAGTAGGTCTTTATTTTTACACTTACAGGAAAAGACATTTGTTTTAGTTTTATCATCTTACGAACAATAAATAGATGATTCTGTGAGCAATTCTGATAATTGTGTTAGAATATCTAGGGTCTATTTTTCACATGAGTATATCTATATAAAGAAGCATTATACAAATATGCACATTTAATTTTGGTTTATGGATATATTCAACTGCAACAACAAAAATCTGTCTTAACTTTGGAAAGTTTAAAGCTGATGTACGACAGAATATTTACAATATCTATATATGGCTTCTGCTCCTTCTTTTGCACTTCCAGGGCCCATTATTTTTCAGTATCCAGAATGGAGTCTAGATATCCAAAGCAGCACTGTTTATATTCAGTCACCTAAATAGCCATGAGATTTTCAAAGGTGAGTCTTTATAACCTCTCTTCAAAAGATGACTGGTATGATTTTCAAAAAGATCTCTACATCCAAGACTTTCCAGGAAAAACACTTGGGCATTTATTTTTCATGCTTAAATGTGGGATGATCTCCTTTTTAAAAATCCACCATTTTTTTGGTTGCTGAGATTTAGGGAAACAAAGCAACAAACAAAAGATTAACTAATCCCCCACACTTCTATGGGAAGCATACATGCCTGCAAGATTTTTAAAGTGAGGTCCCCAGTCTTTAAGGTAGTCATAACTCTGATCTGCATCTGACATGTTTGAACCTAAAGAGCTGAGGGATCCTGCCAAAGAGCCAGTCCCCTCAAATGCATAGGTCTGAAGTGAGTCATATGGAGGAACACTAGGATCTATATTCGCTTCTTCAAGCTTTTCTGAAATAAATTGCCTGAAGATAGCACTGTCAGGGCCAACCTGCAGAGACTGTCTATAGAGGCTGTGGATTTCTGTGGCAACCATCTTCCGAGGCTTATGCATTCTTATGACAGTGCGGGTCCTCAGTGCTGAAATATCAAAGGCTTCTGTGTCCTCCTCACCACCTCCTTCATCGTCATACCTGACAATGTTCTCTCTGAACTCTTCCATTTTCTCTGAAAAGGGAGACTTCTTCCTCTGCTGCCGTATGGCTAGAATGGCCAAAAAGAACACTGGCAAAAAAAAATAAAATAAAAAAAACAAACAAAAAAAAAAACAAAAAAAAAAAAAACAAACAAATTTATAGAGCTGTAATTTTAATGAATTTTATAGTTTCAAGATGAGCATAATATATGCTGAGAAAATGCCTAAAAAAGGGACTTATGAAATAGGTGAATGAAATGGAGCAGTTCTTTTGGTAGAGAGGAATTTGAAACCGATGGAAACACAGATTGTACTTTTTGAAATTCTTTTGGTTTTTCACATACTATATCAATTTAATATTCAAAATTTAAATTCTTAATCTCTCATTCTGTCTCAGATCAAAGCCTAGGAAGATCAAACGAAAACTGAGGCAATGAGCAAGATATCCTCCTCAGCTGGTTGATTCATTCCATTCTTTAGATTATGCAGGTTGTGGTTCAACTATTTTTGGGATGCTGCCTAGGATATTTGAAGACCATAGGTTACATGACATTGTAGCAGTACTTACTACCAAGGCCTATGAAGCAGAGTACCTTGTTTCTCTCGTATATGAAAGTTTTTGTAAACCTCATTTTAATGAGCTATTTTTTAATCTTACCTCAATCCATTTTTAGCTGAATGATCCTTTGAAATAGTCTATGACTTCCACAGAGATTAATTATTTAAGTTTTTAACTAAATCTTAATGCAGTTCTATTGAATAAGTCGTCTGTGGACTCTAATTTTTTACTCAGGACATAACATGATATGATTACCAACAATGACAGGACTTTACCTTACATAGGACTATGTGGCACCTGAAGTAGGACTTTATTTCTACATATTCACTATATATTATTTCATTTGATTGTGATATACTAACACAAAAATTGAAAACCTTTGAAGCAAAAAATTTTGCAATGTTATTCTGTATTTACAAGACCCAGATAGTTTCAACTCTCCAATCTGTTTGCATGGTGAATTCTTCTAATGGTATGCATGATGATACAGGAAAACAGAAAAAAAATAAACTTTGGGTTCCAGATATAAGTGGCAAACTTTATAAAACCACTATCTATAGAAACTCCTTTTTTTTTTCTAATTTTAAATAATTACAAAAATGCAGTTGAAGATTTAAGGCATTTAAAATATTTGCATCTGTAGAGAGTATGGTAGGTAAGTTATTTGTTTCTTTCTGATCTATACATATATCTATATCCCTTCTTTGACTTTTGTGATATTCATAGGCCCAGTAGACACCAAGGGTTTATTCCAGCTGGAGAAAGGACCTCTCTGCAAGCAACCTAGAAGCCCTTGATGAATAATTCCGCTGATAGTCTGGATAATGCAGTGATAAAGTTTGCCTGATTCTCAGTCCCTTAAGTGCATAACACAAAGTGACCAGGTTCAGATATCCTGCAACGATCAAAGAAAACCTGAAATGCATATTGGCCTGCCTGTAAGCTCACACTGACTACAAAGTTTAAGGCACAATTTCAGCAAGGGGGACTGTTTTCCAGTGCCACTTCCGAAGATTGCCTGGGACAAAGAAAGCTCAAATTTAAATACGGTAACTGGAAGTACAGGCAAGTCTAGAAAGTAGAAATTCACTTGTATGTTCCTGTTTTCCCTGTTCGAAACCAGGAGATGGAATTAGGAGAACAATGCATTGCTGGACTTTGCTATGCAGTCAAAAAATGGCTAGTGTCTTGCCAACAGTATTACCATCTAGACAGAATAAATATGAGTTACTCTTCCATTGTTTTCAACCTTGCAGTATCTATTCAATGTGCTCATAGGGTTAAATGAAACACATGTATACTTTTGTAAGCCATACTGTTTCTGCAGTTTCCTGCATGTCACCTTATCTTGAGAGTTCAAAGCTGTATGAAGATGCTGACTCATAATTAACAGGTAAGCATGTTGCTTCTGAGTAACTTATTTAATGGTGGGACTAAATTATGGTCTTTCATTTTAGGAAAAAATCCAGTGAGTTATCAAAAAGAGATTCAGCAAAGAGGTCAAAAGTACCAACAGCAAATAATTAGAGCCAGTTTAGAATCATAGAATCATAGAATAGTTAGGGTTGGAAAGGACCTTAAGATCATCTAGTTCCAACCCCCCCTGCCATGGGCAGGGACACCTCATAGTAAACCATATCACCCAAGGCTCTGTCCAACCTGGCCTTGAACACCTATTCTTATGCTAAAGAAAATATGCTGTAACTATCTGGGCAGATTTCAGAATATTAGTGATTTTAAAAATATTAATTTCTTTTTTCACTAGTGCAAAATAATTCTATCAACTTTATTGGACTTGTCTTTCTTCTGTTGTTACTATCACAGATCAAAATACAGCATCAGAACAGAGCTGCAAGCCTTCAGTTTCAACCTGCAAGCCTTCAGTTTCAACCCTCATCTTTTTCTTGTAGTTAATGATGTTATGCTTAGTGTTGTACACCATTATTTATAGGCTAGTAGAGGTCATATTGTATAATGAGGGCAAAAAAAAAAAAGTTTATTTAAAATTGTGTACATTTATTTCAGTAATATAAGACTTAAAAATGTTACTATTGTATTTACCCTCATCATCAAACACTTTGAGAGAGTAATTTTCATTGAAAGTTTTTGTTTCTTAAGGCAGTGCAATTTTTGTCATTCTTACTTCTTTCTTCTGACATTATATTTGTGTAGCTTGATATTATGCTGCAGTTTTCTTGGTTTGATTTGGATTATATTTTCCTGCCTTTATGACATATTAAAGAAAATGTGTTAAGTTTGTACAATTTGTAATGATGTTTTGACATCACTCTGCTTAGTGAAATCCTGATTCTATCTTCATTTTCTGATTTTGAAGTGCCATGCTTGAAGTTTCATTAGTAGAAAAAGGAGCTTACTACATAATCTAGCAATTATTTTGGGGCATTTTTGGATATGTCATTTTATGACGCATACAACTATATGGCATAATATGGGTATGTCATATTGCACAGACAGCAGGGATTTGGAAGTCTTTTTCTGTATCTTTATTGGCATCAACTTGAATTTGGTCTTGAGGCACATGATCACTGTCAGTTACCAAGCTCTGAGGTCAGTCATTTTGCCTTGGAAAAAAAAAAAAACAACCTACTCATCTCTATCCTTTTTCTTTCCTGGCTTCAGAAGCTACCATACCTTAGCCTCTCTAACTCAGACATGTACAGCGTTTCAGGATGGATATTTAACCTTTACCGAAAGATTAGCTTAGTGTGCCTGCTGTTATAATGTGTCACTCAGTGCACGCTGCAGGTATAACCTTTTACTGAAGAAAAGGCACATACATTGTAGCAGTGATAGCAGATTCTTCTCCAGGTGAAGCAGCAGTTTCTCGAGTGCAGTCATTTCAGTATGCCCTGCAACAGCCATAGCCAGTGCAGTGACAGCCAGCCTTAGGGGCTTGCTCTGGTTTTAAGCGTCATTTGCCAGATATGCATAACCCTTTGCAAAGGTACAAGCACAACTCCTGTGCATTTAAATTGCTCTCAAAACCACTTTACACATCCACAAGGTCCCAAATGCAATGGAGGTTAATATGGTGTCTCCTAAGAAGAAAAAGATGTCCAACATTTGGATAAAAGGTAATCTGGAGATGCAACCATATTAATTGACAAAGAAACTAACTGCTTGCTTATGGAGTTGCTTTCTGAGAGTATCATATTCTCTTTTTCCTTTATTACTTTTTATTGATCTTAGCTCTATATTTGGAATACCTAAGGCAGAATGAGTAGGGTGCTGCTTCTTTATAATATATTCTTATACTAGCCAGTTTTCTTATTTAATGCTGTATTCAGCTTTACCTGGGTACAACATGGACTTTGGACTCTCAAATCTTTATTATTATCAGTGCTGGAGGAGCAGGTAGGACCATGACTCAATCAGAAGCAACTTTAAGGACATCATGTTAGAATTCAAATGGAGAGCAGAGAGGGGAAGGGAGAGGGAAGAGAGAATTGTACTTAAGAAAACAGAAACATTTGCCTTACTGCATTTTTTTTTCCTAAATTTCTTTTAAATAGCGCAGTACTTCCTGCCTTCCAGTCAAGGGAATGGGAACATATTTGTCACTTAACCAAGCCCACTGTTGAGGGAAATAAATTAATTAGTCTTAATCATACATACCTAGGAGTATCAATATGCAAGCCAAAACAGCAACTAAAGCTTCAGTGCTGAGACCCACGGAGTACATGAAAGCTCCATATCGACAGTAGAAGGTATTAACTTTGGTGTCACAGTCACAGACAGTGACAGTGAGAGTATTTGTGCTCGTCAGTGGTGGGGTTCCATTATCCAGAATTAAGATTGGTAAGTAGTAAAAAACCTGTTCTTGCCTCCTGAAGCCGCTTTTTGCTGTGAAAATTCCAGCTGTGTTATCTAGAAGATAAATGATTATGCATTATATGCATTTATTGCTTTCTAACAACAACTGTAAAGCTCCAGTGGAATCTGGCCTATTTAACCTATTTTGACCTATCTGACCTATTATGCTGCTGTCTAAAGCTACATATTCATAAAGCTATAAAAGTAAACAAGACACTGACCTGTGGTGGGTTTTCTGTGTCAATCATGAATAAATTAATTTAATTTTGACATGTGTATTCCAGGGGCAATAAAACATTTAACCTAGGAGCTGGTTTTAATGTTCAGAGCTTAAAAAAAATCCTACTGTGTTCAGTACCTGACACCCACTCAGACTAATAAATTGGTTCTTAAAATGGTTCCATATAATCATCTGCTACCAATCCAGCAGTTCACAGAAGAAATACAGATGGTTTACCAAACAAAAGGCTTCAAAAATGTGTCTGTCAGTGTACAGAGCAAGCAGGTGGGAAGGGAAAGAGGAGAAAGCAAGAAAAAATTTCACGAAAGAGTCATTTACTTCCTTCCCTGATTCAAGAACTGAAGCTAGCTGAGCTCCTACCATCTAAATTAGCAAAAAATTGGCAGAGGCTCTTATCTTGCTTTATATCTATTAATGTTTAGATATCAGTTCTGTACAAGAAACCGTAAGTTCAGTTCCTCTTGCTTATCAACTAACTCAGATCTGTAACTTAGCTTGTTTAAAACAAATTAGCCCTGTCTGTATCTATGTATAATAGAAAGAAGAAAAATCTGTCAATATTTACATGTCAGAATTGTTTTATCATGGAAAGGTGAATTACTGCATGTGTGCATACATCATGTATGTAGAAAACTAAAAAAAGCATTTCTACCATTATATACATAATAAACTTATACAAAATGTCTATTAAAGTTAACTCTCTCACATTTACGTTCTTCTAGGTTTCTGTCATAGCTCAGGAAGTAACTGTAAGCTAAAATGCTCCAGATCTGTAGAGTCACTTTTGCTTTTGCCTAGGACTATCCCAATTCACGCTGTCATTTGTAAGACATTCAGCGGAATGGAAGAGATTGAGAGCTGTTGATACAGTATTTTAAAAGATATTTTTTCACCCATCAGTAGCCACCAAAAAGAATTGGATGTATGGCCTTGTGTGTGGCTCTGCTCAGGCTTTGTGCAGAGTGAGCAAAGGTGGGAAAGGCTTGCGGCTTGTACAAAATTTAACCTCAATATAATCTCTTCTTGGCACTGAGAGGTTAATGAAGCTGGGAATTGAAATAAGTATTAATAAATTTACTAACTTTGAGCCATATTGAGAGTAGTTCACCATTTAATATAGTCTGAACTTTCCAAAACTTATTTCAATTGATTTATTCGCCTAAATAGAACATTCAAATAATTAACAAAGTCAATAAGAACAATGTGTACTTTAGCTGAGCCTGAAGAAGCTCTTCTTTGTAGTCTCAGTAGACTGACTTTAAGTGTTCATCTTCGCGGAAATTTCATCATGTATAGCACTCATGTTTTCACTGTAGACTGGTTTTGCTTGATACGTCTCAATACCACTCTTTTAAGAACAGTCTCAATCACTATCGGTTCTGAATAACATTAAAATATATGTAGAATACATACATATGATATCATCAGTAATCGGCATATGCAGTTTAAAATGTATGAGGAAATAATATTACATTCTTATTTGTGTTTAGAATTTTGGTCTTGATGAAGTGGTGGTTACAGGCATACTAACAGCAATCTTCTCTTTCTGGCAACGTCGTTTCTTGGACGAATAGATAATGTATCAATTTAGTTGGTATTTCTCACCATATCCAACATTGAGAGAATTAATTTTAAAGAATGCCAATGTATTTTTCATCTCGACAATTTTTTCTTTCCTCGAAATAAAACTGACATTTGCTCTTTGTGTTACTCATCTGAAAAAAGAAACTAAACTGTTTGGTATTATTAATTTATTGTTTTGTAATGTTTCTAATTTAAAATGACAATTTCCATTAAGTAGAAATTATAAAATTAGTGATGTGAGGACAACTAGAAGCATGGTCTTCTTTAGGAAGGTCTTAAAGAGCTACATGAATGACACTACCTTGATTATCTTTGACAGCAAAAAGTGAGTTGTTTGTGACCTCCTGAGCCAATGAAAAGTAAAAATGGTGACCTTCTGCTGAGTCATCTTGATCCACTGCACTGATGCTTTGAATTAGCTGGAAACAGATAAACAGAATTAAGAATAGAAGTATTTGCTTGTCCTTTAAAACAATAAAAGGACATGACAGGTATGTTAAACTGCTAATGTTAGAGATATGATCTGCACACATGCATTGAGGGCATGATATACGCTCACAAATATATGCCTTCTATGCCCAAACAGGCTATTGAGACTTATATTCTGCAAATACTCTGCTTTGAATTTTCATCTATTTGGGAGAGG
The DNA here is from genome assembly GCA_017639245.1 of Myiopsitta monachus. Lineage (NCBI taxonomy): Eukaryota > Metazoa > Chordata > Aves > Psittaciformes > Psittacidae > Myiopsitta > Myiopsitta monachus. The sequence continues at coordinate 6,298,183 of CM029918.1, forward strand.
AAGGCATTAAAATCTTGAGAAAATGTAAAAGATTTTCTGGATAAAAATACCAGGATTAAATGAAGCTTCCATTAATGAAAAAGTAACCATATATTCAGTGTTTTGTCCTTTTTTTCCCCAAGGTGAAAAATATATCATTCTACATTTGAACAAATCCCTCTATACAAAACCCATTTCCTTCTAGCCCACAGATATATTGACATCATTCAACTGATGTATTGTAGCTCCAGTAAGTGAGATAGGGTGATAAGTTCATCTGCTGAATTGTTGATTCTGAATATTATAACAGATAGATTATGAAACTTCTTGACTGCTTTTTTTCAAGACAGCAAAATAACCTTCATGTACAAATATGTCAAATCAGTTAGTCATTGCAAAATAAAACAAAACCCAACAGTTAAGATTCAAAATAATATCTTTCATCTCCATAAATAAGCAACCACACTACAGTTAACAGAAATATTTCTGCTTAAAAGGAGCTTATATTTGTTATTTTTATCAATAAATATTTAATGACCGAAGCATCAACATATGTTAGGAAGTCAGTATCCTTGCTGATCAGAGAGAAAACAAAATGAGGCAAGACCACCAACTTTCAAAAAAGTTAGTGCTCAATTTGAACTTGACTCTGTTTTACCAGTTGTCTGTATCTTGTAGATATTTGTAACCAAGAGACTTGAAGCCTTAACTTTCCCCAAACCAGAAAGCATGTGAATGCTAAAAGCAGTGCTTTAAAAACAAAGCAGTAAGTCAGTGGAAGTGGCTATAGCTTTCTATCTGTGCCTTTGAAAACTCTTTCCTGATTAAACTATTTTTCAGAGATCTAAGACTTCAGCACATATTTTGTTTCTTTTCAAACAAGCTAAGTTTGATGAAGAGTGTAGAACGTGTCTTGCACCCCAGAAGCTTTGTATTCTTAGTGCTGCTCCCTTTTTATGTGAAATTTATTTCAAATCTGTATTTTCACTCTGCGGAAAAGTGAGGACCCTTGAGACATTTTTTATAGCCAGTAATCAGAGAAGTGATCAGGGATGTATCTGGTGCCAGTGTACAAACGATGAAGCTTCTTGAGGAAATTTTTTTCCCTTCCCTCAAAGCAAAAAAAAACAAACAACCAAAAAAAAAAAAAACCTAAGGTGATACAAATGCAGGTATAGAAATGCAGATCAAGAAATCCGTGAAAATCCATAACTGAACACTAATATCACCTTGATAGCAAACTATGGCCTTCATTTTTTCTAAGGGGTTATATTTCCCAGAATATGTTCAATATGAACAGCAGTAGAGAAAAAAAACTACATATCCAGTCTAAAACCTGGAAAATGGCACATTTTCATGATAATATTCTGCTTTATACTTCACAAATTAAAAAAAAAAAACCAAACCAAACCTACAAAAAAAAAAAAAAACAACAAAAAAAAACCACGCACAAAAAAAAACAAAAAAAAAAAAAAAAAAAAAACAACCAAAACCCAACCAAACTGTATTGGCCTTTGTTAATAATTTGCTGGTAACATCTCCAAGGCTGTAGCTGAGAAAAAGCTCTGTATGTCTGTCCATACAATTCAGTGTGTCAATCTAGACTGAAGATGAAGAGTAATAGAGCAATCTACACAGGCATCTTAGCCACATTTAATTTTATTTGTTTTGTTTTGTTTCTAGTTTAGTTACTTGGTAAAGAAAATTACCTGCCCACTCACCAAAGGAACAAACCAAACCAAACCAAGCCAGAAGTACTAATTATACTTCTAGTTTTCATTCTCATTAGTAGTTATTTAATCAGATAGTAGCAATGTCTTTAAAAAGTATATTTATTAGAGCCTCTCATGTTTGAATATCATAAAATTACTGCAGTTGTGACTTAGTTACTGTTTTGCTATTTCATTAATAACTTTCACTAGATTACATACAGAAGGTATTTGCTTCCATAAATTCTATCTATAACTAATCCAATCACTAAAATTCTGAGGAGTATCTGACACACTGAAAAAATCACCCACCTTCCTTTGTTTTGATCTGTACTATGCTGTTATTCAACACAAACCCAAAACTGCTGTGATTATTCTAGACATACATGCCTTTAAGGATTCACCTTACAAGGGTGGGAATATTTGGAACATAAGAACAGGGCAAACCCTTATTGTTTATTTTTCACTATATCACTTCCACTAAGATTCAGCAAAACCCAGATGAGTCTATGAAATATTCAGAGAGCAGTAGGCCGCTCTGATTTTGCTGACTGTAAAGAAAAAGTCACCCAGAGAGAAGGGAAACTTTTTTTTTTTTTTTTTCTGCTTTCCTACATTTTTTACATCTAAACTATGAGACTTTGGCCTTTCACCAGGAAAATGAGCATCACAGACTGAAGAACTGCATTTACTGTTTGTGAGTCAAGGTTTAAAAATGCCATACATTTAATGTGCAAGCAAAGAAAACAGAGTGAATGATGTGTCACTTCTGCAAGGTTTTACCAGTTGTTGCATTGACTATGCTGAAATTTAATTACTGTAAAATCTCTTATTTCAAATCTCATTAATCTAGGAGCTTTAATAATCTAGCAGTCCATTTGAAAAATATGTGTTTCTTTAAAATTCAGATTCATTAACTTGATTTTTCTTGAAAAACAGATTTAAGTTCATAGGGGTGGGTCTCATTTACTTTTTCTTTCTAAACACACTGAGATCACTTCTGGGAACAGGCAAGGGTTACTTTGATCAAAGATCACAAAAACATGTGGCCTGTTATACTCAACTTCGTCATCCATCTGATTAGTGGCTACTTTCAACTTTTAAATATCATTAGTGAAGGAGCCTAAAGATATCAGTAACAACTCTGATCTCTCATTGATTTTGTGTAAACACTTCTGGACTGAATGTATAAATGCGTGCTATTTGTCCTACAAATAACAATGTATGGAGTAGATGTCTGCTTGGTAGTCTTGATGAAAATACATTGAAAATTAATTTCCTCAATTCCAAGTGGTCTCACTGACTTTGAATTTTGGAAATGTCCATCTGCACAGGCATCAGTAGCATTAATTTTGATGGTAGAGTGTATAATTTGGAGTCCTTTGTGCATGCTTCCATATCCAAATATAGTCTTAGCATTCCCATTAAACAGATGGAAGTAAGTAGGAACAGATTTGATACCTCTCTACTTTAGTTTCTTTTGTTTTGCTTTCCTCTGTGTCCTTCAATAGAAGCTCTGTTGTAGTTTATAGGATGTAAGAGATCTGATCATCCACCTGTTTTGGAAGTAAAGAACTGGTTTTCTTCAAACTGACAGAGGCCTTTTAAGTAGTAGGTTTTTTGTCATTGCTGAATAATGTTTAATAAACATCTGAGTTAGTGCAGGTAAAAGACTATAGTTCACTACAGTCACCACCTGCGTTTTCCAGGTAGACCTTCTATCTCAAGACCAAGGTTGTCTTTTTTGACCGTTGCTAATGTTTTTTTTATTTAAAGCAGTTGGCACAATATTGATCTGATTTCTCTGGGGCTATTGTGAGGAGTTTCTTCTCAACTGTAACTAAAATGATGTACAAAAGAATAATAATTACAAAGCTCACACCATGTCTTCTGATTTAAACCACAGTGCCATGATACTGAGGTGTCTTTTTATGTTTGTATATACTGATAAACTCTTCCCACCTGTTCCATTCTACTATGACATAACGCTGTTGAACCATGGTCCATATAAAACAGAAAAAGGAATTTTCCATATGCCACTGCTCCCGCTGTTTCAGAATGTCAGAGGTTACACTCACTGCATCTACAGGTGTAGTTTAGAGTATGGGCCTGCTTGAATATATGGTGTTTTCAGAGCTTGGCTATGGTTTTATACTTAAGAAGTGCCCTCATTTTATTTTTCTTTAACTTTGTATTTTCTTATCACTACTGCTAAGATCAGGGTTTTTAATTATGAAAAAAAAATAACAAGAGGAAATAATAAACCTTGGTTTAATAACCTATCCCTTTCTCTTTTCTGCTACCAAAAATAATTTTGCATCATGATTTATTAGGAAGGATCTGTTTCACCTAACTGCTCATTTTTAACATCAAATATAAACTCCTAGAATTTGCTTAAAGATTTCTCCTTGTGTCAACATTTCATTATGTTAAAAAATAATATCAAATGAGTACTCTTTACTTGCACCGTAACTGCTGGTTGTTTTATTATATGCCAAGTACTGAATAAATAAATCTGAGTTTTTTTCTTTTCTTTAATTCAAAGTGCTCTGCATATACAGTCACTTCTTTGGATCTAATAAAAATTACTTAGCAGGCTGCAACATCAAAGTCACTTTATATGTGATCTCCAAATTGCAGGAACTTAAAATTGCCAGAACAAATATGCATTAGAAAAGACAGCAGTAATTCAGAATGTAGATGTGTTCAGTATAGCTTGTCTTCAGCTGAAATCTATTTACTGCATGATATGAAGAAAGACCAATATTCATAAAAGGGCTGAATTTACCATGCATATAAAAACATACACTCTGGAGGGTCAGCCTGCTTATGCATAAGATACTTGAGGTAGTTTATGTCGAACTGTCAAGCTGCACTTTTAGGCTGAGTTAATTTATTAATGCTTTGGGATTTAAGCTTTCTGGGTCAAACCCATTCTTGCTGAGATGTCTCTACTGTCACCTTCGGGACAGATTTGGTCCACTTTATGGTCTGGTTATTTTTATGGAATCTTTTCTCTAGAATTTAACAGTTTTTGTTACTGTACACACACATACAAAGGGTTATTATAAAGAATTAATACCTCATTGTGGTGATGATTTACCATGTCTACATTTATGAAGTCAAAAGGTCTGATCAAAAGGGTATCAATGGTTCAGATGCCTTTTTAATATTGTTCTATTTGGTCTGTTAACTAGCTACAGTTATACTAGGACAGAAGTCTATTTTGCATAGGAACTTTCAATGTTCAAGTAATTTTGAAAACAGTGTATTTAATACTGGTAGTGAAGTGAAAGTGGTTTTGAAATATTCAAAATAAAACTTTAGTTCTAGTTAGTATACAGCTGACTTTTGGATTATAGGACAGTACAGAACTTTAACATGAAATAGGATAGTGAAAAATTCATTCAAAATTTCTAATGAACATCATGAATAGATTTCAAATTATGCCAAAACCCATCTATCTTCTTTTCGTCCATTTTTATTGTCAAATTTCAGATTATAGTCCCACAGACTGAAATACAATCCTTTCATTTTAATATCTTTTGGAGGCTAAGCTAAACTCTCCCAAATCCACCATATAGGGACATGTAGATCAACACTCATTCAATAAAATTAGACAATGAATTCTTTATAATCTTTCAGAGAATCCAAAACTTCAAAAGAAGCTTTCTTCTCTAGAGTGAAGCTACTGTTAACAGCCTCTGAGCTAGGACAATTAGGACAACAAACAGTTTTATGCATAATGTATTTCACATTTTTTATCATAACCTAGTATACTTTAAGGCTATGTAAAAATAACTAATTTGCTAACTTACTTGGCTCTGCATTTTTTTTGTTGTAAAACAAGCAGACACCAAGAAAAAGTCACCCGAATAGGACAATTTATTTTTCGACAGTATCTTTCCCTTTGCAGAGCCTTTCCTTCCCTTCCCCCAAACCCTGTAAGCTGAGGGATGCAAATACATCTTGTAGCATTCCATAAAAGTAAACGCAACTTAGCTGAGATCAGGGAAGGAAGTGAATTCCAGCAGCGCAGAACATCTCTGAGAATCTCTCTCAGTGTACTATTTCCAGTTAAATAGTGATAGCTACTTCAGAAATTGAAACTATATAGAGTACCTATGCAAGCTTTGATGTCAACTCATAGCATGCAAGCAGATGCCTGAGCTGTTTGGAATTGATTGCAGAAATATGGATAAGATAAAAAGGTCTATAAGGTCCTGATTAAGCCCTTCAACTGCTTAAACTGATTCTTCTGAAATGTAAATTGTGCTATTCAGTGGATAACCAGGACATCTAAAAAATCACATTTGAACCTTTTGGCTTCTTGCCAATGAAAATAAAGAACCTTTTTTTCTGTGAGTAAAAGTAAAAAGAAGAATAATAACACTGAAAGAGATAAAACATCATCAACTTTATTTCAAATCATAAACACTGAATAAAATATCGTAAACTCTGACTGTGATAATTATGCATTTCAGTAACAATTTCCTGTTGTTCTTCCTAAGATCAGTTTGTTAAGAAGATTATTTAGTATTCCTGTCTTGGTCTCCAAAAGCTTAACTAAAGATGCCTATGACTCTCAAAAAGCTATAGCAAATAATAAATAAATAAATAAATAAATAAATAAATAAATAAATTAGACTAACATTTCACCTGTCTGTAAAATGGGGAAAATTATCATGCTCATCATCCAGTAATATATTGCAATGTTAAACAGGAATAACTCTGTATCCTATGCTCAAAGAGCTTATTATTATTATTATTATTATTACTACTCTTCACAATGCCATTTTCTCCAGTGATTCTCAGAATGCATCAAAACTTAAATACATAATTATTATTGAAAAATAGCCAATAATGGGTTAGCATGCAGATGTTATTTGTTAGTGAGCAATGACAGAATAATAAAAACCTCGGGAAATAAATCACCTGGGTTTTTACATTATAGGTAAGTCCAAAACATGGATTAGAAATATTCATTTTATAAGCTTCTATATTTAATTAATGGTGTCTTAAAGACAAGCAACATGAAGTGGCATTTGCTTTAATACCTGTACTTGATTTGTCAATGAGTTACCCAAAGTCCAAAAGAAAAGTCTTGTTCCAAACACCTCTGAACAAGAGGCAGCTTTTGCAGAGTGGAAATTACCAAATGCAGAATGAACAAATCAACTGCTGGTACTGAAGCATGAACAGATGCAAAAATCTATGAAGAAATTACTTTAGCAAAAGGGAAAGCTTTATTTAACTGCAGACTAAAGTCAAAGTAAACCAAGCTGCAGTAAAAAGCGAGGCTCTGTGATTCAGAAATCAAAACATAATAAAACATTTGAAAATAACCATCACAGATACCCCCAGAGGACTTTTTAACATGTCCAAGTAATGCTAAAGCATGTAATGAAAAAACACATTTTTCTGTCTATAGCTTTTTGCTGGTTTTTTTTTGTTGCTCATTTCATAGCTTTTTTAAAAACAAACAAACAAAAAACAACAAAAAAACCACCCCACCCCTCAAAAAAAAAACAACCAAGAAACAAATCACAAAACCAAAAAAAAAAAATCAAAAAGAACAAATGGCTGTTGGAGTCAACAGTCTGGGGGGTGGTGGGATGGGGTGGGGTGGGTAGGGGCATGTGACTGATGTCACCAAGTTCCCCATGGTGATGAGTAGGAAATCGAAAAACCCTACAGGGAAGGATGCTTAATACAACAATCTCTTAAGCAGCCAGCTAGGGAAGGTGTTGCATGAGCTATAACTGAAACCTCAGTTCACAATAAATAAGTATCTGGCATGAACCTGGTCTTAGTTTGGTTCTTCCAGACTATGTTATGCTGTTGTTGAAAATACCAGGCCTAGGCTTTATGTCTGTGACACTAACTGGAAGCAAATCTGTGCCTTATGGGGTTTTTTGCAGAGGCTTCTGTCTGTACTACTCTGTTACCTGTTTTTGCAGACAAACAAGATGCCTTGATTTTGTTTTAAAGTGGGAAAAGTAAACGTCAGTCTTCTGAAATTTAAATTGCAAACTAATATCAACAGAACTAACTTTGGAAATAGACAAAATACAGCCTGTATGCACAGTACTGAAATGATCAATACTGAATAGTAGCATCACAGAACAAATCTTCATTGTAATGAAGAAACTGATGGCTAACTCCTTTACACTTACCTGGCCGGAAACTGCATTTTCACAAACAAATGTTTCATAAGATTTAGGGAATTCTGGTGCATGATCATTAATGTCAAGAACTTGGATATGCACATTTGCTTCTGAAATTTTTTCAGGATTTCCTAATGGTTAAAACCAGACAGAAATCAAAAATCATAAATAATTTACTTCATATTTTAAAGCAACTGTGGACATTAGAAAATTTTACAATTCTTAAAGGTATTCTGTCACTCTTCTTTAGTATTTTGCAATTGTGAAGCTTTGGGAGAAACTTTCACCAAAGTTCACATACTTTAAAAATATTTCTGCCACTGCTGGACATGGAGTAGTGGTAATGCTGACTGACTTAATAGGTTGAGCTTATATTTTGGTCAAAATATTATTTGCATAGCAGGTTTAATTATTAGGCATTTTGTATTATGAAAGCTGTACTTCTTCTGTTATCCAAATATACTTTATTACTGTGGCTTTAGATACAAAAGCTAAGTCAGTATGGTTATCCTTTTGTGTAAAGGAAAATAAACTGCTAATATAAGGCACTTTTTTCCTGCAGGTACTGCATTTACACAAGGTTGTAGTGCTCTAAGTACCTCAGACAAGTGAAAGACAGACTTAACTGTGCTAGTTTCATGGTGCAGGAGTTATTTATAGACTAGGCTGAAAAACTTATTTGTTTACGTGACAAAAATGTTCATAAATATGTCACCTAATACCAAGGGAAGGAAGATATGAAGGTTCAGCCTCCTACGGGACAAACTGTTTGCTCATGTTTTGGACAAACATATTCTTTGCTGGGCAAAATCTTGCTGGATGACCAGGCCCAAAGAGTTGTGGTGAATGGATTCAAGTCCAGCTGGTGGCTGGTTACTACAGGTGTTCCCCAGGGCTCAGTACTGGGGCCAATTCTGTTTAACATCTTTACCAATGATCCAGACATAAAGGACCTAGTGCACCCTCAATAAGTTTGAAGACAACACCAAGCTGAGAGGGAGTGTTGATCTGCTGGAGGATAGGAAGGCACTACAGAGGGATCTGGACAGGCTGATCAATGGGCTATGGCCAATTGTATGATGTTCAACAGGGCGAAAGTTGCTGAGCCCTGCACCTGGGTCACAACAACCCCATGCAAAGCTACAGGCTTGGGAAAGAGTGGATGGAAAGCTGTTCAGCAGAAAAGGATCTGGAGGTATTGTTCAACAGCTGGCTTGAACATGAGCTGTCAGTGTGTCCAGGTGGACAAGAAGGTCAGTATCGTCCCATCTTATATCAGAACTCGTGTGGCCAGCAGGACTGGGGAAGTGATCATCCCCTTGTACTTAGTGCTTGTAAGGCCACACCTCGAAAACTGTGTTCAGTTTTGAGCCCCTCACTAAAAGAGAGATTGCTAGAGTGGGTCCTAGAGAAGGCCAACAGTGGTTAATGGTCAGGACTCTATGATCTTAAAGGTCTTATCCAACCTAAATGATTCCATGATTCTATACTGAATACTTCTCAGAAACCCTTTGTCTGTCAGCACATCAAATCCTCATTTACATGACATAGCACTGAGAAATGTCTGCCTTCCCCAAGACGTAATTTATTACTCTAGTAGGCAAGAAGCTTCACTGCAACATTTGTTCCTTTCTGTCTCAGCTTCAAACTGTATGGGTTTGGTTGGTTCCTACCTGGCCTTTTTAATGTATAATTCACTAGTTGCTTGGAGCAAACATTTGTTTTCTTGGATCTTATGGAATCTGTGCTGATAGCTTTGGGTCTTTTGCCAAAGGAAATGGCAGCAAGAGCAACTACCACAGAGATAAAGGGCTAGCTACTCAGCAGTTTCACATTGCTATTCCTCATGTGTAATCATCAGAGCTGTGCTAATTTACCAAAGCTTATGATCTGTCAGAGTCATCTCAAAAATAGCTTCTTTGTGGGATGACATTTCTCTTGTTGAATCCCAACTTCCATAATAATACAATAGGCAATGAAACAGTGCTTTTTTTTTTTTTTTTTTTTTGAATAAACATAAAAAGTAGTACACATCCCTTTTCAAAATAATGCAGAGTGCAGGACTTAACGTCTTTTACGTAAGTCAGAATCAGATGCGTAGGGCAGATATTCGGCTGGAATCGGGATTGAAAGAAAAATTTTGTAACACTTATTAGGAGGCAGGGAATACCTTTGGTAGTTTCAGTCATGTACGAAGTGACATGGGAAGGACCCAGCTACCTTGGCGTGTTCCTACCTTACTTGTTCATAAGATTAATTGTTACTATATTGGCTTTAAAGCCTACCATTTGCTTGCACAAACATTTATAGATCACCTTTCAGCCTAGAGCTGCCATTCACATCTGTTTTACCAAATAGCCTTTCTTTTTTATTTATGTTTGGTTATAGTCTTGTTTCTACATTCCTTACTATATATCAGTTGTTTTGTTGTTATTCCTTTGTTTTCCTTTGGTTTGGCTTCATTTGTCTGGGGCTTTTTTTTCCTCAGCATAGGATTAAATGATGAGGGAGAGCATTTCTCACATGGCAGTTGGAAGATAACAGTATGGAAGTATTAAATTTTCCTGAAATCACAGGTGATTTTTTTGAGAGGAAGCAACACATTACAGAAAAACCACTCTTGGAATCGGTGTCTGGTAAATATTTAATGATGGTTTTAGATGAAACAGAGTGAATCCTTTGATTGAAATTGGGGAAGATATGGTTTCAGTGGAACAAAGTCATCCACAAAATGTCTTATAAACACAGTATATGATTATAGGAATAAAAGGCTATTAGTTAATGATATAAATCATTTCAGTTATGCCCAGACCAAGGTGATCGAACTTCAGTGCTTTTGAATATAGTGTTATAGACAGTGACCTTATCATCATTAAAGAAATAACGAACAAAAATATGAAGATAATGAGGGCTTGGTTTCTCTACAATAACATTTATTACTGTGAAAGATTCACTTCCTTTTTCTGCAGGAGACAGTTATTAATTTGTAACATTTGGGTCTTTCCTATTTTATTTTTAACTAAACAGAAAATTCCAGATCAAAGTCATCCTGCTGTGTTTCCAAAGCACTATTCAAGAAATGACAAAAATATGCCAGAGATCAATTTTACAAACACCTGCCACCTGTCCAACAACAAGAGAAGTAAAATACATTCATGCTTAAAAACTCACAGAGAAGCTGAAAAGTATGATAATGCTATTGATTCCCAAACACAATTAAAGACTTCAATGAAAATGGCTATTGAATTTCCTATATTAAACTTCTAGCTGTAATATCTTACATATAAACAGAGAATGCTCCTTTTTAGGAACAATGTAATTTATGAATATGTGTTTAAAGTAGTCCTTAGCAATAAATAAAATTTAATTGAGTTTAGGAATTAAAAACCATGCTAAAACTATTTGGCAGAACCTGTCCAATTTATTGATGGGACTCTAGTTCCATAAGTTTTCTCCCCTTACTGAAGATGAATGTCATAATTTTTAAGGTAATATCCAAATAAACATGTTAAACTGACTTATAAACCAATAGCTGTTCATTTTCTAGATTGCCGTCTCAGAGTTAGTGCAACCAGATCACCAAAAGTACAAACAACATCTATTTGCATTTGATCCTTAAGAAAAACCTGACAGGTGAAATCTATATAAAAGATGCTTCACAGTTTTAATTGCCATTTAATAGAAGTCTAGCTGGTTGGGCCTTACATTCATAATTATTTTGACCCACGGGTTTCTGACTGGTGTTAAATTAGACCCTGGCTAGTTTCACACTAGTCAAAAATCTGGTGTGAAATTAACCAGGGTCTAATTTAACATAAGATCTTGCACTGCAGGAACAATTCATATGCTTCAGCATAAGTTGAAAGCATTACAGTCTCAATCCTATTACAATTTCCTTTCTTTTTTTTTTTTATAAGTCATCTTTTATGAAAGCACAGGACTTTGGAGCTGAAATGCATCCAACTTTGATCTAACAAAACATTTTAATAATGCTTCTTAATGTAGCAAGCAACAGTACTATAATGAGAAAGAAGCATGTATTCTCCACTTAAAAGAAGGCATATTCAGAGGATAATTACAGTTCACAGTTTATAAACCACAGTGTTCTTTAAACTTCTTACTTACTTGTTTCTGTGGCTGTAACAGTTATGTTGTGCCAAGAAGCTACCTCTCGGTCCAGAGGTTTAGTTGTAATGATTGTTCCATTGTGTTCATTGATGCTGAACAATCTTTTTAAATGCATGCCATGGACAATAGAGTACCTGCACCAAAAAAAGTAAAGAGATTCCCTAATACTGAAATGTTCCATCAGGAGCAAGGACATGCAAAGTTATTGTCAGCTGAGGAAAGAGAGCTGTGCATATATACATATAAATGTGTGCTGTAACAACTCAGATCATGACAAACGTACACTTATAAACATTTAAAATTCACTGCTGCCAAGATCAAAGCTCTTCTTTTTATATAACTAAATATGTCTCAGATCTATATTAATGTGAACTGAATCTGAAATGTATTATTCATTCTTACTTCTAAGTCAGGCTCGCAGCAGGTGAATGACTTCATTGAAAAGAAACAGCAGAAGTGTCACTTGTGAAATGAATAACACTAACAGCTAAGTGGAGGTACAATGGCAAATCTATTTTATCATTGCTGACATGCTCTGATGCCAAGGGAATGAGAAAGACAGACAACTATCAGTAATGAGGTGACACCTAGACAAGAGTACAAAATCGTAATACAAGAGATGATTTCAAATGAGTCCAGTGTTCCTGAATCTTCACTGAAAAGGCACTGGATGCTATGTCCATATGTGGACATGCACATGCACACATGCATACATACATACCATTCAAATTCTTAAAGTCTAACCACTGGTCACAGGCCAGAGAAGGACTGAAAAAGACACCAAAGATATTGGTTCAAATGGAAAGGATATTTACTAGTATTTTTCATGCCATACAAAAAGAAGACCATATGTCACAGTTCCTAGTAGAGTCTATCTCATGGAAATAAAACCTGTTTGAAGAGTTGAAAAGTTTTTACCACTCCAGTTTGGAATTCCCACATGCAACTATTCCCTCTCATATTGTACCTTTAGCTGTGCTTGATAAAGTCTTTTTTTCTCCTCTTGGCATTTAGGAATGCAACTCAGATTATATGCCAGAGGTTGGATGACTTTCTAACTTATTATTTACAGTTGCATTTTGTCTGTTTTTGACAATCCGTAAAAGGGTAAATCAAGGAACCAGCACAAAACAGTCAGTGAAAGTTCATTATTTGACCCAAAGATTTGACATTTATAAACTCCTATTTTAGGGATTTACAGTTCAATTTATTTTATTTTTTTTTAATGTGAGTATTCTTCATCATCTCTACCTGAAGCTTGTTTATGATTTTCTTACGTTATTGCTTTGTTTTGTTTGTTTGTCTGTTTGCAGTTTCTTTTTTTTTTAATTGCAATCTGATTCTTGATAGATGTTTCCCAAAATCACTGTTGAATATTTTTAGTTATATTTTATTATTGATGTAGTAAGTTTTTGCTCATGTCTTTGTTTCAATTTGTTTGAAAACTGGGGGCCACAAGGCAACACTGCTGCTTTCTACATTATATCAACTCCTGTCATTTGTGATAGCAATGATTTCAAAATTATATTCATATGCGTGGCATTTCACCCAATAAACACATCTTTATATTAGAAGTGCCATACTCTATTTTAAAGAAACTCAGTGATGCAACATATGCATCTCTGTTTTTGAGACTATGCAGACATATTCACTTTGTAGCAAATTCCATCAAAATATTTTAAGCTAAGAAGTCATAAATTGCACTGTTTAAATGTTTCACATGAGCTGTTTCAGTCATCTAAATAAACCACAGAAAAAGCTTTTTTTTCTTAAAAAAAAAATGTGTATGCAGTATTTTTATTTATTCTTATTTAATTAAATCTATTACCAGTTTACTTAATAATAGTAAATGAATGTCAAATCATAACAAATGACCTTTCATTGGCTAAACCTCTGAAACCACTTAAAACATGACATATAGCTATAGCTATACATATATATGTACACACACATAGTATAATGGCATCATAGAATGATTAGGATTGTAAAGGCCTTTAAGATCACCTAGTCCCAACCCCGCTGCCGTGGGCAGGGATGCCTTGCAGTAGACCATGATGCCCAAGGCTCTGTCCAACATGTATATATATTTCTTCTATTAGGAATTTACACACCATAAACTATTTTGTGTCTCATCCGTTTGTCCCTGTAACCTATCTTATCAAAATTGCGCAGTACATAGTGACATCAAGCAACTCAAGAAGCTGTTATAATTATAAACCCTACGTTAAATATTAATTACCTGCTTTCTCCCTCAAGAGACAGCAAAATTATTTTGCAAAATTAAAAGCCTGGGGGGCTCTTTTTATATAATATCTCTATAGGGGCAATTGTGATAGATGTAGGGAGATAGTAAATTTTTAGTCATGCTGATCTGAGCAGATGCCAAAGGTGCTGTTCTGTGTCTCCCTCCCAGCAATGAGTCCATCTTTCTGTATCTCCAGATTATTTGGAACAGCCCCAAACACTTACAAGGTTTGGCTGTGGTACCATAGCTCAGCTGCTGTGCTCTGACTCTTCCAGGCCACTGCCCTAAAACATTGTTCTGTCTCAAAGCGATTGCAACAATGTATAAAGTTCATTTATACAGATTTCTGGCTAGGGGTCAGGATTTAACCTATTGTACTCATTTTGGATGAGATAATTTTCTTCATAGTAGCTTGGATAAGGCTGTGTTTTTCATTTATGATAAAAACAGTGTTGTAACACAGGGATGTTTTGATTATTGCTGAGTGTTTCTTACACAGTGCCAATGTATCTTCTGTTTCTCATGCCACCCCATCAGTGAGCAGGCTGGGGGTGCACAAGGAGCTGGGAGGGGACACAACTGGGACAGCAGACCCCAATTAACCAAAAGGATATCCCTTACTAATGACATTGTGCTCAGCAAAAAAAACCTGGGAGGGGCTGTGTATTGGCCACCTGATGGTAAACAATTGTTTCGGGATATTTTTGCATCACTTGTTTTCCTTGAGGCTTTGTTGTAGCTTCTCCCTTTTGTTGTTATCTTTGTTTCTTGCTGTTGTTGCTATTGTAAGTAGTATTAAACTGTCTGTATCTCAACCTATAAGTTTTCACACTCATACCCTTATGATTCTCTCCTGCATCCCAGTGTGTGTGGGAGTGAGCATGCAGTTGTGTTGTCCTTAGAAGACTACTGGGGTTAAACCATGGCACCTAGAATAACCTAGACTATCACAATGAAAGCATGATTAAGTGTAATCATGAACCAAGGTCAGGAACATAAATAGCCTTTGGAAATCACAATTATGTTTATGTTTGAGGCCTGTTCATATATAAGTTGAGTACCTGATTGGGGAGTCATCATCATCTGGATCTCTAGCAGTTACAATGCCCACCAGTGAGCCACTTATAGCCCCTTCAGCAATCTCCATCACGTAATTCTCCATGGTGAAAACTGGAGGTTCATCAGCATCTTCCACATTAATTTTAACAATAGTTTTGTCTTCAAATGGTCCTTCTTTCAGAAAACGGTCATCAATGTACCTGTTTACAACTTTTGCTCCAATACTGTATCTCCTCTTACTTTCATAATCCACTCTCTGTTAAGAAAGAAAGAGAGAAGTGGAATTGTTTTTTTTTTGTTTCGCATTTGATTTAAATACAGTTCAAGAAGTGGCGTGATATTAAAAACAAAAAAAGTGCTACCCTTCTTTTGGGAATTTTTCAACAGGCATTACTACTACTATTTTTTTCTTAGATTAAAAACACTTTAAAATCAAACTGTGTTATGCCATTTTTTTTACTTTCATATGCAGTCTGGCTTCAATGTTACAGTTAAACAACACTAAAAGAAGTCTTCCTGTAGAATGATACCCCTAAGAAAAACAACTTCTATTAATGCTTGGTTCACTAAGGTCAAAACTGATGTAGGTGTAACTTTAGTGAACATAGTTGCTTACTTTAACATAAACAATGGGTCAGTTAATCTGTAAGGGTTAAGTTGATTAAGTTAAAATTTAACCTTTAAAAGAAATAAACCTCAAAAAGAAGCAATGAATGTTTAATAAACACATTATTACTAATAAGCACATTACTATTTTATATAGTCTGCATATTTTTATATTTCTGTAATTAAAAGAAAACCAACTTAAAAAAAAAAAAACAATGAAATAAATACCTTCCTGTGTTGTAATAAATCCAAATAGAGAACAAAACAAAATCCCAAACTATCAAATTTATAGCACTCAGTTCTTCAGGGTCCTATATCTCACTAGACTATCAATCTTTATCATCATTTCAGATGATGACCCAGAAATCATCCTATTTGAATCCAAAATAAGTCACACAGTATCAAAGCCTCTTATATATCTTAATTTATAAACTGGTATCTTTTTTTGAGACAGTGTCTTTTCGAAGCTGTGTCATAACAAAACCATCACTGATTATAATACTGTCATATATTCCAGCTTCAGTTAAGTTTAAAAAAAGGTGTTCAAAGTGGGGAAATATTATGCAAGATTTATTGATAAAGATTTTACAGACGGTGCACAGAAGAATGTTTACTCAGAATGGGAATATACTGTTGCACAGCTATAATTCCGACAGGAATAACATTAAGGTACTTTGACTGCCACTATTGTATTCAGCAGTAATAAGAATGAGTCAAAAAAAAAAAAAACAAAAATAAAAGCTTGTTTCTTTTTATTCCCCCAATATCATAATCAAATCACAAAAGCTGAAGAAACAAATAATAGAATGCAAAACAATAAGCCTGTTTTAAACACCCAGATTGCTTGAGGAGGGTCATTCCACTATTCAGAGATTTTTTAGAAGGTTTCTGGGATCTTACCTTTTTCAACAAGATTATTCCTTCTTGAGTCTCATTGTTAGTAAAGATGTCAAAAACATCTGAACTATCTCCTTCAATGGAATAGTTCATGGCTGCATTATCCCCTATGTCACTGTCTTCTGCAAAGACTTTGCCTACTGTAGTGCCCACAGGAGCCTCTTCAGAGACACTCATATAATAGAGTCCTAAAGAAATAAATATCACCACAGTTTAGTGAACTGCCATGGTTAATAGCTGCTGTAGCTATGATGGCCTAAGGATCTCAGAAATTTGGGTAAAGCCAAGACATATTTTACAATGAGGATGGTGAAACATTGGAATGGATCACCCACTAAGGTGATAGATGCCCCATCCCTCAAAACATTAAAAGTCAGTCTGGACAAAGCTCTGAGCTAACCTGGTGTGGTTGAAGATGTCCCTGTTCACTGAAGATGGGTTGGAATACCTGACCTTTAAATGTCACTTCCAACCCAAGGGTTGGAAAGCTGTGATTCTATTCTATGATGTTATGAACCAACAGGGTGAAAAAAGAGGGGAGGGCAGCACTCTCCTACTGCATTTAACTAGTTTTTCCTGATAGCACAGCTAGCAGAGAAGGTCAACTCATTTGCCAAAAAGTTTATAGTATCTGACGGCAAAGAACAGAAAAAAAAAAGGAGAAAAAGAAAGAAGGTGAAGTAAAATGGTGCAAAATATCCAGTAGCCCAGATTTTAGGCTTAGATAAAGTAAACTGTATGGAAAGCAGTTTAGTAAGTCATTTATCTCCAAAGCCTACTGATAAAAAAAACAGGCCTGAGGTCTTTTGTAATGACAGGTTTCCTTTTCATTTTTGAGCTTTGTATGGAATTCATTCTATTTCTATTTAAATCTACATACTGAAGTCAAAGCACAGACCTTCCAGTGAACTTAAAAGAGTTATAGTACATCTAAATTTCTTCAAGACTTCAGCTATTTTAAGTAGCCCATACTCACGCTGTTGAAATTTAGGTGGATTGTCATTGATGTCAGAGAGGTTGATGGTAACAGTGGCTGTTGCTGAAAATGCCCCCTGCTTGCCCAACCATATCTTTGGCTTGGATGATAACTAAATACTGATCTTTTGTTTCTCTATCCATTTGGGAAGCCATTCTGATGACCCCTAAAACCGAAAAGTATAATATATCAACAAATAATAGCCCCATTTTTCCCCAGTATCTGATCATGTATTATGGGTATAAAATGCATCATTTGATACAGTGATTAATTTACATGCACAGTACACTGTCCTAATATTGAGAATTAATATTTGTGATAACATCTATGCTGTATGACAGATACAGTCTGCATACTTTGAGGTGTGAGGAGTAAAACACAACTCCTCCGTCATGCCTAACCATCTTTCTTCACCAGAAAGGAGGATTTTTGGAGGGATGTCAAATATTTGTGGTTTCTCTAACACAAGAGATAGGAATGTCACATAATGAGTCATAGAGCTGTTAACCCAGAATTTTTCCTCAGAATCCAACTCATTTCTTTAGCAAAATAATTTTCAAAATAAACTGTTAGTTCTTCAGACAGAAAAAATTTCAGAGAAAGAATTGATTGGTTTTTAAATCCACGACCTATGCAAAGATGTATAAATATAAGGCAGTATCAGCTGATGTTTGTGTTGAAATGAAGACATTCCTGCATCCATTTTATGTTAGTTTATTGATGTTTTCAAGGTGCAAGATTAATTGTAGTACCTGTTTTTGGTTCCACAGAGAAATAAGGCTGTCCCTGAATGAGGCTGTAAAGAAGACGGGCACTATTCCCATAAGAAGGATCATCACCAGTCTGTAGCTGTTACCTGTATAACTGAAGTACCTTGAGGAAAATTAAAGTAGACGATGCTTATTGTCTGCTTATATAAATTAAAAAATATAAGACTTTTTAAAAAAAAAGCCTTTAACATAGCAGTTATATTACCAAACAGTCCTGAAAATTTCCAGGAGCAAATGGCACTTTCTAAAATTTATCATTAAAAAAGGAAAATAGTTTCTCATCAACTATTCTTGTTGCATTCAAATTTTCAATGACAATATAAATAAATAGCATATGACTTTTCAGCACTGTATGTTACTTTAAAGACTACATATCTTATGATATGTGGAGTACAGAAAATTGTTTCTCTTCCCCTTGTATAATCTTCAAAGTATTTTATGGAAGTTTCCCATGGGAATAAGAAAACACAGCCACTTTGTCACAAGTAGGCCTACTAGTGGTAAAGAAATTAATTGTTTGCAAGCAAAGCAGGCAAGAAGTATAACAAGGCTGTTATAATATTTTATAATCTGATAATATTTTTTATATTTGAGTCTTTAGTGAGCCTGTCCCATTGCAAGAGTGACAGCAGAATCTGTAGTGCAAAACCACAGCAGAATCAATCTGCAGAGCTTGATTCCATCTCTGGCTGGAAGCTGGTTATGTCCGAAATACAGGACTGAGAGCAATCTCATGGCAGCATCAGTGAAGACTGGAAGTATTCACAGTAACCTCATTTTGTAAGGGAATAATTATTTTTGTCTTTCTTTCCTCACTTAGGTTCTGCATAAAGATACAAATATCACTTCTTTTAAGTGACAGCAGGTAGCCAAGCTACTTTCTAGAACTTTCTGGCATATGTTCATATGGTTGCAATTTCTTACTAGTATAGCTGGAGGAGAAAAAAAAGAAGAAACTATGGTGTGCAAAGAGTTACATCAGAAACACTTTTTTGATAACAAACTCATGGTTGATACTTATCTCCAGTAAAACAAATATATTCATTGCTGAATTTTACAGCAGTTCTATAGTTTTAAACAGAAATTAAGAAGGCTTTCTCATATAAGGATGCCGAATTAAATATTTTGATTATTTAAAAAAATTTATCTTTTGCATTTTCTCCCAGTTTATTCTGCAGCACTTGAAGTGATTCTGTAATGCCTGTTATCTTCTCTCAGAATAGAGGTAGATGAAAA
This sequence comes from Myiopsitta monachus, assembly GCA_017639245.1. NCBI lineage: Eukaryota > Metazoa > Chordata > Aves > Psittaciformes > Psittacidae > Myiopsitta > Myiopsitta monachus. Next base: position 6,317,955 of record CM029918.1, read on the forward strand.
CATTATCAATTGCCACTATCTTTTGAAGTTATATGTCCTTCAAAACACACCTACAATACCAAACTTCTGACATACAGGTATGTATCAAATATGTGTGTAGATGTATAAATATATATACTGTTTCTTATTCCTCTGGGAAAATGTTAAATTTAAAATGACAGATTAGGATTTAATCAGGGCACATATATGATTCAGGAATAACAGTATTCTTTAATAAGACTGAAAGGTAAAGGAAATCTTCAACTACAAAACTGTTAACTTTGTGTCAGCTATGGTCTATGAAAACTATTCTAATACAGGAAATTAATCCTATAAGACAATTCAATATTACTTGAATGCAGTTGCTTTGAAAGAAAAAAAAAATGGAATGCTAGCAAGGAAGGGAGTAATGAATAATCCAAGAGGTACTGTCTATTATAAATGCCTTTTTTCACTAAATAAACCCAAGTGCCCACAAGTATGTTTAGAAATTGACATGTTTACAACACCATATTTAATTAATCAGGAATAAAATCCAACATATGTAGGACTGCAATGTTATCATTACAGCTTTTGTGCATCTCACTCATTTGTAGGTAGATACATTTTCTGCATGATTTATAACCATTAGAAAGAAATGTTGCCTCTAAACCAGCTTTTGCTCCTTCTCTAAGCCCCAGCCTACATTTCTGCTTGCCTGTTGACTCTTCCAGAGTATAGCAGAAGGCAGAAGTATAGAATTTGCCCAGATGGGCTCAGTGAGGTGCAGCTGGTGGAAATAATGAAAAGGTGAGCAGGCAAGTGGCACCTGGGAAAGAGGGAGATGACCTGGAGGAAAAGCAATAGGAGATGTCCTATGCTATCAGAAGGAAGACTATTTCTGAATTGAAGAGGCTGTAGACCATGTAAAGAGAGGGAATAGATTTTCCACATATATTTTTTATGATAGAGATTTTATGACTACTATATGAGCCTCTACATTAAATATAGACTATGTAGTAAGCAGAAGAAAAAATGTTATCTTGGGTTTAGAATATGCTTTCATTTTTTAATTTTTCACTGCCATGAAGCCTGTTTTTCTTTATACAGTTAACCTGCAAAAAAAAAAGCAAACCATTTACTGAATGGAATCATATTTACCTACACATTTCTATTTTAGTGACAGAAATTATAATGTTAACGTTATGTAGTCAGAAACTCCAAAAAGCCATTTTTTGTAACTCCATGATTGGAGAAGAATAATTGATCAGATATAAACAATATCTTTAAAACAATCTATTAACACAGAATCACCCCACAAACAAGCAAACAAAAAAGCCCAAATAACCCCAAAAGTCCAACTCTTGACATTGCAGGGATGACATAATAGAATTGACAATTAAACTATGATACGGTTTCACAACATGTATGTGAAAATGGACATCATGTCAGGGGCAAATTAACTGTGTGGGCTTTTAAATATGTGGTTTTGAATATGGGAGTCTGTGTGATGTTGATGTAAAGTTTAGCCCCAAATATGTGATTTTCTTTATAAGTAATGTCTTAAACTGGATAGTAAACATGCTTACACATTTTTTGCCTTTTATTATCTTTATTTAAGTCAAACTACATTTTGCTGATTGTTGTATAAGATTTTTCTTTGTATTTCTGAAGCCTGTGTTTTGCCCTTCTTGGCAAAACATATTACTGCTGCTTATATATTGCAGCCCATTAAATAGACTACAGAGCCCTCATATGGCAAATTGTTATTAATTTTTCTCACTGGAGCTTGAAATCTATAAAAACATTAAATGCCAAAGTATTATTGCATGTGAATCTTAACCATTTTGTCAGACATACTGCATTAGTACAAGTTTAACAAGTGTCTCAAAGATGCTTTATGTAGAATTGTTCCAATTGGCTGAGGGAAAAGCACAGCCCTGTTTTATCAGAAGATTCCATTTGCTGACACACTTTTCATTTACTGTGCCACTTTTATATAAAATCTTAATAAAATTTAGTACTGAACTTAAAAGAGAGACAAGAAAGAAGTAAAATGTATTCTAATCTGTTGGCCTATTTGCGTATTTATATTGATATTTCTGCTTAACTTTAGGCAAATTTGTCTGCATCAATTTTGTTTTCCTGTGGTTCTCTGAGACAAGTGGCCAGCTACAAATAATTCTACCTTTGCTTTCCTAGCTTCCGACAAAATGTTCACTAACAGTGAACTGCTTTCCCAAGTATTGATCATGCTTCCTGAGCATGTTTTCTGTGAGGGAATTGCTAGGAGATTCCAGATCTAGCATCAATGTGTTGAACTGCTAGAGAGCTCTGAAAAAGAGCAAAGTGCAAGTCTATTGCACTGTATCATTTAAACTAATTCCAGTCTATATCCCTCATTATGCAAGAGGATATTCTATTTTACTGGGAGAAAACCACTGATACTGATGCCATTGTGATACCAATGCTGCAAATTTTCGTTTGTTGCTGTTTCTATCTGAGCTTAAAAATTTCCTTTTAAGGATTTATGCTTTAGGATGCACACTGAAGCAGGTTTCACCTCAGAAGTGCAGTCCATATCCTCTGAAAAGCAGAGTAAGTGAGCTCAGAGAAGTCCTCATGGTATCTGGTTCAGCAGTTGCATGCACTGGAGCTGTCCACTATTAAGGTATAAACTGTGATACGTCGCTCTACTTACATTCTATGTGCCAGATAACACAGTAGTACACCAGTAGTGTAGTGTCATTACATGGAAAAGTAGCTAAAAGAACGATCTCCAAAATAGCTATAGTATTAGTTCTGGAGTGGTAAAACATAGAAGAAGCAGTGTAGAAAATATATCAATATCCATAGGACTGACTTAGGTTCACATACCATACACTGGATGACTGCAAATCTGCGAGTTTACTATTTCAGGTAGTCTGTGTCTGAGAGAGGAGGCACACAGGGATCTTATTTTATTTTTCACCTATATTGACCAATGTAATGTGGTGTTGCTTCAGATTTTTTAAATTCTTTTTTTCAATATGCCCATCATTAAGATAGGAGCTTATCATTAAGACAGAAAGGTAAAACAGAAAGAATACTTCAGTCAATTCTTTTATACTTCTATGGATGGTTACAGAACTGTGAGTTTAAATAAAGTCATGTTAAATTATCAGCTATTTTAAAACCGCTTTTATAAGAGATCAAGTGCTTCATAAACAACATTTTACAACAAAGGGGGAAAAAAAGGAAGAAGAGAATTTTCGAAGTCTTATATCTGTGTAATATCAGATAAAAATACCCAGATAATTCTAGACAATGAACTATGCCCATTATTACTATGATCACATTAAAAAAAAAAAAAAAAGCAAACAAAACAAACAAAAAAAAAACCAAGAACAAAAATAAACACCCAAAAAGTCTTTGATAAGGCACCTATTTTTTCATCCACAAGCCTGCATGAATGAGCAAGATGCAAATGCTAGAGGTATGTACCCTCTGAGAACCAACTGATTATGTCAGGAAAAAGTAATTTGACCAGAACTTCAATGTAGAAGTCTGTAGACAAATAAGTCTGTCTGCATGGAAGAAAATTACATAGAAAATGGCAATCGTACACCCAAAAGTTATTTCTCTGGTAGAAGGCGGTATAAGCAGGATGACTAAGGAATACATTGATTAAATGGATATCTTTTGTAGCTGGTAGTGAATTTCCTTGTAGAAATTAGGATACTAACCCCACTTTTGATTAAACCCCAAGCATGAATATCCTTTTCCTGCAACTCCTATCCATTCTGGCAGAAGATAAAGTTTAGAGCTCCCTGTGAAAGATTCACTGAATCTGCCTTAAAAGTTGAATGGGTGATGCTGAATAAACCTACTTTTTATTACATTAATGATCACTGATGTTATTACATTAATGACCTCATTAATTCATAACATTTTAACATTAATACAATATTTGAATTTTTTTCAATATTATTTGTAAAACAAATAACCTGAAGAAATAGAGGTACAAATTTAAAACATTACTAAGATCATTTCTGTAAGGCTTAAAATCCTTTGATTTTTTAAGATTTTTTCAAATTTATCTTAATAACAGATAAATTTCTTCGATTAAAAAATATTTGAAGATAGCAGTATCTGTAACATGCTTTTTCATGTCAGCTGCATTCACACTTGGGCTATTTTTAAAGATTTATCTGTATGCTACAGACATTATATGAGAGGCACATATCTGTATGCTATAGAGATTTTACAGGCTGAGAAAGTTGGGGCTGTTCAGATTGGAGAAGAGGATGATGTTCGGAGACCTCATATCAGCCTTCCAGAATCTGAAGGGGGACTACAAGGATGCTGGAGAGGGACTCTTCATTAGGGACTGTAGTGGTAGGACAAGGAGTAATGGGTGTAAACTTAAACAGGGGAAGTTCAGGTTAGATATAAGGAAGAATTTCTTCACTATGAGGGTGGTGAGGCACTGGAATGGGTTGCCAGGGAAGTTGTGAATGCTCCATCCCTGACGGTGTTCAAGGCCAGGTTGGACAGAGCCTTGGGTGACATGATCTAGTGTGAGGTGTCCCTGCCCATGGCAGGGGGGTTGGAACTTAATGATCTTAAGGTCCTTTCCAACCCTGACTATTCTATGATCATGTATGCATATGTGTATGTACACATATATGTGTGTGTATATATATATATATATTTCTTTTTTGTCAGGAGTTGATTTGCTTCATATTTATTGTATTGAGTTTCTGGATACATGACAGATCATAGTACAGATCTGTTTAATCATGTGAGATGGAAAAGAAGAAGTGTTGAGATTATGTTACTCCTCTTGACAAGAAAATTACAGTTCATGTGCTTAGGAAATCAGAAGAGAAGCTGACTGATGGGAAAGAGGCTTGGCAGTGTTAAATAGGTAGACATCATATATGGTGTAAGGATGGTCATGACATCAGCCCCACATCAGCTTCATACCTTTCCTGTTCTGAACCCATTACTTATAAGAAAGAAGCTGTCTCTAGCTTCGGGTGGGGGCAAGCGGGAAAATCTTAGTGCCTGTACTGTTATTGTGATTCTTTTGCAATTACAGTACAATATGATTTATACTATACAGGGTGTAATAAAGAAACATTATTTAATTATTAAGCAGAATCAGAGTGGACTGAACATTGCTTCTGTGTACTTCTGAGTTCAACTAAGCTTATATTTATGTCCTTAAAAGGGTCAGATCAAGTCAGAGAACTTAAAGTTTGCATGCATACTACTTTTCTTTCAGATTGTTAGAAGCCTGAAAAGCTGACAGGTTGCAACAATAATCATACCCTGAACAGTTTTTCTAGAGTCTAGGGTGCTATACTGATTAAAATAGTAGTGAAATCAGTCAGTCCGATGTCTCCTCTACAGGATCAACTGGCTATGGTACTCTACCTATTTCAAATGGTAATATTATAATTTTAAATGAGTACCCATTTCAAGGCTGAATCACTGATGAGAAAGACAACTCTCTATAGTCAATCCAAGCATGCATCCAGATTTTTTTAAAGGACTTGAATACATGTAGATACCTAAATATTTGAAAGCCAGGATATTAAACAGAGATGTGAACAGCCTTCAGTTTAAACATACACATCTGAAAATTTCCAAGCTTGTAAAATAGTTTGTTTTCTTCTTACTGAAAGGCAATCTATAAAATATGTTATTAAAATTTTATATCAATATAGCTATCAGGAAAAAGTCAGGAAATAAAGAGTTTGGTTCACAGCATGCAGTACCTTCTGGTGACATCTCTGGAACAGTAGCCACATAAGGTCCATCCAAGAACTGTGGTTCATGATCATTGACATCTCGAACCTTGATAATAAATTCTGAATCAGGTTCAACAGGAAGCTGAGTGCTCCTGTTAATTGCTTGTGCTCTTACAGTGTAGAAAGGTTTCTTTTCTCGATCCAGCTTTTGTGTCACGTAAATTTTGCCATTATTTTCATCAATGATAAAAATGTTTCCAGCTCCCTCCCCAGTCAATGTGTATTTTAGGTTGCCATCCTGGTTGTCTAAATTTGATTGCAGCTGCAAGTACAAAACAGAAAAGATTAGCCATATTTTGGGAGGTGTAAAGTTTTGGAATTTGATTGTAGGGGGAGTTTTATTTCATTCTACAAAGAGTGCTGTCATTGGTGAGTCTTCTTGGATACTAATATTTAAAAGATGGTACTGTCACATTGTCATCCAGTCATGTCTCAGTTTTAAAGTTTTTATGTAATAAATATACAAATCCAAGGTAAATCTGAAAAAAAGATGCTTCAGCTGCTTTGAATTGAAGGGAATGAATGTAAGTACCTACTTCAGCTCATTTCTTCATCAGCTCTCATAGACTTCTACTGAAAACAATGTGAAGGTCATTAAACATTATCTAAATTCTTTATTACAAATGACAAGTGTACTTTGTGAGTTTTATATATATTTTTCGTACTCAACAATACTAAGTGCAAATATGAAAGACAGTTCTATTTTTGTTGAAATATTAAAGAGATGAAATGCCATTCTGTGGTATAAGCCTGTATAATTTATTTTGAAATAAATTGATAGACATTTTCCATTTCCCTCCGGGAATATCTGCATCATCTGTTGTCTTGCTAAGATGAACTTTATGATGATGATTCTGCTGATGAAGCTAAGCCCTGGAGATCATTGTGGTCCAGTTTCATTTGTTCATGACAACAAACCAGTTCTGCTCATATTAACAATACACAATTACTTTTGAAATAGCAATAACTTAATTTCTTAAAATTTAGAACTCTTTAAAATATGAACAACTTAAAGTCAAATGTTTTGAAATTAAGTAGTCTTGTGCAAAATATGGGGCAGGTCTGGCTCTTTATGAGTGGTCTGACCAAAATCATTTTAACACCTTACAAATTGGGTATCTGCCTAGGGGGCACCACAGATTTTTTTTTTTGATCCATAATCTTGCTTTCCTTGTCTTGAACTCCAGGGCATGAGAAAGTGGTGCATATCTAGATCTTTAACCCAAGATGGGGTTCAGATGTGATCACAGATTGCACCAAACCCTTAGAGAGGTGTGCCTCGCGTTGCCTTTTTGGACATAACCTGTGTTGGACCACTACATGCAACATCATTTACCCCAAAAATATTTTCATGCCCCTGACCATGTTAAATGACAGATCTTTTACAGATGATATTTGCTGAGAAAGCATAGCTAACATCCTCAGTTTACCCTTTTTATTAACCAAGACAGAAAAGAATTTGTGGTCTTTCTGTTGTAAATGAGAAGTGGGAATAGTAACTTCAAAATAGACTGTCTACCTTTTTATTTTCTTTGATGCTGTTTCCTTCAGGGCCTTGTTTATTAAAAATTTGTATGTTAATTATAGACTATAACTTCATTCACCAAAAGAATAATCTCAATAAAAAGGCACAAGTACGTATGTCTGAATAGACAGTGCTTAGACTGAAATAAATTAACTATACTCTTCAGTAAAAGTAGTTTACCTGTGAGAAATATAAAGCAGAGATTATGAAATTTTTCTAAAGCTCCATGAAAATATAGGACATTTATGAAATTTCTTTACAAGAAACTGTTTTCAAGCTACGGGAAAAGTAATAATTACTAAAAAAATTAGTATGTCTACGCTTTGTTTCAGAAGTGAGACATCACACTTCTATAGTAGTTACTTCGAAGGAGCTGTGAAAAAGTAATTAATGAATTTTGAACACTTCACCCTTTGGGCCCAATTAAATTTTAGTGCTACTTAATTAGCAGTTAAGCTTATTTTGGTTCATTCATCTTGAAATTGCCTTACAGAAAAGGAAACTAGATCTCAAGATTACAATTACTTCTAGCATACAAAAAAAGTATTTAATAATAATAATAATAACAACCATCAGATAGAGGAGAAAGTGGTAGATAAAGCCTATCTTAAGACAATTAAGGCAATTATCTGAAAGCATATTTTTAAAGGAGGGTGAAAAATAATTGCTCCTTGTGCTAAATCTACATTAATCTAATGAACCACTCCAATTCCTGCAGTTTCTCAGTGGTAAAAGGATTTAGTATTAATCTGCTTCATTAAAAATTAATGAGGGGTAAATCAGCTGCTACTTAGTGTAATATAAAATCATGCTAAATGCTGTTTGTAAACTACACTGCACTCAGTACGGCTGCTTTAATGCAGTGCCAAAAATAGCACAGGAAAATTGCCAGATGTTGATAAATAAGTCCTTAACCTTCATTCAGAAAACAGAAGAGAACTTTTTATCTTGATACCTTCATCTGCTGTATATGGAGATAGCTTTAGTAACAGAATGGATGTGGAATTTTCTCAACAGCAGGACAGCAGAGGTAGGTGAAGGAAGGCCCTTGGTACTGCCACAACCTCAAGCTCTTGAAGTTCTCTGACCCTAAGTCAGGTCACAGTAAAGGAGAGATGTTGTGCTGCCCAATTACAGCTCCCAAAGCTTCAATTTTTGCCTTTTTTGATATTGCCAGGTTGCTGAAGACTTTTAGTCTTCCAAGTCAAGGTAGCAAGCTGCTAATCATCATGTTGAATCTAAACTTGTACCGTCCTTGAATCATTACTTATCCTACCTGTCCAACATAGATGGGCACCACTGAAGTCTGTTCCTCAGTTGCAAAAAGTGGCTCCCACACCCAGCCACGTCTCACTCTTAGAAATGATGTGAAAGGCTGATTTGTGTCTTGAGGCAAGCGGTTCTGCATGCTTGGAGAGCAAGGCCAAAGTTGAACTAGCATCAGTGTGAGAGATAGCAATTCAGAGAAATTCATGCTGAACTCTTATTTCAATCAATCTTCATCTGTGGAAGAAGGGGAAAAAAAAAAAGATATCTTGACAAAGCATCACTTCTCTTTCTACTTTTACATATTGATTCTGTGCAAATGTAAGAGATGACTTGCAGTGTGAAAAACCTCCTCCTCTCCCTAAAAGGAAAGATCCAAAACAAAGTCTGCTTCTGATTAAAATAGAGATTCTTTTAAAGACTCTGGCGTGAAAGTCAAGTGTTTCAACTGTCTGTTATGAATACCCCACACAGGGATATGCAAAAAAGGAAAATCATCCTTCAATTAATTCATCTTCCAAATTAAGCTGGGTAATTGTATTGTGTAGCCTAGGAATAATTTGATTGGAATAATTGTATGTTTCTGCTTAGGCAGGGCTCATTTTGAGCTGCAGTCACAGAACTGCCTGAAGGGTGAACATCTAGACTTAGTGGCCCTAATGACTGACAGATGAAACAGAGCAGTGCAGACAATTTTTTAACCTCTTCTTTTCTTCTTTCCCAACTCAGAAAATGCCTTCAAAAATGCCAAAGGCTGCAGGGTACCATGAGAAGCAGCAAAAACTTGCAACTTTCTCATCCTGATCAACAGAAATTTTCATAACTGATTTTACCAACTCTGGAATCCTTGTTTTCAGATAAACAGGCAAAGGGCAAATGTATCTTGAAAGCTGTAGGTTTCTGCAGCTAGTTTCTTACAGAAAATGAAGGCTTTCCACAATCGGTATGCTATTATTGACTTCTCACTGATTTTTGTTACAATAAATGAAAATCTGAATTTTAAATCAAGTGCAGTGCTCAGGTAAGAGCAGCCATATTCTGAGGTAAAAAGGAAAATTATGAAAATCTTTACCACACACAGTTCTTAAACCTTACTTAGAAACGATATTAGCCATTCTCTTCAAGGCTTTAGCCTTTTCCTATGCAAGAACAGGCTGGTTTATGAGTTTATCACATGCCAGTTTGCTTGTACAATATACTGCAAAAATATATGGCTGCATTTCCTTTAGGCCTGAAAAATCCATAAACCTTTTACCTGTACAGGATAAAGCATAAATTTAAGTATTTTAAGATTGTTATTTAAATAATAGAGTTTGCTGCGGTTTGAACGCCATAGCTCAAACCAGGTTAGTGCTATAAACACCAATCCATAATTCAAAGAGAAATTTCATAATCATTTAAAATGACAGACAGGTGATATATCATAGAATCATAGAATATTAGGGTTGGAAAAGAGCTGAACTTCATCTAGTTCCAGCCCCCCTGCTGTGGACAGGGACACCTCACACTAAACCATGTCGCCCAAAGTTCTGTCCAACCTGGCCTTGAACACTGTCGAGGATGGAGCATTCATAGCTTCCCTGGGCAACCCATTCCAGTGCGTCACCACCCTTACAGTAACGAATTTCTTCCTTATATACAATCTAAACTGCCCTGTTTAAGTTTCTTATCACTTTAGTTTTAGCTATTATTTGTATTGAATCTATTTTAATTTAGAGTTTTGGTTTTACTTTCTTGTCTTTCACATACTTTTTTTAATAAATTTGGACTGCTACATCTAATATCTATGCTGAATTTAATTATACTGTGACTATCAGAATTAGCATCTACAATGAGGTAATAACTTCACTCAATTAATTAGAGCTATAACAACAATGGTCTTGATAGTCTGTTGCAAGAATAGCTATTACAAAGGCTATTACTTAACCTTGAGAAGAAGTGTCTTCTTAACACGTCTTGATGTGACATTTGATCAAATTATATTGACCAGTAGTGCATATTAGCACGGTACAGCTGCACATCTGTATTCATCACCCAGCACTTCACTTACATGAAGAGCAATTACTTGGATGTTATGAATGTGATATAAATTTCACTTCATTCTAATTGCTGCATTATTTTCTTCATTTTGTAAATATGCTATTGTTCCATTAGGGAAGGCCTCAAACTGTTACACAGAACTTTCAGAGTAATTATTTGTCAGTTATACACGGACAAAAAGAATTTGTTAGTTGATCAGTGCTTTTAAGTTTGAGGATTTTAATCAGTGTAGACCTAACTGATTAGAAATCCTGTCATTCCTATTATTTTATAAGGTTTTGCTGATCATCTTTCCAAGTAGTATATTAATACATATTATCTGACTCCAGTATTTTACTAGAATATCTGTGGCACTGTAGAAAAAGCCCAGGTGCCATTTCAGATGAAAAAAAAGCCTAGTCTTCAAAGAATGAAAAGCAGTAGCCAGAAGTTTATCCATGCTAGGTACTATAGTATCGAAGTGTAATATGTATTTCTTCAAATCCTACATATACCATTAAAAACCTACAGAAACTGAAGAGAAATGCAGGACATTTGTTTTAAATGAGGGGAAAGAGATCAAAGTGAACAATGAGGTTTCTTGCCCAAAAACCAAAGGAGAAAATATAGGGGGTAGGTGACATATTCCATGTTTTGCAACTTCACATCACAGTATCTTTGGTGGTTCTTATTCCCTTAGTGGAGTTATATTAATCACAAAAAGGCATGAGTAAACCAACATGGAATATTAGCCTTTTTCCTAATTAAAGCCACTGACAATTGGTGTTAATCTATAATGTTTGAAATTTGTTATATAAACCTGGCTGTTCAATACCCATTTCTTAATGGATATGAGCATACAAGATGTGATAGCCAGTTTCTCGCTTTTTTCAACCCTATTCCACAAGTATTTTTAGACCTGACCAACTTGTTTCCTGATGTATGGTTTGCTGGAGTTAGAAATAGCTGTGCCCAACTAAATATTTCTGGGTCTGGTTCAACATTCCTGTGTTTAACTTCCCTTGGGTGAATGCTGCCCCTGCTGTGACTCCGTGGACAAAGATTCTTTTGATTTTGGAAATCATTATTTCACTTTATGCTATACACAGAGCTGCAAGTGCGGTCGCAAACGCTTCAGTCATGACTGCTGCAGAAGGAGACCCAAATCTTCTCATTGCAATCTCTTTCAGATCTGTTAAAACAGTCTTGTAAAGATGACTGAACCCATCTATCTGCCTGTCAGTACAAGGGAAGAGTCACCCACAATATTTCCATTTGGAGAATTGTGTGTGTATATAAGGATAAACTTCTGGTAGGCAGGACTTCACCAGACTGTTTTTATTCTGCAGAGGTGACTTTTTGGGGTGCTGGTTAAGGCAAACACTGTATATGGATGGAGCCAAAAGCTATCTGATATTAGAATCATTCTCATGACCCTCCTCTGGACTTGTTCCAACAATTCTATGTCCTTTTTATGTTGAGGACACCAGAACTGCGCACAGTACTCCAAGTGAGGTCTCTTGAGAGTGGAGTAGAGGGGCAGGATCACCTCCCTCGACCTGCTGGTCCCGCTCCTTTTGATGCAGCCAAGGATACGGTTGGCTTTCTGGGCTGTGCACACTTGTGTGCTGGTTCATGTTCATTTTCTCTTCAACCAACACCCCCAAGTCCTTCTCTGCAGGGCTGCTCTGAATCTCTTCTCTGCCCAACCTGCAGCTTTGCCTGGGATTGCTCTGACCAAGGTGGAGGACCTTGCACTTGCCATGGTTAAACTTCATCAGGTTGGCATCAGCCCACCCTCACAAGCCTGTCCAGCTCCCTCTAGATGGCATTCCTTCCCTCCAGCCTATCAACTGAACCACACAGCTTGGTGTCATCATCAAACTTGCTGAGGGCACACTCAATCCCATTGTCTACGTCACCGACAAAGATGTTGAACAAGAGCGGACCCAACACCCATCCCTCAGGGACACCACTCGTCACTGGTCTCCAGCAGGACATTGAGCCATTGACCACAACTCTGTGTGCAGCCATCCAGCCAGTTCTTTACCCACTGAGTGGTCCATCTATCAAATTGATGTCTCTCCAACTTAGAGACAAGGATGTCAGGTGGGACAGTGTCAAATGCTTTGCACAAGTCTTGGTAGATGACGTCAGCTGCTCTACCCATCAGTTCCGTAGCCCCATCATGGAAAGCCACCAAATTGGTCAGGCAGAATTTCCCCTAAATGAAGCCATGCTGGGCATTACCAACGACCTTGTTGTTTTTCATATTATTGGAAACTTTCCCTGTGAGTGCTTGTGTTAGCTTTTTTTTCCGGTTGGAACCAAGATAATATTAAAATTAAATCTGGAACATCAGAAAGTACTAAACTAAAATTAAAGGGTTTTTTTTCTGAGTCTATTGAAATCCCCCAAGGGACCGGAAGGTATCACCAAGAATATCACACTGACACGCACAAAGCTGCAGCAGACTCCCCTGAGTTAAGTAAACCTCCAGGATTTCTCCCTGGGTGGTGTGGCATCATCTTTTTTTTTTGGAAGCATAGCTTTCCCACATGTTATTAACTGAAGAATATAGTTGATGAAGTTTCATAGAAGAAAAGACAGGCATATTTCTACTTCACTGTCTTGTAAGGAAGGAAAAGAAAAATAAATATGAATATCTGTGTCTCTTGTCTAAACAATGGTAAATTAATGATTATATTTAGTCCTGTTTCACATATTATTCTGCCATACAGCTACATCCTACTTCAGTCCAGATGTTTCCTAGATAAAGAAAAATTGAAATGCTTACCTTAGGACTTAACTTTATGAAAGATTATGTTCATTTTCTGCAGTCATTTAATAGATTCAGCAATTTTATTCTGCTGAAAAAATCAGTTCAGTAAACAGGCACTGAGATGCTTAAAGATTCAGTTTTGCCAATACTTGTGGTACATTGCACTCTCTACAGCAAAAATAAGTAAATGGTTAGTTTTAATTGTCGCTTTCTTTAACTATGACTATTATTTATTTTTAAGATAGTTTTTTCTATAGAAAATCATGACTAAACCTTTGTCTTTTAGCATAAATATTTGGCTGATTAAAAAGTCTAACACATGCACACAGTAAAAGCAGAAATTCTTGCCTTTTGGAATTTGCTTTTTATTGTAGAGAAGTAGCAAATCCAATTGCAAGATATTTGATTCACTGGGCAGATCCTACTGGAGCATTTTCGGCTCTGCAGGATACCACTCAGTACTGAAGAACCACTTGCTATCATAGTGATATAAAGGACCACATTCTGCGATTCACAGGTGAATTTGTTTCTCAAATGATTTTCAGGAATGCACATCCTGAAATTCTCCAAAACTCTCTTTAGGATTAAGGTTTTTTTTTTGTTGTTTCCACTCATAATTATTCTTTGCATACATTAAAGCTAATAATGCAATGAAGTCACCTCTCCCATGGTTTCTGAAGAGATTTAATTCCTTCAAATATGAAACACCAAAGGATAAAGAGAAGCTTTAAAATTTTTGTTAAGCAGATGCTTTTAACTATAATTTGACTTATTGTTAGACTGGTGATTCTGGCTTTACAGTTAATTTTCCACATAAAATGAGGTAAATCAGACACCCTTAAACGAAATCATCCAGTCTATACCAGTGGGAAACTAGACTGAAATCAGATTCAAATTCTTATCAGTGCTTAATCGTAAAGGAAATAAATAATCATAAAAACAGTCCCTTCCAAACAGTTAAAGAAACTATTCATTAAAAAAAACCAACAGGAAATAAAACAAACAGGAAATAATGCCAATTTTTTTATTTTCATTAACTCACTTTTTGCTTTATTAATAAACACATTAAGGTAAATAAAGCAGGGAACATTTAATTGTATTAACAGTTTTCATTATAAGCTAGAAAAATTTCTTCTGATACATAATACAGTTTAAAGATGTAATTGAAATTCCTGAGCAGACAATGTGTTTTGCATACGTATATGCATGCATTCAGTGCACCACCATAGTGGAAGTCAGCTAGAACAATGATGAAAGAACACGTCTCCTTCAGAAACACTGCAATAATATCAGATAAGAAAGGATAGAATTCGCCTGCTTTTTGATAGAGACAACAAACTGAAAAGTAATTGTAGTTTTCAGAATAGTAAGAACTAGGGATAGAAATTACTTAGTTGGCAAACTGGCTAAAAAGCTCCTTTATTTCTCTTTTTTAATATTTCACTTTTTGGCTCTACTACCAAGAGCATATAATTTTTCGTCACTCATTATATCAATTACATGAAAGCAACGTCCTTTTTTATCTGTTTCACACACCAAACATATATTAATCCAATACAGTTCTTATTTGATTTCATTAAACTTTGTAAGCACTTTCCAGGCACCGAGGTATTCAGAACAGGATAGGAACAGAGCATTGGGTCATCCAGGCCAAATAAAGGGTGTTGCATAATCAATTTCATGTCAAATATTTTCAAAAGGATTTTTTTTTTTCTTTTCTGTCCTGTTTCAAGGTGTGGAATAAAATATTCCAGGTATAGTCCAATAATTTCCATCAGATTTGCAAATTGTGCATATATTTGGGGCTTTTTTTAAAGGAATCATATTTTATGTGTCATTAAAATAAATTAAAAAAAATCCCCCAAATAAAATGTTTTTTCTAGCTATTCATGCTACAGTCCTCAAAATTTATTAACTTTAAAGATATTTTTAAAGGCTAGAAGTTACTTTATAACCTTCTGGTATTCCTATATTAAAACATTGGAGAATAGTTACAGGTAAAAAAAGAATGACAAAAAAACCCCCAAAAAACTAAGTTGTATCATATCTGCAACCTAGGTCTTGACATGCTTCATAGCCAAATTACCTTTTCTTTTATGATATCCCAGAGCATAAAATTCATCCGTCACTCTGACACTTATCTATAAAATAAAATTCCACTTTCTCTTATAATCTTGCTACTTTGTACATGCAGCATAGCTCTTCCTGCAACATGAACAACAGAAATGCTACTTATACTTCCATTATCATTCAACATAATTAAGAAATCTTGGGACATTCTTATTAATTATAAGTTTCCTTCTGACTAAAGTCCATTAAGCAGAAAATCAGGAACACCATTAGAATTTGCGTTGAAATGTGCCTTTCTAAAAGTCAGTGTTGAGGTCATACTTTATTGTTGGGTGGTTATTTTAATGTATTATATAATTATATAAGAAATAGCTTTTGAAAAGTTCCTCGCAATTATTTGATGCCTTGAACTACACATACTGCTGGCAAAATGCTGCATTTTTAACTCACTGTTATCTCAGGCCCTTAAATTCTGGTCATTCTTTAAGCTTATTACATTATTTTAGGGGAGAAAAGAAAAAAAAAAACAGAACAAAGAAAGAAAACCCACACGAACCTGTGAGATCAATAGAAAACAGGATCAAAATGGCTAAAGACTTCAAAGTAGCCCCCAAAATTCAGATGATATTAATTCAGCTAATTGCTATCTATAGTTGATAAGATTATTTATTTCTGGACTAACACTCTTGATAGAACCAAGCCAGACACCCAGTTTTCTTTGAAGCTTGCAAAATATTTTGTTATTTCTCCATATTTTCTGTTCAGTTTCTTTTTTAACTTGTTATTAATTTATTTCCTTTTACAGTCAGTTTTTACCTTACTACAATGATTCTTCCCCTTTTTAGCCTACATTGAATTCTCTTTTCTCACGGAAAAAATTAAGCACTGAGGTTTCCTCCTCACTTTATCCCAATTTTTCATTTAAAAACTGGTTTCCAAACCAGTTTTTTTCTTCTCTGTACCTAAGATTGAAGAGCTACCTACTCATCTGTCAGTTCTGGCTCCACCACTGTAACTCGTCTGCAGTAACAGTTTATGGCATCTTTACCATGTTTTTTACCTCTCTTTAATCTTTGTGTATCATTCTCCCCTCATTACCTGTGTGATCTTCTGCTGTTCTCTGTTCAGTGCTATCTCTCAATGAGGCCTCTCTGTACAGATTTCTTTTGATATTTTACTTCATAGAAATCTATTGTAAAAAATAAATTGAGCTGTATTATATTGTTGAGCCAGAGACATTCACAGGGTTACTTTGCCTATTTCAAGAGCTCTTATGTACTTTGTAGCCTTAGCTTCTGTATCTCCAACTAAGCAGGTATTCTCAGTACTTAATGTATTTCTAGAATATTAAAATGCACAATCAAACTCAGTGTTTTTGAACTGCATCACCTACTTTTTCTTTCACTCAATTAAGCTTCTTAAGCCAAGAAGCAAGTGGAGACCAGAAGCAGAAATAGGAGTTCACTCTAAAAGTAAATCCTGGCTAGGATGACTTGATAGGATAGGAATCATGGGGCTGTTCAGCCCGGAGGAGGCTGCGTGGAGACCTCATAGCAGCCTTCCAATAACTGAAAAGGGCATACAGGGATGACAACGAGGGACTGTAGCAATAGGATAAGGGGTAATGGGTTTAAACTGAAACTGGGAGTTCAGGCAGGATAGAGATAGCAAGGAGGAAGTTCTTTACTCTGAGGGTGGTGAGGCACTGGAATGGGCTGCC
The DNA here is from genome assembly GCA_017639245.1 of Myiopsitta monachus. Lineage (NCBI taxonomy): Eukaryota > Metazoa > Chordata > Aves > Psittaciformes > Psittacidae > Myiopsitta > Myiopsitta monachus. The sequence goes on from CM029918.1 coordinate 6,335,093, forward strand.
CAAAGAAGTGGTAAGTGCTCCATCCATGGCAGTGTTCAAGGCTAGACTGGATGTAGTCTTGGGTGACATGGTTTACTATGAGTGCTCATGGCATGGGGTTTGGAACCAGATGATCCTAAGGTGCTTTCCAAACCTAAGTATTCAATGATTCTATGATGAGTAGTGAAAGAACAGAAGAGTTTGGTGTTTAAAATATAAGACTTGATTTTCTCTCAGTGATTAAGAAAGAAGGAAGCTAGACAGCAGTCAGACCTGCATTGAAAAGGAGCACCAGCTGTGCTGGGCCAGGGGCCTTTCAGTCCACAGGAGAAACCCACAGGATGAATTGTCCCCTGGTCTCTATGCACACTTCTGTTAAGCAGGGCTGTTAAAGACCTGCAGGCAGGTCCTTTGCATGTTTTGATTTTCACCTCAACTTTAAAAGTCAGACTTAGTTAAAATCTCTAGATATATCCAGTTTAGCTCAACTGACATTCAGAAATATTATTTTTTATGGATTACTTCTTAGAACAAGGGGTGACGGGTTCAAACTTAAAAAGAGGAAGTTTAAATTGGATATAAGGAAGAAGTTCTTCACTTTAAGTGGGGTGAAGCACTGCAATGGGTTGCCCAGGGAAATTATGAATACTCCATCCATGGCAGTGTTCAAGGCCAGGCTGGACAGAGCCTTGGGTGACATGGTTTAGTGTGAGGCGTCCCCGTCCATGGCAGGAGGGCTGGAACTAAGATGATCTTAAGCTCCTTTCCAACCCTAACTATTCTATGATTCTATGATTTTGTTTTCTTTCAACTGAAATCTGTAGCAATTGCAGAAATTCAATGTAAAAGCCCCATTTCTGGTAGAAAGCAGAGCAATCTGTTAAGTATTAAGTACCCTCCCAGTGGTTTATAAAGAATATTAAAACCAACAATAGCTTGTGTTGGTGCTTTGACATTAGTGTGGTATGTTACATGTCAAAGTATTTTTCTCCAGAACAAAGGAGGTAGAGAATGGATTAAGAAAATTAGAATCATAGAATAGTTAGGGTTGGAAAGGACCTTAAGATCATCCAGTTCCAACCCCCCTGCCATGGGCAGGGACACCTCCCACTAAAACCATGCCATCCAAGGCTCTCTCCAACCTGGCCTTGAACACTACCAGCGATAGTTATTCACAACTTCCCCGGGCAGCCCAATCCAGGGCCTCACCACCCTAACACTTAAATTTATTTCCTCATATCCAATCTAAACTTCCCCTGTTTAAGTTTGAACCCATTACCACTTGTCCTATCACTACAGTCCCTAATGAAGAGTCCCTTCCCAACATCCCTATAGACCTCCTTCAGATACTGGAAGGCTGCTATGAGGTCTCCATGCAGCCTTCTCTTCTGCAGGCTCAACAGCCCCAACTTTCTCATCCTGTCTTCATACGGGAGGTGCTCCAGTCCCCTCATCATCCTCGTGGCCCTTCTCTGGACTTGTTCTAACAGTTCCATGTCCTTTTTCTGTTGAGGACACCAGAACTGCACACAATACTCCAAGAGAGGTCTCATGAGAGCAGAGTAGATTATAGATTTTATTGTTATCAGACCTTGATGATGAAGTGGTATAACACATGTTACCAAAAGAAATTTTGCAGTCATAAATGGAGCAAAGTTTAAGGAAGGCAGAATTAGTCTGAGAAGATTTCAAATATCCATAAAGAACTGTGTTGACGAGCAGAAAGCTTGGGAGTTGAACTAAGAAAGAAACTTGAGACCTGTGGCCTTTGCAAATACCAAACTTATCCACAGCTGATGCATGTTTGAAACACTAATAGCTCCAGGATTTCTATGTTTTCTCTTAATAAGAATTTGTAAATGTAAAATGCTAATTTCATGAACAAATTTTCTGAAAAAAGAAACAAAATAACAAGGTAATGCTTAAAAAACCCAAAACCAACCTGCAAAACAACCAACACTAAACTAAATGAAACTTGAAAATATATTATAGGCAAAATTGACTTTCTACAACTAATTTCATACCATTATCAGTATTAATTTTCTTAAAGAGAAGCAACTATATAACAACCAATGTTTGACCTTGGAAACTCGCCTATAAAAATTAGAGACTCATGGTGATTATTTGGCAAAATATGACCAAGACTACTTCCGTCATCACCATTTCAGTATATTTTATTGCTATCTATATTAATAACTTCTATATGTCTAATGTGAATTTGGATAGCAACTCAAGGAGAAGAGCAAGAAAAAAAAGCGTGGACTGTACTTCCAATCCATGTGAATTAATGTCACTGCAAGAATTAATATATTTGTGAGAAGAGTGGGGGAATTTCCTCTAGAAGTAATATTTTTAGAAAAACCCAGAACAGGAGATATGAGACCTCTTCATCAAGAAAGGAATATTTTTCTGTGATACTAAAGTATAAGACATTTGGGTACTTCTTTCAAATTTCATCTCTTCACAGTGGTTCATGGAAATTTGCAGTGAATACATAGCATTTCAAAGTCCATTGAAATGAGTGGATACTTTTCAAGCCACTTCTTGGCCTTGGATCTGCCCATCAACATGCCTGCTTTGTAAACATTTCCTTTCCTTTCCTTTATCAGTCTTGAGGGCATTCATTCTCTGGTTCCTACTTATCCAAGTGAATAACTTAAATGCATATTAGCATATGTATATGCATGAGTTCTCAAATATGTCCTGCTTTACTAAATCAGATTGCTTAAATTTGTCCCTAAAATAAGTTTTCTTAGGTTTCTATGGATATTTCACTGCTTTAAAACTAGTTTTTTTAAATAATTTCCCTTCTCTCAGGAGTCTGAGACTTTTTGATTTTAATTCATTACAAGACAGCCGAAACTGGGAAGTCCATAAAGCTGAATGATCAAAAACTTAATTCACTAGTTTGTATAATCCAGTACTCATATCCTGCAGACAGTAGTGGCCTTAAATTATTTAGATCTATGAAGTCTATGGATTATATATATATACACATATATATATAAAATAAATAGATATCATTTCCTTAATTAGTGAAAAATGGGCTTCGATTGCTCCATGGTGACTTAAAAGTTGTTGCACATTAGATAGGATCCTAAACAAAAGTCATCGGAAATTAAAAGGAACAAAAAACCAAGATGTGGTAACATCAATGTTTTCCATGTTAAGGGAGGTTGTGAGATATGTTATTAATTTATAAGGGTTTATTTTTAAAAAGTTCCTCAAACAGAGATGTTAAACTCCATAAAAGCCACATGGATTTAGCAGTAACAGAGGACAGGACACTGAATTTTGCTATCTAGTGGAAACAATAGGACTGGAGTCAGTTACTGATGTTCCCATTCCACAGATTTTGCAGTGACACTGCTCAGGTAACGAAATATGGAAGATCAAGACTGAAGGAGTTGCTTGAAGAATCTGCTGGTTTGAATCACATAATTTTGCCATGGGCAGCATGATATATTTAGGGGCACTGCACTTTTTTGGATTAAGTGTGGCATAGGCAACAGTTGTGCTGTCTGGAGCAAAGATGGATGTGACAAAATGAATTAATAAAAAATAATAATATATTAGTTTAATTCAGACAATTCCCTGATTTTCAGCTTCTTGATCACAAACTGAAAATCTTTTATGTTCAATTGAGATTATCCACTAATTCTGAGAAAAACAGTTTTCTTTTTGTTTACTTAAATTTGCCCCCCTTCTCCACACCTTGTGCTTTATGCAAAATTTAATGATTGGGCAGATTAAAATAATAGACCAGGCCTGCACTGCAACTTTCCTATATAACATTGGTAGATATTATAAATACCATAAACATTCTTTGGAAAATTTGCACTGGTAAATGAATAAGGACATTTTAATCATCAAATCTACGTATAACTTCTATGTATTAGAGAATCAATTTTATATAACTTAATTCGCTATATTAATGAATTCTGTAGTTCTTTTTCATAAGATCCCTGAGTAGATCAGCTGTTTATTTTAATCCATCAAGTGTGAAAAGAGCAGCCCAGATGGAAATTGCCACTGCAGCTTTATTGCATTCTATGTTGCTTTATTTAATGTTTTTCTTGCATTTTAAGTATAGTGCCAGCTTTCAACAGGATGTTGAACCTGAAATTTTCTACTGCACATTCAATTTAAAGAGCACACTGACACCTATATTTCTCCCTGGGTGGAATTTCACTGCACGTCATGCTTTCAGATTTCAATTTTGTGCCATGCTAGCTATCTCCTGTCATTCCAGGGGTTTTGGGTCCTTCTAGAGATTATTGCCCAGAACTTCCTAGTAGTGCATAAATGGCAAAAGAGCAACAGGATGTGGAAAACTATTCAGAAAGACAAAAAGATCGTTAACAAAAGTGAAAGAAATCAGGGAACTGTTAGATATGTCACTATTTTTTTGTGATGTTAGGTAAGGTTTTTAGTGTTAAAGAAAATTAAAAAAAAAAAATCATCCCATAAAAATCCAATTGGCTCATATAAACAGGAAAAGATGGCATTTTTAGCTGTGGATCACGCCACTTGATTTCTTTTTCAAATATTGATATCAGATAGAGACCAAGCAGGATTTGTGAAAAGGCAATCTTAAGGTAAAATTACGATCTATTATCAGGATTCTTGCAATTCAGTCCATTTGGATTTGCAATGTCATCTTTGTGAAAACAACAACTTATTCAGTCTACAGGCCATATAATTCATGTGCAGTGAAAGCACTTCACCTTGAAGAGCACTTCCTCTACTGGATCTCAGTAAAATATTTTTCTGTGTTATAAATTCAGTTATTTTTGTGCTAAATTGTAAATGAATTGTAAGAAGTTCCTTTTTTACCTCCTCAGGTCCTTATCTTGCTCTTCTTCAAACTTTGTGAAGGATAGTTTACAGCTTAGTTTAACATAAGTTTTTTTTAGTAGCACCGTGACTTTAGGCTGTTTTTTCCCTCTCTTCTGACACTATCCCCTTTTGCAGGCCCTGGTGAGTGCCTTCTGGTTTTTGTTGTTTGAAGGGAGAAATCATACACTATAAATTGAACAAAGTAAAATTAAAAAAAAAAAAAAAAATCAAAATTTTGTCAGGTCATTTACTACGTGTGAAACAGAGGTTTGAAGGGAGAAAATGCTTGCTAAATCAGGAGAGTGATTGGGATACTTATGCTTACATCAGGTTAATGACTTCAGCTTAGTAAAGATGGTACTGCTTCTTTTCAAGGCTGAAGTTAAATGTCTTCATGTCACAGGGTTTTCCTTGTGTAGAGTTCAGTTTATTGAGCATCTTGATACAATATCTAAGAAATACTTACAACCTCACTGCATCTAAATCCAAATGCTTGTTCCTCTTTAGAATGTTTAGACTACACCCCCAAAGCAGTGGAGTTTTTTTCTGTGTAGGAAGCAGATGAATAAAAAAAACTGAAAGAAAATATTTCAAGGTAATGCCTTTTGATCAAATTTTACCACAATTTCCTAACTGATCCATAAATATTGGTTCAAAACAAAAACCAGTGTAAATAAGACAACACTTCAATCTTAATAATTTTACCCATCTGGTAGCCAGCAATCTTCCTTCATTTCTCATTTTTTGTAGAAAGAGGTCTTTGACTGGGTTGAGTTTAATGGTGTAAATTGAACTCTATGGGCTTAATTAAGGTTATAATTATTAAGGTTGCAAATGGCAAATTAATCTTAAAACATGTAAAAAATTCTCCAGTTATAATAGTAACCTACAAGAGGAACCCATTATGATTATTTTTGTTTTCTTAATCATCTATTTAAAACAGGAGAGTTAAAGTGCATAACAAATATTGGAAAACAAAAAAAATAAAGATATATACACAGTTACTGCATTTTAAGAAGTATTTCAGAAGTTCAAAGTGTAAAAAACTTCCCAGCTATAAAAACGGTGGGTTTTTTTTTGACACACCCTTATCATCATTCCTGGACTATTGCTGTACAGCCAGGTTGTGGCCTTGTAAATGATGAAAACCAACCCCAAATTATTGTTTTTCAATTAAGAAGCTCACGTGTGACTTAATGAGCATCCTAAAAAATTGTTGCCTTTTTTAATATATGTAGCTTATTTTTAAAATAAATAGTAAATAGTAGTATAAGTACTAAGTATAAGTACTATAATCTAGCTACATAATGGAGATGTCATGAAGATCTAAAACAATTACTCTTGAAATGTGTCATCTAAAAATGCTTAAGGCATTGTGATTTCAGTGCAAGATACTGAAATAAAGCTTTTTTTTTTTCAAAAACAAAAAAAAATGCTTTCCATGGCATTTTATGAATATTTATTATAAATATGTTGGTGTTTAAAGTAAAAGCAGTGATTTTTTTTTTAGTGAAAACCATGCAGTTGAGCAATTAAGTATTTCAAAACTTGAAAAACATTGGGTTTTTTCTAATTACTTTCCTCTCTTGAGAGAGCTGTATGAATATGCAATTTTTAAATTTTTTTTCACTGATTTTAAACTGATTTTGAACCAGTTTTCTCTGTTAACATCATGAAGCAATACTGGGCAAGAACGAGCAGGCTGTGACTAATAAACCTTCCATGATTTGTCAGCAGTGCAGCTGCAGCCTACGCTCCTGAGATTCATGGTGCGAGTGGCAGCAGGGCTGGGCTGGCTCATCATCCTCCTGTTATCTCCTTCCCCCATATGCAGGAGACGGCAAGCCATCAGCAGCTGCTGAGGCTGTCACCTATGGTTCTCCCTTGCATGAAGCAATCGATGTGTCTGACGGGCAAATAACTTACATTGTCTTTTACACAGATGAACTTGCTGCCACTTGAAAGAGTTCCAACCTTTTACACCTATTAAGGAAGGAAACAATAATGCTGTCCTCTTCTCCCTAGGGTTTTCTGTATGCTACCTCTGACTGTGTCCTAAATGAATCAAGAAATCAATTTGCAGCCTCTCTGCCTCACTTAAATCAAACTTATTCACAGTTTCTGCTGAGTAAAAAACATTCAGTGCTTCTCCACAGTTACCCGCTGACACTTTGACAAAGATATATCAGAGCCTTGGGCAAAGTTGCACTTTCAGAAATGTCTGATTTTTCCAAAAATTTTTTTTTTAGTTTTTTTTTTTATTACCTTTTCACTATTTTACTACATTATTTTCATTAGTATTATTTGTATGAATTAATTTTACTCCTAGAATCATTGACTGTTAAATACAGTTGCTAAATCAGGCAGAAAAAAATACTTTATTACCAGAAGGACAGAATATAATATTGAATAAATTTCTTTTTAATTGAAATATTGTGACTATAAGCTGAAATATTTGAATGTTTGTTACAGACACACAGATACTATAGGCCTGCTAATAACCTAATAATAAAGCCTGAGATTCCCATGTTTTCTTAATACTGCATTTATTAATTCTGCATTTATTAATTTTAAGCACCTGAAAGTTTAAGACCTAATATAACATGTCTATGCAAGCTCTTTCAGTAGTCAATGAAGAAAGAAAGACATCTGTGTTTTACTGTATTGTGAGAAAGGTAACTAACATATGAAGTCTAAATCACCCTCCTTCTGTCTAGAGGGTCTCTACAATTAACCTAAGTAAATAGATTACCCAAGAGACAAGTACAAATGAACTGCATTCTTAATCTTATGGCCATCACTACAGAAATACTCTATTTTTGACCAAACTCTTTCACTTCTAAGTTCATATTACTATTGCTGAAATTCAATGTACTTCTTAAATATGTCAGTACAAATTTACATTTAGATGGATAACTTACATTTGCTCTGTGTCATGGGTTCAGCAGCAGCAGTCATTTTTCTCCTTGGTAGCTGATGCAGCGCTGTGTTTTTTGATTTCGGGCCTGGGAACTGCGCTGATAACACCAGTATTTTCAGTTACTGCTTGGTGGTGTTTTGTCTGGCCAAGGACTTTCTGAGTCTCATGCTATGCCAGGGAGGAGGAGGAGCCGGGAGGAAGCAGAGACAGGACACCTGACCCAAACTGACCAAATAGGTTATTCCACACCACAGCACGTCATGTCCAGGATGTGAAAATAGAGAGAGCAGAGATGTGGAGGGGTGTGGTGGTGAATTGGGGGGTTCGCTGCTGGGGGGTGCACTGGCTGGGTCAGGCTTGGTGAGCAGTTGTATTCTCTTTCCTTGTATTTCTCTTGCATTATTATTGATGGTAGCAGTAGTGATTTGTGTTATACCTTAGTTACTAAACTGTTCTTATCTCAACCTGTGGGAGTTGCATTCTTTTGATTCTCCTCCCCATCCCCCTGGGACTGGGGGAAGAAAAAGAGGGGAGTGAGTGAGCGAATAAAGCTTCGTGAGTTTTAGAGGCTTAAACCACGACACTCTGTTAGATATTTTTTTTTTTTTTTTTTGATTTTAGATAGATATAAATTATTACAGTGACGGAAAATAGACCAAACAAAAAAATTATTCATATATTAATTGGCTTAAAATAGTGTTTAAAATTCTTCTAAAACGCACTATTTATCTTATTGGTACAAGATACTTTGAATTATCATATAAGCACTTTTTTAGAATCCATTTGTCTATGGGTTGGACCAGAGGAATAATGTTATCCAAAAGAGCTGACATTTTTTCATGTTTTTCAGTATACTGAAAAATCTCCCAAACTTTAAGAAACTTTTTCTCACACATTTTTAATCCCTGCTTAACAGAGCTAATTACTAGAATACTTTTTCTCCATAAGATTATTTTGATTTATGATCAATATGATCATAATGTCATACTACAATGATATCACACTGTCATATAGAAATCATACTGTGTCCTAGTGTGGAAAGAAAAGAAACATGTTTCTTTTGGATATTAAAAAACATCAAACCGAATCTAAGTTTTCTTTATTTCCTCACTTTATAGTTTTCTGTGATTTTGACATATATACATTAAAATACTCACTTTTTTAATTCATTATAGGTGAACACGAATTCAGATTTTTACTGACATCAATTGATTCTTCAAGAGGTTCTTGGCCAAACTCCTTGGCCATAGTCAGCATCCCCCCATGGCTGTGGGAGCCATTAACAAAGGAGAAAAGCCAAGAGGGCACAGCCACAGCTATATCCATGGACTGGTATGGGATGCTGAGGGGATTCAAATGGGGCATCCCAGTCAGATATTGCCTGTGGAACCAGTAATTGATGGGATTGGGGATGCTCAGGGAAAGATCCCACAAGTACATGGGGGAAGGACTGAAGAGGTATGTGAGAGAAGAATCTGTTTTGTGCATGTGGGAAGACTCTAAGAGGGCACCAGACAGTCCCCAAGGACTGTACATGGGGGGACTGCTATGTTGACCTGCCATATCTTCCTCCTGAAAGGTACCTTCAGGTCCCCCCTCTCTGCTTCTGACATCCCCCCACCAGAACAACTCCACAGGTCAGGGGAGTAATGTCACTTGTAAAAAATTCATATAGCAGTTATTAAAATGTTCAGGTAACTAAGACCGTTTGGTCTCCACACTGACAAAGTGGGTTTAAACTGTGACAGTCTTAGAGTTTAGGATCTGTTTTCCCTTAATCTTTATGTGGTAAAAAAATCTTTTCATAAGATGATAATTTGAAAAAATATTTGAGATAAAGAATTGAGTAGAATAATATTACATGTAAGGCACCAGAAAATGGGTCTAATTTTATAACATTTGCACACTCCTGAAAGAGGATATATGAAAAGCTGAGCAATCAGCACAGTTTATCTCTGTGACATTTCCAAATGTTATTTATACATTTCCTGGGTCAGTCTTTCATGAAAATAGCTGTGTACACCAGCTATCTAATCATCTGGCATTTGAAAGCAATTCAATTTATATGTTAAGTTCGATATTAGGGAAAAACCAATACACTTACTGCATTTTCATTCTTGTAAGTCTGGTTGTCACCTTAATTTGCCTGGAAACATCTTTTATTTTCTAGGGGCACCTTATGGGATATAAAGTAGCATAAATCATTCTACTTCATTTACCATTGGGAATTACTGTTAAGGGTAAATTTTGGTGCAGCCAATATATATCACAGTAATACATAAATAGAGTGCCAGAAATGACCTAAATCTTCTCTGACAGCTATTAGCATCTCATGGAGAAAGACAGAGTGAAAGGTCAGCTGTTTGTAGATGAACAGGGCAGTAACTGAAACTAGTACTATTTTCCAATTTGTTAGTAAATATGGGGATTTTATAGTTCTCAGTGTACTAGTATGCATTCTTCTCTCCTTTATTCTTTCACTCTAGTTATCTACAGGCTCCATGACAAGCTGAGAGGCCTGGAAAGGGCCTTATCAGTATGACTCATTGTTTCAGCTCATTGGCCCTAGGACAAAGGTCTCTTTTTGTGTTCTTCATCTGAAGGACGAAAGACAGAAGGAATCTGCACCATTTAGAGGAAAAAGAAAATCCTGTTTCATAACACCTTGAATGCCAAGGATAAATTAAAAGATAAACAAAATTAGGGCTACCCCTAGTCTGTGTCCGTCTTCACAAAAGGGCATGTAAATGCACAAGGTCCCTAGGGATCTTCTGTAGCAGTTTGCACATTCATACTCTTCATGCCAGCATGTAACATAGAGGATGGTTTTGCACATGGGCATGTGTGTTTGTATGACTGTTTTCAGTAAATTTCAAAAAATAAGCGAAGTATATTTACAGTTTTGGATTATATAAATTCTTACATGCTGCTGTGTTAAGATTTTCTCATCTTTATTTATAAAGGCTGTTGATAGTTTTCTTGAAATTTTCAGAGGGCTTCCAAACATCCAGAAATCACAGATTAATTAACATAGAATCATTGAATTGTTTGATTGGAAGGGACCTTAAAACTCATCCAGTTCCAACACCCTGCCACAGGCAGGGACACCTTCCACTAGACCAGGTTGCTCAAAGCCCCATTCAACTTGGCCTTGAACACTTCCAGGGATGCGGCAGCCACAGCTTCTCTGGACAACCTGTTTCAGTGTCTCATCACCCTCAATAGTGATTTAACAAAAATTCACATCTTGCCTGGGTTTGGTTCCTGTGTTTAGTTACCACAGGTAAAACTCCTCGAAAGTGAGCTCTGCTCACTTATGACAACACCCAGGAATCCACAATCTGTTTAAAAAGCTATATAAGACATAAATTCTGTTTGGGATATCTTGATCTCATTCAACAACTTCAAATTGTTAAAGAAACACTAAGTAAATACAGTTTTCTTTGCAGGATTTTTTTTTTTCTGATCCCTTTTTTTCACAGATGCCAATATCCTTCTTCAATTTATCAACTTCAGGAGGGAAAAATTTACCCTGTTGTTATATATATTGTCCCACACATATTCTACATGTTCTATTCACCATTCTGAAAAGGTTCTTTACAGAGAAAGGAGTGTGTAACTACAGCGTCTTTACCATTTGCCAAGAATTGTCTCTTTAAATCCCTTTTTTAATTTCTGCACTCTTTATATTTGAAAAGAACTTAGTTTGGCTATACCATCTAGTTTGGCTATACCATCTAGGCTGGCTATACCATCAGAATGCTAACAATGAAAGGCCACAAACTTTCTTCTAGTTGCATGAGAATAAGGGCAGGCTATTTAAAGTATTTGTTACTAGAATAACAATATTAAACATTGCTTAATATAGTTGTAAAAAATGGTACTTAAACAGAAAATTGCCAAGCAAAATGAAACTTCAAGAACTTCAAACTGCTATTTACCCATGTTATTTACCACTGGCTGTCTTAAAGATCTGTAAAATACTGAAAAAGAGTTACTTTGCAGAAAGATTTTTAAACTGGCTAGATCTGAATTAGAATAAATTCATAAAGGCAGTTCTCAGTCACATTGAATTCAGGTATTCTTTTGTAATTTATATTTTATAATTTACTGTATGAGGTTGTGTTTGGCTTCCAATGTGTCATAATTCTACGTAAAAAGTGAACCAGGAAAATGCAAAGTCAAAGCTTCCTCTAATGTTTAGCTAGCAATTTTAAGGTTGCCACAGTTGTCACTCATAGTTGAAAAAAAACCCCACAACATGGCGCAGATGCAAAAAAGAGTTTGTCCTCCAGAAATTTAACACTGCATCAGAATAGATAAACTTTAGAGTTCCCCCTGAAGATAGTCTTAGTAATCTTATTTCAGGTATTGTATTTTTAGTTCCAGTACTATATTTGCAGACACAGTGTCTTTTACTGGGGTTTTACTTTTTTCTTCTTCTTTTTTTTTTTTCCCCCAACTGAATATACTTTACGTTTCTAATGAATGTTTCTAATTTTGTTGTCTCAAAAGGAGTTAGACTTAACAGCTAGGTCAGGGCCCTGAGAATGAGGGATTTTAATTTAATATCATCTTCCATATACAACATCTTCACTGTGTTTGAGTCCCTGATAGAAAGCCTAGAAGTAATATCAATTTGCAAACATTGTTAATGGTTTCAGCTTGTTAGCAGTAGCAATTGCAATTCTTTTTATGCTGCGGCAATGAAGATGCAGAGAGAAGACCAGGATCTGCGTATCCAAGTCACAGTTATGTTCCCAGATCTGTCCCATATGGTCTTATTGACATTACTCTGTCTTCATCAGCTTCCTCTGTAATGGATATGTACCTTGTCTACTTAGAAAGGTCTGGAATGAAACCTCCAGCAATTCTCAGGTTAGACAAGATAGCTGAGGCTGCCATACATGCTCTCTGGCCTCTCAATTCATTCATCTTCAGAAAGAAATATTTTGCTAGGTAAATAATATTGAGAGGATGGATAAGACAGACATCCTGCTGCATCTTTCTTCTATTAACATCATGTAGACTCAAAAAGGCTTGCAAACATAGTTGAAATAGAAAAAAAAAGAACTACAACAAAAACAGGGGACTGTAGTATAATCTATTTCTTATGTCTGTGGTAAAAATCATGAGTTTCTTTGACTTACAGAGTAAAATGAAAATAATTGGGTTTACCTATTAGAAGACAATACTTTAATTTGGTATTATCTATTGTATGGTTAGACCTGTTGGCAAAATTACCCGTTATAAATTAAACTAACTGAAGAAATAGCTAAGTTTTTCTGATTAAGCTAAACTAGAAGTTTCCAAATATATTTATTGTGAGTATGATGCAAAGACTGCACAATGGAAATTTCACGCTGAAGAGTTATAAAGCATCAAAGGAAATAAAACTAAGGGAAATAATAAAAAGCAACAGGTATCTTAAACCAAGAGCACTACTAAAATCTGTCTGTATAGCATATCATATATTGCATTCTTATTTCAACATAAAAATGTGCTGATTTTGTCTGATGTTTGCTTCAGGTTAGTATGTAAAGCATTCTGAAACAGAAAGACAGCATATTGAGTTCATTTTAAAAATATTCTACATTTAACGTGTAAAATGTACATTACAGTTTCATATGTTTTAACAGTGGGTTAAAATAGTCACATTTTGGTTCTAAAAATGCATGGCTTTATGTAGCAGATTTGTAATTTTGTTCTTCAATGTTAAGCTACTTTTCTTAGAATATTTTGTGGGGAATTCCCTCTTTTTTTCCTTCCTCCTTCACCTAAATAATTCAAAAATGGATTTTCATTAGATGCTAGCTCCTACACCAATGCATTTTTTAGTGTGTTAAAATGTAGAAAGTCTGAAGTCCAGCCACAGCCCTGTATTCATTTTATGTAAGTGCTTGGTTCAACACTTCTAACAGTAAAATACTGAACTTTGAAATGTGTCACTCAAGTCCTAAAAAAATGTCAACTTTTGCACCTAGTATGAATATATCCTGTTATAAATTAAAAGTAGCTCATCTGTTGTGCCTTTGTAACCACAAATGATTCTATACTGCAATCTATTAAAATAAATATAATTATATAATCCAGAAGCTAAGTAATTCCTACCAGTTTCATACCAAAAGAATTTGTCAAAATGAGCAATCTGACAGACATTCAGCATCTTAATAACCAAACAACAGCTATTAAATACCTGTGGGCTATATTCTGCTGGTTGTTTCTTGACTGCAGGCTAATTGAAGAGTTTGAACATGAAAAATAAATTGTAGCTATACCTTTCAATAGAAAGCTTACAAAAGAAACATGCAAATATTTTGATAATAGATATGCTACACTGCTCTTTGAACATCTTATTTGCTAACAAATTGCCATTTTACACTTGAGATCCAACAAAGCTAGAGGTATCCCTTTTTGTGATATGAAAGACCACAGTTGCTAGATGTGGGGTTATAAAGAGAAATGGGAACAAAAACATGAATTTAAGCTTAAGACTAAATTAAGAAAAAATAAAATGCTACAGTAGAATGGTGAGTAGCAAGGCAGAGATTATTCCTGTCCTTCTGTAAAAACAAAACTTTTCACTCTTCTTATCATCACCCTCAGAAATTGTAAGTACATTGTAATGACAATCACTTTCAGGGTGAAGCAATCGTGAGCAGTCTGTCAGAGATGGGGGTCTTGCAAAAACAGATTGATAATCAGCAGGAAAATTTCAATGTGCAAGTTGGACACAAAACAGGCATAGTAAGTAGTTTATGTGGGAAGTCCAAAGTAAAAACTTGAATTTCCACAGCTATAGAAGTTAGTCAGTGGACTCTGATGAAATAATAAAGGCAGATTTCTTACCCTAGAGGTTTTGAGTGGCTTCTGGCTTTCTCTTTGCCTGTTGTGTTTTTTGCACTGGAGACACCCAACTAAATGTTCTAAATTTTACCCTTGAAGATAATAAAGGAAAAAAAAAAAGAAAAGATAGAGGTCTTACCTGTGTAACCTCAGGGCCTTCTAGGTTTAAAGATAGAGGTATTATAAAAGTTGAATTAAACATCTGATGCAGAGAAGTAAGCAGTTCTCTTCACAGATCCGCGGAAAGCTTTAGGAGTTACAGTTTCCTGCCAGTATAAGTCACTTCTGCTTTAGTTTTGCAAACTCTCAGTATGGCACTGTTTACTGCATGCTATTTTGGGTGCCTTGAGTAAAACTATGAACACAGGCACTTTTGTCCAAAACATCATAAGGACTCTGATGTTCATTCAGAGTTCAGAATTAGAATGCAGAAGGCTCTAGCAAGAAAACTACAGGCTTATTTTCTTTTTCCTAGTGGAAAAATAAAGTACTCCCTGGCAAGTAACCAAGGTAGTGGGAAGGTAATTCATTTTGTGTGAGACTATTTTGCAACTGAAAGGGATATGACCTCTGTTTAGAGATTAGTCAGGGAAACAAGTGATCAGTACAGAGTAGTCACAAAAAGTTAGTCAAAGAAGAGAGTTTCTACAGTCTGTTTCTTGCCCTCCAGCCTTTTTTTCTCCAAAATAAGTTAGTTTCAAGAATCATAAAATCTTCTCATTGAGAAAAAAAACACATGTCCAAGGTATTGGTTTATGTTCTTACATGTTTTGAGAGACACTAAATAAATCTTTTTACTTCTCTTACAACTGTCTACAAAAGCCTGATTTTTATCTACAAGCTGGTGTTGAATATTTATAATCAACTGAAAAATATAATAAAAATAATCTTCATTAAAAAAAGATAAAAAGACCTTCAAAATCTTGTGGAATAATTTTGCAAAAATTATAGGTTTTTCATAGAAATTAATTTTTATCTTAAAATAATTTAGTAAATTTTGAACAATAATTCAAGTATTCATTGTGGATTCCTTGTGCTTTCAAAAAGAAATATGGATCTTTTGAGAATAAAGAACTGTGAATTACAGTAACACTTCTGTAATTATTAGGGAAGACATATTTATGATGAGATAGTTTAAACCTTAGTACTACATCAGTATTACCTCCAGGCCCAGATGATTTCTGAGAAGTCCTGAATGGTAAAAAAAAATAAACCAGCCCAAACATTAGATTTTGTATCCTTAATGTATCCTGTTAATGATAAAGACAACTCAATAAAACAAACAAACAAACAAAACCACACATACACGAAAAAAAATTGAACAATTTTAGATTTTTCATTATGAAATTAATGGTTTAAGGCTGCCTTAAATATGCCTTCAATTGACAGATTCATTTTTAATCTCCAAATTACCTTCTTTGAAAGAGAAAATTTTGACATCTCAAGAAAAGTTTCCTCTCCTTTTTTTTTTCCTACATGATCTAAGAAAATTTGACAACTCTTCCTATCTGTGAATTGAAAAACTCTTGTCTGTACTTTTGCCATGTATTTTTAACATGTTTTTTTCTGGAAAATAAGGAAAGTAAATTCTGACCAGCCCTGCAGATCTTTCTTAGACATTCAGGAATCTCATGGCCAGAACACAGTAGATGGTGAATGAGGAAATGGGATTCTTCAGCATACGTACTACTATAAGAAAACATGACCAGGCAGTGTTGCCGTGTCAGAGAACAACAGCATAGTTCTGTAATAGGAACAGTTTTGCTTGGCACATATGTGAACTCTTATACCTTGGTTAACATTGAATATTGTTTACTGTCTTTATGTCTATAGATGTCAGGCAGACCAGCTGTTTCCAAATGAATACAAACCACATTAATATCACAGACCTTACAACATGAAATGAATGGGTTTGAAATAACACAGGAAAACTGTGCATCCATTATGTCCATGTTGACACAGTCAAGAAGGCCTTGTACTCTATGGAGGAGTAATTTCGTACACTATCTGAGCAGCTCACTATTTGTGAGATTATTCAGAATTACTTATCAGTCTTTTGAGGATGATGTCCTGATAACTTCTTGAGAATTATGTCCGCCTAACCACTTCAGTATAAGTAATATAGTTTCTGTATCAGACTGGAAATATAGAAACCACGCAATTTATCAAGCACTACACAGCTTCTGATTTAAGAAGTAGCTAGATTGGGTAACACTTTTTTTTCTCAAATCATGCCTATACAATAACATACAGATTAAGGTTCTTTGGTAACACTGTTCATAGTAATGATAATTTAATTATTTATTAAATTAGATATCAAAACCAAGCTAACGAAGATTTCTTTCTGGTGCTCAAGCATTTTTGCCTGTGCTAGGCAAAGCTTGATTTCTTTGTCTTGAAGTTGATGTTAGATTTAAGTGATGGAATCAACATAACCTAAGACCACATTTTCATACCTTCTGCACTTATCATGTACTTACCTATGCCTGTTTAGTTGGTTGGTTTCTTTTTTTAAGAAAAAGGAATTCTTGGAGAAAGCTACTGTTTAGTAAGTATGGCTGTAACCTACCTTTGATTCATGGTCTGACATCAGCTCTGCACAGGGTTAGGTATAGCAGATGTAAAATAGAAAAATTGGAAGAGGAGAAAAATGCTCTCCTAAAGTGTGTGGAAACTGAAGAAGTGTAATTGGAATTCAGTGATAAGTTACAATTTACCACCTGGAAAACAGCTTTTTTATTGATGCTGCTTCTCACTGTCTTTCTAGCAATACAGAAGAGGTGATGGTTCATTCACCAAGTTAGAATTAACTAGACATAGGTGTAAGAAAAGGGTAAAACCATTGTTGACAGCTGGCAAACAAGATAAAGCTCATTTATTGAGAATGTTGAATCTTGTCACAGGATGGAATCTAAGTAAGATGTGTCAAATGAAAGGAACGGAAATAAGTAGATATTGAAAACAAGCAAACAAACAAACAAAACCTCAAACCAGTATATTTTATTTCTTCTTATTTCATTTATCTGTTGTTTAATTATTCTTCTACTAAGTTTGTGGGCTGCATTTACCCAACACAGGGGTTTAGAGGAAATTCAGAGATGGGATGTCAGTTCCATTCACCTGAGGGGGAATTACTCTCATAAAACACAGGGAAGGAAAAAAGACTTTATACCCAAAACAAAAGTAGACATTTTACTTTGACTATATTTGTTTCTAAAAGGTGACAAAAGAATGAATTGCACGTATATTAGTTTACAGAGAATAGGAAGCAATGGTTTTATCTACATATAATGGTGATTATTTTTGAAACAAAGCAGTTTAAAAAGCTTCATGTTTTGAAAAAGTTAAATGAAATTAGTCAAATGTCTGCCAGTTTTATGGCAAGCTGCCATAAAAAAGCAACATATGTAAAGACATATCTACTAAGTCCTGTCCTCGATTTTGCATATGAATACATTGTTTCTGTGAACTAAGACTAGGGGGAAGCAGAGGTATTCAGTTCCATATTTGATCTCTGAATATCATGTGGGTTATGATGTTTTCACACTTCCGTAGAGCATTAGCAGGAAACATGAGAAGTGTGAAGTTTTATTCTTTGGTTATTTTTGTTTGATATACGTATTTCTAACTTCCAAGTAACAGCTTATAACTTTAGCAAATATAGTGAAAAATAGGTTTTTCTATTTGTGATATCAGATGAAATTGAATTTATACAGTGAGGGACAGGGAGGACAGAATCCAATGATTCTTCCAAAGCACCCATATCCAAATTGTGGCTCTTGTGTTTGTTTGGAATAAGCATTTAGGATTTGCATCAAGCTGAAGCAGAATCATTCCAGGCCAGGTAAGCAGTGTGCACAACACTGCTAAAAGGTGGAGAAGGTACTGTAAGAATAGCAGCAATGGAATATGCATCTTTTTCCAAAGTGAGCCTTGGAACTTAAGGGAGGCAGAGCTCTAAGAGGAGCCAGGTAGGAGCAAGAGAAGAAGGAGAAGTGGGAATTGAAGGGCAGCATAGGCTCACATGCAGGTTCTTGGTTGTTTTGTTGTGGGTTTTTTGTTTGTTTGTTTTTTTGCATTCCTGAGAAATATTTGTCACTTTAGAGAACAAATATAAAGCACTGATTGAAAGCATTTTGTTGAATAAATATTTTTCTTTTTTTTTTCCACCCTTCCACTTTAATAATTGCACTGCAACTAAACTTCAGTTCCTACAAAAATAAATTATAAATCGCAGCTTCTGGAACAGAAGTTAGAAGCTATATGTGAGGCAACGTAAATACAAAAATACATGGATTAATCTTCAACACCAATGGAACTCTTTTTCCTGGAATTCTTTCAAATCAATTTCAAAATTTCTTTGAGTCTCATTTGTTTCAATATTTAAAGTTCTGTATGTTTGCGTTTTCCCCAAATGATTCAGTGCTCTCTGTTTTATGACATCCTTCTACTCTTCTTCTTTTCTTTTTTTTTTTTTTTTAACTAGAGGGGAAAGAATCATAGAATCATAAAATCATAGAGTAGTTAGGGTTGGAAATGACCTTAAGATCATCTAGTTCCAACCCCCCTGCCATGAGCAGGGACACCTCACACTAAATCATGCCATCCAAGGCTATATCCAACACGGCCTTAAACACCACCAGCGATAGAGCATTCACGACTTACCTGGGCAACCCATTCCAAGTGCCTCACCACCCTTACAGTAAAGAATTTTTTCCTCATATCCAGTCTAAACTTCCCCTGTTTAAGTTTGAACCCGCTACCCCTTGTCCTCTCACTACAGTCCCTCATAAAGAGCCCCTCACCAGCTGTCGAGGTTTAAGCCTCACCCAGGCTAATAACTCACACAGTTCATTCACTCACTCACTCCCCTCTTTCTTCCCCCAGTCCCCAGGGGGATACTGGAGGAGAATCAAAAGAATGTAACTTCCAGCAGATTGAGATAAGAACAGTTTAGTAACTAAGGTATAACACAAACCACTGCTGCTACCACCAATAATAATAATGACAGGAGAAGTACAAAGAAAGAGAATACAGCTGCTCACCAAGCCTGACCCAGCCAGTGCACCCCCCAGCAGCGAACCCCCCACTGCACCACCACACCCTTCCAGGTCTCTGCTCTCTGTTTTCACATCCTGGACATGACGTGCTGTGGTATGGAATAACCTCTTTGGTCAGTTTGGGTCAGGTGTCTGTCTCTGCTTCCTCCCAGCTTCCCCTCCTCCCTCACAGAACATGAGACTCAGAAAGTCCTTGGCCAGACAAAACCTTGCCAAACAGTAACTGAAAACACTGGTGTTGTCAGCACTGCTCCCAGGCTGAGAGTCAAAAACACAGCGCTGCACCAGCTGCCAAGAAGGAGAAAAATGACTGCTGCTGCTGAACCCATGACACCGTTATCCCTATAGGCTTGTTGTGGTTTAAGTCTCTAACCCCCCACGCAATTTTCTCACTCACTCATTTTCCCTCTTTCTTCCCCCAGTCTCGGGGGGATGGGGAGGAGAACCAAAGAATGCAACTTCCACATGTTGAGATAAGAACAGTTTAGGAGCTAAGGTATAATACAAATCACTACTGCTACCACCAGTAATAACACAAGAGAAATACAAGGAAAGAGAATACAACTGCTCACCAAGCCTGACCCAGCCAGTGCACCCCCCAGCAGCGAACCCCCCAATGCCCCACCACCACACCCTTCCGCATTTCTGCTCTCCGTCTTCACATCCTGGGCATGACGTGCTGTGATATGGAATAACCTCTTTGGTCAGTTTGGGTCAGGTGTCTTTTCTCTGCTTCCTCCCGGCTCCCCCTCCTCCCTGGCAGAGCATGAGACTCAGAAAGTCCTTGGTCAGACCAAAACATTACCAAGCAGTAACTGAAAACACTGGTGTTATCAGCGCTGCTCCCAGGCTGAAAATCAAAAACACAGCACTGCACCAGCTACCAAGAAGGAGAAAATGACTGCTGCTACCCTTCAGATATTGGAAGGCTGCTAAGTTTGATGAATTGCAACAAAATATAATTACTTAAAATAAGCACGAACTTCATAGTATATATGAAAACTCTGTGGAAATGGTGCATAACCTTAATTAAAAGAATCTGAATATCACGCTGTAATCAGACCTTTCCAAAGATGATTTCTTTCTCCTTTACTCTTTTACTTCACTTTTTTTTTTTTTTTTTTTTTTTTTTATGAATATTGTTATGATAGAATATATTGTGTTTGGAAAATAATACCCAAACACCTCATTAGCTTTTCCTGTTTATATTCCCATCACAGGATACAATCAGTAAGAGTGAATTCTAAGCAAGAAAATCTTAAAAATGATCCCCTGAAAGAATGGATCTCCCTCATTCTCTTAATGTTACACACTTTTCAAGATACAAACTGAGCAAAATTAGATATGTTATCTCATATCTAGCTTAGTACATTCTCATGGTGATGATAACATCCTAAGCAGAGCCTGATTTCAGCTGATTTCTGTAATTAACTAGTTCATATTCTTCCACATGTCTCCAGCAGAGAGGAAAGCAGCTGCTATTAGATACAGGTCATATATAGTGCAAGTCAGAATTCATTCATGGAATACCATAAAATATGAATAGCATAATAAGAATAAGAAGACAAATATTTATTTCCATTTGGTGGCCTATGTAACACTCATGCTCTTTTTCACATACATGACCAGTCTGCTACAAATGCAAGAGGCTATTCGACCTCTACCAGAGGTACCAAAGTATTGTTATAACCATTTACATGTAGAAAACAATGAAACATTGATGTAGAAGAAATATTGCAGATATTATATGAAAGTTCATGAAGACCAAATCTATAGCTGTCTGGTCAGCTAGATGGCTGATCAGACCAGTGTTCTGCTGCTATATTATGACCTCTCAGCATAAAAACTAGTGTAGAGATTAGGATTAGGATGAGAACTGACACAGAGATTACATGGCCAAGTCAGCCTAATTTGGAAAAGGCACGTATGCACAAATTTCTGTGGCAGAAAAATAACCCTGTTTTATTAATTCAACAAAACTAAATGAAATTAGTTGAAAATTACTAAACAAATCTAAATGAAATTAATACAATCCCTGTTGTATTAATTCAAGAAAACTAAATTCCAATTTCAGAAATGTCAATGTGTTTTGGATTTTTTTTTCTTTTAATTAATCCTCCATGACATTTCCATTTAAAAAAAATAATGAATGAAATTAAATAGAACAAAATCAAATAAAGGGAAGGATTTCTGTCTAAAGAACTTCGCAATGTCAACATTTTATCCCTTTTCCTACCAGCAAAGCCTAAATAATAGATTGGAAGCCAATTGTGAAAAATGAAAAGCCTTTGAGTTGAGCTACTGGGTAAGGAAAAGGTCCAGATCTCATCTCTCCTGCCCAGAAGGAGAGGAAATCAGGAGGCAACATATTTTCTTTTTGTTAGTGGGTACTAAAAGTATGATAAAAGATGAGGTGCCTTCATTCAATGCTTCTGGATGCTTCATCTCAGCATTTTTGTGATGTCTGCGTAAAGGATAGGTGAAAGCAGTTAAGACAAATTTTGAGCTCTCTGGTTTTCTAGACTGAAAAAGTCCATCCTATCAAGCATTTGACACTGTCCCACAAGACATCCTTGCCTCTAAACTGAAGAGGCATAGATTTTGCATAAGGACTACTTAGTGGATAAGGAATTGGCTGGATGGTTGCACTCAGGGAATTGTGGTCAACAATTCAATGTCCATATGGAAAACAAAGACAAGTAGCATTCCTCAGAGATCAGTATTGGGACTGGCACTGCTTAACATCTTTGTCGGTGACATGGACAATGGGATTGAATGTACACTGAGCAAGTTTGCAGATGACCAAGCTATGTGGTGTGCTTGACACTCTGGAGAGGGACCTTGGTATGCTTGAAGAGTGGTCCTGTGCGAACTTCATGAAGGTAACAAGATCAAGGGCAAGGTCCCCCACTTGGGTCAGGGCAATTCCAAGTACAATT
This sequence comes from Myiopsitta monachus, assembly GCA_017639245.1. Classification (NCBI taxonomy): domain Eukaryota; kingdom Metazoa; phylum Chordata; class Aves; order Psittaciformes; family Psittacidae; genus Myiopsitta; species Myiopsitta monachus. The sequence goes on from CM029918.1 coordinate 6,357,676, forward strand.
ACAGGTTGGGCAGAATCTTGATTAAGAGGCAAAATACTTGGGGGTGTTGGTTGGTAAGAAGATCAACATGAGCTGGCAGTGCGCACTCGCAGCCCAGAAAGCTAGTTATATTCTGGTCTGTGTCAAAGAATTGTGACCAGCAGGTTGAGGGAGGTGATTCTTCCCCCCTATTCTTCTCTTGTGAGACCCCTCCTAGAGTACAGTGCTCAGCTCTGGAGCCACCAACATAAGAAGGACATGTACCTGTTGGAGTAAGTCCAGAGGAGGGACATGAAGATGGTTAGAAGCTTGGAGAATCTCTCCTATGAAGACAGGCTGAGATTGTTGGGGCTCTTCAGCCTGGAGAAGAGAAGGCTGTGTGGAGACCTCATAGCAGCCTTCCAGTATCTGAAGGGGGCCTTACAAGGATGTTGGAGAGAGACTTTTCATCCAGGACTGCAGCGATAGGAGAAGGGGGAATGGCCTTGTGGTTTAACCCCAGATGGCGACTAAGCAGCACACAGCTTCTCGCTCACTGTCACCCTAGTGGGATAGGGGAGAGAACTGAAGAGTAAAAGTGAGAAAACTCATGGGTTGAAATAAAGACAGTTTGATTGGTAAAGCAGAGGTCACTCACTGAAGTGAAGCTAAACAAAAAATTCATTCACTGCTTCAAACTGGCAGACATTTCAAGGAAAGTAGGGCTTCACTGATATTAGGAAGAAATTCTTTATTTTGAGAGTGATGAGGCACTGGAAGAGATTGCCCTGAGAAGCTGTGTCTGCCCCATCCCTAGAAGTGTTCTAGGCCAGGGTTGGAAGGGGCTTTGAGCAACCTGGTCTAGTGGAAGCTGTCCCTGCCCATGGCAGCAGAGTGAAACTAGATGATCTTTAAGGTCCCTTACAACCAAAATCATTCTATGATTCTATTCTATGTTTGTATGGCCTTTAAATGTCAGACAGGTCAGCCAGAGTGCCGAGTAGCTGCTGCTTTTATAATGGTCCTATTTGATCTGTGAGCAGGATGGGCAGATGTAAAATTATCTAACTCCATTAACTGCTGTGTTTTCTGTATGAATTGGACCATCTGAAGGCCCTACATGAGTAACAGCAGGGAAACATATTGACCTCTTATAGTCAGAAGCTACTGCAGAATAGAAAAGAGACAAAGAAAATAAAAAGGAAGAAAAAAAAGGAAAAGAAAAAGAAAAGGAAAAAGAGAGAAACAGCCAGCTCTTCTCTCCACGCTTATGCAGAAATATTGCCAAATTAAACGTGTTATAGATGTAGTAAGCAGGCTGGCGAGAGAGGGTAGGGAGAGACTGACTATTTTAAAATAAGGACAATTACTTTATCTTTCCAAGAATAAACCAGATGGAGAAACTGTGACTGGATCATCTTGGACACTGGCCAGATGGAGGTTCAGCTTTTCTGGCAGTCAGGAGAAATGGGAGATCAACCTATGAGAAGCACAGCAAGGTCCCAGACAGATGAAGATGCAGGTAGCCCAGGAGCAAGGTCAGGCCTGCCTTGGGTGCTGACCAGTTCACCCTTAACCAGATGGGGAACAGCTTGTGCAGCAGTCAGGCTGCTGCCTTCAGGAGCCATCCCACCTCCTGTGCAAAAAAGCAAGGCTGTGGGCCTTCACACAAGGAAGGAGTCTGATGATAGGAGAAATGACTGTCATTGCCACTGGCTGATTCTACTCTTTAGAAAAGCTTTAGAGATTCAGGAAGCTAAATCCAGCAAGGATGCAAGAGGCACTTGACTTCTGTTCTTTGGAAGCTCTACTTTCTATTTTTTACCTTGTTCAAATACTTTGCCTCCTGAAGTTCAAAAAGAGGCACTTATTTATTCAAACTGCTCAGTGTTTTCAAGATCACCAGTGTTATGGGTTCAGCAGTAGCAGTTGTTTTTTCTCCTTCTTGGTAGCTGGTGCAGTGCTGTGTTTTTGACTTTAGTGCCTGGGAGCAGCACTGATAACACCAGTGTTTATAGTTTGTGCTAGACAATGTTTTGGCCTGGCCAAGGACTTTGAGTTTCATGCTATGCCAGGGAGGAGGGGAGCCGGGAGGAAGCAGAGACAGGACACCTGACCCAAACTGACCAAAGAGGTTATTCCATACCACAGCACGTCATGCCCAGGATGTGAAGTCGGGGGGCGGAGACCTGGAAGGCCGGGGGAGTGGACTGGGGGTGCACGGCATGGTCAGATTTTTTGGTACTGGGGGGTTCGCTGCTGGGGTGTGCACTGGCTGGGTCGGGCTTGGTGAGCAGTTGTATTCTCTTTCCTTGTATTTCTCTTGTATTATTACTGGCGGTAGCAGTAGTGATTTGTGTTATACCTTAGTTACTAAACTGTTCTTATCTCAACCTGTGCGAGTTGCATTCTTTTGATTCTCCTCCCCATTCCCCGGGACTGGGGGAAGAAAGAGGGGAGTGAGTGAGAGAGTAAAACTTCGTGAGTTATTAGCCTGGGTGAGGCTTAAACCATGACAACCAGTAATATTTATTAAACACTCAGTCTCAAATTTGACTGATCCTTAGAGAACTTAAAAACAGCATTATTATTATTGCTATTGAATTAGTTCAAATACTTGATCTTTATTTCACAAGGAAAAATTTGAACATTTTTCAGTGTTCATGTAAGATAAAATGTCTAGCATTACTTTCATTAGTATAGTATTGTAATCTATTGGTGTCATTGCTGGTTTAATTCTACATGACAAACAGCAACAATACTTAAATTGCAGTCCCCAACTCGTATATTTGACTGTTAGGCCAAACTTTTCTCTGTGCCTTGTTTTTTTAATGTATGAATATTTTATAAGCTGTAAAGGCTAATTCTTCCTTCCTCTTCAACAGAATTGCCATATCTGTACCCAGTACAAATTCGAAATCTGAATGTTTGCACCATAAAACTATGCAAAGATGTATAACAGGGGAAATCTGAGTTAATAAATCTGGAAACTGAGATCTGGGGGTGATATATGTGCAGCTTCTTTCACAGGTACCCAAGATACCAGAAGGCAAGGTTTATTTGTCTGGTTAGATTTCTGAGCTTATGTGATTGTGTGTACTCTCATAATTCTGATCTACTTTGTAATAAAATGACAGACTTTGGAGTAGTGGTAAGTACAGCTCTTTATCTTATCCCACAACTTCGTCTCAGTGATGTGTGCTGTGTGTAGAAAACTAAACTTGTCTTGGTATGCAATGCCCCTGTATGCTGTGAAGGGTTCTCTAGTGGTGGAGGTTACCTCGGAGTATGGAAGATCACTGAAACTGGTATGAAAAGGAATATCAGAGTTAAACTTAATAAGCAGTGTACCTGTAGCTATATAGTTCTGCAATATTTTATATAGACTTGTGAGCTTGGTTTCTTTCCAGCGTTGCTATCTCCATTTTATAATTTCTATAGAATCATATTTTCTGAGTGAAGTAAATTCTTAAATCTTAATACTGCTGCCATCAGTAGTATATTTGTGATGGACAAAGTAGCAGTTTCAAAATGTATCGCTCATTAGTTTAAACTATGTTACAGAAAACAAAATCAAACTTCATATGCCATTGCAAATTCTGGTTTACGAACATGCTCTAAGCCTAACCTGGAGAGAATAATTTCTGCATAATCCCCACATGGCTCTCTATTAACTGAAAAAATATCTACTATATTGTTGTTTATGATAACAATCAATCCCAGTTATATTGCCAATGGCTTATTGGCTAACTTTAGAAAAATTAAGTCTGTGATCCAGTAAATGGACTTCAAGCATCTTCGTAGGACTGCCTCTTTCACGAAAGCAAGCACAACCTTCTGGCTCAGTAGAATGACATCATTGCTTGTACCAAGTTACAGGCTTTATGTTGAGAAACAAACACCAACACATGCTCTAGGACTTATCAGGCTTTGTCTGGGCTCATCTCTGAAGATCTTTTCTAGCTTGCTTAACCATCTAAGCAATTATTCAATGATCAGATTGAATAATGATCAGAATAATTATCTGATTTTAGTTTATCTTTGGCTAGCTTTGTAAAATTGTCTATGCATGCATGTATTTTTTTTTTTTTGTGTATAGCTATATAAATCGTGGTAGTTGCTTGATATTTGTATCCAGCAGCTTCTTAGTGTAGAATGAACTATTTATTACCCTGGAGTGAAATAGTGCTTTGAGGGGGGGAGACACAGGATAAGAGGAGAGAACTTAAAATTCTGGGCATAGGATGTTAGCAGAGATGAGATACTGTTGTTTAGGAAAAGAATGCAACATGATAACCTGGGTAAACATGTAAAATGTACCGTATAAAGAGCACTTGGATGTGACATGGTCCTGCAGACTAATGAAGAGCAAGATTGCTACATATGTGAAAAAAAAACTTGCCCCAGGCAGTGAGGGGGAAGACGACGCTATCAATATCAACACTTAGCTCCTTCTAGTGATGGGCTAAGGATGCTGAAATTTCAATGTACCATTTCCCTCAACCCACACTGAAGCTATAGTCCTCAGCACCCAGCAGAGTGTTAGAGGGGGTGAACACCAAAGAAAAGAGGAGCATTCAAGGAAATTTGAGCATACTGATTTTAATCATATTTATTTTGAAATATGTCTTATAAAGATGGTAATTGGGGTAATAATTAGTATTTCATTAGACTCTTGAGACATTAAGTAGAGTAACAAATTCTTAATTTTGAAGATGTTAGTTACCCTTTGTTCATAACGAGATCTGGAGTGATTAGTTCAGAGAAATCCAAGCAAACTACTCTACAACCTGGATGCATCAAACTGGTAGCACAAATATGCACGTACCACAGTGTTTCAGAATTTGAGATTCCCTGTTCATCAGATGAGTTAATATTTGCCTTACATCATGATTTTCTTGAGATTTTCAAGAAAAAAAATACTTATGAGAATTTTTATGATTTTCAGCATTATGAACAAAGCCAAAAATTATTTCCTATGCCCACAGACATACACGATACAGATAATAAATGAAAACCAGAATGTTGCTTTCTCACTTTTGTTGAGAGATTCAAAAGGAAAATTTAAGAAGGTATTAATAGTTTCAGCTTTGCTGTTTCTTCCTAGGTCAAAGCATATACTCTGCATGTTCAATTATAAGAAGAAAAAAAAATCATTAATTGAATAAACATTAATCTGATTGAATATAAGCAATAAGTCCTCCAAAATACAGGATGCAAACAACGTATTATGTCAATTGATTTAAATAAAAAATATTATTTTCTCCTGGCTTATAACACGTTCTGGAACCTATATGGTAGATATACTAACATTCACATATTTCTTGTTGAACACAGTAAATAAATTCAGTTTATAGTCTAGTCATGATATTTACAGTGAAAGCTAGATGATCTTGTCCCTAAAAGCCCAAAGAACCTCTGATGTAGACATCGCAGGTTAATTTTTCCCAACTAATTTATCAGCTTAACCAGCTGCAGTGGGTATACAAAACATCATATGCTAGTAGAACTATTTCAAAAAGAACATTTTCAAGAAAATCAGAAGTAAAGTATTCAGAATAGCATCAGAAGATTAATCAAAAAAAGCAGTAAGGATTTCTCATCTGTTTTTAATGTCATATAATATAAAATTTACGTGTTACTGACTGGTTCTTTTTTCAATTTAAAATTTTAAAATAATTCTTAAAATAAGCAATAAAAAAAGGGAATGTAGAGCTGTTTGAACCATAATTTTTAAGTAATAAAATTAATATTCCCTATTACAAGTAATAATATTTATTCTCTACAAGTCAATGGTAAGACATTTCATGTTTAGTTGTATTTGAGTTTCTGCCCTTTTTACTTCCAAGGGCAATAGATTGTCACAAACCAACTCACTCTTTCATATTTCATCTTTACTACTTGATTTTATTTAATGAATCCTTCAAAGAACAAGAAATGTAATTCTGTAAAAATTAAGGGCACAGCTCAAGAAATAAATTTATTCTGAAGCACTACCACATTGCGTTATTAATATTAGGTTTTCACATTTATGCAGTAATGTCTAGGAGACTCTAACAAATTGCATTTTCCTTGTGTTAGGTATTGTACATACAGAGAAAAGAGTAAGTTCCTTCATCCAAAAAATATGTAATATAAATATTTCAATGAAAAATGAGAGGTTCTGCAGCTCTTTTTAAAGATTAATTCTGATATTTGTAAATAAATAAAAAAAAGGACACAAAAAACCAACCAACCAAACAAGCAAACACAACCCAACTAAATTATTCAACTGTATATGATCTATTCATTTTAAGCATAATCTGGAAAATATCAGAAAATTTACTTTTCCTATCAACAGTAAAAGTAAAGCTTGCAAAACTTTCCATGTTCTGGCCAGAGCAATGAACTTGTCACCTTTAAATCATCTAGTATCTGTGAGTCTGAAAATCTGCAAATGTTCCAAGAGTGTATGTTTGCATAAGATTCTGAATATCCTACTGAGTGACTGGTATCAGAACCAGGAAAAAAGAGTTCTGAGATCTCAGCTTCTGTATCTTGCCATTCAGGAAGTTAAGATCTGAGCAAATAACTCCAACAAAGTTCAAATATGTAAAAGAAATAAAATAAAATTTACTATCTGTCTGACCCATAATATTCAAGATTTGGGTTCTTGTTTCTGAAGCAGGTATATCAATAGCCTAGGGGTTGGAGGGATTTCCAAGCTAAATGTAAATAAAGTATAAAGGTGACTTGCCTTATTGTCAGATTTGGCTAGGATAGATTTAATTTCATTCATAGTAGCTAGTATGTTTTGGATTTGTGCTGAAACTGTTGATAAAGCAGGAGTGTTTTTGTTATTGCTGAGTAGTGTTTACACAGAGTTAAGGTCCTTCTTGCATCTCACTATAAGTCATCAGCGAGCAGGTTGCGTGTGTATAAGAGGTTTGGAGGGGACACAGCTGATCCCAACTCTCCAAAGGGATATTCCGTATCATATGATGTTATACTCAGCATATAAAGCTGAGAGAAGAAGGGGGAGGGGAGAATATTTGAAGTGATGGCATTTGTCTTCCCAAGTAACCTTTATGCGTGATGTAGTCCTGCTTTACTGGGGATGGTTGAACACCTGCCTGCTGACAGGAATCTCTTTTGCTTTGCTTGCATGCACAGCCTTTGCTTTACTTGTTAAGCTGTCTTTATTTCAATGCAGATTTTCCTCACTTTTAGCCTTCCAGTTCTCTGCCTCATCCCACTGGGAATGGTTGTGAGTGAGTGGATGTGTGGGGCTCAGTTGCTGGTAGGAATTGAACCATGGGACTTATAGTAAAGGCATTATAACAAAAGGCTAAAACCCATAGTTTTCAAAAATATGCAAATTGTAGCCCCCCAAAAAAGACAAAAATATATTAATAATAAAAATATAATAATTAAAAAAAAAAAAAAAAAAGGAATACTGGGTTCTGTGTGTTACAGCAGTTATTAGGAAAGACCAACACCTTTAGATATGCAGTACATACATCTCCTAATTCTAGTACATCTGAATTCCTGCTCAGAATAACATAGTAACATGTCCCAGTTGTTTGTTTACTTTTTGCCAGGCTCGAAAGAAAGTTGCCAATGGAAGCAGATCAGAAGATGTAGAATTCACTCAATCAAATTTATTCAGGGTCAGAGAAATAATAATCTGTTATAAGCTAAGAATCAACTAGACAATAAAAGAAAAAAATCAGATACCTGCTAAAATACAGTGATATGAAATATAGCTTGATATTAAATTGGAAACCTGAAAGTAGGTAATTATTTTTAAATATGGTACCAAATTAGGGAACAGTTGGTATTTGCAAAGAGCAGATGTTAAAGATCATTAGCACAAAATAATGTGAGAGCAAAGGAAACATATATTGAATATACTCAGCTTTAAGGGCAAAAAAAGTCTCGATTAATATTAATTGAGTCCTTGAAAATACGGCACATAAATAATACAAAAAATATGCTTTGATCATAAAAAGATAAAGTGGAGATAAAATTCTCTCTGAATAAAGAAAACATAAAGAACCATGAGAGTGGCACCTTATTATGCAGTGCTAAGTGGGAAAGAACTTCTCACATCTGCAATGGAGCAGATGACAAACATCATTATTGTGAACATCAATACCAGCATCTAAGTTATACGCACATTTGAGCAGTGCAAAGATACTACTCCCAATGGGAGATGTCACTGCCTGCTGCTAGCCAACCAAGGAAAAGAATGATGTTTCCTGTACCCTGTTATAAATATATGGTTTTGGAATCAATGGGCCATTCAATGGAGACATTAAAGGTAAGATGTGAAAATTTAAACCAGTAAAGAATCTAGCATAGGTAGTTAATGCATGAAACAAGAATAAATTAATTGCCAGAAAACAAACACACAAATAAAACTTCCAGAAGAGCTTCCAGAAAAAAACAAACAAACACCTGTTTAAAAATAGAATGTTTCCTAGCCTCAGTAACTCTGGTGTAGAGCCACGGGCAGAAGGCAGTGAGTTGTTTTTCTGGTTTGGACCTTTTTTTTTTTCATGTCTTTCTTTCCCTAGTGTTAAGGACTGTCAGAAGCTGGAAAACCAGATGAGCTTCAAGAAAGAAGTTCTGATAATGGTCTACCTTGATCTTTCCTCACTCCGTACACCCCTCCTGGGTTTACAGAAGCATTATCTTGAGAAGGAATGCACCTTCTTTTTGGTTTTGTTTTGATTTTGGTGTTTTGGGGTTTTTTTATGATAAGACCAGCATCTTAAGTACCTGGCCTGGGCTTACAAGTTTCAAAACTATAAGCTACTTTTGGTAATAACCCCAACATATCCATGCAAATTGGAATAGAGGCTTTGGAGTTTTTCCAGTCTACATGGGAGAACCTCATCTACTAGCACCTTTGTGCAAGGCTTTGGACCATTTTTGTCAGGCACTTAAAACACCTTCTGCAGCTTGAACTTGACTTGGTAGTCCAAGTCTGTGTTTTAATATTGCTGCTTATTATACGTATATTTTATTCATTCTTTTCCTGCTTTCTAATAAAGAAATGGAATCTGCAAGGATAAAAAAAAAGACAAGAGGGGAAAGACTTACATAATGTAATTCCTACAAAAGTGCTGTAAGTGGCTCATTTAGATATACTTTTGACATACGGGCTAAATTAACATTTTAAATAGTGCAATACATCTTTTAATGCAAAAGAAATAGTATAAATGGGACTCAATTAATGAGCGCAAAATGTAAAAGACATTCTGGAAAAGCTATAAATTGCTTACTAAAATAAACCAGCAAAATTAATAGATAATGACCCTTGCATCTCACTGTCATGTCCTCTTAACCATAACATCCATAGAAAAAAAAAACATGCTGACACCCAGTTATTTTACTTATTGAAGCTGCATGGGTGAACACTCCAATGAGGATAGCTGAAACTCTCTTAAATTGCCAACATAATGGTAAAGCAGGACTTTGGGTTAAAAAATTTAATCCTTCCAGCCCCATGTGTTCATGCATGGCTTCCTGCTTCTGAGGCAATAGAGGCATCTGCCAGCAAGCTCTTAAATCCTCAAGATGAGGGGATGGTTTCTGGTCCTTCCTCCTGCTTCAGGAAGAGTCTGCCTTCCTCCCAGGTTGCTCCTGCTGCAGAAGTAGATGATCTGCAGGTGGATGGAGGAGCAATATCACAACAGCCAGCCCTGCAGGAAGGGAAAAAGCACAGAGAAAGACAGGGAAGGAGCAGGTCTCTGAAGCAATTCACAGGCACTGGTGTGACAGGGTTTTTTTTTCCCCAGTGCCAGAGAGAAAGGGCACAAGGTAGCAGGACACATCTCTGTGTATTTAGCCACAAAATGACTAAGACAACAAAAGTCTTTCTTTCCTTCCCTGTAACTGTTAATACTACCACTATTACCGTCTTCTGATATAAATAATTCAGTTCAGTCTTCAACAATTTTATTTCATGTTTACAAGGGAAAAACTGATGAGCTGTTGTGATTATTTATATTACTGCTGTGAACGGTGATATTGGCACTAACATCCCATACCAGTGTATAGTTCTGCTTTACATAATATAGAAGATATCTCTGACAGTACAAAAGCTATCTCTGACAGTTATCTGACAGTTATTTTTTATTAGTGAACTGACATTTAGCTTCTCAAAGAGCAGCAGATTGTTCCTTTTCTTGTTGTCTTTTTTTTACACATTTTTTTTGCCTACCTGTATGAAGATTTTTTTCTTGTTGCAGTACTTTTAATTACTTCTAAGGCAACCTAGCCAAGCATGCATCTGGTGTTCATTCACTCCTAGAAGTGCTTTAGACTTCATTGACCCTTTTTGTGTTATTATTTATTTTATCTTGCTTCTGCCATAACTACAGTTCTAGGATGGGGTTTTGTTTCCTCCTGTTTTTCTTGTTGAAACTTATCATACACATGGTACTTTCTGATGATCATTTTATACACCATTACTGTAATACTCTTCCCAAGTTTGTTAGAATGCTCTCAGTTATTGTCTAAAGAGAAGCTTCTCTGTCTTCAAACATTTCTGAATTTTGTTTTCCAGTTCTGGTTTACACACTATAGGAAATGGTTGTGCATGCACTGATATTCAAAGAAAGACAGGAGGAGGCAGAAACTATATCAATAGAAGTAAAACAGGTACAAATATGCCCTGACTTCAGACTGCAAACTGTAATCTGAAGGGTCCTAAGTCTGAAACCTAGCAAATGATAGAGGAAGCCTCTTTGGAGAGAAAACGTAGTGTCTGCCCTTCAGTAAACTTCAAATGACAATAAATATTGGTATTTTTCTTCAAAGTATTTCAGATTTGGCAAATTCATCTTTTCAATAAATTTATCGTAAGCAGAAGCACTCACATCATTTCTGGTTATTTTGTAAGCCCTGCAATTCCACAACAGTGGGCACTGCTGTTGTTTTAAAGTGATGGTGGTTTTGTTAGGGAATGTAAAGGATGTTGTGGGGAGGGCAGGGGTTCAATACTTCCATCGTGATACTGGAGCAGTTTTAAAAATTTAGAGAGAAACATAGCACATTATAAGTCTGTACTGACATTCTTGGACATAGCATCATCTGGAGAGAGAACTATTAAAAATAAAACTGCTCATGACAAACATACAGAAACATGGATTTATGGGGGTCTTCATGCTTACACATTGTTACTACATGCTACAGATATCTATGTTTTCTTTTTTTTCTCTGTACTTTTTTCTGCAAAGACTGAGAAACCTGACCATTTAAGTATGTTTGCTTTCTTATAACTGCACACATTCATAGAATCATAGAATAGTTAGGGTTAGAAAGGACCTGAAGATCATCTAGTTCCAACCCCCCTGCCATGGGCAGGGACACCTCACTCTAAATACGTCACCCAAGACTCTGTCCAACCTGGCCTTGAACACCACCACAGATGGAGCATTCACAACTTCCCTGGGCAACCCATTCCAGTGCCTCACCACCCTTACAGTAAAGAATTTCTTCCTCATATACAAACTAAACTTCCACTCTTTAAGTTTGAACCTGTTACCCCTTGTCCTATCACCACAGTCCCTAATGAAGAGACCTTCCCCAGCATCCCTATAGGCCCCCTTCAGATATTGGAAGGTTGCTATGAGGTCTCTACGCAGCCTTCTCTTCTCCAGGATGAACAGCCCCAACTTTCTCAGCCTATCTTCATTCGGGAGGTGCTCCAGTCCTCTCATCATCCTCATAGTCCTCTGGACTCAACAAGTCCTCTGGACTTGTCCCAACATTTTCATGTCCTTTTTATGTTGAGGACACCAGAACTGCACACAATACTCCAAGTGAGGTCTCACAAGAGTAGAGTAGAGGGGCAGGATCATCTCCCTCAATCTGCTGGTCACGCTCCTTTTGATGCAGCCCAGGATACAGCTGGCTTTCTGGGCTGCAAGTGCACACTGCCAGCTCATGTTCATTTTTTCATCGACCAACACCCCCAAGTCCTTCTCCGCAGGGCTGCTCTGAATCTGTTTTCTGTCCAACCTGTAGCTAGGCCTGAACCTTTCTATTTGTAGTTTATCACATCCTGTTTAATTGTGTTACTTTGCTTTGGTGTTGTGGTTTAAGCCCAACTGTAACTCAGAACCATGCAGCCTCTATCTCACTCCCCCATTCTTCCCCCTCCCCCCCCCATTTGGTTGCAGTTTAGCATTTTTATACATAGAACAAAAATTCATTTCTTTGTTCTGAGAGATTCATACAGCTAAATAATATCAAAATAAGTTTGGTGTTTCACACAATCCCAGTGATAAGCAGTGCAATGATTTAGATATAAGTTGACGAAGTAACAAATTGTGATTGAGAGCAAATATTGTAGCCAGACTTCTGAATGCAGAGGAAAAGCAATTTGTTCTAAAGGAAATTAAAATATCATGGAATCATAGAATAGTTTAGTTCCAACCTCCATGTCATGGGCAGGGACACCATCCGCTAGATCAGGTTGTTCATGGAACTGTCCAACCTGGACTTGGAGCACTTCTACAACTTCTCTGAACAGCATGTTACAGTAGCTCACCACCCTCATAGTGAAGATTACCCCAACCCAGGTGCAGGACTTTGCATCTGGCCTTGTTGAACTTCATGAGGGTCACATAGGCCCACCTCTCAAGCCTGTCAAGGTCCCTTGGGATGTTTCAGCCACAGCACAGAGCTTGTTGCTGTTGGCAGACTTGCTAAGGATGCACTCAATCACACGTCCATGTTAACGACAAAGATGTTAAATAGAAATAGTCCCAGTACTGACACATGAGGAGCACCACTCAGCACTTGTCTCCACTTAGACCTTGAGCTGTTGACCACAACTCATTGAGTGTGACCATCCAACCAATAACTTTTCTACTGAATGGTTCTCTGTAAATCTATGCCTCTCTAGTTTAGATATAAAAATATCACAATGAGAGTAGTATTTCAAGCAAATGGATACAGGCAGATAAAGAACATTATACCTAAACATTGTTGAGCAACCCAGACAATAATATCATGTTATGGATAGGAAAATTGTTCCACAGAACTAAGGAAAAGCTCATCACACAGAATATTTTGAAAGGTCTACCCAGTTATTGTGGTAGATCATGTTTTAAAGAACAGCTTAATTATGATAGGCAGTATATTGCAGTGCATGACTATTTTAGATATAATGAAATCTGCTAAAAGCACAGGAGAAAGGAAGAGAAAAATCAGTTAAGGAATAGGATAAAGTATTCACTGTGATCATCATAGGACAAAAAATGAAGAATGTCATTCTAAGCAAGAATAGGATAGGTATCATGGGAAAAAAAATCTAACAGTGACAATAAATAAGAGTTATTTCTTGGTTACAAAATAGCCGTCACTGAGATAGGGGTGATTTATACAAGAGTTTACAGTGTGATGTAGGAAGAAAAAGTCTGAGGATAATGGAAGTCTAGATGCAGGACGGAAGTTGCATTGCAACACTTGGCTTTTTATGCCAGACTATTCAAACATCTCTCAACAGTTTTTTAAGTTCAACTAATTTCGCATTTAGGGGAAAGAGTAACCTAATGATGTCTTAAGGTTCATTCCAGTCTTATTTCCTATGATTCCAAGGTTCTGGGATACGAGGTCACCTTGACATCACCTCTTTTGGTATCGAAGGTTGCCAGAACACTTTGTTCTAAAAGTCTGTTTTCATCAAAAAAATAACTGCCCTTAGCCAATCTTTCTGCCTATTAACCACCACTTACTTAGAGATTGATTTATATTGCATTGATTAAGAAATTTTCAGTCCTCAGTAGCTTTTAAACCATTGAATGAAATTTGGAAGGAAGTTCCCTTTTTAAAAAAATTTGAACTCTCGATACTTCTCTGAAACCATTCAAATCTTCTTATGCCATTTGCCTCAGAATGTGCTCTTTTTCCATTCCTGTTCTTGTGCTTTTTAAATCTCTCATCAATATCAGGTAGCCTGGTGTCCTGGGTTCAGCAGTAGCAGTCATTTTTCTCCTTCTTGGCAGCTGGTGCAGTGCTGTGTTTTTGACTTTCAGCCTGGGAACAGTGCTGATAACACCGATGTTTTTAGGTACTGCTCAGTAATGTTTACTCTGACCAAGGACTTTCTGAGTCTCGTGCTCTGCCAGGGAGGAGGGGAAGCCAGGAGGAAGCAGGGACAGGACACCTGACCCAAACTGTCCAAAGAGGTATTCTATGCCACAATATGTCCTGCCCAGTATATAAACTGGGGACAGTTACCCGGAAGGTTAGATCACTGCTCAGTCGGGCTGGGTATCTGTTGGTGGGTGGTGAGCGGTTGTATTCTCTTCCCTTGTTATTTCCCTTATCATTATTATTATTGGTGGTAGCAGCAGTGGTTTGTGTTATACCTTAGTTACTGGACTGTTCCTATGTCAACCCATGGGAGTTACATTCTTTCAATTCTCCTCCTCCTTCCTCCAGGAGCGGGGAGGAAGGGGGGGGAGTGAGCTAAGGGCTGTGTGATACTGAGTTACTGAGTGGTACTGAGCTGGACTTGAACCACAACATCTGGCATCAAAACTATTAAGGTTAGTATTTTGATTTGCACTAGTGGCTGCAGCATCTGGACCTCATTCAAAACTCTGACCACATTCTGAGTTGATTATAAGAGCTGTAGAAACATAATGCTTTCACTTCTTCTGGATCATGAAGACAGCCTAGCAAGAGCTGACCACAACTTCTGTGTTAACATCCAATCTTTGTTTTTGAAAATTAGTGAAATAGAACATTCAATAGGTTTTCTTCCTTCATATATGTTATTTCACTTCTGGATTAGGATTAATTTGAAAACATTCCTGAGGCTTCAGACCCTGGTCAGATAGAAATTACAGTTTTAGAAACCTGTCCATGAATGTGCTGTTTACTCCTATGCAGAATTAAATAACTATGTCAAATCAACAACAGAACAAGTTTGTTTCACATATTCACATAAATACATGCATTTTTACATTAAAAATTTTAAAGTGGAGTACTGATTCCAGCACATGAGGCTTATTTTTAATATTCAGGTTTATCCATTTTAAATAAAAGACCTTGAACAACTCCCAGATGCTTTTTTTGCTCAAAGATAAAGAGCCTAGTGGCACTTATGGAATATCCTAAAGTGCTTTACATCAACAAAAGTTACTATCATAGATATTTAACTGAATTTTTACTTCACATTAGATAATTATTTATGCTATCCCTGCAGATATATGAGTCCTTTACAACACATGTTCATTAGAATTTAATAGGTTATTCCTAATGACTTGCCTTCTTTCTTTCTTTGCATTTTTTTCCCATAATAGCAATTTATACTAGATAAAAATCATATTTTTAAAATAGTGTGCCTCAGTGGCATTTTGTAGTAGAGAGTGTGTTTCTGAACTGTTAGCAGAGCAATACTTAGAAGACAATATCTCACAAAGGTTGGAGCACTCTCTATTTCTCATGCAGTAGTATAACAAGAAACAACATGACAGCATGGGAGGAAGAACCTTGAAGTGGTAGTTATGTAGAATTGAAAACTGGAGGGAAACAAGTTGAATGGCCTTGCTCTGTCATATGCGTGTCATACTCCCAGATCAATGATCAATTCTAGCACGACACAGGCACTTGCCTTAGTGACTTCAACTTGATTTTGCTGCTAGGTGTCAGTCACTGCTGCAAAGAATAAAGAGAAGAGGTTGACTGATGAGAAATAGAAGAGAATGGAGGGGGGGGGGGGGGGATTAAAAAGGAAGAAAATTGGATAGAAATCTCCAGACAGCATGAATCCTTGGAGAAGGACTGTTGACCCAGCAAGTGCCACATTTGCTGGGCTTTCTTTTCTTTTCTCTAGTGTGTATGCAATTTCATGAAGCTTCATTCTGGTGTCAAAAACTGTGTTTCATATTTATATACAGCATACCATGCTTTCTGAATTATAAAAATAAGAATTATTCTGATGCAAAGATAATTTAATTCACCACTTACATGTCTCTAAGATAGCAGTCAAACAAAGAAATAGTTAGCAATGCACAGAAATACTCTGCAAAGAAAAGGAAACTTGCATTGCTAATTGACTAAAGAGCACATCAGACACAAGATGAAATAGCCAAACCATTTTATTCTGGGTTTCAGTAGACTGTGGATTTTTTTAAAATTCCATCATCGTCAGGGAGATGAGTGAATAACTAGCTTTGTCTAGGTCTAATCATTGCCTAATCTATCAGTTGTGGTTTTCATCCAAACTAGAAAACCCGCAATTGACACCATTTTTATCTGCAAGCCATTTTAAACCAAAGCAGCAACCAAAGAACAACTCAAAATGTGAGTATTTAATTGCTGCTTCTGTGGAAATTGAAAACAACCCCATAATGAATGATCTAGCTTAATGCAATATACAGTGATTATAAAATTTGTTATAAAGATGTAGTAATATAGGTATAAAGATATGAAGATAAGTCTAAATAGATAAATATATTTATATGAAGATATAAAGAAAGATATAAAATAAACTCCATGCCTCTTCTGTAGTAAAGAATTTTTACCTCCCATGTTTACCCAGAGAAATCTCATAGGGCAGATCAGAAGAACTCAGCAGCCACTGCTACTCCCCATGTTAATGTCCAACACAGCTTCTAATATCCAGATTCTAAAATTCTTTGTCTTTTCAACCTGCTTTAACTTTAGTCTCTAATGTCTGCCTTGATTTTCACTCTCTTGAACATGATGTGCAAAAAAGAATATTTTATTTCAACATAAAGAAAATCTTCCCACTTGAATGCTTTATGTTGAACAAAATACCTATCCATGTAATTCTGCTTGCTGAATAAAGTCATAAAGCACTGTACATGCTTGTTGGGTTTCCCTAATTGAGCAAATATGAATTAGCAGGAGGAAAGGCCTAGTAGTCTGTTTCTAAAATGCTCTTAAGGGTGATTTGCATGTTATGCCTTTGTCACTTGTTTTTCTCTTTAGTGGTTATTCCTTCTTTTTCTGCACTCACTGGGTACAGGCACTGAGAGATGATGCCCTCTGCCAACCAGCATGTCTCTGTTTTAGTGGACTCTGAATAGTGCATGTGAGCCAGTTACGAGGACAGATCAAAATCAGTGATCTCCCTGGGTTACCAAGGGGACTTACACCCTCACCAAGCAGACAAAGGTTTTGACTCTTTTGCCTTTTTTTTTCTTTTAATGACCTTTTTTCTGCTTGTGAAAGATATAATTATATCCTGCTCTGTATTCATGCTCAGGGTTATCAAATAGGAGTTCCAGAAATAAAATAGATGCCAAGAGCTTGGAAACATGTAGACACACAAATAAACACACACATGTACATACATGTAGGCACACCTATTCACATCTACAATCAGTACTGCCAACCTTTGTTATTTCTTCCTGAAAACAGGAAAACAGAATTTCACACAGATTACCTTGAATACTGCAAATATCAGTTAACAAAAAATACAGTCTAAAATCTAGGTCGCATGAATCATGGAAGTTGACTGCCTTTTTCATGAAAGTGGATTGTTATCAATGCAAGCAGGCATAGTGCTTTGTTCACTTTGATTTACTCTGCTGGGCTTTTTTTACAGATGTAAAACCACTTTACCAAGACAAATGGAGTGGTAAATAATATAAACTAAATGCTCATTATATGAGAAAATAAATGGTGTCAGGATCTTGCTGAAGAAGTAGAAGTCCCACAAGATATAGCTTTCATCTCTCCTAGAAGATAGACTTCAAAGACCAAAGACAAAATAAAGACCTTTCTGGAAAAAAAACAAAAACAAAAGGCCAAAATAAAGAGCAACAGCAACAAAGGTGCAGGGATGGGGAAAGAGGCCCAGCCCTGCTGGGGTGAAAGTTCATTTTCCCCCCAACAAAAAGCAGCTCAGGAACGGTGGCAGATGTCACTATGACAGGGAAAGTGGCAAGTGGCCATCTCAGCTCTGCTTGTAATTTCTTTCACAAGAGTCAAGTTGCTTTTTCCACTCCATTCAGTATGTTTGTGAGTGTTGTGTTTTTTCGGAAGACAAAAAAGGGCAAGAACTCTAGAATTCAATAGAAGGTCAGAATGGCAATCTTTTTGCTGGGTTGGGCTCCCTTTTGTACAGTGACATCTGGCACCATTGCCAGAACAAATCAGAGCAATTCAAACCACCAGCAGGGGAAATTGGGTTTTCTGCTTTTTGTACAGCAGAGCTACAAAATTGAGAATGGGAACTGGGGCTCCTGACAACTCAGCATAGCAATAGATTTGTTACACTTGTTTTACAGATTCATACAGCAACAAATGTAGTCAGTGATTAAGTTAAAGATAGCCATCCTTCAGCACAGCCCCCATTAAAGGAAGAGGAGAAATAATTACACTGATGAGTTTGCACTTCATTTTCAGCTTGTTACAGCGTGAAGCACTAACAGTTCCAAGGAGGCATGCTGCAGAATACATAGCACACCTTCTCTTTCCCCATCTGTCATTTTAATATCTGTGGCTAATGTAAATCCCTTTTATTCTGCATTCCAGTAAATAGTAGTGTATATTTTGATTACAGAAAAGGATGTAGCCTCCTTAGACTATTTGGAATATTAAGTGAGTTACTGATATTAAACAGTTTTGAATATTGGGCCATTTTTAAGCTTTAGTGTTCATACTCTTCTCCATTTCCTCTTAAATAAACTTAAACAAACCCAAATTCTTTCTACTGCCTGCAAACTGGAAAGCTGCATAGTCAATACATCTTCTAGGTACATTAGCTGCAGGCAAAACCAGGTCTTACACATGTAATCTATACTTGTTAGTAGGACTCTGTTCAACACTAAAACAATTTATTGTTTCAAATTGGACTGAATCTCATTTTCAGGGACTTTTATTGCTTTTGTTTTAAAAATCTTTCCTCTGCAAGAAGTCAGTTTTCATTTTGATTGTATAAACTTTCTTTACAAAATATACCTTGCTGTGATCTTTCATTCAAGCAGAAAGCCTCTTGATGAGATTGAGCAAAATTGTATGTGTCCCTGTTCCATTAATAGGAAGTATTACCTTCCTAATGTAACAGACATTATGATGGCCTTTGTTAACCCATTATTTGCAAAAAATTTCCTTCAGGCACAAATCTTGCATTCAAGCTGTGTGTCTATTCTGACACATGTTTCTGACACCTTGACATTGGGCTGATGGGCAGCAGGTGATGCCTTTCGTTTGTAGTGCTGTTATGTGGACTTCGAATCCATTGCACTGCTTCTCTCAAACCACAATTTTTTTACTAACTACCATATCCTTATAGAATTCTCCTGAAGAGATTCATAATATAAAAAAAGTTCTTGAGAAGTAGATCTTTAAGAATACCACAGGTACCTTTCAAACAGAGATGAGCTGTTTGTCCATGCTTTCATATGGAAGAATTGCACTCAGTTGAGTTTGAGTAGGATTAAAGGACTTAAGGGTTGAGGTCCAGTGACACTGTAAAAGTAGTCCATCACTAATCACGGAGTAACTGTCCTAACTCCATCAATAACAGCAGCTTTTTTTCTTCTTTCTTTTATATCCTCAACTGCAATTTTTAATTTTCCAGAATTGTGATCTCATGAAAATAACGTGTTTCTGACTTAGTTCACAAGGGCATGGTGCAAAGTTTTCAGCCTACTGTGTATTAGCTCTTATCAGCCAGCGTTTTCTCATGACATCACCTGCAAGCAGCCATGATGCTATTTTCTCAGCACAACCCTTGATACCAAAGGGCATCAATCATCAAACAGATCAACAGCATTTTAAAAAGCTGTTGGGACACTGGTAAATGCTTCCCTACCATCTAGACTATTAGGAAAAAAAAAGTAACTTTCTTTAATGGGTATCCAGAAGACTTCAAACACCTCTTTAAGATGAAAACCTCATTATGGAGAGATTATTGCTTGGATAGCCTACAGGTTGAATCACTGTAACTAATTTTTTGTTCTGTTTTATTTTTTGCGGAGCTTGGCACAATCTCTAAAAAGATGAATGCAAGCTTGTTCTGATGGAATTTTACTGTAAATCCACCCACTTTATACCACTATTTCAGGTGCTAATTCATAAAACTGCCAGAGCTGATACGTGAGACCTGGTTAAACAGAGATTGCATCACTTCTCATGAAAATAGTAGTAGTAAAGACCAACACTTCCACTATTCAGTATTAGTTTCCAGAATAATATTTACTTTCCAGAATAAGTCAAACTGATCATACACTTGCAAATATGGAGAACAAAACTGACTTTCCTCAGATCTGGTCTGTTTATGTATGCACCTGATGCTAAAGTTCATGCTACAAAGAGTAATTTACAAGCCAATATGTGGCTGCATTCGCCAATACATGGGATAAATACAATGAACCACCTGAATTATCAACAGAAGTCTATGAATTTAGAATTTTTCAGAATTTGGCAAGCACTAATAGATTAATGGATTTTTAAAGGACACTATGACTTCAGCTAGGTAATGCAGTTACCAAGTTGAGGAGTTAACATGCTATTTAGTACAACCTGTACCATAAATTGTTTCTAATAAGCAAAGTGTTAATTTTAGGCAACATCTAAAAGTTAACACTATGTCCTCTCAACAGTCAGTCCAAAATAAGAAAAAATATCTTCACATAGTGGATATGCTATGTTCATTTATTAGCGTGTATCCACATCTGGGAAATACTTTTGTAACCTCCATTTAGGATTGGAGTCAACACAAGAGTATATAGGGCTTTAAGAGAGTTGTATTTCACAGAGCATATTTTTACCCAGAGGCATTTACTTAATGGAACTATTTATTTCAGAGTCAATACCCCTCATCTTTATTGTTTCATTGAAATATACAGATTCCTGCAAATAATTAATGTCAGTGAGCCCTGAGGAGAGGAGCAAACCTATCTAGGGTCTCCTTTATGGTAAATCATTTAATGACTTCTGACAATGACAGCTTCCTTAGAGAAATGATGGTTTAGGATACTTGGGGTTTGCATATTTATTTCACATTCCAAATGACATTCATTTTACTTTTGCTGCAAAGAAACCTACCACTTCCTAAACACGCTGACAGAATGTGAATCATATTCAAGGTTGATAACACAGTTTACTGTTCAAAATGCATGTCACCTAAGTTAGCATTTAAGTTCTTTCATGTAGCCTTCCTCCCAGCTATTTCCCCTAAAATAGATGTGTTTTAAATGCTCTGCAATTGTTAAACTGGTTTGGTTAGAGCAGAGGAAGAGATCTTGACATGATTGGTATCACAACGCTCCTCCAGTGCTAAACCAAATGACCTGTGGAAAGTACTTTCTACTCTATTTTTATAGCCTTGCACTTTCCAATCTGGAGACAGTGGACAGAATGTGTAACCTGGACCTAAAATGAAAAGGCCTATACATCATTATCCAAAACTAAGATTACCAGTCTGTGTGGCTATTACAAATGGTAAAGCAGAAACAGTTCAACAGATGAATCAGACTCATATAGTAATGCTATAATTCAGGGATTTAAAGTAATGCATTAAATTAATTAAATGAAATTATTTTGAATTAAATTTTACTCATTCTTACTAGAGCACTGTACTGCAGAACTTACTGACATATGTGATCATGTATATATCATTTCCATGCATATAGCTACTTTCATTGTTTCTTGCTAGATATATTTTTTAAAGTGCTTTCCTTTTATATATTTTTTTCCATTATATACTAAGAGTCCATTGGTTCTCTCAGGGAAAACAAAAGATATGTATGTGTCTTTATATGCAGGAACATTTTTGTTATTCGTTAGGGTAATTAGCCAGGTTTATTGTGCAGGTAAGGGTAAAGGCCTGTGGAAAACCAAGTTAGAAAATCTCAGCTCAGATGTTTAGGGGTAGATGATCTTTCCAAGGGTAGGAATAACTCCCCCCTCATGCTCAGGACACAGACAGTAAAGGTTTCCCTTCTCTAGTGAATGAGAAACACATCTGCTTGTGTGTCAAAACAGAGGAGGTTTCTCTACTGATTTGTTGTATAAAATTACTGTAATGGCTATTAAGCTGACTTTCACAGAGAAGGAAAACAAAAAAACCTGTAAGTCTTTGTTCTTTATGTGCGGAACAGCAATCATACACTGTCCTCATAACAGCAGTCTGGCACAAAAACAGCCTAGTTTCCCTCTGGGCTTACAGCCAAACATTTTGAGCAGGCTAACAATAGAAAATGATTTCATAGGCACAGGGTCTGCCCTGAGCTCACCAAGAGGCTTGAAGTCATTCATGCAAGCTCTCTGTTCCACTCCGTCCTTTCCCCCTTGTGCCTTTCACTGACGTCCAGAACACAAACTTTCTTGACTAAATTCAGTATTTATATGAAGCTCTTTCTTGCCTGCAACTGACAGATTTCCAGTCTCTTTTCAGGACTTAGCTAAAAACTCAGTATGAAAAATTGGAATTCTGAGACCTGACATACTCAGCATGACTTTCCAAATGAGATAAAAATATGGTCACCTCTTCAAAATGGACAAGTTCATTTTCTGTGTTCAAAGGCATACTATTTTTAGATTATGTTTAGCCTTTGGATTTCAGGTTAATGTAATGCAGATGCTGGGTGCCATGAAGAACCCTTCTAAGACTTCAGTTCTTACCTGAGAGCAACACATGTACATAGATGCAGTGGTAACTTAGGTCCCATTTCTCAGACGTGACTGCGAGGTGTTACTGACAGACACTTACTTTTCTCACTCCAAGAAAAGTAACATGAAAAGTGGCATTTCCAAGCTGCTAAAGCACTAACCATGGACTGAGCTACTTGGTATTAAAATGTGATACCTGACAGAAACTGTTTTTTTCACGTCACATAGACATTCTTCCCTAACTCCAGGAGCTATACACTGCCTGGCCGGAGTTATGGCTTGGAGTGAAACTTCTCATGGGTATCCTTGGGATCCAGCCAGCCACTCACTTTGTGCATTAGCTTCAGACCTTTAAAGAAAGAATAAAATCCTTCCCTGTCATTGTCCTTTGCAAATTAATGTACCTGTCTGAATTTCACCTGTTAGGAGTGGAATAGTGCACTTTTACGCAGCTAATGGTAAAGTGGAAATTTCAAATTCTTAAAAAGAGGGTAATGCAAACTTTTTCAAGATTGGCTATCAGAACCTACTAAAGCTTTTTTTTTCTTTTTTTTCCCAAAGCTTTGTGTTTGGTGGTATTTGTTTGCCTGCTATCAATGGTTTTAGATCAGTTTACGTTTAACTTTGCCTATTGTAATGAACCTGGAAAACATTGAAGTATGTCAGTTTCCCCTTCCATCAAGGGAGAACTTCACCCTCCCAAAATAATTCTGCTTTTAGCAGATAAACCTATAATTTTTATAGCATTTCATAGATATTATTTTTTTCTCAATGTAATGTCTTTGGTTAACCATATCAAAACAAGGAACAGTTAGCAGTGAACTATGTCCCAGCTTGTGGCAGCTGAATTGTTTCCTACCTGGTTTAGTGACAGTGACTAAAATCATGGTTAGATATATTAAGTGCGTACCTAACACAGATTTGAGATTAATCCTAATAAATTAAATCAGGTCAGTGAGTATGTTTTATCTCCTCATATTTTTAGAAGTAACCTGTAGAGCTGAGTTTAAGAGTTTTAAGTACTATCCTCTTTTTTGTTATCTTTCAGTTAAACAAAGGAAAAAGTAAACTTTCATTGCACATTAGCTTTTCCTTTGTAAGTTTTCCTTTTAACAGGATGCTTGTTTTTCACTTTTTTCCATTTCTGACAATTACTTAGTTTCACCTCAGTGAGATCTTAACTTCAAGGGGGAAAAATGGATGGTGAACTGGTGATTGTAACTTGTTTTGCATCCCATGAGTTTTCCATTGGTTTTAATTATCCAGCATGGTTTTTGCATATTCATATTGCCTTTTACACAGCACTGGTAAAGTAATGCAAACACATTTGCAATATACTCTGCAGCATTTTCAGTAACTGCTGCTATTTATAACAACAGTTCAGACTAAGCCTTTGGAATTACTGTGAAACAAAAAGGTTGCTTTTTTTTTCAAATGTTTCCTGTAACAATAGTTGTTTTCCACTGAAAGTGGGATATCTAAATGTGTTTTCAGATATGATGTCCCAATTTCCTTCATTCATGATTGAACATTATCATAAGGGATCAGTAATGAACATACAGAGAAGAAGGCAAAATTAGTGCTAATTTTCTTTATGGACTGAGAAACACTCAGTTGTAGAATCATGCTTGTGGTATATCTCAGAGGGAACAAGATTAGATTTCAAGGAAAGTGAAAAAAGGTGTGATACCTGTAGGTGTTCCCCTTTACACCCCTGTGAAAAAAAAATAAAGCTTATGTTTTAATTATGCTTACAAACTGAAAACAAAATTTATTTGAAACCATTTTATCTGGAAGTTTTGTTCAAATTAGGCTAAATTCTCAGCTGTGAATGTGATTAACTTGGCACAGGAAGGAAAATAAAATATGTTATGGATTTAAATCTAAAAGCACCCTTGCCTGAACACTACAGGACAGTTGTGAGAGCCTTTATAGACTGTAAATCACATAAGCCAGGAGTTTTCTGGTGCTGTATATGGATATTCTTTGTACCTCCCTCAGGAAGATATGAGCTTCCTTCAGCAACTCTGATAATCCTTTGCCATCAAAGTGCTCAGATCAACTACGTCTCGGAAATAAGGTTTGCCTTGCCCAGTCATCTCCAGCAGCTCTGGTTGAAGATTAAATTGTTTCAGTGATACATATCATGGTTTCAAGAACTTGTGGTGGGTATGTGTTTTACACATACAGGCACTTTGTTCATATTTAAAAGCAAATTGCTGTCAGCCCACATGAGAAGTATCTGATAAAAACAATGAACAACAAACCACCCTTCCTTGACTTAATTGTCTTATTGCTGTGAAGTGTTCTGAGGTACTTCTGTGAACATACTCTTATGTATCCTCTCCATTTCAAAGGTTCTGTAAAACAAATTTTTCTGCTATACTTGTGCCCTTTCTTTTGTCATGTCTGGTCCTATAATTGAACCAGGGAAGCATTCTACCTCCTCTCTGCCTTAAGACTATAATTTCCCAAATGCATGAAATCAATAATTTTTCCTTTCCTTTACAAATCTTCCTTTATGTGTTTGTCAAATTTACCCATTTTGTGTTATTTCCCCAGTAATGTTTTTGATATTCTGTACCTTACAAATTTTTACTGCTCAAGTTCTAGCCCCACAAAAGTTATATTCTCGCTGGGACATACTGACTCCCAAGGGCACAACCATTGCCTGATAAGAACATAGGCTTGATGATTTCTTTGTGCCTCATCCAAAAGAGATTTGCTTCAGCTTCTCTTTGCCAACAGGAGTTTCTACATTTTCTGAAACTTTCAATGATACAACAGATCAAAGGAAAATGAATGGAACTTCAGAGCCTGTATCTGACTTCACAAACTGTGCTGGCATATTGGTTTCATTCGTTTTGCTGGGTCTGTAGGGGGTGGACTGAAATTTTGATTGCTGAGTGTTTCATCCTCTCAGATGTTTGGGTTACATGGGATTCAGTGGTTCAAAATATGCCATCCTGGCACACCTCATTCTTGACCATTCAAAGTACAAATTATTCAGCTAGATTTATTTCGATTAAGGGATTTTCAATATTTTCCTGCTTATTATAAAATCCACTAGCCAGAAGATGATATTTTATGCTAGAAATCAGAGACTAACTTTTTACACTGATAATAATTAAACACTGAAATCCTATAATCAACATGCTGTTGAACCCTGTCTCTGACAGTCTTTAAATTACGGACAAGAATCTTTTAAAGAAAAATATTTTAACTCCACCAGATGTTACCTATACTCATATACTACAATACTAACAATGTAAAGCTTTAAGATAGATATAAGAACTATGGGAAAAAAATCTGTCACCTTCACAATTCAAGAGGTTAGATTAAGTGACCAAAATGTCTAATCCAGTGATTTGAAATTGATTACAGATTAAGGAGGACTTGTCATCTTTTTAACCTGGTCAGTTTTGCCTTTAAAAAAATCTGTAAAAGGGACTGCAGATGCCTTGTTATAAAATAAGCCTTTATTTGGAGGCAATCTGATCTGCTACTGAGATTCACCTTAAAGCAGTTTTTCAGCAGGAGTGAGTAACGCAATGCTGAGATATCATGACTGACAATATGCTATGCGCAGAAGGCACATCTTTAATTCACCCAGCTTTCTTCTCACTATTGATTTGCAACAGGTTATATTTTTAGTTGTATACATATATATTAGTCTTGCCTGACTTTCATAAGCACAGTATTTAAGTTCCTGAATAGTTCTTTCTTCTTCCAGGAAACAACACAATCTTTTTTGTGTGTGTGTGTCTAACAGAGGTCTTATGCAAGATTAACTACAAAATTCCTTTCTAAAGCAGAAATTTTATGCAAGAGAAATTGCCTTTACAATAGAAGAAAAGATTAAAATCATACTCAGCTTCCCTATCACTGCTTTTGCTGTTCATTTTGGCAATAAGAGAACCTTGGCATTTCTCTACATAAAGGATAGAGGATCCCAGAAGGATTCCAGGCAGTCATTTTAACTTCAGCAGACCTCTTAGGAACCCAGACACCCATTAACTTAGAGAAAGCAATTGTTAAGGGGAATGCTGCACTTCAGAAGTCAAAGACAAATGACTGCAGCATAGAACAGAATCATAGAAATATTTAGGTTGGAAAAAACCTTTAAGATCACTGAGTTTGAACTCATATACTACACATAAAATAGCACTTCACTGCCAAGTCCACCGCTAAACCATGTCACTCAGTGCCTCATCTACACATCTTTTAAATACCTTCAGTGATGGTCACTTAACCACTTCCCTGGCAGCCTTTTCCAATGCTTGATAACTCTTTCAGTGAATAATGTACTCCAGATAAACCTCCCCTGGTGCAATCTGAGGCTGCTTCCTCTTCTCCTATTGCATGTTAGAGCAATAGAAGAGACTGACACCCACCTTTCTCCATCCTTCTTTCAGGCAGCTGTAAAGACTGACAAGGTCTCCCCTCTTCTTAAGAATAAACAACCCCAGTTCCGTCAACAATTCCTCATAAGACTTGTACTCTAGACCCTTCACCAGTCTTGTTGCCCTTCTTTGGACATGCTCCAGCACCTCAAAATCTTCTTGTGAGGGGCTCAAGACTCAACACAGGATTCAAGATTTGGCCTCATCAGTGCCATGTACAGGGAGTAATCACTTCTCTAGTTCAGCTAGGCACATTAGTTCTGGTACAAGCCAAGGTGATATGATATTGGCTGTTTCGGCTGCCTGGGCACATTGCTAGCTCATGTTCAGCTGTTTGTGAAACTCCACCTCCAGGTCCTTTTCTGCTGAGCAGTTTTCCAGCCACTCTTTGCCAGGCTTGTAACACTGAATGGGGTTGCTGTTGCCCAAATGCAGGACCTGGAATTAAGCCTTGTTGGACATCATACAATTGACCTTAGCTCATCGATTCAGTGTGTCCAGTCCAGATCCCTCTGCAGAGGCCTTCCCACTTTCCCACAGATCAACACTCCCACCCAGCTTGGTGTCATCTGCAAAGTTACTGAGGGTACACTCGATCTCTTGGTCTAGATCATTGATAGATACAAAACAGAACTGGCCCCTGCACCGAGCCTATTTGAACACCACTTGTGACTAGCTGCCAACTAGATTTAACTCCATTCACCACCACTTTGGGCTCAGCCATCCAGTTTTTTACACCGGCCAAAGCCATGAGCAGCCAGTTTTCTGCAGATGAATGCTCTGGGAAATAGTTTTAAAACCTGTACTAGAGTCTGCGTAGACAACATCCACAGCCTTTCCCTCATCCACTAAGCAGGTCATTGTGTCATATGAGATCAGGTTAGCCAAACAGGACCTGTTTTTCATAAACCCACGCTGAGAGGGCCTCATCACCTGGTTGTCTTGTACATGCTGTGTGACGGCAGTCACAATGATCTGCTCTATAATATTCCCCAGCACCAAGGTCAGGCTAATAGGTCTGTAGTTTCCTGGATCCTTCTTCTGGCCCTTCCTGTTTGTAGTCACATTTGCTAACTTCTACTCACTGAGACCTACCCATTTGGCCAGGAAACCTGATAAGTGATTGAAAGTGTCTTGGTGAACAATTCCACCAGATACCTCTGTACCCTTGAGTGGATCCCATCTGGCCCCATAGACCTGTGTGTGTCTATATGATCTATCAGGTCATTGACCATTTCCCCTGGGGTTATGAGTTTCATTATGCTTCCAATCTCTGTCTTCCAGATCAGGAAGCTGGGTACTCACAGAACAACTAGTCTTACTATTAAAGTCTGAGGCAAAAAAGGCATTAAATACCTCAGACTTTTCCTCATCCTCTGTCATTATGTTTTCCCCTATAGCCAATAAAGGATGTAGATTCTTCTTAGCCCTCCCGTTTTTGCTAACATAGTTATAGAAATATTATTTTATTGTCTTTTCTGGGGGTAGCCAGATAAAATTCTAGTAGGGTTTTGGCCTTTCTAATTTTCTCCCTGCATAACCCCACAACATCTCTGTAGTCCTCCTGAGTTGCTTGCCCCTTCTCCCAGAAGAAACATCCAAAGTGGAATGTAGTCCCAGCTAAAACTCTGTTTAATCAGGCCTGTCTTCTTTCTCACTGGCTTGTATTCTGGTATATGGGAACAACCTGCTCCTGTGCCTCTAAGATTTCCTTTTTTTTAAAGAATGCCCAGCCTTTCTGGACTTATTTGTCCTTTGACCCCTTGCCTCCCAAAGGACTGTGTCAACCAATCTCCTAAATAGCCAAGGTCTGCCCTCTGAAGGCCCAAGGAAGCATTTCTGCTGACCTCTCTCCTTACTTCTCCAAGAATTGAGAACTATCAGTATATGATCATTATTCCCAAGACGTCCTCCAAACCCAAGTCCTTCCTTCTTCACAAACAACAAGTCCAGTGAGGTGACTTCCCCAGCTGGATCACTCACCAGCTGTGTAAGGAAGTTATTTTCTACCCATTCTGGTAACCTCCTAGACCCTTTCCTCTCTGCTGTACTGTATTTCCAGCAGACATCTGGTAAGTTGAAGTAGCCCCTGAGAACAAGGGTGATTGTAAGACTTTTCCCAGCTGCTCATAGAATATTTCATCTGCCTCTTCACAATGGTATCTGCTGTGTTGGTGTTGGCCCTGATTCTTACCCATAAACACTCAACCCTATAATCTCACTGTCATAAAACCTTAGACAATCAAAACACTCCTTAACATAAGAAGCTATCCTACTGCCTCTGCTTCCTTGCCTATGTCTTCTGAACAGTTTATAGCCATGTCTTGAAGCACTCCAGTTGTGAGAGTCATTCCACCATGTTTCTCTGATGACAGCTATGTCGCAGTTTTCTTCCTGTTTATTGCCCATGCTGCATTCATTGGTGTAGATGCGCTTCAGTTGGGCTATTGATCCCATCACCTTTCTGAGGGGAGAAGCCTCCCTGCCCCATCCTCAGGTGCTTCTATCGTTTCTAAACATCAAAAATCCTTTCATCTTTGATGCTACATGGATCTCTACCCCCTACTTCTACTGGGATGGCAGATTGAAGAAGCTTGATAGTACACCACCCCTCAGACTTTGGTGTGCTGACCACAGGCTTATCTATAGCAACCCTGGTTTTATCCCTTTCCTCTTTCAAATCTAGTTTAAAGTTCTTTTAATGAACCCTGCTAACTCCTGTGCAAAGACTTTTTTCCCCCTTTTGAAAAAGGGGGCTGTACGCCAACTCTTGCCAGCAGGCTTGGTGCTGTGTAAACCAACCCATCATCAAAACCACCCAAATAGTGCCAATGATACCAGGCTTGGAGCCAGGTATCGGTCTGCTGGTTCTTCTTTTTATTTTCCCCATCATTCCATGTAATTGCAAGGATAGAAGAAAGCACTACTTGTGCTCCTGATCCCTCAATCAGCAGTCCCAAGGCCCTGAAGTCTCTGTTGACTGCCCCCAGACTTCTTGTTGGATCTTTATCACTGCATGTGCATGATCCATTTGCTACAAATGGTTAGCCTTTAGGAAATAAATGCTACCTGGCAAATCAGTGTCACAATGTTTAAAAAATGCTGTTTAGAGAGTGAAATGCAGTTAGTTTGAAACCCAATTCTTGATTCTGAGATTGTTGCCTATCTTTCAGCTGCTGATGCTTCAATAGAAAATCCAAACTCTGCAACTCAAATAATAACATAGAGTATATTAGGACAATACTGTACATTTTTGCATTTTGAAAAAATACAAGGTACCCCTATGCTGAGTTTGTATTACTATCAAAATTAAACAAGTAAATGGAAAAAAGGGAAAGCAGCAGATGCAGTTGCAAAGCTGTCAAAGGAGAATGCAAATCTGTTTCTTATATTATTTATTTTGTATTCAGAATTTAGAATTTACTGATGAATCTTTTTTGTCACGTCGCCCATCATAGCTTGGCACAAGAGAGAGGGAAGATAGAAAAATTAAAAAGCCTGCTTGTTACTGTAAACTAAAGAGCATGAACAACATCAATCAAAGGTAGGCAGATGGAAGATAAAAAAGAGTTAGAGTCAAGTGATTTATGATGATTTTCTTTTACATATTTATTAAAATAGTCTAAATGCAGATTCACTTTCTTCTGCTAAATATTTATTGTTATTTCTTCTGCTGTAGACTGAAAACTGTAAACAGTGATAAACTAGTTGTAAAGGAATGTAATTTTATTTTTCCTTTTAGAAATACATTTTTATCTTCTGCTGAACTGCTATTTTTCAATTCTGAATTAGCAGACATGCATCCTGTATCAGTTATTAAGATGCTCTTTCTTTTGCTGAGGAAGTCACAGGACAAGGAATCTGTCATTAGTGGAGGACAGATACTGCATAAGAGACATGATACAAAGCTAGCTGCTGCCAGTGGAAGTCTTTTCATTGATTCAATAGGTTTTAGATCAAGCTAGAAATCAACTTCTGTGTACCCTCAAACTATAAATATCTGAGCTTTTATTTAAAAAGAAACACCTCTATTTACTACTTAAGAGATAGGATGAATGCCAGTCTATTTCCAAATTGGAACTAATTCAAATGTACCCTCAGATTATGCAATACCAAAATATATACCAGAATGACTTGTATTTGTAGATAAAATTTCAAGATGTACCATTTACAATAGCAGTGCTACTGGGCCTCAGACAGCAAGTGCAAGGAAGGTGGAAAAGTGTAAATACTGTTCTGACACATAATGCAGAGTGGAAAACCGCTAACAAAATAAACCTAAGTGTGCCAAAACAGAATTCAAAAGGCCTTGCTGAGAGGCAGCTCAAGTAGCTTTACCCAGCAGTTGCACCAACAAAGCTGAAAGAAATAGAAAGGACCACTTTTGGCTACAGAGGAAAGAAGTGTTTTTGAGGTACTTCACAACTAAATCAGAGAAGCAAAAATGTTAGGAGTTTTTAGGAAGGTGAGTTGAAATCAAAGAAATTGTTATGAGTTCATCCCATGTCCATGAAAATGAAAGGTGGGGGACTACATGAAAACAGAAATGAGGAGGCATACCAGGAGATTATAGTGATTGTAGTCTAGAGTGATGTGATACACCTACCAAGGAAGAAAACAAATCAATATAAAGTAATAGATTCAGAATTAGTTCTAGCCTAACAGGACAATTATCTATGCATCAATACAGGCAGGATTTTGAACTTGGTTTCTTGTCATGGATTCAGCAGTAGCAGTCATTTTTCTCCTTCTTGGTAGCTGGCACAGCACTGTGTTTTTGAGTTCTGGACTGGGAACAGTGCTGATAACACCGATGTTTTCAGCTACTGCTTGGTAATGTTTTGGTTTGACCAAGGACTTTCTGAGTCTCATGCTCTGCCAGGGAGGAGGGGAAGCCGGGAGGAAGCAGAGACAGGGCACCTGACCCAAACTGACCAAAGAGGTATTCCATGCCACAGCACGTCATGCCCAGGATGTAAAAACAGAGGGCAGAGACACAGAAGGGTGGGGGGGTGCACTGCTTGTTTGGGCTGGGAAGAGGTGGTGAGCGATTGTATTCTTTCCTTATATTTGCCTTATTATTATTATTGGTGGTAGCAGTAGTGGTTTTGTGTTATACTTTAGTTCCTAAACTGTTCTTATCTCAACCTGTGGGAGTTGCATTCTTTTGATTCTCATCCCCATCCCCCTTGGAATTGGGGGGGAAGAAAGAGGGGGGAATGAGAGGGTGACTTCGTGAGTTATAGAGGCTTAAACCACAACAGTTCTCAATGCAAATAAGTGTTCAGAAAAGCTAATAATTTGTTATTCTATTATGAGTGGGTAGAGAATAATATAAGAAAGTGTGTTAGATAAGTTGACCCTCATTTTCATTACAAGGACTGATTCTTAACGACATTAATTCTAGTTTCATGTCAGCAAAGCTCCATTAAAATCCTACACTATCACAGATTACAGATAGCCATCCAGCTGCATCATGTTTTGTTTGTAGCAAAGGAGTTTATCTCTTAGTAAAATTATATTGGTTGCTGGTATAATATTCTCTGTAAGAAACTCCTACCTCTGCAGTTGCCTCTTCTGCAAGGTCAAAAATAATCCCTTCAGCTTAATCATCAACTACAAAACAGCATCTCTTTTCTGCACTGGACTCGCACAGCTGTGCTACAATGAATATTCATGTATTAACCCCATTTAACTTTGGACATCTGATTTAGAAGTCAGCAGGCTCTTAGATCCTTTGCTAAGTGTTGAATCATTTCTTTGAGAAAGCTATTATAATATTTAGAGGCAAAGGTCCATTTTCAGGTTCTTAAGTTAGGTGTATAAAATTAGTCCTTAAGGTAGGTCTGTATGTGGCACTGCCACACCATATTTTTGTTTTATTTCCCAGACTGTCATATACTAGTGGTGCAGTTATACAAGAAACTGAGATGGCTTAAGAGCTTGCTAGCTTCAAAAGGGAGACAGCAATATCCTATTTGCCTGACTCTGCTGCTTCTACATTTCTTCTCATATAACCCTTCCCAACCTTGAGCCATCTCAAGCATTGTCTGTGCTGTAAATCAATTCAATAAATTAATCTGTCTGAAAAAATATAAATAATACAAAAGACGCAAGTAACTTTGTGTTGTTACGGCAAGTCTAATGGGTTTTTTGACCCCTTACTTTCACAGGCTCCATGTGCATTTGCCTTCAAAAGCAGACATGTCAGAACAGGCTCAAAAGAAGTGGAATTGCTGCACAGAGGCAAGAACAGATATGAAGTGGAAATGAGAGGTTGGAGAGGAGAGAGGGAAGATTGGGTGAAAAAGAAGAGGGAGATGCCTCAACCCTTTGAAGCATCAGTGTTGTCTCATTGAGCTGCATCTATAGGAGGGATTAACATTTTTTTTATGTCATACCCAATGACTGTACTTTCTGTCATGGGTTCAGCAGCAGTCATTTTTTCTCCTTCTTGGTAGCTGGTGTAACGCTGTGTTTTTGATTTTGGGCCTGGGAACAGCACTGATAACACCAGTGTTTTCAGTTACTGCTTGGTAGTGTTTTGGTCTGGCCAATGACTTTCTGAGCCTCATGCTCTGCCAGGGAGGAGGGGAAGCTGGGAGGAAGCAGAGACAGGGCACCTGACCCAAACTGACCAAAGAGGTTATTCCATACCACAGCACGTCATGTCCAGGATGTGAAATAGAGAGCAGAGACCCGGAAGGGTGGTGGGGCATTGGGGGGTTCATTGCTGAGGGGTGCACTGGCTGTGTCAGGCTTGGTGAACAACTGTATTCTCTTTCTTTGTACTTCTCTGTCATTATTATTACTGGTGGTAGCAGTAGTGATTTGTGTTACACCTTAGTTCCTAAACTGTTCTTATCTCAACCTGTGGGAGTTGCATTCTTTCAATTCTCCTCCCCATTCCCCCAGGACTGGGGGAAGAAAAGAGGGGAGTGAGTGAGTGAGTGACTTCGTGAGTTTTAGAGACTTAAACCACACCACTCTCGCTTTCAGATTTTAATGTATGGTAATTATGATTAAATGACCACATACGTAACATATTTTATTTACTATGTAAGTTCCTATTTCTCAATTTTTAAAAATTTATCTATCAAAAGAAGTTTCAGTTGTACTCATGTTTAGTCACTAATTCCAAGCAACAGAACTTAGAATATATCCACCACCTTTCAGAACGAATGACGCGCTAATTTTCTTGAACACTGAGTTTTATTTCAGTTGTATTCCGGGGGTTGGAGAAATTACACTACAGTAACAGATTCCTAACCCCATAAGACTGACACAGATTGAAGCCTGTAGCAAACAGATTCATATACCAATAAAATAGAAGAAATCTACCTTTTCTCTGCCTAACCATGCTTTCCTTCTCTGTGTGAGATCTGTTTTGTTCATTTCCCTTGTGACTCCAAGAGACAAACAGAAAAAAAAATCTAAGTGCCTCTTTTTCTACTGAAGTGTAAACTCAGCCTTTAACTTTCAGTTTGATCTTAACTTCATGCCTATTCACAGCTGGAGACTTCTGACTAGCATTAATGAGCACCTAGTTTGAGCTAGCTAGCCCATGTGACGTTACAGGCTCAAAATCAAGAGCTCAGTTGTTGTGCGCTGCCATTATGAACAGTCTGACTTCACAAAGGACTTCATTTAAGTGTTGAGAGCTTCAGCTAACATCACTGTGAAAACAACCTAAGAGTTTGGAAAAAGAGCTTGAGATCAGCCTAAACGGTACCAGTTGCTTTGGCCTTAGCAATGCGTTCCAATAGTAAAAAAATGGAACTTCACTAAAATGTCTTAATTCAGATCTAAGCCTAACCCTAGAAGAAAATAGTCTTTCTGAAGGTATTTAATTCTAAGTCTCTTTGATTAAGTTCCAAAACAATGTTCTTCCTGATGATGATTTTCAGATGGAGACATGCCTCCCAGGAAATGTGATGTTATAGTCATTGCAGTTATTGACATGTGCTGTGGAAGAGATACTGGATTTTGAAAAGTGCAAGTGTTTCTTGATCTGAGTTAAATAAAAATCAATAAACTACAGATTGAAAAATTTCCACATATCAGGGCCAACTGGAATTTTCAGTCAAAAAAAATTTTTGAAAAAAAAAAAAATTGAGAACATGGTTTATTCTGCAAATGCATTTTGTAAGACAAGGTAATGAGTTCCTATACTGCGTACAATTAGTAGCCTCTTTTCTATTTCTTTCATAAGCTGAAGAATAAAAATCTGCATGGTGGGAACTGGATATCAGGCAGCTCACTATTGATGGTTTTAACTGACTTGATTATGCAGTTAGAAAAGTAGATCTATGGGAATATAGTTGAGGAAACACATTCTGCTTTAAAATACTGTTATGAACATTTGATGAAAACATAAAATATACCTGCATGACTACAGAACAGTCTTCAAATTTCAAGAGGTGATTTAAAAATTGACTTTTCCAATTTATGAAAGGAATTGATACATGTTCATGACAGATTTTGAATCTGGAGAACATTTTATAGCAATAGCGATCTAGGAGTAAATAGAAAATTGGAGCTCATATGAAAGATAATAAAGCCATAGTACAAGGTTCAAGGAAATGAGAATAAAGGAAAGAGTACAAATCAGTTCAAGAGATTCCTAGGGTACAATTGTTTCTCAACAAGGAAGAGATTGGTGGATATGATGAAAAGGTGAGCAGTTGGATTGTGGGAACAAGATAAATCAGGGGAGGGGGGGAAATACACATGCTGAGCCGCTTGGGCACTTTGTAATTCAAAAGTGTTTCATGTTCACTAACCTCTGATAGAATTCTTTATCAGTTTGATATGACTGTACTGCAGGGTGCAATGTGGCAGACTTTTGCCAGAGCTGCCCATTGCTTCAATGACAGATGTTAGCTAGAAAGTGCAATGCTGTCGTTAATTACTTCCCTTGAAATACGGAACCCTATTGTGTGTATTGCATATTATTTTTAAATAAGGTACAAGCCTTCAAGAAACCCACATGTGGCCAAGTTTGCTGAAGCAGTCCTAGGTGGTTTAATGCTATTTTAGGGATATTTTCTCTTCTTTTTTATCAGAAGCTTACTGTGGCTTAGTTTTCATTTTGGCAGTCAAGGTGTCCAGGGCATAGAAAACCATTGCATATTTGTTCAAGTCACATCATCACCCTTGTAAGTACATTGTCTTCCTTTAGCAGGTTCTAGTTTGCTAACCAGGCCCTCTAAGCCGGAGGGAGCCAAGGAAAGTTCAAAACTTGCATACCAAATGACAAAGTTAGTAATCTTAATATGCAATGCTGAAAAGGACTGGCTTTCATTTGTTTTTAGAAATATTGTTTCAAAAGCTCACTTTCCCATTGTTTTCAGGTGGAACAGCAGCAGGCCCACAAGAATGCAATTTATGTCTAATTATATAGACTGTATTGTCTCATTTCTAGTGACATGTATTCTGTAAGGGTATTCATACATTATTAAGCTTAGAGACTTCTTGTTCTCTTCAATTACAGAAGTAACAGAGGACACAGCTAAAATCAAAAGATAAATTTGGCAAAGGAAAATAGGGAACACTGTTTGCCTGTCACTCTATCACTTGGTTTCTTCTGCTTCATGTGTATGCCTGTCCAGACTCAGTTATTATGCTAAATAAATAAATTAATAACTGAACCTGGGAAAGCCAAAGAACAATGTTTGCTTGTTTGAACACAAACATCCCAAGATTTATAGCTCATCCTAACCCTCTGAACCTATTCAGTCTGGCTATTACATGAACTCCCTTTCCTGAAAGGAACTTTGTATTTTGTGAGCTCTGTCTGGAAACAGAGAGAGAAAAATGTTCCTCTCAGGTTGGATTTGCATTCACTTGGTGATAAGAACTGTGGCTGTGATCCAGAAAAGCATTTAAGTTTAGTTTATCTTTCAGCATAATCCCACTGAAGTTTGTGGCTTGTCCATGTACTTAAACTTAAACTCATATTTGAGTGCTTTGCTGGATCACAGCCAGACTACTCAATACCTTAGAGAACTGAACTCTCTCTTTTCTTTGACATTGGCCTAAGGCAAGATACACAGACTTGTGTGAATATATGTGTTTTATATGATAGAGGTTAAATACAGTATTATTCTCAAGACTACTTCATATTCCATTTAATAAAAGACATTCTCCAGTTTTAAAAACTCTTGCCAGTTGTAGTGAAAGTGAGGACATTACAATTCCAAAAGAGTCTAACCTAGACTATCACTCTCTTTTTTTGATCATGCTCAATTTTATAACTCAGGAGATTCAGGT
This sequence comes from Myiopsitta monachus, assembly GCA_017639245.1. Classification (NCBI taxonomy): domain Eukaryota; kingdom Metazoa; phylum Chordata; class Aves; order Psittaciformes; family Psittacidae; genus Myiopsitta; species Myiopsitta monachus. Next base: position 6,394,905 of record CM029918.1, read on the forward strand.
TAAGTTGGTGTTCTGAATCAAGGTAATTTGTTAACACAGGTTTAAATACCTGCAATGTTCTGCTGACAAAAGCTAACTTCATACACAACAGATTCAACATGTCTCCGGTGCTCGTATACATTTTAAATGAAAGTGTGTTTTGTAGTTTGGACTAACTTGAGCCCTTTGGGGTTGATAGAACGTCAAGCACTTTAGGTAGCTAAAGTTAAATATTTCAGTACAAGTTTGTTTAAAGATGGTTTGGATAGTTCCCAACCCAAGATAGTTTGGATAGAGCCCCACAGTTCCTCTTGAACTATAGTCACATCCTGAAAATGTCTACATCAGAAAATATGCAAACCACTATCAAAACAATATTCAACATCTGCTGAGGTGTGTTATTGACTTGGTGAAATATTTATTACATGAAATAGTCATAAATGTAAGAGTTATACAATTAATTCAATTAGCTGAGGAGAAAACTCAAAATTTGCGCAGAATCTTGGGGGGAGGCTTGAGGGCTTGTTTTCTGTGGGGGATTTTGTTGCGTTTTGTGTTTAATTTTATTTTATTTTTTAAACATATGTAAATGTTACCCAGTGCACTATCTCCATCAGATTAAGCCAACTATAATGCTTATAAATGAAACTAATTTATTACTAAAAATAATGGTATATTGGCTGTATCACAGAATATTTAAAGTTGATCTCAAATCAGTTTAATGTGAATAAGTTTGGTTGTAAATTTGGATTCACTTCAGAGTTGCTTTTCTCCTCCTTTTTCCATCTTAAGCACCCTTTTCAAATTTAAAGCCCATACTCCTTAAGTGAATATCAGCCAATCAGAATTCTTATCTGCACAGTCTAATAACACATTCCAAGTATTATTTACTTGATTATAAAGCCTGGTTTGATGGGATACAATCGCTTTTCTGTTCTCAATGACCCACTGAATGATGACATTACTCAGAATTCCATTTAGATGATACATATGACCTAATCGGCTTGCCTTTTGCCATGGCAATAACTGAACTCAAATGTCAAAGCAAACTTAGTAAACAAAATCTTCCTCTTATGAAACTGAAATTATGCTATGGGAAGCTAAGGAACATTAGCTATGGAAACTGTTTTGTTTTTTCTGTTACACAACATTGCTGTGCACATCCATACTTATTTTACATACTGCCATTTCAGGATTTTATATTCTAAGCAAAGAAGAAAGAAAAAAATGCATAACAAATAAGTAAAATGACAGTAAATTAAAATCCAGCACAATTATTTTGTTTTTATTTCTATAATAAACTATGCCTTCATTTAAAATCTGAGAAGTTCTCAATGAAGCAAATATTTCTCTTCTGCTTATTGAAGTGACCATAAGATACATCAAAATTAATTTTAAGCTGTATGGCTTTGTAGCAGTTTAATTTTGACAGCACGGAGATTCCTAGGAAACAGCTACCTATATCTGCTTCTGAGACCTATGTAGCTATGAATGAGCTTGCTCTTTTAGGCACTCTATCCAAACTTCAGGGTTTCTGGTGACAAATAGACAAATAATAATTACATATCCTGCTTTCATATCTTGGTTATAATCCAGGCTTCCAAAAATTATCACCTATAAATATTAGCATAATCTTCTAAATTGCCTCAGACACACAAAGGTGTTTTTCCAAAAGCAAATATCAGAAATTCCAACCCATCCCTTGCTTGCACATTCTGATTTGGTAGCATCATGGTACCAAATGTCTTGATAAGTAGTGGTGAAATACTCCCAACTAGACTTTCCAAATATTATACTTTTTTTTCCCCTATACCATTCTTAGGTAACTGTAAATAAAATCAGATTGATTTCAGGGAGTTCTTATGCTGAGGCAATTCTAATTACAGTATTTCTGCTACACTGAGAAGTGCAAGTAGCTATCAGTGTTAGTAGTGGTTCATCGCAACATGATCCCACCTTCCTGGTTGCATGTTGTTTTCAGTTACTGCTTGGTAATGTTTTGATCTGACCAAGGACTTTCTGAGTCTCATGCTCTGCCGGGCAGGAGGGGGGACCGTGAGGAAGCAGGGACGGGGCACCTGACCCAAACTATCCAAAGAGCTATTCCATGTCAAAGCGCATCATGCCCAGGATGTAAAATGCTGGGGGCAGGAACCCGGAAGTCTCTCTCTCTCTCTCAGGCTCGGTCGGGTGGTGAGCGGTTGTATCCTCTTCCCTTGTATTTACCTTGTCATTGTTATTATTGGTGGTAGCAGTAGTGATTTGTATGATATCTCAGTTACTGGACTGTTCTTATCTCAACCCATGGGAGTTACATTTTTTCTGTTCTTCTCTCCATTTCCCCCCCATTTAGAGGGGGGGAGTGGGGGGGAAGAGAGAGAGAAGTGAAATTTATAACTTAAACCAGGACATACTCAGACATGTATATGGAATAATACTGGTTATCTTTAGTACAAAAAGTCAGTACAGAAACATTCTGAAACATTAAAAGCATGATAAAGTCTATTAAACTCTATTAATTTCTAATGCATTGTACAATTTAGAGATGAATATCAGGCTCACAATTGTTTATTGCATCTGTGGTATGCTGACATATATTTATTATTTCTAGCCTCATTTGCTTTTCCTCTCAATTTTATCTGAAATTGGAATAATGAATTTTATGATCCTAGTGAGTCTACCACAATAGTCTTGGGAATCAGGTAATTAATGTCCCACAACAGCCAAGCCATGTCATCAACATTATTTTACAGCAGCTTGATCCGTCCATGGGGGTGGAACAAAATTATCTAGAGGTCCTTTCCAACCCTAACCATTCTATGATTCTATGATACATTTTTGACATAATGATCACTGTGTTTTGCACACATAAAAGTGTACTGACAAAAAGTCCTACATGCTCCAATTTTTCTCCACTTTTTCCTACTTCTGTAACAGTCCTTGCCTTTTAGCATATATTCTATGGTTCCTTGATTTTAAGTTTTTTAAATTTTCAAAGCCCTAAAAACAGAGCGAACAAATAACTTTTTGTCTATTTGCTGGAAATTGTGATTGGATTTTCACTGAGTTTAATGCTCACCAATGTTTGGTCTCCACCTGTCACTACTTCTGGTTATTCATTTCACATTTAAGGCTTAAAAGAACAGGGCACTGGGAATATAAAAAACCTCTTTTCATTACTGAAATGGTTATATGTAGGCGTCCTCAAGACTCTTCTGTTCCCTGGTTTTGGTAAGCGGCACATGACAAATTAAATCATGATGAGACAATTTGTCCATCCAATGCAGCAAACATCATGCAGACCAGAGCATCTTTGAAACCCAGAATTTAAGAAGGGTTCAGTCAGCAGCCTGGTTAATCTGAATAAACTCAAGAGGAATAATTATCACTGAAAATTGTTTTATTAGTTACTGTGTCTTTACCCATGCTTGGTATTCAAAGGCTCAACACCTCTCTTTTTAGTTTAGCTTAGTGATTTTGCTTATATGCTTTCCTAACAGAAAATCCATTAATTTTATAAAAAAAACCAAATCCCATGTTGATTATATTTGTTTTGCATGTAGCCTAATAAGAAAGCTGCTTAGACAATATTATTTACTCAAAAATTAAAACTTGAAAGAATAAAATAAATTGGGAGATTAATCATACCTTTCTTTCCCTTGCAACATCACAGATCCAAACAGTACAACTCTATTAGAGTATGAGTTAAATACTGCTAAAAATTAAACAATGTATGCACACACACTCACATACACACATTTTTACACTCACTGTCTAGAAAAATCAAACAAAACCAATATTCCCTAGATATTACTTCATATAACACAATAAAAATGCTCTTTATTGACTAAGCGAGATGTATTTCAAGCAAGTAAAGATCTTTCAAACAATTTGACATGCTAGTTACCTTGGGAAAGGTACTTATTTCTTTTAAACTAAAATAATTTTGGTCTTCTGTGCTCTTTATGTTGGATCTCTCACATTACTTCCACAGAGCCTATGTGAATTAAAAATGAACCAGCAATGCCTGATTAAGATACATATCAGGAAAGGGAATATGTCAACTCTCTTATGACACAGGGGTTACGAAATTACAAAATGAAATATACAAACTTTTAGAATCAATTTTAAGTAATGTTAAGTTTGATGGCTTTATAACAGTAATAATGGAAAATTAATGAGACGCATGATATACGGAGAAAAAAATATAGAGTACAGCTAGAGAACATACTGAGAATCCTTGTATAAGATAAACTGCTGTAGTTGACTGTAGTTTAGGCCTTTATGACCTTAGTAAAAAATGAGTATAAGAAAACAGGCTAGAAGAACAGGACGTAAAGTTAGGGAGTATCTGGAAAGGCAGGGGCCCAGCATAGGCTGCAGTTAAACTAACTGATAAGCAGGAGGACAGGATGATTATTATGTCTGTGGTGCTAACGAACCGATTAAGCTGGTATAAGCATCTACTACACGTGTTTCAAAGGCTGCCAGCAGCACTGAAGATTGTTGGAAGAAGTAAACGACCCTCAGAGACCACCACCACATTTTTGTACACATGCGGGGAACTTTCTGGAAAATGATATAATCCATACATAGCCTCGTGAATATGTATGTATGTTCCATAGCTATATGAGGACTGCTTGTGTAGCAATACATGGACACAGGTTAGGAGGAGCTATCCCCCGTGTCTCCCATGCGCCAGTAATAAAGAATACCTGCTTGTCAACTAGAAACTTTGTTGGCAAGTTTGTTCCTGGAGTTTTCTCCGAATCACTTATTACAAAAAAAGGACACTTCTAACAAAAATATGATTTTACAGTCAGGTTAAATAGACTACTAAAAGTTGACAGAGTTAAATATAGCAAAATATATCAGTTAATATTTGTTGTTATTGATTAAATGATCATGTGTGATTTTGTTTAAAAGTGGAAAGATACTATCACACAAGGCCTATGGTCTGCGTTTGTATAAACAGTTTTGTCATTTGTCTTTTGAAGCACACAAGCAGAGTTATAGTGCTGGAAGAAACCTAGAAGAACAACACTGGCTTGGAAATGTTTTGGTGGATTTATAGCAAAGGCTTGAAAATGTTTTTTTTTTTTGGTTTAAGTAATTTTATATACATAATTCTGTTTTCTCAGAGAGTTATCATTAATACTTTAATCAAAATTCCCAAGACTTCTCTGTGTTTGTCTGATATGGGTGTACTCAAGTACTTTTGTAAATATTGCAAATTATACTAAGAAAATAACAGCCTTCGCTTTACTGACTTCTTCTATGTGGCATTGACTTTCAGTGCCCCAGATCTGTTACTGAATAGCAGGATAACAACCACAGTTAAGCTTAATGAAAGATAGTCTTATCTCACCTGAGAGTTTTCCTCAATTTCATTGGCTTATCCTTATCTATACTCAAAGAAATATGACGTGCAAGTACAAGATCTGTTTTGCAGCAAATAATGCAAATAATTATATGTAAAAGTTTACTTATAAAGTTGGTAGAATATTTGAAGCTGTATATATGCCACATACTTAACATACTCTTTAAAATTGTACTGTATAAATATTATGAAAAATGGATTTATCACTAGAAAAAAGGCTAAACAAACCAAGAAACCAAATCCATACACAGATCTCCATAACTGGCTCTATTTTTCTATGTACACTGAAGACAAAAGTAACATATCTCCAATCTATTCTGATTTTTGGCATGAATACTTCTTTATTTCTGGATCGTTGATGTGACAAACTGGAAAGCCAATGACTTCTATTTCTTCTGGTGTCTCACATCAATTCATTGCTAGGAAAATAGACAAAGAGTTCAGATTTGTATACACAGGCATCAGATTTAGCTTTACTGATGGCTATATTTTGCTTCTTTAGAAAGAGTGGGGTTGTATCATATCCACTGTGCGCACATTTGCTGAATATATTGCTCATAAATGTTCTTGTACAATTTTTGTGTCTTGTAATATACTAAAGCTTCTAGATAGATAAGTTTTACAGAGGTGCAACTGACCAATCCTATACTTTAACAAATTGATAAAGGGGAATGTGAGTCTTTCATTACCAAAAGGTAGTAAAGGAATGAATACTTGTGGCTAGAAGTATCACATAAGCAAGTAAATCAAGTAATCCACCTGAAGTCTAAGTACAGCTAGGCAGGTAGTGTGAAGAAAACCACTTTTACAAAGAAAAATGCAACTCAGCTTGCTTTCATGGGAGGAAAAACACGAGATTCAGACTATGGAAAAAATCTATTAGACTGTGAATCACATTTTTTTATGCTTATTAAGTGAGATTTGCAATTTTGTAGCATAGGAATATTTGCAAACAACATTCCCTACCCCCTAGCTGTCTGCACAGAAATACTCCATCCTTCACAGAGGTCATAAAGTTTTCACTCATTGTTGTTGCTTATTCCCTTTAGGATATCATAAACAATTACTGTTGTGAGACGGACTTTGCAACACCATTGTGGAAGGAAAGAGTTAAATGCATCCCAGAAGTAGAAAATCCTGCAAAACTCTAAGCATTGTGTGATACAAGGATAAAAATTGCTGAAGTGAGTAGTTTGAGAGAGGATGCCTTCAACATCTGAGTGGGGGGAAGCTCAGCTACCAGGAGCTTCAGCACAGAGCCACAAGAGCCACTGAAGGAGCCTCAAGTCCTCAACAAGACTTGCCCAGGAGTCGGCAGCTCAGCTGACACAAGCAGCTGACTCACAGGGGGCAGCGCCAGGGGGAGCAGCACCAACCCTGACTGGTTAAAAACCTGCCCCAGGGAGCGCAGCGAGCAGGGTGGGTCAAAGCAGTTTGTGCGGGCCGGCAGGCGCCATAGTGAGTACTCGCCATACGACCAGGGCCCAGTCTTGAAGCTCTGCTATGGCTGCCCCGGTGGTGGCCAGCGTAGGTACCCAGACAGAGATAATGAGAGGGGAGGCTACAGCTCAGAGCTCAGAGTGTAAAGAGAGCCTGCACTGGTCTCGTGATGTAAAGGTGCACAATGGACATGGCTGCACTCGCTGTCCCCAGGTGAAGGTCCTCCTGCAGCTGGGACTGAGCTGCAGGATGCTGTTAATAGGCTGAAAGATGTCAGGGAAGCTGAGAGGAAGCAGGACTGATTGATCAAGGACCAGACTGTGCAGGGGCCTTAAGCATCCACTGTCGCTCATGGAGGAAAGAAGGAGGCCGCTAACACAGGAAGCTGGGAATCAGTAACAAAACAAAACCAACCAACCAAACACACACACACGCACACGAAAAAAAAAAAAAAAAGGAGGAAAAGGGCAATTAAAAGCAAGGGGCTTCCTCCTAAATCTGTTGTCTCCACCCAGAACCACTTTGCTGTCTTGCAGGGGGCTGATGAGGAAACACACTCCCACCAGGAACAACCGGCTGATGCACTGCTAAAGAAGATCGCTACTGGTGCTGCCAGAAAAAAAGCTGTGGGTCGTAGTGGTAGGAGACTCTACTTTGAAAGGAACAGAGGCACCCATCTGTCGGCCTGACCCAGTCTCAAGGGAGGTTTGTTGTCTACTAAGGGCACAGATCAGGAGTGTTACAGAGAGGCTGCCCTCTCTAATAAGTCCCACTGACCATTACCCACTTCTAGTGATCCATGTGGGTGCTACTGATATAGATAGCAGTAGCCTGGAGAACATAAAAAAGGGCTACAGAGCTGTGTGAGAGGTGGTTAGGGGCTCTGCAACTCAGATTGTCTTTTCATCAATTCTCCAGGATAAAGGGGAGGACTTAAAAAAGGCTAGGAGGATTGGCCAGGTTCATAAATTGTTAGAAGGGTGGTGCCATGGTCAGGGGTTTGGTTGTCTAGAAGTTGGGACTCAATTTAGGAGGCCAGGTCTGCTGGGTGCTGGTGGAATTGGTCTGACAAAGAAGGGGAAGAGTGGTTTTGGTAGGAGGCTTGCCAGACTGGACAAGGATGCTTTAAACTAGATGTGCTGGGGGAGGGGGACATCATTCCATCCCAGCAAAACCGGTCACTTGCCAGCACCTATAGTAAACGTTCAGAGTTATGTATTCCAGCTGCTCCAGCCAATGAGCCAGCTTCATTTGGAGCTCGGCTCAGATGCCTCTATACAAGCACCAGTAGCATGGGGAAATAGAGATGTGTGCACATCTATGGGGGTATGATATAATAGGCATCACATAAATATGGCGGGATTGCCCCTATGACTGGAGAGTTGGAATGAAAGGTTACAGGCTCTTTAGAAAAGACAGGCCCAGCAGATGGGGAGGGGGAGTTGCTATTTGTGTTAGGGTTAGGCTGGAGAGTAAGGAACTCTGTCTGGGGATAGGTGAGCAGTCAACTGAGTTTGTGGGTCAGGGTTAAAGGGAGAACAACGAATGGGCAACATTATTGTGGGGATCTGTTACTGACCGCCTGATCATGAGGACTCGGAGGATGAAGCACTCTATAGACAGCTAGGAACAGCCTCACACTCGCAGACACTTTTCTCACATGGGGACTTCAACCACTCTGATATCTGTTGGAGGGATGGTACGGCCCGGCACAAGCAATGAAGTTGCTAAGCCACTGTCCATCATATTGGAAAAATCATGGCAGTCAGGTGAAGTCCCTAATGACTGGAAAAAGGGAAATATAACCCCCATTTTCAAGAAGAGGAAAACGGATGATTTACAGAGCAGTCAGTCTCACCTCTGTGCTTGGTAAAATCTTGGAGCAGATTCTCCTGGAAGGCATGCTAAGGCACATGAAAAACAACAAGGTACTTGGTGACAGCCAGCATGGCTTCACTGAGGGGAAATCCTGCCTGACCGATTTGATGACATTCTATGATGGGGCTACAGAACTTGATGGACAGTGGCAGAGCAGTTGATGTCATTTACCCGGACTTGTGCAAAGCATTCAACAGTATCCCACATGACATCCTAGTCTCTAAGTTGGAGAGACATCAATTTGATAGGTGGACCACTCGGTGGATAAAGAAGTGGAAGGATAGCCACACGCAAAGAGTTGTGGTCAATGGCTCAAGGTCCTGCTGGAGACCAGTGATGAGTGGTATCCCTCAGAGATGGGTGTTGGGACCAGTTTTGTTCAACATCTTTGTCGGTGACATGGACAGTGGGATTGCGTGCACCCTGAGCAAGTTTGATGATGACACCAAGCTTTGTGGTTCAGTTGATATGCTGGAGGGAAAGAATGCCATCCAGAGGGACCTTGACATGCTTGTGAGGTGGGTTGATGCCAACCTGATGAAGTTTAACCATGCCAAGTGCAAGGTCCTACACCTGGGTCAGAGCAATCCCAAGGCACAGCTACAGGTTGGGCAGAGAAGAGATTCAGAGCAGCCCTGTGGAGAAGGACTTGGGGGTGTTGGTTGATGAGAAAATGAACATGAGCTGGCAGTGTGCGCTAGCAGCCCAGAAAGCCGACCGTATCCTTGGCTGCATCAAAAGGAGCATGACCAGCAGATTGAGGGAGGTGATCCTGCCCCTCTACTCTACTCTTGTGAGACCTCACTTGGAGTACTGTGTGCAGTTCTGGTGTCCTCAACATAAAAAGGACATAGAACTGTTGGAACAAGTGCCAGAGGAGGGCCACGAGAATGATCAGGGGACTGGAGCACCTCCTTTTATGAAGATAGGCTGAGGAAGTTTGGGCTGTTGAGCCTGGAGAAGAGAAGGCTGCATGGAGACCTCATAGCAGCCTTCCAGTATCTGAAGGGGGCCTATAGGGATGCTGGGGAGGGTCTCTTCATTAGGGACTGTGGTGATAGGACAAGGGGTAACAGGTTCAAACTTAGAGAGTGGAAGTTTAGTTTGGATATGAGGAAGACGTTCTTTACTGTAAGGGTGGTGAGGCACTGGAATGGGTTGCCCAGGAAAGTTGTGAATGCTCCATCTGTGGTGGTGTTCAAGGCCAGGTTGGACAGAGCCTTGGGTGACGTATTTTAGAGTGAGGTGTCCCTGCCCATGGCAGGGGGGTTGGAACTAGATGATCTTAAGCTCTTTTCCAACCCTAACTATTCTATGATTCCATGATTCTATGAAAATGTGATTTCATAATAAGGAAGAGAAAGAGCAGATATGGATACTGATTACTCTTTGCAGTTGCCTTCATGATGTTTTCCTAGAGAAAAGAGCTAAGATGAATTTTTACTCCTGTCTTTCACATTTCAAGGCATGATCGTTCTTGCAGCAAGCTGATATAGGAGAGAGAAGAGAGAATTGGGCCAGTGTGTATGCAATGTAGTGAGCCAAAACCAGAATGCTGAAACCTTTCCTTTGTTTGACAGCCATATTACAACTTGAGGGAAATGAGTGAATGGGTAAATACTTCAGTCTTTTCTTCATCTCAAACACAAGTGTTAGAAGAGCAATTAGTGTTCATTATGATAAAACAAACATCACAATCTGCACAGAAGTCTATACTTACAGTTAGAAATTGAACAGGCAAATCTTACTCCTGTTTGCTGCTTCTCAGGAGTGAGAGAAAATGCATGAATCATTGAGCACCTTAGGCTGCTGTTACATTACACCTTTCACCGATCAAATAGATCAACAATAAATTGTATTAAATGATTTTGCTACTCAAAGCTGGTACCTTAGCCATGGAATAATTATAAGCTCTAGAACGGAGTCTGAGAGAATGAATAGGGATAAAGTAATATAATCTTTTCTGATGATTAACATTAAACAGGGGAAGTTTAGATTGCATATGAGGAAGAAATTCTTTACTGTATGGATGGTGAGGCCCTGGAATGGGTTGCCCAGGGAAGCTGTGATGCTCCGTCAGTGGCGGTATTCAAGGCCGGGTTGGACATAGGCTTGGATGGCATGGTTTAGTGGGAGGTGTCCCTTCCCATGGCAGGGGGGTTGGAACTAGATGATCTCAAGGTCCTTTTCAACCCTAATTATTCTATGATTTTATGATTATTCTTCCAGTGACCACCCAAATCACTTTCTGACTGGTTGGTATTTACCTAATACTCTTTTAAACAGCATACAGTGTTAATGATCATGGGAGGCATAATATGACCTGTAATATTTTCTGTGACTGTATTATAAAGTTGAACTGAGAAATAAAGTCTATGAAAATGAATAGGAAAAAATATTAATAATTTCATTAACTTTTCTATTCTTATCGAAAAAACTAATTTAATCTATACTTATTTTATTCCCTGGCCCATAAGAATCCTGAAATCTATAAAAATAAAAATTAAACATAAAAAGAAATCAGGATTTGGTAATCTCTACCATTTTTAATCTGGTCAAATGATAAGTAATTTTAAATTTTTTATACTTTTTTACCTAAAATGAAATAAATTCCCAAATGGAAGATAATTTAATTCAAAAACCTGATACTTGAACAAGCAACTAAGCCTGAAAATGTTAAGGCATGATGTTTCAATAATGAAAATGTTTTTTTTTTCCTTCCTGTTTAAGACAAAGAAATATGTGAACATTTGCATTTCTCCACTTATTTATATTGCTTTCAAAAACATTTGCTTTAGAAAATTCACAGATAGTCGTTAGAAATTTCATTAATAGAAATACTTTTTTAAGAAACACACTTTAACACCACCATCAGGAATGTTAACTCAAGCAATTTTTGAAGGATTTGGAATCTGTATATCCTCACGGTTGCTGAAGGCTACCACTTCTGATAAAGTAGATTGACTATAATCTATCCTGAAGTGAGTTTAAAATGTCCTCGGTGACTCCTGGATCAGTGTCAGTGAGTCTCATGGTAATACTCAGCACTGTTTGGTACAGAATCCAAGGACAGGGTTGATAATGGTCTGTGACTTCCTTTAAAAACTTGTTTTCTGGGGCTAGATCAGAGCCTGGTACAAGATAATACAAACACTTTGATTCATGCTTTAAAAGTCTCATGTTTCTGAAACAATTATGCCTTTTCTAATTAAACATTTGCCATGCTATAGTCACAGTAGATGATAATATTTATGTTTCCCCTTAATTAGAGTCTGACATAATACAGAGTCATAACTCAAAATATTTTCCAGATATTGCAAGTGTTACTGAGCTTCTCAGAGATGCTTTGAAAATGATTTAAAAATCAGGTATCAAATAACAGAGGGAGCCAGGATTCATAATTGAAAGATAGTGACTGAGGCATTAATCTGTGAAGTGCATGAATGTTTTCAATTAGTTGTAAATGTTCTTTACACAGTTCAATAAATGAAGCAGATTAGTTTGGAAAACCTGCATACCCTTTCACAGATGGTCTTTAGGACAAGTCAGGGACCTTGAAACTGAGAAACATATGTGAACAGATAAAGTGAAAGGACAGAAAGTAAGAACATGCTAGCTATTATGGTAGAGTAACAGCAAGACATAATGAACCACAGATCCCTTCTGATTTCAATGCCATCTTTTGAGTGGGCACACTGATTTTTCTAAAGTGTAGGACACTTTTACAAGAGCACCATTATATATTCTTGATCACCATCCACATCTATGCAACCGCACCCCAGACAAGAGGAATTTAGGGGTTTGCTGCTGTTGTGGACAAGACTGTCTTGAAACAAAGCATCCTGAGGAAGTCAAAAACAAGTCCCAGAGTTTAGACAGGAGGAAGACAGATGTGCAAAGGAAAAATAAATGTCATACCTGCTCTCTTCATAAAATCAGTTGTCTCTTGGCTGTCAAGGAATTCTTCTTAGATTCCCTATTCTATGTGTGGCTGTGTCTCAGCATTCACACATTTTGTACATCATTTATCACTACCAGCACTAGGAGCTATAACAACATCTGTGGGATACATAGCATGTTTTGGATGAAAGCTCTCCCTGTTACCTTTAACAATGCTGATTGTTTTACATCACCAGTGTTCTACACTTGTCTTCGATGCTTAGAAAATAACATTCTCAGCTGCAGAGCAAAAGGGTTTTGAATAAATATTAGTCAAACAGCAAACATCCTATATATGTTTTATATTAATTTGTATTTTAAACTCTAAGTAATATGGTTTTCACATTCTTTATGAATATCTAAATTAGGATACTACTTTATTAATTGTCCTAAACTTTCCAATCAATAAGGAATCAAGCGTATGTGATTTAAAGTATTGGTGCACTAAGTGCTCAAGTTTGAATTCATGCTTGAGATCTTTGACCTAAGAGGCTCTGACACTGGAGAGACACTGCTGACAGCAATTCCATCTACACTGCGCTTTGGCAGAAGCAATTTTTTCCTTTAAAAGCTATAGTTTTGTGTTGCAATATGATAAATCCCCTGGTACAAACTATCTGCATCATTCAATCTTCAAGAGTGTTGGGCACGAGGAAACTTCCTGATGTACAGAGAGGTCTGACTCATCTGTCACCATGGTGTTCAAGCAAGCTGTCTGAGGCTGCAGTGACAGCAAAAAATACAGCTGAGATCCACAACAAGGACACCATCTCAGGATCTGTGTGTTCCCTGTTTGGAAGTCATGTGCATCCAAAGCTAAGAAGGCAGAGTAATTCCTGCCCTTGGCATTGGCAGTTTCTGGAGGCATCCCAGATGGGAAACTACAAATATGTATTTTGATAGACAAGGTCACAGAAGTGTAGTATTCACCCTTCTCTTTTCAGTTACAGCTGGGTAAGATAGAAATCAGCATTTGGTGGTGGGACCTGTGACGATTCAAACATCCATGTTTTCCCAAATGATTTGGATAATAAGACTAAATCTTAGAATGAAAAAATCAAGCTAGGATGGTATCAGAAAAATTGTGTTGAAGTGCCTAATTTAAGGGCTTAAGTACTGACTTGTTCTTTTGAACTTGTCTTTTCTTATTGACAATGTGGAGTTCATTATTATCTTCATAAATGAGATGAGTAGGACTTTACATAATGATTGGATTTAAGTTGCTCAAAGTTACATCCACTGCAAAAGAATCTGTCAAAAAAATGGGTCTTGACATTTTCTGTTAATTTTAAAATTAGAAAGTTGATGAGAAGACACGTAGTACCAGTGGTTGCAGGTCCAAGAAAATGAGTCCTTTTGTTTGTTTTATTTTTTAGTATGTCAACAAAATACTTGCTATAACTTTGCTCCGATGAGCTGATTTTTGTTATTGAGTTGGATTTCAGTACCTGTTCTGCAATCACCAAAAGACAGACTGCCAAAGAGAACTCTTAATTACAGGCTATATTCTATAAGGATGCTGGGGAGGGACTCTTCATTAGGGACTGTAGTGATAGGACAAGGGTTAATGGGTTCAAATTTAAACGGGGGAAGTTTAGATTGGATATAAGGAAGAAGTTCTTTACTGCAAGGGTGGTGAGGCACTGGAATGGGTTGCCCAGGGAAGTTGTGAATGCTCTGTCCGTGGCAGTGTTCAAGGCCAGGTGTGACAGAGCCTTGGGTGACATGTTTTAGTGTGAGGTGTCCCTGCCCATGGCATGCGGGTTGGAACTAGATGATCTTAAGGCCCTTTCCAACACTAACTGTTCTATGATTCTATGATTCTACTTCTCATTCTTGTACTGTACCTCTGTATATTTGCTGAGACATATGCCCATCACTCATATGCCATGTTCTAGTCTGCTGGATTGTCCTGCTTTATTTTCTTTCCAGGACATGCATATAAAGGGCCATGGCAGTAGATGCTTTAGTCTTGCCCTGAGGTGTTGCCAGGACACAATTGAAAAGATGCTAAGTTCTGCAATCAGTGAAGTTTCCATGTCCCCCAACTTTGAGTTACATGTTTTGTCTAAAGTCTTGGCAGGTTAGTTAAGGTTTCAGGTCCATTTATTATCTGTTTATTTATTTCATGCACTGTCAAGTAGTTTATTAATACTATGTGCAGTTTGAAGCTTTGTAATTTTCATTTATAATAATAAAATAATATGGATAATAAAATAGGGATTGATGCAAAGATAGAAGGAACTATTTTTAAAATAAGATGCTTACAATGACACTGTCATCATAATAATGGGAATCCAGAAAATTCCAAACCCACTGCACAAAATTGGATTTGGATGACAAGCAGTACAATTAAGATGTAGAATTTAAATCTAACTGTAAAAATGGCTATACTCTTTCATATTTTTGTATTATTTCTAAGTTTTATTGGCATTCATCAACTTCATTTAATCCTGTGTGGACCTAGTACTGTTTCCTTAGACACTGACTTTTGCATAGTAAAATAACTCTTTCTAACTTGATGGATATTGGTATTAATGGAGAATAGATGAGCATTAAGTTTCTAGTGTATTCTCAGACATTACTATAATTCACGACTGATAGAAATGGTTTTTTTGGTGTGGGTGAATATTCTTACCAAAATGCTCTTCAGTTTTACATCTAGTGAATATTGTGACAGAAACTTTTACAATTTTATTTGCAAATTAAATACACATTAAATGCTTACTAAATTTTAGTTTATACATGTGTTTGGTATTCCATAAGAGTCATCTGTATTAAAAAAAAAAAAAAAAAAAAAGGAATAATAAAAAAGAGGTTTAATTACATTGAGAATTTTGGGTTTATTGTCAGTGAAGAACAGTTTAATCCCAGCAGTTCTTTCATGTGTTTATGGGCTTTTAAAATCATTGTAATGGCAGCAGAGATTGAGAACATCTGCTGGAGAGATTTTGTATTACCTGCAAATGGAAAATACAAAAAAAATTGTATGGTTCATATCAAGTTCAGTTTCATCATATGAGAATTTATCATGCAGTACCAATGTTTAGACATTAGCTTTAATAAAAATAAGAAAGAAGGCTTTTGAGAACTTATAATTACAATACTTGTTAAGCCATATTTGTCTTCTTTGATAATAAAATGGTTTACAGATTACTCTAGTTTATTGCATATTCACAGTTCAGTTTGGTTTTAAAAATTACTGCCTTTGACTATGGGTCATAAAAATTCTGGAACCTGAATTTACTCCCTGAGAAAATTTTATTCAATACTCTTCTTGGCAGAATGGGTTAGTGGCTACTCTTTTTTGTTTTATAAAAACTGATAGAGATAACGGTCATGCTTTACCAGTTCTAGCCTGCAAGTTTTGTTCCTGCTAAACTTCAATGTGTGTGTGATGTATGCAGCAATCACCAGTTATTAGGCATTTTTTCTATTGGTATTATTCACGAGTACTCTAAAACATGTTTATATAATAGTAAAAACAAAACATTAACAGCACTCCTGTTATAATGATGGATGCTTATACACACAGGAAGGCACATCCTAGCCTTTGGAAGTTTGCAGGAGAAATGGAGGGGTGGAGAAAGGACTTTTTACAGATGCCAAGCCATGAAGACAGAAACAGATACAGGTCTCTTAAATGCTCATCTAGTACCATGCCCCTTACATTATACAGTTTTGATTTTTTCCAAATAGTTTGAATAAATAGTCATAGGAATATCCAGGAAGTCAAAAACTCCAGGCTGAAGTATTTTAGATTTGGTTCGGAAATAGCATTCCTAAGCCATAAGGTGTTACCATCTCTGAAAATTTGGGATCTTTGAGCCTAGAATGGAAACCTGGCTTTTATTACGGCACCCCAGTTGACTCATGAGCACAGCAAAATAATTGAGAGAACCTTGTATGAACACACTGCACCCATGTAAGCTTCCTACAGATATAAGACGATCAGTTGAGATGCATTATAATTCCTCATTCTTAGACTGATAAGGGGACACAGCAGAGCAAGAAATACGCGTGAATAATGTCTGCTTGCCTGACTTTACCTCCACTGATGTTTAATTACTACTCAGTTCAAAAGAGCATCCTGACTATGTCCAAACTGTGTGGGCTAAACTAGGCAGCCTAATCAGACCAAGGATTTTACTAATCCTCAAAAGGTAAAACATTAGCGCAGTGCAGCTTTGCTCACTCGCGCTGACCTTCAGTCTCTCAGGCTCCTGCAGTCTAAGGGGTAGAGGGTTACACTGACAGTAACAAATGAATGCTTGCTTGTGCATTAATTTATATTTGCTTCCCTTCTTAAGATTCACCCTCAGTACTGTTTTAATTTATAAAATTACAACAAGGTTTACTTTCTGTTGGGAGCTGGTTGTGGTTTTTACTTCTATTCAGACTTATTTGACAGATTAATTTCAGATTCAGAGCTTCTTAAAGTCCATTGTTTTAGAAGACTTTAAGTGGTAAAAGGCAAACGTTTAAAGGTTTTCACTGGAGAGCTCTCTTACATGTTTCTGCAAGTGAGCATTAGTTCCAATAATTTGAGTGGCTGCTGTGAAACTGAAGTGATGACAAAAAAGAGGAGGGGTATTTGTAATCAACCATTGAAACTACACCACTGATGCTTTCTGAGTGTATTTATCAGCAGTTTGTTGGGTTTTTTTAAATTGATACCCTGAATCTTCCCAGTAGTTCATTATGATGGATGCCGCTCTGTGTGACAACCAGTAAAAGAAGATGGCTTGTTGATCTTCTTTACTGAAAAAAAAAACAAACCCAAACAACCCCCAGAAGCCATTTTTACCCTCTTATAATGTCTCAAAGAGTCTGGAAGGTTCTTATCATTCAAACTATAGTCTCTTGGGAGACTGGGTGTTGACACGAATACTATTTTCTTTATGATATTCTAAGCTGAATGATTATTAGTCTGCTTGTGGCTTTAAATTTCCACTGCCAGATTAAAGGGTTATTTTTTTTTTTTCTTCTGATTCAAACCTGAAATTGTGCTGTGAAGTATTTAGACAGAGAACAGCAAGCATAGCCTTAGCAAAACTAAGCTATGATTTCCCTCACTTATTTCTTTAATAGAGACATCAATCTCTTTGTCATGGTTTTGTTGTTATACATATAGAACAAACCTCTTTTTTTTTTCAGGCTGATTTATTTTTATTCTAGATTGAGGGAAAAAAAAAAACAAACAAAAAAACTGTAATAGAGAAATTGCAATTTGCTGATTCACAACTGAAATGCTAAACGGAAGCTCTTTCGTCAGGGAGTGAGCTGTATTTAAAGGTGCAGTGAACACTGAATACACATTTTCTTGTGCTATTTATAATATTCTCACTCCATGGGTTTTTTTTTTATCCTATTTACTTTACTAGCTTGCATATGAAACATTGTCAGAGTTTTCCATTTTATATAGCATATTGCATGTGAGACCTGCTCCTACAGACAGTTTAAATATGTTTATAAACCAAGGAGCAGCTAACAGCTCATAGTCATCACAGCTAATACTACCTTGGACATAGATGTGATGATCTGAGAGTAATTACGGCTATATTCTATGTAGTTCGGCTTTAAGTTTTCTGCCTTTTGCTTAGATTTAATGGCTCACAAATCTTTGTTCTCTGTTATTTAATCTGTCCTTCAGAGATCCCAGACTACTCAGGTGCTGCAGCTACACTACGCTAATGTGAAATAAGGTCTTCTTGGAAACTCCTACCTTGCTTTTCTTATGGCCTGCTGATTCTGGTTTGCTCTTTTCGAGCTCTTTTACCAAGTGACCACTTTGCTGGCTCTTAAAATTCACAGAAATCTACAGAAACGTTTCCAAGTGCTATCAAAGTTCTGATTTCATCTTAATTGCTCAATTTCAGAAATTACTTGCAATCATGTATGCATAAGTGGCAAATAAGTTAAAATAACTAGGTCTTAGCAGCATCTGCATCTGTCCATCCAAAAATTTTATTTTAAAAGACCGCATCAAAGGTGTTTCTTGCTCTTTTTATGTGATTAATGGAATATGTTCTTTGACCGCTTAAAATTCAAAGCCAGTATTACTGCAGTGGTTTTTCTGCAGTATTTCACAAGGTTCTTCATATTTTCCTTCCTTCTAAGTTTATCCCAAGCTCTTTTAAACTTTAAATACACTACATCCAACACTGCATTAAAAAAAAAAGTAATCAGCAATTTTATTTTAGTCTGATTTAATAAATGTTTAATCTTTAATTTCTGAGCATATATTTACTATGCAGTTATTTTAAAAAGAAGCATGCTCGGTCCAAAACTGAAAATTTTCCTTCAGAAGAAAAAATTAAAGTTTTCAGTATGAAAGCTTTAAATTCTGGGTTTTGCACATTAGAGAAGACAAATATCAGACTTTGAATGCATAGAATTTTTCTTTATTTTGTGGTAATTGTAATAGAATTAGTGGTTAAGACAGTGGAAACTGTGACTTATTTCCTGGATGTCTCTGAAAATTCATTACTCCAGAATTTTCAGGTGTCATTCTTCTATGCTAACTAACTCACACTTCAACAGTCAGTTAAATTTCTATATATTGAGCAATAGACGCACACATTCATATATACATATATATGTATATAAATCACATGAATCTCTACCGTTTATAATTTATAAAAAAAAATATGCTGCTCTTCTCATCTAACCTCTCAGGACATATCAAGTTGGATGCATTACTCTGGCACAGACAGATGGAAGTATCTTAATCAAAAAGTACTTCAAGACTAGTAATTCAAAACGATTCAAGATCTCAGCTCTCAGAAAAGAGCACATAATGTTTAGTTGCCTTGAAATCTACAGCTTGAGTAAGATACTTAACTGCATAAGGAAAGTGTTAGATTTATAACAGAATTGAGAAAATCTTCTTGCCTTCAGTCTATAAAATATCATGGTTCCAGGTAACAGCAAAACTTTTTTTAAAAAGTCCTTTACTTGCTCTTTACATGCTTAAAATCAACCTCTACTTCATTTTTTTATGCATCTTGTTACTTTTTTTAACTTTTCTTCAGCATATGTATCACTGTTCAATGCCTGAGTTCTCAGAAGACATCTATTTTTCATAGTGTCTCCCAAAGACTGTGCACAGTGACTTTTTCAAACTCTGCCCAAATAATTGCAAAACTTTCCAGATTGATGTCTGGAGAGCATCACCTTCACCTCCTGCTGTGACTATGGGGATCTCAGTCCATTACCAAGCATCCAGGAGATATATGAAGAGAACTGATGAAATGCCAGCTTGCTTCTTGTGATATTTAATGTCATATTCAAAGGGCAGAAGATTTCTCGTCTGCATATGTACCATGGTGTCATGGGTTCAGCAGTAGCAGTCATTTTTCTCCTTCTTGGTATCTGGTGCAGCACTGTGGTTTTGACTTCCGGCCTCGGAACAACGCTGATAACACCACTGTTTTCAGTTACTGCTTGGCAGTGTTTTGGTTTGACCAAGGACTTTCTTGAGTCTCATGCTCTGCCAGGGAGGAGGAGAAGCCAGGAGGAAGCAGAGACAGGACACCTGACCCAAACTGTCCAAAGAGGTTATTCCACACTAGAGCACGTCATGTCCAGGGTGTGAAAACAGAGGGCAGAGACCCGGAAGGGTGCGGTGGTGCACTGGGGGGTTTGCTGCTGAGGGGTGCATTGGCTGGGTCAGGTTTGGTGAGCGGTTGTATTCTCTTTCCTTGTATTTCTCTTGTATTATTACTGGTGGTAGCAGTAGTGATTTGTGTTATACCTTAGTTACTAAACTGTTCTTATCTCAACCTGTGCAAGTTACATTCGTTTGATTCTCCTCCCCATTTCCCTGTGACTGAGGGAAGAAAGAGAGGGAAGTGAGTGAGTGAGAAAACTTCGTGGTTGACTGGACTTAAACCATGACACATGGTAAAGCTGCTAGAAAAAGCAGATATTTAGACTCAAACTTTGTACTGATCCAATTGCCTGGCAGTAACACTAAAATTCTGAGGTTTTGCTATGACTTTGCTATGTCTGTTCATGTTAATCCTTGAGATCAGTAATTCATCGAAAAAAAAACCAAACCTGACCCTTCCTATTCCACTAGACTACATGTCCTAATGTGTTCCTCAAAAAATAGCAATATCTCACTAAGTCGACAAGTTTCTAAAAGGGCTAAATGTATGATCACTGTAAAACATACTGTCATGGGTTAGTTTTTTTTTTTTTCTAGTTTCATGCTATGCCGGGGAGGAGGCAGAGACAGGGCACCTGACCCAGGCTGACCAATGAGGTTATTCTATACCACAGGACGTCACGCCCGGGATGTGGAATACGGGGGGGGGGGGGGGGGGGGGGGGGGGGGAGGAACCGGGAAGTGTGTGGTTTGGGGGCGGGCTCTCGCTGGGGTTTTCCCTCGTGGTCTCTCGGCTCAGTCGGGCGGCAAAACGGTTGTATCCTCCCCCTTTGTATTTACTTTGTCATTATTATTGTTATTGGGGGTGGCAGTAGTGATTTGTACTGTATCTTAGTTACTGGACTGTTCTTATCTCAACCCGTGGGAGTTACATTTTCTTCAGTTTTTCTCCCCATTTCCCCCCCATCAGAGTAGGAGGGGAGGAGGAAAGGAGGGAGGAGTGAAATTTACGGCTTAAACTATGACACATGCATCTCTACCTAAAGTTTTCATTACTGCATTTTTTTTTTATTTCCAGTATAGGGGATTTTTATCTGAAAGATTATTTTGTTTTGGATTGTCTTGTTCCCTGTACATGCAGGTGGAGGAAACCAGTGGCAAACCGTTGACAGCTCTAGGCACTATTTTCAACACTGCTTTGAAATTTCACTGCTGTTTGTGTTCAGACTTACTCATTTTGCAATACAAATTTGACCACAGACATAGCCTTTCAAGAATTGATGCAAAGCTCCTGTAATGAAAATCCCAGAAGGACCTTTCCTGCTATAAACTTAAAATATTGAAGTGACCCTCAATGGACACTAAACCTTCGCAAAGTCCTCTAAAGAAGGTGGAAGGAGCATGGTTTTGAGGTTATAAATCCTTTGCATGGAAAATGCATTACTCAGAATGTTCTGAGAAAGTACCCATAATGTATTATGCTATGCTTTGGTTTCCCAATTTGGAGAATACATTTTGTTTAGTTTTCTTGTATATCTTTCTCCTTCCCTTTTTCAGCTTAACTAACCCTGGTTATTACTTACCACTTTGAGCAGAAGAAGATGTGGTCATATAAAGCAAGATAGCTTGGTCACACAACTGTTGCTGTTGTTCATACACAATGCTGTCAGACTGCCTAGATGTCCCAGTCATGTATACAGGTTCCACAGAACCGAACACTGACAAAATGCGCTTAAAAAGTTGGTCATAAATTAAGTGTAATATGACATGCTATGGTAATTTTACATGGTTAATGTGAAATTCTTCAGGTTTACCTGAAGGAGTACAGTCTATCTCTAAACTAAGTACCTGTAATGCTGTCTACTCCTTTTGCAATCTATCTCCCTGTTGGAGAATATTAATCGATGACATAAATATCAATCTCGCATTTTAGAGATTTAGAAAAATTGAGCGACTTCGCTAAACTGTAAAAGGCTGAGGAAAAACATGAAATAGAGCTTATCTCTTATAATTTAAATAATAAAGTTATAAACACTACTTTTGTAACTAAAGCACAGTTAATGGGGGAAGGAATTTTGCAAATTAGACAACTTCTTTAAATGAAGATAAATTTGCTTCACTTTTTTTTTGTTTTTCTGATTTTATCACACATTGCACAAAATGAGGTTGCATGCATTGCCAAGGATAAAATATCTGCTTTCTTTGAGAGAATAAGGTTTTTGACATAAATTCACAAACTCTTAGAATGTAGGTTATCTTGCAAAACTTTTATTTGCTCTAATTTTATTTTCTTATGGCTTACAAGTGCTATCCCTTAGTAGGATTGGTGTAGCTAACCACACACCCCCTGAGTTCACGTGTTAGAAGCCATTAGGAAGTGTCACACAGTAAGTTGACTATCTCATACTATTAATATTTTCCTGTATTTCCAGAAAGATTTCCAAGATTATCCATAGCTGTTGTTCCGCTTGCTGTGCCACACATTCCCAAGTTCCTTCCTTTCCCTCAGCTTCTTAAACTTTGGGTCTTTGTTAAATGACAAATGTCTCATTTTTCTGGTGTTGCTCATGCATTGGTTCAGCACCTAAGAGTCAACAATCAAGTAAGGGAAGAAAGCAAGCTTGTTTTCAGTTCTGGATGACCTTATTTTCTGATCATTCTGTTTCATGACAGAAAATGAGGCTGATGTCACTTCCACTACATGAACTGATAATTCTGATATTCTGCAAAAGTAATTGTGGTTGGGTTGACATACAGACTCCAGTTCTGGAAATTAAAGGTTTGAAAGATAGCATTGTTTTTTGCTTTTTATGAATCATTTGCCTAACTGTGCTTTTTTCATCTGCATTAACTTTTCTTTTTCTTAAATATTCTGAAATATATTTAACTATTACAAATGCTTTCAACTATACTTTAAAAATATAGTTCCTGGTAATTCTCTTTGTGAAAAAAGAACAGGTTGATTACTTTTTTGATTGTAGTTTATTTCTCTTAGTAGGAGGAAGAAGTGGAAAATATATGTGTTTTCTGTGCTGCAAAGCAGATTTTGTGGTCTCCTGTGGGCTTCCCTGCTTAGAAAAATAGGTTATGCTTTGGGTTTGATTTTTATCGTTATTATTATTCTTGAGTCCATTCTTATTTCTAGTGTTGATGTTTTTCATCTGCAATTCTGAAGCAGTGGCAGATTGTTTTTCTGGGTTAGATAACATAATCAAATAGATCAGTGTCTGAAAGAATATTATCATCTCAAAAAATACTTCTGTTCGAAAATGTTGTGCTTGCTCTTGTTATAACTTACAAGAAACAGACCATATTTCTATAAAGAAAGGAGACATGAGAATAATCTAATTTATTTCAGTGTGTTTACTCTGTGCATTTCATAGCACTATAGCTACAGTCAGTCTCAGTTTCTTGTGTAAAGTCTGCTAGACAGACTCCCCTGCTTCTCTGTTTCTCTCATATAAGCTGGAGTATATTTTAGTTGGAAATCATCATGCTAAAATTGCAAAAGGTGAAGGAGAGATTCACTAGCATATGAAGTACCTGAAAATAATTTTGCATTATTTTCTTTAAATTGGCTATATTTCAGTTTGACAGTGCCTTGTTTAGTAAGATAATATTTTCAGAATTTTCAGTAAGAATAAGTTGTTCTTTATTTCCTCTGTGCAATAGCAAATCATGTATTTTTCAGACTTTATTTAAATTTTTTTTCTTACTCTGAAGTAATATCAGCTTCACAGAAGACTCAGTGTTTCCTGCATACAGAAAATATATGTGTATACATATACATGAATGTATACTATCTAGCTATATGCAATTGCACATAGACATCCCTAATGAATCTTGATAGCAAATTCCTATAGACATATGAATCTTAGTACTTCATATGCAAGTTGGTATGTTTAATGTACAGTTCAAAATCAATGGAAACATGCATTCTGTTACTAAAACCACTCAATTACTTATAGACAGTGCACCTAAATACAAATTATTTTAAGAAACAAAAATTTCTAAATGGCTGTCATAAAAGCCAAAGAAAATACTTAGAGTCAAGTGTTTCCAATTCTCAATTTTTCTTTACTTACTGTTAAAATCTAAATCATTTTATCTCTTGACTTTAGAATATAGGCAAGTGGCCCCACAGAGGCCTCTGAATGATAGACAACATCATATCACAAACTGAAGGAAAGAGATAAAGATCTCATTTGACTGGAAAAGAGAAGGAATGCAGGACCTACTGTGAACTGGAAGACAGTAGCTCTGCAGAGTGGCAGAGGACAGAAGCTGAGAATGATTTATGGCAAATTAGACCAAATCTAGCTCATTTGAGCCAAGAGATAAAATCTGAACATGGGTGGCCTATGATTATATATGAGGTTGTTTTTTTTTAAATAATGTATGACTTGAAGACATCATGGTTAAACAGATAATATAAAACATCTGAAATCCATGCAATTCAGCTGGATTGATACTTTAGCATAAAACAGTGCTTGAAAATATGAACTGAAAATTAAGTGAAATGAAAACATCTATTAGAGTTTCTATTGGGTGGCATGTAGTTTTTAATTAAAATTCTTTTTTTTTTGTTTGTTTATATGCAATCAAAAATGGAATAAGAGGTTAGGACTATCAGGCATCTAAACAAGATCACTGGATTTAGGTATCCAAGTTCAACGAAATGTACATTTCGTTTATACTTTTTGCACAATCAATCAGTGGAGAACTGAAACAGTAGGCAAGCAATGAGAACTGTCATTTCACTATTATTCACTTTAAATTAATTGCTCAGCAAAAATAGGATACACTCAGTCTCAGTCTCAAACTTCATATAATGTAGATTGTTAAATATCACTGACACACATAAAAATGCAGAATACAAAAGTCTGTATCTACCTTTGTTTGCCTTATAACTGTATAAAACCCCCAAAATTTCTCAGTGAAAATTATGACACATAAGATTATGCAGTAACTGGTATAAGCACAGAGTTTCTAATATTTCTGAAATCAAGTTTTCATTGTGACCTAAGCACTTATAAATATCCTATTCATATACCCTGAATTCCAATCTAGTTGTTTCTATAATTCTATGCTCAAACTCCTAGTCAAAGCACTATGCTGATTTTTAGAGATAAGAAATATGAGCAATCGCATAGCAAGGTGAACACTGTATGAACTCCATGCCTTATCTTGAAATATTTTGATAGTACTCTGAAATCTGATGACATCACCTGTAATTTTCTTATTTAAACACAGAAAAATGAAAGGGTTAAGAAATGTCATGCAAAAATATTTTCTGCAGATTAACTTCAGAAAATGTGAACTTATGATTTCAAATACAGAACCAACTTTTTCTTATTTATTTGGATTTTACTCCTGGCACTTTTAGTATACTGCTACTTGGAGGGAGTGGAATTGCCAAAATGCTTTTAGTGATCAGAACTTTTGTACATAGATTTTCCTGAAAAATCCATTCACTCAGTACTTATAAAAAGCAGCTTTGAATCTAATAAACATTTCTGTTTGTTTGAACATCTCAGTTATCTAAATATACAGAATGACCAGCATCTAAATATACGGAAGACCCAGCAGCCTCTTAGAACTCAAAGCATTTTTTCCCCTGGATCTTTGATGCACGTATATAGCATCTTGTAATATTTTTGTTGAACAGAAGCCAGAATGTAAGCAGAAACTGAACGTTCAGTGCCTTGTAAGATATAATGACAGGATAACATAACAACATAAGAAGGATATGGAGGACCAGAGCAAGTCTGGAGGAGGACCACGAAGATGATCAGAAGGCTGGAACACTGCTCCTATGAAGACAGACTCTCTCCTGTGAGAATGCTGAGCTTGTTCTGCCTGGAGAAGAGAAGGCTCAGGAGAAACCTTTTAACAGCCTTCCAATAACTAAAGAAGGCCTACAAGAAAGCTGGAGAGGGACTTTGTACAGGGACATATAGGGTTTGGACAAGGGGTAATGGCCTTTAAGTAAAAGAGCATAGATTTAGATTAGCTATTAGGAATAAGGTCTTTACTGTGAGAGTGGTGGAACACTACAATAGGTTGCCCAGAGAAGTTGTTGCTGCACCATCCCTGGAAGTATTCAAGGCTAGGCTGGCTCAGGCTTTGAGCAACCTGATCTGTGTTCAGTAGTAGCAGTCATTTTTTTCCTTCTTCATAGCTGGGGCAGTGCTGTGGTTTTGATTTTCATCCTGGGAACAATGCTGATAACACTGATGTTTTTAGTTGTTGCTAAGTAATGTTTAGTCTGACCAAGGACTTTCTGAGTCTCGTGCTCTGCCAGGGAGGAAGGGAAGCTGGGAGGAAGCAGAGACAAGACACCTGACTCAAACTAGCCAGAGAGGTATTCCATACTGCAGCACATCATGCCCACCTGTCATCGGTTACGCAGTAGCAGTCATTTTTTCTCCTTCTTCGTAACTGGTGCAGCACTGTGGTTTTGATTTTGGGCCTGGGAAAAAGTGGGGACAGTTACCTGGAAGGATTCTGTCACTGCTCAGGTTGGGCTGGGTATCAGTTGGCGGGGGGTGAGCAGCTGTATTCTCTTCCCTTGTTATTTCCCTTATCATTATTATTATTGGTGGTAGCAGTAGTGGTTTGTGTTATACCTTAGTTACTGAAATGTTCTTATCTCAGCCCATGGGAGTTACATTCTTTTGATTCTCCTCCCCATCCCTCCAGGAGCAGGGGGAGGAAAGGGGGGAGTGAGCGAGCAGCTGCATGGTTCTGGGTTGTCAGCTGGACTTAAACCACGACACAACCTGGTCTAGTGTGGGGTGTCCCTGCCCATGGCAGGGAGCTTGGATCTAGGTGATCTTTTAAATCTCTTCCAACACAAACTATTCTGTTATTCTACTATTCTATGATAAAAATAATTGTAAATAAGATGCTTTATTTCCTAATAATGATGCTATAGATGCAAAGGTACCATCGTCAGCAACCAACCAAAGAAATACTGGGGTGTGTCCTGAATCCCACAGTTCTTCAAAAGCAGTAGAACCACAGCAGTAGAACATGTATTATATAGGTAATCTTAATGTTTTAAAATAATTTTCTACATGGTGAGCACATAAATTCTATTTATTATCTAACCTAACAGAATCCAAACCCACAATTTCTCTAAAACTACCTGAAAGGAGGTTGTAGTGAGGTGGGGGTCAGTCAAGTAGGTAACAAGTGATAGAAAAGAGGAAACGGCCTCAAGCTGCACCAGGGGATGTTTAGATTGTATATTAGGAAAAATTTCTTCACTGAAAGGGCTTTCAAACACTGGAAGAGGCTGCCCAGGGCGGTGGTGAAATCACTGTCCCTGGAAGTGTTCAAAAACCACGTAGATAAGGCTCTTAGTAACATGGTTAATGGTGGTCTTGGCAGTGCTGGGGGAATAGTTGGATTTGATGAACTTAAAGTTCTTTTCCAACCTAGCTGATCCTATGATTCTATGATTTTGGGATGCCTGAACTGTAGTGCTATTTGTTGAAGATTTGATATATCTGGTATTAAACTAATTGACACTAGTGAGGGGAAAAAAGTCAAATGCAGGTTTTTAGGCTCTCTTTTTCTGATAACAGTAATATAGAACACAGTGTCCTGGTAACTGCCCAACATTTGCACCAAAGCTGTGATAGGACATATGAAGGTCATCTTATGGAACCAGAAACAAAGGACCCAGCATTGTCAGGGACATACTTTATTAAAAGATACATCCTCCTAATGTTGAAGAGATCCCAACTCCTCTTCACTGTTTTATGAGGAAATCACTTTAATCCCCTCATCATGTAGATGTATTTGACACTTGGTTTTACAGTTCAACCACAATGGAACAAAATTAAAGTCTCACAGAGCAATGCAGTGATATTCTAACTGCATAATTAGAATTTAATTTGAAATACTGTAGACTATTACCAAGAAATGACTGGTTTTTAATTGCTGTTTATAAAATAATATTAAACACATCTATAGATAAAACATTTATAAGTAAAATAATTTAAAGACGTGCAAATAATATACATTACATAATTATTGAGCATACATACAGGCTTCTTTAATTTCATGAATCTTGCTGAATGTGCGGTTTTCTTTTTTGAACGATATAATAAACTATTTTAGCTCCACTAAGGTAACTTGTTTCTGAAAATGCATGAGGTAATCTCACTTTCTGTGTCCTGTTTGAAAAATACCATGCTGCAATTTTTATACTATGCTATCCTCTTGCATAGTGTAAAGACTTCTTCGATCAAGGCTGGAACTCAATGTCAAGACTGAAGTTGATTCAGATTGAATTATCTCTCAAAGTGCTAATGGCTACCTGCATTTAACTGAAAATACTTCAAGAGTAAACTTAGTGATTAGAGACTTTAACTTTCCTAATATATTTTAGTCCTAGTTAAGAATTAGATTATAAATATTTATTTCTTTCTTAATCAAGAAATACAGATATTGAGAGAAGACTGAAATAAAAAAATATCCCTGAAGTCTGGCTTGAGTTTTCACAAAGATGGAGCCTCCATCCTATTCACTCTATGTTGCTCTCCTCCTATTTGATAAATATTATGCTTTATAATTAAATATAACAATATACTTCCCTGTCGTGGTTTAAGCCCCTCAATAACTCACCCAGTTCATTCACTCACTCACTCCCACCTCTTTCTTCCCCCAGTCCTGGGGGAATGGGGAGGAGAATTGAAAGAATGCAACTCCCACAGGTTGAGATAAGAACAGTTTAGGAACTAAGGTATAACATAAATCACTACTGCTACCACCAGTAATAATAATTACAAGAGAAGTACAAAGAAAGAGATACAACTGCTCACCAAGCCAGACACAGCCAGTGCACCCCCCAGCAGTGCACCCCCCACAGCTCCACCACCACCTTCCGGGTCTCTGCTCTCCATTTTCACATCCTGGACATGACGTGCTGTGGTATGGAATAACCTCTTTGGTCAGTTTGGGTCAGGTGTCCTGTCTCTGCTTCCTCCTGGCTTCCCCTCCTCCCTGGCAGAGCATGAGACTCAGAAAGTCCTTGGCCAGACCAAAACATGACCAAGCAGTAACTGAAAACACTGGTGCTATTAGTGCTGTTCCCAGGCCCAAAATCAAAAACACAGTTCTGCACCAGCTACCAAGAAGGAAAAAATGACTGCTGCTGCTCTACCCATGACATTCCCCTTTATATCCAGTTAAGAAATTTTAGACTACCTAAGCTAACAGTTAATCAGAAAGTTTGTTAACAGTGAATTGCTTTTTCAGTTAACTAGATTAATTTTGGTTATAGAGGGTTGTATCAGTAATCTCACTGAATTACAGCCTGCATCCTACATTCATGAAGCATATTATTTAATACAGATACAGCAGCTATTCTCTTGGCTGTGGTAGCAGGTAGAGAACCAATGAACTGCAGGCATGAACTACAACTCTTCTAACAAGATGGTCAACATCTTGTTACCAGGGGCTATAAGAGGTTATGTCCTCTGTGTAATGGCTCTGAAAGATACTTTCAGTTTTGTCTCACCAATAGGTTTCTTATTTCCGTTGCCCAAAACAAGCTCAAAACATAAGAAAATAGAACTACGACAGCTATAATAGGAGCTTAAGAGCTTAGTGAACATGTGGGAACTTATGTGTAGACACACAAACTTACAAGTTTAAATCTGATGTTACATTTGACATTTATTTTTTAATTTTAAATTTTTCACAGCAAAAGAGCTTTGTGGGTTTTATAGAACGTTCAGTGTCTCCTGTAGAGCTCTCTGAAGCCATGAGGTATTTCCTTCTTCAGCTGGTAGCCTGAGAAGAAATCTCTTAGCTAATTTGGTGTTCTTTGTTATATCTCTGTAGGAGCTTTCAGATCCAGTTCAACGAAATCCTGTTGTCAGGAGGTAATCTACTGCAATGGACGTTAGATCAACTTAGCAGTTGTTAAAGAAAGCTGAGGGCTTAATTTCAGAGAAAAGAAACATATCCTTGTCTAGAAACCAAAACATCGTCCTAAGAAGACAAAAAGAAAACAAACAAACAAAAAAATGAACAAAAGAAAAAAGATGAAGTGGTTGTTTACAGGGATTAATGATAATTTTTCTCTTTTCCTCCTAGACTAAAATATATATTACTATCCTCCTGCTCTCATGATTAATTATAGAATGCATTATTATAGGAAGAGGTAAAGGATGTGGGAAGCACAGAGGGTTTTGTTTATTTGTTTGTTGTTTATTCATTTGATTGTTTGGCTTTAATTATCCCCAAATGAATCAAAATCTCTAACTCAGTGAAACTTGGGTGAAACTTAGCCTCATAACCTTATAGAAGTAAAGCTTATGATATAATGCTCTACCCCGTTGGTTAAGAAAAGTATCTCTCTAACAATTTCCTCTATTTTTTAAAAATATCACTGTCTTTCCAAAGAGTTCCATTACTACAGATTGTGAGAAAAGTAGAAATTTTACTTTCTTTCTTAGGAGCATTGGAGTCCTAAGAGACACTCAGGTGATAAAAATATGCATGTGCCTGGCTGCAAATAAGTCATATTCCTCAAGCAAGCAGCAATAGATTTCCTTCTCTTTGCTATCTTTGTGCAATTGGGTACCACTATTGTCTTCAATTTAAGCATGTTCACCTTTTGGGGAAGATCGCCTTATTGTTTCCACTGGATCAGCAAAAAGCTTTACAATCTTAAGACTGATTTTTGATGAAATTAAGACCAATCTAGTCAACAAGGGCTGCTTGCAACTTTCCATGCTCTCACCTCAATAACTTTTAAACTCATTAGTTTATTGAAAGGTAATTGAACAGAGAGGTAAAGATCTTAATGTTCCGTTGTTAATTATATGTCATCTAGGAGTCTATGGCTGTGTTCCTGCTTATCAGCTGAGAAGCACCATTATCTGTGGTCCCTTTAACATCCAATCCAGTGCATCTATTTCCTTTCTCTGGAATTAGGGGTTAGTAGAAAAGCTTCTGGGACTTCCTCCTTTCCTTACCTAATTTTGCTTTCCTTCTGTTAAATTAACTGACAGTGTCAATTTTCAGAAATAGAATAAAATCTGTCTATGAAAGATGGGGATTCAAAGACAATAGTACACTGTATGAAAAGTAGGGACCTTACTACCATTTTGAAAACCATGAACATGAACATGGCATTTAAATTTAGTGAATAGATTGTGGTGTAAAACTGTTAACATTTTATTACTAGTGAGTACTACTAAATAAGGAGGAACTGCAGCTCAGCTGTCAGAACTGAAGTAGAGCTGGCAGGAGATAAACAGTTTAAATAGATTTTTGCCTGTAGTTTGAGAACATTTGATATGGAAATTGCTGGGAAAGGCAGTAAAAATAGGATCCTTTTAGGTCACTCGTGAGTTCTAAAAACCAGCAGTGGGATGCATGTCCTATAGGCAACACCATTTGTAAATGACTTCTGTGGGAACTATTAATAAACAAAATTAGTAGAGATCAGAATAAAAATTATAAAACTGACATTTTTTCCTCGCTGAACTTGCCTGTTGGAGGGAAAGATTCCCTAGTGGGTCATCTGTAATAATGAGAATATAGAGGCAACCGTTAATGAGAATAAATGTATTGGGAGCTTTTTGAAGTTTTTAAGTGCCAATAGATAATCTGCAGTTCTCCTTAACTGCAGGGGAAAAGAGATTCAGGTCGATGGGGAAAAAAGACTTGAAAATGTGGCACTCTGTTCCTTGATTTAAGTTCTCAGATGACCATGCTAGAAAAAGGAAAATTGGTACAATAGACAATAAAAAATACAACCTCAAGAGGGCAGGCATTTATCCTTTACAATAATCAAAAAGTATGGGCAAGAATTTTTCAACAATAAAATTAAATATGGAGCTATTGAAAAATCAAATAAGGCCTTAGAGTTTATGGCAGTGACTCTATTTCTTTTATAATAACATTTGGAAGCTACTCTTTGCTTAAATCTGATAAATGATTCTTTGTGTGTTACAAAATTTCAGTGTCCACATGGAGGAGCCCAAAGGGACAATAGCAGAGGTAGAGATACAGTTTTCATAGTGTGTGCTAATATCAGGCAAAAAAAAAAGTAAGGATTTAATCCTTCTTCTAAGACAAAGCTTTCAAAAGACCAGAATTTCTCTCTCCTTTGTCACACATTAGGGAAAGTTAGAAGTTTGAAGAATTAAACAACCATGGAGTAGAAAATTCAGTAATATAATCGTACAGATTTAAAAAACAGCTTTGCATTTTCTTTTTTTTCCTCGTAAAAAACAGTCAGCAGAAGAAAATGTGGAAAATTTAAAAGAAAGTAATAAATACACCTGTAGGTTTGGAGACCCTGGTTGTCATAAAGAGAGGATATAATTAACAGAACTGTAGCAAAATAATTTTTAGAATGACTTTTTATTTCCAAAAGCATTATTCCATCTCCATTGGTGACTTCTGTTCAGAAATGTTCTCCCTGTTGAAGAAAGTGAAATGAATTTAAATTGTGTTAAATATATATATAAGTACATCTATATGTGCACACAGATGTCTATATGAATGTATTCAAAATGTTGCACTATACTATAATAATTAAGAATTGTATTTATATGTAAGAACTAAGAAGTAACACATGTTACCATTGTTCCTATACTTCTATTAAATTTCTCATTCTAAAGGTTATCTTTCCTGTTACAAAAATAAATCTGCATTCCCAATGTCACATTCAATGGGACATAAGGGAGAAAAAAAATCACATATTTTTTAACATTACCATTTCCCATTCCCCACTCCACCTCCCCCAAGGTAAAAATAAAATAATAAAATAATAAATAAATAAATAAATAAATAAGAGAAGAAAAAAGTAAAAAGAAGTAAGACAGTAAGAGAAGAAGAAAAAGGAAAAGAAAAGAATCATAGACTCAACTAGACTGGAAAAGGACCTTAAAAAATCAGAGTCCAAACATTAAAAGAAGATAATAGAAAAAAGGAAAAATAAAGGAAAAAAAATAAGTTGGAAAAAAAAGAAAAAACACAAATAAAAATAATGCATCTGAGTCACAATTAGGGAAAATTGTTTTCAACCAGCTGAAATTACTGCTTCTTCAGAATGGAAACACATATTTTTTGTCTGGCAGGGGGTAACTTTTTTCATCTTTTTTTCTCTAGCTACATTTGTTTAGCTAATGAAGTATTTACCTCTGAAAAATCATTCCTTGCTTTAAAAATTCAGCATCTCCTTTGGATTTCTCGAAGTATATTCAAGTGACTAAAAATTGCTACTAATCTAGTGGTGGTTATAAAAATAATATTTTACTGATTGATTAAAACAGTCTATATAAAAATTTGACTGATTACCCTCCAACTGCCCCAGTATTCCCATGGTGGGTGTCCTGGGTTCAGCAGCAGTAGTCGTTTTTCTCCTTGATAGCTGGTGCAGTGCTGTGGTTTTGATTTCCGGCCTCGGAACAACGCTGATAACACTGATGGCTTTAGTTGTTGCTAAGTAATGTTTACTCTGACCAAGGACTTTCTGAGCCTCATGCTCTGCCAGGGAGGAGAGGAAGCCAGGAGGCAGCAGAGACAGGGCACCTGACCCAAACTAGCCAAAGAGGTATTCCATACCGCAGCACATCATGCCCACTATATAAACGGGGGGCAGTCACCCAGAAGTGCTATGTCACTGCTTGAGTTGGGCTGGGTATCAGTTCGCAAGTGGTGAGCAGTTGTATTCTCTTCCCTTGTTATTTCCCTTATCATTATTACTATTGGTGATAGCAGTACTGATTTGTGTTATACCTTAGTTACTGGACTGTTCTTATCTCAGCCCTTGGGAGTTACATTCTTTGATTCTCCTCCGCATCTCTCCCAGAGCAGGTGGGGGGAAGAAGGGGGGGTAAAGGAGTGAGCGAGCTGCTGCGTGGTTCTGAGTTACCTTCTGGGCTTAAACTGCAACCGTGGACAATTCAGTAATGATTCTTTTCAGTTACTGACTGATATTGGTCAGGTGCAATGGCTTTGCTGTGTTCCTGAATTTGTGCAAATGCAAGCTATTATAGTTCTATACTTAATTATGGGTATTAAATACTGTGCCACCTAATTCATTTTTCAGGTTGTCATCAGGTCACATATAGACAATGAACAAAGATTTATTTTCTCCTTGAAATGAGAAAAGCTTAGGTTGTTCTAACCTTTCTGTTCCTGTCCACTCATTCATCATTTGCACCACTCAAACTAAAAATAATAATGAAGATCATTCAAAAATTGAAAGAATATAAAAATAAAGGAAGATGCATTTAGAAAGACTTTAATAATGATTGCATGCACTTTGTTAAAACTTATGGCAGATACTAACATTATAGGGCAAGATACAGGCCCTTAATGAATTTAAGCCTTTCCACTTTGCAGATGCGGGAGACTAGAAATTATGATCTCAGGCCAATTATCCCAATAGGTGGTTCCAGCCAAAGTTATCTCCCCCATAGGGTCTACAGTTTCCTGACAACATCAGAGATCTGACCACAGCACAGACCTGAGTGTACATGAGTACAGATTTGTGCCCCTCTTTGAAATCTAATGCAGTTCTCCAGCTACATATCTCTTCTCATACTCCTGATGGATTGCATCACCTGGAATCCCAGAGTAAAGAGCCATGGCAGAGTCAGATAATAGTCCAGGGCACGGCAAAATAGAGTGGATGGTCCAGCTGCCACCAGGCGTTAGTACTACAGTATTTTTGCAGAGCATGGTAGTTTTATGTAACACTACCAGACATGCTGAAACACTGATAGTAGGATGTTTACAGGATTAAATGAATCAGTATTTTAATACTGCTATTGTTATGATTATTTCTTCCGAAGAAGGAAGCTACAGAGAAATGTACGATTAAGGAGCTCTTGCCAGAAACTGTTGGAGTTGACTGCTCTACCATGCCAATGCATCCCTGATACGATGCAGTTGTCTGCTGGATTTGGCTCCTATGCAGTTCAGCTGAACTTAATTTCTGCTTTGTTGTGGTTTAAGTCTCTACCCCCCCCCCCTGCAGTTTTCTCACTCACTCACTTTCCCTCTTTCTTCCCCTAGTCCCGGGGGGATGGGGAGGAGAATTAGAAGAATGCAACTCCCACAGGTTGAGATAAGAACAGTTTAGGAACTAAGGTATAACGCAAATCACTACTGCTACCACCAGTAATAATACAAGAGAAATACAAGGAAAGAGAATACAACTGCTCACCAAGCCTGACCCAGCCAGTGCACCCCCCAGCAGCGAACCCCCCACAGCTCCACCACCACCTTCCGGGTCTCTGCTCTCCGTCTGCACATCCTGGACATGACGTGCTGTGATATGGAGTAACCTCTTTGGTCAGTTTGGGTCAGGTGTCCTGTCTCTGCTTCCTCCTGGCTCCCCCTCCTCCCTGGCAGAGCACGAGGCTCAGAAAGTCCTTGGCCAGACCAAAACATTACCAAGCAGTAACTGAAAACACTGGTGCTATCAGTGCTGTTCCCAGGCCCAAAATCAAAAACACAGCACTGCACCAGCTACCACGAAGGAGAAGAAATAACTGCTACTGCTGAACCCATGACATGCTTTTAGACTGCAACATCGCTTCGAAACAATGATCACTGGTCACAGATTTCATAAACCAGAAATCTGGCATTATTTTTTTATTTTTTTACCAAAAATCAAACTGCGATTTTTTTCATTAAGTCAAAAACTGTTAACATTTCTTCAGTTACTGTGTTATCTGTTTCCAGGTTTATAGCCTTGTAGGGTCTGCTGAACAAGAGAATGTGCTGCAACAACTTTCAGCTGTAAAAATGTCTTTTTCTCAGAGTTGGTTGAAACACTTTGGTTGCTGGCACAATTTTATCTCTCTTTCCCTGCTCTCTCATCCTCTTTCTTCATGTAAATATTATGAAAAATAACTATGAATAAAAAAGAAAATCTCTTATACCTTACAGTGCTGTAAGCAGTCACAAACATCTATTTTCCTACAACATTCAACAGGTTTCCTTTTATCACTGTGCCTAGATTTTCTGAAATGTGATGGCTTCCTTCACTTTCATTGAAACTTTGGAGTTTTATATCCTGTTATAACTGTTTAAATAACTCCTCTGAGTGTTTGGTTGTTCCATTAGCATTCTTTCTTTTATATTTCTAGAAATGCTACATCAATAGCATTAACACAGGTAACAATAAGACGCATTACCTCACTTTGCATGCATCTTATTATAATGACTGATATCAAAACAAGTACTGGTGCCTTTTCTGCTCTGCAGTTCTTCTGAACTGGACAAAGCCAAGGTCTGTTAGATTACTGAGCTGTAAGTAATTCCCGTCTTATCCACCACTGTATAACTTCTCCTATTAACACTCCCTGCACTGGCAAAAGTAACCAAGCCTCCATCTTCAGTGACTAAACTGTCACTGTAGTTGTAGTGGTAGCAGTTACACAGCAAGCAATTTTCAGATGGTGAAAATATCTGGCAAAAAAAAAAGCGCTAGTTTCTATGGCGGAGCAGTATAACCAAGCAAGCAAAACAGAGAAAGGCTTATCTGTCACACTCTTAATACCTTTTATCAAGGCAAGTACAGATGACCTGCATAGACTAGTGAGTAATGACAATCTACAGGAGTCCTGATACCAGGGCAAAAAACCTGGGCAGGAAGCTGAAGGCTTTAAGTGTTCTCTTGCAAGTCCTAAGCTTTTTCTATTACACTGACAGAGCTATAGATTAAACCAGAACCTGCTCTGATCCTGCTGATCCTGCTCTGAACCTTGAATGTCACTTTCAGGTGTAGTTTATCTGGAAACTATTTAACTGAAAAAAAAAAACACCTAAAAGTCCAGAAAGCAAACAAAGCCATTGTGACTCTTTTATCCCTGGCTAATTGTAAAACTATCAAACAGAAGACTAATTCTGTAAGTTAACTGCAAATCATAGGTTACTTTAAATTCGTCATGCTCTTATCTCCTTGTGCCATGCTGAGCTCGAAGTCATCAAATTTATCTCTGCATCTTTATATGAAGAAATTTCAAATATTTTCCCTATTACATTTAGACAGTTTTGAAGAAAGTGGTTCTAAGTCACCTATAAAAATGCAAAATTGAATACATAAAATTTCTGAATAGATGTGTGCCAAACTCTAGGCAAAGCTCTTTCCTGGAATATGTGCAAGCAATCCATGAAAACTGGCCATTGTTCACCTCTGTGTTTTGGTTTCACCTGTTTTGTGATAAATTAATTTGAAGTGAAAACATTTAAATTGGTATTTTTCTATATGTACAGGAAAGGGTAAATCAAACAATTTCAAGATTAAATAAGATGCCTGTCTGGGTCATAATTCTTCAAATTTTCATCCAATTTTTCCTCAAGAACTATATTTGAAAGACCTTAGTTCTTTTGTCACACTGTTTGTCATCCTGGTTTTCATAACACTAGTGTTTCAGTCAATGGCTTGCTGTCCAGGTGGAGACCGGTGACAAGCAGCATTCCTCAGGTGTTGGCATTGGGACCAATTCTGTTTAACATCTTTATTGGTGACATGGGCAGTGGGATTGAGTGCACTCTCAGCAAGTTTGCTGACAACACTGTTATGTGGTGCAGTCAACACGCTTGAGGGAAGGAATGCCATCTGGAGGAAACTTGACAGGCTTAAGAGGTGGGGCTAAAGCCAACTTTATGAAGTTCAATGAGTCCAAGTGCAAGGTCCTGGACCTGGGTCAAGGCAATCCCAAGCACAGTTACATACTGGGTGGAGAATGGATCAAATGCAGCCCTGACGAGAAGGACTTGGGGGTGTTTGTTAACAAGAAGCTCAATATGAGCCAGCAGTGTGCACTTGCAGCCCAGAAAGTCAATCATATGCTCCGCTACATAAAAATAAATGTGACCAGCAGGTTGAGGGAGGTGATTCTCCACTTCTACACCACACTCGTGAGACCTTACCTTAAGTACTGCATTCATCTCTGGGGTCTCCAGCATGATAATGACATGGACTTTTTGGAGCAAGGGTGGTGAGACACAGGTACAGGTTGCCCAGAGAAGCCCCATCCCTGGAAGTGTTCAAAGCCAGGTTGGATGGGGCTTTGAGCAACCTGGTCTAGTGGAAGTTGTACCTGCCCATGGCAGGAGAGTTGAAACTAGATGCTCTTTAAAGTCCCTCCCAACCCTAACCATTCTATGATTCTATGAAATTGTAGCAGGTACACTCCTTCCCCTTCATTAGAAGAATTTTAATGAACCTTAGAGTAGAACTAGTCAAATCCTGAGGATACTGTCTACGCTATATTAGTCAATTTATTACTACCATGCAATTGCTATTCTTTAAAAATGGAATAAAAAAAGACTATGAGAATTCAACCTTAAAACTTTTCATAGTTATCTTCATATTGACACTATATTTCTATTCCTTTGTATTTACACTGATTCTTACCCTGTATATAATGACTATAAAGTTCAAGACTTTTACATCTCCATTTAAATTTAATGACAGTAAAATATTATTTTCATCATCCTTGAAGAAAATTCTTTCTTTTATTTGTTTCTTAACATTTCTGTATTTTGTGTTGCTTAACCGTGCTGAACCATCTAAGGTCTATCATACTCCTTAAAAATCTCTGAATAAGAGAACTGAAGTGTTACGAATAATAGCTCTGTAATTTCAACATGTGCTACATTTCTCATCTTAAAGGGTTTTATTACAAAGGTTGATACTGAATGAATAACTTGTAGAAATAAGATGTTTAATAGAAATGCAGACAACTGCAGCAGCTTGTTCGAATCTGTCTATGGAAAATCTAAGAAACAGCAAAGTTAGTTTGAAGGACAGACAAGGGAGCTGGTTTAATACAATCTCAGTGTTAACACCTGTTTATCTGATATCATTCCTTCTTATCTAAAATCAGAATCTAACCTGTGCTAATATGCAAAGCCTTTTATCTTGATAAATCTGAATATTACAGAAATTTAGGTATGAAAAATAAATGAATGCTGCCATATCCAAACACTGCAAATTGGCAGATGTATGATTTCACAGAGCAAAGATAAATATTTCCTGGATTTGGGATTTTGAGAAAAGGGACATTTCTGTTTCGTGGTTAAAAACCTCATAAGAGCATGGCCAGTTTTAATGTTTTATGGGTGGTCCAGACAGAGAATAATGAAACAAAATATTTGCCTCTGTCTGTACCTAGTTCCCTATAGACACCATTTTTAAATATTTTCGCATACTATGTCTAAGATAAAAAAGACAATATTTTGAAATGCTATGAAAAAAATACTAATTTTTTATTACACCAAATAGAAGGTGAAGAATGACAGTACTTTGCTAACTTCCAAGAAAAATAGCGTGCAAAATCTATTCATGCTCACTGA
This sequence comes from Myiopsitta monachus, assembly GCA_017639245.1. Taxonomy (NCBI): domain Eukaryota; kingdom Metazoa; phylum Chordata; class Aves; order Psittaciformes; family Psittacidae; genus Myiopsitta; species Myiopsitta monachus. The sequence continues at coordinate 6,434,486 of CM029918.1, forward strand.
AATTAAGTTTTTATTTATACAAAAAGATTAAGAATTAAAAAAAGATATTATGTGAAATAATAACAGTGTCTTCCCGACAAGAGATCTGGACATAAATGGAAATAAATTAAGCACTATGTTTATTAACTAAAACTGTTCTTAACAAACTATTAAATCACATTTAATTCTAGGCATATGACCTGTGTTTCCACATGTCTACATATATGCAAATATATAATTAAACAGCAATGTTAGAAAGGTCTCTTTTACATAAGATATAAAAAAAAAAAAGGTCTAAAAACTAGATTGGACATATAGAATAGCACATACATGAAACATATTCTAAAAGCCATAAAGCTGATTGAACAATGCTATATATTGAAAATGCTGTGTTATTTTAAAATAAAGGATTGAAAAGTGTGTCTGTCTGTGACTGGTTAAGCAATAGTGGGGCCAAAAAAAAAGTCACCATAATTGAAAAATGATCAGGTACATTTTGTTATTTCTCAAGTGTTACTTTGAAGCATTAGCTTCAAACTGCTTAAACAAGGAAATTCAGTAGACATGTAATTTACACAAAAATTACAAACACAACTTTTCAAGGAGCAAAAATTTCCAGAGTATCTACTAATTTATCCTCCTTATATAATAAATGTCTAGAAAAATTGTATGCAAATGTGTATACCAGTGGTAGCTTGCATATTTGATAAGAAAAAGTATTCTGCACAGTATTTACAACAAAATGCCTTAAATTACAGGGCACATCACACAGTACGCAGAGAGATCATTATATTTCCCAGAATCCTTGTATAGTAACAGGTCACCATTGTTGTGTGTTATTTGACTAAGGTACTACATGTTCACACTGTGCTTGTAATTGATAATGACAGTCATTAAACAGTGCTATATTTGATTTATATTATTCACTAAACTTGAAGACAGCTTGAATCTCCTGTCTGATTCTCATGACTTTTTAAGTGTAGAGCTCTTGTATACTGAACCTCTTATAACTATGACAACTGTGTGACTTCGTAAACCTTTAGGTGAAACGTGCCAAATGAGTGAAAAAAAAGTATGCCAGAGACTCAAAATCCAAAGAGAAGGAATAATAAAACTGGCAAGCTGGTTTAGCACTGGGAAGGGGGCAAAGCAGAAATTTTTCAGCACTTCGTGTACTTAGTAAATGTTTGCTCTAAATTTTTAAGAACTGGTTAATTAATTGGGGACTTGCGTGGTCTTTTACAAGGTAACGACAAAAAGAGCTCCCTTCCCTCCAGGGTGTTGACTGCACTGTCCTGTAGTTCTATCAGGTTTCCTTTTTGCCCTTTATTAAAATGGGGGTTATATTTCCACTTTTCTCTAAAGTTTCTCTCAGCTTTGTATTTTTTTCACTAAGATTCTTGTTATGAGCCATTATAGGAGATAAGGTGTTAGACTAAATGGTTTGTGGGTTTTGTACCACTTCCTACACTCTTAACCTCCAAAATTATTTTTCCAGATTTTAAAGTATTCTATTTGGTGTATCCTTCAAACACTTTATAAATTATTTTTGCTATCTCAATCTGAATGGTAACACTTTTTTTTTTTAACCTAGGAATTTTAATAAATTACAAAGTTACACATGGTTTCAGAAAATTCTGCTTAGGAAACAATTAGAAATCAAATTAGAAAAGCAAGATCAAGTGTCCACTTAGTGTCCACCATTCCCAGTACACCCTTCAGTTCTTTCCTAGACCTGGGCAACAGCAAAGCTAGCTATCTTTAAAAGCGATTGGGACTGGATGATAAGGATTACATTTGAGCTGTCAGACTAAGGAAGCTTCACTGGCCTTCTTCATACAATGAGGAATATACACAATAGTTGGAAACGTGACGCTCCAGGGCAGTCTTGGTTGCAGCAATCATGAGATGGACAAATTCAAGATCCTCAGGAAAGTGAGAAGAGTGTGTAGCAAGCTCACTGCCCTGGGCTTCAAGAGAGCAGACTTTGGCCTCTTCAGGAACCTGCTCAGTAAGGTCCCATGGGATATAGCCCTAGAGGGCAGGGAGCCCCAAGACTGTTGGTTGATATTCAAGGATCATCTACTACAACCTCAGGAGTGTTGTGTTCCAACTAGAAGGAAGTGCTGCAGGAGGGCAAGGAGACCTCCTTGGATGGATTAGGAGCTGCTGAGGAAAATTCAAAGGAAAAAAGAGTCTTATAAAAGGTGGAAGCAAAGACAGGTGGCCTGGGAAGAATCAGGGATGTCGTCTGGGAAGCTAGGGACCGGGTTAGGAAAGCTAAGGCTCACTTAGAATTCAACTTGGCTAGAGAGGTGAAAGATAACAGGAAGGGATTCTATAGGTACATAGCGGATAAAAGACAGACTAGGGACAACGTAGGCCCTCTCCGGAAGCTATCGGGAGAGCTGGCTACCCTGGATTTGGAGAAGGCTGAGGTTCTTCATGACTTATTTGTCCTCAGTCTTCAGTGGCAAATGCTCTGACCACACCACCCAAGCCTTGGAATGCAGACGCAGGGACAATGAGAATGAAGAGCCTAGGCCCACTGTAGGAGAGGATCTGGTTCAAGACCATCTTGAGAACCCGAAAGTGCACAGGTGCATGGGACCTGATGAAGTCCATCCACGGGTCCTGAAGGAGCTGGCGAACGAAGTTGCTACGCTGCTGTCCATCATTTTTGAAAAATCATGGCAGTCAGGTGAAGTTCCCGATGACTGGAAAAAGGGAAATATGACCCCATTTTCAAGAAGTGGAAAATGGATGACCCAGGGAAATACAGACCAGTGAGTCTCACCTCTGTGCCTGGCAAAATCTTGGAGCAGATTCTCCTGGAAAGCATGCTAAGGCACATGAAAAACAGCAAGGTGGTTGGTGACAGCCAGCATGGCTTCACTAAGGGGAAATCCTGCCTGACCAATTTGGTGGCCTTCTATGATGGGGCTACGGAACTGATGGACAGGGGCAGAGCAGTTGATGTCATCTATCTGGACTTGTGCAAAGTGTTTGACACTGTCTCGCATGGCATACTTGTCTCTAAGTTGGAGAGACATCAATTTGATAGGTGGATGACTCCATGGATAAAGAACCAGCTGGATGGTCACACGCAAAGAGTTGTTGTCAATGACTCAATGTCCAGATGGAGATCAGTGACGAGTGGTGACCATCAGGGATGGATGTTGGGACTGGTCTTGTTCAACATCTTTGTGGGTGACATGGACAGTGGGATTGCGTGCACCCTCAGTAAGTTTGCCGATGACACCAAGCTGTGTGGTTCGGTTGATACGTTGGAGGGAAGGAATGCCATCCAGAGGGACCTTGACACGCTTGTGAGGTGGGCTGATGCCAACCTGATGAAGTTTAACCATGCCAAATGCAAGATCCTACACCTGAGTCAGAGCAATCCCAGGCACAGCTCCAGGTTGGGCAGAGAAGTGACTCAGAGCAGCCCTGCAGAGAAGGACTTGGGGGTGTTGGTTGAAGAGAAAATGAACATGAGCCGGCAGTGTGCACTCGCAGCCCAGAAAGCCAACCGTATCCTGGGCTGCATCAAAGAGAGTGTGACCAGTAGGTTGAAGGAGATGATCCTGCCCCTCTACTCTGCTCTCGTGAGACCTCACTTGGAGTCTTGTGTGCAGTTCTGGTGTCCTCAACATAAAAAGGACATGGAAGTGTTGGAACAAGTCCAGAGGAGGGCCACAAGGGTGATCAGAGGACTGGAGCACCTCCCGTATGAAGATAGGCTGAGGAAGTTGGGGCTGTTTAGCCTGGAGAAGAGAAGGCTGCGTGGAGACCTCATAGCAACCTTCCAATATCTGAAGGGGGCCTATAGGGATGCTGGGGAGGGTCTCTTCATGAGGGACTGTGGTCATAGGACAAGGGGTAACACGTTAAACAGGGGAAATTTAGACTGGGTATAAGGAGGAAGTTCTTTACTGTAAGGGTGGTGAGGCCCTGGAATGGGTTGCCCAGGGAAGTTGTGAATGATTAGGCCATGGCAGTGTTCAAGGCCAGGTTGGACAGAGCCTTGGGTGACATGCTTTAGTGAGAGGTGTCCCTGCCAATGGCAGGGGATTTGGAACTGGATGATTTTAATGTCTTTTCCAACCCTGACTATTCTATGATTCTAATATGGATCTACAATGCTTGCTCAGTATGAGAATCTAGACTCTTTTTCTCTAACATTTCCAAAAATTTTATGAGAACTCTGTATGAAGTACGATAGTACAATTTGCATTTTCAGGTGGTGTTGAACTGGCACCAGCACATTTATTTCAATAAAGGTATTTCATTTCCTATTGACTAATGAATGAGTGCCATTTTCTTTTTTATAACAGATTAAAGTTCAATGAACAAATTGAGTCTAGATGATCTGCCATTCAGTGTGGTACATTTTCCTGTTAGTGTAATAAATTGTGCCGTAGATAGGATTTCTGTAAATTTTAAACTGAATAGAGTAAGAGCAGTAAGATAATTGCTTTGTTATCATAAAAGTGAGTATAAAGTATTAGATATATTTTTTTTATTTCCTCTCTCATTACAAAGATAAGGTGATCGTTTAATGAGGATAATGGAGATCAATAAACTTTGTATTAAAGCTTCGCAGAATTTGTGGCAAATTACAGGAAATAATCTAAATTTAGATATGGCTACATTGCCATACACAGAAAAGAATGTCCTTTCATGGTCCATCTCTAGACATGATAAAATGTGGGACAAAAGCAAGGATGAGCTCTGGATATATGGAAAAATCGTCATTACTATTTTACATTTTCATGCAAAGGAAGCGCTTTTCTGTGGTCTGTCATGTAACCTTTGTTCCTTCCAGCAGGCATAAATACCAGAAACCACCAGATACACATTAATTCGCAACTATTTTATATGTGGTCTTTTTTCTGTTTTGCAAATTTCAGATTGCCCTAGTCATTCATATGCTGATGACATTCAGTGCAAAAGAATAGAAGATCAATTTAAAGATTAATATCCTCCTAGCAAATAGTGTTAGATCACAGTTACTTGGAGACTGTGATCCACAGGTTAAAACATTTGGAATTAAAAAGAAAGCTAAAAATATATCTTGAAAAAAATAAAATATCATCAAGTATTGCTGTGTTGTAGAATAATCTTTGCGGAACTGTTGGGTTTTTTTTTCAGGACTGTTTTACCACTTACTGAAGAATTACATTACTTTTACATTGAAAGAAGAGTCAGCAATGGTGGGCATATCACAGGGAGATCATGTGTTGCAAACTTGCTTTCAGTACAGTAACAACAATTACAGTTGAAGTAATACTCTTCTATTGATAAAATATAACTGTTCCGACAAATATGAAGGAAATTATCTCTTAAAGACACTACAAATCTGAATCACTTTTGTTTGTACAACATCACAATTCCTAGAATACTGCAACATAGTCTTCCCTCTTTAATTTTAGATTTCCTAGTTAATATATCATAAATCCTAGCCTAACTTTAAACAGTAGTGGAAAGAAATGGTAAAATAAAAGTAACTCAATTCAGTAAAACAAAACTTAGAGATAGACCAGAATATAGGTGATGAGGCCACTGCACTTTTGGGAAATAGTGTCTTTGAACAACACAGAGACCAAAATTAGAAAGCTGTTGGTGAATTTAAAACCAAGAATATTAAAGTGAAAGTCATAGTCCTAAATTAACGTTAGAATAAAACAGGTGATCAGAAATGATCAGAAAGCAGAGAAGTAGAGATGGGCCTTTTAGTCACATTCTGCTCTTTTTCTTCTTTAGTAGAAGCACTGAGCTGCCAAACTGATGGCTGTTCATAAATATCTTCAATACTGTTGGTCCCAGCACTGAGTGTGACAGCTTTCAATGAAGCATTCATTGTGATGCTTTGAGGTCTTCAGAGGTACATAAAATAGTTCCCAAACTGCACATTGCATGCAGTTTTCTATTATACACTGCACAAAATGTCCTTGACATTCAAGAATTTGCCATACATATTTTAACATGCATCACTCCAGGGTGTATTTGAAAAAACCCTCCACTTGCCTTTAATAATAATGTCTTGTCAAGTGGAATCCAGATCTTGGTTAATCTAACATAATACGGACTTTATGGTTTTTATTAACTGTCAAATGAAGTTCAAGAGCTATGAGAAATATTTTTCCCTTCTGTGATGCATTTATTCACAGCAAGTTTCATTTCTGACCACTAACGTAAAAGATTAATAAATTACAGTATTAAATGTCATTAATATCCAATATGCATGGCAAGTGAACGATTTTGAGGATTTTTTTTTTTTTATTTTGAAGATATTGGGACATTAATGTGGGTATTCTGCAGCCTTGCAGACATGTACCATGCTGCATGCATTGGCTAATTTGCCTGTGAAGAGCCTGTGAAGCATCTCTGTCATATTAGACTCTCTGCACCCTTATTAAAATTCACGACTGCTTCAGAAATCTGAAGGGTTTATTTTGTTTCCTGTCCTATTTCGATCCCCCCTACTTTTTCTTTTCTTTTTTTTCTTTTTTTGCTATGTAATAGCAAAATGTACAACTAAAGTAATATTCTTTCATAATCATTTTATCTTATGTCAAGCACAAATTGACCATAGATAAGAAAAGTTCTAATTTCCAAATATCAATTTGGGCCACTGCTATTACAAGGCTGGTTATCAATGTTTGATATTTTTCTACATTGTTATGCTTCTCAAACAAAGAATCCAAGTCAAACCTTGTTACGGTCCTAAATTTTCTGAACAGCAGTTAAGCTTATTAAAAATTCACAAAATTAGAAGTTCAGAAATATAGGTGATGGACCTATCTTCGATTTGTGTGATAATAGCACAAAACATTCTTATGAAAACTGTTCTGGTTTTATGTTGACACTAGCAAATGAATTCGATAAAAAAGTCTTAGAATGAGGAATACACTAAAATAGTAAACCGAACTAGACATTATTAACCTATTCTTCAAACATACGTATTGCAACGTTTTTCTTCAGATCTTTTTCTTTAACTCTTAAGTTTCTAGAACCTAAAATATCTCCATTAACCAGGATGAAAGGATTTTATATTTAATATATTTATCTAAGTATTACTTGTGTGTCTTCTTCTATGCCATCTTTATAAATCACATTTAGATTTTAGCTCAAACCAAGATGTTTTTGTTTGCCTTTTGAAATAAATCACTCTGGAATTATTAAACTGACAAAAAATATAGTATCAGTCTAAACTGTAATAAAATGTATTTCTTGTAAACCAGAATATATCAGAGAGGAACCTCTGTCAATGTTGATACATACCATCTATCTGTTATCTCTTTAAGCATTGGCCATCACTGGGCAAATTTTTCCAGTTACTTCATGTCCAATTATTCCACATCCAAACTACACTATTAGCTAGTCTTACTGCTTCTTCTATAGGTAGAATATGGATCTGCCTATTTATACCATTCTGCTTCCAGAAATGTGAATATCAGGGGTTCAAATAGTGAGTTTAAGGTGGACGTAGAAATGTAAATGTGGTGTGGTGCAAGTGTGCTTATGACTGGAAGCAATTATCAATATTAGCGTGTTGACCATTTGAGAATCAGGCAGATGAGCCGTACCAATGCCTTTCACTACACTGTATACACATCCAGAAAATATTAAAGGATAAATTGGCCTTGCTTACTGGTGAAATGTAACTGTTTCCCAATAAAATGGAAAAAAGACCTGCTGTTGATGTATCATTCCTTGTTGCTCTTAAGTATTAAAGCTGCTTAAACAAAAAAGAAGGAAAAAAAAAAACCTTCTTTTTTTCTTTCTTTGTTTTCTTTTTTTTTCCAAGTTTTACTTAAGATGAGGAGAAATCGATGACTAGGCTGTTAAGGATTCTGTGAAGTCATTTTGGCTTTTGACTTTCTCTGTGCTGTGCAGAAATCCTGGTGGTTCTTTTGAAAGTTTCTTAGAAGACAGAATGAAATCATCAATATCCTTCCTCTTCCCTTAAAGGATATTTAATAATTTAAAATTCTGGTGTATTCGTGGCTTTGTTAAAATACAGCACCAAGTTAAAACTAGGTCAACAGATCAAACTCACACTATGAATGAGAGCTCTAGTGATGAGTGACACTTCTGGCCCAGCTGATCATGAGAGTGCTCTTACCCTAATGAAGTTCCTACTTCTAGTTGCTACTATCTTCTGTGAATATATAATGGATTACTTAACACCTGAGTGTGCACAGCACAATTTGCAGTTTTCAGGGCAAATGAAACTTTGGTGCTGCCAGGAGACACTGCTGCACTTTTGCTGCTGCTGCTCTTTCCTACACTTTAGAACTATTAATAAAAATTATACCAGTCTCAAGTATCAAAAAATAGTACTTAATATAAAACTTACAGCAAAAAATAAATTCTCATACATGACTTATTAACAAATAATAAAATTTACCTATTTCATATGGTCATTCAATCAGGTAATCATCTATGAAACTTATTTGCTCCTTGAATTACTGCTTACTAAAGAGCACTTTGGCAGACATAGCAATTCAGTGGTGCAACTGACTTTCTTTCATATACTGTACGGAAAAGAAAATCCTGAACTAATGTTTGAAAAGGATGCAATAATTACTTTGCTACAAGATGGGGCAGTTTTATTGTATCATATGCTATTGTGCTGTGAATTAGTTTTCACTAACAAAGGAATCTAATCATACAATGTGCTCCAAATACAGAATATCCCTTCAATTTGGTTTCATATTATCAAAGAAATTGACTTTTTATGATAATATACACAGACTGTATTGCCAGCTTATATTATTAGGACCTGTTTCAGTGCTAACACGCTCTCTTGAAAATGAAGAATAAGACAAAAATTCTTTCTCCGAGTTTTAGCTATGTTAAAAATGGCACAAGGAAAGGAAGACCGGTAATGAAAGGAACTCTAATTAGTGTAGAACTCATAAGAATGGATGAAAGATACTTAAAGTTTTGTTTAACATTTCTGTTTCCCATGATAATATGTTTTTGCCTGTCCATCTGTATCGCTGGTGCCCCTGACCATGGTGAGGGGTTGGAACTAGATTATCTTTAATGTCCCTTGCAACCCAAACCATTCTATGATTCTATGATTACTCTACATTAAAATTCTAGGTTTAGTAACACGTCTGTAGAACAGTTGGGCCAAAGCTGGCTAGGATCTAATGCAGTGGTGATGGTGGGAGCTTGTGTGTGGCACACCTTGTGGGAGCCTGTCTGTAGTTCCACTATGTGACACACACGAAAAGGCAGGCAGCAGGTAAATGCCCTGAGAAACTCATGTTCTAGTTAGTCATTAGGACAGAAAGTTCTATTACTTGAATGCTTATTTTGCTGCACTGGAAGGGATTTGCCCTGTATTTGCAGCAGCAGAACAGTAAAAATAATCTGATCCCCTGCTCAGAACCAGAAATTTCCAGCTTTAGACTTTAAGACATGTAATAAACTGGGCATGGTTTAAAACAAAAGTGTATTTATACACACCTTCAATTAAAAATATAAATATTTTCAAAAGAAAAACTTTTTTACAGTGGCCATAAGATACTCCAGAATGACTACTCAGTGGTGGTATTTCATTCCTAGTTGCATTGATGGTGACTTATCCTTCAGCCTTATGGTTAGCAGCAGTACAGTTACTATGAATTAATGCAATACAATTTATGCCCTACAATACCTTACTGCTTAATTAAAAATGAACCAGTTTATTAAACTGGAGATATGAAGTTTCACCCCCTACATGCCTGAATGAGTCTTTGAGGAGCACAGAAGTTGCTTTCAACTTTCTTCATTTCAGCTTCTCAGAGTAACTATTCACACAGAGATTTGTTGACTGTTGTTGAATTCAGTAGGTTCTTTTGTGCTGTGGTAATCGATGTATTTGCAGGACAATAAATTGTGGGAACGCTTGGATTCTGCACCCCTACCTTTCTTTTAAGCTGTCATCCTGCCATAATGAAATAACTCTCTGGAAATGCGCCCTAAATAACTATTTCTGAAACAACAATATAATTTTCTGTCAGTACTTTGCAACGCAAAAGCACTGCCAATGACAGTGCTCACAGAGCCACAACTTTCAAAACATTTTCCCTCCAGTGCTGGTTAGGTAATATGCATTTGAAGCTAGAAGACAAAAATCTACATGTGGCAATAAAGTTAATGCTTTTGCTACAGATTTATTCTGAATCTCACATGAGGTTAGTTGGTAACAGAAATGGTATACTTGAAGTGCAATTAATATTTCTAATGGGTTTCAAACATAAGTTCATGTAATTAATAAAAGGATAACTTACTGCTAGTCACATTGCTTTTTCACATTTTAATACTTTTAGAAGCTTATATTGACTATCATTACATTATCCCAAACATGATTCATTGTTCATTTAGATTTCCTTCACTTATGTTTGAAGAATTATTTTTTCCTAATTTGCAGGAATTTTTTCCCCTCCATCTATTTTAAGACATTACTCCTTACAAGTTATGATTCCTATTCTGTCCTGTCCTGTCCTCTCCTGTCTCCCTCCCTATCCTATCCTACCTTATCTTTTTATTTAGTGTTCCTTTACTCAGCCTCCTAGGTCCTATCAAGAAAAAGCTTACTAGAGTACTATCTAGAGCTGGAGAAATCAGTCAGTATATAGTAACACCTGTACACTTTTCACTCTTCACAAGGTACTTAATTATATGCATGAGATTTTTTTTATCTTATTTTGTAGCTAGTCAGCTGCAGGGAACTAAGTGGCTGCTAGTTAGCTACCGGTAACTAGGTAACAGAAAGCAGTGGTGAATAAAGATACTGACACCAATGAGGTTATTGCCAAGGTGGAAGTCCAGTTTTCATTTTAGCCTTTGAATCTCACAACATCTTCATCATAATTTTCCATTTATCTCTTCCTTCACTGAAAGGGTTAACCATGTGAGTGAGATTGCGAGATTGCAAATTTATTTCCATTATTATTGTTCCAGTAGGAAACTTATTACTACTTTTATAAAATTATGAAGTCTGTTTATTCCTCTATTTTTATACTGCTAAATGTCCATTGGAAAAATGTCTGCCACTGAATAATGCTTTGAGTATATTACCAAACCTTTTGGTAATGAGTCATGCAGAGTAGAGATATCTTTTTTGATTTGCCTAATCAGTATCACACTTTTCAGTTTTCCTAATCATTACCCCTGGCATGTGTCAGAATACTTATGGGGCCTACAAATTTAGCTAACAATTCAAAGAAACAAAAACATTAGTTGCAGACAAATGACTCCTTTCTGTCCAAAATATTCAATAACATTTGTAGACAGGCATTTGATATTATGAGTGTTTTTTCTTAATACACACCTTGGCCCCGGTTAACATAGGAGTCCTCAAAATAGACAACTTAGTCATATTTATGTATATGTGAAGGACAGAGTATGGACAGAACTGGATTTGAAAGAAAGTGTCTAGAAGGTCAGACAGCTCCTGATAGTGCTTCATATAAAATTCTTATGCTACAAATTGCAACTATAGTTGACATAGAAATGAGTCCATAGAGTGTAGACTGGCTAATGTTTCTTGTTCTGAAGCTGTTTGCAGTTGTTTATAATTTTGTGAAACTTTAGGAATTCAGGGTGAATTGTGCATACTGATACCTTGATTACAAATTTTGACATAAACAGATCCACAATCTCCAAAACTGACTCAGAGGGAAAAATAAATAAATAAATAAATAAATAAATTAAAATGTTGTTTGTTTCTGTCGAAAGAAGGGTATGAATGCCTCTTCTTAGAGACAGTAGCATGTCTATAGTTTGAATGAGGTCTTTGAAAGAGTCCTTTTTGGGGTCTGTGTTTGGATCAGGATGTCAGTAAACAGCTTTTCAACTGACTGCCATTTCTGTTTATAAAATAAATAAATAAATAAATAAGCCACTCTACACTTCTATCACCTGCTTCAAATCCATAGATGTAATTGATGTACATTCAGGAGAGAATTGTTAAGGATTTGTGGCTAAACACTGAAGCTGAGTTGCATGTGGTCAGGAGAGGTCATGCAGTTTCGATTTTCTGCAAAACTCTGAACCACCGAAGAAGCAATCAATCATAGCCAGAACTGACCTGAACTTCTACATCATGTGATGGACTGACGAACTCAGGCCTGAAAAATGAGACATATGCTTCTTCTTGATTTTATTCCTTCCCTGAAAGCTTCAGTACAGTGAGCAAAGAATGAAGACATAGAAGATAAAGAATCTGTGGGACAAATGAGAACATGGAGAGTAAACAGTAGGTGTAGAGTATGATGCTATCTGAGTGAGGAGTAGAACAGCTGAATCAGTAGAGAAAAAAGCTATTTGGTGGTAGGAAATTAACAAATACATTAGTGTAAGCACAGGGCAAGAAAATAATTATTATTCAAGGGGTTCAAGAGAATGACAGAAGAAAGGATTGAGAGAAAAGGAGATTACATGAAGCTAAACCAAGAAAACTAAGGGTAGAAACATGATATTCCCACCTGCAGCTGCAAATGGTTGCAAAGTTGTGAGATTGTACATCACTTTTCTGCTAGAGGAAGTTCTCTAACAAAATACATTCCTCACTGCTTTTTTTAAACTTCTTTCTGAGCATTAATCTATGTAAGACAGCATCCTTCTGTTGTCACCCTTTCCTTCATCAGCTCAGTTCACCTAACAGTAAGAACCCTCATACTGATACTTAGTAACACTCCCAAATAAATATCATCCTCTGGTATTCTTTACTTTCTAAAATGTTTTTTACTTTTTCAAAGGAAATTGCATCCAATAATTAAATAAATAATTTTAGTCAACCTTGAAGTGCATCGCATCATCATTATTTTTTTTTAGCATTGAATTCTTACTAGAAACTTTCTGTAATCATGTATTATCAGTATAATATTTTAAAAGACAGAGCAGCCCTCTTCTCAAAGGTCATATCCTCTCAATTCAAAAGAAACTGTAAAAAGAATGACCATTCAAAAAAAAAGATATGAAGTAGCAGAAACTAATCTTTGAGTGAGAAAAGAGAATTAAATTCACACTGAAATTCTGAGCTATTTTTGGGGTGGTTTAAACGACATTTTGTCTACTGAGAATGGCAGCTTCATTTCCACTTAGAGTATCCAAATGTTCCAATAAAATGCCTGTTCACCCTTTTGACTTTCAGTGGTTGCACACATGAAGAGGCAATCTTTGTTTTTAAAAGTCTTTAGCACATTAATAAGCAATATCTTACACCATCAAGTGCTTTAGATTTACAATGTACGAGGCAAATTAGTGAGCATGGTGGTTTGTCTCAAGGCTCATTCTTTTATTCGGGTGACTGAAGCAGTAATGATTTACCAAAATATTTTTATTTCCTTTTCAGTTGTTTGTCAAAATAAGCAACAGTTAGACTCCAGATACCTGACTAATTTTTTAGTTCTTGCTTATAGCATAGGTTTGCAAAAATGTGAGAACTGTGGCGTTCACCTAAAAAAATGAAAAACACTGCCTTTTGGCAACATTCAAGCATTCCTCCAGCAGTGGAAACAAGTGTGTTTCAGTTAAGAGTTCTAGAAGATATTTTAAGTTTGCAACCATCGTCCATGCATGCAGCCAATCACTTTGTAGCCCGAAGGTATAAGCACACAGACTATGAAGGGGATTTACAGAAGTACCTGAACTTCAATACAGTAGGTGACAATAGAGAACATAGATATATGATACAAAGAGAAAGCTGCTACTAATAATCTGTCTCAAAGAAAGGATATTATAGATCAGCAGTTTGCTTTACTTTCTGATTTTTCTGTAATCACTACATATCAGTAGTTAAAGGAAAAAAAAAAAAAAACTAGTACATTCGTAGGTACTCCTTTATTGCATAGTTCATTTCTTGTAGCATTTGGAAGAAAATTTCCTTTACACAGTGTAAGAGATGAATGATAAATTGTGATTATGATGAAAATAGCATTACCCAATGACTTTGAAGTTGAATAGCTAACAAGAAAATGACTGGTAATTCATTATGATTGTCATGTCTATCAATAAAATACCTGAAGAAATGAAATCTCATAAGCTTATGTATCCACCTTTGTTTAACCAACCAAATTTGCTTTCTGAATAATTTTTGTAAAGGACATTAATGATTCTTTTACCACAGAGATTTTCCCAGTCGATAATTCAAAAAGAGGTACAAGATTGGTTTCAGATTCAAAACATTGTGGTGGGTTTTCCTTTTCTTCTTGAATATTGTTATCTATGCTGTGAATCTCAGGCACACTCTGAAAACATTCTAAACGTGACTTTCTAGTGATGTGTTAGATTAGTTCATGGGAAGACTCATAGCTTCATATGGGTACCCTATAGCTGGTATTCCTATTATTGACAGCTTCTGTACAGATGTCTTACTTTGCAGGGAAGACATGTTTGATTAATCTGAAGCTTCATTATCAGTGTTTGTATTACGTTATTATGGTGGTTTGGCCACTGCTGATTGTTAGATTCTCACCCAGACGTTCTCTCACTCTCCCTCCTCAAATGACAGGGGGTTGAAAAATTTTATGGGCTAAGATAAAGACAGGGAAATCACATGCCAGTTACCATCGAGGGAAAACCAGATCTGATTTGGGGAAACTTACTTATTTTCAATTAAAATAAATTTGGATGACAAGACATGTAGACAAACTCAAAAAAAAAACCACCTTCCCCACACCTCACCCCATTTTCAAAGGCTCGTATTTCATTACTGACTCCTCACTCATTCCCAACTCCTTTACTTCCTCCTACTCCAAGCAGTGCAGTGGGACAGAGAATGGAGGTTGTCCTCAGTCCATAACTCTTCATTCTCTGCCTCTCCTTCCTCCTCACATTTCTGCCTTGCTAAAGGTCATTCCCATGGGCTGTAGTCCTTCAGGATAAACCTGCTCCAGGATAGGCTCTCCATAGGCTGCAGTTTCATTCAGGAAATATCCACCTGCTCCACTGTAAAGTACTTCACAGGCTGCAGGGGGAGTATCTCCTCTGGTGCCTGAAGCACCTCCTCCCTCTCCTTCTCTCACCTTAGTGTCTGTAGGACTGTTTCTTTTGCATTTTTTCCTCACTACTCAAACTGCCCCATGACACTTTTTACACTTTATGGCATAGGCTTTCCTAGAAAGTGCCACCTTCTTCTTCGAGGGTCTCAGCTGTGCCCTCTGGTGGGGTGGTTGGAGCCAGCTGGAGCAGGCTGTGCCCAGTAAGGTGACCCTGCACCACCCACCCCCCAGCTGCCTGGGCAGCTGCACCCAGTACAGACATTTTGTGCAATATTCTGAAAATAGCAAATAAAATAATGGACCTTTACTTAATATGCTATTAAGTATTGGGAAATGTTACAAATAGCAGGCACAAAACGGTAATGTGTGTGAGAAAAGACATCTTGTTATAGCTTTATCTAGAATCAGTAAAGAAAGATCAAAATAGTAAAAGTCTACTACATTCAGTCTATTGCATTCAAAGTTGGTAAGGAATCTAAATACTTAAATCAGATAGTTTAAGATTATAATTAATCCTTAGAAGGAAGTAGCTTGATACATCAAGTTAAAACCAAGAAAGAGGACACAGAATACCAGAGCAGAATTTTCTTTGGAAAAGCTGGTTTTGCTCTTTTGACATTTTAGCACAATGGTCGTAGAGAAAATTATTCTTGCCATGAAATGTTTGGTAACAGTTTGGATGGGATATGAATTAATTGAAAAATCCAAAGAAATGCTTAGCAAGGAATGAGAAACTAATTGAGGTCCAATGAGATGAGCAAGTGCCATCAAGTTTTCAGCAACATCTAGATGAAAATTAATATGAGCTCTCATTTATGTGAACTAGACTTTTGAGACCCTACCTAATCTGCAAACAGACGACTGCAAATCTATGTGGATCAATGCAAAGCTCAGAAGTAGATGAATAACAATATTCAAACACTAGCAAAAAAATACTTCATCCTTTAAATCTTGCTTTTATTCTTGCATTTTAAACAGTCAGAAATTTCAAGGAAGCAAATGAATTTTATCATAGGCTATACTTAGCATCTTTAAAAAACTTCATTTTGTTACATCTTGTTCCTGTCTGTATGATTATTTTCCTCTCATGTACAAAATGGTAATCATAAATTACGATTTCTGCGTGAAGTTGTCAGCATGTTTGCTATTTTTTTTATTGAGGGAATTTCCCAAGGCACTAACACTGGGGAATGTGCATACTTTCCCAAAAGAAGTGCTATCTTCTCTTAGTTTCTAATAAATTTACAATCTACTCATTCTGATTATTTACAGGTACCTGCCAGTCCTCTTCAGAATTCAGCTGAATATTATTTTCAGTTCAAGATACTGGTTTTATTCAACTAGTTATTTTTTATTGAATCAGGTTTTATTTCAGTCAGTTGCAAAATTTATTTCTATTTGATTTTAGCAGTTTTATTTAGGTATGAAAAGGTTTTTATTGATTTCACAATACCTTTCATACAGGAAAACATTCTTAACAATCTTATTTTAAAGTATGGAAAGTCAGGCAAATTCATCATTTTTATGCAGAAATTGTTGCATTTTTTCATTCAGTGAAGGGATCAAGCCAGTGCTTCTGTTCTGGTTTCTGTTGGTGGCTTTTTTTTTTTTTTTTTTTTTTTTTGAAACGTTTTTTCTTTTAGTTTATTACTCTGTAAAATGCAACAGGAGTAATTGGTTCATTTCTGCAAGGCAAAATGCTTTATGCATGAAATTGTAGCAATCAACACAGATGAATGATATTGTGCTTATGATACTACAAACCTTGACGAGTTAGTGAACTTGTGCATTATTAATACAGGAACAGTTCAATAGGGAAATATTGCTTTACACGAGATATGAACACATTGCTTGAGCTTCAGAGGAGCACTTAAATTTACTTGCACGCTTACAGATAATGAAGCTATAATAATGTTGAAATCAGATTAAAAGCATGAGATGAAAATGCTTAGTACTATTATATATTTTGTAAATTTGTTTTGCTGTTTTCTTGCACTCAGAAGTGTCAAGGTCTTAAACTCCAGTAATGATAAATATAAAAATCTTAATATTTCAGGGTACTGTAGCATATTTTATTTTTCCTAAATACCTTTTGATTTTTATTCAAGAAAGAAAAAAAAAAAAAACAAGCAATCAAAACAAAGCAAACCAGAGCAGGTAATTTGGTAATTTGGTAATTTGAGAGGATCTTATGACTACTGAAAAAAAAAATATTTTTTTATTAAAGTAGTAATCATAAATAAAAATATTTCAGTTTGATGGTAAACATCAATGAAGATATCCTTCTCCAGAGATTGCTATGAATCTTCTGTACATATGGACTTTGCAATCAAACCATTAAATAATTGACTTTATTTTTTTTTTCACTAATGATAATGTGTTTATGGCCCTGATTTTCAAGCATATGTATGCCATGAAATGACCACTCCACTGTGATCACATTTGGTGAGTTCCTTAGCTGTACGGTTGTGAGTCCATAAGTTTATAACTGACGGTGAAAAGCAGTGAAACAACATTATCTAAGTATAAAAGTTATGGTATTATGTAATTACTATTTTTTGCCAACATGAGTTTAACAATAAATACATATTTAAAATTATATGTGTATTGATAGAAATATATATGTATACGTAAAAGTATACATAGATATTTCACATGTATGTATGTATTTATGCTACCTCAAATGAAAAATTTGGAGGTTTCGTCTAATTTTCTTTTTGTCTAATTATTAAAAATAACTTTCAGAATTAAAAGTGGGATTTCAGTATGGGTTTTCACATACATAAAAATATGTTTTCTACATGATTCTTCTTAAATGCAGTTCTCAGAAGACCTATAAGAAGAAGCTTTTTTAGTGAAACAGAATATAAGCGTATCATTGGAAGAATAAATATTATTATAGGCAATCAGCTGGAACTTAGGAGGCTTGGAGAAGGCTAGATAAGTTTATGCCATTTTGGTACACTGAAATCAAAAAACTCAGTTACAATACATTCTAAGAGAGAAAAATATCAGTGTTATTGTCTATAATACTTTACCCTTAATCCCTTGAATTTACCAGAAGTTGCGAGTTTCATAACAGCTAGGAATGGAATGCTTGGTGCCAGTATGATAAGAACAACATTTATTTCAGGGGGTGACTTTCTAAATGTTACCCAACCTGGAAACCTTGAACAACCTGGAACAGTTTCAGCAGAGAACACAAGACACAGCTAATGACAGCCAGAGGTTCTTTAGAAAACTGTATAATTTTTTCAGTCAAATGTTTTGTGTCACTGGGCAGAGAAACAGCGCTGACAAAATAATAGTAAGATGCAAATCACCTTGAACAGATATGGCTAGACTAACTATATAAAGACACAAGATAAAGCTTTTTTTTTAAAGAACTTTTTCTATTTTTTGAACACAAGGACCATAGGACATGCATTTATAATGCATTGTAATGTTTTGTTACTGGATTCAGTGAACTGAACCCTTGAGAAAAAGTCCATTGCTTAGTAGTGCTTAAGTAAGGGTTCCATCTATTTTCTGAAAAGCTTTCTCGCATACTTTATTCAACATTGCACCTACAGGCTGTAAAAAGAATTCTGCAGTGCTGAGTTACATAAACTACATAAAATCAAAATTTCAAGATGTCATTGCATTTTTTCTTTAGTTCTTTTGGTTGTTTGCTTATGCTTTTTTATTTCTTACTGCTTGTATTCCCTGTTATTTTTTTTCTAAAAAAAAATTTTTTTTAGAAAATTTTTTTCTTTTTTTAAATTTTTAAATTTTTTTTTCTAAACTTTTTTTCTTTTCCCTAAACCCTATGAGAAGCTACAGCACAAGAAAAAAAAACATTATTAATAGTATATTTTGAACTTTAAAATTATGCAGTAAGATGCATATTTATTCGCAACTAATGAATTATCCAATATCAGTTATAAGTTGCTATTACACTTTTATTTAAAGTGCAACTATAAAGCATTAAAAGCTCACAATGCTTTTCTACAGATGTACAAATTATCCAGGAAACATATTTCTACATTATTAGAAACTTCACATTTCCTTGAAAGTAAAGTATGAATCCATTCATAGTTCATTATGTAAGAATTAAAAAAAATTAAAAAAAAAAAAAAGAAAAATTATGAGACCACTATATAAGAGATTTTATGATACCGAAAACAAATGCATTTGAGAAACGTATAAGGTGTCACTCCTGTAATGGAAGCAAGTTCCAAAGCTGTAATGCTCTGAATACAAAATAGCATGCATCTATATAACTCTTACTTCAAAATAAATGTCTTCAAATAGGACTTTCGAAAACAAAAACTTTTAAATAGCTCTTTCATATTTGCTGACAAAGCATACTAAGAACTATGCAAAATCAAAATACCCTGTTAACACTGGGTATATTAGATAAGAGGCAGGACTATCTATCATGGGTAAAGCATTATGAGATACTGACATATGATTTTGTGTGAGAGTTTGCTTATATCTGGCAAGCTTAGAATTCATGGGTAGATATATCTCAAATCATTTGAAGGATATGAGTGGAATAGGATGCTTGGGTTGAAAACCTTTAATTAATATCTAATCAAGTTGACACTGAAACTACACAGACTCAAGCCTGCGCCACAGCTGTTCTGGGCAGGAATTTCCCTTCAGGACAAGTTTGATTTCAGTTCTTGTAAGGCTAAAATTGAGTAGGCTAATATTTATTTAATTTCAAAGACACTTAGAACAGTTGAGGTTAGAAGGGATCTAAGGGACACTTGGAGCCAGTTGCTCAGGGCTCTGTGCAGGCAGTTTTTTAATATCTTGAAAGATGGAGACTCCACAGCTTCTCAGACAATCTGTGACAATGCTCAGTCTTACTTACAGTAAAACCAAAAATGTTTCCTGATATTCAGAGGGAATCTCATGTGTTTCAGTGCTTTCCCATTGCCTCTGGTGTTGTCACTGGGTACCAGTGAAAAGAACCTGGATCCATCTTACTTAAACTCTCCCTTCAGATACTCATACACACTGGTAAGACCCCTGCCCTGAGCCTTCTCTTCTCCAGACTTATCAGTACCAGCTCATTCAGCCTTTTCTCATTGGAAAGATGCTCTATTCTTTTATCATCTTTGCAGCGCTTTGCTGGATCCCTCCAGTATGTCCATGTCTCTCTTGTAGTGGGGGGTCCAGAACTGGACCCAGCACTCCAGTTGTGGCCTCACCAGTACTGAGTGGAGAGGAAGGATCACTTGCCTCAACCTGCTGACAGTGCTCCTCCTAATGCAGCCCAATCTATCATTCATCTTTTGCTGCAAAGGCATGATGCTGGCTTGTGTTCAACTTGGATGAATAACTATTCAGGTATGTACTTGACCACATGTTTGAGAAATGCTTAAAACCTAGGCAGCATAAGCTATACTTGAACAAGTATTCTGTCATTTAGGATTGTTTCATAAAATTCACAATCAAGACTCTTTCCTCTGTTATAAAGCAACGGATGATTCCCCCTAAAGAATCCCACTGCTGCTGTAGGCTGAAGTTAGCCTAAAGTAGATTCAACCAAAACAGTAATGGGGACAAATGGATCTGACATAAAAAATGAGAGCATTTCTGTGTCTTTCAGGCTGTCTATCTTTGTAAGTGTTAATACTGTTAATAACACAATTGAAGTCGTCTCTGGAATACCATCTACCTCCTCTGGATTCTCAGGAACCTCCTCCCATTCCTAGGAAAAAAGCCACAATTGTATTCTGGTCTGAAGCTGTGGGAAAGGATGATCAAGGGGATACAAGTTCACCAGGATGCCCAGGTCTTTTCCTGCAAAGCTGCTTTCCAGCTTGGTGAGGCCCAGCACATATTGTTGAATGGGGTTGTTCTCCCTCAGGTGCATGACTTTGCACTTCGCCTTGATGATCTGTATGAGGTTCCTATAGGTCCCTTTTTCCAGCCTGTCAGAGTCTCTCTGGATGGCAGCGCAACCCTCCGGTGTATCAGTCGCATCTGTCAGTTTTCTGCCATCAGCAAATTTGCTGACGGCACACTCTGTCCCATCATCCAGATCATTAATGAAGATTTTGAACTAGATTACTCAGAGTATTGGCCCCTGGGGTACACGGCCAGTTACTGGCCTCCAGCTAGACTTTGTGCCTCTGATGACCTCTGCTGGGCCAACTGTTTAGCCAGTTTTCAGTCCATCTCACTGTCTGCTTATTCAGCCCATACTTCATCAGCTTGTCTACAAGGATCTTATGGGGCAGAGTGGCAAAAGCCTTTCTGAAGTCTAGATAGACATTATCCATTGTTCTACCCTCATCTAACAAGCCAACTGATCACTCATATCCTGGACCCTAATGTTACATGTGCAAGTGTTACTGAAGGAAATTGTAGCTTAGTATGTGGTCTAAGGCTTTATTGATTAAGTTTGCTCTGGTTACCGACCATTTAGGGCTGACTGCTCAAGCAGATGAATACATCACCTAAAAATGTTTCTAGTATTTCTGGTTTAATTTATTTTACCCACACTCTTTAACCTTTATTTCTCTCTTACCAGTCCCATGTAATCTGTTACATAATCTCATGGTTTAAGCACTGCCCATAACTCAGAACCATGCAGCCTTCTGCTCACCTCTCCTTTTCCCCAACAGCTCGAGGTGGGATGTGGAAGAGAATTGAATGACTTGTAAACTGGAGGGGCTGAGAAAAAAACCAGTCCAATAACTGAAGTATGATATTAATTTTATTATTATTAATAATAAAAACAACAACAAAAATAGCACCAAGTGGAAATACAAGGGGAGAGAATAAAAAACTAAAAAGGGAAAAGAAAACAATAAACACTGGCAAAGCAGGAGAGACTGTAAAGTCCTTTATCAGAGTAAGCATTACTTAGCAACAACAAAAAGCATCGGTGTGTTATCAGCACTGTTCTCAGGCTAAAGCCAAAACACAGTGCTGCACCAGCTACTAGGAAGGAGAAAAGTAACTGTTACAGCTGAACCCATGACACATAGCAATTACATAAAAAGGAATGGCATCAAATATTAGTTGCAAGTCATCAGTACATATTGATAAATACTGCAATGATCAGAACAATTACCATTTACTTTCATGAATATCTAGCAACAACCAATCTGTCCATGCATGGGCTTGGTTTTGGTTGTTACGGGTTTGAACACAGGCAGTTAATCTACAAACACAACACAGACAGAAGTTGAGGATTCTGGTGTCTTACGGTGAAGGGCACAAGTGAGCAATGCAACAAGGGAACTGGAAGGAACTTGATGTTGAGTTAAAGCCCATGCATTGGGAAACTACAACCTTAAGCATTCAAACACCTAATTAAATTAAATTGACAAAAATTTTCTTCTTTCTTGTAATACATATGCTAATCTGAATTTGCTGGTGCATTATTATATCATTAACTGAAAATAATTTCTGAACTTCTGGATAAATTATAACAGCAAAAAAATAGTTTATCTTGTCAGAAATACACTCCTTGATGAAACTCAAATTCAATCTCCTTTTCTTCAACATAGAGATGCCATTGGTAAGTGCTTACAGGAAAAGGAAGACTCTAGATTTCTGATCAGCAGCTCTATCTATAATATTGGGTAAAGCACTTCATTGAGATTTAACTGCTGCTACTGCAGTACAGTTACTTCATGTTTACAGAATTGATGTACATATTTGAGGATGCACATCATAAACATCTTCATATAGCACACAGTGTAAAAATTGGCAAGGGTTGTATCCTATCTTTCACTTAAATTTGAGTTTCTGTCTTGTCTGTCTTGTTGCATGGCTTCAGTGCTTACAAGTAGTTATTTTCAGTGTGATTTATGTCTTCATAGAAATCCATCTGTATGAAACGATTGCAGAAGCTCATGGCTGAGATAGGTGGGGTTTTTTTTTGTTAGAAATGAGGCAAATCTCAGTGAAATTAAGGGAATTTAAAAAGCTTTGATATGTTCTAGATGGATACAATTTTCTTCATATTGAGAAACCACTAAACAGACATATTCCTGCATGCATATGCATATGTAGATAGTTGCTATACTTATAACTATTTCCAATTAAAAGATCGGTTGCTTTATCAAGCCAAATTATAAATAGGAGAATAAGACTTCTGAAGATTACAGAACATAATCTCATTGTGGGAGTCATTGAGCTGCCATTATAGTGATACCATTCAATAACAGAGTCAGCAACAGCAAAGAGATCATGCTGCTTTCCTTTTTCCTTGCCCTGCCTTGCCTTGTCTCACCTCACCACTTTCCTATTCTCCTCTCCTTTAATTTTGCTTTCAGTGATTTTATTTCATAAACTTAATATTTTCTGGTAAGGAGTTGATTTAAGTTTCCCAAATATGCTTAAAGGATTACAGTGTGCTGTTGTGATAGTGCAAATTGTTTTTATATAGTTATTTTAGGAATAAACATTCACTGAAATAATAGAAGTTGTGTGTAAGAAATATTTTAAACAGATTCTTAAAATTTGGACTAGCATGTACATTGAATACATAAGTGGAAATGCTCTATAGCCCAGTAGTCCCCTGTAAGTCATTCAGTTATTTTACTATTAATATCTTCAGGAAGAAAATGAATGATTATGAAACTGTTAGCTCTGCAGCCAATCAGTTTTGCTGTTAATGGGTGCTAATGTGAACCAATTGCAAGAGGCACTGGAAAGGGCTGCCCAGGGAATTTGTGAATGCTCCATCACTGGTGGTGTTCAAGGCTGGGTTGGATAGAGCCTTGGGTGGTGTGGTTTAGTGGGAGGTGTCCCTTCCCATAGCAAGGGGGTTGGAACTAGATGATCTTAAGGTCCTTTCCAACTCTGACTATTCTATGATTCTATGAAAGCAAAGGACAACAAGTTGCAGTCCCTGTAGTGAGGCAATTGTCTTGGAAGCTTTTATCATCTTTATAGAATGAATTCTGCAGAAGCTTCAAGTGTACTTGCCGCTTCCTACTGCATTAGTGGCACTGTAGTTAACGCTATGGATAGAAATTGCAGAGGAAGAAGTATCACAGACATAGAAATTAATAGACCACCCTGCTAATGTCAAATTCCCAGTTTGGAGGAAATTTGCAATTTCACAAATGCAAATATGTCCCTGTGGAGGAAGGGAGGGGGGAGGGGAGGGAAGAGGAGAGAGAGGATATATATAGCAGCAAATTATTTCACTATTAAAATCACCAACATTCAGGAAAAAGTCTTGCTCAAGGAGTACAGAATGATACATGAAGATCACAGTGCTAAATGAGGACACACAATCCCCTAGAAGGAAATGATAAAATTCTGAACTTGTCAAAAATATTTCAGAAGTAAGATTACTTTAGTGTCATTGCTTTTTCTTGTTGAAGTGCAATCAGTGTGGCACCTTAGCAATTGCAGTTACATACCTTTATGTTTGAGAGTACAAATATAGGAAGTTTTTTACATATCTGGTCTGAACATGACATCTGCTTAGTCACAAAGACATATTCCTGGGAGATGACTATGAATAAATCACATTAAACATAGCAAAACGCAATAAACTATTGCTGAGCTTACTACTTATAATGACAGAAAAATACAAGGATTTCACCTTGTGCTTCATTTGTGAAATTCACAAAGAAACCTTATTTTTAAAAGAATTTTCTTTTTTCTTTACATTTTTAACAGTGAAAAATATGTGATTTAATTATTTTATTATTTTTATAGCTATCTGCATTTTTGTACTTTTGAGAAGTTGTGGTTTACATAAGCTTTTTCTTCTTGCATTTTTGTTTGAATACAATACAGATTATATTATTAGTTCAGAAAGGATACGCAGTCTGTGTGGACACTGAGTCATTGCACATGTCGATGCTGTGCTCAGACAAGCAGTTGTCCATATTTTTCCTCCAATTATACTCACATAACTTCATTGCAGTGACTTCAGTGACAGAAAAGTAACTAGAAAAAAATTTTACTTACATTTGATAGACTCATTCTTTGTAATAAAGTATTTGCAGACTTGGTAAGCACAATTTTAAACAGTGCCCATCTGAATATTCGACTATATTTCTTAATTTTTCCCATTTGTCCTTGAGTGTACTTCAAATTTAACTGAAGCATTGCCTCACATAAATTAAAATTAAAGACTGTAATATCATAGCTGTTGAATTTTGTCTCAACATCCTACCCTCTACAAAAACAGACCTGGATTGTAACTCAAGGCAATAGAGGTTGCTAAAACTTTCTACAGTAGTGAACATGCTGTCTGCACAGTGCCTGAAGGAGCAGTTACTTTACAGATCCCAATATTTAGCTCCTCAAAAATAGAAATATTAGCACCATGAAATGAAATACATGTCCCTTGTAACATCTATCTACTGATTTTTTTCCACCACAACTAAGAGCAACCAGGCTAGAGAGTGCTGAAGCGTTACAGTCAGTGTAAAAGTATAAACAGGAATATTTATATCCTGTGCAACTCAAGATACACAGCTTCTGGACCTCTGATGCTACCTCTGTGCTGGATCCAATGCTTTTTCTGGGGAAACAGGGTTGCCTCTTAGCAGAAAATACAGTTGATTATGGTGATTTGGTTATTCAAAGCAATATTCAATTCAAAGAACCAATTCAAATACTCATTAAAAGATACTCAGTTACAAAAAACCATGACAGAAACACTACACAACTCTGTTACTCTTCTCCACTGAATGCTACAGTCACATCTGGTGAAAGCCTGTTTTCTACAGTCCAATTTGGAGATCTTGGTAAAGTATTTGTTTACATTAACTCAATGTTTATATTCCCAAAGCTTTATATTTCTGATCAATATCTGCTGCAATGCACTCCGAAACATGCTTTTCTCTTCCCCTCTTCTTGTCCCTCTCAAACATTCAGACTAATATTTTCCATATTCTGTATTCCATATTTATATTCATCTTAAAAATTCTCTGTCACTGATTACTCTTACTTTTTGCTCTTCCCCCTAGAATTGTATGCCTCCCTTTCAATGTTAAACTGCAGCAATTTCATAAACTGAGAACATTCAAAAATATAAAATAATTTAATTCCTAAATGACACATGACCATTTCAAGAGAATTAAGGAAAAAAGTGAGGGTTATTAAATTCTCCAAAAGTCACATGAAGTTGCAATACATGTGCAGCAGTATGGGAAAAGTACATCAAGACAGATGCATCAATCACCTTTATACAGTTCAATATGAAAAAAAGTTGTTTCCCTGGATCCTGCAGTATCACTATATAAAAGTCTTGAAAACCATTTTTAGCTGACACATCTTTATCGTCAGTGATTCTTTTGAATGTTGACTAATTTTTGTAGCATTTTATACAGTTTTTGCTTAATCGTAAGAGTATTTGAATTATTTTCTAATACCCCCTCTCATTTTAAGACACAAAATGTGAAAATAAAATATAAATCTGTGTCTGTGAAATAATCAACAGCTAATCTAAAAAATAACTAAGAATTTTGTTCTGTAAAAAATAGTATACAAGTGAAAGAAGCTCTTCCTTTTATCATTCAGTACCGTCCTATGTGAAGAGCTGAGGATATGGAAACTAGGCACTCCTAGGAGACAGGTGGGGAAGTAACATCTCATCTGAAATAGAATAACATTTTATTAAGATGCTCTGTAGAATATATCGTGTTAGAAATACAGACTGGTAGCACCTTGCTTCCTTGATCCTCCTTTCGCCTTCTCTCTCTTCTTTTTATACCTTAAAAAATAAAAGTTACTTAGGAATCAATTTGTATTACTAGTTACTTAGATCAGCAATTTACATGTGAAAAATTAAAGCTTACTTGTAGCCTATAAAACAAAATTTGTTCCTTATTGTGTGAGAGTTTGCAAAAGCCCTCTGTGTGCTCAATTTTTCTAACATCATACCTGAAAAGTTCTTCAGGCCTTTTTGCTTCTGTGGTCAGTAACAGATTAAAATACATTAGATGTGTCTTTAAGGTTTGACATCAATGGGAACCTGATGTTTCTGCTTGTACTCTGCAAAAGAATAGGGTACATCTAAAAAAAAAACCCAGGAATTGAGCTTGCAATGAACCCTGGGTCATCTGCAATGGTAAACAGTTTACACTCTGGCTCTGTTTTGAACCAGTTCAGGTAGCTATTACATTTAACAGCACTCTCACTTTGGGCTGCTGCATCAATCACTTTGTATCTCACAGATTTCTGGTATCTTGCTTCTACACCTTGAAGCCATCATTCCTGAGGGAGTTTATTCCAAATTTAATACGCAAAACATGGACCAGATCTGCTTCCTTCACTTTCTGTAATCCTCCAGAATTTTGTAGAGTAGAAAGGAGAAGTCTTGAATGATGCAGACGTGAGCAAATATGTCACCTGACCTCTGTGAAGGGAACATACCTTGCTTCCTCTTTTATTTGACTTTACAGACATATCTATCAAGTTTGATGTTACAGGGCTTGCAGTGTCACCTGGCAGGAGCTAAGACTTTAATTTCCTAGTGGCTTCCGTGACAGCTGAGATTATTCTGTAAATTCAGATGTTACCATGCCTGTATAGAGCAGAAAATTTTTGCCTTAGTGATAATATGCTTCCTAATAGTTAATTGTTCTTTTCCAATGAAAATTGCACAAATTGCAAGAATTTCATAATCTAGCATAGTTAGTAGCTGTCTGATATCTCAAATGTCAACTTTTTGTCTGACTTCCAAGATTACTGATACAAAGCATTTGCAAAAAATGTTCATGCTTTCAGTCAGTGTTTATACCACAATGAACTTGATATACTATTGATCCGTCTCTAGCACGGTTGCCAAAATTCTCTCCACCAGAGCAATAGCCTGTAACTGAAGTTGTACAGACGAGAAAAATAAAAAAAGGTGAAACCCGTTTTAGGGGAATTAAAATGATATGGTATTTTAGTGTCACTAAGTGCACTGCATAACATATTCATGTAGAAATAATTTCACAGTGAACTCATTGTGACAAGTTTGTTTGCAGACAATATTGCATACTCAAAGTCTAGACGTCATCTTTTTTCCTTCCACTGGGAACAAAATAAATCATCCCTAGGTTTCACTCAGCCATACTCAAATACTAAGACTGGGATCTTTCTCTTCACTATGGCTGAAGTAGTATGCACTTTTTCAGAAGTGCAAAATACTAGTCTGTGATGTAGACTGCAAACCCATTGTCGCAAGTAAAAGTGAATATATTCTCCATTCCTGACTGGGCTGCCCCAGCCAGGGTATAGTACAATACCATATTATCCGAGGAACTAAAAAGGCATTATTGTGAAAAAATGGCCAAAAATCTGAGAACACTGACTATGAAAGAGACCTTTAGGTACAGCACAGACTGAAAGTTTCTTATGTTGTGCGTGATTCTTGAAGAGGAGGAGGACGTAATTTTCACCTAGCCGTTAACTTAATTAAAGTGATACATTGTGAGTTGAAGACACATAATTAAGGGAAAAAAAAAAAAAGGGGGGGGGGGGGAAAACCAACCCTGCAAATAAAACCTTTAAACTGTACATAATGTTGAAGAAAAACAACAAAACAAATAGAAGTTTTATTTTCCTTCACTTGTAATGAAAATAAATGTATTATTTGATGAAAATTAAAATATATACATATACGAAATTGCATAATTGCATGACAAAAACACCAAAACCCGCACCAAAATGGATGTTGCCACCACTGCCACCAGGGCACACAGGTTGAACCGTGCTGTGCTGTACAGGGGTGATGTAGTATCTCACCTTTCCCATAGCT
This sequence comes from Myiopsitta monachus, assembly GCA_017639245.1. NCBI lineage: Eukaryota > Metazoa > Chordata > Aves > Psittaciformes > Psittacidae > Myiopsitta > Myiopsitta monachus. The sequence goes on from CM029918.1 coordinate 6,463,199, forward strand.
GTTCATAAGGCAGTGGCACCAGCACCTGAAGGATGTGGTGGAGGCAGCAGTCACAGGCAGCGTGGACGAGGGAGCCCTGAGGCCGAGCAATTCTTTTCTTTTTAATTTTTTTTTTAATTTTTTTTAAGATCTCTACTGCTGCTGCCAGGAAAAAGCAGCAGGTCATAGTGAAAGGCAAAGAGGCACCCATCTGTCGGCCTGACCCAGTCACAAGGGAGGTGTGGTGCCTACCAGGGGCTCAGATCAAGGGTGTTGTAGAGAGACTACCTGCTCCAGTAAGTCCCACTGACTGTTACCCACTTCTAGTGATCCATGTGGGCGCTACTGATATAGATAGCAGTAGCCCGGAGAACAAAAGGAAGGACTACAGAGCTCTGGGAGACATGGTTAGGGGCTCTGGAACTCAAATAGTCATATTGCCAAATCTCCAGGATAAAGGGGAGGACTTAAAAAAAGGCTAGGAGGATTGGCCAGATTAATAAATGGTTAGAGGGTGGTGCCATATTCAGGGGTTTGCATATCAATAACATGGGACTCAATTTAGTAGGCCAGGTCTACTGGGGGCTGGTGGAAGTGGTCTGACAAAGAAAGAGAAGAGTGGAATTGGTAGGAGGCTTGCCAGACTGGTCAAGGATGCTTTAAACTAGATGTGTTGGGGAGGGGGGCATCATTCCATCCCAACACACCCAGTCACTTGACAGCACCTATAATAAATGTTCAGAGCAATGTAGAGATATTCCAGCTGCTCCAGCCAATGAGCCAGCTTCATTTGGAGCTTGGCTCAGATGCCTCTATACAAGCACCTGTAGCATGGTGAACAAACAAGAGGAGTTAGAGATGGGTGAACATATATGGGGGTATGATATAATAGGCATCACAGAAACATGGTGGGATGGCTCCTGTGACTGGAGTGTTGGAATGGAAGGTTACAGGCTCTTTAGAAAAGACAGTCCCAGCAGATGTGGAAGGGGAGTTGCTCTTTATGTCAGAGAGACATAAGTCTGGAGAGCATGGAACTCTGTCTGGGGGCAGGCGAGCAGTTTGTGGGTCAGGGTTAAAGGGAGAACAGTGATGGGAGACATTATTGTGGGGATCTGTTACAGACCTCCTGCTCAAGAGGACTCGGTGTATGAAGCACTCTATAGACAGATAGAAACAGCCTCACGCTCGCAGGCCCTCATTCACATGTGGGACTTCACCCTGATATGTGTTGGAGGGATGGTACGGCCCGGCACAAGCAATCCAGGAAGTTCCTCAATTGTGTGGAAGACAACTTCCTTCTGCAAGTAATAGAGGATCCAACAAGGAGATGTGTCATGCTGGACCTCGTGCTCACCAACAGGGAAGGAATGGTTGGAAATGTAACACTCCAGAACAGCCTTGGTTGCAGCAATCATGAGATGGTTGATTTGAGATCCGCAAGACAGTGGGAAGAGTGTGCATCAAGTACACTGCCCTGGGTTTCAAGAGAGAAGACTTTGGCCTCTTCAGGAACCTGCTCAGTAAGGTCCCATGGGATATAGCCCTAGAGGGCAGGGGGGTCCAAGACTGTGGGTTGATATTCAAGGATCACCTGCTGCAAGTCCAGAAGCGATACATCCCTGCTAGAAGGAAGTGCAGCAGGAGGCCCAGGAGACCTCCTTGGATGGATAAGGAGCTGCTGAAAAAACTTCAAGGGAAAAAAGAGGCTTATAAAAGGTGGAAGCAAGGTCAGGCGGCCCAGGAAGAATACAGGGATGTTATCTGGGAAGCCAGAGACCAGGTTAGGAAAGCTAAGTCCCACTTGGAATTAAACTTGTCTAGGGATGTGAAAGATAACAGGAAGGGATTCTAAAGTGTCCCTCAGGGATCAGTGTTGGGACTGGTCTTGTTCAACATCTTTGTCGGTGACATGGACAGTGGGGTTGAGTGTGCCCTCAGCAAGTTTGACAATGACTCCAAGCTGTGTGGTTCGGTTATACACTGGAGGGAATGGATGCCATCCAGAGTGACCTGGACACGCTTGTGAGGTGGGCTAATGCCAACCTTACGAAGTCTAACCATAACAAGTGCAAGGTCCTACACCTGGGTCAGAGCAATCCCCAGCACAGCTCCAGGTTGGGTAGAGAAGAGATTCAGAGCAGCCCTAAGGAGAAGGACTTGGGGGTGTTGGTTGAAGAGAAAATGAACATGAACCGGCAGTGTGCACTTGCAGCCCAGAAAGCCAACCTTATCCTGGGCTGCATCAAAAGGATTGTGACCAGCAGGTCGAGGGAGGTGATCCTGCCCCTCTAAACTACTCTCGTAAGACTTCACTTGGAGTACTGTGTGCAGTTCTGGTGTCATCAACATAAAAAGGACATTTAACTGTTGGAACAAGTCCAGAGTGGGGCCATGAGGATTATCAGGAGTCTGGAGTACCTCCCGTATGAAGATAAGATGAGAAAGTTGGGGCTGTTGAGCCTGGAGAAGAGATGGCTGTGTGGAGACCTCGTAGCAGCGTTCCAGTATCTGAAGGGGGGCTATAGGAATGCTGGGGAGGGGATCTTCATGAGGGACTGTAGTGAGAGGACAAGGGGGACAAGGGGTAATGGGTTCAGACTTAAAGAGGGGAAGTTTAGATTGGATATGAGGAAGAAATTCTTTACTGTAAGTGTGGTGAGGCCCTGGAATGGGTTGCCCATGGAAGTTGTGAATGCTTCATACCTGGTGGTGCTAAAGGCCAGGTTGGACAGAGCCTTGGGTGACATGGTTTACTGTGAGGTGTCCCTGCCCATGGCAGGGGGGTTGGAACTAGGCGATCTTAAGGTCCTTTCCAACCCTAGCTATTCTATGATTCTAAAACCTCCTATTTCATGTCAGACTACTGCAGTGTTTCCAGAGATTTATAGCTGTTATATCCTATATTCTTCTCCTGGGTCCATCTTCTCATTTGGATGACAATTTCTAGCAAACTCTCCTCCTAGTCAGAGCTGAAACATTTGCATCACTTTTCTTTACCACAAAAGATAGGAAGCAAGGACTACAGGGAAGAAAAGAGCGATATGAACGTAAAGCAGTACTTTAAAAAATATTTCAGTCAAAAACTTATTTTCTCTTAAAAAAGACCAGAGTGAAAATTTTTATCTTATTTTTTATTTTTTTCCCAAATCTCGGCCTGGTATCCAGTGCAAAACGTTAACCCAAATCCTCAGTCTTAGTGTCCTTTTCAATACTGATCTTCTTGTGACTTTATTATTGAAGTAAAGGGCTGCTCATCTTCTGCGAATATCAGCACATTCCTTGATGGGTTTGTAATATTTATCACAGAATCCTATGTTGTACCATTTTTTAATTTGGCTGAAACAAAAATCTATTCAATAACCTGAAAGCTAGCTGTAGAGTTGGAAAAAGTTCTTAGCAAGAGTCTGAGGGAATAAATTATTAAAATCCCACCAAGTGCTAGTAAGAGGTGGCTTCAGAAATAAGGTGATCAACCTTCACTGACCTTCCATGAAAGTTCAGTAAATCCCTTAGAATCATGTGAAATTTGTTGCCTAAATCTTTGGTCATAAATTTCATTCTGAGTATGCAATCTGTATCAATGGGGAATATTTTCTTATTCAGTTCCAGCTGTATTCACAGCCTTGACACATGTATTCATAGGAAGATGATTTATTGTTTTACTTATTCGTTCCATGTACTCTTTGTTATCTTTATTCCATCTATACTTTATATCATTTGCTATAAATAAAATGCTGGTTTGGTAACATTCTTCAATGGTAACACCTCTGGTTCCCCTTGAATAAAGTACTTGCTGTCAAGAGGAGTCGGGTGCGTTCAGCTCTTCACACGATAAGTCTGTAACTTAGATCTCAAAGGCAATGCATTTCCTAGGTAGTTAAAATGCTAAATCTGTGTAAATCATGGGGAATAGAAAGAGAGGGAAAAAAAAATAAAAAGAGAAAAAAGAATTAATTCTGGAATACATGAAATTGGAAGACTCTGCAACTGTTTTTGTAAATGACTTTGTACATGAGAAGTTTCCAGGCATTATTAGCAGTAGCAGACATTGACACTGACATGTCTGAGCTGGTCTTCCCGATATTTTAGTGGCATTTTTCCTTAAGCATATTTGCATTTTGTGCATTGTGTTAGCAGTCAGTCCCTCCCACCCAGTATTATAAGTCATGTTCAAGGCAATGCCTCAGTTGTCCACACATCTGTTCTGTGCTCTTTCATTCCTATGTATGGTGCATTTACTGTCATTGCTGATTAAAACATTGAAATCGGCAGGGCATTCTGACCTTTGTTTGTATCAGTCTGGCAGAAACTTACTTTAATTAAGAGCTTTCTACCAATTCATTTTGTACATTTTTAACTTCTCACAGTATACCAGAACTTGGGGGTAATCTATGGGAATCCATATACTTTAAAAATGGATTCAGGAATTGGGGGGGGAGGGAGCGGAGTCAGTAACAATAAAATAATTCTCCTCTATTTTTCTGCCTGTTAAAGAACTGGGTAACCTTTAATTCTTTGACTCTCATTCCTTGCAAAAGCTTTGGTATTCAGCTAGAGTAGCTGCACCTTTTAGGGCAGCATTACTATATGCAAACCTTTCCCTATATACATATATCTGGATAGCTCCACTGAATTGAATGAGGTCGTGCAAAGGAACAAAGTAATAGAGCCATTATGAGGGAAGATCTATACCTGTTTCAATTTAGTCATTGGCACTACTTCACAATGGCTTTACTAAGCTAATACCTACTGTTTTTCTGTGCATTATGTGTAACAGTAGGAAGCATTAACAAAAAGACTCCCATAGACCTAGCTCATGAATTTGAACAGTAGGAAATGCTTCCTCCTACTAGTTTTATATCAGCCCTGCAATTTCTGTTGCATGTGTTTCAATAGATCCTAAATCTTAAAAAGGACTTCAAAACCTGGTTGTGCATTTAATGTAAAAATGTCAGCATTAAAAGAAACATGGATTACGAAATTTCTCTTGCAGAGTGATCTAATCATAGAAATATAGGATTACTCTTAAGCTCTCTCTTCAGCATATAAACTTTTTAGTCAGAAATGTTTTTGTTGGCTAGATTAGAAGAGCTCCATTGCAACAAGTCTTTATGCCTCAATAGGTAGGAGATACATATTCAAATCCTTTACAGACAGGTGGGAGTTCAAATTCTGATGGGCTGAATATCATGTTAGTATTCAAGCTGCTTCATATAAGTCATAACACTATACATCAGCTGGGATGTATCTTCTAGCTACCATCTCCTCCTTTAACAGACCTATAATAAAAAAGCAAAGTCATACATACCTTTGAGAAGATTCTTTTATAACTGCTACATATTTGGTGTGATCAAGGAATGGTCATTAGACTGAGATCCTTATAGGACCCTGCAGAGAAGATTTAGCTTCCTGCCTAAGCTTAAGTTGTGTAGGTACTACACTTCTAAGACTGAGGAAGGTTTGAACACATACAGACAGGGAATACTATGCAAAGGCACAACTTTTATCAAGCAATGATGCCTCAAGGCGCCTTCAGAATAAGGGAGACAATGTTAAACAAGGAGGTTTTGGATTGAGCTACTGGGCCTATGTAATTTAAATTCTGTTTTGGGTTGACTAAATCCTAGTTCCAGATAATCATAGTTCCAGGTCAAATAAGGCTTTATTACTTAACTGTTCTTATTTTCCATGGAAAATGTGTTTTGGGCTATTCCCTCAAGGGGCATAGGTTTCATCCACTTTTAATTGAAAGTGTTTTCTTATGCTCCTTTTTCCACAAGTTTAGTTCAGCTTGTTAGTTATGAGAGAGTAGCTGCATAGAGCAAAGTGAATGACAGACTACATTATTGTTCACTGTGTACTGGCAATACACCAAGGAAGAGTAGTTAAATAAACAGTCCTGGAATCCAGCTACAGTAAGCAACTTAGATGACAACCTCTTAGGGTGAACTATAGCTCCTAAGGAGGCCAGAGTCTAGAATAAAGTGTTTTATTGCATGACTTAATACAAACATGATGAGATATGTCCTTGTGAATGGAAAGCAGAAAGAAAAAGAAGAATAAAATGCTTCAATTAACCTTCAGTATGCTTACTTCCAGTGGCGAGTTTAAGAGGAAAAAGTACTACAATATAAGTTTTGATACAGAACTAGCCACAGCTAAAAATACCATTCAGGTTATCTTCTTGCCGTTTTCCTGCCTCTCTGGCCTTGGCCGTAAATATGGTTTCAGAAAAACAGATTCTTTTCTTTATTATTACGAGTTTCAGGACATAAAAAAAAATAAAATAAAAAAAAAATTAAAGCAAGAAATTTGTGCTTATAAATAAGGATACTATAGTACCATCATTAGTGAAAGAACATTTCCCCATCATTATATGTTGGTTTCCTCCTACTTTGATTACATGATGTAATCTAATACTTTGATTACTTGATGAGCTCTAATATTAGGTTACTTAGCAGGGCCTAGGCTAAAGGTATGGGGCAATATTATTTGTCTTGGACAATTTTCAAACAATTCTGAAAGAAAATGTATGAAAGTTTTAGCACCGCGTCAGAAATGCTAGCAAAAGTGCCAAGCTGATGGAGTATAGAGATTTTTTTACTGAATTTTCAAGTTTTGGAGGTACATTTTTTTATCCACTGCTGTGTATCAATCTGTTTTGTCTGCCTTCCCTCTCTTTCTAGCAATTTATCACATATGCAGCACTTCATCACATAAAGCAAATAAAGAATGTTACTCAGGATTTAATTTTCAGTAAATAAATTTTCACTGCTTAGCTGCTTCCAAATTTTGAGCTATTGCTTTGCTTTCTTAAGGGCATGTGAGACTTTCAGCTCAGAATCAGAATATATCATATTGTCTAATTCATCAATATTTCATTTTGATTGGATTCTCAGAGGACTTGGGGAAGAGAGATGGACATGATAGAAAGAAGAGAGTGAAAGAGTGGGGATTAAACTGTTCTAGTGCCAGATGGGCTGAATCAGTAAGCTGAAGCAATCCGCAACAACTGAAGTTAGTAAGGTCAAGAAATGGAAAAAGGAATTACGTATTTCGGATGTTAAAATTTTGGCAGCAAATTGGAAGCAGTAGTCTTTTAGAGCAAAAGCTTTCAAGAATTTGGAAAAAATTTCCCTCTTACTTTCTTTACTTGCATTAAAAATGCTTTATACTCCGTGGCTGATGAATGCAAGGGAGGTGTGGAAGCAGACTTTATTGGTTTATGACAGTCTAGCTGAAAAAGGGTGTAAGATATACATGAACAATCAAAATATTACTATAGAATTATTACAAATAAAATAGCTATTATGTGATTCCTATTATCGACCTGCTGGAAGGAATGTCGGAGAAGCCGAGCCTCGAGCCCGAGCCGAGCCACGCGGCTACCAAGCGGGGGGGGGGGCAGGCGGCGGCCAAGCCCAGCCCCGTAGCGACCGAGAGCATTCCCCAGCAGCAGCCTGCAGAGCCCCGCAGGAGACCACACAGCATTTCCCAGCAAGGCGGAGGAGAAAGATCTGAACTCAGACAAAGAGCAGCTGGTGGTGAGAGAGCCGGCAAGCACAGCAGCTACACCAGCCCCAGCGACAAGTACAGCAGCCTCATTTGAGAGCTCTGAAGGGTTTGAATGGCCTTTGGGTGCCCTTGAGACCTGCCTGCAGATTGTGATGGGGATCAGCATGTTGGCATGCATTCAGAGTGCATTTTACCCACGGCCATTTTGTCTGGTCCCAAGAGTTAAGCAGAGTGGGGTGTGGGCCTTGTCTGGGGTTGAACTACAATGTAGAATGGCCAAGAGATTTTCCCCAAGGCCGGACAGTCATGAGTGGCAGGGTGTGTGGGACAGTATGGGCGAATATCTAGTCCACTGGGCCCCTCCAGTGCTTTGGAAGCATTGGAGATGGAAAGCAGCTGTATGGAGCCCCCAATGACAAGCTGCTAAAATGAAGTGGCTCAGATGGGCTTAGATTGGCAACATAAGGGTGAATTATTTTGATTCTGGTGGACCCATGACACTTCAGGCCATCAGGGCAGAGATGCAGCATACAGATGGACTCATGATCGAGGGGTGGACTTGAGATCGAGGGGTGGACTTAGCAATGGACACTATTGCCCACGTTATTCATGAGTGTGAACACTGCACATAGCCTCTCCTGCTCTGAAAGATGGAGCCTGACATCATGGACTGGATGGACTCAGTAGCTTTGTAGGGATTGGTCCATGTACTAAGAGATGATCTCTCTCCCTTTCTCTGTGTGTGCGTATCCATACATATGCATATGATGATATACTGAAAATGTGGGATCTGAGCATGACGTGAATGGTATGGAAAAAGGGGGGGATACTGTCCTGGGTTCAGCAGTAACAGTCATTTTTTTTCTCCTTTGTGGTAGCTGGTGCAGCGCTGTGTTTTTGATTTTGGGCCTGGGAACTCCGCTGATAACACCAATGTTTTCAGTTACTGCTTGCTAATGTTTTGTCTGGCCAAGGACTTTCTGAGTCTCATGCTATGCCAGGGAGGAGGGGGAGCTGGGAGGAAGCAGAGACAGGACACCTGACCCAAACTGACCAAAGAGGTTATTCCATACCACAGCACGTCATGTCCAGGATGTGAAACCGGAGAGCAGAGACCCAGAAGGGTGTGGTGGTGCAGTGGGGGGTTTGCTACTGGGGGGCGCACTGTCTGGGTCGGGCTTGGTGAGCAGTTGTATCCTCTTTCTTTGTACTTCTCCTGTCATTATTATTACTGGTGGTAGCAGTAGTGATTTGTGTTATACCTTAGTTACTAAACTGTTCTTATCTCAACCTGTGGAAGTTGCATTCTTTGATTCTCATTCCCATCCCCTCGGGACAGGGGGAAGAAAGAGAGGGGAGTGAGTGAGTGAGTGAGTGAGTGAGAAAAACTGCGTGGCTTGGAGGCTTAAATCATGACAACTTCCTTCCTATGAAGGAAAATAAATTTCAATGAATAGAGCAAATTCAAAAACTGATAAAATAAATGTTAAGGCATCTCTCATTTGTCATCATCAAAACTGAGCATTGTTATGTATGGGTTGTTTTTTTTTTTTTTTTCTTTTTTTCCCAGCCCTGTAATCTTTTTTGAAAAGGAATGCACTATTAATAATACATTTAACTAGACTTCAGGCAAAATAATACGTTATTAATAGAACCAAGACTCAAGGACATGTGCCAGTGATGGTCACAACAGAAAAAAATATACACATGGTAAGACCTTTACATCCCAGATATTTGACTTTAACCTTTTGCAAAATTTAAGATTGAGAAGAAAACAAAACATGTTCCTCGTGATGTTTCTTTTTTGTGATATCTAAGAATAGATACAGATTTTATTAATTTGATACAGAACAAAATGAGTATGACTGCAACTTTATTAGCAGGGTCAAGAGTTAGCACACTTGGGTTTCAGCTGGTTCTTGTTATATAAAGTGAAAAATAAGGTGTTCTAAGTTGCCATAGTTAAACATAATAAAGTAATGAAAGAGAGGTATTCAAAAATTCATAAGAAATAAATATATTGTATGGCATTTGGGCATTTGAGATCTAGATATATATTTTGATGACTGAGTTGTGTCCAAAATCCAGAATGAGACTTAAGCCTGCAGTGTCCCTGTGTCCCCTCCTCCTCTCCCCCAGCAGAAAGAAAGATTTGGAGAATGACACAGGCAGAGGCTGTGATGCACTTTGTGCAAAAGACAATTTGGATGACTGGAGAACTAAGCAGTGTTGCAACACATGTCAAAAGATAAATTGAGACTTCAGTATAGAGATGAAAATGGGAAAACAAGCACACCAGGTTCAAACATGAGGTTCTGTTTAGGTTCACTAGTGAAAACTCACAGGCATGAGTACTTCAGAGATGCTAGCTTGTAGTTTCTTACTCTTGTGTGTCAAATGTCATCAGCCCCTTTTGAGAGACAATTTTATCAGGAAAAGGAATAGAAATATTTCAGTCCATTGCCTTTTGGGGAATTATAATAACATTTGTTTCTTTGTCAAGAGCTGCACTTCAAAGGAATAGAGCTGAGGATCCATTTTGGAAATTTGTTTGAGAAACCATTTTAGCTTTATCCCATGCACAAGTGGGATATGGTCTGTTTCTTATGCTAAGTATATAGGATATTGAATCTGACTCAGTATAAGCTCCTTTTTAGGACCATTGTTTCTCCTCCAAATAGGCTGTGGGTCTTTGAATTCGATACATGTGTGTTGTCACTGTGTCATGGGTTCAGCAGTGGCGGTCATTTTTTTTTCTTTTTCTTGGTAGCTGGTGCAGCGCTGTGTTTTTTATTTTGGGCCTGGGAGCAGCGCTGATGACACCAGTGTTTGTAGTTGCTGCTTGGTGGTGTTTTGGTTTGACCAGGGATGTTTCTGGGCCTCATGCTATGCCGGGAAGGAGGGGAGAGCTGGGAGGAAGCAGAGACAGGACACCTGACCCAAACTGACCAAAGAGGTTATTCCATACCACAGCACGTCATGTCCAGGATGGGAAGTTAGGGAGCGGAGTCCCGGAAGGCTGGGGGAGTGGACTGGGGGTGCACGGCATGGTCAGGTTTTTGGGTACTGGGGGGTTCGCTGCTGGGGGGTGCACTGGCTGGGTTGGGCTTGGTGAGCAGTTGTATTCTCTTTCTTTGTATTTCTCTTGTATTATTATTGATGGTAGCAGTAGTGATTTGGGGTATACCTTAGTTACTAAACTGTTCTTATCTCAACCTGTGGAAGTTGCATTCGTTTAATTCTCCTCCCCATCCCCCCAGGACTGGGGGAAGAAAGAGGGGAGTGAGTGAGAGAGTAAAACTTCGTGAGTTATTAGCCTGAGTGAGGCTTAAACCACGACACACTGCTATGCATAACCTTGCTGGGATGAAAACTTCTTCAGGATGTTGCATGCTATCCTGGATTTAGCAGTAGCAGTCATTTTTCTCCTTAGTAGCTGGTGCAGCACTGTGGTTTTGACTTTTAGCCTGGGAACAGCACTGATAAACACAGATGTTTTTAGTTACTGTTCAAATGTTTAGTCTGACCAACAACTTTCTGAATCTCATGCTCTGCCAGGGAGGAGGGGAAGCCGGGAGGAAGCAGAGACAGGACACCTCACCCAAACTGACCAAAGAGGTTATTCCATACCACAGCACGTCCTGCCCAGGGTGTAAAAACTGGGGGCAGAGACCTGTGAGAGTTAGTTCACTGCTCGGTCAGGCTGGGTATGTGGTGTGAGCAATTGTATTCTTTTCCCTTGTTGTTTCCCTTGTCATTATTATTATTAGTGGTAGCAGTAGTGGTTTGTGTTATACCTCAGTTACTGGACTGTTCTTATTTCAACCCATGGGAGTTATATTATTTCGATTCTCTTCCCATCCCCAACGAAGAAAGACGGGGGAGTGAGCGAGTGAGCTACGTGGCTGACTGGACTTTAACCACAACAGTTCTTTCTGGGGAGAAACTGCACTGTCTGTTAGTCAAAGTTTGAGTAGCTACTGTACTTGTCGCTGGGGCTGGCATAGCTTCTGTGTTTAGAGCTAGCTACACCAGCTAGTAAGGAGAAAATGACTGCTACTGCTGAACCCAGGACACATGCATTATTGTACAAAATAATTATACAGAGGCTGTGTGTGTGGGAATCTGCATAATTAGCTACTTCTGTAAAATATTAAAGTTATACTAAATAAGAACTTCAAGGAGAATGAAGTGTTTTAGTTAAAATTCTTTATCCTTTAAATGAGTGCTTTGAAGCTATTAGCTTACATCTTTATGATTTATCAAAGGTAAAGGTTACACCTTAATCTCCACAAGTCAAAATAATAAAAACAAATAGTAATGAAAAGAAGTCAATACCACATAGTTGATTTTTCTGGTTTTTAATAACCTTCCATTCCCACTCCTTTTTCACTCACAGCCAGCTGAAGAATCATCTTCGCTATCATTTTTTTGCAAAATGAGTGCTCGTGGAAAAGTTGATCACTATATGATTCCACTAGATTCCACTCTAGCACCAGATTTATAAAACCTGATATCACTTTCTAACTATACTATCAACACACTGATCAATGTTAGTTTGAAGAAAGAGACTCATAGGAATTTAATAGTATATTTGAAACAAAAAACCCACAGCATTTCAGATACACTTTGAATAGATAGATAGTGCCAGTTGCTTCTTCAGTATGGTTCAGAAACTGCTTCTTTAGAAAATTCTTGCAGAAACATCTTCAGCTCTTATTTAAGTCACCCATCCTTGAAAGGTTAGAAGGCATTGTCAACATTCCTTCTTCATCCAGACTGTGAATTCATATAAATGATACAGAGTTTTCTGTTTAAATGAATGGGAGATTGTAAAATTTAGAAAGATGGGTTCTTGCTCACGTTTGTAAAGCCCTCCAATTTCCCATGATTACTGCTCTGATTTGACTGAGGAATTACTGTCCAAATACTGGTCGATACATCCATTCTCATGCTTTCAGTAAATGTTTTACAGAAAATATTAAGCTATTAAACTGACTCCTTTTGTAGCTTATTCTACCTCTTTCAACTTCATCTTCTTAGACCCCTAAAACTGTGATAAACCCCAAATAAATATGCAGTATTTAATTCAAAATGGTATGGTACAACTAATATTTTCTTCCACTAAAAACCCCAAATTCTCAAGAACAGTAGAATTGTTTTGTAATGTAGCTACTGCCCTTAAACTTGCTGACCACCTGACATTGCCTGAAATTCTCCAAATTCTTCAGTTAAAGAACAGTCATACCAAGTTGTCTGCAATGATTTCCCACCTTTCTACAATCATATAATTGCTTTCTGAATACTTACCAAGCAATGTTCAAAATTGACTACTGATATGGGTGAACAGCACGCATACTGTTAAGCTTACCTTTTCTGAATTTGGGAGCCAGTGTCCAGTATTAACCTTCACTTTGAAGTGGAGCAGAGCCCACTGTGTTTTCGATAAGATCTACTTCTTCATTTTACTGCTGGTGTTTTCATGTATGACACAGTTCTCAGGTCATCACATACTGGTTAAAACTATCAGCCCAAATAGATACAATCCTTAAGATTCTTAACCATGTAACTTTTCTATTCGTATTCTGCATCAGCAACGGGTTCACAAACAGACTTTCTACAAGTGAACTTCTCCAAGGTATTTTAGAGAGCAAAAAATACTTTTTTGTTGAGTTCCTATAAGGTCTCAGCACTTAACTGTCCTGTATTCCCTGAAAAATCCCATCTTAAATACCCTCCTTTTTAAAAACAGTGCATCAATTATCCTTTCAGCTCCTACGTGATGCCTGGGGAAAAAAGAGGACATTTATTTTAAAGGGATTCTGTTAGAACTGATACTGTGGCCCTAAAAGTGAATATTTGATATCTTCTGCACCAGCTAGCAGTTGTCTTGTAGTTTCTGACAAGAAAAAACTGTTTTCAAAATTTAAAAGAAAAGTTTTGTTGTTTTTTTTTTTTTCCTAACAAAATTCTTGGGGCTTTTCCTTTCTTATCTAGGTATATTTCTAACTTTTGAGTAATTTCTAGCCCTTGGGCTCAGTGGTATTATGTGGCAATTACTGAATTAAGTCACTTTATTTTTGGTAGAGCCATCATCACCAGAGTAACTAAGTACATTAACAAACACATTTTGTCAAGATACACAGAAGGCCTCTGTGATGTACAGAAGCAGAATCACTATCTTTCACATAGAGGACTGTGGCACATAGATCCTCACTAACCTGATCGAAATTAATGGAAATTATATACCTAAGCACCTTTGAGGATCTGGAACAAAGAGGTTAAATGACTCGCTCAATGTTATTGCCCAAGGAGTTTGCCAGGAAAAAAAAACCTAATTCCTGAAATCCACAAGTCTTTCGACTTCATTTCTAGGCCTTCTAGATGACTGGTTCTCCTTTTTTTTTTACCACAGTAGGTGTAATTAAAAGCAGAGAGCTGAAACAATGGTATCATGGTTCTTTGTACCACTCCATCATTAGGGACTAATCAGGACAGAATTCAAAAATATGCAGCTGTGACTCCAAATTCTTTATCCTAAGGATAGATATTTGAAGAAGCTAGAGCTTCCCTTTTTGTCTGTATGTTCATCAGAAACCTCAAGGGAAAAACAAAGAAAAAAGACATGACAAATCAAGTTGAATGCCCAAAGTAGAGAAATGGTTCAGAACTTAGATATATAGTTCCTTAAAGCTCCGTATCTCAAAAGTGAACACAATGCAAACATGCATCAGTTGCAACATGTACTAGCTGTACTGAATTTAAATATGGTAGGAAATTCACTAGGGCTTTTCTTCAAGCAGGCAAGGGAGACCCATGAGGACAATCTACCCACTCTTTAAAAGGTGAAGCATTTGAAATGAGATTTTTCAAGAAGTATACTGATAGTATACTTGAATTTGGTGGAAATTGGGTTTCTCGTTTTTTTGAGAAGGTATCTTTTTAAAAGCTCAGTTGCAGAACTCCACTCCGAAGGCCTGACCAAGGCCTGAAGGACAAGTTAAGAATGTGGAAATTGAGGAGAGGTGTTTTCTGAAGCAAATAAATTGTTCTTCCTTTTTGATTCACCTCTTCCAATTTCTCTAGTTCCCTTAACACTCTACCCCATAGCTGCTATCAACATTCACGGATTTGATCTCCCCAAGCCCCAGTAAAATTTGCTGTTGTTTTTATCCTTCTGATGCTTAACTGGAAAGAGAGACCCTGAGGGACTATGTTCCACATTTCTTATAGATCGGGAGCTGAACCATAAATAGCACCCATATTCACATCCTAACTCCCCATTTTTGTGCCTTAACATCAGCAATATCTTTGCTTTCTACAATAACATCTAAATTATTCGATTTCTTGTGCTCTAAGGAAGTCTTGATTTACAGATGAGTTTGCTGGCTCTCCATAACAAGAAAAGGAAAGTTGTCCAAATAACGGAGAATTGTTGACAGACTGGGTTTCTGAACTATCCAGAAAAATTAGAGATTAAACTGAGTAAAAGCAAAGCAACTTCCCATGCATCTCCAGGGACACAAGGTGAGAGCTCGCAAACTTGTGGTGACATTTTTAAGGATTGCTGGAACTGGGATCAGCCATAATATCTTTTATACTGTTTCTTCCTTACAGGCACCTTGCAATTGCTCTAATAATTATGTTTGGTTTTGTTTTTTTTTATTGTCCTACTTGCCTTTTCATGGAGTATTAACCACTTTGATAACCTGAATTCAAAACCAAAACAAAAAACACCCCCAAAACCAAAACAAACACCCAGCTTTTACAGGGATTTATTATGTAGTTTCTTTTGGGTTTTTATTCACTCTGAACCAAATACTGAATCTTTCCTTAACTGCCTTCATCAGTCCTTATGGAAGAGTTCATCCTGACATGATAGGATTTTTTAACTGTTTAGGTAAACAATAATAAAGCCATATAATATCATATTTTTATAGAACAATTTTATTAGATTGCAGAGAACTTTACAAAGGAGTTTAGTATTCCTTTTGGAGCAAGGAAATTAAGGTGCAGAGCAGCAAAAAGATACTATCATTGTCAGGCATGTGAAAAATATATTAATGGGGGGGTTGTTTAAATTGTTAAATTATTATATTTTCTGTATGATCATGAAAGTATGGTTTGGTAGGTAACTTGCAATTTTGCAGGGTCATTACATATGCAAAAGGACTGTGACAATTGAAGCAGAAATTAACTTTGTATTAACTAGAAGTGGATTATATTATAATTAAATCTCAGATAATGGTTCTTAGAATCAGTGTTTTTGTTGGATAGATGGTGGCAAATAAATATTCCTCTTTGAGTCAAAGACTGATGATGTAATTCTACACAGTATGAGTTTATGCATACTTTCTTATTAAGGAAGAAAAAGCATTTGATAATTTCTAAAACTGTTTAAAATTGTATTTAAATGCATAGAAGTAAGGCAAAGGAACAACAAAAATCCTTCCTTGTAGAAAATCGCAGCTCTCCACAGAAAGTAGAGTCCACGTGTCTTCTTATGAACTTCCATGTCGTCTAGTCCATTGAATTACACAGTACTACCGCAGTTTCTCAGAGACTTCAAAGGTTGTTGTATCAATCTAGGCTCAAATAAGGGAAGTAATTTACTGAAAGGGCACTGGTCTTCCTCAGCTTCATTCTTCATCTTCATACCCATGATCATTCCTCATACCACTCATCCATGATATTCCTGAGAACAGTTCTTTGTTAGATACATAGTTTCTGGGATCTTTTGCTGTAATAGTATTTCTTTTTCCATGGTAGTATTATGACAATCTACCCCAGAGATGTTCCTGAAAAAGAAATATTCATTGTCATTAAAAAGCAAACAAACAGAGCAAGATTTGTGCAACATCTATTTTGGAGAAGTAGACTACCTACCTAAGCAGCCAATCACCAGCTGCATAAATGCCAGTATCCCCACAGATAACCTGAACCTCACAGTTCTTATCTTCACTGATGATGTCTATGGGATATTCCCTGCTGTCATTTATGAGCATTGGTTCTCCAAGTTTTTTTCCATTTTATAGGGTATATACTTGTTATCATAGAATCATAAAATCATAGAATAGTTAGGGTTGTAAAGGCCCTTAAGATCATCTAGATTCAACATCCCTTGTCAAGGACATCATAAACCAACAAAATTCTAACGTGATCAAATGTATAATTAAGAAATACAAAACTTATATTTTTCTTGTAAAACAGAAAGAGGTTTCAAACTGACGTGCATGAGATACATTTTACATAAAATTAAAAAAAAAAAAACAAACAAAAAAACAAAAACCTAACCAACAAACAAAAAGCCCCCAAAAAACCCCAAACTACAAAACTACCACCAGAATCACAAACAAAAACAAACAAACAAAACAGAAAGAGCATTTGCTGAAGAGTCAGACTGAAGGTAGTCTATAGTTCCACAACTTGGTGAAAATTCAGAAAATATAAGGAAAAATCATTGGAAATTGTTGCTTATTCTAAAATATATTACTATAAAAAACTTGTTGTGGAATGTCTATTGCAAGTAAGCATACTAACTATTGACTTTTAAATTGCATTCTAGACTATATAATAAATAACTTTCTAGATTATATAAATAACCTTCTAGATTATATAAATAACCTTCTAGATTATATAATTACCCAGAGAAGTTATCAAGAAGTAAGTTTGCTTTTGAAAGAA
Source organism: Myiopsitta monachus (assembly GCA_017639245.1). Taxonomy (NCBI): domain Eukaryota; kingdom Metazoa; phylum Chordata; class Aves; order Psittaciformes; family Psittacidae; genus Myiopsitta; species Myiopsitta monachus. Next base: position 6,480,380 of record CM029918.1, read on the forward strand.
CAGATCCATATTTTAACCTCAGTAACTGCTAGAAGAATGCACATCTATTGCTGGTTAAAAATCAGAATTTTATAAATTATAGTATATTATATTGCTGACATTATTACTGAATGACGTCAGGGTAATTATTAGTATTCAATAATACCAGACATGGTTTATCACGACTTTTCAAATTGATTAAAAATTATTATTTGCAGTTTTCATACTCGATGATCTTGAAGTCAGTAAAAAGTGGTGCTGTATCTCCTTTTCAAATTTAGAACTGTATGTTTTTCCAGGTTTAGTAGCAACTTAATTTTAACTAAGCCAGACCCACACAGAAGTATTGTTAGACTAGTGTCTGTTTCATTGGCCCTTTCTCAGGTCCCATAATCTAACCATCAGCACCAGCTGCAGGCTTCAGAGACTGAGAGGAGGTGAGGTTTGCCTGATTTCCCACAAGGCGCTTGTGCTAATTGGGAAATAATCAGATCAAAATTTACTGTGCTTCTGACAGACTCTTGCTGGGCTTTCATCTCTGTGGGCTTATAACTGAAAACCAATCTGTTCCATGAAAAGATTCATTTCTCATCTGGAAGAAAAAAAATAAATAAACTTTACCTGAACTATTTCAGATCTGTATCTCCTACTGACCACTACTGTAACTCCTCAAGTCCTTGACCCTCTGTTTCTCACCCCAGTCTATCTTCTGGCTGCTTCTAATACCAATTGTAGCAAAGTCTGCCTCTGATTAACTGTGTCCTTTTCTCATTAGTCTCCTTTAATTGCCCTATCAGCACATCACTAGGATTCCACTATTCCAACAGCAGGGCAAGAATACTGGGCTCAGAGATATCAGAGATGGAAAGATTGAATGCAAATTATACAAAATAACACTAAAATTGACATGGATAGTAATTTACAGATCAGTAATCCTCTCTTTAGCGGTCTCATTGTTTTCTGGTAAGATAGAAAAAGTTATTTCCGCAAAGCTACTGAGAAACAGACATATTTATAACCTGAAGGTGAAGGTTGCTTCTTCCAAAACAAGGGATTTGAATTACTCAGGACTGATAGCTTCTTTCCATCTTCCCTACAAAGGTTGAGCACAGGAGAATTTCAGCCTTGAGAAACTTAATGGGAAAGGCAGTGAACTTACAAGTACAGGCACAAGTGGGGTAGAAAATAGTTGCATTTTACAGGTGTAATTCATTGAGTGATCTAACAGCTATTAATTACAAAGTGAAAATACTTAAATTCTCTAAAAATCTCATCTATGTATCATTATACTTATTTCTGGCTCTTGTCATCACAATAACAGCATTTTCTAGTCAGAAAAAGTGTAAAAAATTGAGAACAGACAAGCAATTACACTTATATGAATAAAAACAAATCTATAGAGCCTTTAATAATAAACAAAAGAAAATAAAGACCTGAAAATTGGTTGTTTACTTTATTCAAAATTGGTCTACATTTTGATGTCAAGAATTTTTTTCAATAGTAATGGTTAAAGTGAGATAAGAAAATAAAATAAATAAAATTAATAATTTATAATAATATTTTAAATAGGAAACATTAAGAATAAATTACTTTAAAATAATAAATTTATAACACATACAGTGGAGGTCTGGTAAAGGAAACACATGAAGTACTAAAGAAACCCTGTGTAGGAAACTGAAAGCTGAACTGGAAATGGAATTGAAATAAAGAACTCCTCATTCAGTTGTATGCACAAAAATCTAGGAATCATTCATCTGTATATATTGATGTAAAATTGTTTATATGCCTCTATAAATATATATATATGGGATATATACTACATTGAGAAGAAATAAATTGATTTATTTAACTTTTTTTTTAAAATATCTGTAAAACCTTCTAGGAAGTATATCAAAACATTTTGAAAGTGCAGAAACAAATTCCTTCATCCACAGAAAAAAGCTACGCTGATAATAGTTTTTCATGACCCCTTCTTTGATTTTTATGTTTCTCAACATATGCTTATATAGGTTTTACTGAGGTTGTACAGTAGGTTTTATTGGGAGAGTGAGATTTTTAATGCTGACCTTGACCATTCTTCAGTTTTGGTTGTTTTTTGTTGTTTTTTTTTTTTCTTACAATCTTACACTTCATAGACTATGTATAAAGTATTCCAGATATTTTTATTACATTTAAGTAAAAATAGATACTCTTTGGCTAATCCAGAGAACCTGTAAAGCCATGTTCAGCAATGGCTATTTTTAGTGAAAAAAAGTGCAAAACCATATTGTTTTCCGTCCATTCAAAGACTGTGGATGACCCCAAACCAAACAAAATACTTAAAATATTTTTAATTGGTATTCATGCTCAGAGAAAAATAGAAAAAATATTTCATAACATGATTAGTTTAATATAAAAATTAAAAACTGCTTAAAATTATGCAAACAAAATCTTCTGACATATCCAAATTATTTGCTTTTCCAAAAAATTTAAAAATGTAGTCTTCATACTCTAAAACTATTTTTGGCTAATACGACTTCATTAAAATCTGAAGCGTGCTAGCTTTGAAATTTCTACTACAAGGTGAGTTTCACAAATCAGCCATGATAGTAATATGGGATGGGGGAATGTCATTTGGCTCAGTATGTGGAATTGATACACTCTAAAAGGCAAATTTGTGAAAAGGAGCTGATAGATGTTCTGAGGTAGTCATAAGTTTAGAGCAAGGATCATAGCCCTTTAGAAAATAGAGCTTTGTGACCATTGTATGGCATAAAAGCTATGTGAGACAGTTTTTGCGATCAACACAAAAGTCTTGTAAGCTGTCAATGCACTGAAGAAATGCTCCAGTGACTCTCCCTTGAGGATTCTGTTCCCAGCAGACTTAGGTTTCTCGCTAACATAGAATCATAGAATAGTTAGGGTTGGAAAGGACCTTAAGATCATCTAGTTCCAACCCCCTTGCCATGGGCAGGGACACCTCCCACTAAATCATGCCACCCAAGGCTATGTTCAACCCAGCCTTGAACACCACCAGCGATGGAGCACTCACAGCTTCCCTGGGCAACCCATTCCGGGGCCTCACCACCCTTACAGTAAAGAATTTCTTCCTCATATCCAATCTAAACTTGCCCTGTTTAAGTCTGAACCTATTACCCCTTGTCCTCTCACTACAGTCCCTAATGAAGAGTCCCTCCCCAACATCCCTATAGGCCCCCTTCAGATACTGGAAGGTTGCTATGAGGTCTCCACGCAGTCTCCTCTTCTCCAGGCTGAACAGCCCCAACTTTCTCATTCTATCTTCATACGGGAGGTGCTCCAGTCCTCTGATCATCCTCGTGGCTCTCCTTTGGACTTCCAACAGTTCTGTGTCCTTTTTATGTTGAGGACACCAGACTGCACACAGTACTCCAAGTGAGGTCTCACCAGAACTGCACACAATACTCCAAGGGAGGTCTCACATGAGCAGAGAAGAGGGGCAGGATCACCTCCCTCGACCTGCTGGTCATGCTCCTTTTGATGCAGCCCAGGATATGGTTGGCTTTCTGGGTTGTGAGTGCACACTGCCAGCTCATGTTCATTTTCTCATCAACCAACACCCCCAAGTCCTTCTCTGCAGGGCTGCTCTCAATCTCTTCCCTGCCCAACCTGGAGCTGTGCCTGGTATTGCTCTGACCCAGGTGGAGGACCTTGCACTTGTCATGGTTAAACTTCATCAGGTTGGCATTAGCCCACCTCACAAGTGTGGCAAGGTCCCTCTGGATGGCATTCCTTCCCTCTAACATATCAACTGAACCACATCCTTGATGCATGCTAAGAAGCTTTGGCTGACATCTGCGCTCACCTGTATCTGGCTGACTTTTTCCTGTAACTAACAACTCAACTTCCAAAATGTGCCTTCTAGCAGAACAAAGAACTTTGATGGCTTTTTGTGAGATTCCTATTTAGAATTGGCACATAGGACGCTGCAATCTTCAGCAGCCATGCAGACACCTGACAGTATTTTAAGAAAAACATAAAGAGCATCTTTTGTATTAGAAGGCACTGTTTTAGAAATAAGGTACTATATAAAAACTGAAATACAGAAATAGTGCAAAAAGCACCTTCTCAGTTGGTGTTTCTCTAGTACAACTTCAAGCTAAAAGCCTTAGACTGAGGTGAAGTCTCAAGACAACTCCCAAAGACAATTCAAGCTGTTAATTAAATCTAGTGTTAATCTTTCAAAGTATGAACTTCTGCCATCCTAAATAGGTGCTGGCTTTCATCATCACCATTCTGTGAAGTATTGGTTTATATGTAGACTTTCCTGTCCTTATAAGGTTTAATGATTTTGATCATTGACTCCCATATCCTGTGTAAAAGATCCTATCATATGAAAGATTTTCAGATGCTGTTGAACAGACCTGTGCATGTGTGTAATGCCACTACTAGATAATGGAAAGGGGCAAAGGGACTCAATGATATACTTAGCATTTTCTAAGCATACCTACTTGACCAGCAGAAAAGCATTGTTTTGTGACAAATGGGTGAGCAAGAGCAATACCACCTCCTCTTACACATGGACATGGACATGGACACAAACATGAATCTTTTTTGACTTAGAACGTCATTGCATGTATATTTAAATAAAATAGAAGAATAAAACAGTAAGGGTCAATGATAGCTCTTAATAGGGAATAGACAGAATGACACACAAGCTAACATGGAGACAGAATTGTGTTTGGGTCATAAAGATAATTTTCTGGAACTGGAAATTATGACCGTCAAAAGATTTAACAGGACATACAGCATTATTATCTAGCTTGACGCCTGAAAGTATTGCCTTCAGCTGCAGGGAAGACGATGACTGATTCACATCCAAAGACAACTATGACAAAATACAGACTCTGTAGAAATGGGCTTTTTGAAGCTATTAGAAAATTCCATGTTGATTTTGAAATTCATGAAAACACAAAAGAAAGTATCACAGTCATGAATATATTAAACCAGCCAAGTTTTAGGTGACTCCATGATAGTCACTGGAAAAAACTAATGGCTTATGAAGGATAGCCTATGCTCCATGAGGAGTGCTGCACTTGAATCACATCTTTTAATACATGTGTCCATCATTAAAGTTTGTTTGAGTTGAAGACATGACTGATTATTCCCTCTAGTCACTTGTGAGCTTCCACCAGAGAAAGAGAGGGAGATGTGTCATTGGGCAGCCAGGGTGTTGGATTTATTTACTATTTATTGATCTTGCATTAATTAATAGGACTTTGTTGAAGGTCAATTGAAGCCTTATGATTTAGTTAGTCTAAGTTCTATTTATTTATTTATTTATCAATAAGTAAAATTGTGCATAGAACCTGCGAAGTTCATCCCTGAATTTCAATTTTTGAGTTCCTACTTCATAGCAACCAAAATTCAATAACTGAAGGATGCTTTACTGTCCTCAAGAGCACAATTAAATTGCCAACATTTGTGAGAGTGTTGTATTATTCTCTTCATGAATTGATTTCCTCCTGTAGTCTGGTTATGTTATAGCTCTGATTTTCCCAATATCTGACTTATTTGTATGCCACAGTGGTGAATCACAGGGTGTAAGCCATACCCCATTTCTTTAAACAAGTATTTGAATGTTATTTTCAATTGGCTTGTGTATTTAGATTTATCAACATGCATCCATACATGTACAATAATGTATGCTTAGCTGAAAATACATGCCAAATAATCCTGTTCTTATAATTCTGTATTTGTTACTGAGTGCTTCAGAAATTGGTTAATGCTTTATTTCCTTGTTTCCTACAGTATACATACTAATTTGTATGTAGGTCCTGCTAACTAATTAGTTTACAGATTAGTGAGCCTAGTATCTGTGATATGCAGGTAATATTTACAATCAGTGGTTAATTTGAAATGAATATTTATTTTGCTGTCCACATATGATTGGATTGAGTTAGAATCTACTGGCCTATTTGTACCTTATTCTAGGGATGTTTATTGCCTTTTTTTTTATCTTTTAAAGTAATAATCTGTTGTTTATGTCAATATTCTGTTGTGTACTCCAGTAGTTTAAGAGCTACTACAGACAAGGTTGTTAGAAAGATGGTGTGAAAGACTAAATCCTTTAGATTCTGAGTAGTGCTCTGGAACTGAATGTTATTTTTTATCATGCTTTCATATAAACAAAGAAATCTATAATTCCTATGTGAATATTTCTATATTACAAACTTGGGGAAGGAGGAATTAATGAGTGGCTAGCATCTATATAAAGCCTGTAATTTTTCTAGATATCTTTGAGTATAAATTATAGATAAAAACTAAAATAAAGAGGTTATTTTTCTTGTGGATGGTGGGAAACTGAGCTTTTTTCAGAGACATGGAGCTAAGATGCAACATATTAAAAAAGAAACAGAAAAATGCATATATAGCTAAGGTTTATTAATTTGGAATAGATCTTGATTTATTTTCTTATTAAAACAGGTTAATTTATTCTTGATTTTATTTCCAAGAATGAATAATATTTATCATCACTTTTTAAAGCAACAGCTGATTGATAACTTGTATTAGATGGTTATTATATGGTTTTATTCTAATCAGATAGAGTACTAATAAGGAAGAGTAACACTGCTGCATGTGACTGAATTGCTCTGTTCTGCACGAAGAACTGGCTCAATTCCCTACACAGAACAAGCAGAGTTTTTGGAAAAGTACATTAAATTCCTGAAGTAGTTGGCAGTGCTGAGTCTTATGAGGTTTTGTTCAATTTCATGCCTCTTTTTCTGTTTCTTTTGCACCTCTTGGATTTTGCAAGATGCAGTTATCAATTGAGAAATTCTTATTTCTTTTCTGAAATTGTAATAGAAATTAAAAAGTGTTTTATCAACTGTGACTCAGTAAGTTGTAGCAGCATTAGAATTTCTGTTTTCTGTACGTTGGACCTGAATTAAACTTTGGAATCTAATTGTAAAATTTACTGTGAAATTTAGAGTATGAAATGCAAATAGGATTATAACACACTGTCCCCAAGAGACATGAGAAATCATTGAGAGGGATCTGAGCGCTCCCTTGAAATTCACCTTCCAATCCATGCTCCAATTTATTATGTTCTAACTTTATTTAACACAAGGACAACTTTATTAAAGCTATCTTTCCACTTCAATATCATATATTTTCTCACATATTTTGTACAGGGAAGCTCATGCAACAATTCTGAAATACTTAATCACAGTTATAATCTTTTCCTAAATAGTCCTAGTCCTCAATTTAAATCTGCATAATAAATTTATCTAATGTAGATAGATTTACTAGATAGCCTAGGTGCAACTGTCTAGAAAGAGAAAGCTTTTTTTTTTCTAATCTTATTACCAACAGAAAAAATGATATATGTACAAATGGACCCTCCCCCTCTCACAGAGACTTGCATTTTAAAAATAGATTTTAAAAGAAGAAATAATGATTAGAAATTCAACAAATTTTCTATGACTTGTCAAAACATCAGTAAAATTAAAGTACAAATAATTGAATAATTTCCAAGCACACTGTGACTGACAGACACTTAAAGTATTCTGATTGTTTATGCCATTTCACATATTTCCATGCTCAGTTTGTTTAATTTCATGCAATATATAACCGTATTAAAGATATCAAATTTAAATTGCCAGAAGTTTCTGTAATATTTGTCTTCTCAAGACTAACAATCAACTAAACCACACCAAGCTGGCTTATAAACACTGTCAAGGTTTCAAGCATTATCAGCATTTATTCTGCAGAAATCCCCCTAATACAATAATAATGATTGATAGTGGTTTATAAGGAATAAGTAAGGAGAATTTATTTTAAACGTGCCTTTCATATACTGCAGTGCAAAATGAGGCCCTGGGTCTAAAATCTTTTTTGTTCATGCTATTTTCTCCTGGCACAAATGCAGAAAATTTAACACAACTGATGCTGACAGACAGTCATACCTGGAAATAAATTTCCCAGCTAACCCCCAATATTTAATAATCTCAAGTGTTTGATGTTGTGTTTTGTTTTGGTTTTGTTTTTTGGTGGTGTTTTTTTTTTTTTTGCTATTTGGTTGATTGGTTGATTTGTTTTGTTTGTTTTTTTTTTTCCCCCCCGTGGGTCAACACACAGCAAATGGAGCTGTAACTTCAAAAGCGACCAATATATACTTATATTTACAAATATTGCACTTATATTTACTACTACACCAGTAAGTTACCTCCACAAGACAATCATCAAAATCTGTGGATTTTTTATGTTGATAGCCCAGGCTTTACTACATTTCCATATGGAAAATAGTTGAAAACCCCAAAATATCTGAAACACTAGAATGATCTCATACAAGCAAACAACAAAAGATAAAAGCACCTGTTTGCCCAAGTCAGAGGACTGTTTTTTAGCAAACAACCTTTCATCTCCCTTCCTTCCACTTCCATTCTCTGTGCAAAACTGTACAGTATTCTCAAAGGAGAAGATCAAGAGCTAGCACTCAAACAGTGCAGTCTATCAGAATTCATGGACCTAGTGGAGATGTTTTATATTACACAGTACAAGGCAATACTCAGGTTAGATGTGGCTTAGAAGGCACTGAAATTATTTTTGTCCTGAGTATATTTCATCTAAAAACAGACTGGTCCCTGTTTAGCCATGCCCTAAAAACTGTTAACAGTAGACCTGCTTATGGCCGTTTAGTATAAATGAACTTTCTAGTGCTTGATGAACTATTCTGCGCTATAGGGGTGTAAGAAATTAGTCCTTTCTCTTATTCATACATCCCAAGTGATTCTTTGACAAAGCAATATTGCAGGGAAGAAACATATTTATTGTTTAAACAAGCTCAGAACAGTACGATGTAGAACATATACCTTAAGGTAGGACACCCTTTTTAGTCTTGAGCAGACAACTTACCATGTATTTTTAATTAATTCATTTCAAGATGCAAAATGCACATGAGGAAAAGTGATCTTAATTTTTATTGAGTAAAACCTTTCTGAAGATAGAAAGCAGTGCAATAAATAACCATAACCTTTGCTTGGCATAGCTATTGGTTATGTGAAGGCCAACACCTTCTCATGGGACTAAAGACTATCATTGTGCTAATTACCATTTCCTGTATGAAATGTTAAATGTCTAAGGATTAATGAAACAAATCTTTCCTGATAATCTAACATTTCAGGAGTTATATTGTCCTTAAATGTCTTAAATTGTTCTATTAATAACTGCTGAATTCAGAGTGATTTTTAAAGACAATCTGTCTTTGTTTCTTTCCCTCCACAGAGAATGTTAAAGTGAATAATGAAGGGATGTGTAGGGCTCTGTAATCTTCTGTTTGGCTTTTATTTTAGTGGGGACAGTCACCAAGGGCACATCCCCAGCTCAGAGTAGCGCTAAAGCTTAAGAACTGACTGACACAGCACTACGAAACAGCTTGAACTTTACACTCACTCACAAGGCCATCAATCCTAACACAAATGGACACTGAGATGAGGCAATCAGGCAAGCGTGGAAAATGGTACCTTGTCCCTGTCATAGCTGCTGAGAGGGGGTAAATTTTGGTAGGCCTGAAGTCATATGTCATTCCCCTGGGCACAGCAAAACTGCCCGGGAAGTAACAAAGGGGACAGACTTGACATGTTCATTGATTATGGGGAACTCTACCTCCAAACATTATATTGCTTGGAAACAATATGTCCATCTGGTTCCAATTTTTGAGCTAGAGGCTGCACATTGATACTTTATAGATCCAATTAGCTGAATTAGTACTATGTATGAAATCTTTCAAAAAATTATAAAACCTTTCTGGTAATGGGTCACCACAGCTATTAACTACATGCATAACTCCAAATTTATTTCTTTCTTTTTTTCTTATGGGATATTGGCAGAAAAACAGATTTTATGAGTAAACTGCTATCCAAGGAATGTTTGGGTTTGGTTCCTATGTCATGATTTTTGTGTTATCTATTTATGAAAAACTATATATTTCTGTCATACTCCTTTTCTGTTAAAGTAATTTGGGAGCTTGAACTATTTGAGATCATCCTGAACACATTTTTGTATGGGATAGAGCACGACTGAGCACGAGAGAAAGAGCTTGCAAACAATCATGCCTACAACAAAACCATCTCTTGTCTAAGATTAAAGCAATGGAGCAAACAAAATTCCTGCTAAATAAACTGTTAGGAATGCAGTGTCAGTGGAGCTTTATTTATGTTCAAAAACAGTTATTTGTGTACATTATGAAACAGAGACAGTGCAATGATCTGCATGACTTGCCAAGTGACCACAAATATCTGAAGCAGGAAGATGGCAAAGAAACTGTGTCAGAGTGCTGCAGTGAGAGATGAACACTGAGAGGCAGAGAAGGGAAGGAGTACCTGGAAGATGTCAGGCTGAAAGCCAACCCTCCTGCAATTGATGTGATTCTATGGTGGCCATAATTCAAAATTTCACCTAAATAAAACCACCAGGGAAAAAAGGAAAGAGAAAAAGCCTAAAATGAATAATGAAAAAACCCAGTGAAACTTTTTAGGTGATGGGGTTGCAACTTAGAAAAATCAACTCCTTATATTTATGAATACTAGATTACACATGAAGCACTTCATTACAATGTCAGAAGACTTCCTATTTTTGTACTTATATTTTTTTACCATTTGGTGTAAGAATTTGTGCTAAGACTTTTAGTTTCATCATCTTTTGAAAAGCCCTGTCAAATTCAATTGCACATAAACATTTCTGTAGCAGCTTCACCAGCTATTTCTATCTCAGCAGCACTCAAACTGAGAAGTTAGTACATTTAAGCAGCTGCTACATCTAAAGGGTCTAGATCGTTTCTCTATCCATAACCTCAGTAACTTGTGTGAAGCCCAGTTACTGGGAGGCACAGATTGCCTGTATTATGAGTGACATAACACATTATTTGCATTTGTAGTGAAAAATTTTAACTGAACTGAAATTGAAAATATATTCCTTTTTTGTGTAGGTCATTTCAAGGACCAGAAAAAGAGTTAGAGTGATTATTTTCTGTTATCTTTCCTAAAATTTTGTTAAAATGAAGAAAAACATGCAGAAATTCCAGTAACATTGTGACGCCTTCCCTGGATAAAAGTATTGACTTGTACCTCATAATTGTAGTTCGATCAAATTTCTCTGTCTGCATGTTTCTATACGATTGGGGATTGTCCCATACTGCAGCTCTTCAGCAGTACTATTTATAATTTCCCTGAGGCTAGTGGTGAAATTCCTCCTTTCTTGTGGTATAGAGAATTACAAACATGAAGAAATAAGAAACCTATGAGGACAAGAACTATAAAGTCCTTTTAAAAACAGAAATAAGAACAAAAGAAAGTACAGTAATCACATAGGGAAAAAAATGTTAATGTCTCTCATTTTCTCTTTGAGTGCTGTTTATCAGTGTCGTGGTTTAAGCTCAGCCATAAATCAGGCACACAGTTCGTTAGTTGCCCCCGTTTTCCTCTCCCCGTTCCCGGAGGGATGGGGAGGAGAATCAAAAGAATGCAACTCCCACAGGTTGAGATAAGAACAGCCCAGTAACTAAGGTATAACATAAACCACTGCTGCTACCACCAATAACAATGATGTCAAGGGAAATACAAGGGAAGAGAATACAATCACTCACGACCCGCTGACCAATACCAAGCCCAACCAAGCAGTGAACCAACTCATCCGGGTCCCTGCCCCCAGTTTTTACATCCTGGGCAGGACGTGCTGTGGTATGGAATACGTCTTTGGCTAGTTTTGATCAGGTGTCTTGTCTCTGCTTCCTCCCGGCTTCCCTTCCTCCCTGGCAGAGCATGAGATTCAGAAAGTCCTTGGTCAGACTAAACATTTAAGCAGTAACTGAAAACATCGGTGTTATCAGTGCTGTTCCCAGGCCAAAAGTCAAAAACACAGCTCTGCACCTGCTACTAAGAAGGAGAAATAATGACTGCTACTGCTGAACCCAGGACAATCAGCAATTAGTTTTGGGACTGGTACTGCTCAACATCTTTGTTGGCAACATGGACAGTAGGATTGAGTGATGACAAACTTCAGCAAGTTTACCAGCAACATCAAGGTATGTGGTGCAGTTGACACGCTGAAGGGAAGTGATGTCATCAATAAGGACCTTGACAGGATTGACAGGTAGGCCAGTGCAAACGTCGTGAAGTTCAACAAGGCCAAGTATAATGTCCTGAATCTGCATTGGCCCAATCCCAAGCACAAATACAGGCTAAGTCAAGAATGGATTGAAAGCAGTCCTGAGGAGAAAGGCTTAGGGGTGTTGATTGGTGAGAAGCTCAACATGAGCTGGCAGTTCGTACTTCCAACCCACAAAGCAAACTATGTGCTGGGCTGCATCAAAAGGAGCGTGGCCAGGAGGCTGAGGGAGTTGATTCTCCCTCTTTACTCTTCCAATGATAACCCACCTAGAGTATGGCATTCAGCTCTGAGCCCCAAACAGAAAAGGGGCTTGGCTTTCTTGGAATGAGTCCAGAGGAGAGCCACAAAGACAATCAGAAGGCTAGAGAACCTCCCCCATGAAGACAGGATGAGAGCTGGGTTTGTTAAGCCTGGAGAAGAGAAGGCTCAGGGGAGACCTTAGAAGAGACTTCCAGTACCTAAAGGGGGCTTACAGGAAATCTGGAGATGGACTTTTTGCAGGGGCATGTAGTGACAGGAAAAGGGGGAATGGCTTTAAACCGAAACAGGATACATTTAGATCAGATCTTAGCAAGAAGTTCTTTATTGTGAAGGTGGTGAGATACTGGAACAGATTGCTCAGATAATTTCTGACTGCCCCCATTCCTGGCAGGTGTTCAAGGTCAAGCTGGCTAGGGCTTGCAGCAGCCTGCTCTAGTGGAAGCTGTCTCTAGCCATGGCAGGGGGGTTGAAACCCAAACCATTCTATGATTCTATGATTTTTAGTGAGGAAATGGTTAGCCAAAGAAATACAGTAAATATCGCCAGGAAATACTATTAGGGAAAAAGACTGAGGAGAGAGTAAAGGATTGTAGAACGTATGAGGCTTCAGAGGCAGTGAAAGGTTGTGCAAAAGATTTTCATTCAGACAGGATGTCAGCAAGTAGGACAAAACACTCAAGTGAGACAGCTGCATTGTCATACTTCTGGTATATCAGAAACACTCCTGCCTTCTTTTAAGCCTGACTCCTGCTGGCCCCAGAAGCCCTTCACCCTGGAAAAGGGGGAAGATAATTTCATAGGTCAGATACCTGGCAGCAGACCAGACAGCATTGATTATTCTTTCTGCTACATCTTATGTTCACATATGTGAGAGGAGAACAATTTTATACATCTTTGCATGAAGGAGAATATGGGAAATAAATGTGGAATCCATGTCTTTACCTTCTCTTTATCTTGCATGCCAATTTGGCTCTGCTTCTGCAAATCTTCTGCGTTTCTGAGATTATCCATTTCGCTGTCAGTCAAACTTTTAGCCAATAAATTGTCACATTTCTTTAATCCAGTACTAGAAGACTTGTAAACTTACTTGACTGTATAAATATACATTCATATTTGCATATAAATATGTAGTATCTGTAAGGATCATAAACACATTTCCAGCAAAAAGAGTGTCTCAAATTATCAAATAAGTGAGGTAAGGGTTATTAAGTATGTAATGAAGTAATAAGTAGATGAACAAAGGAAAAAAAGAGAAAGCATGAAGGTATGGAAGTAAAGTTAACCTATAACATGCAAGGAGTTTGGTAGAAGTGTGATAGACCTCGACTTCCACAAAAGTATTCTATTTTTAATAAATTATTCAGAATATCTCATGTGTCCATGTTTTAAAATCTATGTTTAAGATGATTTTGGTGCTTATTATAATAGGAACTTTTAAAAATTACTATTTAAATTCCCAGTGACTAAGGTCAATCAGCTGTTCTGTGGGTATTTCTCATTTGAAAAACACCTTTCAAACAGGGTGAAATTTTTTAGCTAACCATAGTGCAGAGAATAAATTCCAGGAAATGTGAAAATTAAATTAGGCATTAGAAAATACTTCAAAGACCAAGGTCAATTAGAGAGTGCATAATTTGCCAAGGGAAATTGGTGAAGCAGAGTCACTGCAGATATTCAAGGCTCTCCTAATAATATATAGGACTAATTATAAAGTACTGAGTGCTTTCAAAGTGCTGTACAGACATGAACTAATTAATCTGCTCAATACCCCTCAGAGACAGGGGAGGAAGTATTGCAAGTTTTAGCATCACCTGCCACAGTGTCTGGTAAAAGGCAAGAAAAAAGCATAATGAAAATCACCCTACCTTGGGTTGTCTCTCCTTGTTAAGTATATGCGCGTATATGTGTGTATGCAAAGAGGATCTACTGAAAACACGTAAATGTAAACAAACAAAAAAAGTAATTAAAGCTAAAAATCTGGATTGGAAGAATATTAAACATATATTTGGATTACTGGAAGACACTGATTTTTCATGTTCATTGGGGTCACTAGTGTTCATAGTTAAAATATTAAAGCATTACTTAAATTGTTTCTTTACCCAACATCTCATCATATGCTGAACGCTGGAGCTCTAGAAGCTAGGACCAATTGTTTCTCTTGCACTGATTTGCGTATCAGTTAAATACTTTGTCTTACTGCAAGCTCTAAGACCCTGTTTAGATGTATATTGTACAAACTCAGGAAGTTTTGAGGGAGAAGACAACAATTAAAGACACTAGAGGAATATACTCAGAAACAAGATATTTTTCTTATATTTATTTGTGACATAAGCATATCTTACATTCTCAGCATTTAAACAAAATAAAAATTGTTCACATATTGTCTTAGTAGATACTGAAACAATAGTAGCTTTGGTCCTAGACATGCAGCAGGTAGAGTAAGTGTTCAGTAGCGTTTGGCATTTATTTTCTTTGAAATATCAGAAAGCAGAGAACTCACAAGAGTTCACAAGTGATGTACTTGTCAAACAGTCAAAGACAGTGATGATGTTGTCTAAAAAGGTGATGAAAACTTAGCTCTGAACTTAACTGGGGAAGTCAGCTACTGTTTTTATTCTGTTTGTATACATGTAAAAAGTATGTCTCATTGATTGAATCAGTTGCAAAATGACATGAGCCTTTCTTTCTCTAAAAGAAGGACCCTTGTCTAACAACTTTAGCAAAACAGTGATATAAATACACACATTATTCATGCAAAGATAAGTTGTGGAGTGTCCAGCTATCGAAGTACAACCAACTCTTCTTTAGTTAGTGAAATTTTTAGTTTTGGACCCCAAACTATTGTTACTGTACAACTAGCTACTGACCAGATTAGTATAAATCTGAGGAATTCTCGGAGTAGGGGAAATGGGGATTCATAGCAACATTTTCATTTTCCATTTAACAAATCTAAAAATAATAAAAGGAAAAAAAGTTTTACCTAGTGCATAATAAACCCATTGAACTTACTGCCCCAAGGCATAAGCAAGGCCAAGAGCTAAGTGAGAGTCAAGTTGCATTAGTTTAGATTAAATAGAGAAGACTATAAATCTTCATGTATTAAAATATAAGCTGGGCACTGTCTAATAAGAATTCAAAAGAAATTTTCCCTGTAGGCAGATTTTTCAATGGAAATTTTAGTGTCTTTTTCTGACGTATTCAACCCTGGCTATTGAAGATAAAATATATAGAGAGAGGCTTGACTCATTATAGCTATTTCTATATATTTACATGTTTTTAAAGACCATTAGGGCCTTGGAAGTTCAGTCAGACTGGAGGCATTTCAAAATTGATACTGATGACTAAACCATAACTTTTCAAAAAACATAAAACAAGAAAAAAGAAATAGGGCTTATACTCACATTAAAAGTAGACTAAAGTTTGAAATATCTGAGCACGCTGACTGCATTGTCTCCTTATTTTTCTACTATATTCTTGATGGATTGCTGTCTGAGTGCTGTAGACATAACATACACAGAGGTATGTGATGCCCATTGTTCAGTCTGCTGCAGCCTGCAAAATATCTTACCTTAGAATAAAAAAATAGAGCTTTAGCATGTAATGGCAGATCATAGATCTGGCAAAGTACATCTGCAATATATATGAAAGTCTGTTCTGTGGAAGATGCTTTATTCAAAATGTTTTCATTTTCATAGTGCTCAAATTTTATCAGCTAAATAATTTTATTTGTTTCAAATACAATAGTTAACAGTTTTCCAGAAGTATACAGAGGTTCGAATAAATATTACACCAGCTGCTTCTTTTGCTGCTTTGCATAAGTGCTATTTTTTTTAAATAAGAAAACTCTAATTCCAAACACATATCAACCAAACCATTTTCTGCCACAGTACAGTTTGGAAAAAAACTAACCAAAAATACCCCAAAACCAAAAAACCCCAAACAAACAAACAAACACACAAACAAACCAACCCACCCAGGAAAACCAAATACAAACCAACAACAAAAAAAGCAAAACAAAGAGAAAACATGAACCAAAAAAAAAAAAAACCACCCAAAAAAAAAACCCAACAAAGCCACACACAAAAAATCAAACCAAAGGAAAACCACATAAAAACCAAGAAAATTACTTCCTTTAGTCTAAGTAATGCATGTTCATATTCTTAGTTATCTGCAGGTAGGGTTTGACTGTTAACAGAGTCTTTACAAAGGCTTATGTGAAGATAGGTCGATGAAGAATAAAATCAAAAGCTAGAGGTGTTATTCAGAATTCTCTGGAAAGCAAGAATGTCTTTTGTGAAAACCTATGTTTACTAAAGTTTTAATGGAGGAAGAATAGGACTACTTTTCCACTAATATAAGTAAAAGGCTCTCTCTGCAGAGAGGCTAACAATCACCCTAATATGACTTTTGGAGAGCATCCTGGGCTCAAATGTAAAATCTCTGCAATGTGATTTTTTCAGGGACGTTCAATGACTTTTTCTTTTTTTTTTTTTTCCCCTGTACCTGAAGGCTTATGTTAATCCAGTCAGTAAAGACAATAATTTATTGAGCACACAAGAATGGCAGTCATTTGGGTTGTCTGAGTTTGCTTTGCTTTTGTAAACTACATTTAATGGAGTGATCTCCTGTGACAGCAATTGTATCTCACCATAGGGAGCGTGCCACGAAAATCCTCCAGTTTCTACTGTGCAAATAGGATAAGGGTGCCTCTGTCTAATTACAGATTTCTCTATGCTTATGCTCCAGTAAATGCAGTCAAATATTGCAGCATGCCCATAATGTAAAAGCTCTGGAGGGAAGAAATACACCAATGACTGGAAGGCAGAGGAGGAGAAGGAGAAGAAGGCTAGTTTGAGAGATGTTTGCATCTTGAGTTTAGGCATCAAAAGTTACCAGTACTGCTCCACTCCACTGGAAGCTCAACATTTGCACTTAGTTCACTTAGTCCTGGAGAAGTAAGCTGGAAAAGTGCGGCTATTACTCTGCAAACAAACTCTACTTCAAGAACAAGAGTCACAGTTTCGCAAAAAAATAAGCTGATTGTTTTATATATAACTATTCTAGATGTGGAAGGAAAACCAATAAACCAAATAACATTTTTAAACACTGAGTTACTTTGGAAAAAGTGCATATTTTCTGATTTTATATATAGAGGAGAAACAATGCTAAGTAAAAACCCATGCCATTATTGCTTACAATGAGCTCCTAATGCCACAAAATGCTCATGCATTCACTATCTAAAAAACCACTGTTCTTTAGGATACATGACTGCAACTTAAGCCCCTGAATTTTCATGAAATATTTATTCCAAAAGTGATATGGGTTTGCTTAGACAGATGTGTAGCACACAATAAGGGTGGCATTGAAACTGTAGAAATGACACATCTTAAGAGAAGTCTTGCAAAAGTTTCTTGGAGGATAATAAGGAGAAATCTGATTTCCTTGGAAAAATAGAGTACTACAGAAAGGAAACTAAGATTAATCAAGTCCAAAGCCTCATTTTTATTCTTCCTGCCTGATGAATCTATTGGCACATGCCCAACATGAATTACTACTAAAGCAGAATAACAATAAATTAAGTTTCCTAATTAACATTGCTGGATCATATGCTCCCAACCTTAGAGATTATTTCTTCTTTCACAATCAAGTCAGTTTGATGCGCACATTTATTCATAAATCACTTGGACTATATTATCTGGAAGACTTTATGTAGCAACAGAAGATCACAAATGAGAAGCCCATGTTTTGTGAGAATAATTTGATTTTACAGTTCTATGTGCAGGTTAGAGCACCCCCAAAATAAACCAAACACTAAAATAAAATAGATGGAAAAATTTCCAGACCCAGAATAAACTTTTTTCTAAAGCCTTTCTTGTCCAAAAGGTTCTAGCGCACACACACACTTAACGTCTGCTTAGATTTCGCCACACAGAATACACAGAAACGATCTGGTGGTGATGGATGAGTCACTTAAGTTCTGCTCTCAGAAATGAATGTTTCTATTCACCAGCCTAGAAAATGATGGAAAAAGGTATTTTCACCAATGTTGTTATTTTGGGGGTGAGGGTGTATCCAGTAGGTTCCAAAGGTCTTACATCAATTAGGCAAGAAAGTCAGTGTTCTCTTCGGCTTCTCAAGCAAACTCTATGTGTGGAGGGCTGGACATCAAGTACTTTCTTGTGGCAATATTTTTGGTATCATAAAGGAATAACGTGTAAGATGAGGATAGAAAAATTATTTAAGAGGATGCTGTTAGCACAGATTTTTTCCAGAAGAGATAACATTGCATTTATTTGTGTTTAGACCCTAAATAATTCATTAGTTACAAGCTTAAAAACTTTATCTTGTGCATGTTTCCTTCTGTCAAACGTGGAGATGCATACTGTTACAGTATGTGAATAGATCTTAAAAAAAATTGACACTATGCTTAAAAAATAAAAAATTAATGGACGTAATAAGTGGCACTTGCTTTGAGAGAAGTTTCTGAGACAATAAGCATACAGAACAAAAAATAAACCCAAACTCTCCGACCAGGATTAGATTTTGATCTTTCTGATTTTTATCTACTGGTTTATTTTTAGTCAGCAGGATAGCAAGAAGTTCTTCACACTTGCAGCCTCTGAGAAGAATCTTGAAGCTTTAAAGGTTCTGGAATTTCATGAGTAGGATTGAAGGTGGAAAAATGTGTTTCCTTTTTCTGCAATAAGTATCCCAGTGTAACACCAGCCACCTAGGTCACAAAAAATAATTATTATAAAAAAGCCATAAAAACCTGGATCAGTTTAAGTTTGTAGTTCTAAATCCAGTTTGCCCTGTTGATTCAATGTGCAACAAGATGAGAACCATTAAAGCTTTTTTTTAAGCTTACTTGAATTGGATGCCACCACCAGTGATTTCTTTGGCGTATTTCCAATAAATAATTTGTAGTGTCCAAATTGGAAGATGGCAAATATAAATTTATCTATAAAAGACTGCCTCATTTTTTTTTCCCCTGTCCATTAGAGATTTAGGTGCTTGCAAAGCAGTCTGATTATTACAAAGATTGAACTATTACAGCACTGCAGCAAGAAACTGGACCCTGCAAGTGTGTACTGTCAGCCTGAACCCCCAGAAGAGAATTTTGATATACTCTACTTCAAAGGAAACGATATAATTTTTCTGTCTCAAAAAAAGCTAAACAGAAAGCTTGTTCCTCTTTTTAACAGTACTTTCTTACTGTGTGTATGGAACCACTCTCTTTAAATGTAATGGAATACAACTCATCACACCATAAATTTCAGAGATTTAATACAATTCCATTTGGTAATGAATTAAAAAAAAAAATAAAATCTGGTACAGACTGCTTTTGTCCTGCTGCATTCTTATAGCTTTTTGTGGAGATGAGTCATATTTTTGGCACACTGATAGGACACTTTATATATTACTTTTGCAGATCACTGATCTGCTGTTTTGGCAGATTTAAGCAAACCATATGAACTCAGTTTCTCACCGTATTTCAAATTACATAAAGCTCCCCATTACTCTGCCCTTTTTAATGCTATTTTTATTTAGCTATTGGATTTTTATATATATATATATATAAAAAAATGTAGCAATTCTGCACTGTATTCCATATCCTGCTTCTGGCTAACCTTTGAAGGCAAGCTGTCTTACAGTGATAGCCTTTCTTCTGCCTGGGAGTTCTTAAGTTTATTGACTTTGGATGGAAATGTTCTGCCATCTAGTGCCAGAATTAGATGAAGAAAAACCAAACCCCAAACAAGAAACACCACAACTAAAAAAAACTTTTATTTTGAGGCTTTAGTATGAATTAACATCAGCTATAAGTAAGTCTATTCTAGTTTCTGGGTGAAAAAAAATGCTATATAATATGTGTAATACAGGAGCTTCTAAAAATCTTATTTTTTTTAGATTTTGTTAGATGCTAGGTAGACAGGCCAATGTATTAAATTGACATATACTTAGCCTAGGGTCATCTGCTATGTTTGCCCGTACACAAGTATCATATTTGCTTTGATATCTACTATTAAACTGTCAGTAAGAAGAGAATGTAATGTATTCTTTTACACTTAATTTTAGAGATGACTGTATTTGCCTACTGGTTTTGGCTGGGCTAGAGTTAATTTTTTTCATAGTAGCTTTTATGGAGCTACGTTTTGAATTTGCAATAAAAATAGTGTTGATGAATTAGGGCTGTTTTAGTTATTGCTGAAAAGTACTTACGCAGAGCCAAGGCCTTTTCTACTTCTCACATTGACCCATCAGCTAGTAGGCTGGGCTGCCCAAGAAGCTGGGAGAGGACAAAGCTGTGACAGTTGTTTCTACCATACGGCATCATGTTCAGCAATAAAAGCTGTGGGTGAGAAGGAGGAAGAGGGAGAGTGATAGCACTTGTCTTTCCAAGTCACCGCTACATGTGATGGAGCCCTGCATTCCTGGAGACGACTGTAAACCTACCTGCCCTTTAATTCCCTTTTTTCCTTTGCTTATGTGTGCACAGCTTTTGTTTTACCTGTTAAATTGTCTTTATCTCAAAACATGAATTTTCTTATTTTTTAACAGTTCTGATTCTCTGACCCCATCCTGCCTAGGGGAGTGAGTGAGCAGCTGTTTGGGGCTGAGCTGCCTTCCAGTGTTAAACCACAACAACTTGCAAACACAGAAGAAAACAAACCATGCACATTAACAAAAAAACTGACATTATATGAACAAGGTGGAGTGGTTAGTTAAGAAAAGCAAGTTAATCTGAAAGAGTGACACAATACATCTCAGAAGAGAAAGGTAAAAAGAATGAGAAGAAATGGCAATTAAAAAAAATAAAATTACACAAGCACGTGTCTGCTGTGAGGTCTGGGTTCCGATGCGATGAAAGCAAAATCATATACTGATAAATACAATGTAAAAATTGATTTTTAACATATTTTTCTCCTTATGAGCTTAAAATACCAGGAATATTGACAGAAAATTGATAATCAGGTTAAGAAATCTTCTTTTGATATTTATATGTATAGTACTTTGGTGTATGTGGATCACCTCTGTTATTTAGTTTCATCTTTTATTTTTATTTATTTATTTTTTTAAATACCATTCTGAAATTTGGTCACTGTGACCAACCAAAGCTCGATAGGGGTCATAGTAATCTCATAGCATATTGTGCTATAAAAAAGCATCATCTTTGCAAATTTCTAGTAGTACTTTGATTGAAACATAATTTAATCTCACTAATGTGTCAAGTTTAGAGTAGTAATAGCATAGGCAATTTTGATGATTACAGGCATGTTATTAACAGTAGCACTGTATCAGTTCTGCTCTGGCTATAAAATTTGCTTTGAAATTGCACACAGCCAGCTTATGGAAGCTGTGAGGTCTATCCACCTAGTAATCTTTCTAAAGCTTGCACACTTGTAATTGTTAATTTGGGGAAATATTACATAAATTCTTTTTGACTATACCAAGAACACAACTCCTGGAATGAACAGATAAGATGACAAAATGAAAGAATGTGGATTTACTTTGTATGCCCTATTCCTACACAATACGTATTTCATCGAGCATTTTCAAGAAATAGTTGAGAAATTGAGAAAGTAGCTGGAAACCAGAAAGTACTAAGACAAATTTTCTGTTTTCTGCTGCAAAGTGCTTTAGCAGAAAAGTTATGCCTTCTTGCACTACAATAAATTGGCTTCATGTTACCTTATATTGCTGAAAAGAAATACAGAAAAACACGTCCTTGATGAAGCACTTCTCAACTGAAATTTGATTTCTTAGTTTATAAAAAAAAAAGTAGAATAACATAGATGAAAAAGTAGGGAAAAGTATTGCTAGCCAAAAGCAGACAGATTTACATTTGCATCACATTGTATAATGTTAGTTCTGAACAGCTTGGTCCTGTAGAACATTTTGTTTTCAAGCTTATGTGTGTTATAAACCACTCACCAAGTAACTGATTAATATGTCTATTAACATGTACGCATTAACATCATATTTCCCGAACCATTTGGTTCTGGAATTAGCTTGCAGATCATGTTGAAAATAATTAATTCATGTGAATGTTAAACATGGAAAAAATTTAGAAGATAATGCTTGCAATTCACTAACATGGATGACTTTTGTCTACACTTAAAGTTCTTTAGCAGAACAGTAATAAGTTTAAACAAGTTTAATGTCTAAAATTAACTCACAGCTTTCCCTTATCCCCAAAACCAACTCTGCATTTTCTCCAAAATTTTCACTGACAGATGTTACTCCTTGACACACTAGGAACAGCCTATCTTTTTTAGACAAATTCTGGTAATTGCTGCTTGTTTCTCTTTGTTGTAACTGAAACCTTTACTCTTGTCCCATGGGATTTAGAGGAAACAACAATACGATACAAAAGCCCTGAGAAATGTAGCAGGAAAGTTCTGACTTTTGAGAAGGGCTCTTCCTTTGCTGTATGCTCCATCACGAATCATTTCCTCGGGGCGATGAGAACACATGTGAGTGAAATATGCGTGTGTTTTATGTAACATAATCCTAGCCCTGAAATCAAGAGAATGGAATCATAAAAAAAAGTGGAAATCTCCACTGCTGTGTCTTCCCTGGATTAGATAGTTTCTTCTGTGCTGCTGCCAAGGTAATAGAAAAAGAGAAGACTGAGCAGTGGAAGAAGACCAGGTATGGAGAAAACCAGACTTTCAGAGGAAAAAGTTTACTTTTTCAATTAGCTTCTTAGTTTACAGGCTAAACTCTTCTCCATTTCTGCACCTGCATCCCCAACCATTTCCTCAAAGAAGTCAATGGTTGAAAAATGTCACATTCCTCAACTTGCTGCCTTCCTCCTCCTGTGAAAGGTATAACAAGAAGGTGGCTCTGCACTGATTTTATTTTGGGTATTCAAAACACAACTACTGCTCAAGGATTTCAGTTTTCATGGCACAAACAGTTTAAGTCAAATTGTCAACACATGCACTAGACTGTCAGCTTCAGTAAATATTGATTCTACAATTGAACTGCACAGGCAGATTAAAACCAAATGTATGTGCTCATGCAATGTCCCACTTCAGCCTTAAATCAACTAAAATTAATCTTCATCTTGCTATGAGGTTCTTAATAGTGAGAACTGGCCAGGCATGATCTGGCTTCCTGTGAATTAGCATACATATTACCTGCTATGAAGAAAGACAGAGGTATCTTAACACATCATCTTTTGCTATGTCTTGCAAAAATACAGTGTGGCTTATGGCAAACAGTTTCTCCTTATCTGCTTTCTATTTTTAACCTAGAGTTGATGAATCAATTGAACACAGGTTTTTGTTAAATACTTCACTAATACTGTTTTGTTGACATGTTATTAGTTCTTCAGGTTGGGAAATAACAACTTTCTATAATGATACAAATAAGCACTGGGTTTTCTTCTGGTTTGTATGCTACATATTGCTTCAGTAAAAAGTTATCATCACTAAGACCATTAATATAACTCGAACTTCTCACACACTCTATGGAAAGTTTGTTTAAAGGTTTGCACAAGAGTTCTTTGGACCTAGTCTTATGAAAGATTAAAATAATGAAGGGAAATACATTGTGGTCTAAACTCCTAATTTCTCATTATAGTACCATAAAAACACTGTTGATAATGTTATCATCTAATTGCATTGCCCTCATAACTATTGTGAAATAACAAATAACAGAACATGTAAGATCATTTATAAAATTTGATTGCAGAAAGCAGTAGATTTAATTTCATTCTGTTAAAAAAGAAACAAATAATTGAAATAACAATAAATAAATTAGAGAATTATAAATTTGAAACCTGAGTGAATTTTCCTGATTGTTTATCAAAAGGAAAAGAGAAAGCTTAGAGAATATTCTTGGCTTATGTTTCTGGTTGGTTGGTTGTTTTTTTTCTTCTAATATTTCATAAATTCTTTTAGCACTCTTTTTCTTTCAAATTTAAATCATTCTGTAGAGAAATATCTGAATACACTAACGTGTCTCATATCCTGATATGTTCTGGTATTGTCTTAGAATCATAGAATCATAGAATAGTTAGGGTTGGAAAGGACCTTAAGATCATCTAGTTCCAACCCCCCTGACATGAGCAGGGACGCCACACACTAAACCATGTCACCCAAGGCTCTGTCCAACCTGGCCTTGAACACCGCCAGCGATGGAGCATTCACAACTTCCCTGGCCAACCCATTCCAGTGCCTCACCACCCTCACAGTAAAGAATTTCTTCCTCATATCCAATCTAAACTTCCCCTCTTTAAGTTTGAATCCATGTTTAGCTTTCCTAACCTGCTCCTTAGCTTCCCGGACAACATCCCTGTATTCTTCCCAGGCCGCCTGTCCTTGCTTCCACCTTTTAGAAGCCTCTTTTTTCCTTCAAAGTTTCCTCAGCAGCTCCTTATCCATCCAAGGGTGTCTCCTGGCCCTCCTGCAGCATTTTTTTCTAGTAGGGATGTATTGCTCCTGAGCTTGGAGCAGGTGATCCTTGAATATCAACCAACAGTCTTGGATCCCCACTGCTTTCTAGGGCTATATCCCATGGAACCTTACTGAGCATGTTCCTGAAGAGGCCAAAGTCTGCTCTCTTGAAGTCCAGGGCAGTGAGCTTGCTGCACGCTCTTCTCACTGTCCTGAGGATCTTGAATTCGACCATCTCATGATTGCTGCAATCAAGGGTGCCCTGGAGCGTCACATTTCCAACCAGCCGTTCCCTGCTGGGGAGGACAAGGTCAAGCATGGCACCTCTCCTTATTGGTTCCTCTATTACTTGCAAAAGGAAGTTGTCTTCCACACAACTGAGGAGCTTCTGCTGGTTCTTTCAGGTGATGAGGGACTGGAACAGGTTGCCCAAAGAAGTGGTAAATGCCCTATTCCTGGCAGTGTTCAAGGCCAGACTGGACAGAGTCTTGGGCAACAAGGTCTAGTGTCGGGTGTCCTTGCCCATGGCAGAGGGGCTGGAACTAAATAAGCTTAAAGTTCTTTCCAGCTCTAACCATTCTAAGATTCTATAATTCTATGCTTACCAAGCTGAAATCAATAATCTTTAAATAGACAAATCTGCCTTTGAGCAAATGCTAATATTCATTTCTAGCTAAAGGTAAAATATGAACAAATATGATACAACTAGGAACTCAAATTTCACCTTTTAAAACTCTGAATTCTAATATTATTCAACATACACATTAAAAACTCTAGAAACATGAATTTGCATTTTAATTAAAGAATAATTACCAAGCATTCTAGTTCTCAGCAATATCGAATTAAAAATCCTTCTCCTTTGAATTGAAAATATGGGTCTCTCTCAGGTGGTTTTTACTTTTTATTCCAAAAATTTAAGGTTTGCCAATTTTCCACTCTGTGCTATATGCTGGTTTTAAGATTGCTATTCTGTCTGTCTGTTTCCCATAGAAAGGAGGAATCAGAGATATGAGAATAGCAAATTATCCTGGTAATGATTTATTATTGTGTTATGATAGCTCTCCAAACCTTACAAACTAGGAAGGGCTTTCTGTGAATATTGAAGGACTTCATAACAAATGTTTTATTATGTTAAGACAGTATGTACATGAATTGCATTATTTTAGTTGTGCTCATCTATAAGAAAATGAGTGTTTGATTTTTGACATTTTTCACAGTTGCAATATAGTTTTATAGTGTGTGGCTCATCAGGAGCATGACAACTTTCACAGAATACATAGCTTGGCAAACATTAACCTTCAAGTAACTGAGGATACAAAGTTGAAGAAGGTTAGAAATGGATGTTTCAAAATGTTTGTGTTACAAGGTGTTCAAATCTGCATGTAAATGTGCTAATGGTATGCTCTCATGAACAGGGAATCTACAGAATTCCAAATAAATTTCTGAATAGAATTTTATCATTTTGTTGATCACATAGACAACAAAGTTCATAGCATAGAGTATTTTTAGGATCTTCTAAAGATCTTAGACCAAAACTTAGAGTCCTAGGCATGATATTATAGCAATGTCTGTAAGGATTTCTGGACTCCTTTCCTGCTTCATACAGTCTACCAGACTTTTCCCAATAAGGACATGGTGACCATAGAGGAGAGCTGAATAATTCATTCCTTCTCATCCAGAAAATGACTAACGCCTCACAAGTATACTAAAAGTTCATTCAATATGAAGGGTAAAGTCTCATCAAAATCAATGGAGATGTGCCATCTTGTATAAACTGTTAATTTACCTCGTGCCTTCCTTGTCTTCTTTTGCCTGGTGTACATTGCCTTGAGACAGCCTAGCTCAGCAATGTCTCACAAGACACTGGTGAGACCCAAATTATCATTAAATGGCTGTATGTATATTTAATTTAGGACATTATGTATTTTTTCTTCTTATTTCCAGATGTTCCTTAAACACACAAATAATTCCTCAAATATTTGCTGCCTTCTATTTAAAATCCATTTGTGTTCCATTTTTCAAAAATTTATTTTTTTTTTTTTGAGTGTTTTTCAAATAATTGTCTTCTTATAAGCCACATACAATGTTCACAAGCCATGAGTGATTATCTTGGGTTTAACTGAGATTTGTAAATAATCTGCGTCAAAAGAACTATTTCACTTTGTTGACAACAGAGTTAATTGTCAACAAGGAGGGAAATGTGCAAACAAGGACAGCATATTGAAAAACAGACTGCAATCACACAGGGAAAGATAGACTTATATTACAGAAAATCAAATGTGTTTGCAGAACAAATTGCTTGCAAACAAACATGATTTTAAAGAAAATAAAAGCCCACAAAACCAGCCTCCTCTCTTCCCCCTCATTCCCCCCCCCCCCCCCCCCCAGCTTGTTTATAGTTCTAGGCATACAATACATGACAAAATAAGCATCAGTATGAAAATGGCATTAAGATGACTAGGGAATCTTTGGGAGAATATGAATGAGTTCAATCAGACTATCTGAGTAAATCTAATAGGCTGTGATTGTTAACAAGATGCTGCACTGACCTAAGGAAAAATACAACAGAAACAAATAAATATGAATGTAAAGAAAACTTGGAATCTTAATAGGATCCCAGGGCTGTATTTTACTCATATGCACATTCTTATGCTTCTGCTTTGTTACCATTAAGTTTCATATCTCCAACACAAAGTGTCAGATAAATATTCCTCCTGTGAGAGCTGTAAACACCAGCCTTTCTGAGTGATGGCAACTATGAAAAGTAGTTGAAATTAAGTGGTTACATCGGTTAATAAAGAATGGATAAGTCATTTCATCCATGGCACATTGCAATGCAGAAGATAATTCATTATGGTGATTCACCCTGCTTATTCAGACATGCACCATTCCCATCCATCACTCATATGGGATTCAATAATAGCATAATAGAAAAAAAACAACCTTGTCAAGGTGGCATGGGATCCTTGTCTAATATCTAGCTAATAGGAATGAACAAGGTCACAGTAGAAGCCAATTTGGCATGCCAATTTGAAAAGTACCACTGTGCTCACAGGTTTTAAAGTAAGACATATTCTTCTTGCCTGTATCCAGATGTACATACCCATGTGAAATCCCTTAAATAATGTGTGT
The DNA here is from genome assembly GCA_017639245.1 of Myiopsitta monachus. NCBI lineage: Eukaryota > Metazoa > Chordata > Aves > Psittaciformes > Psittacidae > Myiopsitta > Myiopsitta monachus. Next base: position 6,508,288 of record CM029918.1, read on the forward strand.
TCCTTAATGCTCTTATTAAAAAGGCACGCTGACATTTCATCTCAAAGCTTGGGAAACAGTGCCCTGCTCAAGTTTGTCAGTCGAAGGACAGGTTGCTCCTGTCAGCAGTTCTTGTCAGGAGAAATGAAGTATATAGCTGCACTATAAACAGTAACAGTTTCCAAATTAGACTCCATCACCTGAATACCTGACAACTGCTTTGGCTCTTGTCATCTACTTTCTCTTACATTCAAATCTATCACACCTTATGCAAAAGCGAAGACGTCGCCATGGCAACTTTATATCCCTGAACTTAATAAGACGGAGCAAAACATGCATCATTTTGCCTTAACACTCTTTTGCTTTTTTCTTTTCTTGACTTGATAAGGGAAACACTGTCCATTAGACACAGACATAAATAGAAAATATTTAGTAACAAACCTTTTTTTTTTTTTTAATCCTTTGTTTGCCATGGAAATCTTTTCTTTCTCTTCAACTAGAATTAATGTATACTATATATGCATATATGTTATACTATTTTGAGAAAGACGATGAAGAAAGAAACCTATGAAAAATTCTTGCCACAGGATAGCAGTAGGTCAAGATTTATATTCAGAAAAAGGATTAGACATTTAAAAATAGGATTTCCAAAAGGATTTAAAGGCATTAGACACCATCTCTGATTGAATTTAACTCCCTTAGGCTCTTTGGAAAATTTCAGCCAAAATGGTTAACATAAATATACACAGAGAGAGATTTCCCTGCAGAAAAAAATAAGATAATAGGAATAAAATAGCAAGCTTTAGGGCACAGAGCAGCTGATAACTGATTGTAATAGAACAAGATTTTCCTTTTATGAACATACTGTAAGTACTCTTGGTTTCCATTACCTGTGATACCTACATAAAAGGGTTTTCTTTAATTAAGAAGCATGCTAACTTAAATACATCTAAGTAGCTTAATTTGTGTGTTCATTGCACTGAGTTTCAGTTAGAAATGTCAAAGTACCTTTGCAGATTATGTTTCTTTTTCCTTTTGACTTCATGTGGTAGTTACAGACAGCACTTTTATTTGACTTTTGAAAGCATCTATGTCAGTCACTGAAACTTCAGAAAATAATTATAAGGCCTTCAACTAAGATCAATATGCTAGTGGTCATGCACCTCCAAGTTATCCTCATTCATACTAATAATGACTTTTGTTTCTTTTCTTTTGTGAGCGCTATACTTTGCAGTGGTTTTATCAAGAAAATCCATTTTTCAACTGCATTTTAACACACAGTTTTAATAAACTGGTATCAAATGGATTGAATTTTCAAAATTTTTAAACTGCAGTGTTCCAGTTTTCATGATATAAGCTGTCTGTACCTATATATATAAGTTGACATTGTGTATTCTGTGCTCTTTTCTAGGTACGGCGTTGCCTAATTGTATAGGACTACACTCATGTTCATGCTTCGACTGTCATGTTTCTTAATTCTTGATTATTTTCTGTATATTCCTGCTTAACCCAGTTTCGTGGATCTTCCTGTGTGCACATTTACTTCATTGAAAACATTTTGGTTTCATACTAATAAAGCAATAAATATCCCGCAGAAATATGAATGACAACTACCTTGTTTATACACCTGAAAGCTATGAAATATAAGTAGGCTTTCAGAAGAGCTTTATGGTCACCTGTGCAGGCCATTTATATACCACAGACACTCGTGGCTGTAGACATACATATTACGTTTAATGTCAGTGAGAGTGTTAAGATGTTTAATTATCAGTGGTGAATTTCCCTGCTGCATTGCAAATACCACAGACCATTTGGAAAGTTTTCAGACAGAAGAATTAAATTCCTAAGTCTACACAGTTAATGCATTCTTTGTACTTTCACAGCATAAATTGCTGGGAGGAAAATAAAAAGGAAATAAAAAAGAAAACGAAAAAAAAAAAAGAGAAATAGAAGGATCACAGTCTCAATATCTATTCCTTTAAGAAAAGAAGAAAAGGAAATATGTATTAGACTCACAGAATCATGAAATAGTTAGGGCTGGAAAGGACCTTAAGATCATCTAGTTCCAACCCCCTTGCCATGGGTAGGGACACCTTACACTAAACCAGGCCACCCAAGGTTATGTCCAACCTGGCCTTGAACACCACCACAGATGGAGCATTCACAATTTCCCTGGGCAACCCATTCCAGTGCCTCACCACCCTTACAGTAAAGAATTTCCTCCTTATATCCAATCTAAATTTCCCCTGTTTAAGTTTTAAGCCATTACCCCTTGTCCTATCACTACAGTCTCTAATGAAGAGTCCCTCCTCAGCATCCTTATAGCCCCCCTTTAGATACTGGAAGGCTGCTATGAGGTCTCCATGCAGCCTTCTCTTCTCCAGGCTGTATTCAAAATACAGTAAAAACAGGGTCAGCCTCTGAATACCATCAATTTAAATAAGACTGGCAGAAGATGGACTACAGTAAATTAAAGAGGAGCTGCATAAAATATTGAATAGATTTTGATCATGGTATGAAATAGATATTATTTTATTTATGATACGTATTAATTAATTCATTAAGAATTCACTTATGGGCCTGGCTACAAGGCCAGATAAAGCTGCAAGGCTACATAAAACTTCATTTCCTGGCTGAGGGTATCTGGATTATTATTCTCCTCAATGGGGAAAATGCATGGATAGAGGGATAGAACTGCTGATGACCTGTAATTTTGCTTTCTATCTTAGTGAGAAGTTAACAGATAGACAAAGACAGGGGGTTTGCCCTAATCTAGTGTAAGTTTCAGTTGGTCAGAGTTTAGTTCTGCCTAACTTCAGCACTGGAGAACGCCAGTAATGCCACCAGAGATCAACTCCTTTCACCAGGCAGTTTGGTGTCCATCATTTCCTTTTCTGAGGCATAGATACTATAAGTGGGCTCTGGAGGATGAAAGGTACCTTGCCTAGAGGACTCTTTGCATGCTTTATGTTGGAGCCTGGTGAACTATGCTTTGAACTAGGGTGACAAAATTGAATGTATGGGTTACTTACACACTTTTTTGTCATGGCACTAATAACTAGTCAGCAGTGCAGAGGTGGTATGGAAGCAAGAGATGAACCAAGGGAAAGGTCATAACATTTGATTTCCTTCTTGAAGCAGGAACTAAACTCTTGGAACTGTAATAGATGGTATTTTGTGCCTAAAGTGGCACAGATTACATGGTATCAGGCATGATGATTAAGCTTAGTGAGACTGTGTAGTAAATCAATTCACAGGTTCAACAGAGATAAAAGTATGGAGGGTTATGACAGATATATCAAAGAAGATTGCATTATATATTGTTATCTAACACAGAGCACTTGGGGGTGGTAAATGCAGTTACTGTTGAAAAGTTGTTGCCGTATTTAGCACAAGAAAGATGTAAAACTCAAGTCCTGATATTTTCAGTCTTTGAAGTAGGTAGAAAATATTTTGATATGTCTTCAGGGTGTTTGCACATTTAGATTTATTGCATGTGTGGAGATTTGCAAGGAATTTATTTTCACCTGAACTATTTGTTTCTTGTATCAAATTTAGAGTAATTACACAAAATTAGGTTAATCAGAATCAGCTATATGAAATATCATTCAGTATTGGAAGAAATGTAGTAAATGTATGAAAGATAATTGTTTCTAAGTATGTTATACAGTATATATAAATAGCAATTTCTATATAGTGTTGTAAATTAAGATTTCTTTACAAAAGAAGCTGAGTAACAATGGATATGCTTTTTTGAAGACTAGTGGGAAATAGCAATGATTACAAAAATTCTTTCTATGGTTCTCATGTTTAAGGAAACATCACTGGCATGTTCCTGTATAAATTTTAAGCACGTCTTTTTAAAGCACTAACTGAATCATTTTTACTATTGATTTTCTTGTAATCAAACAGTTATTTCCCTTTTCTTTCTGGAGATTCCTTTATAGTACTTCTTTTTTTGGTAGTGCTAATGTCTGCCCACAATTTTCCTATACTCATCTAGTATGGATTCTTGCACAGGAGCTTAAAAAAAGTTCTTCTGCCTAAGAATTTAGGAGAAAATAAATTGGAAACATTATACTGGAAACCCACATTCTGTGTAAATCTGGACACGACTTCATAAATGTTAAGATACATTTCAGGTTAGACTGACATGATACAACTTCCACAAAAGCATAAAAATATAGACAGAAGGTCGTAGATCAGTCTCTAAAGTCAGCATTCTGTCTGAGAATGGTATGAAGATGCATTGCAGTGTGAAGAACCTTTAAGTGACAGGGAAGTTGTTTCTACCTAAAATTGTCACCTATTTTTAGGAAGGAGCAGAGAGGTCAGAGAGCTAAAAAATATGTTTCTTCATCTTTTCTGTGTCTCTATCTCCAGCATATTAAAACAGCTGCAGTGTTTCTATTCAGCTCTCCAGCCTAGTTCCATCCTCCACGACAAAGTAAGTTTCCATACCTTATGCACTAGAAAGTAAGGAGAGCACTAGCCTAGTTTACAGTCCTAGTTTTCTGTGAGATACTTGTAAAGCTAGAGGGAAAAAGCAAACAAAAAGAAACACCACAAGGTGTTTTACACAAGAGGCTTACCAGATGCCCTAAACATACTTGTTCAGCCTCTTAGGGAGAGAATTCAGGCAACCATTTGAGCACAATCCTCCAACCCCCTCAGAAAGCCCCCGTCCACGTTTTGATTCGGGCGGGGATGGGACACAATAGAGTCACCTACGGGCTCTGGATGGGCTGAACCGATTCACAGCGTGGCGCTGGCGGACGCAGGAGAGCCCGGCCGGCCGGTCACAAACCCCGGCCCCTCCCTGCCGCTGAGCTCCCGAGACGGTCTGAGGGAGGTCAGGGGCGGATTTATGACTCCCAAAGAAATGATCTTTGGCGAAAAGCACTCCTGCTAGGAGTACCGTGAACGGGGATGCACGGTCAACCCACCGATCACATCCAGAAACTAGTGGAATTGCTGGGAGGAACGGTTAAGAGCACAGAAAATCAGGCGACCTCTCCCCCCCTGGCAGCGACACTGTCTTTAAGGGGTTAAAAAATTACAGGCTGTGGTTTTGGGCTGGGGCAGCCCACTCCGCATAGCGAACACCTGCTGATGGGCCGCTGATGAGGTGTCCTGTGAACTTATCCCTCCTGTGGCCAAAACGAGTAAAGTCGAGATTTTTAATTGGTACAGGGCCCAAATTGGTGTTTTAAATATACAGCAAGTGAAGAAGATAAGAATTAAGCCATCAAGGAAAGTTATAAATACAGCGGAGGTAACTGGTGTAGTGGAAAAGTTCCCCTTAAGTCAAATGCAATTCTGGCTACTGCTACCTAGGGAGAAGGGAATGACAGCTGTGGAAGTGGCTTTAAGTCCTCACAAGAAAAATACATTGGTATTTGACATACTAACAGCCAAGCAGTGATGCCTGTCCTGTGGTGGGGTGTGGAGTTTTGAATGCAAAGGGGCAGAAGTCTCTCGTGAGGCTTTTGCAGACTGCGCTGCACTACCACAATCTAGAACAACCTGTGTCTCAATATCCGCTGCTACAAAGGGCATCTCTGAAGTAATTAAAGATCTAGAGAAGAGACACATTCGAAGTTGTATGCATGCCCCTTATAACTCTCCAGTCTGGCAAGTCTGTAAGGCTGATGGTCGGTGGTGTTCAACAGTTGATTACAGGAAATTGAACAGTAATGCTCCAAGCGTAACCTCTGTAGTGACATTAATACAGGTCGTTGCCCACCCCTGGATAGCCACTCTAGATGTTAAACATGTGTTTTTAATGGTTCCCCTGAGGGAAGAAGACATAACTCAGTTTGCTTTCACATTGGGAGGGGCATGCAATATACCTTCAACTGACTCCTGCAAGGTTATGAACACTCACCCACTCTTGCCCTCAGTGCTTTAGCTAATACTCCTAATACTGTGGAGGTGCCAGCAGGAGACCTGATTTCAGCTGGGATAGAGGTAATTTTCCTCCTAGTAGCTGGTGCAATACTTCGTTTTGAATTTCATCTGAGAATAACACTGACAACACACCAATGTTTTTAGCTGTTACTCAGTAATGTTTATGCCAATCAAGGACTTTCAGTCTCAGGCTCTGCCAGTGAGGAGGGCACAGGAAGCTGGGAGGAAGCAGGCACAGGGCACCTGACCCAAACTAGTCTTACTCCCTAATTCAGATAGAAACTAAAATGTCAGAGGTTCAGATTTGTCCCCCTGAAACTGCTAAGTTCTCAAAGAAAATTCTTAGTGAAAGTAGGGGGAGGAGAGAGGGAGAATGGAAACTTACTGCTTTTGCAATGTAGTTCAAAATGTTATTTGTTAATTGTCCCCCTCCTATTAAAAGTGTGAAAATCTTTATGAATAAAAAGCAAATAACCAGAAATATGGTAGCTTCTCCTGTTGTGGTCCAAAATCATGTGTTAAAGCTATTCTTTACCAGTGGAATTTTCATATGATCAGTTTTTGGTTTTCGTCTGGCATATTGCAGAACATATTCTTTATCAACGCTTTGTTTTATCCATTGTAAATGATGGTGTTTCATTTTAAATAACTAGTCTTCTTCTGTGTCCCGCCAAGTTTTGATCTGATCTACAGGCTTTTATAGTGAGTTTCACGGCTCATTTATACAGTGTGTACAGGAATATTTTCCATATTCAGTTTGACATTTGTTGCCTTTGCATGCTCTAATTAGATTAATCTCCAGTTATCCCACTGTGCCATGTCCCGAATTTACCCTCTGATGGATCACTGAAATGTCACTCCTTTGTATACTGGCTATTATGTTTGTTTCAAAAAGTTCTGAAGTTTCTAGGGGTTAATCAGGGCTAGAATCAAATAGGCATTTATATTGGGCTTCCTCTAGAAGGAGGGAGGGTTAAAATATTTTAAGTTAGAGAGTGGTGGGACTTTCCCAGTATTAAGGGTGCTGGTCTGCAATAAAAATGCACAGTCAAGAGCATGCCAGATTTGGAGTGTGAACTTGAACCTATTGCTTCTCACAAGAAAGTTTTCAGACTTGTGCTCTGTTTGTGTACTTACTTCTAGTTTTGTTTTTTGTTGCATGTAAACTTACGGTAATTTTAAGCTGCAATTAAATCAGCATATAAGCCAATTTCACAAGTGTGTTGTTTTCCATTTCCATCACTTTTTCTTCAAAAAAAGTCTTATTTCTGACAGTTGTGAAGTTTTTCATACCTGCAGTATTGCATACTAACAAATCCTAGGTTTATGTTCCTGTACTGTATTATTTGTCTTTATTCTTCACATGAATCAGTTTAGACTATTCAACTTCAAATACATGTGCTAAATCCATTCCTTCTCTAATCACTTGTTTTGCAATTGACATCAAAGGCCAACTGCAGAAAAGCTGAAAGTTTTCTCATGGAAATGAATGAAGACAAGGACACATGCTGTTGAGTTAAAATAATTTAAGAATTAAATACATTTTTAATGAACAGAAAAACATGAAATATTTTAATAAGTTAATTATAGAAATAAATTGTAGAGAGTAAATGTGTTGCTTTTATGTGGTCTATAGCAATTGATATATGTTGGCTTGTATTTAGGAAAAAATACAGTAATAAGTGGTATATGATCCACCTGGAGTTTCAACTTTCTGCCACTTGATATTTAAACAGTAAGTTGTTATATCAGTTGTCTTCACCCAGTGTCACTGTTGAATACCAAGACTACAAAAATGGGATATCAGAATGTACAAAAAATACTGATTGCTTGCTTCTAAAATATTTCCTAATTGTATCCTTGCTCATTTGCTCTGTATAGAAATAAAAGGTCAATTATTACAATAAACAACTTAATCTACATTGACTGCAAATGGAGTCTTGAGTTTTAATGACACTGTTGTGATCCAGATCATAAACCCTGCATAAATTAATGAAAAATTAGGTGAAACTGGGTATTTAGCTAAAAGGCCTGTTTAAATAGTTAGTTAAAAATAACTGTACACCAGAGAGTACTCATTTTTCACAGACATGGTGACACGAACCACAGAAAATTAAACACTAATCCAGCTCATAAATTTCTGTGTGCAGGAATCTTATTTTTAAGTGCTTAAGCTGTATTGATTTATGGTGGAATAGATTAAGATAAATTGGCAGAAATTGATTTATTAATAAAATCTGAGGATGTCTTCCTTTAACTTCAGAGGACATAGTACGTGTAAGAGACTGCTATGTATCACTTGTTACTGTAAAAGTTACAAGAGGTAGTATCTAATTACTAACATAAAAAACTAATTGAAAGAGAAATTCATAGCTATGTTAAGGTAGCCTAAATTCATTGAATTTGCAATAAAATTAAACTTTCAAAAATGAACTCAGTATGTTAGAAAGATTCATATCTTTCTTTTCCTTTACAGTCATAGCAAGAGAGCAGCATCAGAACATAATTTATAACTCAGGTTTTTAGAAGACGTCCAAGCACTAGAACTGTTTCTCAGGTCAGCTACATTTTTACCACAAATAATTTTCTTCTAACACAAAATATCATACACTGTTGAAGGACACAGATCACTGGGAGAAGTAGTTAGCAGAGGGATTTAATATAGCTAGATTGTCAACCAGGAGAAATATCACACTCAACTGTAACTATCTTCTGACAGAATCCTGACTGATTTTTAAGAAGTTGGTATTAAGTGTATGGGGGAATCTCAATGTGAATGGTAATTCCCTTTTGTCTTGGAACAATCCTTGCTCGAATCAGGTCATTTTCTCATGTGGGCAAATATGTCTGGAGAACAGGTTCAGGCGACAGAACACCAGAGCAAGTCTCCTCTGATTATGGCCAAATACGAGGATTAGAAAATCAGTTTGCTTTCTTCAGAAGAAATAGCTCTGTAGATGGACTTCAAGGTGTCACTGCAATCTGAAACTCTTTATTCAACTTGAAGCACAAAGCTTTTTGTTTCAAGTTTAGGGTTATGTAATTCTTTCAGGTTTAACTTCCTTGTCTTTAAATTTTTCTCAGCTGTTAAGTAAGTGTGGCTAAGGAAGAAACAAGGCCACCCCCAAAGCAAAATTATTAGACTTAGAAATGAAGAAGTGCTTTGTTTTTTGATTCGTTTTTTTTTTTTCCCTCCTTATTTTGTCTACTGCTTTTCCATACTTACCAATTCAGAAATATTCTCAGCTTTATCATAACTCAGTTGTTTTGAAAATTTCTTACTTAATAGAAAAACTTGACTCCAGTGCTAGGCTTACCTCTTGCTCAGGTAGCCAAACCCCTGGGAGTCTATTGTACGCCAAGGTAGCTGCCAGGGCTGATGTTTACATCCATGTGGATTCATCTTTGAAACTAATGCTACTCAGAGTGGATTAAGATATTTCTATTACTTTTTGCAATGGGGAAAAATAAAAGAGGATCATCTACTGCCTGATTTTATGGCATTCAATTCCTGTAAATTTAGCAGTCTAGAAGTTGAATATTTAGTGACAGCAAGTATCTATGTTTCTGCTGCAGTCAGGAGTGAGGAGGTAGAATTTTTAGTTGATGACTCATCCTACCTCTCCCATACCCCTTGCCTTAAGATAAGAGTTCCTTCTACATGTTCTTTCTTTCTGTTTGGTGGAAGGACCTTAGAAATCAGCTTAGTTTAACCTCTTGATCTCAGATAAATAAGGAAATGCATCCATGTTTTGAGGCACTTTCAATGCAACTTACTGTCACAACCTATTGCGGAAGGGAAAGTAATCAGAAAAAAAATATTTGTTTGCTTGAATTGTGGTGTTTACTTAGTATTTTTCTAAAAAGAAAAATATATTAGGTTTTTAGTAATTTACTTCAAAACCACTAAACTTCCACGCCCTCCAATTTGTTTATTTTTAAATGTAATTTCATTCTGTTTGTGATATATTCCAGGTTACATATATATACTTTGAAAAATATGAGATTAAGCATGAGAGATATCATGAGCATCTTACTCTGAATTTGAAAATTCTGTTTTATAAATCGAGTATAATGATTCATGGATATATAGTATATAGCTGATAGTTCAGAAGATTTGCAGAATCAGGTATAAACTGATAAATCAGAACTAGGGCGAAAGGCAGAACATAGATGATGAATGGATAAATACAATGTTTATAGCTCAAAAATAATAGATTCTTTGCAGGTCTTAGAATCATAGAATAGTTAGGGTTGGAAAGGACCTTAAGATCATCTAGTTCCAACTGCCCTGCCATGAGCAGGGACACCTCCCACTAAACCATGCCACCCAAGGCTCTGTCCAACCTGGCCTTGAACACTGCCAGGGGGGTTGGAACTAGATAATCTTAAGGTCCTTTCTAACCCTAACTATTATATGATTCTGTGATTCTGTGATTCTATTATTGTCAACCAAATAATTACTTCTACCAGTCCCATCTTATTAAATGATTGCCATTAATAATATGTGAAATGTTGCTGATATGTGAATGTGAGAATCTGCACTCTAGCATAAGGGAAAACTACAGAAAAAGATAAAATTAAGTTTACTGTGTCACGATTAGCCAGGGAAGTTGGTGACTTTACCAGGAAGACACAAATAGTTGTATGCAATATGTGTGACATTTCCAAGCAGGAAAAAGAAACCCTAAAAAAACCCCGCACACCAATATGAAATTCTTATTTTATTGCATTTGTCCATAATCTGAAAATTCTGATCAGTAATAACGTAGTAGTCTGTGGCCTAGATAGCTCTGAATCATAATTCCTAACTTCATGGCGTTTCAATATAAAAAGACACACATAAATACAGAATTATGGGTTTGTCTTGTGGGTCCAACAGGATGGAAAAACTTACCTTTTCCATTAAAAAAACCTACATCCAATTTCAAAATGCCAATTCTGAAAGCAGTCAATGACTCCTGGAGGGATGCTGTGTTGTTACAATACAGGAAGTATCATGATGATGGATGGTCCAGAAATTCTTTTTCAGGAGACAATTTTTTTTCAGCAAATAATGTCATGCAGGTGATTTGTATCTGAAAAGATGAATGGCAAATGAAAGTCAAGTAATGTTGAGTCTGTATTTCTACTGTTGAAAGTCTTCACTTCTTCAGAATAGCGATCAATTTCAGCCAGAATTATCCAGTATAGCCCAGACATCTCATCTCCAAAAGTTGCCATTGCTTTGGGGTTTCCATGGATTCCAGAAACAGAGAAGAAATTACATGGAGCACTGGAGATTCTGGTGATAGATTCAGAAATTAGTCTCAGTGCAGAATAACACCGACTTCAGAGGACAATACATCTCAGATGTGTAAGATCAAGGTGTTCTCAAGTTTTCAGGTGCTTTCAGAGCACCATCCTAATTTTCTTCAGGTCATCTGAAGCCAAGTTTTGCAGTTGGATGTATAAAATTCTGATATGTAAATAAATATAGCACTCTGGCATTATAAAGCAATTTTTATCTTTAATATTGCATGTTCTGGCAGGTAATGTTGCCTGATTATGCACTTACATCAGGGAAACTTGGAATACAAGACTGATCCTTGTATCTGAAAGGTAATTCAAAATCATAAGGCATTATCATTAAACCCTGTTCTTTACAAAAATGCTCAAATAATCAGTTACTAGAAGTTTTCACATTCACTCTAAGGTGATGATTTTGCTCTATACTTGTGACATTAAATCCTGGAAGATACACCTATTTGCAATGAGCAAACCTGGGAAGTTCAAGTTAGTAATCACCAGAGATACACAAGGAGTGGCTGCTAGCAATAAATTGAAGAACAGATATTTGATTTCTGACATTTGTCTCCTCCATGTACCACAGATTGTCTGTTGTTTCCCAAAGCTATCTGAAAGTTATATTTTTCTTTAACTGTGCTATTATGATTATGACACACTGTAGCTTGCTGGCAGACCACAAATTTTCAAGATCAACATTGAACTATATATATGTATGTATATCTTTTAATCTTCTATTTCTTTTAATCTTCTTGATCACAGAGATTCTGTGATGGGAAGAAATAATCCCATCATTTTTCAGGAACATCACACAGTTCTTTATAAATACATGATTATGTCTTAAACAACTTCAAAAGAGTTATTTAAAGAATGTAAATGATCTACACATTTATATTTAATAATGGCCATTTGTTTTCTCTTTTGTTTCTTGTCTTGTCATTCACTGAAAACTAAAACTGTGTAACACATGCTTCATGCTGACTTATTAAGTGATGAATCTTAATAGATAATAGTATATGTGCAAACTTCTGAGAAATTAACCTAAAAATTCATTTAATAATAAGGATATATGTAGGCTTTGCTGTATCTTTGCAATCTTCATTACATTGAGAAGAAAGTCAACAACAAGGAAGTCTATTTCAAGCTATAGCAAAATCAGTTAATTGCAAAAGATTTACAATGTTCAGTTTATATTGCATTGCCTCTTTTTTTTTTTTTCTTAGGTCAAGAAGATTTAAATGTGATCTAAAGGTTTGTAGTTGATCCAACCAATACCTGGTTTTGAATTTTCACACTTTTACAAATAGAAAAGTGAATGTGACTATTCAGATTAATCCGAGTTTAGCTGAATTTACTTAATTTCCTCCTAAGAAAGCAGTTCTATTTAAAAATCATTTGAAATATTATTTCTAATACAAAATCAAATTGAGGTTCTGTTGCCAAATAATTTTTGAGTAAAGACAGATCCTAACCTGGATCATTTCAGTGTATACAGAAGGGTAGCTGTGATAAGTGTACCAAATCTGTATGATGGATTCTGAACTGGACTTCAATTACACAGAGATTTTCCTACGTCTTCATATTGTCAGAGGGGTGCAAAAAGATTGGCATGCAGAGGAAATTCTGACTTATAAATAAAAAGATTTCTTACAGGTTAACATAATACAGAAGGTACGTTGTTCAGAATTCCTGAACCAGAATTATGTGGACTGTTAATGTGAGTTTGAAGCTGCCTGGCACTCTTGGAGCTCACAGCCCTCATAGTCTCTAGAGGATTACCAAATACTTTCTACTCTTTTTTCTCTTCTTGTTTTTTCACCTATGACTGACTGCTGTACAAGTTTAAAGGGAGTTGATGTTACACTACCATTCCTTCTTTGATCTTCACCGCTGAAGCAGTGCATTGACTACTGCAGCTTCCTAGATCAGGCTTTAACCAAAAGGCATATTAAGAAACATCAAGTTCTGTTTACTCCTTATCCACACTTACAAAATATTTTCTGTTTAGTTTACTTTTGGAAAAAATGGAACTGCCTTATGCTTATTTTATTTCAGCTCCTGCAATTTGTAGGCTGAATATTCCACTTTTCCAGACTATATAATTACAAGATGAGAGAACTTTGTACCTCAGCAGCATTGCTTATGTCCTACTCAGGGTGCTAGAGGTGTCAAACATCACTATGAACATACTGAAGCTACTAAGCACTAGCAGATGGAACCTGCAGACTTTTATTTCTTTTTTTTTTTTTTCTTTTGCTAGAGAAAGAAGGACAGCAAGGAGATTATGGGGTTCTAATTCCAAAAAGAGTGATAAGCTGAATAAATTGATTCAGAAATTTTGAATAAATTCACTACTAAACCATTTGCATTGTAGAAAATTGTGTAGTGGGAAGTTACCACTGAAAATGTTTTTCAAATCTGTGTCAGTCACTGTATTCCAGTAGTGAAATGTACATTATACAGTACACTTAAATCACAGCAGTACCTTATAAGTTTGGTTATTGGTCATGCATGTCATTACCTGAAATAATCGATACCTTAATAATTTTGCCCAGAGCAATACTTCTTCAACAGTTTGCAAAAAAAAATTTGGAATCTGCAAAATCTATAATCTCTTTAAAGGCAAAAGGTGTAGAAGTATGGTGGCACCATCCACTACAGAATTTTTTAGCAACTTCCTTAGCTACAGTTAGGCATGCCACAAATATCAGCTCATTCATTTCAAATGGTTTGTATGAAAATGAGTTCACTCTATTTGTTTTCCAAAAACCTAGACAAAACTTGTCGCAAATTTCTCAGAATTCTTACTATATAACATTTGTTCTCAGATAAAGCTACTCTTGTTCACAGCATTCACTTTTATACACACAAGATAGTGCTGAAGCTCCTCTCACTCCAGAAAAATCAAGTGATAATTTTCATACTAAAAACATTTTTGGAAGGTGTACCTTTCAAACCTTTACTGTAAAGTTGACAAGAAGTACTGTCTTGTTTTTTCCCTTCACTTAGTACCTGGGCTTGTCACTAACAACAAGCAAAATGCACTACGCATTTTCTTGCCACAGGGCACAGGATACCATAGCAAGTGACAGTGGTTTGATATGCTTTTCTAAATAGCTATTGCTGAAACTGTTTTATATCTAAGCAGCATGTTGGAATACCTGTCCACAAAGTACAAATGCTGCATTTGACTCCAGAACATCTTCTGTTCATTCTACAGTCGTTGCTGAACAGTGACTTCCAAAGGAAAATGTTAGGAGAAATGGCAAAGACAGACACATGTAACTGAGAGTTTCCAAAGGGAGAGGAAAAGTTGTATCTAGAAATAGAGACATTACATTAGAACATTATTGTCTCATGGCTTTTAGGAAATTTCTGCTAAAAGGAAAAGGTACTATTAAAAATTTGTGATGTTATGTGAATCTGTATTTAATATTCTTCCACTGTTCTGACCTGTGATAAGAGAAATTGCAGATATAGGTTTTATCTCTCTCCTGTATTTTTTTGAGTCACCATCTCTGAGCCTGTCATTCCTGTGACACAGTCTCCAGCAACCAGTTTGTACAAAACTTCTGATAGAAACACCTCAAAGTATGATTTGATGACACACTTTCTTCAAACCAAAGCTGAAAAAATACAGATTCTCTGTACTCTTCCAGTTCAGAGAGCAGCTTAAATGTATGTGAATGAACCTTCTCCCGGTGAAGTATTACAGTTGAAACACACCAATACAGGTCTGCCATCCACCCAGCGTGGCAGCTGTACTTAGCTAACAGAAGTAGTAAAGATTTTAGTACTGTGCATGCTCATTTTCAGTTTGTGCTAACAATCCAAAGTGTACTTTTTTCCTTCAGTTCTCAAAACCATACAGAGAAACAGTGAAATATGCATGAAATAAACACATAGCCAATTGCTATTAGTCATGGCGCAAAGAAGTGATAAGTAGAAATGGGCTTAATTGTAAATAAAACATACATTGTTTGCAAATTAATGTTTTAAATGTATTTATATAGTTCCAAAGATGGTTGGAAGAAATGAAAGTAAGACCAATAATAAAGAACCCAGTATGAAGAAAAGAACTCCTGCATAGCTCCAGAATACTAGTTCAAACATGACACCAATCTCAGCTGTGTGAGAAAATTACTGTCTTGTCAGAAATCTTGCTTAGTAAGCACATCTCTCAGACAAAACTGCATGTCCCGATTTTTATTCTTTTTTTTTTTTTTAATTTCAGTAGTGCCTGGGTGTCAAGATTATCACTGGATCATTAATGAACTTTATTGACTGTTGGCAAGGACAAGAGTGATAATCACGTGTTCAGTATTTCATTCAGACCATCCTGGCACAGTATCCGTGTTGTGTTCTCAATTAACTTGTTACTCAGAAAACAAGTATCAAAATGTATTTAAATCTTCTGTTAATGAACAGGTGGGTGATTTTATGCCCATATGCTGTGCAAACAAACACCTGTATCAAATGAAATCTGCAGCCATGCCCGTTAATGTGATTTAAGTGAACAAATAAGCACAGTGGAACAGGAGAAATATCTGGCAGTAATCACAAATGGAGAACCAAAATTCCATCCAAAGCTTGTAGAAGCTTGGGAGACTGTCATAGCATTTCTTAAGATGAAGTTACATGCTACTTATTTGTGATTGGTCAGCTCCTTCAACTTCAGAAAAAGAAAAAAGCTACATGTTGACAAATATCACCTTGACAAGTAAGACTATGATTATGAAAAAAATTCCTGTATACACAAAGCAATGGGGTTCTTTTCTCCTCAAAATAAACTTGGTGAGGATAAGCCCCTAAAGAATGAGTCAAACTCTGTAATACGTCCATAGGAGCATTTTACTGTGCCAAAATATTACGCATTGCTTCTGTTTACTAGGATATTTATTGCAATTCATGTTTAAAGTATTTACTTTCTTAGTGGTGTTTTCGTAAAATTTTTGCTAGATAGACATGAATATTATTTCAAGTGTATTTAATAAGCAGAGACACTGGACTTACCAAGCCAGATCTTTTTCCTTTATGAATTTGCCTGTCTGCTTCTTATTTCATAGTACAGAATGGTTTTTTTTCGGGTTTGTATTTTATAGTTGTGCACTAAAAACAATAGTGATATAACTTTACTGCAACAAAAGGTAGAATAGCAATAAAAAAGAAAGTATAATCAATAAAAAAAAAAATCATAGCCTTTTAGAAAAATCTTGGAAATAAATTAGTATAGATTGGTAGGCAAAAAAGTAGAAATACACTAATATAAAGAGACGTTCTCAATTTTTAAATGGCCTTCCTGTGTATCCTCGAAAATACTAATCTCCTAACTGAGACTGGATACTAAAGTACAAAAGATTAAAAAAAAAACAAAAACAAAAACAAAAAAACAAACAAACAAACAAAAAAAACCAGTAATGTTCTAATTTGATACAGATAATTTCATACATTCCTAAATACCAAATTTATCAAAAATTCCACTCTAAGAATTTCCAGCCTAGGCATGTCTTGGGCTTCCCACTCCTCTGGCTTGTATTTTAGCACTGACTCATCATGTGATCTCTATGGGTGTTCATTTGCGCAGTCTTTAGTAACTTGCTATCCTTCCTGAATACTCGCAGTAGCAAAGTCGGTGTCTGTTCATTTACTCTTCATTTTTCTCTACAGCCGTCCGAAGTATATATGTTACGTCTGCCGTGACAAAACTCCAATTAGTGTAGAACTTCTGACAGCGATGCCCGGAATTTGCCTGCAAATTCTTTTACTTTTTTTTTTGAAGCTTCCTTCAGACTTGTAGGCAGTCTGACAGAATATCAGATATAGCCTGGACTTTCCTCACCTTCGGGAGATGCACCATTCCAGTGCATACCTAAGCTGTATCCAATCTACTGTTACACTGTTGATAAATTGTTTCACTAATAATAAATTTGGAGTAACCTGTAGTAGTAGGTGCCTACTTGGTTGTTGCTGTTCTTGGTTGTTGTTATATTATTGATCTCTGCCAAACTTTTGTACAATATTCTTGGTTGCTGTATTAATTTGTGATAGTAGATATATATATGCTATATTAATTAATTATATACTTGGCAGTAATAGTGATATTTGTGGCAGCATACTTGCTAGTGGGGATTTTTTACAGTATTTGTGGCAATCTGTAATAAAGTAGAGAAATTTTGAGGGTAAAAACCTCTGTGTCTTTGTGTGTTACAAAATCCTGCAATATATTAACACTACAGCTAGGAAAATAAAAATATTTTCAATATTTCCTTTATTTTTAAAGCAGTTTCTGTCAGGAAGCTTTTTAAAGCAGACCTTTCTCTTTTCTTCGTTTCGGTCATATAGCTTAGATTTCCTGCTTTAAAATAATTTACATAGAATAGGACTCAGAATTCCTTTCTTCTTCTTCTTTTTTTTTTTTTTTTTTAATGCTTTCAGAATTCCCTAAGGGTTTTTGGTTTCTGATCTCATTACTACTAAGTCTACTGCTATTTTTTGATTTTTGGTTTGTTTCTGTTTTGGTTTTTGTTGTGTTTTGTTGTTTTTTTTTTTTTTCCCCTCTATCTTGCCATAACTGTACAAGGGCAAAGAGTGTGAGACTATTAAATAATTCATAAAGATACCGTGGGAGAAATCAACACAACAGAAAAATCAACACAACTTCCCTCTTATAATGGAGTGGGTGAAAGAGCTAAAAGGTGGACAGAGAATATTTTAGGATCATCTTTGTTCACTGGTGCTTCCACAATGTTTTGTTAGACAGTCAGTGTTGTTCCTACAAACTTGTTCCAATTCCTACATTGTGCTAGAGACAAAAAGAAAAATACTTTGATTTTCTAGCATTTCTTTGTAGCATGAGTTTAACTACAAGTTTCCAGGCCTTTCATCTTACTTCAACAATATGTGCTTCTTAGTGAATCCAGGTCCTGGTTCTTTTGTGTCACTTTTATTTTTTTTAAGGTTTACCTTTGAAAACTACAGATATATATGTTAAGTGTGTCTGTGTTTCTGTGTGTGTAAGCTGTTTACATGCACAGCAGAAGATTTTATAGTGGAGTTCTAAGCCCTTTAAAATAGGTGTTTATAATGGAAAAACCTGTCAGATTTTAACGAGATCCACGTTACCAGTCACCATTGTAGCATTACAGTTTTTATAGTAGAAGTTATAGCAATCTACAGACTGTGTCTGAAATAATACCATAAAAAATGAAATACCATGAAATGAATTTTTGTTTATTTACTGAATAGTGCTACAGCAATGACTTGTGAATTGAACCTGTTCTGTGCAAGCTTTAGCAGCTTAAAGACCTAAGTTCAGTAGATGTGGCATTCCTTTATCAATATATTTTTATCTGTTATGCAACTGCATAACTGCATGAAAAATATACTTTTCAAATTTTGCTGCTGAAACAGCAGACACTTTATTCAATGCAATGAAAGCATTCGCATGCTTTCTTTCGAGAAGAATTCCAGACGTTTAACTGAGAGTAAAATTATACATATCTCTTAAGTGTTTGTAGGATCAAAGACTTCTGTATGCAAATTCAGAGATAGAGATAAAAATAAAAGGTGAAAAAGCAATGATTTCTATTATTTAAGTTTCTGGCTGCACAGCTGTTGCCAGGATAACATAAATTAAGCCCCTGTTTTTCGAGGGTCCAACAAGTCAGATGCCACTAGATTGAAAGGACTCCAGTAGCACAGGACTCCTTTCCTACCTTGAACTGTGTATTCGCTGGCAGTTCCCATCTGATTTGGAGATGACATTGGAAGGGATGCTCTGAGAACTGTCTCAAGACACTACTTCCCGTAGCTAGATATATGTGGCTACAGATTTCATAAAATTGTCATCAAAAATGTGGCATAATAACTACTGTGGCTACTTCACAGAAGGAATTTACTGATATGATATACTTACATAAAAATTCTCTGAAGAGCATATTTTGATTCATTCATCAATATTTAACTGTCTAAATATCTAGTCTGATGGGTTTCTGATGTAGTAACAGGAGGAAGAATATGGTGTATCCTCACAGATTATATATATCTAGCGTGATGAGGTAGGAAAGGAAGAACTGCTTTAAAATTTGCTGTTAGCATACTTTACTTTTAGGTGGCTAAGGGCAGGTGAGAGGAACCCATAATCATAGCATAATACAAAAGATTTCTGCTCATAAATTACCCTTATAGATCCTTCAGCAGTGATGGTGTCGTGGTTTAAGCTGTAAATCATGCAGCCCACTCACTCACTCCTCACTCTTTCTTCCCCACCACTCGGGGGGGGGGGGGGGGGGAGAATGGGGAGAAGAATCAGAAGAATGTAACTCCCACGTCTTGAGATAAGAACAGTCCAGTAACTAAGGTATAACAGAAATCACTACTGCTACCGCCAATAATAATAATGACCAAGGAAATACAAGGGAAGAGGATACAACTGGTCACCACTCGACCGAGCCGTGAACTGAACTCTTCCGGGTTCCTGCCCCCAGTTTTTTTACATCCTGGGCATGATGTGCTGTGTGTGGCATGGGATACCTCTTTGATCAGTTTGGGTTGGGTGTCCTGTCTCTGCTTCCTTCTGGCTTCCCCTCCTCCCTGGCAGAGCATGAGACTCCAAAAGTCCTTGGTCAGGCCAAAACATTACCAAGCAGTAACTGAAAACACTGGTGTTATCAGCACAGTTCCCAGGCCCAAAATCAAAAACACAGCGCTGCACCAGCTACCAAGAAGGAGAAAAATGACTGCTACTTCTGTACCCAGACAGATGGTAATGATTAAAATATTTCTTAATTATAAATTATTACCGAATTATGTGACTAAAGGTACAATTTAGCCTTGCAATTGTACATACTACTTAACAATTTGTGGGTTTGAATCACTGAATATGCGTGTGTACAAGAAAGGACTCTTGCATAGTTGCTAAGAGACAAAAAAAGTGTAATTTCTGTGGGTTTGTTTTATGAAATAAATATAATGTGATAGTTTTTCCTACCCCGTACATATATGTCAGTCATGTTAATTATGCCTATTTCAAATCATATAAGTTGAATCGAATCTGTGCACTAAGCAATGCAAGTTTCATAAACATTTGTGAAAATTGACACAAGAGCCTCAGTTTGCTAAGGTCAGTGGGAGTTTTGCAGAAGGTAAAATAATGTATCTAATAATTAGCCTTGAGTTGTGTTTTTGATGAGAAAGATATTTTAATTCCAGCAGTATTGACTATTTCACCAGGCTAACTACCCTCTAAATCTGAAAAGTGATTTAATCTATTCTTATAAACACCACTGGCTGAAATTTGTGTCTCAAATGAAAACTGCTTTATTAAACTAAGTACAGAAGTGTTTTGTATTTTAAATTCTGTTGTTCTTTGATAGAAAAGCAACACTTTCTTGCTGTTAGCATTTTTTGTACTTTTTTAATGTGGAAAAAAATCCCAACCCTAAGTATTAACTGTACAATTTTAATTTAAGGTACGTACTGAAGACACAGCAAACTGCTTTCATTATTGTTTGGATACCTTGGCTTTTTTAACTTCAGTGAACTTTTATAGCTTTATGATGGACAGGGTAATGTCTGTTACATCTCAATGATTTAAATTCTTCTGCACTATCCTCAATGAAATTATAAAAAGCTCATCTTCAATACTTAAACTTTTACCATTTTTTTCTGGATGGGATACTTTAATATTCATCTCAGAAGGAAAGTAAGAAGATAGAAAAGAAACAGAACTGTTTGCTTTCATTAGCAGTCTTATGTTCCTTTGGAATGAGAAGTGTTTTAAAACAATGACTATTAGTCAGTAACTGTGTTGCATAGAGTCTGGATTATTGATGGTCTAACAGATTTACAAATTTACAGAGTTATAAATTGCACTCCACAGTATTTTCATAAACAAAGTTAAAGCTGCTGAAGTTTTTGGATAATAAACATTTATTTCTATAAAGTTCTGCAGTAAAATTTAATTAAAAAACAGATGGGTTTGTATGCAGATTGGAATACTTTATTTTGAACTCATAATTCCAGCAGACTAAGAAGGAAAAGATAAAGTTACAAATTCCAGTAACATTTGTGTGATTGCAGATTGCTAGTTAAATTCATTTGCGAGGGAAAAAAAAGATACACAGTTTAAATTAATTTTAAATGAGGAAACTTTGAAAAAAAAAATTCAAATTTATTTAATGCAATTAACTTACTATTGAATTTTTCCTTGAAGCTAATAAAAGATTGTTCTGCTTTGAAGCATGATAGCATCACAGGATAAGAGAAAGAAACAGCAACACTCATTAAAAATGTTTTAGTGATTTATTTTATGTTTAATTCTCTTTTGTAATCTTGTCTTTCTGGCACCCTATTCTTTTATTTTTTCAAGGGCTAACAATATCTGTAACTCTTCTGTCTCACTTCTGTGATTTCTAGTGTTCTTTTTTAGTTATTTTGAGATTGACGTACACAAGATAAGTTTTTGGGTTTGAATTTTTGTTCCAAAAAAGCTTTTTTAACCATAAAAACTTGATACAATAATATTAATAACCTTGAATTTTATTACATCTTCTAAACACGTACCTTTTCCAAATGACAAAAAAAGAGTTCTTTAGAACTACTGAAGTATTGAATGCATCATCCATCCGTCCATCCGTCTGTCCGTCTATGTCTGTCTTTTTAATTTCTGTCAATAACAGATCTGCTGCTTCCTTATGTCTTACAAGCTCTGCATCTTGTTCATGAACTTTCTATGAAGAGGAAATAATCCTAAAACAACTAGCAACCATTACAAATCTGTGCAAAAATACTTTTATATACACATGATTGAATGATGTTTGCAGGACATTAGTTTTTGTTGTTTTGTGCATTTGTTGTTTTGTTTCGTTTTGGGGTTTTTTAAATGTGATTGCGAGAGAACAAAATATATTTTTCTTCCAAATTTCAGGTTTTTTCTAAAACCTATTATTAAAAATATATTCATATATATATGTATATGTGTGTATACATATATGCACACACTTTTTCTTCATGAAGTGCTGAAGAAATAGAAATCAAGTCAGAGCAGAAATGCAATTAGCCTAAAAACAGCGCAGCATGAAATGGAAATGCATATACATACTCATTTCAATCTTGGAAAGCCAGATTAAAAAAAAAAAAAAAAACCACAACAAAATTTGTATTATAAAACATTCATTACCATCATGAGCAAAAATAACTTCTAAGGTTTTGCATGGGTTGTCTGAGAGCTTTTCTTGACTTCACTATTGAAATTAGGCTAGAAATATGTTTTATGTAAATACACCATTAGGGATAATTCTGTGGTTATACAAAACAGATGAAAGCTTATACTGCACCGTGCAATATCAAAGTAATGTCTCTTTGACCAAAGAATGCACACAGTTATAGAGTACATAAATATGACCTTTGGCTTGGGTGGCAAGAGAGGTCAAATATTATGTCTGCAGGACATGAGCGTTTAATTTGTAGTTTCTGCCATCATTATCCTACTGTGAATGCTGTTACTACCTTCTGATGAAAGAATTTCTGTACTGTATTCCCACCACTGACTCAGTCTTATTTGCATTACTTCTTCCTAGTGACTGGTTTCGAGTGTTTAGCATTATTTGTTTAATATTTAATGTTTTTTTTCTCACCTATCATTTTGATCTCTGTCTTATTGTAAATTCTTAATATTTTAGAGTATATTTGTTGGACTGATTTTAGATAGGTTTTATCCCATCTGACTTATAGAATTGCAAAATCAGAATAGTTACGGTTGGAAAGGACCTTAAGACCATCTAGTTCCAACCCCCCTGCCATGGGCAGGGACACCACACACTAAACCATGTCACCCAAGGCCCTGTCCAACCTGGCCTTGAACACCTCCGGGGATGGAATATTCACAACTTCCCTGGGCAACCCATTCCAGTGTCTCACCACCCTTACAGTAAAGATCTTCCTCCTTATATCCAATCTAAACTTCCCTTGTTTAAGTTTGAATCTGTTACCCCTTGTTCTATCACTACAGTCCCTAACAAATAATCCCTCCCCATTGTCTCTATAGCTCCTCTTCAGACACTGGAAGGCTGCTAGGAGGTCTCCATGCAGCCTTCTCTCCTCCAGGCTAAATAGCCCCAACTTTCTCAACTTACCTTCATAAGGGAGGTGCTCTAGTCCCCTCATCATCCTCGTGACCCTCCTCTGGACTTGTTCCAACAATTCCATGTCTTTTTCATGTTGAGGACACCAGAACTGCACACAATACTCCAAGGGAGGTCTCACGAGAGCGGAGTAGAGGGGCAGGATCACCTCCTTCAACCTGCTGGGCACACTCCTTTGGATGCAGCCCAGGAGATGGTTGGCTTTCTGGGCTGCAAGTGCACACTGCCGGCTCATGTCCATTTTCTCCTCAACTAACACCCCCAAGTCCTTCTCTACAGGTCTGCTCTGAATCTCTTCTCTGCCCAACCTGGAGCTGTGCCTGGGATTGCTCTGACCCAGGTGTAGACCCTTGCACTTGTCATGGTTAACCTTCATCAGGTTGACATCAGCCCACCTCACAAGCATGTCAAGGTCCTTCTGAATGGCGTTCCTTCCCTCCAGCATATCAACCGAACCACACAGCTTGGTGTCATCGGTAAACTTTCTGGGGGTGCACTGAATCCCACTGTCCATGTCACTGACAAAGATGTTGAAAAAGGCCGGTCCCAACACTAATCCCTGAGGGACACCACTCGTTACTGGTCTCCAGTGAGATATTGAGCCATTGAGCACAACTCTTTGTGTGTGGCCATCCAGCCAGTTTTTTATCCACCGAGTGGTCCACCCGTCAAATTGATGTCTCTCCTATTTAGAGACTTAGGCATCTAAAAGTGTGGTAAATGCTTAAGTGTGTACAAGACATTTAAAGGTGCCTTTACATATGCTTACATTCCTTTTCATTTACTGTGAAAGTATCCTAGGGTGACTACCTTAGATATTTATCTGCTGTCCATAAAAAAACTAAATTGCATGAATCGTAGTCTGCTTCTGTTCTAGAGTCATTAATTTAGCCCATACTTGCTTCAGCAAGCTATATAATTACAAGAATTAAAAATCTAAAATACTTCACCAAGCAACTGCTCTATAAAGCTATTTATGGTCCAGTGGAATCACTGTAGTAACCACTGACTGCAATATCACAAAAAAAATCTTAAATTTAAGTCACGCTTAATAGTACCAGTTAACTGAAAGACCGTAGAATTCTAGAAAATGATATGGTATCACCATTTCTGGAAAATGAATTTTATAAAAATTAGTTACAATCACATAGAAGAAATAAGCCTATTCCATTGGTACCATATTCATCTACAGTGTTATGCAGATATTCAAACTAAATCCTTCAATATGTTGTTATTCTGTCTCCGGATTTTTTTTCAGTTTCTGTGTTCATCTGTATCTGGATATGATTTGCTCAGCTTTTGTTTTAGACATTGTAAACCAATGTGCAGCTGGTCTAACAACTTCTTTTGAAATGGCACTTTATAATTGAAAATTTTCTTTTCAATATCCTTATTCACTCTATTTATTTTAAATAAAATATTTTATTATATATTAATAAATATATATTATTATATATAATATATTTTATATATTAATAAATATTTAAATAAATATTTTGCTGGCGGCCAAATCAGCCCGGGAGCATGGCCCGCGGGACCAGGAGCTGAGCCTCATCACCGAGCCCAGCCCGGCGGCCGCTGAGCAGCAGGAGAAGAAGAAGCCGATCCCTGAGGCCGAGCCGAGCCACGTGCCGACCGAGCGAGCTGGGGGGGGGGGGGCAGGCGGCAGCTGAGCCCAGCCCCGCAGCGATCCAGAGCATTCCCCAGCAGCAGCCTGCAGAGCCCTCGAGCCCGAGCCCCAGGAGGATGTAGGAGACCACACAGCACTTCCCAGCAAGGCAGAGGAGAAAGATCTGGACTCAGACAAAGAGCAGCTGGTGGAGAGAGAGCCGGCAAGCACAGCAGCTACACCAGCACCAGGGACAAGTACAGCAGCCTCATTTGAGAGTTCCGACGGTTTTGAATGGCCCTTAAGCACCCTTGAGACCTGCCTGCTGATTGTGATGGGGATCACCATGTTGGCATGCATTCAGAGTGCATTTTACCCACGGCCATTTTGTCTGGTCCCAAGAGTTAAGCAGAGTGGGGTGTGGGCCTTGTCTGGGGTTGAACTACAATGTAGAATGGCCAAGAGATTTTCCCCAAGGCTGGACAGTCATGAGTGGCAGGGTGTCTGGAACAGTATGGGCGAATATCTAGTCCACTGGGCCCCTCCTGTGCTTTGGAAGCATTGGAGATGTAAGGCAGCTACATGGAGTCCCCAGTAGCAAGCTGCTAAAATGAAGTGGCTCAGATGGACTTAGATTGGCAACATAAATGTGAATTATTTTGAGCCTGGTGGGACCATGACACCTCAGGCCATCAGGGCAGAGATGCAGCATACAGATGGACTCATGATCTAGGGGTGGACTTAAGATCGAGGGGTGGACTTAGCAATGGACACTATTACCCAAAGTATTCATGAGTGTGAGCACTGCACATAGCCTCTCCTGCTCTGAAAGATGGAGCCTGACATCATGGACCGGATGGACTCAGCAGCTTTGTAGGTCCATGCACTAAGAGATGATCTCTCTCCCTTTCTGTGTGTGTGTGTGTATCCATACATATGCATATGATGATATATTGAAAATGTGGGATTTGAGCATGATGTGAATGGTATGGAATAAGGGGTGGATACTGTCCAGGGTTCTTGGTAGCCGGTGCAGCACTGTGGTTTTGATTTTGGGCCTGGGAACAGCGCTGATAACACCAGTGTTTTCAGTTACTGCTTGGTAATGTTTTGGTCTGGCCAAGGACTTTCTGAGTCTCATGCTCTGCCAGGGAGGAGGAGGAGCCGGGAGGAAGCAGAGACAGGACACCTGACCCAAACTGACCAAAGAGATTATTCCATACCACAGCACGTCATGTCCAGGATGGGAAAATGGAGAGCAGAGACGTGGAAGGGTGTGGTGGTGGATTGGGGGGTTCGCTGCTGGGGGGTGCACTGGCTGGGTGGGGCTTGGTGAGCAGTTGTATTCTCTTTCCTTGTATTTCTCTTGTATTATTATTGATGGTAGCAGTAGTGATTTGTGTTATATCTTAGTTACTAAACTGTTCTTATCTCAACCTGTGGGAGTTGCATTCTTTTGATTCTCATCCCCATCCCCCCAGGACTGGGGGAAGAAAGAGAGTGGGCTGAGTGAGTGAGGAAAACTTCATGAGTTTTAGAGGCTTAAACCACGACAATAATGGATCTAAAATCCAGAGTTTATCAATTACAACATTTAACACACAAAATATACCCACCCTTCTTTTCTGAGGGTTCATATTCTTCTCTTCATATTCTTTAAGGATCTGTGTGAGAGGGCAGCTTCCAGATCTACACAAAATTAGGTATGCGATTGCATTTTGTTTCCTTATCCAGACAAAAAGCGTAAGAATATTTGATAGGTTAAGCATGTCTGGCTGCCAAATTCCCATCCAGCCACTCTGCTGCTCCCCCTTCAGAAAAGAACAGAGGGAGAAAGTAAGACAGAAAACTTACAATTATAGATAGACAGAGAGATCACCTACCAATCTGTCACAGGAAAAACAGACACAGTTTGGAGGAGATTTGTAATTTAATTTATTGTCAATTAAAAATAGAGTAGGATTGTGAGAAACAGACAAAAAATGATATAACTTTCCCCCAGTGACCTTCTTCCCTGGCTCAACTTCACTTCTTAATTTCTGACTATTGTATTTACTCCAAGCTGTGCAGTGGGATTGCAGCTTCTCTCTGCCACTCCCTTCTCATGCTCTTCCCCTGCTCCAGTGTGGGATCCTTTGCATGGGATACAGTCCTTCACAAATTCCTCCAGCATGGGTCCTCTCCACAGAGTAAAGTCATCCAGGAAGGGACTTTATGAAGGAAAGGAAGGTCATGACCAGGGAGGTCACAAATCACACCACGAGCCTGCTCCAGTGCGGGTTTCCCACGGGATCACAGCTTCCTTCAGGACATAACCCCCTGCTCTGTTGTGGGGGTCCTTCAGGAGCTGGATATCTGGTCCCCCTTGGACCTCCATGGGCTGCAGGGGCACTATGGTGTGCACGATAGGCTGCTGGGGAATCTCTGCTCCAGTGCCTGGATCAGCTCCTCCCCCTTCTTCTGCACTGATGTGTGTGTCTGCATTGCTGCTCCTCGTACTTTTTCCCTTCCTTCTCACTAGCCTGTGTGGCATTTTGCCTTTTCTTAAATATACTTCCCAGAAGTGCCCCACCTGTGACTGCAGCACCTGCACCCAGGACTGAATAGTAGGTTGAATTTGCAAATACGTAAGTGAATAATGCATCTCATGTTCAGCAGAGGCAGGAAAAGATTTGATCTTTAAACACTGGAACGTTTCGCTCACTGCCCACCCACATAAACTCTTTCTCCCGTAGTCCTTGAGCTAAGCCTTTTCCTAAGAGGGATACATTTCATATTCCTAGAAACAGTGTTTTGGAGATATATTTTATTTCTCGAAGACAGTGAGTTTAAACATGTCTGGTGGATTTTTTCAGGCAATATAGATGCTATGACTATGGGAAAATGAATTCCAAGAGATTTTTTGGAATGACATTTTTCTTTGGGTTTTTTTTTTTTTTTTTTTTTGAGGGCCTTTTCTCCAGCTCTGTGTTTGATGGGGTTGTGATTAGTATTGAGACTTAATTGATTTTTTTGTGATATATTATTGCTCCAGCTGTGAAGAAAAAGATAATGAAACATCTGTCGTTCAAGTACAAGTCTTGATTTGCAGGACAGCATGATTAGAGTAGAAACAAAACTCTACATTGACTGTGGAGAAGGTAATGTAATTAACATCTGCTTCCCTTTCTGAATTTGAATGTTTGGGAAGAACTGCATGGGCAACCACATGCTGCTAATGAGGATCCTACTGTGAAAATTGTGTAAGTAGAGAAACTACAGGACTAGAGTATTTGATCCGTATAATTTTTATTATGGGAGTAGTACTAAGGAAGACAGTGAAACTTCAAATGCTTAAAGCTAAATGCATATTTGAGTGCATAGTCAAGCAGATGTGAAAATCGGGGGCTGGGGCAGAGGTGTGATGGGATGTGAAGTTGTTACAGTGTTAAATACCTTAGATAATTTCTTCCACAATCACAGAGGAAGTTCTGGCTTCCCTAGCTGATTACTCTTACCCTTTTTTGAAGCAGGTATAACAAATCCCTGCAAAACCAAATGTAGAGAGGAAGCTGATAAAAAATGTTTTTTCTTCAGTTGCAGTCCATGGTAATTTATACAAACAGAAAGACTAGGGATGAAGCAAGAGCTGAGAAGCAGAGTTTAGGGATGATTCTTGTGTCAATGCTCTCAATGTTTGCAACCTGGAGGACATTTGCTAGAATGTGGTGAAGCAGAACTAACATTATAATTTCATAGGCATAAAAATTAGGCAGAAAGGTGCAAGATAAAACATATCTAAGATCAACTGCTGGATGCTGTGATGTGTAATTTATAGTGGAGAGCTTTAGAATAGCAGCTGAACGCTTGCAATTCAAGACTTTGAAGTAATAATTGAATTATAAATTATATAGTGCTTGGCTATTATTACATGTAATTAAATTTGCTTAGTTTTAATAGTCTTGATCTGGTAAGAAAGGAGTTCAAGGAATATCCACTGATAATAAAGTATGTGTGGTAGGATAAAATATTTCTGAATTACAATTGCAGAATAATAGCTTTAAATGCATGTTTCTCAAAGACATTGACTGCTTAGACCTAAGAAATGAAATTACAGACTCCTGGAGGCAGACATTATGTTAGCTGTGTTTTTTTAACATGTCAGGCAAAATGGAGTAATCTTGATCAGGGCTTCTTAGTGCAAACCTAATATATTAAACACAGAGAACGAAATAGAAAATTATATTATGTTAAGTAACAGTAGACTTGTCATGTCCACACTTCGTTCTCTTAGAACATGTGAAAAAGTATGTTTCTCCCCGTAACTTCCCTGTTAAACAAAACATGCTTCTGTAGAATGAACTTGCAGTCATGCAGCTTACACCTATGTGTAAGTCTTGGCTAAAATACTCCATTTACATAATTTAAACAAAATCAGAACTGAAACATTGTATTGATTAAGTAGTGGCAATTTACTGATTGAGAGTCAGTGAATTATGCATGAAAAATCAATGTCAACAGTGCAACAGATAAACTATGAGACTAGCGATTATTAATAAACATCTGCAAATAGCAGAGTGCTGGCTGCCCCATCACCCATCCCACAGGAGGGAGCTCCGCTCATCACAGGCAGAAGTGGTGATGCCAGTAGAAGGGCTGCAGGCAGTGCCCAACCTGGTGTACTATGTCTCTTCCTTCTCTCACCAAGGTCTCTTCCCGCACATGATGCTTCTTTTGCATTTCACTTGTTGGGGTGATCCATTAGGCACATTCACACTAATAAAGGTATAAAGATGTTTATACGTGAAATACAGGTGTTTAAATGTATCCATTTGCAGTCACGCCACCATCCTTCTACTGATCACTATTTTAGCCAGAAAGAAAAAGAATGAAAAAGACAGTATTTTAAATGGTCTCTGAAACAAAACAAAAAGGTCATTCCCCCTATTACATTGAAGATGTTTTGGGTTCCTTCTCTACCACCTGTTTTCTTCCATTTTATGTGCTTTTATACAAATGCTGTTACAGACTGGTAAAAAATATTACCAAAATTATTCAATGTGTTGAAATACAATATGTTACTGTATTTTGTTATGTTAGTCTTAATTTATCTTCTATTAAAACACATTATTTATGAAAGACATTTTTGGAAGTTACATCTTAAAATGCCGTTATAGCAGCCAGCTTTAGCTCAGGTTTTTTAAAAAGCTGAATTAAACATACAGGAAGGACACAAAGGGAAGCTGATTTCACAGCCATTAATTTTAACTCTGAAGAAAACATTTTAAATTGGTTTTGACTGAAGATTTAATGAAGTTACTTCCTTCAGAAAAGCAAATTGACTTAAGATATGGGGAATATCATCATAATTCACATCATTCTACGTCAAGAAGGAGGCAAGATTTTTTGGTGATGTTTGAACTAGTGAATATCACATTTCACTAATCTCTTACATGTCAAAAAGTACTATGGTTTCTTTCCAGTTTCTGTCAGCCTTCAAGATTTCTGTCATAGGATGTTTCCTTTCTATATTGGACCTATTTTAGAATGTCTTTGTGTGGAATTCAATGCTTCTTGGTTTATAAATTTTAGGGACATGGACTCAGTCACCTTCAGTGAACAGTTACTGCTGGAATGCTCGATACCTTTGCCTTGTAATATAGACTGACCTTCTGCATTTCGTGCTTCTTTGTGATAAAAGTCTGATGACAAACCCATGTCTGAACTGCCATGACAAACTGCCATGTCTGAAATGAGAAACTGAAGCATGTGGTAGTGATTTGACCTGCTTGGTGTCATAGTCGAAGAAACCACACAAGCTTGGCCAGATACTTGTAAATTTAGTGAAAAGGCCACAAGACCAGTAGTATTGACTTTCATCAAAGGTTTTTAATCTAAACTTCAAATTAATATTTGGCTCTGATACTAGAGAATTCTTTCCTAAATCATGATACCATATTGTAAGCCTCCAGATTATAGCATCATCAAGAAGTTCACCTTTTGTTTATCTCCCTTTGTCATATTAAGGCACCAAGTAATCCTGGAGTTTCATTCTCATTGAAAGAAAAACAAACAAACAAACAAGCAAGTCTTTTGATGCAGGGTGAAGCAAATTATTTGCTTGTTTTGTCGTTGTTGTCGTTCTTGCAGCATGGTTAATTGTATTGTTTTTAACTTGGCTTCATTTTCAATTTCTGTATTTCTTTTGGATTTTATTTTTTTGTGTCTGTGAATTCCTTTCTTCCTTACAGCTGTTCTGTGTATTTCTTGTCTTCCTGTACTGACTTCTGGTGTGCTTTGAGCTAGTCAGTGTTAATTGGAATTAATGTACAGTACATGGTATCTTCTCTAAGAGAGTTTTAATGCTTCCCCAAAGTACCACAGCTTTTCCAAGCAATCAGATTGTTCCAATGAGCAAACATTTCTATTTTCTCTAAAGAGCAGTAGCTTTGTATGTTCTTTCTCACAGCAGTTTGAACAGTATTTTTGATTTGATGATAGTGAACCAGATGATCCCTGGAACCTGGAAGGAAGAGATCTGCTGTTCTGTATACATGTAGTCTTCTCTTTTGTCTAGGAAGTCAAAAGAACTTTCTAGTAGCAACTGTACTGCAGGTGCAGTTGTCTTGTGCTTTCCTATTTGAAATATTCATGTCTTCTAACCTCTCATTTTATACCTAGAAATTAAGCGGTGCTTATATAATATCTTCTGTTGTGGGAGTTCCCTCTGTGATCAAACTTTGAGACATGACACTTAAAATAAACATGTAAATGTTCTTAATAGCTTCATTTCTGCAGCAGCGTTATTAGTGGGGGAAAGGGACAGGGAGCCTTTCCCTCTCCTATTTTGCATCCTTGCTTTCAGCTAATCCTGGTCATTTGTGTGTTTTCGGGACTGAAATTTCATTTTCTCACACAGTTCTATGACTTCAAAAGATTTCACTGGAAAATAAGGAGAAAAAGCAGAAATCCTTCTTCCCTGTCTTTGTAACCACTTTTTTGTGTTCTCATAAAAATCTGGATGGAGAGAAGGGAAGACCGATCCAGTTACACTCAATCATCAGACTGTGGGAAACTGAGAAACAAGCAGAAAGACCTAGCTTATGTGAAAAACTGAACCTCTTTGAGAAGGTAAGGTGGGAGCAGGGGACACAAGCTCTGGAGTCAAAAGCCTGAGGCAGGACATGTTGCAAGTCAGCATGAATCTTTCTTTTTTTCCTTTTGGAAATAAGGAAATAGGCCTAGCCATGTATTCCTTTATAGAGTTCTTTTAAGTCTCCCTGAATACTGACTGAAAAAAAAAATGTGTGTATGGAATAATTAGGAAATGTGGAATTAAACTTACATTTGAAATGCAGCATTGTCCACACATAAGGGAAAAACAGACTTTCAGGGCCTCTCGGGGCGAGATGCAGCCACACCTAATATGCCAGGAATGTGCACTCCACAGAGGTTCCTGTGGCAACACAGATGGAGGGTAGAGCGAGGTGGTGATCTCGCGGTTACACTTTGTCCTAGCCTCAGCACAAGATGGGAATTAGGTGCTGCAAGAAACTGATAAGCTGCATACTTGCTACCCTGACCCAGCAGCCTGTCATCTTTTGACAGAATGCCGTCCTCAGTGTGAACTTTGCTTCATTATAATGTCATTATAATGCATTTACATGCTAAAATACACTCCCATCTCCAATGCAACCCCCCTCCAAAATGAGACCACCCCTCTCTGAGCATGTGCTCTGAATTTTTGGTGTCATGTATCTTTAAAGCAAAGCGAGAGAGATTTGCACCAATAATGATAAAGGTATGTATGACTAGAGTCACTCAAGCTCCACCTTGGAGGTGAAAATAGTATAAAATGACTCAAGAGAAAGGGGGATATTAGGGAAGATACCATCATGGACGAGTCAAGGAAGATAACATCAACAGACTCCTGGGACCTGTCGACGGGCTGGACCTCTCTTCCCCCCCCCCCAGGGACGCCTGTGGGTAAGACTTGCACTGTATCCAGTGCTTCCCTGGGAAAACTTAGAATCTCTATAGGGTTACTTTTACTGTCACCTGTATATTTTAGAGCTATGCTGTGTTAACTTTATCAAGCACTTGTATCCATGTAATTATTATTTGCACGTGGTTTTGCAGACAGTATTTATCACCGACAATCCATAAGAACCCGTATCTGTTGCCTCAATAAACTCAGTCAATAAACCACACTGTTTCGATAGCCAATCGCCACTATTGGTAAATCTGGACCAGTAGTGGTTCATATAAGCGGATGCGATTGGATTGGTATCCAGACCAGTAGAGGTTCGATATAAGTGAACGTGGTAGGATTGGTAGCTGTAGCTGATTGGACTGGACAGTGTGGTGCACTATCGGTAAATCCAGACCAGTAGAGGTTCAATATAAGCGAATGTGGTCAGATTGAAATCTGGACCAGTAGAGGTTCGATATAAGCAAACATGGTCAGACTGGTAGTTGCATATTGGAGAATAAAGCAAGGGGTTTGCTTGCCCCCCCTTTTTAAAGCAACAGTCTGGAACAAAACATTCCTGGCTCAATATATGAATGTTTTCAATGAAAAATCCAGAGTCATGCTAACTTGAAGGGACGGTAGCAGAGTATGTTCATGCTGTGTCTACACAGAGCAGGGAATTCTCTTGCTATTCCCAATAGTCTTTCTTTAACGTTATTGTCTCACCAATCGGGGACAGGGAATCTCTTTGCTTGTTATGTATATATAAAACAGTTGTCAAACTGTCTTCCTTCCAAAACCAAACTCCACCCGCCTTCATATAAAGCATTGCAAAGATAAAAAAACAGATGAGAATTCAAATTTCTCTGATTCCAAAATAAGCAAAAGACTACAGGTATTTTTTGCAGTTTGCTGTTATTTATTCCATAATTGCTCTCTGATATTTTCCTGAATCCTAAATTTTGCCTGATATTCTGTATAAGAAGATCTTTACAGGCTTTCCTCAAATTTATACTACCAAAATCTACACATTAAATCTTCCCTCTGTTTTTAAAGTTCAACTTTTTTGAGAATTTATCAGCGGGAGATGTTAAGTAACAGCATATTAAAATTCCTTAAGAAATTCGTGTATGCAAACTGTTGTAACAAAATTCTGAAAATTTTACCTGTAAGCCACTAACTTAAAGCTAAGATTTTACATGAATTTATACAGTGAATGATACCACCTAACTTTAATCCAGGTGATAGGGCATGTTTGAGAAACTCAAGCAAGAAAGGAACTATTCACATAGACAGATAAATTCAGTTTCTGCATATTTTTCATACGTAAAATTGGAAAATATTGTCTGTGAATCATGCTATCATACTTGCTCAAGCAGACTCATAAAGCTAAAAGTCCATATTTTCATTTAATGGATTGTATGAGTAATGAAAAAGTTCTGTGGTATAAGCTGTTTCATTTTGTCAATAGTGGAGGGTAAGACTGGGGTTTGAAATAGAGTTAATAACAAATGATATTTTCTCAACTGTGAGAAACTGAGTAACGATAATCTCAGCTTACTGGTGATTGATTTAGTATCAGAAGCTGCCATTATCTTTACTAAGTAATGTTTGTAAAAGAAAAAAGAGTTACAATAGGAATGTTTCATTTCAAAAAGGGGAATTTGGCAGGGTGTGGAAGTATCATGCAAGTCAAAGATAAAAATGTCACAGACACTTTTAATCAGGTCCAGGAGCAGAGGCTAAACCCCCAAATGCAAGGAAATTGGCATACAGCACATTTGTGTCTCTTTCCTTCTCTTTTTGCTTCCTAAATGAAAGCTCAGAAAGCCAGCCATATGCTGGGCTGCATCAAAAGAAGAGTGACCAGTAGTTCGAAGGAGATGATTCTCCCCCTCTGCTCTCGTAAGCCACCACCTGGAATACTGCATTCAGCTATGGGGTCCCCAACATAATAAGGACATGGACATGTTTGAATGACTCCAGAAGGCGGCCACACAGATGAGAAGAGAATGAAAGAAGGGCTATGGAAAACTAGAAAAATTAAGCTTCCAGGTCTGTGTTCTATACTACAGGCACTAATTTAAGTTTTGAAGATGAAATTTCCCAGGGTAGAATATTTTCTCAGGAAGTCAGATGGCTACAGTTGGATCTAATTTCTTTCATTCTCATTGTCCTTTTTGTGTGTGCAGTGCTGCTCTAAAACTGAGAAATATTTTTTAAGAAAAAGTCCATTGAGATCAACAGAACAAGACGGAAAAGAACTAGACTGGTTTTTTCGCTTAAATATGCATGTCTGAAAATGTAGACCTGCCTGAGAACAATGTACATGTACTCCAGGATTAGAATTGTACTGTGATTTGAGGTTCACACTTGGAATTAACCTCCAGGCACTTGCATCAGCTGTAATGGTCCAGCCATTTGCATTGAGGAGAGAGGGAAGTGAAACCATCCATTGAATGATGTCTGAATGAAAGGTAATTTTCTGGGTTTGTATTATAGTTTTACACTAATTTTTCTACTTTTGTAAAACCCTTCACTTGCCTGGTATTTTACAAAATGTCATTTTCTGTGAAGAGGTTGTTCAGCTGCAGTGGATGAAAGTCAGCTGTGTTGTAGGTAAGCTGAAACACGTACCCATCTGAAGAAGTTAAGGGCCCTGATCTTGTTAAAACCCCTCAGAAGTATCATTGTATTATTAGACCAGTTGTAGGCCTATCTAAACTATCTAGAAGTTTATACCTGAAAAAAATATGAAAAAAAATAATTTTTTTTCTTCCCCTTTGGAGATTATCTTGAAATATTGTGGAATTCTGACACACTTGTACTATCAGTTTTATCTCTGCTGAAGAAAACAGATATTGCCATTTTAGATACAAGCCTGTATCAATAAGCAAGAGTTTGGTTAAATCTGAGGTTTGCTCAAGATTGTAAGCGGCATTAGAGAAAGCCTTTTTAAGTTGTCCTCTCTATAGTCCTTGAACTGACACTGAAAATCATACTGTGGAAAGTAAATAGTTAAATTGCTAACCTTTTTTTTTTTTGTGGGTTCTAATAAGCAGAGTCTGAAAATACTGTTAGAGATCCTTTATGCTATTTTGTCTGATGCAAACATAGACCACCAATTTTGAACATTCCAATTAATCTGGTTTTGCTGTGATCTACTAAAAAATGTCAGGATAATCTGATCTTTGGACAAACAATAAGCAATATAGCACATTTATTATGGCTCTGTGCTTCTTCCTACTTTCTGGCTGTGTATGATAGTATGAAGCAGATGTCCCTGTGTACAATGACTTTCATTTCATTAGCTAGCTATTTGTGTGAGTGGTAAATTCAGTATTTTAGTCTCATATCCCCTAACTGTGGCTGGTATTTCTATGGCATAATTTACATGTCAGTACTATGAAACCCAATGAACTGTGAGTAGCAAACCCGATACATTGTTTTTCAATGTGCTGTCTGAAATGAGATTGTGAGGAAAAGAGAATATTAAAAGTAGAATTATTAAAGGAAAGGTTGGCTTTCATTCAAAATCTACCATCCTTGTAGCATCTCATCAGTGTAACATGGGGCTTGGCTACTCAGTTTGTGATCATATCTCTGTCTTGGATCACTTGTACTTTAATGTTGTGGATCAGCTATTTCTAATAGCAGGGTAGTCATGCGTGGTCTTGTAAAAGAACAAGAAAATACTAAGAAGGAATATCCCCCCACACCCCAAACCACAAACAAACCAAACCAAACCAAAAAATAATAACAATACAAAACAAACAAACAAAAAAAAAAAAACCATGACAGCAGCAACAATGACAAAAAGCCCCTAACCAGCCAGAAAAAGGAAAGATTTTTTTCTCCAACTCAAGAAAAATTAATAAAAAAATAAAGATTCTTAAATTTCCATTACCACTTGCTCGATGCTTGTTTTCATTATACCCATCCATACTGTTTCATTGCATAAATACTTAATGAAGTGCTTCAGGTTTCTTCCCATAAGAATTTTTAAAATGTAACCTGCGTCTGCCTTGCAATTTAAAGCCCATTTGTCATCATTTGATCAGCAAGGGCATTCTTCAAAGAACTGCCAGCTAACTCAGTCCAAAGAATAGGCATACTACACCTAACTATTTCAGCTTTTTTTCTTAGGTCAATCACGATTTGAAACCTTATGATTAACCTCATTGCTCCCTTCTAGACTTTCTCACACTGACTTTCTCACTGACACATTTTCTGAAATACCATGGCCAAGACTGAACAGAGTAATCAAGCTGATACTTGCCTCATCTGGGGAAGAGTTGGATATACTGGTATTAATACATTCCAATGTGAGACATGCCTTCTAATAAGGATGCAAAACTATTGTCTCTTGTTCAATTTGTGATCCATTATAAAGCCTCAAACTCCTCCTTCCAGTGGCTACCCATCCCATTATTCTTCTTCCTGTACTTC
This sequence comes from Myiopsitta monachus, assembly GCA_017639245.1. NCBI lineage: Eukaryota > Metazoa > Chordata > Aves > Psittaciformes > Psittacidae > Myiopsitta > Myiopsitta monachus. The sequence goes on from CM029918.1 coordinate 6,545,615, forward strand.
TGTAGTTGGTTGCTTCTGCATAGACACAGTGCTTTTTATTGCCCATATTGATTATTTTTTTTTTTTAATAAAGCATTTTATAAAATTGTGTTTATTTAAAGCTTGGATCCTGGCTTCTAGTGTTCCTGCAGTCCCTCCCAGATTTTCTTTTTATCAGCAAATTCAGTTATGTGCTTTCTCTTCCATCCTCCATGTCATCTGGAACTGCAATCAGTAAGCCATTCCATTACAATAACAGGTTATTGATAATTACTCTTTGGAATCAGCTTTTCTAACCAGTTTTCCACCCACACTGTTATAGTTTCATCCTTTTTCATGCTTGCCTATCAGAATATCATGCATTTCCATTGAAAGCTTTAGGAAAGTCGAGATTAGTAATTTTTTGAATCACCATTTCATAAGGCTGCAGCTCTATCCCCAAAAAAACCCAGGTCGCGAGGAAGTGGGTTTGGGTTGGATTTTGTTTTTGTTTTTTTTTTTTTTTCACTACTTGGCTGCTCATAGGCTACAAGCTTTCTAGCAGTCCTTCCCTCTCAGCTGATCTGTTCCTGAGGACTGAAACAGTAAAGACAGCAAAGACTGTTTCCTGACATCGTTTGTCACTCTTTTCCTATGTTGAGCAACAGAGTAATCCTTTCCTTCTTGTTACACTGAATGCATTTGCAAATTCTTGTTATTCTTGATTTTTGACTAGTGGCATTGCATTCTTTGCTTTGCTTTTCCAGTCCTGATAAGCATATGCCACATGTCTGATTGTGTTCTCTGTAGCAACACCTCTTCTCACTCCCTCATGTTGCCTGGTTCCAGTTAAACTCCAACCCCTAATTTGTATGAATTTAGCGCTGGGTTGGTTTTTCCTCCTAAATGATACTCCCACTAACAACTGTAATTCCAGCCTTTCAAATTTTAATTTGTTCTTTCTGCCCTCTGAATTATGACTGCTGAATTTGAAACCATTGTGACTCCCCTGGATCAGTGTCTGAAGAGGCGCTTCTGCTTAAGTGGGAGAAATGAGTACTACTTGTCTGAATAAATTATTACCTCAAAACAGTAATAGCAATTGTCTGAGTTGAACCAGCAGTAACATACAGGTTCTATTAACCTCAAATTACCAATACAAATGACCACAAATTCAGGTAAGGTGTTGTACAAATAAAACATGATACTTTATTAAATCAATATAAGAATAATAGGCCTTCCAGTAAGGAAAATGCTGCCAATTTGAAAAGAAGGCTATGCAAGAGGATTTGGAATTAATTACCTTCAGTTTCTAAATATTGACCTCAAAAGTATTCAGTATGAATAGTGATCAATAGTATGTCTTCAGAAAATAACAAACCATTATGACAAAATCTATTTCAAAGCTCTCAGCCCCCTATCAACTGCATTTAATTATTCTGAAAGTGAATCAAACTGACCTTATATAAGTCTACAGTGAGGTATTCCTCTTATGAGGAAAACTCACAAGTTAACTCCTACATGCCTTTGAAAGACTGTGGGTGAACAGAATCTCTTTTGCTGTCCCATTCACCATGTTTAAAAAAAAAAAAAAAAAATCATAACCTCTCTTTAGAATATGATTGGATCCCAGAGAGAGTGGGAGGGCAAGAAATTATCTCTGCAACTGCATATAAGAGCATGACTTTTATCAAGGTTGATACTAAATATATCATTGTCTCACAGGAATAGTTATGCTACACTCAAATTCAGTAGGCCCAATACCTTCAGAATACTGAAACCTCATGAAAATTTTGGGCTCCATACTAAGTCTTGAAAACTTCTGGGTATTGTACATAAACCCAGAATTAAGCCAAGACAGAAATGTTCATTCCTAAGTACAATCGGTTGTATAATTCACCTTTAAAGTCAGCAGTGAGTTTACCTGCACGCCTCATAAATTTAAAATTATTTGCTAAGGCACTGTGCTTTTTCTGAAATTGCTTGTCATGGTTTAAGCCTCACCCAGGCTAATAACTCACGAAGTTTTACTCTCTCACTCACTCCCCTCTTCCTTCCCCCAGTCCCGGGGGGATGGGGAGGAGAATTAAACGAATGCAACTCGCACCGGTTGAGATAAGAACAGTTTAGTAACTAAGGTATAACACAAATCACTACTGCTACCGCCAGTAATAATACAACAGAAATACAAGGAAAGAGAAGACAACTGCTCACCAAGCCCGACCCAGCCAGTGCACCCCCCAGCAGCGAACCCCCCAGTACCAAAAACCTGACCATGCCGTGCACCCACAGTCCACTCCCACCGCCTTCCAAGTCTCCGCCCTCTATGTTCCCATCCAGGACATGACATGCTGTGGTATGGAATAACCTCTTTGGTCAGTTTGGGTCAGGTGTCCTGTCTCTGCTTCCTCCTGGGGCTTCCCCTCCTCCCTGGCATAGCATGAAACTCAAAGTCCTTGGCCAGGCCAAAACATTGTCAAGCAGAAACTATAAACACTGGTGTTATCAGTGCTGCTCCCAGGCCCAAAATCAAAAACACAGCGCTGCACCAGCTGCCAAGAAGGAGAAAAATGACTGCTACTGCTGAACCCATGGCACTGCTTATAAAATAAAATGGTACATCTGTGATCTTTATTGTGGGTTTTGAGATTTTTTGAGATCTTTTCTTGGGATCTTCTTTTGCAACTGGAGAAAATAATGACTCACTTTTTACCTTTCTTTAAGATCATGGAGTCTGTCATTTCCATGAATTTATATTTTTTTTCCCCCTAGTGATGTTATATTCTCTGAACTACCTCTTATGATGATAGAGTCCATCATGAACTTTTTAAATATCTCTTTCAAAATAGTGCTGCAAGTCACTGTCCCAGGCTCAAAATTGATCCATGATGCTAAACTGAAAGACGTATATGCTAACGTGTTAATAGCCCTCTTTCTGCAATCTGTCATGCCCTTTAGTTCCCTATGTCATATACAGCTGGTCAGGAGGTCATGGTGAATCATTTATTTGCATGTGCTGTGGAAAGGAATAGCAGAGTAAAGGAAGCCTATCAGAAGAGCTGTTTTAATGAAACAAAGCATAAGGAGTGAACCAAAAGTAGAATGTGTACTCCATACCTGAGAAATATCTGCTATGGTGGAGCTTAGCCATCAAACTGTACATTTAAAGTATAGAGTGAAGTCAACCCTGTCAGTACCATTTGGTTAGCTCTGATCAAGGTACTGCAAGATCAGCCGTCTGAATGATCTGATTAGTAAAATCTTATTCTAAGGGATTGGCTCCACACTAGGGAATTCTCCAGCAAACTTTTTCTGTTATAGAATATGCAAACATAAAGAATCAGACCTGAATGGAGTATTTTTGATGCACAGTATATACTGAAAACAATGCTATTCAGAATGAGCAAAAGTTCATATCAAATTTGAATATGGTGTAAGAGTGAGAAGGAACAAAGGAGAGGGCAAATGAGACCAATCATTAGGGTCTCACTTTAAAATGTCTTTTTAATTTTGGCTTTAATTTTTAACTTCTTGGTTTTGTTTGGTTTTAGTTTGCTTTTTATGGGTCAAAAGCATCTATCTGGAACAGTGTTTTTGCATTTTTATTCTTGGCTGCCATCTTGAAAAATCCATTTTTTCCACAAGATGACCAAATATACTAGTCATGTGTCAGACTGTGTGATAAAAACATAAAGTTTTTTACCTTAGGTCTTAACTGACTTTAGTTAGAAACTGGCGTAGCTATTAACTGTCATTTTACTTCTCTGATACGTGCTGCAAGGACTCATTTTTCACATATTCTGATTTCCAGATTGCTTATTTTCAGTTTAAATTATTTAAAATCATGATGCTTGTACCAGAAGATTAAAGATACAGTACGCTGAGACAGGCATTGTTTATTGTAAGACCTTTCCTTTTTTGCTATTAGAAAAAAAGTGTTACTTTCAGATTTGTTGCTGCAGAGCAGAATGTACAAAAGAAGTAAAATTCCTGACACTGAATTATGAAGAAAAACATACTGACTGGCTAAGAGTTAAGGGGGACTAGTCTTTTGTTTTACAGATTTTTCTTTTCTTGTGTGGAACATTTCTGTTACATGGAACAGTAGCTGAATATAACTGACTTAATACAGCCATGTCTTGCTTTGCCCTTGGCACTAAAAGGAAGTTATCAGGAGGTGTTTTGGGTGCAACCAGAGGAAAATTAGTTCTGTAAAGCAATTTTAAGGCCTAGTTGGATGTAAAAAATATGAAATACAAACCTATATATAATACAAGCATATTATAGAAGGTTTCTTTGGGTATTTGTTTCTATACACTGTAAGCTACCTCCTGAGGAAAAAAGATCCAGCTCCAATGTGCTTGTTTGTAATGAATATAAGGGCCTTTTTCCTTCCACTACTATTTTAAAAACAATCAAACAAACCAAACCAAGAAAACAAAAAAAAAACCCCGTAGGCTAAAAATATTTCATACTGAGCCAGACAGGTCATTATATGGTATACTTTGAAATGAGTAACTGCAGAGATCACACTGTAAATTGCAAATATTCTTGTAATCCAGGCAGAATTAAAGAACTTTCACATGTACAATTGTCACTAACTGTAACTTAAATATTAGCATTTTTGTAGAAAGAAAAAGATGGCACAGAATATTTGTGGGGGATATTTTTTTTACAAACCCTCTTCAGTAGTAAAGTGCTTGCTGATTAAGTTCTGCAAGATACTTATGGATACTGTGCTGTTTGCTGGGTCTGGACCTATCCAAGACATCCTCAAGCTATTTTGTCATAAACCTAATTTGTGTCCTTGAGGATTTCCTCCACTCCAGCAGAAACACTCCAGGTTTTTAGAAAGCCGATCTTTTCTGAGATAATCTCAGAATCTGAAATGCCTTGTGGTAATGAAGACAGCTGCTGTCACAGACCAAAACTGCTCAGTTCAGATAGTTTAAACCAAATAGAATCTGAAACAGTTTATTGGTTTGCTAATTATCTGCAATTAACTCGCAGACAGTAAATGAAACATCCAGGATCAATATCAGTAGCACAATGGATAAACCACAGGATAGGATATTATTAGATGTTAATAAACAACCATAAATTTCTAAGCACTGTCTTATAAGTAAACCCCTGTCGTGGTTTAAGCTTCTAAAACTCACAAAGCTTTACTCACTCACTCACTCCCCTCTTTTTCTTCCCCCAATCCCGGGGGGGATGGGGAGGAGAATCGAAAGAATGCAACTTCCACAGGTTGAGATAAGAACAGTTTAGTAACTACGGTATAACACAAATCACTACTGCCACCACCAGTAATAATAATGACAGAGAAGTACAAGAGAAATACAAGGAAAGAGAATACAACTGCTCACCAAGCCCGACCCAGACAGTGCACCCCCGGCAGCGAACCCCCCCAGTGCCCCACCACACCCTTCTGGGCCTCTGCTCTCCGGTTTCCCATCCTGGACAAGACGTGCTGTGGTATGGAATAACCTATTTGGTCAGTTTGGGTCAGGTGTCCTGTCCCTGCTTCCTCCCGGCTCCCCCTCCTCCCTGGCATAGAATGAGACTCAGAAAGTCCTTGGCCAGACAAAACACTACCAAGCAGTAACTGAAAACACTGGTGTTATCAGCTCTGTTCTCAGACCCAAAATCAAAAACACAGCGCTGCACCAGCTACCAAGAAGGAGAAAAATGACTGCTGCTGCTGAACCCATGACAACCCCTGGAGATCTAATGCTGCTCACAGTTATGAGCACTCCCTCTCCACAGGTACGGGTCATTTGGGTTACAGATATACATCCTCTCATTGTGGAGTGCTAAGTGTCCCTGTCTGCACACTCATCCTGCTCCCTGTGACCTCTCAACACATGTACTAGTAAGAAAGCCCCCATAAGATCACATCCATACCCCATGATGCAGGGGATGTAGGCTGCCCCCTGCACCTGTCCCATATGAGAGGGCTCTGCTTGTTCCAGGTACAGTGGTGATGCTGGTGGGGTGGCTGATGGCAGTGCCCAACATGGTCTTCCTTCCCTCGGCAGGGTGTCTCCCTTCGTGTTGCAAATTATCACTTTTTTTTTCACATTTCCTTTCAAGATGACCTCTTTGTTTCAAAAGTCTTCAATTTGTAGTTTGTAATTACTCATTACTTTGCTCATTACTCTTTAATCAGGTTGTTTGTCAATTTTCTTCTTTAAAATTATAATTATTTTATAAATTCTCACCTAGACTGTTTTATCCACCCCATATTGTTTCTACTCACATTCCTATCTTCACCGATGCTGTTATAAGGCTATTCACTGAGTCTGGGCCACATAATCACCCCCATAAACAGCGTCCTTCTGTGGGACCAGTGTTTTGCTCTTTTCTTGTCCTGTTTCCTCCATACCCAGCTTAGTGTGTCCCTTCTAGGTGGGATGTCAATAACTACATCAGGTCTGTGGTTGATATTCTGTGTGCAGCTCATTATACTGACTTTAGCAGTTTGTCAGAAAATTTGGTTAAAATGTTTTTTGTTACTGTTTAACTTTTTCTACTTTCATTTGGATTCTTGAGCCTTTCTTCTTTAATACCTCCCAATTATGTGCTGTTTCTGCAACACAAGTTCTATTCTTGCCTCAGTAAGCAATTTAAAGCAATAGGGAGCCCACTTGGCATAGTGCAGATTTTATCTTTGTTTGCCAAAGATAAATACAATAATGAATTTTGCTTTCACACTCCCAATTTAGTAAACAAAATAAATAAAAGGAACTTGAAATTGCTCAAAATCATTTACTCAGCAAGTGTTAACGTTAATGTCCTGAGTGACAGAGATCTTGTGAATAGTTGATTACATTATTAGCATATCAGAGCAACATTTTTCCCCAGAAAGATACTTTTCCAAGTATCTTAGACCTTTGATTTGAACTAGTCTGTGCACACCAGTATCTTATTAATTTGTACTGGATTATTAGAGTTAATGCAGAGAATGAAACAGCTTATTTCAAAATTTTAATTCTGTAGTTTCTTACTGTACAAGCAAAAGGGGGAAAAAAAAACCCTGTATCATCCAAACATGGCTGTCGGTTCAATCTTCTTTTTCTATTTGTCAGATACTGAACTTGTATTATAACACATTATGAGATAATTGAATGTTTTTTTGACAACAGCAATTTCATGCTTTGATATAATTTTTTTTTGATCAAAACTGCATGAAAATTGTGTTGATGGAATCACGTCCAAGGTGCTTCAAAATGGCAGTGAATAAAAGTATTAATATAAAAAAAAACATCATGAGACCTCAGAATAGGAACCAGTCCTTCATAGTGATGCTTGATAATCTCTGTATTTCAACAATCAATCAAGCTTTCTGCTATAAACACACTGATTATTTTCATATTTATATTTAACATCTCAGCTTATGTAAGTTAAATTCCACTGGCTTATGTATGGAAGATGGTAATGGCTGTCAGCACAGATAAATATTTTGTTCATCAAAATCAAATTGCATTCAGGTTTAGTTTTCAGTTTAGAAGCAACGGTGATGACAAGTATAGCTTAAATAGGTGCTGCTTTCTGAGTTCCCTTACCCACATGAAAAAAAAACAAACCAAAACTGGCAACTAATTTTAGAAGTACAGCTCTGTTGGTAAAGACACTAAAACATCTCTTAAGTCCTAGCAGCAATTTCTTGTTAAAAATATAACTACTCATATAGATTGGACTCTTCAAAAGTATTTTATTTGACACTTACTGCCAGTCCTGCTTCACATAAAATTAGTTGTGCTATATAGTTAGATTCAATAAAAAGAGAGTGAATGAGTGCCACCATGACCAGCACATATCAAAGTACATTGTTTGCACTGGAAAGGTAAAAAAAAAAACAAACAAAAAACCACAAAAAAACCCAAAACAAAACAAACCACAAAAAACAAGCAGTAAAAGAGAAGATAATTGGTTATGTTAAATAAATTAGACTGTTGAAAACTACATGCGAGTGGGGAAAAAAAATCGCCAATCTGTCACTGATAAAGGGCAGGGGGCAGAGACTAGAAGGACAGGTAAACCACAGATATAGTCTCACTTTTGCACTGTCTAACAGGCTGTCCTGAAATAAGTTTTTCTCTCAAGTTTGCTACTGAAATGCTTCACTTCCATCTTGTATAAAGACACAGAAGAGGGGATTTCAAAGCCCATCTCCTGATTTTCAGAACACCTGTGAGACTGGTGACCCTAAGTTTTTGTAGTAAATTTCAAAGTGCATTTTTTCTTAGGAAGAAAAGAGAATATTTTATGTTGAAAACACCTGAAGAGTTAAGCCATTTCCTGATGATTTTAAGTTTAGGTGGGCTGTAGCCAGTTAAAAAGCTTGAGAATGGTAGGACATGAGGGTATAGGAAGTGGGCAGGGAGTCACCTTGCAGATAAATATTTTCTGTGCATATATGTCCTGATTTCAGATGCAAGTTACTTTTATCCTTCCTAGTAGCTGGCTGACAACCAGCCTGACCCAAGCACCAATCTGCCCTTCTGGATGACTTCCCCCTATTTATATACTGGGCATGACATGATGTGGTACAGAATACCCCTTTGGCTACTTTGGGTCAGGTGTCCTGTCTCTGTTCCTTCCCAGCTTCTCATGTTCCTCCTCACTGGCAGAGCATGAGAGGCTGAGAAGTCCTTGATCGGAGTAAGCTTTACTTAGCAACAGCTAAAACATTGGTATTACCAGCATTGTTCTCAGACCTAAAGCCAAAACACAGCACTATGTCAGCTGAAACCAGGACAGTATGCTTAAGCAAGTAACTAGGAGCTGCAATGATTATAGACGTAGTTGTTCTGTGGTGAAAAGGGAGAAACTGATAAATCATATTTTCCCCTTTTTAATAGAAAAAGGCTTGGAAAACTGTTTTTTAAAATAGTGCCAACAAACAAATAAAACATAGCTAGAAGTAATTATTATCTAGTGTTATACTGATCAGAGCAAATTAGTTACCATTCTATATTTAAATATGTCCATATTTCTATGTTTATTGAAAAAATTATATCCGAAAGAGGAACAAATCTTTAATATTTGAAATGCTACTTTGATCATAATGTTTGTTTTAGAAAGATCAGAAACAATCTTTTTTATATATTTTAATATATAATTAATATAGTCTTATTTACATTAGACAATAAAGATCAGGTACGGAAGAATCTGATATTTTAAATCGCCTATGAACAACTTTGGAAACATCAGAGAATGGCCTAAGAAATAAAGTTCATGAGTGGTGACTGGAAAATTCTATTTCAGCTTTCTGTGAACTTATGATTACTTTTTTTTTAAATCCCAAAGAATGGAAATTACATGTAAAAATCTTGTGTTGCTTTTTTTTTTTTATTTAAAAACATATTTTTAACAAAAAAAAAAAAAGAAAAAGAAAAGAAAGAAAAATACATACGTGTAACAAAAATACCAGTGTATGTAATTGGAATGTCAGTTCACTCTCCAGTTTTTAAATGAGCTTTCATTTCTTCATGTATATCTTATTAACAATTTTTCAATCATCTTTCATTAATACAATATATTCCAAATACTCTAATTGAAAATGGGGAACGTATATTAAATAACATGTCTAAATCTCTGGAGAGCCAAGGCTGGGCTGAAGTACAAGACAATAAATTGGTTTTTGTATCTGAAAGAAGGCAGAATGAATGCAATGTATCAATAATATCTGTAATTAGTCTTTTTGACTATTTTAATTTGTTTATGCTCTAAGTGACAGCTAAGAATTGAAGACACAAATCTCTTCTTATGTTATGGATGTTTTATGCTTTCTGTAAATTTTCTTTTTTCTTCTGTAAATTTCCTTTTTTTTTTTATGCTTTCTGTAAATCCTTTCTTTAGACAAAGAATCTTTTGATCAGGACTTCTCTTTTTTTCTTTTCCACCAAATCAAGGGCATTATGATGTGAGAGCAGCTTCAGTTGTAAGTGAAATCTGCAACATTGAAAACATTTCTGTTGTCATTAGATAATTTCAATTTATAAGGACAGTATTATTTTCTGATACATCTCCGGACTTTTAGTAAGTAATTACACTTACTAGCTTAATATCTAGTGTTTTGATAATACTAAGAGGTATTTCTTGTACTTTGAATCTCTTATCTTTAAAGCTTTGAATAACAATGTATTAAGTAAAATAATCTTTAAAAATTATTCTCTGTAGAGCACAGAACACAACATTGTAGAATAATATTGGAACTACCACCTTCCATCTGATAGGAAGTCTGTTCAAAACAGTATCAGTTTCTGGAAGTTGCAATAAGTGTTTCAAGATCTTCCTGTGTCTTGCAAATCAGATGTGAAAAAATCATACCAATATTGACATTTCTCAAATCTTTGGCTGGTTATTGATTAAAGATTAAAGTTCTAAATTCGGGTCCTAGTTTCTTAAAAAAATATTTCAGGGTCCTCTTTGACATGGAGTATATTATCAGTCTGAAAGGGGAATTCCTATCATGTAGTATATGGAGCACACTTTACCTGTGAGGATGAATTTACGCTCTTTTCTGGAACACTGAAAATGTGGTCATTTACCACATGGAGATATATAGAATATAGACAAATCCTTGAAAAGTTTGCTGAATACACAGATAATTGTTTTCCAGAACCAGAGTACAGTCTACTTCAGTGTGTGGACTTCAAGTTACTACTCAGGACTTTAGCATTATAGCAGTACATGTACATCAGTATGAGAGTGAGATAATCTATATTAATCTATATGTCTAGCACATTTTAACATATTACCATTCTATAGCATTTGGCCTGTTCTATCTGGTTGCGTTACTAGGGAAATCTTGGGTTCAGTTTAGTTATCAGAGCAGTCCATGGAACATTCCAAATAGTCTGTTTTTCTGCAACTTCCTGACATTGAAACCTAAGACAATTTGCCAGCAGAGATATGGGCCATTCTCTGTCAGTTAGCATTAATACTTAGTGTTGAGCTTGAATGCATTAAATTTATTTTGTATATAGGTGTAAATAAATAAACACATGTACCTACATACATAAAATTGTTGAACATGTGACCACCTTAAATGGAAGAACTCTGTCAGTGATTTAACCCACATCTGAGCACCATGAAATCTTTAATATATTCTTCCCCTGCATCATACTATTAGGTATGAAAGTATTATTAGCCCATATCTACAAATAGGATATAGATAAATTATGATTGTGAAAGTATGTCCTGAAAGTCTCATGAGAAATATTCAGCATAGAATTGAGTCTGGATTACTTGCATCATTTTAACACTATAAACCCAAACACTGACATATTTTTGTCTGCAGTGTGGATAGAGAAATATGGGTGTCTGTCACTGTATTTTTCTCCCAGGGTTTTACTGTCAAAGAAATAACGATATCTGAGCAAATCATTCCATACGCTAAACACACTCCAGAAAGAAGCTGTTAGAAGCATTTGCAATAGAAATTAACAATTCTGTGTGGTCCTAAAGCACAAAATATTGTCTTGCAGGTATAGAAGTTGAATCCAAATGAGCCTGTAATATACTGGATGGGATACACTTCGATGAGTTTAACACTGTACTAGGAAATACATTTTCCACTATACTACTTTTATATATATTTTTAACTTGAACTTTGGATGGGTAACACTCTATATGTGCATTCATATATCACTTTCACATGAAGGGCTTTTTTTGAGGGAGTCAAATTAGGTACAGATTTGAAACCAGTTTAAAATGTTTCTTTCAGAAACATTTTCTGATTCATTATTGAATAGACTGGCTACACACAAAGACAATTGAGATTTTTGGCAAGAAAATATATCTTTTATTAGACTGAAAAATGTACTAGTGAAAGAACTTACAGTAATTTATATGTATATTTAAAGTTATATATATCCAAGAGAGCTCTTTTGATCATGCTGCCAGGTAACCCAGGAAAGAAAGTCTGTGATTCAAAGTGACAATGGCTTTAATTCCAATTTTGTGGTGTTTGTCACCTCTGTGGGAGATGTGTTGCTTGATGAGACTTTCTTCACATCATATGTGCTTCCACAGTACTCTTTTCTATTAATTAGTAAATTACCATCAGAGAAGCAGTGTCTATTAAGCATTTACTTGAATACACAGAGTGCTTGACCTGTTGTTTTTTCTGTGTCCTACTGTTGCTTCCGTAAGATGAGCACCACTCATAGAAATTATGGGGCGCACACAAGCAGAGGCAGCAGAAATGGGATAGTTATCAGAATACAAGTATTGGCTTGTTTATTCTTACTTATTCATGGAAGACGGTATTTGGCTTTGAATTAAATACCTTTATTTTTCCTGGCACAAGTGTTTCTTGTTTATTTTGATACAACACACACATTTTAACTGGATAAGGAAAAATAGGTTCTTGATTTTTAAATTTCCTTTGACATTACTGATACTTGACATCATAGTATTAAATATTATTGGAGGAATGTAACTTCTCCAGCAGTCAAATTAATGAAGCCTGCTTTTGTACAGATGTTGGTCTTATATCTCTTTTGTTTCATTCTTCCCAGTGCTCCACTTCCAAAACTCTCCTATATGACTTCCCACCTTGACTGGGCAACTGGAAGAATATCCTCTCAGTGACAGAATTAACTGTGCAGGCTGCCCTCCTGAACTTATCAGCCTCGAGCAGGTGCTGCTTCACCTAGTGGATAGACCCTTCTCCTTTTTAAGAAAGTAATTTAAAAGGCTGATCATAGAATACATCTAATCTTCTTGTCTGAAATCTTTACCTGTCTGCCAGGCTCAGATAAATTTAGACAACTAGATTTAAGGGTATCAGGGATGGGATGGCAGAGACAGTGGGGAGCCAGCAAAATTATATGTACTTTGTTTACTTTTAAAAACAAGCTTATGATCTTAAAATAAAAACTTCTCATAGAATGAACTTTATCTTCTGAAATGAAAATGTTACCTAACCTTAAAAAACTGTGGTTTGTTAATGATTGTAGTGGACTGACCTTGGCTGGCCACCAGGTGTCCACCAAGCTGCTCTATCAATCACTTCCCCTCCTCAACAGGACAGGGAGAGAATATGATAAAAAGCTCATGGGTTGAAATAAAGACTGGAAGATCATTTATTTGTTGCTGTAATGGTCAAAACAGGCTTGACTTGGGGAAGTTCAATTTAATTTACTTCCAGTTATGAAAGAGCAGGATAATGAGAAATAAGAGTTAATCTAAAAGCACCTCCACCCCACCTCACCCTTATTCCTGAATTTAACTTCACTCCTGACTCCTTGACCTCATCCCCCAGAGAAGAGCAGGGAAATAGTACATAGGCATTGCAGTCAGTCCATGATGCTTCATCACTGCTTCTCCTTACTCTTCACACTTTCCCCCACTTTAACATGGGGTCCCACCCACAGGAGTTACTTTCATAAACTTCTCCAACATGGGTTCTTCCCCCAGGCTGCAATTCTTCAAGAATTGTTCCAGTGTGAGTCCTTTCCACAGGATGCAGCCCTTCAGGAACAGACTGCTCTGACATGGTTCTCTCACAGTGTCACAAGTCCTGCCAGCAAACATGCTCCAGCATGTGCTTCTCTTCATTGAGATGCAGTACCTGCAGGACCCAGCTCCATCATGGGCTCTCAGTAGGGTCACAGCTTCCCTCAAGGCACATCTACCTGATCCAGGTGGGGTCCTCCACTGGAGGAGGGCTGCAGGGGGACAACCTGTGTTGCCATTGTCTTCATCACAGGCTGTGGGGTAATCTCTGCTCTGGTGCCTGAAGCACTCTTTCTTCACTGACCTTAGTCTGCAGGCTGTATCTCGCATATGCTCATTCCACTCTCCCAGCAACTGTTGCACAACAGTTTTTACCCATTCTTAAATATGTTATCACAGAGATGCTACCAATGTCAGTGGCAGACTCAGGTTTGACCAGTAACAGTTCCTTGGAGCTGGCTGGGACTTGCTCTGTTAAACATGGGAGCAGCTTGTAGGATCCTCTCACAGAAGCCACCCCTGCAGCCCCTGTGCTACCAAAACCTTGCCATATAGGTCCAATACAATATTTCAGAATAGTTTATGACAGTAATATTTCTGAAATATGTTTCACAGAAAATAGTTTGCTTGACACCTTTCCTTTAACTGAAATCTTCACTAAAATGGTCTTAATGCCAGCAGCTCGTTACGTGTTTCTTCTGTTCCTGTGAAGAAGTAACAATTTGCTCTTTTTAATTAATTGTAAATGATATAATATTAAAAAATTTATAGATAACATTTAAAATTTATTACAACTGAATTTATAGGCTGAGAAGTTCTAAATTTTATGATATTAATATGCATACAGATGCATGCTCGTACTTATCACTGCCTTTTAGAAGCAGAAGGGCAATAAGAGAAATGCCTATTCTGCTAAACAAAAGGAGAATATAAGAGAAAATGGCATTTTTAATTTCACTGAAAACAATAAACTAAAATAAGACAACTGCAAAGTCATCAGCTGCAATTTCAGCTCTTCAGGATGTTACTATTTGCCAGATTTTTAAAAAGGCTCACTGCAGTAGCTGTTGGGTTTTTTTCTAAGTTTGGCCATAAGTATTGCAGTGGGAGTGATAATATGCTGAGCTCTATTGAAAACTTTGTTGGGGCAGAACAATTGAATGAAAAATTTTGGCTCTGAGCCTTGCAGAATAACAAATCCCACATCACCAAGCTCATGGTGATAGTTTATAGCATCTGGCTGTGCTCTGGTTCAAAAAAAAATGGATACTGTTCATGGATATAAGGAGACATTTAACCATATCATTCATCTTAGATATATCCTTGGGGAAAAATATCCTTTAGGCCAGCTTTTTCCTAATAACCATATGTTGATGCAAACTATTGCAATGCTACGTGAAAATTCTGGGATGTTTATGACTAAAGTATAGGATTTTTGTTAGATTTTCTTATTTAGTTATCTCTAAATTTCAGTTTGAAAAAAGAAGACAGAAAAAAAAAAGAATTAAGCCAAATAGCAGGTAAGAAACTAAGCTCTCTAAATGAAATTAAGAATGATATCTTAAAACTAGGAAAGATTGCTTAAATAATTGTATTATCATTTTAGAAATATAAATTTTCCAACTTATTCTTTGTTTGATTTTTCAGAGGATCAAAGATAGACCATTTAATGCTTGGGGGTTTTCACAATATTAATGTTCCTTAACACTTGTCCCCTAAGTGAATTTTTTCGTATGCTGTCTGCCTAATCATCAACGATTGTAATTATTTCTCCTTCATCTGTGTTTAATTGATGCCTTCACACCTTGAATATGAATGTGTTTCTGATCTCCTTCCCTTTTACATCCTCTCCCTTAATGTCAAAGTACAGACAAGGACAACATGGATGATAAAGACACAGAATAGTTTCTGTTTAGGATGGAGATGCAATGACTTAGGAAGGATATGAAAGAGATCTAAGAATCTTGACTGGCATAACGCAAATTATTAGGAAGCAACTGGCTCAATCTTTTTCTCATAATAAAAGATTCGGAGACACCTATTGAAGTTAGATTACAGGTTCAGAGCAAACAGCAGGGATTTTTGTTTAAATAAGAAATTCATTGCCACACGATCCTGTGGCTGGCTTTTCTTTTTTTTTTCCCCCTACAAAAAAGTTTTCTGTTACTTTGAAAATATAGTGAGCAGATCAAGTGGAACATTTTAGAGAAAAGGAAAAGAAGGGCAGGTTGTACTTTCCTCTGCTGAGTATGATGGAGGAAGGGGTGCGGGGTGGGAGGAAAAGACAGCCTGTTAAACATCAGAATAAAGCAGGAAGATAGAGATCATTACTATCACACTACCACAAAATGTGTTCATTTATGGGATCAAGAGAATCACAGAGAAAGATAGCATAAATCTTGTTAGTGAATAGATGACATAGTATATAAGTGTGGCAAACTTTGAAGCAGAATAATTCCTCGTATTGATGATTAATACACATCTTGTTGAGTCCTTTGAATTGAACAAACCATTGATCAGTTGTTGGTCAGAGAACTGGAAAGGTACTGAATAGTTTCTGTTAGGGTAGAGATGATTTGATTTAGAAAGGATATGAATGAGATCTATATAACTTGACAAGCTTAGTGAAAATTATTGTGAAACAATACCTAACTCTTCCTCATAATAAAAGATTCAGAGACATCCAGTGATGACTCTTTAGTGGTAAAGATGGGATCTTGAAAGATTAAATTTGTCTATGGAGTGTTTGTACTAGGGACTGGGCCTACTGTTTTTTGTGCTATTTATACGATGGTCTCTACCTGCTGATCACCTTCTATATGCACATGGCTGATGCAGAGTAGGCCAAAACAAAATACATGCATTTTCAGGTTATCATGGCCTGATTTCATTTTCAAAGTTCATCAAATCAGTATTTTTATTTCAGTAAACTAATAATATCGAAATATGAAATAACACAAGAGAAACAAAACCAGCTCTGTGAATGAGAGGGAGTTCAACTACAGCTATGCTAGGTTCAGGGCTGATTAAGCTCAAGCAGTGAATTTGTCTTCAACCGCAGTGCCTCCAGAGCTTCATAATCTTCCAGAGGGTTTGGGTTCTTTTTTGTTCATTCTTTCTGAACCAATCTTAGATTTGGTCATTCAGAGCTTTCTTAAACTTTCAAGCCTTGTCAGCAGGCTGACGAACTTGCAGTGTTAACCAGTCTGCCTATATCACCATGAAACTATCTATGCTATTTGGAATCTACCTGGACTTGTGTCTCTACTTGTAACAAATGTGGCTGACTTAGTTGAGGATTATAGCCACTATAATCTTCACACCTTAAATACCGTGTTCAGTTTTGGGCCCCTAATTACAAGATAGATCCTGAGTTGCTGAAGCGGGTCCAGAGAGGGGCAGTAAAGGGTCTAGAGCACAAATCTTATAAGGAACTGCTGAAGGAACTGGGGTTGTTTAGTATGGAGAAGAGAAGGCTCAGTGGGGACCATATCACTCTCTACAACTACCTGAAAGGAGAAGGGAGAGAGGAGGTGACTGTTTTTTACTCCCAAGTAACAAGTGATAGAACAAGAGCAAATGACCTCAGGCTGCTTGAAAAAAACTTTTTGGGCCATACTGGCTGATACAGGTCTATCTGCCCCTCAGAGAAAATCTGATGTGTCTTGAATTTCTCTTCATCCAGAATTAGGTCTGTGAAAACATGACTGCTTTTATCTAGTATTAGAAGCCTGAAATGGAAAGGATTAAGTGGAACATTGCTGTGGTTAAAGCCTAGCCAGTAATTCAGAACCACGCAGCCACTTGCTCACTCACCCTCTTCCTACCCCCACTCCCAGAGGGGTGGGGAGGAGAATCAAAAGAATTTAACTTCCATGGGTTGAGATAAGAACAGTCCAGTAACTAAGGTATAACACAAACCACTGCTGCTACCACCAATAATAATAATAATAAGGGAAATAGGGAAGAGAATACAACCGCTCACCACCCACCGACTGATACCCAGCCCAACTGAGCAGTGATCTAACCCTTCTGGGTAACTGCCCCCGATTTATGTACTGGGCATGACGTGCTGTGGTATGGAATATGCTTTTGGCTCATTTGAGTCATGTGTCTTTTCTCTGCTTCCTCCTGGCTTCCCCTCCTCCCTGGCAGAGCATAAGACTCAGAAAGTCCTTGGTCAGACTAAACATTACTGAGCAGCAACTGAAAACATCAGTTTTATCAGCGCTGTTCCCAAGCTAAAAGTCAAAAGCACAGCACTGCACCAGCTACTAAGAAGAAGAAAAATGCTGCTACTGCTGAACACAAGACGTAGTTATATCATTTTAATTACTCTGTACACAAAACATGCACATCTAGATTACATTTACAAAATATTAGCTAGATAAAGTCTACATGAAATCGAATTTTTCATTGTATCTAAAGAGAGTTTTATGTTCTCAGAATCAGACAGCTGTCTTTGTAAATCCTAAACCAGAAATAATTCTAAAAATCTGTGGTCTGTGGTTCTCTTGAGACCTCCCAGAAATATTTTTTGATATATTTGCAGACTTCTGGGTCTAAGCATGATTTTATTTGATTTTTAATCTATTTTTAAGTTATTTAAACTCATAATGGAGAAAGGTTAGGGCTTTTTTTTTGTTGCTTATTTGTTTTGTGACATCCATTGATAAATTCAAATGAGTCTTCCAGGAAGGAGAGTCTGTCTGATTAATTAATGTATGTAGTGCTTACCAGTTCCAGGGTATTTCAAAAACCTTTTCAGCATTTAAAAAATCAGTGTCCCTTTTATCTTTAATCAGTCATTTCTTTATTTCAAAGAACATGCTTTTCTGCTTGAGTGGCTTTCAGAAGATATATCTTCTTTTTTCCCCTCCCACTAGTTAGTTGATAAGCGTAACCATTAAAAATTACAGTTGAATGTACCACTACGGTTTAATTATTGTAGAAATCTCTCATGATAAAGAATGTTCTTTAGGAGAATCTCACATGCACAGCTCAGTAAACTTAATCAATCTAATTAAATTTCTGAGAAATAAGCATTTTAAAAAGACTTCCAGAGGCCCAATAAGTTTGGTTTATTGTTTAGTACTACAGATGTTGTGTTTAATCTGGAAAGGTTCTTCAAATGTTACAATGAATTATGCACTAGATTTGAACGCAAAAATCCTTGCACAAAACCACTGCAATAGATGCATACTTTCCTGTTGAGGGCAGACTTGAAGATGGAATTTCCTGGCCCCCTGCGGTGGGTTGACCCTGTCTGGGTGACAGCTGGCCTTCAAAAGCCTGTCACTCCCCTCCTCAGCTGGGCAGGGAGAGGCAAAGTGCAAAAAAAGGCTCCTGGGTCAAGATAAGGACAGGGAGATCACTCAGCAGTTATTGTCACAGGCAAAACAGACCTGACTTGGGGAAAATTAATTTCATTTGCTACCATTCAAATCCGAGTAGCGTAGTAAGACATAAAATTAAATCCTAAAACGCCTTGCCCCCACCTCTCCCTTCTTAATTCAGTTTGTCAAAGCATCATCTGTATTGGGAGGCTGAAAACTGTACACAGTATTGCAGATGAGGCTTAGTAGGTGCTCTCTGGTGGGAGAAATTTCCTTTCCTCCTCTGGATCTGCTGGTCATTTTTGTAGCAATAGATTCTAAGGTGCCATTTGCCTTCTTCAGGGCACACAAGTGGCTCATGGTCATCTTGCTGTACACCAGGCCTCCCCCCAGGGCCTCTCCAACAAAGCTGGTCCCTACCTGTTTGTCCCCAGCCTCTGCTGTTCCCAGAGATCCCCCCATCCTGGATACAGGACTTGGCATTTGCTGTTGTTGATTTTCATAAGGTACTTGCTGACCCATTCCTTCAACATGCCTAGATCCTTGAGCAGGTGTCTGCCTTTAAACATATTGACTGCCCCCCTGGTTCAGTGCCGTCTGCAAATTTTACAAGCAAGCACCTCATTGCCTTTTGATAAGGATGTTAAGCAGGACAGATCCAGGGGAGCAACCCTAGAGCACTCCCCTTGTTAGCAGCCTCCATGTAGAGCACAACCCAGTAAGTGTACACTTCAGAGCCCAGGCACACAACCATTTTTTGTATGATTTTGATGTCCCCCTATTCAGACTGCATAGTCCCCGCTACTGTTTCAGAATTTTGTGGATGACAGTGTTGAGCACCTTGCTGAAGTTCAAATAAAGTACATTTACTGCTCTCCCCTCATCCACAAACCTAGGCATTCATCATGTGATCAGGTCTGTCAGGCTTGGCTTACACGCAATCAATCCATGCTGACAGTTTCCAGTCACCTGCTCCCTCAGGTACCCAGAAATGTATTCCTGAAAGACTCACGACTTTTTTTTTCCTAGGGACAAAAAACGAGGCTGAATAGCCTGCAGTTCCCCAGATCATCCAGCTGGACTTCTTCAAAGACAGGAGCAACATCTTTGTATTTTAAGTTGTCAGGGATCTTCTCTGCTCTTTAAGACCTTTCAAAGATAACACTCATTAATCCTATGATGCAGCCCATCATGTCTCATGGACTTATATGGGTCAAGTTCTCTACGTTAACTCCTGACTCGATCTTTGTCCACTGTTGATCCTCATCCTTGAAGCTTTCTGCTAATTACAGAGGCCTGGGAAACCTTACAAGAGAAGACTGGGGCAAAGAAAAAATTGACAACCCCAACCTTATCTGTGTCTGCAGTCACTAAATCACCTGCTCCGTCAGGCAATGTTCCCACATTTTTCTTGTTTAGTATTTTACTGCAGATATAGTGGTGGAAGCTCTTCCTGTTATGCCATGTGGCATTTTGCCCATGCTTTCCAGAGATTCCACCACCTTGGCTGAGGGGATCAGCTGTATCCTGCAGTGGGGCCATTCAAACCAACTGCAAACAGCTGTGTCAAGCATGGGGCAGACCCTGGCTCAGAGGCCACCCCTGCAGACCCTTGCTGACACCACCAGTATACTTCAGTCCTGCCTTGCCATCCCTTCCAGGAGCTGGCAAGAAGGTTACAGGCCTCTGTGAGAACCAGGACCTGTAGTACAAAGACTTCCATGGTTGTTTAAACAAGATTTTGCCCACCTTATCACCCTGTCTCATAGTGTCAAAGCTATCCCAGAAATGCTGCAGTTTTGTGACTGCACATACAAGTCTTGTTTCTCCAACTTATTTCCCAGGCTGCATGCGCTCATTACATCACACTCGAGATGGGCCGCTTTCACCCCTACTCTGTAATTTCTAGGGTCTCTCTTGCACTACATGCTTTGGTTTCCACACCAGCCAGTGTTTTCTCACTTTCTGTGGATTGCTAGCTTGCTTTCCCATTGCTCTTAATTTAAAGCCATGTTCAGCAGGTTGCTCTGAGCTGCAATTATAGTCCTATTGACAAAGCTCAGTCATTTTATTGCAGCCCATAAAATTGACATTTCCTTAAAAAAACAAGCTTCTCAATTAATATTTCATAGTATATTAAATTTAAAAAGGAAACAGTGCAATTGCCCAAACTTTGACCTGTGTTTTTTGCGGTTTATAAGCACCACCTGATGTCCTGACAATAGGTTTATTCCAGAGAGTTAGAGGACTGTATTTACAACCCGAAAATAATTGCACATTATTAACAGTGAGCAAAAGGAGATGAGTCACCAAAATGCGCCTCAACTGGCATGAGTAAGGAACCCTACCCATCCTCAAGCCATACTGTGTGTTCATGTTCATGCCTCTGAGCCTCATCATTACTTCGCAGTAACTCTAAGGGCCTGTAGATGGAGCCAACATGAAGTTCTTTCTATATACAAGAGGACTCCTAATGTCTCTTTGAGACCCCCTGACTTGTCAACCACTGCTTACTTCAGTGGCATCCTCATAAGCGTTAGTACAGATGTCTTTAATATAAAGGTGAGCAGCAGAGAGTCTTTAGTTGGCTTCTAAACTGCTTTAAGCTGGTGCCCTTCAAGCCCACCACCCAACACACCATGAATGTATATAATGGCTTACTCTGCATAGTTTGGGGTTGCTACACTGACCAAAAAGCCTGAGGTACCCTTCAGTCATGTCCGGCATATCTCTCCGTTATAATGAATTCATGCTTGGCTAGCTCACAGTGGTGTTAAGCTGAACCAGGCTGTGGGAAAATTATTTTCTTCACTCAAACATTTAGACAGAACTCTTCCTTTTAGCTTCAGATCACGGAATGAGCAACATTCTTACAAGGTTCAAGGCTGTGGCCCTGGTTACGTCTTTGTTTTTTTTCCAATGAAGTACTCCTGCTGTGACAGCCCTTTGGCTTTCACATATCTCCAAAATTGGTGTTTTTCTTACCTGTTGTTGATCATGCTCTTAGTCTCAGTATACCTAACAAACTGAGCTTTCTTGGAAGTCTCCATTGAAGTAATTTATTTTTACCTTGTCTTTCTAGAGCCTGTGATCTGTGATGAAAAAAAAAAGACTGCCTAAATAAATACAGTACTTTCACTGAAAGAACCATAGAAGTGCAAACTGATTAACTGCTTTGCCCTCATGCTCTACAGTTAGCAAAACTTCATTGCTTGCCCTATAGAGTGTCCTTCTCTGGCTAGTTCCTTCAAGAGGTTACTGTTTCTTTTTTGAGAAAAACTGAATGTTGTATCAAGAGAAGTTCATAGAAATATAGAATCGTAGAATCATAGAATAGTTAGGGTTGGAAAGGACCTTAAGATCATCTAGTTCCAACCCCCCTGCCATGGCGAGGGACACCTCCCACTAAACCATGCCATCAAGGTTATGTCCAATCCAGCCTTGAACACAGCCACAGATGGAGCACTCACAACTTGCCTGGGCAACCCATTCCAGTGCCTCACCAACCTTACAGTAAAGAATTTCTTCCTCATAGCCAATCTAAACTTCCCCTCCTTAAGTTTGAACCCATTACCCCTTGTCCTATCACTACAGTCCCTAATAAATAATCCCTCCCCAGCATCCCTATAGGACCCCTTCACATATTGGAAGGTTGCTAGGAGGTCTCCACGCAGTCTTCTCTTCTCCAGGATGAACAGACCCAACTTTCTCAGCCTCTCTTCATACGGGAGGTGCTCCAGTCCTCTGATCATCCTTGTGGCCCTCCTTTGGACTTGTTCCAACACTTCCATGTCCTTTTCATGTTGAGGACACCAGAACTGCACACAATACTCCAAGTGAGGTCTCACGAGAGCAGAGTAGAGGGGCAGGATCACCTCCTTCGACCTGCTGGTCATGCTCCTTTTGATGCAGCCCAGGATACCATTGGCTTTCTGGGCTGCGAGTGCACACTGCCGGCTCATGTTCATTTTTACATCGACCAACACCCCCAAGTCCTTCTCCTTAGGGCTGCTCTGAATCTCTTCTCTGCCCAACCTGGAGCTGTGCCTGGGATTGCTCTGACCCAGGTGGAGGACCTTGCACTTGTCATGGTTAAACTTCATCAAGTTGGCATCAGCCCACCTCACAAGCATGTTGAGGTCCCTCTGGATGGCATTCCTTCCCTCCACCGTATTAACCAAACCACACAGCTTGGTGTCATCAACAAACTCAATCCCACTGTTCATGTCACCGACAAAGATGTTGAACAAGACTGGTCCCAACACCCATCCCTGAGGGACACCACTCCTTACTGGTCTCCAGCTGGACATTGAGCCATTGAGCACAACTCTTTGCATGCGGCCATCCAGCCAGTTCTTTATCCACTGAGTGGTCCACTTACCAAATTGATGTCTCTCCAATTTAGAGACCAGGATGCCATGCAGGACAGTGTCAAACGCTTTGCACAAGTCTAGGTAGATGACATCAAGTGCTCTACCCCTGTCCATCAGTTCCGTAGCCCCATCATAGAAGGCCACCAGATTGATCAGGCAGGATTTCCCCTTACTGAAGTCATGCTGGCTGTCACCAAGCACCTTGTTGTTTTTCATGTGCCTTAGCATGCCTCCCAGGAGAATCTGCTCCAAGATTTTACCAGGCACAGAGGTGAGACTGATTGGTATCTAGTTCCCCTGCTCATCCATTTTCCCCTTCCTGAAAATGGGGGTCATATTTCCCTTTTTCCAGTCATCGGGAACTTCACCTGACTGCCATGATTTTTCAAAAATGGTGGACAGCAGCATAGCAACTTCGTTTGCCAGCTCCTTCAGGACCCGTGGATGGATTTCATCGGGTCCCATGGACTTGTATACGTTCAGGTTCCTAAGATGGTCTCAAACCAGATCCTCTCCTACAGTGGGCCTAGGTTCTTCATTCTCATTGTCCCTGCGTCTGCATTCCAAGGCTTGGGTGGTGTAGGTCAGAGCATTTGCCACTGAAGACTGAGGCAAATAAGTCATGAAGAACCTCAGCCTTCTCCAAATCCAGGGTAGTCAGTTCTCCCGATAGCTTCTGGAGAGGGCCCACGTTGTCCCTAGCCTGCCTTTTATTTGCAATGTACCTATAGAATCTCTTCCTGTTACCTTTCACATCCCTAGACAAGTTTAATTCTAATTGGGCTTTAGTTTTCCTAACCCGGTCCCTAGCTTCCCGGACAACATCCCTATATTCTTCCCAGGCCACCTGTCTTTGCTTCCACCTTTTAGAAGCCTCTTTTTTACTTTGAATTTTCCTCAGCAGCTCCTTATCCATCCAAGGAGGTCTCCTGGCCCTCCTGTATCATGTCTTTCTAGCAGGAATGTATCGCTTCTGGGCTTGTAGCAGGTGACACTTGAATATCAACCAAGAGTCTTGGCCCCCCTGCTCTCTAGGGCTATATCCCGTGGAACCTTACTGAGCAGGTTCCTGAAGAGGCCAAAGTCTTCTCTCTTGAAGTGCAGGGCAGTGAGCTTGCTGCATGTTCTTCTCACTGTCCTGAGGATCTCAAATTCAACCATCTCATGATTGCTGCAAGCAAGGCTGCCCTGGAACGTCATATTTTCAAGCATCCCTTCCCTGTTGGTGAGGACGAAGTCAAGCATGGCACATCTCCTTGTCAGCTCCTCTATTACTTGCAGAAGGAAGTTGTCTTCCACACAACTGAGGAACTTCCTGGATTGCTTGTGCCGGGTCGTACCATCCCTCCAACAGATATCAGGGTGGTTGAAGTCCCCCATGAGAACAAGGGCCTGTGAGCATGAGGCTGTTTATATCTGTCTATAGAGTGCTTCATTCGAGTCCTCTTGGTCAGGTGGTCAGTAACAGATCCCCACAATAATGTCTGCCATCGCTGTTCTCCCTTTAACCCTGACCCACAAACTCTCTGTTGACTGCTCAGCTGTCCCCAGACAGGGTTCCATGCTCTCCAGCCTATCCCTAACATAAATAGCAAGTCCCCCTCTTCGCCTACCAGGCCTGTCTTTGCATGTTTTCTTCCTGTTTTCTAGACTGCTGTCTTTACCGCGCTCCATAAATGCAATGCATAGGTAGTATCATTTAGATATAGGAAAAGGGTTATAAAAGAGCAGGATTATAAAAATAAACATTTTATTGTTTGTTTTCTAAATTTAAATAATCTTTCTTCTAAAGATTCCAGAAAGCACAGAAACTTACACAAGGACAAGTTTAAATTGCTGATTATTCTCAAAATAGCTTCTGAACTTTTATTGGCATGGCAAGGTTTTGGTAGTGGGCAGGCTGCAGGGGTGGCTTCTGTGAGGAACTTCCAGAACCTTTCCTGTGTCCAATAGAGACAATGCCAGCCAGCTCCAAGACGGACCCACCACAGGACAAGGCCAAGCCCATCAGCAATAGAGGTAGCACCTCTGGGAAACAGATTTAAGATCAGCGAGAAAAGAAGCCTATGAAACAGCAATTACAGCCAGAGAAGGGAGGAATAACAATATATCAGGTGTAAAGTTAATCCTGGGAAGAAGGGAGGGGTGGGGGAGAAGATATTTTTAAGATTTTTTTGTATTTTTCGACTCTAAATCCAAACTTATTTTTGATCCAGACTTATTGAAGGTGTCAATAGCAAGCAAAAATGAGATTTGCATAAGGAATTGAGAATTGAGAGCAGATGCCTTTTGTGCATTCAGGGAAAAAGTAATTTAAAAATTGCAAAATAATAGGAATCCTAATTTTGAGAATTAATGATGATATGCGTAGATGGATTTTTGTTTCCTAACTGATGTGCTCTTGTGTTTTTTTTCATCTGTATAACCATTGGTGTAACACATAAATATAACAAAGATGGCTTACTTCGAATGTCATGTTAGTTTTGCTCTGTTGCAATTATTTTCTACAGAAAGGGATAAAATGAGAGTGTTTATGATACTTGAAGTAAACCATGAAAAATTCAAAGCAGTGAAGCTTAGCTTTTACTGTCTAAATGTTATTGAAATTCAGAACAATAATGCACCAAACATAGCCTGGTAAAACTGTCGGGGTGGAAAAAACTTTACGTGCAGAAATCCATGAGGAAATTCAATACGGCAAATTACATATTATTTAGCTCCATACGATACAGACACTAAGTTTGGGAAATTTGGAAAATAAGGATTCCAAAGCATGCATTTAAGTTACATCGACATCTTCTCCCTCCTTCAATTCCCATCTAGGTGCTTATTTCATAGAGTTTTTTTAAATATTCATTGTAGATGTGGTGCAGAATGCAAATTTCCTTTACTCAACTTAGAATTAAAAAGAAAACTTGGATTTTAGAACTAAACTTCCTGTAAGCTTGACTCATATTCCCATTATTCCAATGAGGATTGATTTAAATTAAAATTCCAGCCCATTTTAGTCTTTGTAATGAGCCTAAAATAGCTGCCAGCTTGCAGTGCTGGAATTAATGATAATTAAATGTAAGACAAAATGTATTTCCATATTTTGTATTGCTTAAATGATTTCATCTCAGATGTAGTATGATTCCTTTTAGAGATGACTACTTCTGTTTAATCCCTTTTCCAATTTTAATTTGAATTTCATATTGTTCCTGACTGTTTAATGAATATTTTGGGAGATGGCCATAGTGTTGTTAATTATACTGGAGACTGAGTATAATTAATTCTTTTGGACCCAGAGTCAGCTAGCTAATCGATTTCTGATGAAACTGAAAATTAAACACAGATAGTTCACTTCTTCCTTCATTCATTTTAATTTTTCTCTCTTTGAATTCAGTCAGATTAGTTTGGGTAGTCATTTCTGGCAAATCAATTTGTGGACCCATGTGGGGTATTATCTAGATGTTACCAGATGGATGACCCACTCAGGCCAGTCACCTTCCTATTGATTTTTTAATTTTTAAAGAAAACCTTTTTGGTTTTTGTTTGTTTGTTGTTTTTTTTTTTTAGTAAATTTACTAGCATTATTTGTAATTCATATTTAAATGATTTTTAACTACCTATTAACAATAAGTTCATCAGCTAAGTACAGATGAAAATGGATCCTCAGAAGAGTTTTCTGAAGACCAGACAATTCACATAATGAAGGGATTATAGTGATATAGAAGACATTCCTCATATTAGTGTTGCATTAACTCATGTAGCAAAATTCGATTTTAAGGAATGATCTGAAAAAGCTTAAATGAAAAAGAAAAAAATACATTAGTATGCATAGGAGTTCCTGTCTTTTTTTTTTTTTTTTTTTTTTTCTCCAGTGCTATGAATAATGGTATATTTTAATTTTTGACAGTGGGAAAAGCCCTAAAGGCTGTAAGGAGATAATCAAAAAAGGGCAAGGAAGAAATGAAAAGAGCAGGAGGAGGACTTTTTTCTAGTCAATGAGAGAAACCTTGAATATTTTTCATTTATTACTCTACAGATAGTAATAAATAGCTCTAGGTTTCATACTGCAATGGCTCATGATCCAAATACACTCTATCACTGTATTGAGTATCCTTCTGTGAACAGACTTAAGACAGATTTGAATGCTATTTCATTAGGGGTGAGTAAGAGAACAGCAAAAGTGTGCCAGGTGATTAATTATCTGTATTTTCTCGAGAACAGAACCAGAGTCAACAATGAAGCATTTAACAATGATTACTTACATAAATTAATCACCTTTGAATAAAATGTGTAAACATACAATTCAACCTCCTCAGCAAATGAGCACTTTATATTTTAAATTTATACTAAATGCATTACTGAATAAAAGCTGAGGTATTAAAAAAAAATTTCTGTTCTAATCAGTGAAGATCAGATGTGCATGGTCTTTGACAGCATTTGTGCTGTGTAATGTTTAAATAGTGACTTTGTTAATCTGTAGAAACAAAGACTTCACCAGCTTAAAAGCTATATTCAGCTATAAAAGTTATTTTTAATTAATGTTCTTATGTTATACTTTTGGTAACCTTTCTGCATATTTGTCGCTCTCAGTGGTTAACTTGAAGTTTCATTTCCACAGCTGTTACTTTTACATTTGAAATAAAATAAGTGAAATTATAGTACTTCATCATAATATTCAGTCTTTTTAGCTTCACCTTTTTTTTAGGGGAATATAGTTAAACATTAAACAGTCGTTCAAATTTAAAAATAAATAACTTTATAACTTTACATCTGAAGTTTACATTATAGAACTGCAGAGTGCTAAGTGAGGAATTTATTTGTTCTCAAATGATATGAAGAGAAGCCCAATAGGAGAGATGTTTTGACTCAATAATAACTCTGCTTATAATATTCAAGTTCTACCTTGCCTTGGAGTTCCTGAAGACTCAAAACAACTTACTCCTTATTTTTTTCTGTTGTCTCAGCCATCTGAATCTGGGAATGGAAGATGATAGTGTTAGAAGATAGCCTGCCTCTTTATAACATTCTTATCCATGAGGTCTAAACAAGTAAGTATTAGTATTACTAATAAGTAATTAAGTAATTATTAGTGTAATATTAGTGTATTTAAGTGTAAGTATTAGATCTTCAGACTCATAAAAGACTATACACTATATCTTGATGTTTCATAAAATGGAAATTTAGTCCTGTCTCTAGAAACAAGCGCGTACTTCCATAGTGTTCTGGTGCTTTGACTGGACTGTACTATGGCTGCTGTAAATCTGTTGGAGTTTGCAAAATTAGTATAATAAGATCTTACAATGTTCCTCCAGGACTGCAATAATTTTGACTCAGCCAATCATTTGATATTCAGAATAAAAAATTTAGAGAGTGAAGCCTAACCAAGAGACTGAATTTCGTGTTTTGTGTGCGGTTTTTTTAGTGGCAAACACTCATGTTCATGTTTCCTGTGGAGATAATGGGAATCGGGGTCTCAGACAATAGGTTGTTAAATTCACATTTGTAATGACATTTAAAGCTAAGAGTTCAGAGATGTGAATTTCAGTGACGCTTTGGTTTTGTAGATTTCACATTACCCAGGTATAAATGGGCAGCTGATTACACGCATAGAATTACTGCATGCGAGGTAAACAGCAGAATATGAGGCTATGTTTTCCCTTCCTTTCCACAGTTTCTCTTCAAGTCAATGTAGCTTAATCATGTTATATGGATATCTGGACTCAAATGGTCATCTGACTATCTTACAGTGTCTAATACTTGAGAAGTAAGCAATTAGTATTCAGTGTGATAGACTGTATTTTCCTATTTCTGTATTTGGCTTTTAATGTGCATTTACCTAGATAAATTACATGGAAATAATAGGAAGAGCTGCTGAGTTGCAGGTGTTCCTTTTTAATGAATAGAAAAATTCAGTGAGACTACTTATATAATCAAAACTGATTCTAGACATTGTGTAGAAAATAGCAACAGATAATTTAATGTTGTTTATTGACACCTTTAGAGGAACACAAGAAATCACCATTAAGTCTAGCAAAAGAAAAATCAAAGGACATTAAAAACCCTGTTGTAGTGAGCAATGCAGACTGCAATATAGCAATACAGTGAAGACTGAGAAATAAAGGATAGCCCCATGTTCTGCCACTTTGTGTTTCCACTGCTGCATTCCCTTGATTTATCTTTCTAAATGTAATTATAGTTATGCTAATAATGATGATGATGATAGCAGTGATAACAGTAACAGCTGGTGTGGTAGAAGTTGCTGCAAGCAAAATTAGTTTCATTCACTTAAAAAAAATAATCTGATCCATCAAACAGCTGAATGTTACTAAATGACACTATTGGTTACAGCGCGTGCCAAAAGACTAAAACAAAAGCATTGCAAAATTTTGTGTTGAATGTGCTGAGAATGATTCCAGATTTTTCAGCTACTTCCGTTGCCTACAGCCAGCTTCAGATTTAGTTATGTTGAAGATGAGTGCTATGAATCAGAATAGGTAAAGTGAACCCTAATTTTGCTTGTTAGCTTGTTCTTTTTTTTACAGATGACAAATGCAGTTAAATTCTATCTAAAGATCAAATCACATTACATTGTCTTTAATTAGCTTTTTATTTCTTCTCTCTAAATAGATTATGATTATTTAATGAGCTTTTTATGCTACTATTAATAAGCATTTAATAGCAAAGTGAACTGTTTTAAGGTTTCTTTCCTAATTTTTAACTTTTCATAGGATTAGCCTTAGATATGTGCAAAAAATTAATCATATTTTCCCATGTAAGCTACACTTGAAGTTATCTACCAAAGTGATACTGTGAATATGGAGGGGGAAAAAACAAAACAAAACAAAGCAAAACCCACAGAAAAACCCACAAAAAAAAACCAACAACAGCAAACAAGGAAAAAACCAAACCAGAATCTAGACAAAAGAACCTATTCTCAAAAAAATGACCGGCTCTGAAGTTTGTATTTGGATACTGCATGATTACTGTTTGCTACACACTTGCATGACAGCTGTTTCTTAAAATTTATTAAAAAAGGTGAAGTGCTAATATAGGAGGGTTAGTATTGCTGCTAGTAATGCTATGAATAATGATAATTTTCCAACTCTGACTTTACCAGTCCTTCAGCTTCATTTTTGGTTCTTCAGCAGGAGTTCTTTCCTATTCTTACTTCTTTATCAGCGTCACTCTGCTATTTTTTTCTCATTAATTAGGTTCCTTATTCAGTTATTGGAGCCTGAAGTAGTTTCAAAGACAAAGGTTTCTTTTGAAAAGGCATTTTCACTGAAAGGTTAAGCTGAAAAAGAGCTCCTGTCTTCAAAGACAAGAAATCACCTAAAGATCCAATATCTTCTCCCAGAATTCAAACTATGACTGTCCAGTAATCCAGAAACCATTTTACTGGCAGAACCTTGAACTCCCTGATCCCAGCCTCTCTGAAACAGAGTTTCTTGACTGATCTTATTTGCTTCTCTTTAGAGTGGATTTCTTTCAGGATTCTTTTCAGCACAAAACCCAGCTTCATAGGAATAGAAAATGGGTCCCACTAAAAGATGAGATTATAGTCTAGAGAAGAGACCAGTGTCTTGGAGGCAGCTCTCTCTCCAGACTGAACTGCAAAGTGAGACAGAGAGTGATTACAGAAATGGCCAGAACGTGTTGCTTAAACGAAAACTGTTAAAGCATCTCTGAAGGGAAAGTTTTGAGCCCTGGATTACAAATAGTTTAAAGAGACTCATAGGAAGTTCAGCCTAGTCCTTACTTCTCCTCTAGGTGGCTCCTTTATTAACATGTAATTTGGGGGTGCAGCAAACTTGTCCTACTCATTTCATAAAAATCTGGCAGTGCTAAGCTCTGCCTGATCCAGCCATTATCCTGAAAGAAAATTCTTAAAGAAAGAGACAAAATGAAGTATTTCACTGAGGACCACATTTACAAGCCAGTATAGGCTTATTAATGAAACATTTTATTTACACTACGTATTCTTTATCTGAACACATTTTAAAACTAGCTGTTATTACAAAATTCAAATATTGTGAAGGTCAATGGCCGTTTTCTACAGAAAAAATTACCAAAATCTGTCTTCCATCCTAATCTAATTGCTAAGAAAATGTTTAATGAAAGTAGGTTAGTGACGTATAAAGGAATCCATTTCCATGTGATATGTGATTGTTTGTATTTAATTTTTATGAGGAGGAATACTGAACACCTGATGCTTCACAAAATTAATTGTCTGATGCTGGATAGATCAGCTGGTATCATTACGGAAACATTCTGAGTGATATACTTGCAACTGACATGCATATTGCTATAAGGCAGAGCAGTGGGAACTCTCATTTACCATGGCAACCATTAATTGGATATTCAGGAGATGGTATTTTGCTTTAAGTAAACCTGACTGGGTCAGCAACTGAATGTTTCAAATACATTATTTATATTTTACACCATTTTCACTTATTTTCTGGTTTTGAGTTATTTTTTCTTCATCTCTATGTGTTCTTAAGAAAGAAATAGGGTAAAATTGAGTGGAACCCTGGGACATTTTGGTTTATGATTATTTTTGTGAATGCACATTTTATATTTCTAAGTCTGACAAATAAAAGCTGATTGTAATTACATTTGTGCTCCTGCCATGTGTTCTTGGGCCTCTTTCTCTGTTGTTTCTTTCTTATGCGACTATTATTATGGATCTAATAGCTGTTTTGAATGAATAATTTCCATAAAAAATGTATAGATGGTTTTTGATTACAGAGCTTTATATAGGAAAGTCTTTGTACGTATCAGACTGGGATTTTGATTAAAATACATTAAGATGTATACATGCAAAATTAACTTCGGATTAATTAATTCACAGAAAATGAATCCTAAGCAAGGACTCAGAGTGAAATTAGTAAAATCTGAAGACAATAAATATTTCAAGTCAGGAAATTGTGAAGTGAGAAGAAAACACTCTCATTTGAGTTACTCCATAGCTATGGCATATTCACTAATAATTTGTTTAGAAAGAATCTGACTATTTTTATGTTGGCTGTGCTCTCAAACTTGTTTTTTGCTTGCAAGTGTTGTCACAATTAAAGACAGATGCAAGTGTGAAGGAATTTATGACTGTGATTAATTTTATACATGTCAGTAGTCATGCATAATTCAAGGGAGACAACTGCAGTATTGAAGTTCATATTACTTTTCTGCCTCTCTGTGGAGGCTTCTTATGACATTAGTAAGTCAATATTCATGTTCTTCCATAATGTATTAGTATTTTCCTTGTTTAGGAAAGCATCCCAATTCAGTACAGGAAAAAACATTTCCCTAATGTTAGCCAGTGAAGATACCAATGCCTCAGAATTAAGTCCATAAAACTTCACCCTGGAGGGCAGTCCAGGACTTTGTTAGACCCTTGGGCACATCACTGCCTACAGGCATGAACCCAGACACAGAACAGAATCTAGAGCAGGCTGCGCAGAAAGCACTGTGTACTCTGTGTGGAGCAATACATGAGTGCTCCAGGCTGGGGAAGACTTACCTAAAATGCACCATACCCCTGAGATATTTCTTTAATATCTCCCAACCACCTGCAGCCTTTGTTTTAAAGATGTGGTGATGTGGGGAAGATGAGGGGGTTTTGTTTCTTGTTTTCCTAAGTGAAATGATTGTGTTGTTGTTGTTTTTATTTTTATTTTATATACCATAATTTGGTAAGTAGGTAATTCTTCCAGAAGTGGTTCATGGACCTTTGCATATATTCTTCTTGAAGATACTCTCCAGTTTTTCTGTGGAAAAAGTCTATTCCAACCAATAGGCTGCTATATAAAATGTACATTGCCTTCTTTTTCTACATATACATCTCAATCTTTCAGCATTGATGCAGTACATATCAATAACACGCTGAGATTGTCTACTGGATTGGGCATCTCAGAAGGTATGGGCTGTGAAATTTGTATTTAGCATTTGATTTCCTTAATCCTTGGCCTTAACCTGATGGCCTTCTGGAAAATTTTATAGCAAACATTTTAGTGCATATGGATTTATGTGCTCTCCAGATTCTTGCCTGACTCAGGGTCATGATATTTTTATATCCTGAAGAAACTTCCCTTTAACTGTATGATCCTTGATTGAAAACATATCATCCTTCTTTTTTTTCTTTTTTTTTTTTTTTTCTTTTTTCATATATAGGTGGTTGTTTCCAGATCTAACAAAATGCTTAAATGAATTTAGTCTTGTTATACGGGAAACTGTTTCTGACAGCTATGTTCTGAGCATAATGAGGACATGCTAACTCTAATTGAAGTCATCACTAATACATATTGAGCTGAAATGTTGATATAGAGCGGCAGTGGTCAAAAAGTCATGATGGTGACAAAAAAAATTCTGGTTTTAAGATACCCTGTGATGCAAGATGTTATAACTGAATCTACCTACAAACGTAAGTATAATCTTCTAAATTATTCCATTACATTAAAAATGAATTATCCCTTTTTGTCCAGGATAAGAAAAATAATATCAAAGAATGTTATCAAAAGAGGAAACTAGTAACAAGTAAAATATTTCATATGACCATTTCCAGCCAGTGGAACAAATATATTATTTATATTGTATTTAATATAAATTAATCTATTTCTGAGATTCTGCATGTTCAAATATTTGGATTTTTTTTTTTCCATCAATGTTTCCTACTTCTTTTCTCCAGGTTTTCTTGAGCTGTTTATTGAGCGATTTAAATATGCTGCCCAGCCTGTGTTTTATTGGATACCTATTAATTAACAGTTTCAAAATTAGTGTACTGTTTATTGTTTGGCTTATGTGTAAACTATTAAATCATTAACAACAAGAATTCAGCATAAGTGTACTCTAACACAGAGGGTGTCAGTGCTCTGTTTACATCAGAGGCCTTAACCAGTTTGGCAAAATTTTCCATGTTTATTTGTTCTGAACATTGTCATAATTTTTAATTATACTTCAATGTGAGCCAAGATCTTACTGTTATCTTAGAGAGTCCTCTTATGTAAATGAGGAGTCCTATTGAACTCTTGATTTGTTCTTCAGTTTTAAATATTTCAGGAAGGCTACAAATTCAGTTCATTTTTATTTTTTGTTTCCTCTAAGGATGAAAAGGGGCAGAAAAGAAAAAAGGTTTGGTTGGGGATTTTGTTTTATTCAGTTGTTGGTTTTTTTTATGTAATATTATAACAAAAATGCATCTGATTTATTTGCCAACTCTGTATGAAATACAGCATCTCTTTGGGGGCTATTGCTGCCATCCGGGCAGCAATCATTTCACAGAATGTGACATTACTTGTTTAGAATTTAATTATGTTTTCTCCCATGTCAGACAACATTAAATGATAATTTGAATTTCGGTCCTTTGACATTAGTAATAGTTACAGTTCATGCCAGATAACACTTCAGATGTCAGAAGCTTGGACCAATGGAGAAAAACCTCTTTACTTTTCATGTATATAACAACTGACAATATAATATATAACAACTGACAATCAGGATGATTCAGTAGTGCCTATTACAGCAGAAATAGTCTTTATTAATTTAATTTCTGCATAAAGAGATACTTAGAAGTTTGTTGGTGCGCTAAATGATTTTAGAAGACAGAAGTTTCCATGACATGTAAATTGGTGGCTGGTTTTCTTCACTTAGGGTCATTCTGCATTCCACCCACAAAAATTCTCCCTTCCTCTTTGTCTGGGCTCTTGGTCACACCACAGATCAATACCTTCACTATACTTCCAAAGAGAGGGACCTTCAAATTGAATTTCTTTTTCATCAGGTTTGTTTGGTGGTGTTGACATTTTCATCCATTGTCTAGTAGGAGTTGATCCATAGCTAGTAGCTAGAACTCTTTGAGAGTTACCAAACTAACAGAGGGTAGAATGGAAAAGCCTACAAGGAGATGAATAAATTAGCCTCACTGGTGAATGAGGGTTTGCAAATTTACTCTAAAAATGAAATGTAGATGTCTGGTTACATTTCTATCTAGTGTTTGGCAAATTGTATAGAAGTACTAGACAAGCGTTCTCTTCCTTTTCCTTTTCCTTTAATCTACCTGCCTGCAAATTGTGAGAATTACTTTATGATACAGATCTAAAGTTTGCCTACTTTAGGTCAATGATCAACACAGGACAGATCTCAAATATTTTTCAGAAATACAGCTATTTAAATTCAGAAAGCTTGGTTATTAGCTGCTGTAATTTATTGAGAGGATCATATTTGTAATCTTTCATACACAATGACTTAGCTTAATTCCTACATAGCTTTTGAAAGTTAATTGGCTTTGACCCAGTTCTCCCAGAAGTGTTGATTTTTGAATCCACAAAAAAATGAGAATATCGCCTTTCAACAGAAACTAAGTATCTGGCCTTTGACCCTTTTGAAATCTCTTCCTCAATAATTTAATGTAAATTTTTTAAGAGAATTTACTCTCTCACCAGGTACAGCATTAAAGTTATCACCATTTTTGGTATGTTGCTTGTTTCATTTAACAGAGGTCATGAAAGGATCTCCTTTTCAGAAATACTTTTGACAGTCATTAGCCTCCTGAATCTGTGCATTTTAGGACATTTTGAAAAACCCACATATTTTTCATGAGTATCAAAAAAGTAGGAGGATTTTTTTTTCTTTCATGGTGATATTGGATGATATAGATATTTTTACTATGTCTATAGCTTTTATTTATTTTTAATTAAA
Source organism: Myiopsitta monachus (assembly GCA_017639245.1). Lineage (NCBI taxonomy): Eukaryota > Metazoa > Chordata > Aves > Psittaciformes > Psittacidae > Myiopsitta > Myiopsitta monachus. The sequence goes on from CM029918.1 coordinate 6,581,436, forward strand.
TTTCCCCTTAAAATGGTTTTCAAAACTTCATAGAACTGAGTAAGTTGTCTCAAACACACTGTACATGGCAATGAATATATACCTATTAAATTATGGTGCTCATTACTTGGAGCATCTTATTAAAAACTATGAAAGATGGTTGTTTAACATATGTCTTGGACTTTAAGGTGCTCAGATAAATAACTGAAAGTGAGCAGGCATCTATCAAAACAAAAGTTCTTGTAGAATACTAAAGGAAGGCCATTATCAGCTTTCTCAATGAGTAGCCATAATATCAGAATATTTAAGGACTTCCAGGCATTTCTGGAATGCAGGTTTCTTCATTTACAGATTTCCCCAAGAATCATCCTCAAACTTTTTTTCGAAGATCATATCACAAAAGTTTTAAATTTATGAAATTACATTGTACCATGGTGTGCTGGTTTTGGCCAGTGCTTTCACAGAGCCAAGGCATTTTCTACTTCTCACAGCACCCCACCAGCGAGCAGGCTGGGGATGCGCAAGAAGCTGGGAGAAGACACAGCTGAGACAGCTGACTGCAACTGGCCAAATGGTATCCCACAACATATGGCGTCATGCTCAGCATATAAACCTGGGGGAAGAAGAAGGAAGGGAGGATATTTGAAGTTACAGGGTTTTGTCTTCCCATGTAACTATTACACATGATGGAGACCTGCTTTCCTGGAGATGTCTGAACACCTGCTTGGGAGGGAAAGCAGTGAATGAATTCCTTGGTTTGTTTTGCTTGCACTTGCATCTTTTTCTCTATATATTAAACTGCCTTTATCACTATTAAACTGCCTTTATCTCAACCTAAAAGTTTTCTTTTTTTTACCCTTTGATTCTCTTTACCATCCCACTAAGGGGAATGTCAATGAGCAGTTGTTTGGTTCTTAGTTGCCAGCTGGGGTTAAACCACAACACATGGTAGAGATAATTTCAAGATCATCTGCACAATAGCCTAAAATAGAACATATTTTAGGCCCAGAAATCAATGCCAGTAGAATAAGTTTTTTGAATAAGGAGTTTAAGCACAGTTAAATACTGCAATATGAAAAACAGATTATCTAGCTCTAGAAGCAAGGTTCACAATGAATAGTGCTTACAGAAGTGAAATTTGCAGTCTCTTGGAATCAGGAACTCAAAGAGAGCTATGTCTGTGCTATGGTTTCTCCATTTTCATATTGCAGTGTTCAAAATAAGTTATACAGGATTCACCTATGTACAATAAAGCACACAAAAAAAGCCCATTTTGGATTACTTGGTGGTCTCAACAGTACAAGGGTGAAGTGTAATTTATTACACAGACATGAACACTTACCAAGCACTAAGATGCCTTCGCAGTGTATGTATTGCATTTTAATTTTTTAAAACATTTCACAGAGTACTTTTGGTTAAAAGGGCCATCGGAAGTCATCTATTCAAACCACCTGGTCAAATCTTAACTAACTTCAATGTTAGATAAGCCATTAAATTTGTTGTTGGGGTTTATGTAGTTGGATATATATATCTCTATATATATCCAACTAGATTTTTTCTCTATGCACTTGAGTCCTTGCTTTTCACCCTTTCATTGTGCGCCTCCAAGAGGAATTTAGCTTGGTCTCCTATATATCTTCCAATTAGATTGTTGATGAGAGCAGAGAAACCTCCTCTTAACCTTCTCCAAAGTGAACAAACTCAGCTGTCAGCCTCTCCTTCTATGCCTTATGGTTCTGCCCCTCATTATCTTGGTGGGTCTCTACTGGATTTGCTGTCCTCTTCTGAACTTGCTCCCATTAGTCCATTAGTCCCATTAGATGGCTTTCTAGTACTGGGGAGCCCAGATCTGGAGAGATTAAAGCAAAACCAAACCAGTACATACTTGCTTAGCAGGCATTTGTGAGGCATAGAAAAATATTATTATTCTCCTTGAAATAAGAACTGACAATCTTACTTGTCAAGTAATAAACATAAACAGATGGATAAGAACTACATTGGCTGATTTTTCTGGATGGATTCCTTTATACCTATTCTCAGATGCAGGTCTCAAGTGCTAGTTTTGTATGCCAAGAAAACAGGAGGGCATCATCAAAGGATTTATCTGCATCCTACTAAGCTTAAGAAGGCCTCCAGAACAGATAGTCAAACATTGTACTCACCTGAAGCTTTTCTGAACTACTTGAATCAGCAATATTAAGTGACATTTCACACAAAAATAAGCTCATTGACTTTTTAGTAGCTTTTTTTATCCTTTACTAGAGATGGCATGAAAACAAACTTTCTCTAGTAAAGAAACTTCTAGTTTTCACTGAAATCTTTTAAAGAAAAAACAAACAAAAACAACTAACAACAGAATGTGAAAGATAATTTAACTTACTTGAACTGATACTCTTGAGATAAATAATTTTCCCACAGTAATCTTCCTTCCTTCCCTAAATTCAAGCAGCCTTCATTCTTATTCTCTCCACCCTCACAGCAAACAACACTGAAATAAGTAAACCTTGAACACCCGCAGTATGCTGCTAATGCAGTATTGTAGTGGTCTTCATCAGAGTACTGTCTTCCAGTGTGTTTTGCTGTACAAAATGAGAAATGAAACCATCCACTTACAGACTTTTTTCTGTTGAGAGTCCCTGTAAAAAACAACTCTATCTCTGAAGAAAAAAAGGCCAACTCATTATCAAAACAACTAGCATGAGATTTTTGTATTTTCTCATTGCCAGTGTAACAAAACATTTCAAAACCTTCACATTATCAAATAATTGCACACAAGTGTATGCAATTAAAATGATTATGTTGATGACAGAATAATATTTGTAAATTGTGCTTGTAAAGTTATAACTGTCTTCTGCATATGAAAGCCAAGCTTGAAGCTTACTTTAAAAAAAAAAAAGTATTTTTTCTCTGTTCAAAATGGAATGCTTATTGTTACAGGGGAAGAAAAATGAAAAATCAAATCAAATGCATGATAAAATCCATAATACTGAGGGTGAGTTGTCTATAGTCTGCATTTATCAAAATAACTAACAAAAAAATAGAACAAAAAATACAATTCAACAAAGAAACAAAACACCAAACCAAAACCCAGAAGATCTCTGTTTTTCAGAATTTTACTAGCAAGTGTGAAAAGTCCAAGCCATTTGGCTGTTCTCCATTGTTGGCAGTTTCAGAGCAATATTTAGCAGGTTTCCAGTTACCTGTGGTCAAGAGATCTGGAGAATTATAAATAACTACTTTAAGCTGATAAGGTGTTATATATAAGCAAACTGGTGTTTGCAGAACATGTAATGTTCTTTGATGGTTTTCTCTGTAATTATATCACTGCCTTTTATCACACCTTTTCACATACTGTTATACCATGTCCTATCTGTATATTTTCTGTGACAAAGCCAAACTATGTGATGAAATGTGACTTAGAGCCAGGGACAGGAGCAAAACCACTTATGACTTCTTCCTCCTGTACAAAGTAGCCTCTGTGGACATTACTGGTATATCATATACCTAGGAACAGGAAGAAGCCCAGTTCCCATTTGGCCCCATTTTAACAAGGATTTAGATTCAATTTCAGAATAAAATCCAAAAGTGAATAACTATTGTCAGATTGTTGAATAGCTAGAGAGACATCATGATTATGTGTGTGACCTTTCACCACGTCGAGCTATTTCAGAATTGAAGAAAAAGAAAAAAGGTATTCCAAAGCTGTTTGAAATAGCGCAGCTTTCCCAGTTCTCCCATTCACAAAATGAATCAGTTTATCAAGTGTAGCCACTAGGTTCAGTGTTCCTACCATGCAGTTCTCAGAACTGCCTATCTAGTATATTTTATGTAATTTGCATTGAACTGTAATGGAATGAGAAATTGGATTATTTGTTTTGAATTTCTCAGAGTGAAGAGAGCTCTTATCAATTTTACTTAACAGGTGAGGTTAAATTCCTTGTAGGAAATATAGGATTTAAAGATCTAATTATTGCTTATCTGTTTACTGGGGAGGGAATGCTAGTTTGTAAGTCTCTACTGAGATTCAGTTTCTGTTGCTTGCCTCAATCCAATGTTAGTACAGTACTTCACAGACCTTTGTATCAGGTACTTAATGAATAAACTGAAAGCCTGGACAAGCTTGTGGGTTTGTTTGTTCCTTTCTATCATCTTCTTCTTTTTTTCAACCTTTTTTTTTCTTTCTATGCCACAATCACTGAACAATGTGAATGTATTAGTGAGTTTTTCTAAAAAAATTTTCCTTGCCTCTTTTCCTGTTTTTTAAGTGAGAGAGCAAGGCATGCACAATTATTTTGTCTCATTTCTCTTAGCAAGTTAATTTTAAGTCTGGGAGCTAGAACTTTTGTCAGCGAGTTCTATGATTTGCTCCTATAAAAAATACTATTTATTCTGCTTGCACGGTCAAATCCCAGAAGCTTTGTATAGATAATTGCACTCTGTGCACAGTTGTAAGCATGACAATAAGCAATCAGTCAATTCCATTACTGTGAGGGTGATACTGGGGGCTATACCCAATGTCATTTGCTTCTCTGTAACACATGCATTACACACTCTGAATTTCAGTGTTTTCCTGTTACTGCATTTGAAATCATATAGCTAACGGTGGCTTTATAGTGACTTGGAAGCATGTCTGCTATGAATACAAATACCAAGAGGTCAATAATTTTGTTTTAAAAAAGCAGGAGTTTGATTTATAATGGTATAAGCAAGAAGGAAACTAAAACCTTGTTCTTTTCAATAATAATGATAATAATAAATAATAATGCGATAAAAAGAAATTGTATGCCTATGATCAGAACATTATTTTCTTCTGTGGTCAGAACATTATTTTCCTCTGTTAATATCTACCATCAAAATCAAATAAAAGAGCAAGAAAATAGTGGTTAAAAGTTGTTATATTTTTATACTATAATGATAACACACTTGATTTTTTTTAGTGGGTTTAAATGAAGAAACACAAAGAAGTTACTTAAAAATCTACTTTTGACACAATGCCAGAATTATTTATAAAAAAAAATATTTCTTTTAACCCTATGGAAAGACTAGCCCTAGGCATTTATGATGTATCTGTTGACACAAAGCTGGTATAAAAGCACTTTCCCTTGCCTGTGGGATTCTTTCCCCAAACAAAGGGGAATCCTGAAATGGCAGAAAGTCACTAGAATTCCTACTACTCTTCTCAGCAAAAGAAAGCGAAGGCATACGCTAGTTTATTCTAAGGAATGAGGTTGCTGGGCTTGTGTTTGCAGTCTTACAGAAGACACTAACCAGAACATTTACGGAACTTTATACATTTTCATGCTGCATTATTCTGAAAATCTTTTTTCTGTGATGTTATGGGCAGTGTCATTTTATGTGAATACATCTAAAAATAAGTAGGGACAGTCAGTCAAATTTCTAATTTATGGTAAAACATTTTGCTTACCCCATTGGATGCATGGTCTAGATGAACTTCTGTGAACATATTCTGTTCAAATATTCATTAGGTAGCCACAACAACACGCAAAGAGGGGGAATACATAACTTAAAAAACTGTCATTGAAACTCAGTTTGGAATAGAAATTTGAAGGGGAGTCTCCCGTATGCTCTGACCATAGTGTCAACCATTTTTCTAGAGCATTTGTGTCTTAATCTTGCAGTCTGATAAGCAACTCAAGCATCAGTTCTCTTCTGTTCTCTTAAAAATAAAAACTACAAGATTGAATTATCTCTCTTGTAATGACTGTCTAGTCCAATGTGTATTTTAATTATTCAGTACAAATTGTAAAAGCTCCAGCAGTGCAAGGCTGGGTGCACATGATAAATGACTTCTGGTTACTCACTTGGGCTGTCAAAGATAAAAGTTCAATTTCTATTGTAGTAGGGCTTTTTGAAATGTGTACTCTGAACTCATAATAGAGCATATTATCAGATAAGCAAGGCTTTACAATGGCAGAAATAATTTCTCCCAGATTTTTCAATGAAAAACAAAAAGGAAAATCCTTAATTTTCTCCCATATCGGAGAAAAAATTTTGAATGTATAAATATGTCATTAAGGCAAAAGACTTTGTTGTCTTGTTTTATTTTGGGTCTTTCGGTTTGGGGTTAGTTTTTTCCCTTTAAGTCCATTTGTCTCCTCCTCAGTAAATGCATGCATATTCTGGATTCTCAGTGCTTATTTTGATCAAGATGTTATTTTCCTTTTTTTCCCCAGAGCAATACATATTTTAGTCCCTTTGTCAAAATACAGTCTCTGATGTTATACAGTTTTTTCCTTTATACATTTTTGTGTGCATGTACTTCAGAGGGGAGTTCTCCAATGCAAAATACCTCTATATCTCCCATATCTCATGAATCTTGGTAAGAAGGAAAATGTTCTGAAAGTCACATGTTATGGAAATACTACTGTAGCTGAGTCATAGAGGCATCACCATGATTGCAGCACTTTACACAGAAGAAGATTGCTCTTCTTTGCAAGATTAAAGATATTTTTCACCACTTGGAAATACTACTACTATGGAAAGATGCTTTCTTTAATATGTATTACTCATTTTTAAGAAAAATGCATCTGGCTTCAAGAATATGACTTTTCTTGAAATGTTCTTAAACTTCCATGCTGAACATAGAAACCTGGATTCTTCTTTATATTATTGACAATGACACAGAAACAATGATTAAGAGACAAAGGGGGGGGGGAATCTTCTCCTTCTATTTAGATTCCATTCTGCCTAGCAAGAATTTGAAGAGCAGATATCTAGAGGAAACATCCAGTCCTGGGTATCAAGGGTCCCAGGTAGTTCTTCACTGATGTCCCAACTCTAACTCCAAGCCACCTGTAAAGTTTCCTGCCTGTTCCCCCTGTCAAGAAAATTCCAGCAGCTGGAGAGTTCAAAGATCTGCTAAATCAGTAACTGAAGAATAAAATAAATTTGATTATTTCAAAAACTATTCCATAAGCAATAACCTGGGTAGTATGGGGTTTGATATTATTGGATGAAACAACATAAACTTCAAATCATCTTGTTTCCCAGCAATGTAGGTAGCAGAGCTCACCAGGCAAGCCTATTTATAGACACAGATTGCTGGTGGAAATGCTATCATGATAACAACTGATAAAAGACTGAGATGCTGGGGCAAGAAATGATGCACAAAACATTGTTAGATTTAAGTGTTAATGAAACATCTCAATTTATTTTATGTGTGAATAGGGATATAACTTCGTGCATATAGGACAGTTATCTAAGAAATTTTGCTTCTTTCATGTGGATGAATATTCTGATCCTGATAATTTTAATTAGCTCTTAAATTTTTTATTTCAGAAAAAAAAGATATTGGTTCAACATTTTACTTAATTAGAATTGGGTTGAAACCAAAATTAGTATCAACCTTTGAGAAAATTTAAATCAAGGTCTGTCATGGGTTCAGCAGCAGCAGTCATTTTTCTCCTTCTTGGCAGCTGGTGCAGCGCTGTGTTTTTTGATTTTGGGCCTGGGAACAGTGCTGATAACACCAGTATTTTCAGTTACTGCTTGATAGTGTTTTGTATGGCCAAGGACTTTCTGAGTCTCATCCTATGCCAGGGAGGAGGGGGAGCCAGGAGGAAGCAGAGAGAGGACACCTGACCCAAACTGACCAAAGAGGTTATTCCATACCACAGCACGTCATGTCCAGGATGTGAAGACGGGGAGCAGAGATCCGGAAGGCTGTGGTCGTGCATTGGGGGGTTCACTGTTGGGGGTGCACTGGCTGGGTCAGGCTTGGTGAGCAGTTGTATTCTCTTTCCTTGTATTTCTCTTTTATTATTATTGATGGTAGCAGTAGTGATTTGTATTATACTTTAGTTACTAAACTGTTCTTATCTCAACCTGTGCGAGTTGCATTTTTTTTTTGATTCTCCTCCCCATCCTCCTGGTACTAGGGGAAGAAAAAGAGGGGAGTGAGTCAGTGAGTAAAACTTCATGTGTTTTAGAGGCTTAAACCACGACAAGATCTGAATTGTGTCCACCACTGCTTTATACCTATGAAATTAGATCTTTAAAGACATCAAAAGTATCAGAGGAAGTATCTCACTGTATGTGACAAGTATGAATGTCCCAGATGCTGTACTCAAGCTAATATGAGTCATGGCAAGCCCACTCAGAAAAATACAAGAAACGAGGAGAAAGGTAAAGGCTAAGGAAGAAAGAAACAGAACAACTGCAACCCTCCTAATGATTTTCTACCACTCAATAAAAACCTGACAGTAAGAGAGAGCATAGATGTAGCACCAGAGAGAAAAAAAAATCTAATGTTCTCTTGTGTACAAATCCTGTCAGATTAGCTGTGAGTAAGCATTGTTAAACTAGCAATTTGTGCAATTAAGATGTTTTGACATGGCTATTTTGTGAGACATCAACTTTGGTTGGAGAGAAACATTGGCACACTTTTCTGGTCCAACTTGCAGTTTTCTAGCCCTACTTTAACTTTCTTTCTTGCGTATTTTAAATTTATTTTTCAAAGTTACACTGATGAAGGTAGAAGAAAATACAAGAAAATCATGTAGATATAATGATTTTCACCTCCCCAAAATACTTCTGTATATAACAGCAGTACAGGAAACAGCAGAAGCAGGCTCTAAGCCTGTCATTCCTAACCCTTCCAATCACTTTGCTGGTGACACCTTTGGTTCAAAATGTCTCTGTTGCACTGAGAATCATTTTTATGTTTTGCTAGCACAGACTATTTTTGTGGTCTCTTCATTGATCTCCAATTACTCCATTTTTCTCTTTTCTTTTTATGTCTAAAATCAGTTTTACCTAGTTCACAGGGTTGCCCACCAGTAAAGATAATTGCTTGATCACTACAATTTGCGTTTACAAATTAAAACCTCATGATATTATCCACTGCCTGCACTTTTTTCCTACCACATTTCACTCTGGAGTAGACAATTCAATTTTTTGCAAATTAACTTCTTATTATTACTAAAAATCGAAATCACACCAAAACAGATTTGGGCAATATTACCCGATAATTAGGTAACTGCTATCACAGCTGAAAAACCTTGAAACCAGCTCAGCTCAAAACAAGCCCAAACAAGTCCTTAGACCTTGCACTGTCAGTCAGGTCAGGTGGTGGCCTCTTTACAACTGTTATCAGTATCAAACTTGTTACAACTCTGAAATCATGGATAAGAAACCACATTAATATCAGGGTCATTGTCCTGCATACTGTTATTTGTAGGGATGGTATTAACCTGATTAAAGTTTGGGAATGATTCGGTTGCAGCTACTGCATTTACTTCAGTTTCATACATCCATTTTCAGGCCTATATGGATTGGAAGATTATATATAATATATAGTCTCTCATTTTCAGAAACTAGAAAAGGTTGGTTTAGAAAGACATTGAAAGGATGACTGTAAGAAAGGGAAGTTGTATTGGAAGGCTACATTTAGAAATGTAATACTTCAAGCTGTAAATAGTTTTTGCTTAGTTAAGGGCTGAAAGAAAAGTGATACAAGCAAATCTGTGAAAATAGCTGTGTATATATACAAAATATTTGGTATTTTATTGGTGCTGGAAGGAGCTTTCCTAGAGATGCATGGAAAGTCACTGCAACATAGAAATTATTCATATGTTAGAAAATTGTATTTGTATACAGAATAGTGGGTGGGATTCAGGAAAAAGAATTAACCTTTTAAACAACAAATAAACTGATAATGTTTTCCTTCTGAATATTTAGCACCAATTAGTAGCAGTATGACTGCGACATTATAAGCATCTGAATGCCTTATACTCTTACAGACATGACATAATACCTGTACATAATAGTTTTCATCTAAAATAGCACCTTTTTGATAGTTTCTATATACTCTTTTCCTACTAGATTCTTATTATTTCATGTGTTCCTTTCTCTACTGTTATTTTAAAACAGCCCAGTTTGTCTGCATTAGATAGTTTATGCTTCAAGTTATATAGTCTCAACATTTTCAGTTAAGATATTTACTTCTAGTGCCTGGGACTTCAAATCTGTATTTTTATGTAGAAATATTCTAGCTTTCACCATTGCAAAGAGGGTCATGGGAATATTACCTTTTCTCCAAGACTGGAAGAACAGAATATAAATTACAAAGAATCTTTTAAAGATGTTTTGGTTATTTTCAAAATAGATGAAAGCAGTGGGAAAGAAATATCCATTTACTTCTGAAGTCTCATGATTACCTTTGGTTTTGGTGGGGTTTTGCAGCAGATTTAGTTAACTACATAGTTCTGAGCCAAATAAATGTCATTGTATGCACTCATATAGGTGCCAAAAGGGGTCATACTCGTCTATTAATAAACATGTTTGCATTGAAGGTTTAGAAAGTAGCTTACCTATTACCTATGTCATCCACATTTTCTAACTTCAAAATTCTACTTCTGCGGAAAAGCAAGTGGCCTTGCTTTGTGACTTCATTATTTTTTAAGACTTTTTTATGTAAGTGTATGGGTAACAATGAATACTACTGAAGAGAATTATCCTTGAAGAACAAGAAATTGCATTTTTCTACAAATGGGATGAATCACCACAGTTGTTTAAACTAGCTAAATTGAGAGCAGCTTCTTGTTTTCAAGAGCTAGATCACAGAGACACGGTGAACACGATGTCTTCAATCTGTATTTTAAGAATGCTACTGATTGATATCAATAGCATTGCTCGTATAAAATATCCCTCCTATGGCCTATGAAAATGTTACATAAAAATGACTCTACAATCAATCCTTGAAATTAAAAATGTACATAAGCCTTGAAAAGCCCAGCAAAGGAAGGTATATTACACACCATTAAACTTCCAAGTGTATTTTTTTTTCCAAAGTGAAACTGCAGCAGCAGCTGGACTCTGTTACAGCACAAATTAAGCCAAGAAATAAAAAAAAAAAAAAAAGAAAAAGAAAAAGAAAAAGAAAAAGAAAAAGAAAGAAAAGCCACACAAGGGAAAAAAAAAACCAAAACACAACAATCTGCAGCAGCAAAGGCACAGGTAAATCATCACTGAACTTGGCCAGGTATAGTTAATAAACTCTTGGATGAAAAATTAACACTGTTTTGTATCTTAATGGGAGGCTGTGTTTGAAAGGATCAAACATGCATTAGAGCAATATAGTCACCAGTAGCTGTCAGTTTAGCCAAATGACTTAGCTGCAGGATGCCTTCTGTACATCATAAAGCCTCCTCAAACTGACAAATGTTCTGCCACTTGCTGCAGATGCATGGCTGTGGTGCACGGCAAGGACTGAATATGTCACTACAACCCCATGTATCCCTAATTTGTATTGTCACGTGAGAGCTCAAACCTGGAATGAGGCCCTGAAGGGACAAGAACTAATGAACTCTGCCTGGCATTTTAAGAGTAATCCATCACTGACATACAGTGGGCTTTTTCTTTAAATTGTTGATGAAAATTTTCTAACTTCTCATGCGAGCTGATATTTTCTTAACTGTTCAAGACAGAATGTTCTCCCAACATTAGCCTTCCCATAGAAAAATACACTATGATTAGACTACTCCAAGTTAATTTGAAGTACTTCTCATTACAACGAGGGAGGAGATGAAGAAAAAAAAAAAAAAGAAAAAAAAAAGTTTGCTCCACTACCAGATAGTGAAACAAGCAACAGTTCTTTCCTGAAGACACTTAGGTTTCTTCATTCAGACTCTTAGGACTTCCAGAGTCCATGTCACCATGTTGACTGTAGCCAGTATGCCACTGTAGTCAGCAGTGGACCTTACTGTCAAGAATGAATTGAATCCTTTTTTCAAATACCTGATGTCTGTAGGATCTATATAACTATCAATATCGCCTTCAAATCATAGCCTGATGGTATGCATGGGATTTGTTCTGTACAATTTGAGAGTGGCTCTTTTACTTCTCTTTTTCTACTAGCTCAAGTGCCCATCACCAGATTGAATCAGCAGCATCTCAGTGTAATGAGAACTGGAGTGCAGTTCTTTGCTCCCAGACCCCTAGGTTATTTACACACACTGTGACTCTTTATTTTCTTATATACAATGGAAAAAAATGCAGGTTTCTAAAGAGAAAGAATATGGGAATTTATATCTTATTCCTCTTGTAGATCTTTACCTATTAAATGAGAGATATAACCATCTCCTGACTTCATTTTGAACAAAATCTGATCTATTGGAAAAAGCCTCAGAACATCTTTGAGACCAAGCTAAACTTTGGATACAAAAGCTAACCAATCAATTATATTTCAAAGTATAGGGGACTCTTGTGAAATCCTGGAAGAAAGAGCTCATGCTAACCCTGTCAATCCTTCTGCATGTCAGTATATTTTGCTTCAGTTACATTTCTGATCCTTGCAATGAAAACAGCCCAGGTGGTTTTGAGAAGCTGAACTATGCTAACATAGCCAAAAATACAATAATGCTAGAAAACTTTTAAGTTATAGGTAGTTAAAAAAGGAAAAATTTAGTGGATTGATATTTATATGAAAATATTTAGAGCACATATACACAGATAAAACTATTTGTCAAAGTTAATAAATCCATTCAGTAAAATTAAAACAGAAGAATTTTTTCTAACCTTTTCTAAGCACAACTTTTGAAAAGTCTGAAAAGTTAGAATTTCACTTTACCCTGAGTGTGTTGATGAAGACAAGACTACTGCAAAATGATAATGACCTTTTCAGTATAAGCTTACATTATGATAAAGATTAAAATAATGGTAATAATCTAGGTCAGGAAGACCTATTAAATTTAGACAATTCTTAAACAGGAGTGCTTTGGAATTGATTCTGGACTAAGGTCAAACTAGATTATAACTGTGATTTCTTCTGCTTTAACTTAATGAAATATTGCCAAAGGCAGTTTATTCAAAATCTGTGGTTGAACAAAGTGCTAGATAATCTCATGTAGATTCCGTTTCCTATAAAAACTTGAAACGGATGATGTTCTAAGGTGCCTTCTAACCTGGATTATTCTATGATTCTGTTCATTTAATGTGTTTAGGTTAAGAACAAATGCTAAAACATACTTTCAGGACAAATAATCCTTAAAATTTAGATTTACCTTTAAGAGCTTAGTCTAGGTGTCACTGAGCACATCTTGTTATCTTGAGAACAGGATGACATGCTTTCTTGGTAACTTTCTAGATTATTGAAAAAGAGAAAAGACCGAGTTGTGACATTCAATTCTAGTTATAGATTAGCAGAAATATTTAGGCAGAAAATCCCATCAAAGATTGAAACTCACTGGAGCACAGTCCTGAGACTGTTGAATTGCAGCTGCTGCTTCATGATGTTTGCATTCCTTATGCACTGGAGAAGTTTTTATCTCTGAGAGGTCGTGGGTCAGTAGGCAAAAATTTACCCCTAAACTTATTGCTAAACTTATTTAGCAATAACATACCACAACATGCACATGACTTTCAAAATCCAGCCTGAATGAACTATTCGTATGGTGCCCCTGACCAGGGTAATCTGGGCGCTCTACTTTCACTGTTCATTATTTTGCTATTTCATATTGCCTAATGATTTGTTATCTATCCATTTGGCTTATTTTTAATATCCTCTCCTTGACCCATAGAATGATCATCTCTAATGACACTGATACCTGTCACCTCAATCCCACCATCTGAAGTTATATCAAGTGCTGTAATGAGTCTCTTAAGGAGGCTGTTCTGTTGAAACTGAGGAGTTATGCTCTTACGTTCTTTTAGAGTTAAATGATCAGTCCCCACTGCAGAAGACAAGGATAACAATATCCATTATGGTTTCACTAATATCACTTATGGGTTAAGGTTTTAATTAATCAGTGTTTCTTTTACCTGACTATTTTGACCCTTTAAAATTCTTGACTTCAACTTGTAGGGTAACTTAAGCACTACCTCTCTTAATTTCACTGTTTTACAAGATTTGTTAAAAGTTTTGTTTCCTGTCAAGCATGTAGAGCCTTATAATTTTCTCCATATATTTACAGACCATTTCCCTACTATTATCTATTTATATCAATCCCATTTAAGCAGGATAAACCAGCAGATTACGTTTTGAACTCTGCAGCTGATGATACAATCAAGTAACTCTGTGAATTCCATGGTTTTGATTTAATGACCTTGCTTTTACGTAGCTTCAAGAAACACAGAGCCGTAGAAACGTAGAATGGTTTGGGTTGGAAGGGATCTTAAAGATCATCTAGTTCTGACCTCCTTGCCATGGGCAGGCACCCCTTCCACTAGGCTGTTGCTCAAAGCCCCATGCAACCTGGCCTTAAACACTGCCAGGGATGGGGCAGCCACAACTTCTCTGGGCAACTTTTTCCAGTGCCTCACCACTCTCACAGTAAAGAACTTCTTCTTAATAGTTAATATAAATCTCCCCTTTTTCAGTTTAAAGCCATTCCCTTCTTGTCCTATCCCTGCATGACTTTGTGGAAAGTTCCTCTCCAAATTTCTTGTCATCCCACTTTAGGTATTGGAAGGCTGCTCTAATGTGTCTTTGAAACCTTCTCTTCTTCAGGCTAAACAAGCCCAGCTCTTTCAGCCTGTCTTTATAGGAGAGATCAACTCTCCTCTTTTCATCTTCATGGCCCTGCTCTGGACTTGCTCCAACAAGTGCATGTTCTTCTTATCATAAGAGTTGATATCAAGTTGATATTGATAGACAGCCTGTGCATATTCCTCTGATTCTTAGCATTGTTTCTGTGATTATTCCGAATATAATAAGGCATATTTAATATAAAAATGGTAGAAGGTTGTATATCTGGGTATTATGTCACAGACAAGGAAAAAACGCCAGCTGAACATGTGCCCTGCTAAAGTCTTGTATAACAAACATACTCCTAAGCATCTTACAGAAAATGCTGTGCCTCCTAAATCTTCCCAAGAAACCTAGCTCAATAACTGTATAATTGCTTTCATTGAATGTTTATCTCAATGGTTTGCTTCTTAAAAATATGATGTGTGAATAAGTTAAACTACAGGAACGAATAAGGAGAGTTTAATCATCTTTTTATTCTTAAGTGTTCATCACAAATTCTCCCTTGTTTGGGGTTCGATTGATTTAGAGTTTTGGTGGGTTTGGGTTTTGTTTGGGTTTTTTTGTTTAGTTGTTTTTTTTTGGTTTTGTTTTTTGTTTTGTTTTTTTTTTTTGGTAGTTCTGGGTTTTTTTTTATCCATACTGCTGCTTTATCAGAAGTAAAATAATGATTTTAACAACACAGAGCAATACAAAGCAGTAGTGTTCTGACTGACACTACTTTTAGTGCTTGGTAGTAAACAACAATGATGCCAGACTTACAAACACCCTCTAGGTTTTTTTTGTTTTGATTTGTATCAAAAGAAATTACTGCTGCTATACAAAAAAAAAAAAAAAAAAGTGTTTCTATTATAATTCCCGCAATTGTAAATATTAATCTATTAATCATTACTTAAGTCTTGTCTTGTATTTATTCCAAGCTGCTGACCTTCAGTTTTGTAGCACCATATTGTGGCATTGTAACATGTAATAGCGTAATATGAGCTAGAACATAATTTATGAACAGAAGAATATGGTCCTATTCTGAAGAGTATTATTTAGATTAATTGCTGATATCCATGGCATTGCATAGGACTGATCAAAGATCTTTCTGATGATTGAAACTTTTAATCATTTTACATCAGAGTGTGATGTCCTTGGCATATTATGTCAGAGCTTCTGCCATTGTTTTATGGTTTGCAAAACTATGTCAGCAAGACCACCTTTTCCCGATTAATATTTATGCTCACAAACAAGACCTATCTGATTAGCACGATCAATAGAGAGGTGAAATGTGCTGACATTCAGATTGGTGTTGCCATTCCTGAAAATCTTTACTTGAGGTCTTCTGTAGAGGACCCAATGTTTAAGACCAGTATTTTATTTCAGAAGGAGATTATATAAACAGTAAAAGGGCACACATTTTCCAAATCATCCTGACACTTAACCTAGTCCACCTCTATCTACTTTTGTTTCAGGGAGTATGAATACTCAAATGGTACATGGGAAATGGCTTTCAACTTAAAGTGTTTATTTCAGATACTAATGCAACCAGGTATATGTGTATATTCTTTAGATTTTGATGCTTCCTAGTGTAAAGCTACCATGCTAATGTAATATTTCCCATCTGACGTGACTGACACTATTGAACTAAATTTTTTGAAAGAGTGAGGTCTTCTGAATAGGTTTTTCTACGTAGTACAGTTAACGCTAACCCCTCTCTCTTTCTGTGGCTGTTACCACAATTATCCCTGTCTGCTTTCATACTTGCTTTGTATGTTGTTTGCTATCCTCACATTCAACTGAAATCATTAACTGCTTTAAATAGAAGCTACTATGCCTTCGCAGATCTCTGTACAGTATTTAATACGCCAGTCTTAACTTATAAAAATTAATCCAAAATTACAAAGTACTTCATGCAGCATGTTTATTCAATCCTGGCTCTAATGTACTAGAGGTTATAATTAGGTATTTATATCCACACAGATACACATTTGATTGGGGTTTTTTGGTTGGTTTGGGTTTTTTTGCTTTTCTATGAATACAGTTTTTTACTATGTCCTTTTTCTAATGGCTATTTAACGGCAAGTGAGAGAATAAGTGAATCACTGAACTTTGGCTAGGAGGAATTGCAAACCCACATATCATTGCATATGTTGATCAAAGTCAGTAACTCTTACAGCAACCAAGATTATTTTACCTGTATTTTGCTATCAGTCAAACAAGTCTTACCATACAGAAAGTGCTTTTTAGGTAAAAAATCAGGGTTGTGTTATCCTGCATACCCAGTTTATAAACTTGAGCTGAGCTGAATTTACACCAAATAGTTTGAGCATCAGTGTACAAGATTTACAAGTCTAGATTTGACAGATTTGGTGTTAACTCACAGAGTCTGTATGTATAGTATAGGTCCACCCTTGGTGACCGGGTTTTTTTGCACATCAGAGACAGGTTCATGTCACCTCATTTTAGCCATCTGAAGTTTAGTTTTAGTCTTACCAAGAACAAACATCTGGGCTCCTTTGTAGGCATCGGAGAGATAAAGATGTCATTTATACTTATTTCTTCTCAGATCAGTTTCTTCCTGGAAGTGTTTTTCTTTGCTGACTAGGAAGGTATATTTGAATCATGTGCATTAAATGCTTAGATTTTATGCATCTAAAATGACAAGGCATGGAGAAACTTTTGTGTGTGTGAAAATGCTGTTATACATTACTACTTGGAATCAAGCCTGACTATATATGATCTATGTGTATTGTGTGATTGCCCATGAAATGTGTGGAAAAGTACATCTTTTCTCGGCTGTCCTCTTCTTAAGGCTAATTGACACAGGACAGGCATTTAAATTCAGAAAACTTTACCACAGAATCAAAATTATTGCATGATTAAGCATTTTCTTGAAATGAGAGCCAACACATTTCTCTCACCGGGTTACAATAGATTTATACTCCGACTGCCTTAATGAAACAAAAGCTGTATGGAAATACAGCAAATCCATTACTGAACACAGCCCTCAATTAGTGCTAGGGACTGAATGCAATCCCTCTCATCACTATGGTAACCACTTGCCCTACCCTCCAAGCTGTGGAAGCTGTTCTCATTCTGTAGACTGGTATGCAAAGCTGGTAACAGCATTGCAGAGGAGAGAGAGGTTACTGACGTGCGTGTGGTTAATTAAAGGAGCTGCATTTTCTACATCTGTAATTACTTTTCCTTGTTTCACCTGTAGTTTTTTCTATTGCTGCATATAGCACTAACTTTAATGCTTTTGATATACAAAGTACTTGCTATGGAACTGATTTTATAGTTGCTTTCATTTTTTATATCTCCCAAACTTCCTTTGAAAGTACAAGAGCCTGGGCCATCACTGTGATTAACTGGAAACCATACTGCAAAAAAGATGGAAGGGGTATAAGGACGTATGAAGCCCAAGCAACTCACGATCAGGCATTTTCTACCTTTCAAGTTCTTAATGTTTTAACCTTAAAAATGTTCTTCTTTACAAATATTTTGAACAGATGTAAATGTAGTTGTACATGCTTCTACGGCTGTGATTCCCCTAGCCAGAGACAAGACTGGAATTCTATCACTGAAGTTCTCAAAATATTGCCACAGTCTTGAAGGCCTTCTAGATCCCTGAAACTAATGGATTAAACAATATCACACAACTCCATACCATACCCAGTGAATGGTGTGATAAGAACTAATGACACCCAACACACATTCCTGAGGCACACATGTTACTGAGTATTCTATTACACACAAGAATGGGCCAGACTCAGACTTTTTAAACATCTTTTGAAAGATTTTACTTTTAAAAAAAGAAGAAACTGACTTCACTCTCACTTTTCTTTCCTGCCAGTCTTCTCCAGCCTGATGCTGTCTACCTGTGTTCCCTCTTCATTTCTCTCACCCTGTCCATTCTTCCCACCTTTCAGCCACAAGAGGGTCCCACTTTTATACCCTTAAAAAACCAACTGGCTTTAAGCCAGATCTGTAATTGTTTACTCCTGGGGCCATATAATTTCTCATGATCTCACTGTTATCCACACTGAGAGCATTGGCCAGGTGCCCTGGTGCAGCCAAGTATGAAGGTCATAGAACAGCTGCACACCTATGTTTTCCTCCCTTTTTCCAACAAAGTCACAATGAACATAAACATATATACTCTACCAAATACACTTTGGCAAAAAACATGCTTGGTTATGTCTCTCATTCATGAGAGAGAATCAACTCTCAGCTAGGTTCCCATCCACTAGAACATATGAATTAAATTTAGATTAATATTTATTTAAATTAAAATTCTATGTCATATATATACCCATGTACACACATAAGGGCGTACATATATGAATACACACTTATGTACAGTGAACTATACTGACTTTGAAGTCCCATGCTGCCCAAGCTGGAAAAGCTCCATTTTTCAGAGACAGGTTCTTCATAGAATTATATGAATTGTCTTGGCTGCCACTGCAGAGGCCTTAAAGCTCCTATACTTATGCTGCACTTAATGTTGGCATCAAGTCCAAAAAGTGCTTAAAAATTGTGATAACTCTGTTCCTGCATAAAAGAAAAAGGACACAAATATTTCTGGACAATATCCAAGGATATTAAAAAAAACCAACAAACTTTTTCATTATGATTTATCTCAACTATCAGCAAAGGTTTCTGGAAATGTGTTACATACCTAATTTAGTAGATCATGCCCATGGCGGTCTTCACTTAAGATAAAATACCCCTAAAGTTTCCCAATTAATTTTGAGTTTTCATGATTTCGTTGTCAGACAAATTGATTCTGTTTTACACTCAATTTGATTTTGTGCTGGACAGCAAATGACTTGGTTAGAAAATAAAGAAAGGTGGTTTGAACAAGGCTTTAATTAATTCCATTGAAAAATACCTCAAATGCAATGTAGCCTGAAGAAATACTTCTCCAACTATATTCAATAAAGGTTGTTTATCAAAGTAATTATTTCCTTTAGGGAATTTCTTAGAATTTTCTCTTTAGATATATGAAGGCTCAAAAAAAGCAAGCTTTTCCTTCTGTGACCTTGAAGAAACACCTTAGTTTGAACAATTTACTTTAGCAGGGAAAAAAATTGTTTTATTCTAAAAAATGTCTTATTGCATGTGTTAATAAATCTCATAGCAAATTAACCCTTGGAGCTGTGCTGAAAACTCCCTGTCTTTATCTACAGTATATCTTTCCAAGTATGGAAGTTCATTGCAAATTATATAGGATAAAATATATAATATAGAGATATAATACCAGATATCATATTTTCATTTAGATTTTTATATGTAATAAGAATAATGTTCATTTAATACAATAGTTTTGTCACTAAACACTATTGTATCTATAATTACTTTATTATTTTCTTTAAATCATGGAGGATTCTGTTAAACATAAAGTACTTTGGATTGGCAACACTGAGGAAGGCAGTGACTCTGACTCCTGTTTAATGGTTTGCTAGACTCAGCTCATTAAATCAGGAATCCACTGGGGCTTCTAGAAAAAATAGCCGTGGTTTCTGGGTGGGTGCAGTGCAGAGGTTTCAAGTTGGCGATTCCCTCTAATAACTTGCCTTAGTGAGTCTAAACCAGAAGGGGAAGAGCTGCCATGGAAAGCCAAAGTCAAAGCCAAAAAAAAAAAAACCCAAACAAACCCCACCTTCATGTTTATACGCCCAGAAAAAAAAAAAATATATACATATAGAAAACCTTCCAGAGGCTGTTGCATATGCATATATAGAGACCCTGAGATCCTCAGATGTGTAGACATACACGCTCCACTTTGTGGATGAAGGTGACAAGGCTGTGAAATCACAATCCTTTTATTCACTTGCAGTGCTTCCATTCCTCTGTGAAAATTTTCTCCTATCTAATTGAGAAGACTTCTGAGCAAACTGCTTTCCAAATTATTTCACACAAATTACCATACATTAGAAAGTGAGATTCAATTTAAACTGGTATATTTACATATTGCCTTAATGGTAACAGACAGAGTTTCAAGTTTCCTGCAAATTCTGAGAGGTTTGAATGCAAACGTTTTACTAAGGCTGAAGGCATTTTTATTTTTTTTTTTAAACCTTTACTTCCTTTAGTGATTTTCAGTGTATGAGCATAAAGAAAAAAATAAGTTTCACTTAATAACTCTGAATTCTTTGACAATACAGCTTTCCTCTTTTCCTTTTCCACTAAGACTTCTTCAGGTTCAGCTTCTCACATCTTTCTGTGGAAATCACATTCCTTATATGCACTAACTTATACTTCTGGAGCTTTATTTCTACCTTTCCCTGATGCACTTGCAGAGCAGAACAAGAACTTGCTTTTTCTTTCACCTCAAAATTTCACCAGTAGCACAATTTTTTCTTCAGCTTGCAGTCATCAGTGAGACAGCATTTAACATGTTGGCTGTTTGTTGTGTTTTTTTTTTCCCTCAGGCAAGCAGTAATCCTTGCTTGTTACCCTGAGGTTGTATATTTAACTTAAATATATAGCTTCCACATTAATTCACAAACATTAAATCTCATGAGTTTTTATCAGAAGTGACTCCTTTTCTTTCTACAAGTTATTTTCACTTTACCTGTTAATAAGTAACATAATCTCTAGTACTTTTCAAAATGTACAGGAAAATATTATGATTGTGATTTTTTTTTTTGGGGGGGGAGGGGGAAATGCATATGTTGTTATATATTATTTTCATGACTGCATCTCAAGTAAATAACTCATTGAACATCAAATCATGAGCAGAATGTTTTCAACGCAAGGTGGTGATAATTGCAACCTCTCACTGTAACCAGTAGAGTTTTTTTACTGTATCAGAACACTTTTATTTCTAATAAATAACTTTGATACCCCTGCAGGAAAGGGATTCTCAAAATGGGGTGTAATTATGTTACTCTAATACTTAAATTTTTACCACACAAGACTTTATAATATAGTTAATACATTTTTATGACCCCGAACAATTCTTGTTTTATATAATAATGTTTAGGAGAAACAGCCATTTTCTTTACTGATTTACTTATTATGTCTGTCTTTCATTTTCATATCCCTTTAATTTAATTAACAGTAATGTTTGGTGATTTGTTAATTACTCTAGTTCCATTTGACTTCTAGGATATATTTTTGTCTGTTCAGATTTTGCCAGTATCTCTTCATCTACCCTTTCTAGTTGTGTATATACTTTCGCATTTTGTGTTTCATTTATGTCACAGGTTTTCTCAGACATTTACAAGTACTAATTTTTATCCTTAGTTTTTAATTAGCTGCTGATTTTTATATAATATTATATATATTATTACATATAATAGTTATATATAACTATTTAATAGTTGCTGGCAATTATTTTCTTGTTATATGCACCTATTTTATTTTCTCTGTGAATGAAAGCGGGAATACTCTGGTGGTGGGTTGACCTTGTCTGGCTATCAGACCCTCCGCTTGCCTGCTCCCTTAAAACTGGAGAAATTCCTCTAGGATGCAGTTTGTTGCTTCATTTCAACTTTGGACTTGTCATCTTACAGATTGGTAAGCCAAAAAGCTAGATAAATCAGCTAAATAAAAGTTGTTCTGTGCCTGCGCATTTCTTTGACTCTCCCTAATTAGCATTCTTCTTTTTTTTTTCAAGTGCTTCTATTTCTTTCCTTTTTCCTCATGTTCCAGACGATTTCTTATAACCAATCTTTAAATGGTGTCTGTGATTCTTTGCTGACTTACCCCTACCTTTACATAATAGTGTTTTAGATGACTGAGAAGCCCCTCATTAAATCTCCTCAGCCATATTTTGATTCTTATGTTATTTTGCTCCCTTCTGTTACATATATCAAGACAATTACAGTGCCTTGAACTTTAACTACAGCTATTTATTTTTTCACTGTGAGTAAAGCTTGATCTCCTGATTCTGGAGAAATCCATTATAAGAAAATATATCCTTCTGCTATGCCCCTAGGTTCTGAATGTGTCAGGCTTGCCTCCTGTTGTATAGTTTTTGCACACCCAATGAGCTCCCACAGAAATACACTGTTGTTGCCCTTCTCTGTCATCATGATGCATTCCAGCTTCTCTCATGTTCTTTACTTACCTTTGCATTCACCTTGGGGGTGGATGGGTGGAATAAATAAAAGAAAAAAAAAAAACAAAACAGCTTGTCTTAAAAAGGTCATGTCTAACAAGTAGTGATTAAAATAAACTAAGAGAAATTATTATCATACTCCTTTGTTTTCTTATTGAATTCAGACAGTGAAAGCTGATCCAGGAAATTCTGTTTGGGTACAAGGTGGGAAAGCAGCCAGATTTTCAGAACCAAGGCACTAATCTGAAGAGTTACTACAGCAAGGATCAAATGAAACACCTATACAGTTAAGTCATGTTGCGTCACATTACATGCCACGTTGTTCATACTGGAGAGTCTATTGCTCCCTAATGATAATTTAAGATGTCAGAAAGAGAATATATTGATAACTATTTTAGGTTTGTTGTACAGTCTTTCTTAGTAAACAGTCTTGCGACCGTTTAATTTACAATATTTCTTGCCCACTTTGAGGAAGGAGAAATAACCTGACACCTCTGAGAGTAGTAGCTATGGTTCTTCCAAACTCCTGCTCTAGAAGAAACTCTAATATGCCTCTGTTGGTGTATCTTTTCTGTATTATATGGTTGTATACCTTTACTGTATTATAGCTATTTAAAATATTCTTTTTTTTTTCTCCATGAGAACTAGAATTAATAAAGACAGACCTTCAGCTAGATATAAGACTGAAGTTTCTCACAGTGACAGAATATGTAACCCTTTTCCTATAGGTAGATCTAATAGCATGCTAACATGCCACTCAAAAAAAAAAATAAGCTGAGTTTATATATCTGGGCATTCTCTTCTTAGAAGAAATAAATAACATTTAAAATCCTTCAGACCTTGCCAAGTGTCGTGGTTTAAGCCCAGCTGAAACCCAGTGTCCTGGGTTCGGCAGTAGCAGTCATTTTTTCTCCTTCTTAGTAGCTGGTGCAGTGCTGTGGTTTTGACTTTCAGCCTGGGAACAGCGCTGATAGCATCGATGTTTTCAGTTGCTGCTCAGTAATGTTTAGTCTGACCAAGGACTTTCTGAGTCTCATGCTCTGCCGAGGAGGGGAAGCCAGGAGGAAGTAGAGACAGGACACCTGACCCAAACTTTCGATTCTCCTCCCCATCCCTCTGGGATAGGGAGGAGGAAGTTGAGGGGGGGAACTAATGAACTGTGTGGCAGATTTACAGCTGGGCTTAAACCACGACAGTTCTTTTTGGCGGCCAACATGGGGCTCTAACCCACAACCCTGAGATTAAGAGTCTCATGCGTGACCGACTGAGCTAACCGGGCTCGTGAGGCAACAGCGACTGGCCCCCGGCAGTCCCACAGGGATCATGGTGGACAGTACTGCTGAACCTAGCACACTCCGAAAAACACCCGGTCTCTCTCTCACTCCCCCCTCCTTTCTCCCCACCGATCCCGGAGGGATGGGGAGGAGAATCGAAAGAAAGTAACTCCCAAGGGTTGAGATAAGAACAGTCCAGTAACTTAGGTATAACACAAATCACTGCTGCTACTACCAATAGTAATAATGACAAGGGAAATAACAAGGGAAGAGAATACAATCTCTTACCACCCACTGACCGATACCCAGCCCAGCTGAGCAGTGATCTAACCCTTCCTAGTAACTGCCCCCAGTTTATATACTGGGCATGACGTGCTGTGGTATGGAATACCTCTTTGGTCAGTTTGGGTCAGGTGTCCTGTCTCTACTTCTTCCCGGCTTCCTCTCCTCCCTGGCAGAGCATAAGACTCAGAAAGTCCTTGGTCAGACTAAACATTACTGAGCAGCAACTGAAAACATCGGTGTTATCAGCACTGTTCCCAGGCTGAAAGTCAAAACCACAGCCCTGCACCAGCTGCTTAGAAGGAGAAAAATGACTGCTACTGCTGAACCCAGGACACCAAGTTTGGATAAATCTGGTAAAATACATCCAAAAATTATGATCAGGGTAATGGAGGATAATAATGTTTCTTATTTCCCTGGGAAGTCAGGTAAAATACTGTCAATAATCACAGCGACTCCACTTCAGCAGCACTGAGGGTTTAGATCTAGATGCATGCCACCTTTTCCAGCTTTCTGGAACTGAGCTGGATCATCATCCACCTTTCTGTCTTTTACTTTATCTCTCAGAAAAGCAACAGCCTCTCTATTTTTATTTCTGCAGCTTCAGTTACTGCTGCGAAATAAACACTCTCATAGCTAGTATTACACAAGTGGAAATTGCATGTTACAGAACTCCTGTGCAGGTAACAGCAGGAAACAAGAGAAGTTAAAACGGGAAGATGGGAGTCAGGGCTGGTCTAAATGGGACCAGAAAAGCTGTTTTCAGGGTCTGAGTCAGACTAAGGGAAAGATGAGGAAGGAAGGGGAAGAGACTGATCCAAAATGATCTTCGATGAGTGGAGATGGGGGTGGTTGCTGTTATGGGAGCCATTTTTCCCTAGAATAACACTTGCTACCCATGAGGAAAATGTAGCATGACTGAAGTAAGGGAGTACCTTGCAAGCTACATCTGGCTGGGAGGTCATTTACTAGGTCACACTGATGAAGTTCTAAAAATGGGAGGAAAAAAAAAACAACCCCCCTTGATGCCTTTTTAAGGTTGATTCTGCTGTGTAGAGCATATCAAGAAGGTGACTCCTAAGTGTTTCTAAACTTAGAAAACAGCTATACTGTTTAAGCTGAGAAAATCCAATTATTTAAAGTGCAATTAACTCATGAGTTTGCTTGCATTGCTCTTTGCTAAGAAAATAGCTGAGCCCAAATCAACATGGCCTGAATTGTTGTTACATTTTTATTGCATTTTTTTGACAAGCATAAAAATAAATATTTACAAATAATACAGATAATTTTTCATGTCTTAAGATGTGTTCATCATAAGGTACCTGAAAATAATCTGAAAGACTGTTTAAATTGGAGTAACTGGATTAGAGCTATTCATTGGAGTCGCTTTGATTCAATATGTTATTCTGATCTTGAATAAACACAATAGTTGATTCTGTTTGACTACGTGACATCATTCAGCATTAATTTGAGAGAATAACAGATCCTTTCTCAGCTGGTCCTCTTAAAAGACAATTGATTATTAAAATTTGCATTAACAAGGGCATTGGTCCAAATTCTTTCATGATCAGTAAACCCACTGATGATGATGAAGTTCTGTGAGGGATGAGTTCTGCCTTGAATATATGTCTAGTCTGAGTGATGAGGTACATTTTAAGTTTAATATAAAAGCCATAATCCTAGAACTTGCCCTAGCACTGATAAATCGGGTATGTACTCAAGACTGGCTTATGAGTGATGGAACACATTTTTGCTTTATATAAATACTCTAAACCAAGTATTTACCATAACACTGATAGATTGTATATATTCTCAAGACATAATTTGTCCCTGCCTCATTGACTTCAGTATGGTAAACAGATATTGCAAGAACATGACATGTAGTAATTACTTCTGTACATTTTAGGTATAGATTATGTAACATGAGCTTGAGTTCTTAGAAAATATTGTGTGAGGAATTAAAATAATTAATTAAGGCTCCTTAAAAGGATCCTCTATTTTCTTGTATTCTTTACATATTCCTTAACTCGATTCTCAGTTATCTGTGGGAATTCCTCCTTAGCAGTCAGAATTTTACAGTACTTGAATCCTTATACAGCTCAGTAGACCTTATTAGGTTCCTAATCTCCTGTTATGTTAACCTTTTCTGCTAATGTTAAGTTGAACAATTCTTTTGGCATTTTTAGTAGTTCTTTGCCAAACCTCTGTGTTTGTTGCAACTAAACAGGTACTTTCTCACACACACGCACACACACAAAAAGACGAAGTAGTTATTTAAGGTATATACCAGGAGATAGGAGATAACGGAATCAGGTCTTCTAATTTTTTATGTGTTCAGTAAAAGAAAAGGATTCCCATCTATTTTCAATAGAAAAGAGAAGATAGTGAGTGGGGCAAACTAAAACTAGTTTGCCTATGAAAAGAAGGTCTTCAAGAGGTAAGGGAACTTCGGGTGAGAATTCTATTTTTTCACATTGTGTAATAGAAAAATAAGAAGGGTGAACCTGTAACACATTTTGATCTGTTATATGATTTTTTATTATTATTATTATCACATTATTGTCTTCTCTTTGGCCATCTATTTAATAGTTTCTATTTTATAAAAAAAATTAAGATGCATCCACCCTTTAATGTATCTATCAAAGATAAACACAAAATCAAAATTGCCTCTTTGCAGACTAGATAATTGAAAGAAATGCCTGCTTATATTTGTCTTAAGTCACAATAAAGTAGTCAAAGTTGGCCAAAATTTTATGTGCTGAAAAATATGTACACAAATTACTCTTTATGTTCTGCTGAAGAATAATAATTCATTACATTTGGCACTTCACATCCATATCTAGGACCTCAGAGAGCTTTATGCCCCAAAAATTAGGGATTTACGTATCTAGAGCAAAACTGACAGATTGATGTTGCATGTTTCCAAGTAGAGATCAATTAAGTAATAATTGTATGTCTCTCTCTGCACTAGTTACTAGGCAGTAACACTTCCTTGAATATGCCATGGGGAGTTTTTTCTGCTCTGTTGAATAATTGCATCTTCTTAATCTGTGTTTCAAGAAACTAGTCTGTCTCTGAGAAATCTGGAATGGACTTCCCTTCAACTCAAGTCTCAAAGCATTCATGTCTTCTTTCTGGGTGGGGGTTGAGGTGCTGAAATGCACGGCTTGCAGGTCAGCTTGTTCCTACCTCTTGAATGAAAGAAGATTGCAGCTCCTTTGAGGTCCTCAAAGCACACCTTTCAAAACAGCTCTGAAAATCGATAGGCTTTCCCAATTTTCAGACATAAGGCTACCTGTTAAGAAATTCAGGCTCACTTGAATAGCTTTTGGTTTAAGCAAAAAGTGAGACCATTTGAGCATCGAGAATCGCAACAGCAAGGTCACTACTGTTGTCATTCAGTAAGTGTTGATCTTCCAGAATTGCAGCTTTTCTTCTGCAACAGTTTCAACAGAGAACAATGAAGTTAAGAAATGAAGTAAAAAAAAAAAAAAAAAAAAAAAAAAAAAGGTAGCATATGTTTTGGAAAAAAAAAAAACAAACCAACAAACCCTTTTCACTATCAGCGTAATTTTTTTACTTAGTGAGGCTGTGAATTTGTAGGTCATTAGCATTGTGCTGTTCTAAAAGTAGCTACATAATTCCACACCAGCTAGTATGACATTTAACAGTGTAGTTTCACCTGCATTTTATCTTTATGCCCAAGAAGATTTTTAAATATTTTGAATACAAATTTGTTTTACAAGGGCAGGTTGCTTTTTCAGTCCAAGTCATTTGACAGGATTGGACTGTGCCTAGTGCCAATGCCTATAAAATATCTGTAATACTTACTTTAAAAATAACAAAGTTTCATTTGTGTGTGATTACTTTCTATATTACAGACTAAGATCTGAAACCCAGCATTATATCAAAAATAAACGTATTTGTGGGAACATGATAATTAAAATTCAGAGCTTCTCTAATTGCAGAACAGCAATGGATGTTCCCAGCAGAGCAACTCTTCAGACATTTTTTTCCTGATATTTGCCTCAATGAAAGATTTATTCTGAAAATGCTGAAATTCAGCACCTATTAAATTTAATACCCCATAATTTTTATTTTTTTACATTATAATTTTTTTTCTGTTTTCACTTATTCCTGTCATGGTTTAAGCCCAGCCGGCACTCCAGAGCCACGCAGCCACTCACTCACTCTTCCCCACCCCCTTCCTCCCCTACCCCGATCCCAGGGGGTTGGGGAGAAGAATCGAAAGAAAGTAACTCCCATGGGTTGAGATAAGAACAGTCCAGTAACTAAGGTATAGCACAAAACCACTACTGCTACCACCAATAGTAATAATGACAAGGGAAATAACAAGGGAAGAGAATACAACCTCTTACCACCCACTGACCTATACCCAGCCCAACTGAGCAGTGATCTAACCCTTCCGAGTAACTGCCCCCAGTTTATATACTGGGCATGACGTGCTGTGGTATGGAATACCTCTTTGGTCAGTTTGGGTCAGATGTCCTGTCTGTACTTCCTCCCGGCTTCCCCTCCTCCCTGGCAGAGCATGAGACTCAGAAAGTCCTTGGTCAGACTAAACATTACTGAGCAGCAACTGAAAACATCGGTGTTATCAGCACTGTTCCCAGGCTGAAAGTCAAAACCACAGCACTGCACCAGCTGCTTAGAAGGAGAAAAATGACTGCTACTGCTGAACCCAGGTCAGTTCCGAAAATGAATTCTTCCTTTCTTATTTAGTTCTTCACTTTCTTCATTTCAGTTGTCTCCTTCCATAGGTTTTTTTATGCAGTACTTGGTTTTTTTTTTTCATTTTGGGGATTTTTTTGGGGTTGTTCCTTCCTTTTTTCTTTTTTTTTTCATTACTGCTTTTTGTTGTTGTTGTTTTTGTATTTTTAACTATTTTGGTTGTAGTTTTTTTTTTTTTTTCTGCAAATTTTTAGTTATTCCTCTTTTTATCCATCATACTCTGTCAACGATCCTCTATCCTATTTTTATTCTAAAAAAGTACTTTAGAATAAAAATCATGTTTTCTACCAGTGTATGCAACTGGGGATTATTACTCCATATATAAAATGTATATGATATACATGGTTTTACTTATATTCTTTTAAGAAAAAATATCCTGCCAAGAATGAGATGAAGCTGTTGTCAGCAGCTACAATGCAGTTGGTGCATTTTGGAGAGAACAGGATTTTTTATCATTATATTATTTACTTTATTTAATAATGGCTACAAGAGGGTTTTTGTTGTTTTGTTTTGTTTTGTTTTTTTTTCCATTTGAAATTAAACAGAATATAATTCAGGTCCAATTAGGTCAGTATAGTCAAATATATTTTTATGAGAAAGCACAGGCTTATCTTACTGATTACCTACCACCTTCTAGATTAGGCAACTGGATCATGGATTTTTTTTCTTCAAAAATCTCTTTCTTTATAAAAAGATGTATTTATTTTGGTATTTTTTATTATAATACATAAAAATCAACCCATGAGCAAATTTCTAACTACAAATGCAAAGTCTACTTTGCAGAATCCTGTTCAGTTGGCCTACTAATATTTTTTAAAGATGAAGCAGGATTGTTCTTTTCTCTTTATACTGAAACAGAACATTAACTAACTTTTTCTGTTCAGCAGTACAACAGTGCAACAGTAGCAAGAATAAGTAAAACTAAATGCCACAATTTAAAAAATCAAGACCTGAATATCGTAAGGGCAGTATTTTAGAAAATGGGGACAATTCATTCTTGTGCACATGAGGACCAGCTCTGAGTGGGAACATAGCTTTTTCTGCTGATGAGATGAAAAACAATTGCATACACATAATGAATCAGAAACAGCATAAATGAGAAAGTCCAGTGCAGGCTTGTAATGATGTCTGAAGTGTCTATTTCATCTACTTTATATCTACTTTATGATATCTACTATTTAGATATTTATCTACTATGATATCTACATTAAAGTATCTACTTTAATGAAAATTATAAACTATAAATATTTTTTAAATTAACCATTCACATTTCAGGTTTTGTCTGTTACCTTTTAAAATTAGCTTTATCATTAGTATTTTGAATATTTTATTGCAACTGACTGTAAAAACTGTTACTTTTCTTTGCAGTCTCTGCATACTTCTAACACAAAGTTGTCATCAATATGAAAAAAGTCATTATCAATAAGGTATACATTATCAACTATAATGTAAAAATTATTTACAAGGAGGTACTGATAATTAAAAAGGCATTAACAGTTTACATCAGCAAGGGTTAATTTCTTGATGCAGTTATATTTAACTTTCTGTGTCCTTTAATAGTCTGGGACAAACACATATTCGACTCAATTATCAAATTATTACTAATCTGACAGAATTTTTTAACACTGTTTCTAAATTTTTTGTTTTGTGAGACCTCACTTGGAGTATTGTGTGCAGTTCTGGTGTCCTCAACATCAAAAGGACATGGAGGTCTCGGAACAAGTCCAAATGAGGGCCACGAAGATGATGAGGGGACTGGAGCACCTCCCGAATGAAGAGAGGCTGAGGAAGTTGGGGCTGTTGAGCCTGGAGAAGAGAAGGCTGCATGGAGACCTCATAGCAACCTTCCAGTATCTGAAGGGGGCCTATAGGGATGCTGGGGAGGGTCTCTTCATGAGGGACTGTAGTAAAGGGACAAGGGGTAACAGGTTCAAACTTAAAGAGGGGAAGTTTAGATTGGATATGAGGAAGAAATTCTTCAGTGTAAGGGTGGTGAGGCCCTGGAATGGGCTGCCCAGGGAGGTTGTGAAGGCTCCATTGCTGGTAGTGTTCAAGGCCAGGTTGGACATAGACTTGGGTGGCCTGGTTTAGTGTGAGGTCTCCCTGCCCATGGCAGGGGGGTTGGAACTAGGTGATCTTAAGGTCCTTTCCAACCATAACTGTTCTGTGATTCTATGATTTATGAGTTTGGACAAGACTGACATCTTGAGGATTATTCTCTGTGAATTTGCTGTATTTTCTTCAATCACGTATGGCATTTTGAAGTATATAGGATAAATAAGTCCTATAAATACAAACTATTTTTTAATGACTTTTTCAAACAGATGTGAAAAATAAAAGATTTATTTTAACTTTAATCTGCTTAGCCTTTAGAGAGATTTTGTACCTGATGTTTTTTAAAAACAAAGCTTGCATTTTTTAATTTATGTTGTACAACTTTCCTAAGACATTTTAATTCATATTATTCAAAATCTTGTTTCAAATGGAGATAACTTTGTTCTGAATTAGCATCCTATAATATAAGCTATGGATGTGTCAGTTTTAATACTTTTAGAAATATTTCAGGAAGATGAACTGCATATCATGCCTGATGTGGAATATTCATCACTAAATGGCTCCCTGTCATCCATATTGATATTTTCACTATTAGTCTTTGTCTGAATACTCTAGGTAGGTAATGTGACAGGAATTAATGTTAAGAAGCACATTTTACAAATGATGTGGCAAGGACAAGTTAAGTCATAATAGGGTTCAAGTCATTGATTTGATCTCAACATACTCTACAACTTTACTTATAAGAGAAAACCTCTGGTTTCTGCTGGCTTGATAGGTGTTTGATATTCCTAAACCAGAGTGAGGTTAATGTGATTTTTGACTCTACTGACTCCTTAGCTGAGCTGTTCTATCAATTAATAGGGTTATCCATCACATATGCATTATCACTCCGAGGTGTACTGTGTGTCCTACTTTAAAGAGCACATCAATTTTGAAGTCATGAAAAAATGTCCGATGCCACTAGTCACACACAGGAAAGAAGTATTAAAACTCCCTTATCCCCATTTTTGATAGTGATGAATGTTCTTTGGAAACAGACAGCTACCACGGCAGGAGCCTCTTAAGTTCCTCAATGGCTTGAAGGATTTTTCCATTCCACTATGAAAAGCTGTTTCTACTCTTTCTGTACCCAGTGATATGGCCAAAACAAATCCAGAACTTTGAAGCCCTGTGTTAAATGTCCAGCTTTGTTCAATGTGTTGGGATCTGCTTACAGCTGCCTACTCAGCAGGAATTCTGTCAGTGCTGTCTTTATTAATGACTTCAAGAACTGTGTGGAGATAAATACAGAGCAAGGGCATGACCTAGCTTTTTTCAAGCTGTGCTGCCACACATTTTATGTATGTCATTGTCAAATGGGAGGAAATCTTTCCAGCTCTCCCCAAAGTATGGCAGACAGTACTTTTAATTTGCTGAAACTCATGTTCTGTATTCCACCCAGCTGTTCCACCAATGTGTGCTGCTGAAATATAATTCTGTATTTGGGGTTCAGTCATCATTAGTGATATGGCTTTACTGAGGAAAGACAAATATGGATTATATTTTACAGAGTCTAAGTCAGCCTCTATTAGGAGTGGACATTGCAAGAGGATGAGCAACCATAAGGACAATGATACAAATACAAAGTTCTAATTGTAGACATTATCCCTTCCTTCAAGGTCTGTTTTACATACAGAAATAAGCTTCCAAACAAATCACTTCAAGACACAGGTAACATTGTCATACATGAAGAAATCAATATACATTTAACATTGCTCTCACTTCAACCATCTGAGAGGAAAGATTTGCCCATAACTTCCCACTAGATTTTCATGCACCCATGCAAAGAAACAGACGCTAACCCAGGGCATGCTGAAAATACATTTCTACTCCATCTCAAGGACAGTCAATACACTTTCAAAAGAAAATATCCCCATTAAATCCCATCCAGCAAAACTTACCTGATAAATCCTTTTGACTTGATAATCTGTGAATAACTTTATATTTATGATAGCCAGCATGTAACAAATGATTGTATAGAGAATTCATCGCTCTGGAAAGTTGAACACAAATTCTGGATCATTTTCACCAGCTACTGGAAGTACTGGTCTGTAGAAACAGCCAGGTATTCTTTCAAATAGTACGAGATTTAATGAAAGCCTGGAGTGGAATATGTAAAGAAAGTCTAATATCCAGAAGCTATAACTAAACAAATTGAGTCCAAATATAAAGTGCATTTGGAACAATTACCTTAATTAAAAATTGAGAGATATAAAATAAAATAAAATAAAGGGATGTCATGCATTCTCTGCAATTTGGTTATTTATTTCTTTTTTTTAAATTCACTTTTTATGTCAAAATGAAGTTGCTTTCTTCATGTAAGAACTGCCATATAACCACTAAATTCAATCTTATGCAGGGCTTATTACTAATTTCAGATAATGAGAGTAATTTTAACATGCTTTCTTACTGGAATTCCACTAGCAGATTAAATTTCCGCTACCCTTAGCAGATTTCTATTCTCGGTAACTATGAAATAACTATGCAAAGGCAATTTTTTCTGCATTGTTTTAAAAAGAGATGCATATGACAAAAATATTTAGGTTTAAGCAATACAAGTACATATTTTTTTATTTAGACACATGTGTCCTGGGTTCAGCAGTAGTAGTCATTTTTCTCCTTCTTGGTAGCTGGTGCGGTGTTGTGTTTTTGATTTTGGGCCTGGGAACAGCGCTGATAACACCAGTGTTTTCAGTTACTCCTTGGTAATGTTTTGGTCTGGCCAAGGACTTTCTGAGTCTCATGCTATGCCAGGGAGGAGGAGAAGCCGGGAGGAAGCAGAGAGAGGACACCTGACCCATACTGACCAAAGAGGTTATTCCATATCATAACACATCATGTCCAGGATGTGAAAATGGAGAGCAGAGACCCGGAAGGTGGTGGTGGAGCTGTGGGGGGTTCGCTGTTGGGGGGTACACTGGCTGGGTCGGACTTGGTGAGCAGTTATATTCTCTTTCCTTGTATTTCTCTTGTATTTCCCTGGTCATTATTATTATTGGTGGTAGCCGTAGTGATTTGTATTATACCTTAGTTACTAAACTGTTCTTATCTCAACCTGTGGGAGTTACATTCTTTCAATTCTCCTCCCCATCCCCTCGGGACTGGGGGAAGAAAGAGAGAAAAATGAGTGAGTGAGAAAACTGCATGGGGGGGGTTGGAGACTTAAACCATGACAACATGAAAAAAGATTATGGAAAATGTCACAAACTCAATTGCTTAATCTAAACTTAATTTCAATAAAATTAAATTATATTTTTTTTGAAAGCTATTTCACCATGCTCATGTTCTGTGTTCATTTGACTTTGGTACCAGATTTGCTGCCTTCTTTCCCTAAAGACGAAATCAGATTCATATATTGGGAATAAAGGGTCTGTGAAAGCGGCAAGTTTCAGAGTTCTACTTCATAAGTTTATCCTATCTCAGCCTTAATCCTACAGAACCTCTTTTGTTGTTGTTGTTGTTTCTGTTGAGATACTGACAAAAGCAGAATGAGTTTTGGTGAAAACTAAGTAAAAGAACACTCCCCAAGAGAAACAAACCCTGCGATACTGTTTTGTTAATAAATTTGAGAGAAGTGGGTCTAGGAAGGCACTGTAGCATCTCAGTTGATAAGATGAGGACAATATTGAAAGATATGTTTCAATATCATATTATGTAATACCTTCAATGCAAAATAAATTCAGGATAATTGCAGAATGAGCAGGAGTAACAAGAAAGGGAGATCTGAATACAAACCAGACAGAAAGTGACAGAATATATTTAAGGAGACACTGACATAAATAACAAAATTTTGCATCAAATAAAACTAAAAATCTATATACAATCCTTGATCAAATAAATTGAGCAAATATCACCAATTTCTGCAAAAATGCTTTATGAAAATGGATTAATGGGCTAAACAATGAAGGTTTTTCAACTATCAGGAAATTATGTGGTTCAATAATTTATCTACCGATGCATTCTGAAATGCAAAGAGGAATCTCTACCACTTATAATTAGCATTTCTGATGGAATAATCAAACACTCCAACAAGGTTAGATACTTGACATGTAAATATGGTGAACAATCTTTCCTACTCACATTACTTTAGACAGTACACAATTAAACAATGAAAAACTATTAAAGCTTCAAATTAATTGCAGAGCAGAAAAAACTGACAGTGAAAATATGCTTTTTATTTTCAAACCAAATAATAAAAATGGTTGAAATGTACCTAGGGAAAGCAATAATAACCACCCAAAAAAAAAAAAAAAAGAAATCACATGGATTGTGTATGCCAAATTGTCAAAATCTCTTTACCTAGAAACATAAATGCAATCCTGTCCTAAGATAAAGGAGAAATATTTGAAAGTTTTTAATTAAAAGATATTTAAAAACTAATCTGAGAATGTCATTAGGAAGAAAGTGATAGGTTGCAAATACATGTGGAACTACAGACCAGTCAGTCTCCCATCTGTGCCTGGCAAAATCGTGGAGCAGATTCTCCTGGAAGGCATGCTGAGGCACATGAAAAGCAACAAGGTGGTTGGTGACAGCCAGCATGGCTTCACTAAGGGGAAATCCTGCCTGACCAATCTGGTAGCCTTCTATGATGGGGCTACGGAACTGATGGACAGGGGTAGAGCACTTGATGTCATCTACCTGGACTTGTGCAAAGCGTTTGACACTGTCCCACATATCATCCTTGTCTCTAAGTTGGAGAGACATCAATTTGGTAAGTGGACCACTCAGTGGATAAAGAACTGGCTGGATGAGTTGTGCTCAACGGCTCAATGTCCAGCTGGAGACCAGTAAGGAGTGGTGTCCCTCAGGGATGGGTGTTGGGACCAGCCTTGTTCAACATCTTTGTGGGTGACATGGAGAGTAGGATTGAGTGAGCCCTCAGCAAGTTTGCTGATGACACCAAGCTGTGTGGTTCAGTTGGTACGCTGAAGGGAAGGAATATCATCCAGAGGG
This sequence comes from Myiopsitta monachus, assembly GCA_017639245.1. NCBI lineage: Eukaryota > Metazoa > Chordata > Aves > Psittaciformes > Psittacidae > Myiopsitta > Myiopsitta monachus. The sequence goes on from CM029918.1 coordinate 6,617,317, forward strand.
ACCTTGACATGCTCGTGAGGTGGGCTGATGCCAACCTGATGAAGTTTAACCATGACAAGTGCAAGGTCCTCCATCTGGGTCAGAGCAATACCAGGCACAGCTCCAGGTTGGGCAGAGAAGAGATTCAGAGCAGCCCTGCAGAGAAGGACTTGGGGGTGTTAGTCAATGAATAAATGAACATGAGCCGGCAGTGTGTGCTTGCAGCCCAGAAAGATAACCGTCTCCTGGGCTGCATCAAAAGGAGTGTGACCAGCAGGTCGAAGGAGGTGATCCTGCCCCTCTACTCTGCTCTCGTGAGACCTCACTTGGAGTATTGTGTGCAGTTCTGGTGTCCTCAACATAAAAAGGACATGGAAGTGTTGGAACAAGTCCAGAGGAGGGCCACAAGGGTGATCAGAGGACTGGAGCACCTCCCGTATGAAGAGAGGCTGAGAAAGTTGGGGGTGTTGAGCCTGGAGAAGAGAAGGCTGCATGGAGACCTCCTAGCAGCCTTCCAGTATCTGAAGGGGGCCTATAGGGATGCTGGGGAGGGACTCTTCATTAGGGACTGTAGTGATAGGACAAGGGGTAATGGGTTCAAACTTAAGGAGGGGAAGTTTAGATTGGCTATGAGGAAGAAATTCTTTATTGTAAGGGTGGTGAGGCATTGGATTGGGTTGCCCAGGGAAGTTGTGAAGGCTCCATTTGTGGTGGTGCTCAAGGCTGGATTGGACAGAGGCTTGGGTGGCATGGTTTAGTGTGAGGTGTCCCTGCCCATGGCAGGGGGGTTGGAACTAGATGATCTTAAGGTCCTTTCCAACCCTAACTATTCTATGATTCTACGAATCTATGGTATATAACGAGACTAACTTATTTTTGTGGCGAGTCATATAGTTGACACAAACAATCTTAGAAAAAGAACTATTCGTACTTTTAAAGGAGAAACTTTGAATTAAGTGAGGACTATGGACATTTTCTCTGCTAATATTCATCACCATATTTTTTTTCCTGTGATTCAGTGAAATCTGCCCTGAGCAATTATTTTTTCTGCAGGTTTTTTTTCACTAAAACAGTGATTTTTTTTTTTTCCATGAAGCATTGCCTGATTCCTTACCTAAGCACTGGTTTTCTGTCCTTGCTGAATCCTTTGTCACCTCTACTTATTACTACCTGCAGTTAATTCCGTGTTTTCTACTTTCTCTCTCGCCTTCGTGAAAGATCTAAATAACTATGTATGTATTAATACACATATCAACTACTGTAGCCTTTTTTCTTCTCCATCTGCCTTGCTTTTACAAAAAATCTTTTCTTTCTCTCCACTCTACTACAGTAATGATTTTGTAATTACTTATCATCCAGGTTCAACTGTAGGCATAAGTAAGATAAGTAGTTGGCCAGATCAATGTGCTGCTGAGGGTAATAAAATGTTAATGAGACTACAAAGTTTTCTTTGAAGCACTGAAAAGCTCTCTTCTTTCCTAATGCAGATCCTCAGTAAAAGGTCAGAGGCTGTGAATAATAAGCACTGCTGCTATAGGAGAGCTCTCTCTTTCTGCAACAACCAAAGTAGGAATAGCAAGCCTAGCATTTCTGCCTTGTTTGGATTCAGATCTCCAGTGTACATTAGAATGCAAAGAACATGGGAACAATCACATCTGGAAGTTAAGTCCTTTCATTTTGTCCTGTCTTCACCTAATGGTATAAGACCATTGGCATTTGAGCAACTTGCTTTTATTCACACTGATGTAAAAAGGGCACTCATATCATATAGGCTGGTTTGAAATTCGCATAGTAAGATTGCTTCTTTCACCCTGTTGCACTCAGAGAAAGCTGGAAAATACTACAACTTTCTAAGGCAACCACATGAATAATAATGAAAAGACCAATGTAATATTTCAGCTGTTTGAACTCTGTGAGCTACCATTTCCTGCAGTAAACATTCCTCTGTACAATAATTTCATATTTCTTCAATATTGCTCCCAAAATTTTAATTCTGAGAGTGGTTTCAATTTTCAATTCCTACTGCATATGATTCTGTGCAATTTCACCTGATGGTTTAGGGGTTTTTTACAAATGAATTCAAGCTTCTGCAGGATCACATCTTTGTTTACTGAAAGTTTATGTCAACATAACTTTTCATATTTAGTGGCACTTCTTAAAGCAGAAAGATCTAAATCAAGGGTTTCTGTGAAGATAATGAGTGCTATCATTATTAAGAGGTGTTAAAGAAATGTCAAAATATAGCTGCTGGTGAGTTACGGTGATACTAATGTCAAAGGGAGTACTGCTATTGATATGTCCCCAGACAGATCTTACAGGGAATTAATCTGTGAGGTTTTGGTAACAAAAATCTCCAAGCCCATGTCAGACAAAACTGTGTAGAGCATGAACTTCTAGGTATATTCTGGCTTCTGAAAGTGAGCAAATACCTTTTGACACTTGCTGAAGTGTCTTCCAAATTTTTCAAGACTAAAAGGCTGAAAAATCAAAAAAGCTGTCTAGCCTAGTCTATATGTTCAAAATCTGCCACATGGTTGAACAATTTGTGACTTCTGAAGCACAGAAATAATTATTTTTAGTTACAGTACTTGGTTCCAGAGCTTTGAATCATCACAGTATTTTATGCCTGCAAGTCTGAGTGCCCAAGAGCATAAATGGTACTGATACAAATTGAGCCATGATCTGTCTTCACTGCAATTACATTCTCTTATTTTGACAATTACAAAGAGTTGTTTAAAGACAAAATATTTTATTCCCATATATGCACATTAATACATCTCATAATTACTCTCCTGAAGGTGTGGTTCACATATTTGTTATCAAGATGATAACCAAATTTTTCTAGGATCTCAGAACTAATCACATAGCATTAATTAAGATGATTAGATTATTGCTTTATTCTTAGGGTTGGAGATAAATCTAATTTCTCCTAATAACCAATACATAAAAGTAGATGAAGGGTGATTCATCTGACCAATCCTAAACACTGCTTTTGGAATGAGCTGAGCGATCTCCTGGAAATGCTTTTGACTCTCTTCTGAGTAAATGATTAGTGGAGCACTAAAGATTCCTGGTCCTGACTTGGACATATAATGTTGAAATTCCTGAATCTGAGACAGTGAAACCTATTTCATGTTTCAAGTGCAGGTTCCAAAGCCTTTTTCAAACAATACTTCCCATAATGCAATAATCCCATTCATGAAGGAGTCTGTTGAATGATCTACTCTGAAGATCCACAGCAGTGATCCAATGTTTACGATATAGTAGACTTTTTTTCCTCAGGGAGTTTCTTGTTTTGACAGTCACTGAGAAAGGCTTTAAGACATCATTCAGTTCCATCCAAAGACATGAAATATTGAATTAAAATAAAAATGATGCCTTTTTCTTTTTTCTTAATATTCTATTTATTTTTAAGTCACCCTCTGATACTGAGGACTCCACTAATCATTGCTTTAAAGTAAACAAAGCTTTTCAGACTTGTTTATGAGCCATGAAGAAATACAAACCAAAGCAAATCTTTTCTTTCCCTGGAAACAATTTTTAAATGTGGCTATGGGAATCTTTTCTGACTGAAACATTTCAGGACCGAAATAATTTATCTGCATGGCTATCAAGTCTCGTGGTTTCATAGTTTTAAAGAAGAAAAAGCAGTAAATGTTATGCTTTTTATCTAAGGTGATATGATACATCACCTGGTGTTGAACTTGAAGTTAGCCTCAAAGTGAAACTACTGTACTTTATCCACACTGTATTGCTTCCTTCAGAAGCCTAATAGACATTAGGTGGGCTGAAGTAAAATGAGATAAAAAATAAACAGCTTTTAGAGCACCAAAATCAGATTGTCACAGGGCAGCCTGATCTGGTTTGAGCTTTTGTGGCAGAAGGGTAGTGCCCATGTCAGAAGCATCCACCCTAGGGATATGAATCAAACCTTCTCTAGGAACAGAGGAAACTACAGTGAAAGTAGGCCATTTTCCTCCATAATATGTTGAAATCTGTGAAAACTTCATTTGCCAAAATATAAATAGTTTAAATGTCTTCAATGGAGCTACTGATTCAATTTTTTGTGGTTTTTTAGTATCCTGCTAAATATAATTTTGTCCATCTAATAACACATTCAGGAGAAAAATATAGTAGTCAGATGTTGAAATTGTTAGACTTTCCATCTAGAAAGATGCAGTTGTCTCAGCTCACTCAGTTCTTCAATGATTAACAAACCCAGAGGTCTAAAGCACATAATTTCATAAAATGGATCCCAGTTTGTTATTAGTGCACTAAAATATGTAAAGTGATCTCTAACCAAGGAATAGAGTGCAACAGGAGAAATGCAGCCTTCCTTGTCTGACATACAATTCCCATTAAATGACACTTACTCATGCATGAACAGGTAAATTATATCAAAACAAAATTTGTTATGAGGGACTTGGTGGATTCTGTAAACTAATACTATACACAAGAAGTTCATCGGCTTTTGAGAAGGTAAAAATAAGCAGAATTTTCTGCAGATCTCAGCCATGAAATGACACAGCTGCAATTGGTCATACCTCTGAATAATATTACAAGAAACATCAAGTACACAGAAGGAAACTGAAAAAATTCAGCTATCAAAGTCATTGTATAGTCTGTATGACTAAAACCTCACTAAAAAAAAGGAAAGTCACATCGCCAGAAACAGAAATTCAAACCTCATTAAAGAAGTATAAAACTGTCTGAAGTGATGGAAAACCACTTTGTACTCCACCTAATAACACAACTGGAATCCACGTTGAAGGAAAATTGAGGCAGAAGCTCCTGTACAGATCAGAGAGACTGCAAACAAACAAAGCATTAAAGTAAAATTGCACAAGAGAAGACAACAATAAGAATCTGTAATACCCTGAGCAGAACACAAGAAGGCACTTAAAGAGGCAATCAGAACTAATGGTGACTTAACTCGATAAAGGAATATACATCCAAAGAGTCCCCGAAGCAATCTATACCCCGGGAGAATGACATCAGAAAAGCTGTATTTGAAAAATTAACACCCCATTACTGCGGAATGAGGACAATGTTCAGAGGCTTTGTAAAAGCAAGACACGAAATCTGGCAGTTGAACTGCAAGAGCTCCGACATGATGAAAGTTCAGAGGGAGAATGAAAAGTGAGAGCACATAGAAATTACTTGGCATTGTCAGCTGGAAGAACAGCTAGGGAAGAAAATACTCAAATTCTTCCCGTGAAGGCTTTGGTGTTTACATAATTTGTCCTCAAGACCTGCGCCTCAGACAACTAGTGTTCTTTAAGCATTCATTTCTATCACTGTATGCAAGTGTTATAGGAATCTTTATGTGTTTGCAGTGGTAAGAGTGTTGAAGGTGGGGACTACATTTTAATAAAATGTGTGGATGCTGGAGAAAATCCATTTTGATACTTATCATATATGTTAGAAAATACGTGGAATTAATATCAACTTTATTTCTGAGATACTTTCTTCCTTCTGGGGGACATGTCTCACATGCTCTGAGGACTAGTATCAATATTTTAATGCATTTAGTTTAGTAACTGAAAAGACTGATTAGCAGATTACTAATAACCTGTTGTTAAAGATGTGTTTTCCAAGCCTTTGGTCTTGCTTGAAAAGTGTGACATGACTTTGAATACTTGCTAATTATTCCATTAAATTACCAATTGGATCCTGACTTTTCCAGTAGGTTCCACTAGTGTCTCTTCTCTACATGACAGCAAGTTCATCTAGAGGCTTATTAGTACTAGAAAAACATTGTTGAATGTGTAACAATGTAGCTTATTAGGGCTACGCTCACAGTATTAGTTTGAGGTAAAAATAAATACCTTCATTAGAACATATAAAAAAGTACGGTTCTGATTTTATTCCTCATAAAGCTTGAGAATGGTGATATTTGGTTAGAATTTTAGTTTTAATCTATTAATTGCCCTCCTCCCTGTACAGTAAAAGGGAATTCTTTGACTACCAGCAGTACAAGACAGATCATAGAATTAGAGAATGGTTTGTGTTGGAAGGGACCTTAAAGACCATCTAGTTCCAAATCTCCTGCCACGGGCAGGGACACCTTCTACTAAACCAGGTGGCTCAAAGTGCCATCCAGCCTGGCCTTGAACACTGCCAGGGATGGGGCAGCCACAGCTTCTCTGGGCAGCCGGTGCCAGTGCCTCACCACACTCACAATAAAAGAACTTCTTCTTGATACCTAATCTAAATCTACCCTTTTTCAGTTTAAAGCCATTCCTCCTTGTCTTATCCCCACATGCCTTTGTAAAACGTCTCCCTCCAGCTTTCTTGTAGGCACTGAATACTTACTGCCCTTCCTAGAGAATACTACAGTCCGCTTCCAAATTTTTACATCTGAAGTTGAGACTGGCACATTTTAAGAGGATAAGTGATAAGGTAAAGTGACACAATATGAAAAATGAGTTACAACATTATTATATACTGACCCTTGTCTCTTTCAAAGGAAATGCTCATGATAACAATGTCTCTTTTATGGAACTGGATGATTTAAAGACAATTCCTCTTCATGAAAGTAATGCAGCATGGGGAATAATATGAAGGTGAATTCATGGAGTGAAAACCCTGGCCTCATTCTGATTCAGTTACTGAAGGAAAAGAAAAACCTAAGAATTTAAAAATATTTTCTAGTAAACAATCTTTATGATATCCATGCATAAAAGTAAGAATTTTAAACATTAACTATGCTGACAACACTGTGTGAATTTTCTCTCTTTTGGCCTAAGTGGCTAGCCAAAATAGAGGTGTTGCAGATTGCTCTCTTTAGAAGCTGGAATTAATGACAGTAAAGTCATGTGACATTAATGCATATAACTACTAAAAGAGAAAGCAAAGAAGTTAAGTGTAGCTTCCTTACTTTACCAGAGTTTAGCAAACATGCTGCTCCTAGATCCCACATTTTGGCTCTTATCAGGGTGCTTTGGAGCTATGCTGGAGCATGCTGCTATTTTTTTCCTGGAACTATCTTTCTGTTTTTCACTCTCTCTTCTAAAATTACTCTCAGCGAAGTCTCCAGAAGTAATCATATAATTTTTCAAGTATCTTTTCATTTCAGTTAGCTGTAGAAATTTTGCGTAGCTAACAGCATGATGTTATGACCTTGCCTGGCTGTTGGATGCCCACCTAGCCAGATTTTCATTCCTGCTCCTCAACAGGACAGGGATAGAAAATAAAATGAAAAAGCTCATCAGTTGAGAGACAGAGATCAGTTATGCAAAGGGGTGGGAAATGGGGAGCTATGGTCAGTCTGTAACAGCTCCTCTCAGTTAGATAAGACAGCAAGAAAAGGGATTTTTTTGGTATCTATTTTAATCAGGAGTCACTGATTCCTTTTAGCCAATAACAGTGCAGGAGTACTAGCATTTGCACACCCAGAATGATGGATTTTCAGCAAGGTAACAGATGAGCTGACTTTCTTGTAGTCAGAATACACCAAGAACAACAAATTGAGTCAGTTCCATTTCCATAATGTAAATACTAATTACCAAGCTCTCAGAAGAGCTATTGTGTTTTACTGATGACCTTGTTCCTGTTTATAGATTCAGTGGCCTGGAGGCAGAAACCGTGAGAGGAGGAGGGCTGCAAGAAGGGTGAATGGAATGATACAGCAAATCAGAAGCACGACTTCCCCCAAGCTAGATGAATCTATTAACATTTGATTTATATCCATATATCTTCTAAAAAAGTTTACTACAATTTCCCATGACAGGGCTGTCTGCAATAACTTGACATTTTAGTTGTGAGGTTCAGCCCTTGGCAGGGAATTTCTGTAACCTACGCCTTTCCTGGTCAAGCCCTCTTCCTCTCTCTAAGACTATCCATATTTTTCAGCAGCTGGTTTATTTTGGATGCTGTTCAATTTTTTCAACCAGCAACCTTTTTATTACAGGGACATTTACGAGTGTCTACATTTGGTGGATTTCTGATATCTGTCTTATTTTTTTTTTTTTCCTTAAGAAACAATTCCTCAGAATACTTCAAACTTTCTGAAAAATAGAGTACTATCCTGAAGCAGGCAGAGAAAGAAATAATGAGTATTTTCATTGGCTTGCTCTTTAGGAGCTGGGTTTTCAGGGAAAAGGAAAGGTCAGGGACCACTCACTGACAGGTCCACTAATCCTTTCCCCTGGTAGAACTCAGATGAGATTGAGGAAAGCAAAGTCTCGCAGGGAGTAGTACAGAGGCTGGATAACCTCGACTGTAAAAGGCAACTTGTGTCTGTCTTCTGAGAGCTTTCAGCAAACAAACAATTATTTTTTTTTTCAGTTCAAAACCGGAACAAGATATCTATGAACTGTTCTTATTAATTGATGGTTGTAGATTGTAAATAGCATGCTGGCTACATCCTTTCCTTAATTAAGTTAGTGCCGTGTCTGGTCTGAATCCACTTCTCAGCTCTTAACTGTGGAAAATTTCACTGGAAAACCATTGAAGCCTCTAACTGGTCATAATATTATAACATATGAATGAAATTTTTAGCATGTCTATGTTGCTTCTTATTGCAAAATATTTCCAAGGAATTAATTCTATTCACAAGAATAACTAAATTATACCTTCCCCTAGGCTGCCTACCAGAAGTAGAGAACATGAGGAAGATGTTCTTTCCTCATTTCTCTCAATAGTCTGCCATACTTTTTTCTTAAATACATACTAAGGTAGAGATGGGGTGCAGGACATGTTGGAGAGAAGGCAGCAAACACATAAGCACCAAACCAAAAAAAAAAAACCTCCTAGTGAAAACTAGTTTTAATTCCTTTTTAGAATGACATAAAAGTGCTAAACTTATAATTTTTTAAAGTTGTTTATTTTGCAAACTTTGCCTGTCTACCTCTTTTGGATTCTCTATTGCTGTTCCATCTCGGATAACAAGCAAAACCTCCTGTGGTTAAATAGCATTTTGGCTACTCCTCCTATCAGTCAAATACAATGGACCATATACATCTCCCAATCTGCAGCAAAACTCCCACTGAAACCAATTTCCCAGAATCTGTAAATATAATATCAAGGATAAACTCTACATGCACATTTAATTTCATTATACGTTTTGTCAGAGATTATCAAAAGCTGTATTTTTACTTTATGTCTTTGCTGTCTTTTTCTAGTTCAAATTAGTAATGAATAAAGCACTAACACAGGAGGTGGTTTGACACAGAGAAATAATCCTGGGACTTCCTGACATAAATATGCCAACACTGTAATTCTGTATTTGGATGATTGTGTTTTTGATTATCACTCTTCTTATCTGTTTGGCACAAATACTAAAGATGCTATTTAATTCCTATTTTCCCTTTTTAAGAACTGTTATAGGGAATATGTAGGTATTTAGGTAAATAAGTACATCATTTACAAGATGCTAGGGTTTCATTAGCAACCCATTTAAAAAAAAAAAAAAAAAGAGCAGCCCACTTTTTTTTTTTGTTAGAAGTAAATACAAATCTGACATCTTCACTTCCTAGAATAACAAGAAGTTATTTAGAATTACCATTACCAGAATGCCAAAATGGCAATAAAAATTATTCATAAAACAATAAACAAGAATTTTTATGGACATACGTTGGGGTTGTTTTTCAAAGCACCTCTGAGAAAAGATGAACAAATCTCATTGATAGGAAAAACTACATAAAAAAAGGTCCAGTGCTTCTTGGTCTTAGTGAGAAGTGAAATGAAATCTGATTATTGCAGGATTTAGCGCTCTGCTTCATTTTAGTGTTAGGACAATGTTTTCATTAAGGTATTTTCATTCCTAGGTAAATTAGAAGGGCTTTTTTATTTGTTTGCTCATTTGTTTGAACAAGTACTGTTTCAGATTCTTACCTTAGATGCAGTAGCAAAATTCCATGGAGATAATAAAGACGCTTTAATTTGCTCAAGTTATATATCTGGGCTTTTATTTGCTGCTCAGCATTGGTTAGATACAGTTTTTACGTAAGTACAGTTCAACCAAATACTTCAGTTTGCACATCTCTGAGTAGCAAACCTTCCATATGCACACACAGACATACATATACACTACAAGTATTTTCAAGAGCACTAAAAAACATCTTTAAAATATCTCAAATTTTTTCACCCAAACCTTTTATTTAGATAAATCAACCTACTTCCAGAATTGCCTGTTAGATGATTTTTTTTAAAATGAGAAGTTATTACTGTTTTAGCTTAGCATTTCTTCTTTTAGGTGTTATGACCTTACCAGACAACTCTCTCCCATTTTTAAATTCTTTTTGTCTTTTATAAGTTTCTTTTCTGAGTAGGAGACAAAAGACTGAAGTGACTGGATTTTTTTATCCAGAAAATTCTAAAGACTAGAAAATGTAAAAGTCAGCAAAAAATATAAATATTTGATTTTTTGCTCATGTTATGCACTTTTCTGAAGTCTCTTTTTGCCAAATGAATGATTAACGCCACTATAATATGTGAGAAAGGGTGATCGAGACAAAGAGATTGGGTGAAGGCTATGAGGGGATGAGGGGGAAGGAGAATGGATTCCCTTGTCCCAGCCATTGTATTAATTTTATTTCATTTCATTTCATTTCATTTTCTTCGGACAATTTCACAAATTAGTGGAGAACAAGAACTATGTATGGATGCTCAAGAATGAAAATGGAAGTAGATATAGACAAGATTAAATCCTGGCTTAGCACTTTAATTTGTGCTGAACTGGAAAATAATTTTGGTCTGGCTGAAGCTGTAACAGAAATCTTCTAGACAAATGCAAGAAGGAATAGGTCAATAGAACAAAAAGGAATATTTTTCCCAGATGGGACACCTTTACTAGGCAACATTACAACATGCTGCCTTCTGCAATATTTAAGTCCCTTTTGAAAGAATTAAAAGAGTACATTAAAGTTATTACTCACTGAACAGATGCAGCATATGCCTAAGCATAAAAAGTCCCCATGTTCCTTCCAACCTACTTCCCTGACCTGAAGGATTGATCCAAGGCAGGATGAGAAGATTATTCTTCCTCTGAGTCCTTTCATCCCATAGCCTCTCTGTAGGGACTTCCAGTAAAAGAGTCAAATTATCATAGTGTCAATAATTCAGCTTTCTAAGAGGAGCTAGCAGCACTAACAGCTTGTCAACAGCAGTCAATTAACTCAAGAAAGAAGGGTGAGTTCCCACAGCTCAATACTACTTCCTTAGAAATATAAAGTAATCTCCATAGAAATATAAAGTAAGGGACATTTAAGTAAAATGGAAAAGCTTTGAAAGCTCTAAGTTCTAAATAATGGGCTGTGACTTCTGATTTCCTATTCTTTTTGTCAAGAATGTGACTATAGTTTAAAAAGTACATACTTATATCTATAGATAGCAACAGCATTTTTAGTTAATTAATTGTCCCCTAAGTGTAAGCAGTAGCTGCTGGATGATGGAGACTAACCTCTGCAAGGCATGGAAACACAACTGATTTGTTTTCCTGGAATATTTATTGCTTGCTAGTGGTGCAGGTCTGGAATGTTGCAGAGAAACTGCTGAAGCTGCTGCAGTCTCTAAGCTATTATCCCTTGTTGCTCATCCATATGACAGACTAATGATGCTATTGGAGAAACCTTTAGTGCATCATGGGTGATACCAAGGCCCTCGGAATTAGGATGAAGAGCATGAGAATGCAGGTGGTGTTATTGATCTTGCTGGTAAAAGGGAAAAGTTTAGGATTTTCCTTCATGCAGGAAAACCCTGGCTGTGTGGCTGGTAGCGAAGCAGGACTTTGTCTTTTAAGAGCATAGGATCATTTCTGAAAAATAAGTACTTCTGGGGAGAAAAATTCATAGGTAATGTGCAAAGTAGGGAAAAACTTTTTTTTAGCCAACAGTCTTGTTAATCTAGTGAGAAGGAATTTAAATCATGTTAATCGGAAGATGGTAACAATAATCCAGAGAGACATGGAGACAAAAGTAGCAAAGTAGTTCTCAAGTCTCAGCATAATGCAGAAAGTTCTCCTACTCCTGCTGTAAAAGCTACACAACTAGGGGACCATCGCAAGCGTCTGTATGCAAACTCATGCAGCCTGGGAAACAAGAAGGAAGTAGAAATCTGTGTAAAGTTGCAGAGCTTTTTGAGATTAAAAAGAGATGGTGGAATAGCAGCATCCCCTGTGCCAGGAGAGGTTTAGACTGGGTATTAGGAAAAATTTCTTTACCAAAAGAGTTGCCAAGCATTGGAACAGTCTACTCAAGGAAGTGGTGGAGTCACCATCCTGGAGGTATGTAGATGTGGCACTTAGGGACATGGTTTAGTGGTGGATTGGCAATGGTTGTTTAACAGTTGGACTCAATGACATTAAATGTCTTTTCCAACATAATGATTCTATAAACAGAGATTTCCATCAGTGGATTCATGCTTTTTAGGAAAGATAGGGAAGATGGTATGGAAGAGTTGCTTCCAGGCAAAGAACTGGCTTGAATGTGTGCAGAATCAGCTAAAAGCTTATGCATAAGAATCAGAAAGCAGATGTAAACAGATGACATAATGGTAGGTGTTATGGATTGACTGATCAAGAAGACGAAGTAAACCTTGTAATAACTGGAGGAAGCTTCATGATTACAGGCACCTGTAGTGATAGGGGACTTTAACCACACTACTAAATTTTGGAAGGGCAACATGGTGGCATGATTCAGGTTTCCAGAGTGTGTGGATGGCATGGGGATTCAACAAAACAACTGTCCCTTATTGGTTATTTATGAATTAGGAAGAACCAGTCAGAACTCTGAAAGCTGAGTGCAGCCTTTGCAGCAGGAACATGGAGACTGTGAAGTTTAAAACCCTGAGAGAAGCAAACAAGGTTAAGAGTAGAATTACAGCCCTGGACCTGGGGAGAACAGTTATTGGCTTGTTAAGGACCTGCTTTGCAGAATCCTGTAGGAGAATGCCTTGGAGAGTGAAGAGGTGCTGGAGAACTACTTGATATTCATAATGACCTCCCAAAGCATGAGAACGTCTGTTTCAGCTTGAAGAGAGTTACAGTCAGAGAGAAAGTCAGTACTGATGAACAAGAAGCTCTTGACTGAGCTCAGATACAAAAAGGAAACATGCAAAAGGTAGGATGGATGAGCTACCAGGGAGGAATACAGAGACACTGCCTGAGCATGTAGGAATGGAATGTCTTGAAAGGAGTGATTTATGGTCAGCAAAAATATAAGCAAGAGCAATTTTAATATAATTTATAAAGACAAGACTAAACTGAATTTAATGGCAAGGTTCACTCTATTACTTATTATATGGATGAAGCATGCAAAAGATGAGTGATACAGAGGCTAAAGGCACAAATGGTAAGGGAGACCTTTGTGTTGAGTCATGAGGTTCAGAACAGACCCCCTTGCTTTCTAAACTCCTGACAGAGCCTAGGTGTGGCTGGATCCAGTTTTGGTCTCAGACTTGATCAATGGTTCTTGTCTAATGGAGTCTATAAAGCAAAATTGAAGTAGAATCAAGCAAAAATTATTTGTATAGAGATAAAAAGTGAAAAGGATAAGGGAGGCACTCCCATTGAGTCACAAGGTTCAGATTGGACACCCTTGCTTTCTGAACTCCCAAAGGAACCTAAGTGAAGCTGGATTTAGCCTTAGTCTCAGATTTGTCCAATGGTATTCATCTAAAGGGTTACAAGTGTACCAATTCACCACAGAGGGAATTTTTACATAGCTTTCTTTTAGCAGCAGTTTGCAGTTTTAAGGTGGATGTTATAAATCAAGTCCACAGAATTTACTAGAAATGCTATGTCTATACACACATACATATATATAAAGAAATATAAAGGTACCTGATAAAAATTCCCCTCAAGGTTAGTGAAATATTCATGTCTAATGTCTTGGCATTTCTCAGCAGACAAGAGCTGAGTTTTGAGGAGTGGGAGGACATCGGCCCAAGTTCCATCTTTCAGTGACAGTCTTCTGGTTATGGGAAACCTGGGAGTTTGCAAACTCCGAAAGGCACCCCACTCAGAGGGAGATGCTGGTAGCTACCCACTGCTCTCCAAGAGAACTCAAAGGGTCTCACTTTGGACCACTACTTACAGGGTCACAAGATGACTGGCTTTAGTCATTAATAAATTTCCATACTGGCTACAACCCAACTTGGTAGTTGCTAGAAATAAAACTCCAGTAACAACAGTACTATTCCACTTGGGCTACGATCAAGGGAATGAGTATTCCAAGACTGTCAGAAGATGACTGATTATCCCCTCTTGGTTCCCACTGTAGCCAGGGAACAGGAGTCCCTGCTCAATCTGTGCCTCCTCCCTTAGCCACTGAAGAATTCCTGGGACCGTCAAGGGATGTTTCACCACCAAACTCATTGCACAAAAACCAAGGCCTGACAGGAATTCATGAGACTGCAGAGAAGCCCAAAATAATGGGGAGCGGGGGAGGGGGAAAAAGGGGAAGCAGGGAGAAGATGTGTACCACAGTGAGGAAAGAGAAATATCAAAGTTGTAACTCATGCAGGATGTAAAGGGCAATGAGGGTTTCTATAATACATGGTAAGCAATGAGAAATATGAGTAAAATTTAGTCCCACTGTTCATTGGGGTCAGATACCCAGTGACAAAATATGTTTAAAGCCTAATATATTAAATATGGGGGGGTCCATTTTTACTACTAAGCTCTGGCCTTCTATCGCTGGGTCTACTGGTAGAATCTGTGAGGACAAGGCATTTCATCAAAGAAGGGAAAGATGAAGTTATTAATAATTTGATGAAATTTCACATAAAGAAGTGCATGGGACCAGATGGAATATATCTGAGGGAGTTGATGAAGCTGAAGGCTACTCTCAATTAAGTTTTAAAGGTCATGGCAATCAGAAGAGGATCTTGATGACTGCTTGTAAATCTCATGCCTGCCTTCAAGAAAGGCAAAAAAGAGGATCCAGGGAACTGCAGGCTGGTCAGAGTCAACTCCATTCCTGGAAAGACTATGAAATACATTCTCTGGGAAGCCGCAATTCAGTACAAGAATGTTTGTGGACAACCAGCATGATTTAAGGACAAATTGTGTCTGAACAATCTGAGAGCTTCTGATGCTAACTAGTTAGTGAACAGAGGAAGAACAGTGCATGTGAAAAATTGACTGTGAAGCCAGTTACTAGGGACAGCCCTCCGTGTTTGGCACCAGGGCCAATGCTGACAGTATCTCTATTGACTACATAGCTGACTGGACAGAGTGTGCTCCCTGCATATTAAAACTTAAGGGAGCAGTCAGTGTGCTGGAGGTCAAGACTGCCATTTAGAAGGATCTCGGCAAGCTAAAGAAATGAGCTGACTTCCTAGAGTTCAACAAGTGAAAATGCAATGTACTGTATCTAGCATGGAATAAACCCAAGTGACAATAAAGGATGGATGCTGACTAGCTGGAAAGCAGATTTGCAGGAAAGGATCTGACAGTTTTCATTGACAAGTTGAACACCAGCTGGCTGAACACACTTGTGGCAAAGGCTGTCAGCTGAACATTGGGCTGTTAACAAGGGCAACCTGAGACTCTTACCCTCTGTTTGGCACTTCTGGGAGACTCCATCTTGAGAATTGTGTCCAGTTTTGAGCTTCATAATAAGATTAGAGACATTGACGTGCTGGAATCCAGTGGAGAGGTACTGAGATGGGCAGAGACAGGAGCACAAAAAATACAAGGGGAGGCTAAGCAAGCTGGGCCTTTTTTTTCCATTTTGAAGGCAAGGCAGAATCTTACTGCTGTCTATGACTTTCTAATGGGAAGCTGTGGAGAAGAGAGAGCCAGACTCAAAGATGCGTAGTAAAAGGACCAGGAACATGGTGCAGAAGGGGAAGTTCAAAATAGATGTTAGTTTAGGGGGGTTTATTTGTATTTTTTAACTGTGAAGATGACCAAACACCAGAACAAACATATAGACAGGCTGGGGAGCATCCATTCCTGGACATATTCGAAAGCTGACTGTACCCAGTCCTAGTAACTTGTGTTACATTAGTTTTGCGAGTAGCTGGACTAGATGATCTCCAGAGGTGGCTTCCAATCTACATTGTTCTATTCTAAGAGTTATAGATAAAATAAACTTGATTATCTCCTGATGGTAGCATCAACCCTACACTGAAAAAATACTGGTTTCTATAGCATCCCAGTCTGGAATTTCATAAAAACACTATGAATTATACTGGACATTAGTATCACCTAACTTTAGATTCCTAATATAAACCACCTAGTTGCCCTACTCTCCCTACAAATGCAATTAGAAGAACTGACTCCCTGACTCCTAAACCCCCCAATTTTTCTTAACAGTTAATGGCTTCTGGAGCCAATTCTATGTAAATTCTAATATAATCATGGAATCATAGAATGGTTAGGATTGGAAGGGACCTTGAGATCATCTGGTTCCACCCCCCCTGCCATGGCAGAGACATCTTCCACTAGACCGGGTTACTCAAAGCTCCATCCAGCCTGGCCTTGAACACTGTCAGGGATGGAGCATTTATCACTTCCTTGGGCAGCCTGTTCCAGTGCCTCACCACACTCACAGTAAAGAACTTCCACCTTATATCCAATCTGAACTTCCCCTGTTTAAGTTTTAACCCATTACCCCCGGTTCTACCACTACAGTCCATAATGAAGAGTCCCTTTCCCACACCCTTATAGACCGCCTCCCTTCACATACTGGAAGGCTGCAATGAGGTCTCTGTGCAGCCTTTTCTTCTCCAAGCTAAACAGCCTCAACTTTCTCAGCCTTGGTCTGACTTTTTTTTTTTCCCCTTTATTCATCTGATTGGCTTAAACATTGATTATAGAACATATAATTTCCATGGACTTTTCATTATTAAAAATGTCATTAGTCAAATATTATTATTATTATTATATTTCATTATTAAAAATGTCATTAGTCAAATATTATTATTATTATATTTCATTATTCAGTATTAATCGTCAACAAATTACATAAAAGTCTATACAGATAGATGAATAATAGTTGCAACTACAACTGCAGTAGCTATATCTACTTAAGTCCCTGTAGAGAAGCCAGGGAGTCAGTAGATAGGTTATTCTTCCAATGTGCTTTCAGCATTATTGTTCATTTTAGTGTTGAAGCAGATGATAACACCAAGAAGACATTAAAATAGATTTCATTAGTTTGAATGAAGATACAGATAAGTAAATAAAATTTAAATAAATATGGAAGCTGGTAAAACCAGACATATTACTAGAATGTTGTGCTGCTAGTACAGTACCAGTTATACTTGCAGCTCCATAATCTGTAGCAACTGAATAGCTTCTGCCAGCAGAAAAAGGACTGTGCCTTATGTTAGTTTTCTTAGCTGAAATTATTTTAGCTATTATACTATCATTTACAGGCATTGCTAATTCCAAGTCCTAAAAATGTAAATTGAATGAACTCAGATTTACTGCAAACCATTTTATAATTAGATATTTTACACCCCTCTAATCTACACAAGAGTCCCAAAATGGAAAAATTTAAGAACAGCAGAACCAAGTTTTTTCACCATCTGGAGACACTGAGGAGACGTTATTCCACCTTATTCCTCTCCCTTACTTAGACTGTTATTCATGCTGCCTATTTTCTCTAATTAAATCTATTCTCACTCTTAATAACAGTTATTCACATTTCTATTTGCCATAGATAAAAAACATTAAAGGTAATTATTCTGAAACGTAACTTTTCTATATTAAGATTTACAAACAGGTATCATTTATCTAAAACATATGGTGGGTATGAAAGAATACTGTGAAAGAAACACACAAATAGCTTTTCCTAAAAGAAAAGTGTACAAAAGTGTAATATTTAAGTATAGAAGAATTACCTGAGAAAGTAAAAATTCTGGAATAAGTATATTATCTAAAATGATGATCATTTGAGAATACACTGAGTCATTAACAATTATCCATGCAAAACAGTGCAGAAGTTTAATGGAGAAGAGAAATTCACCAGCCAGTTGAATCACTTGTAGCTTAATCCATAAGATATTAATTACTTCCCATTATAAAATGCAATTCCTTTTAAAATCAAGGTTGCAAAAACTTTTATCTGAAGGTGTGGAAAGATGGACCCTGACTGTCTGATGCTGATATGTTTCTGTATTTTGGTTGTAACTTCAAAGATCCCCTGCCCAGCAACAGTGCACAGTATCAGGCTGAGCAGCATTGGAAGGAATTCTATCAAGGAAAATCAGGCACAACTGTCAATCCACTTTTAGAAAAACCAAAAGGGTTTTATGCTTGTGTGTAGTTGATAAATTCCTTTTCTGAAATTTTAACTCTTTCTGTGTCATTCATTAACAGGCCCTAAGATATTAAGGCCAGAACAGACCATTAGGTAATTTAATTTGCGATTTGCATAGCGTAAGGCTATATTATATGACCAATTTCTTCTGTCATTAAATCTTCTCATATGTGTTTGGATAAAATGCTTATTTTAGAAACAAATCAAACTGACTCAAAGGCATTGAAAATCCTCTACTCCTCCTCGTAGTGTGATGCAATGACCAGTCACCCTCTTTTCTAAAAAGAAATGCTTTCTATCTCAGAAAGAGTTTTGAGCATCATTAAGAAAGCTATCATGTTCTCTGCATGCATTTGGACTTTCCTTCACCTTCCTTGGAAAAAAACTTGGTAAATATAACAAAAATGTGAAAGTCACATTTTTATTTAAAAGATATTTTAAAAGTCGGTGCAGCTGGCAACATCTTGCAGAATGCCAGGTGGACCTCCTTTTCCATTACCTCGAGAAAACATTTCATCACATATATTTCTGTCACTGATATGAGGACTTTTCTATATTATTTTTATCTTATATCTCTCTAGCCTGCCACACATCTTCTAAGCTAAAAAATATGACACTATGCAAAGAATATTTTTTTTTACACCTCTTTCTAGTTTACTTACTGATCTTTCAATACATCCCCATCACTCTCTGTAAGAGAACAAATTGTCTAGAAGATGAAACACTCACCTGAATTTCAACATTGATCTACTGTTTGTGGGTTTTAACACTACGTTATGCAGCTTCACAGTGAAAACGAGCTTCCCCTTCCTGTTTGATGGACGTGTCTCCTCTGGTAAATCTACATAACTTCTGTTCTGCTAAGCAGCCACAGAAAGGTACTCTGTTGCAGAGAAGTCAGCCAGTAGAATGGATGAGACAGGATGAATTGAAGGTTGCATTGGCTGCAGTTTACATTGCTTTGTAGGCAGATCTTTTCTCACTCAGTGGTATGTGTTAGTTTTTAATTTTTCTTTGGAAAGCAAAGTTTCATTCATATCTCCATATCACAGGTTTGATTTTGTTGAGTTCATCCATTAGGAAATGATGTCATGTTAGGGCTTACCTTTTATATAATGTAGAAAAGCAAACTGAGATCTATAAATTTTTATTGTCTTAATTTGCAATATTAACAAACTAATATTTTTTAATATTTTTTGTGTGTGCTCCTTATTACTAACAGCATCATTCCCTTGGCTCATGTGTTCCCAAATAAATGTCACTTCTTGCTGAAACACCTGCTGCTGAGAAGAGATGTTCAAGCTGTTATATTGCTATTAACCTGAAGAGATGCATATTGCAGCTGACACTGTTTTTTTTTTCCTTCTTTAGAAATTAAAACTTTTCTTCTTCCTAGAATTTTTATTGATGTTATTTTGAAATAAATTCACATTCTTTTTAGAATGCTGAAACTAAGTCTAGATCTTAGACTTACTAGATCACTTTAGCAATTTTTCAATTTAAATGCCAAAGCTAGAGACAGAAAATCTAGTTTCTCCTCTCTGCCATAAGCAGAATGATAATATACTGATGACTATAAAAATGGTTTTCTTGAGGGGGGAGGAGGGGGAGGAGAGGCGGGAAGCTTCACGCGTGCTACAGCATAAACTGTCTGATCAGCTTAGACAAAAAGGTATGTTTGTCTCCTGAGATGGACAACACTAATAATTCTGTTCTGGTTTCTGGCTTTGAAAAGAAAATCACTGTAAGAAAAGCAAAACAAAATAAACAAAACCTGACCAACTACAGAGATTACAGGTGAAAATGGGTGCACAGAGGGTTCTACACCCACCTGCATCATGAGAAATTTCAGGTGTTACCCTCTGTAAATTCTTCACTCAACTTTAGAAAAAGCTGCACCATTACTAAAATTTGTTCAGCTCTACCCTTTAGTAGTAAATGTCACAAATAAAACAGTGGGCAAATTAACAGCTAGCTGACAGCTCGTTACAAATCATGATTTGGATATGATGTTAAAAAACTGAAAACATCCTTCAGCATGTGACCTATTTCCTTCTTCCCTCCTTCCTTCCTTCTGTCCCTTCTTCCTGCCTTTTTTTCATACTTTCTTCACCATTCAAGTGAAAGTTTTCTGAGTTTTAAGGAAAAATAATGTACTTAATGACTTCAATAAATCAGTCTTCGCAAACTCAGCTATTAACGCAAATGTTGATATGCTTAATGTCAGCATTTGATAAATATAGTTAAAGAGCATTCATGATATTAGGTGTGCTCTCAGAAGGGTTGTTTGTGTTTTTTTTTTTAATCCACTTTTCATGTACATTGTATGAGGAAATTATGAAAATGCAGAGAAATTTACTAATACCCAGAGAATATTTCAGGTTTGGGAACAGGATTTTGCTTTGTCTTTTCCAGTTATACTTAGCATTCACTCACTGTTTTTAAGATGCTGGGCACGATCATCTCCTCCTGAAACCAGCTCATTTATTAACTCACTGACTTCAGTTCCAGATGCTGAAGCTAGATGGATTTAGAGTACCTACTCAGTTCTGTTCCATGATTGATCTGTTCGTCAGTATAGTAGCTAGAATTGAATAAGGCTTGAAGGCGAATAAGTACTTCACTTATATGATAAATTTGTATATAGTTCTGCCTAATATATAGCATGTAGCTAATTTGTATACCGTTATGCTTTTTATATATTAGGTTCACATACGTTAGGCAAAATATACAAATATTCATCCATTCCTAAAAGACTTACTTTCAATAACTTGCTTCAAAAGCTTTTATAATGACCACAGAAAGCTAATACTTCTTATTCTGAGAAAGTGTAACAATAGCATTTCATATGCCTTATGTGTGATATACGCAGTTGTGTGTGTGAGTGCATGGATACACAGCTAATCACAAAAATGTTGTATTTGAAAATTAATTCAGTTTCCCACATGAACAGAAGTTTGGTGACTTACTATGCTTTCTGTGTTTAAAATTATCTAATTTAATTGAGAGAGAAGGTTTGAGAAGGGAAAGTGCCCTGAATTCCAATGAAAAACTACACTGCTTTGCTTTGGAGCTACCCTGGCTCGGCTTCATGCATTTATATTGGGGAATCTACTGATAATCTTTGTCTTTGGTCTTTTATGATTAATTCTTTTTATTGTTTGGTGTATGAATAAAAAAACTAACAGAATGGATAAATACTTGTATCATTTTTGCAGAGTGTGGGTCAAAGTGACTTATTTGAAAAGTATGTTCAAATCCCAGAAGACACTTTGGAAAGAATCCCTTGTCACTCATTAACAACAAGATTTGTCCTGAATGTTTTTTTTTTTCCCCTCAAAAAATCTTCTCTTTTTTCAAACTGGTATATTCAAAAAATGTGGTATTAAATCCTATGAAAAGTGGGTAACTTCCCACAAATAATCAAAATGCCCTTTACAGAGTTAGGAACAGTCACATCAAAATACTTCTGTAGCTATTTTTGTTTCAAAAGTATTCTATGACTTTCCTTCATCCAAATGTTGTGTGGTGATTTAACAGAGGAGTACAGTACATGACAATAGCAAGAATTTGTGCTAAGTACTACTTTTCTTCATATTTTAGCAGTCTCAAACAAGATTCTCCAAGTAGTCTATATGTACCCAAAAAGGAAAAAAACAAAACAAAACAAAACAAAACCAAACCAACAAAACCAACAGAACACTTGATAAATTTAAAGCTATTAAATCAGGCAAATACTGTTACAAAGAACTGGAGCCAGTGGGTTGGCTCTTTTTATATGAGATGTCTCAATTATGTTGGCAATCTAATAATGCGCCTGAGTAGCTAGAGGCTGATACAGACCTGCAGGAGCTGGTAATGTTGCTGTAACATCTTATAACATTAACGACATCATGGAGATAAATGAGACTAATGTAGTCTGAAAATGAACGTCTCCCTTGGATTAAAAAATAAGTAAACTATAAAGATAAATACTGTGTATTTACTGTTTATATCTGGAATCATGCATGATATTTATGCACATTGCTTCATACAGGTTACTGAGCTAAATATTATAGTAAAATATTCCTGTCCTTTTCCAAAGCAAAAAATGTAATTAGCAGAGCTGGAAAACACCATTTTCTCTTGTTACCCTACCACAGCTATTACTTTAAGTAAAATCATAAAAGTGACATTATACGGTAGAAGTAATGAAGTGTGGGTGGAAAATCAGCTGAGTTGACATGCAAAATGAGACACTTCAGGACTGTCTGTGCTTGTAAATGAAATGCACTTAAAATATTGCTCTATGTGGTATCTCAGAAAGGAAGTGAAAAACTTATTCATCTTATTTGGGGCTGTAACATTTATTAAACTAGAACAATTATTAAGTATTGTTATTTCCTTTTCAGTTTGTTTTCTTTTCCCCAGCTATAAAGGATTTTATTTCCAGGGAAATATTTGTTATAAATAACTCACTGTCTTAGTTACGACACAGAGATTTTTATTTTTTTTTTATTTCCAAACAACAAATTATAACTCACAGTTTGTCCAGATTCTGGATAAATGTTAGGAGCTAGCTAATAAGATAGAGATTATTTACATGATGTTAGCTGTCTCTTTAAATACAGTAATAAATATAATGCCACATGCCACATGATTTATATTTGTTTTCAGAATCTCATGCCAACTATCATGCTTCATTAGGAGAATAAACAGGAAATAAAAATTAATTAGAGAAGCATAAAATACAGAAGCAGAACTTGACAATTTTTCACTTGTTCAAGCAAACTGATACTGATACAGCTTCACAGAATCACAGAAGTGCTGTGGCTGGAAAGTACCCCCAGAGATCATCCAGTCCAACCCTTCTACTGAGAACAGGATCAGCTACAGCGGTCTGGTTAGCACCGTGTCCAGCTGGGTTTTGAATATCTCATAGGGTAGAGACTCTGCAACCTCTCTAGGTAACCTGCTCCACTGTTTGGTCACCCTCACAGTGAAAAAGGTTGTTGTTTTGAGTTTTTGGTTTGGTTTGGGTTTTGTTTATTTTTTTTTTCTTTTTTTCTCCTGTTTAAACAGAATTTCCTGTATTTAAGTTTTTGTCCATTGTCTCTTTGTCCTCTAACTGGATACCAATGAGAAGAGTCTGGCCCCATCTTCTTTACAACTTGTAAACTCCAAAGATAATCTGCTTATTTTCCTATTTATACTCCTCATATTTCAGTGGGAACAAGGCTGGAATACAAAGGAAAACGGGAAAAAAACTAGTAGCTTAATTATTCAGATTAAAATTAAAGAATAGTGAAAGTCACTTACTGAAGATAACCAATCTCTCTTTATTAGCTTTTTTTTTTGTCTTCAAGACCTTTGAAAATATGAAGGGATAAGGAAGAAAGACCTCTTATGGTTTCTCTTGATTACTTACTGTTGCATTGTGTATTAACAGCTGTCCCAGTGAATGCAGGAGCCTTGTGATACTGGGCCTTGATCAACCAGTGCATCAAGTCAGCTTCGTACTACCTGATATTGCACCATAAATAATTTCCACTGGGAAGACTAATAAATAAGATTAGAATTGCTTGTGTGAGTGTATGTGTACGTAATTACTTACATGTACAGGAGTAGAGTCAGTACAGCACTCAAGAGGTGCTTGCATGTGCTGTTCTTAGAAAAAAAAAAATCATTGGGCCAAAAGAAAGCTAAGAAAAGGAATAATGAGATAAACAGCACTGAGAAGGTGATTATTGCTGATGAAGCTTGTAGTTGGCTTATGCACCATTTTTACTGCTGCAAAATGGAGTTAAAAAAAAAGGCATAACACAATGGAGAACAAAAATGGCAAAACTGTATGAATCATATCAGTATAATGGGGAAGTATTAGTAGGATGTAGTCTTGACTATTCAGCTAGAGAGAAAGGAATTGCGTACTAATTTACTGACATGTCCCTAAAATTAGCTGTTTTCCAGAAGCCTGAAGAAAAGAGATAAATGAAGAATAATTCATTGTAGTAAAAAAAAATAGCAATGCTGTTTGCTTGCCTGAATAAAAAAGATAAAAAAGGTTATCATATCCTCCTTCCTATACTTGAGCCAGATTGTGTATCTTTTTCTAGTACAGAAGTGTATGATGTAAAACATTCATTCTGTGGTGAAGTAATACATCCAAATTACAGCCTTTCTAAGATACAAACTCACAGTAAAGGATTTTGTTAGGGGTTTCAAATACATGACCTCTCATTTTATACTACTGACCTTTCACCCCATCTTTTGCTGTGTTTTAATAATTTCTGTTTTAACAATTATCCCAAAATACGTAACACCAACTAAATTCATTGTCAACCACATATTTTATGCATCTGACTCACTGACTAAAATATTAAAAAAAGCCCTAGTTCAACACATTGCTAGGAAACTGCAATCTTTCTACCTCTTGGTTATTTCTTTTTCCAGCACATTCCAGACACACTAAAATTTCTTCTTTAATCAGTTCCCCATCCTTTCGCTAATGTCACTACTAAATCACAGCTTCTTCCATTTCATTTCCCTTGTGACACTCTCTTCATTGAAACTATGCAAATTCAGAGGTTAAATTCTCCTCCTATCGCATCCAGCACTATTTTTATTAGTAGCATTTGTTCACGAATATGTATCTTTAGAAGCTAAAATCTTCCATAACAAAGAAGGCTCTCAGGGCTATTAGTATTTCTCTTAATATTTCAGTTTTCTGTCAGAAATAGGAGTTTGTAGAATAATTCAACAACTGTACTTTACTATCCTTCCCTAAAGAGATTTAAAAGTGCCTTTTGTTTTATTCATGGCATGTGTTTGGGTTTTTTAAATGCTTAATAGGTGATAGAATCCTACTACTTTTGACTACACTTCCATCTACCCTGAACAGGATATATATATATTGCTACTCTACGTTTCATTCCTGGCTTTTTGTTTGGGTGTGGGGTTTACTTTTTTTTTTTTTTTCCTAATTCCATTCATCTATTATCCTCTAAAATGTCTCAGTGTGATATTTAAAACTGGTAATTCAGATTTCAGCAGTTTATAGTCTTGGGACATAGAGGAGAGAATTTGGCTGTTGCTCCCTTTTCCTAAGTGACTAAGATCTTAAGTCACCAAAGTCTTACATGCCTTGCCTGTACCTCCCTGTTTACCTATGCTCTGGCTAAAGTCCAGCTAATTGATAGCTTTGAATGGATCTTACAAGTCTATTGTAAAGTATTGTGTTCTGGTAAATACATCAAAGAAACCATTTTAGAGGAGTACTGGGCAGCTCCCTGAAAGGTGAGGGTTAAATTTGTAGATTTTTCGCCTCTCAATGAACAGGAATATGATAACAGATAGAGGATAACATGTCTTCCAATTTGTTTTATTGCTTCTTCCATAGACACAAATTTCATAGGGGCACAATGGACTTGCTCACCTCAACAAAAATAGCATGGTATTACTCCTTCTCAAAACCTATATCCCAAGGAAATTTGAGGAGTTATGCAATATGTCTAAGCAATACAGTTTCCTCTAAACACACAGTTTAAGGAGAATGACAATTTTAGTTTCCCTATTACATGAGTTTCAAATATACATCATGTCAGCTTGTAACTTGCTAAGAAGGATCTTTACAATCAGCTAAGTTCCTTCCATGTACACAAAATTAAATTTGCTTTGGTAGAGGGTTATTATGATAAACAAAACCTTACTTTTTCCATTATTACATTACTAAAATGGCTTTGATATCATTAGTAGTGACATAGTGTGTCAAAAGAAAGTACACTGTTGTCTCCTTCAGAAAAGAAACCAGGCTTTCACTTTTTTCTTGATCATCTGGGGGGTTATTTCACATATAGGCATCATGTCTATTGTGAAAGTGAATTGAGAAGGCATCACAGAAGTTATGTTCATTTTACAGGAACAATCTTAGGACAACGTGTCTCCACAATAAGTGAAATATGAGTGTTAATTATAAGAACAAAGCAAAACTTCAAAGAAAAAGTATAAAAATATACCAATGAATGCAGTCATGAAGTGCAGGGGTTTACGCAGCCTTTAAGACCCCAAAACCAGAAACGCTGTAGACTTTCAGTTGTTCTGTATAAACTAGATGAAACGGGCCGCAAATAAGAAAATTATTTGATGAAACAATAGCTCAGGAAGGATTTATTTTGCTGTTCAGCATGCCAAATGAAGTCCTGAAGTGTAAAATCATCAGAGTATCAAAGAATACTGAAGTTAAGGAATTTCTGCCAATTCATGGTAGCTTAGGACCTGGCCTAAAAATGCACTTATAACTGTTTATCCATGTAATGCCACATTTGGATCATGTTATCCTTCAAATAAAGGCTGAGTTTTTAATTATTATTTTTTTTAACCTGCATGTATTTTTTTTCCTGCAAAATATTTGCTAAACTAAACAAAGGTTTCTGAAGTCAGATGGACCAAATATACTTGCCTCACCACAACTGGCATATCATTGATATATGTCCCAAACTGTACGTACCTGCTAACACTAGAAAACTGTAGGTAAAAAGCCAACTTGTTCTCCTTTTTAGAACCCAAATCATGCATGTTATGTCTGATGGGGCAGCTTGCGTGCTGGTGCTGGACTCACAGACTTGAAGCCTTGTTCTGATTCTGCCTGACTACAAAATCAACATTTTTGTTTAATCTGTCGCTCTAAGGATGCACAGGATGCTACAGACTTCTTAGCTTCTCCAATTTCCATAGCAGTTTCACTGTGAAATCCCATAAAATCCAGAGGTAAAAGCTGCATGAAGAATCGTCTAAGTAAGGCTGATCCTTTTTCCAGACATCTTGAAGGAAAACTGATTGGGAGCACACAGAATGGCAGCACTTTCCTGTAAGTGGCAGAAGAAAGGTGAAACATGGTTAAAGGAAGTATGTTTCACAACAGACTTATTCTGCCACCCTCTAATCCTTGCCAGACATACAGTTTTGCAGGTACTGTGGCAGAGACAGTAGGCTGGTCAATCTGTGTTGTTTGCACCTGATGTATGAGCAGAGAGGTTTTCCTTGAGAAGTTTTGCAGTTTCTTCACTGATCACTTAGCTGAGAGCCAGGCTGAACTGACAGCTCTCTTGTTATCTTGTCCCCTAGAGGGACAAGCATGACTGTTCTTTTCCTGGTTTTTTGGGGTGATTTTGTAGGTTGGGTGTAATGGCAGATATTGAGACTACACCATGTATAGCAGAACTCAGGCCTCCAAGCACTGGAGAGACCTTCTGAGTGCCAGCATACTCATGCCTGAGTGTTTTTTACAATATTACGGGGTTTTACTTGTAACAGAACAAAAAAAAACAGGGAGGAAAAACAAACAAACAAACAAACCCAACCAAACCAACAACCAAACCAAACCAACAAACAAACAAAACCTAAAAAACAAAATCAAGTTACTCCTTTTATTGTTCTCCTATGCATGGTTCTGGCAGAGAGGTGGAGAGAGATTCCAGGGAAGAGAGGGAAAGAGATAATAACTATTGGTTTATGAGGAAAAATGTAAATAATCTTGGAGGGGAGGAGGTGAAAATGTCAAGGCAGAGTGATTAATCTTCAACACTTTCTAGTACTGCTACTGCAATTTGCTACTCCTGCTGAGGTGCAACTGAAGGTAAAAGTTGCGTTTTGATCAGGTAATTGGGTTCAGAGAACATCCAGTTACGAGCATACAATTATTTCTTGTGGTTTTGCCTGCCTACATTCCTTGAGGAAAGGCATTCAGCTTAAACATGTCATTGTGTATGAACTGTACATTTTGAATGCCACCCTGGTGCTGCTGTTGCAGCTGCTGAGCCTTCCTGAACACAGGCAAACAAGCAGCGTTTCCCCTAGGAGGATGCAGAGCACCTGTGGGAGGTCTTTACAACTATGAAGATTAAAAAGAGGATGTAGATTAAACACAGTGAAGGTTAAAACTGAACAGAAGGGACTTGGCTCCCCTCACCCTGTGCTGAATCAACAAAGTTTGCACCTTGGCCTTCACTGACTCCTTTCAGTCTTTCAAACCCTGGGAGATGTGGCTTTTACAAAGACCTGCAATTATCTTTTGGGGACTGGTGTGAACATCTGAAAAAGCTGAATTCATATGTCCAAGAGTGAAGAGCCAAGACTGTCTCTCTCGTTAAATTTCTCCTTGATAAATATAGAATCATAGAATAGTTAGGGTTGGAAAGGACCTTAAGATCATCTAGTTCCAACCCCCCTGCCATGGGCAGGGACACCTCCCACTAAACCATGCCACCCAAGGCTCTGTCCAATCCAGCCTTGAGCACCACCACAGATGGAGCATTCACAACTTGCCTGGGCAACCCAATCCAATGCCTCACCACCCTTACAATAAAGAGTTTCTTCCTCATAGCCAATCTAAACTTCCCCTCCTAAGTTTGAACCCATTACCCCTTGTCCTATCACTACAGTCCCTAATGAAGAGTCCCTTCCCAGCATCCCTATAGCCCCCCTTCAGATACCGGAAGGTTGTTATGAGGTCTCCATGCAGCCTTCTCTTCTCCAGGCTCAACATCCCGAACTTCCTCAGCCTATCTTCATACGGGAGGTGCTCCAGTCCCCTGATCACCCTTGTGGCCCTCCTCTGGACTTGTTCCAACACTTCCATGTCCTTTTTATGTTGAGGACACCAGAACTGCACACAAGACTCCAAGTGAGGTCTCACGAGAACAGAGTAGAGGGGCAGGATCACCTCCTTCGACCTGCTAGTCACACTCCTTTTGATGCAGCCCAGAAGACGGTTGTCTTTCTGGGCTGCGAGTGCACACTGCTGGCTCATGTTCATTTTCTCATCAACCAACACCCCCAAGTCCTTCTCCTTAGGGCTGCTCTGAATCTCTTCTCTGCCCAACCTGGAGCTGTGCCTGGGATTGCTCTGACCCAGGGGTAGGACCTTGCATTTGGCATGGTTAACCTTCATCAGGTTGGCATCAGCCCACCTCACAAGCATGTCAAGGTCCCTCTGGATGACATCCCTTCCCTCCAGTATATCAACCAAATCACACACTTTTTTGTCTGTAGCAACATGTTGTTAAGCCTTAAAAAAACAGTAATGCTTTTACTCGTTTTAGCTATTTTTATAACAAAACTGAGCAGTTCCACATTAATATTTTGAAAGTTCAAAGTGCATTAGCCCAAACCAGTATTGTGTATTGTTTTGCAGTCTAATAAGTGACAGAATTGTATTTAAGTGCCATGATTTCAAAACTTTTCTAAAGCAATTACCTTTAAGGCTTATGAAAGAGAGTTTTTAAAGAGTCTTTGTGGTTTGTTATTGGAACAGTCAAAAACTGTTGTATATACAGGGGAGATTACTCATAAAATAAGGTTATCTGCATAAAATATCTGTCTTTACTGAAATGTGTACCGATTAAATAACACCTTTCGGCTAAATCCTTTTCATCATGCTGTGAAAATACCTTCCAGGAAGAAATAAGTGTTAAAACAAGTAAGAAGGGATAACTGTACATGTTGGATAGCTTTTCAAGCTTTTTTCTGATGAGCGTAGTCTCCATCCTTAGGGACTTGGGCAGGTTCTCCTGCTAAAAGGCTATACAATGAAATGTCACAGTGTAAACTAATTTTGGCCTTCAGCCCAGATCAAAAGAAGGGTTAGGAGATTAATGACGGCTCCCACATCCCTCCCTATGGAAGAGAGACTGCCTCCAGAGTAGAGTTGATTCTTCTTGCAAAGGAAAATAGAAAGGACTGTATATCTTTTTTTTTTTTTTTCCTAGGAAGGAACAAGATAACAAGATTGTTGTTGCAAACTAAAGAACACAGAGTCCAAAATTATTTACAAAGTGCAAATTTCTGACATCTCCATCTACTGTGAAAATATCTTCCCTAAAACTGCACACTACAGGTAATATCAGTTCTAATGATGGATTTCACTAAATCAAAATAATATGGGGAAGAAAAATATCATATTTGCTCCACACATTTCTAGGCTGAGACACCAAAAATAGTGCAAGCAATAGCAAAGGATTAATTGCTCCTCAGCAGTGTACTTTAGCATCCCCAGATAAAAATGCATTTTATTGTGTAATTTCATTAATTTCTTCAGGCTGGGACCTATGATAATTAAATGATCAGGCTGATCATTGATTTTACCTTTTGCTCTACTTCCCTCAATATTCCTTTTCACCCCTGTATCACTATGTTGAAGAAGCCTTCTACCTCCATCTCAGTGATGAAAAAAAATTAATCCCTTTGTGTTTGCTTTTTACTAAAAACTTGGATTTTCTATAGAGAAATGAATGGATGAAGAAATGTGTGCCACCTCTGTGCAGTAGCCACTATTTAATTGTCCAGCTTCAAAAAATCTGATGAACAGAATTTACATTTAGAAGTCACTAATTTCTAATGCATTTGTATAGTGAAACAGATATCTCCTAATCCATGTTATCAGGTATCCTTATGGCAGCTACTTAATCATTGTTTATTCTTTCTATCATGTGTCAAAATTGTTCTATATTTTACAATTAACCACTTTAGATGGACCTAGAGGATAAATTTCTTAAGAACTTGACTGAAAACATGAATAAAAACAATTCAGAACAGCAGTACTTCCATGTTTCTGAAGGAATCTCAGGGTTAAGATAAGAAATCACAACCACAACAAAACAGAAGAACAAAACCCAAACTAAACAGAAACTATATGATGATAGCTGACTGTGAGTTTTCCAGACCAATGAAATTATTAATGCAACATATTGGTGCTTGAAAAAAAAGATGTAATATGACAGATAATTCACTAGCAAAATATGTGTTAATATATACCACTGTATTCATAAATCTTAATAGAAGTATTTATCACAGAAAGAACCGTTAAGGAATTCTGTAGGCTTTCTGCCACTGGTAAGATGAATGATGAGTCAGATGCAATGCAGGTTTTTTTAATAATTTATTGGGTCATGAGTTATGGTTTTATTCAATTGAAAATTATTAGATGGGTTTGCTCCAGGCAGTGAGCATGGTATATGAAGAAAGAAAATAGATTAAGCAAACACTCGATAAGTTTAAGCATTTAAAACAGGGCAGTGGATAAAAGCTCTAACAGATTTGTCATTAATTCAGCAGATGTTTTTATCTCCGCACAACATAATCACAAGATGGTAGTCGTCAGCGAAGCTCTGAATGTGTGATGTTTATAATGAATAGTCTGCATAATCTATTATTTTCACACAAATTATTTATTTTCTCCATGAAAGAGGACAAGGGATAGAACAGAGGGTAGAAGGTCTCTTTGAAGAATGATGGTATAAAAATATTTTTTTTCATCTCAGATTCTGATATCTATTTCTGATTAAACAGTGCCATTGAACATAATTACACTGGGTGGTGATATTCCCTGCTAGGAAATGGAATGAATCACCACTGCTACAACTTCGTCTACACTCTGATGATGCCTTTAACACAAAGACTGTTCATCCAATTTTTATCAACAACCACTACTGCTGGCCTCCCACTCAAAGCTGCATCTGAAAGATGCGGCCCAAACCACTTTGCCGTAACAAATACTTATCTTCTTTGAGAAAAGAGGAAAGATTTGTACTATAGTAGAATAAGACATATTCCTTTTGTGCTGTTCACATAAAATTATGTTCTTACAGAGAAAATAAGTGTAGGCAGAGGTCAAGTTGGTAAATCTTTTGTGTTAAAAGATTGATCTTGACATCTATAAACAATTTAGAAACTCCCTGTAAATGTCTACTAGGCCATGAAGTTAGCTGGCAAGCTCTGTTTACCAAGAGAGCGCTCAAAATATAGAAACTTGCTATTTTCTTTAATTCTTATTGTTACACACATATAAATATTATTTTATTTAACTAATGATTATAGAAGATTACAGATTAATCAATCCACTTCTGCACTGAAATGAAAATAATTTCTATTATTATTGTTGTTATGAGAAAAACAATACTCAGAAAACAAGTCAGAACAGGAGTCTTTAGAGTGTGAGATGGTATTCTAGTCATAAATTCACACTTGCTTCAACATTCCACTCACAATTCTGCAGGAAAAAGACATTGCCAAGATTGCAAATCAATCGCAAGCAAGTTTGGAAGTGCCAAAATGAAGCCTGTCCTCTTCCACACATGCAATTTCAGTTCCATGTTCTAAGGAGTTAGAATTGGTGTAGCTTCAACACAAATGCCAAAGAGCCATAAAAATTTATAACACTTGAATAGCTGGTCAAAAGTCTTTCTTCAACTTTTCTCAGAAACAGTTTCATGCGTCCACTGGCTACGAAATACACATCTTTTCAGCAGTGTATGAATCCATCAGATATCATCTCCTTTATTCTACATATATGACTTTCTAGGTGAACATTTTGATGTCAGTATCATCATGTTTGAACTTATAACTTTGTATACATTGATCTATTTTGATCATTTGCTTTATTCATTTACGTGTATGGTACTTCACTTATCATAGAACTGCTTTCAAAAGTAGGGGAAACAGCCATGTTTGTCTCCAATATATAATTTCCTGTTTCTCTTGATCATTCCCTCAGTCATAGAAATGCTGAGCTTTGTCAACAATTTCATCTGTAGCTATACTGTTAAAGCTTAATAAATAACTACTTTTAAAAGTATATATGTGAAACATCATCCTTTTAAAGCATAAAAGAAGCAAACCTACAGTTCATGAAACAGTGGTTTACCTTCCACAGTTTCTCTAGGGTTACACTGGAAGTGCTTGATGGAGCCAAATTTAATATCCAATACTCATGGGGACTACTTAGCTACCAAAACTGCAGGAGCCAAAGTTAATATTCAATTCTCCTATGGACTACTTGGCTACTAAAACTGAAAATTAACATGCCTTTTTTCTAAATTTATTTTGGGAACTTACAACAGCTTTCCTAATACATCAATTTATGCACAACTCTGATATTGTCTTGATAGTAGTTCCTTATAAACCATTCCGTGGGCTTCCATACAGCATCCAGACCACCTGAATGGGTCATGGAAATAGAAATCCAGTGGACCAGAATGCAAGAACTGGATCACATCTACAACAGGGAAAAAGAAAAGTGGACCCTTTTTGAGGCCAGAAAAATATACTTTTTTTCTTGCAAAGAGCGTCATTGATGAACCCCCAGTCCTAAGCCTGAAGAAGAGAAGGCTGCGTGGAGACCCCATAGCAGCCTTCCAGTGTCTGAAGGGGGTCTATAGGGATGCTGGGGATGGACTATTTGTTAGGGACTGTAGTGATAGGACAAGGGGTAATGGGTTCAAATGTAAACAGGGGAAGTTTAGTCTGTATATAAGGAAGAAATTCTTTACTGTTAGGGTGGTGAGGCACTGGAATGGGTTGCCCAGGGAAGTTGTGAATGCTCCATCGCTGGAGGTGTTCAAGGCCAGGTTGGCCAGAGGCTTGGGTGGCATGGTTTAGTGTGAGGTCTCCCTGCCCATGGCAGGGGGGTTGGACTAGGTGATCTTAAGGTCCTTGCCAACCCTAACTATTCTATGATTCTATGATTTTTTTCTGAGTGTTTTGTTCTTAAGCAAAGAGGAACAGGAGATTGTTGTTAGGTCATTCTGGATTAACTGTTATGTGTTAGGTATTCTGGCTCTTTTTCCAGAATGTTCAAAAAATTGCTAAAATTTTAACTACTTTCATCTCCCCCTCCCATCAGACTAGACGGTAGCTTAGGCAGATCTATGAATACAGTGTCTGAGCCTCTTTGGGCCTTTAAACTGCCTTTCTGAAGTGCTATGATAAAAATGGCAAGGAATTTGTAGACAGAAGGCAAGTCACAGGAAAAGGCAATGTCGTGCTACTATGCAGCAGGAATAGATACATAATTTCCATACTCTGAACCTCAGAATTGTTAATGAACATTTCAAGAGCGTGTTACCTACTTAATGACTCTATAAATCACACCTTCCATTCCACTTCTACAGCAATTGCTGCAGGTTTGGGTATTAAGAAAGTGAGCATGTGGAAGTGAGCATACCTGTCATAATGAGAAAAAAAAATCCCAAACCAACAGTATTTGTCTAAATTAAAGGAGCTTTGAAGATAGCTGTATGATGTATGCTGCTGGAGAAGAAACCATAATAACAATGTCAATATTAACAATAGGAAGAATAATGGTAATAATAGCAATGATTATATGCAAGTGCTATTCAGAACTCAAAACTTTTTTCTTCTTGCTGTGCTTCTTTTGCTACTTTTATTTTCCTTTAAAAGAGTGTTTCCAGAATGACATTTTCATATCAGTATGTCTGCTTACTTTTTGCAATATTTGATGATATTTTAATTTCATATGAAACCATGTAAATATTAGTCTTCATTCTGTTACCTTTTTGTGTGCATATGTTATTCTAAATCTACTTTTTTGGCTGAAGGAGGAGGGAAGGAGAAAGTACAAAAATGCCTGGAGCTAGTAAGTGGGGGAGTTAGGATGGAATCAAACATGGCAGCTTAAGTTTGTTGCTGCTGTGCGTATAAAGTAAAATGGTCAATGTTATTCAGTAAGGAGACTTGCATAAAATAATTTAATGAACCCTAAGGAGGCCTGTCAAACTGTCATATACTCACAAGCAAGGCAGTCACTGGGTAAAGCTGCCAGTCAGGATGTGACATTCTGAAATCCTTCAAAAAGTGTTAAGCATGCAAAACTCTGCTTGTAATAAACCTGGCACAGTAAGATAAACCAGCCTGCCACAGCCTCAGGATTCTTTTGCAAATGACACTGCAATATGACTTCGTACCCTTACATTTGGAAGTTCATTTTTTTATTTGTTCAGGGAATAATCAAAAACATGCTTTACTCTCCCCTGCAGCAAGCATGCTTATTTTCCAATTTGTAAATAAGCAAATATTGGCTTTCAGTGGACTCTGGTACGTATTGACCAGTCTGTGTAAAACAACTTTACAGGTAATTTAAGGCTGTGGTAATTTACATCAGGTAAAGATTTACTTGACACTTTTGTTTCCTTTTCTGGACAAACAAATGTGATAGCATTAACAGCTGTATAAAACAGCTTCACCATTGGTGCTGGATGCTTTGTTTTATCAAGCCAAGTCCTCACTGGAATTAGGGTCACTTGTACAAATTACCTTAAACATAGAACTAGTAATGATCAGAAAATGGTAATAAAGTAGCATATTAACACTGTCATTTCTAAAGTGCTTATTACCAATCTTATCTTTGTGCCAACTATGCAATTTAGAATTATTAAACGTATTCAAAAACTACTGCTCCTGGTTCTTCTTAAAGTTATACAAATCTACTAAGTAGGTTTTGGGTTTTTTCCTTTTTCATCTTCCACATTTGCTTTCTTTTTTTCCTTCTTTATTTTGCCTACCTTCTTTTTCTCTTCACTTTCTCTTCATTTTCTTTTTCCTTCTTCTTTCCTCTTCTTTCTTTTTTCTTCTCTTCCTTATCTCTTTCCTTCCTCTTTTCCTTTTTTCCTTCTTTCCCCCCTTTTTTTCTCTTCCTTTCTATCCGTTTCTTTTTCTTTCTTTGTTCTTTATTCTTCTCCATATGTCCCCTTTTTTTTTTTCTAATTTTTTCCATTTCTTTCTCTTGCCCTAGCTCTTCTTTCTAATTTGCTAGATTTGTTAATCTGACAAGGTCCTAAAAGAAATGTGGGGTACATTATGTTCTGGGAAATAAAAAAAACAAAACAAAAAACAAACAAACAAACAACAACAACAACAAAAAACAACAACCCAAAAAAAACAAAACCAACCTTTCCAATTAAAGCGTTCTTTTAAATAATACATTTAAATAAGGATTTTGTAGGAGACAGAATTCCTTTGGATATTTGAAGAAAGCCAAAGGTCAATCCATACCAACACACTTTGTATCAGATGACTTTAAACATCTAAAAGATAAAGGATCAGTGTTCAAGTCAGAACATGATGTCTTTTTCATAGTTACTGAGAAAATAGCATCTAAAGAGCTTCAGACAAGTCACCCTAATCAAATTGTCTAAAATAGTTAAAAGAATCATCTCTGTAAGATGTCTCTTCATCTCCACTGTGTATGAAAAAGGCTTGGATACATAGTGCAGTTTCAACTGTGCCTATATATAGTGTAGATTTTAAACACCTATTGTAATTCCTTTGTGTTCAATGGGTTAGGACAGTAATTAAATCCTTGTTCCTTCCTCATCCTCATGCAGACACTTCCTTACTCTGTTTGTATAAAAAAGCGTTGAACTGATTTTCTTCAGTCCTAGCTTCTCATAATTTGGGATGGCTTTAGATTTGAGTTATCCCTTGTTAAGCTGTATAATTTAATCAGTCATTGGCATTTAATTAATGAAAATGTATAGCACCCTTTGCATAAAACCCTCAACAGTCTCTGATTAGCGGATTTGTTCTTTTCTGCACATAAGGGTAGACATAGTACTTCAAGCATAAAGAATAGTTTGAAAATACTGACAGCCACAATTTTTAGTAAAGAGTTTGAGTTAATACTCAGAGTCCAAATTTGTTGTGCCCATCTTCACAAATTCATGTTCGAGGAACCCAGTTATTAAAGGTCACTTGCAAAAATCTGTACCCCAGTGACTGCACAATATGATAGCAGAACTGTGTCAAAGAGAGATTAGAATCCAGATCTCTTATCTATCAGAAAATCGGAGTATTCATTTACAGGTCACATAACACAAAATGTATTTGCTTTCAGATCTTGCTAAGTGAACCCCTTAGAGATGAGTTGAATCAATAAACACATTCATATCAAATAGTCTGTGCAGTTTTCTATGATATTTACATAGGTATTTCATCCTAAACCCACATATAGCAGAGTGAAGACCTTCATATGACAGTTCTAATAAAGTATCAGTGCAATGGCAGGCAAATAGATTGACGACTATTTAGTTCCTGCCTATTACTACATAATTGAACATTTTGGGAAATGAAAGGTGAAAATGAACTAGTGCTAGTAGTCAATATTGCCATCCATGATGTAATGTTTATTACTGAATGAGAAAAGTGATCACAATCAGTCCTCTCTTATCATACTTTCTGAAAATATTTTGGCCTTCTAATGTTGATGTTTACCATATCACCTAAAAAAGACAATAAATCCTTTTCTGAAACTCTGCACCTTTAGAAATGTGGCTATTTCTATATTAGCAATGTTTCAAGGTAAGCTGTTTGCATTCTTTTGCAATTAAAATGTGTGGTTTAGTTCTTAGTCATCTCCCTATGGGGCTTTAAAGACTATCATCACTATAAATCCACGTTTCCTAGCCAATAAACAAGAACTGTATTGTTATCTTGCTGAAATAATCACTTTTAGAGAATGGGATTTCAGTTTGTTGTAACTCTTTTAGCCTGTAGTTTTTTTTCCTCAGTCATCATAACTGCAACTTAAGTTTACTTAGAGTAGTTGTTCATGCACACGTATTTTTCTAGTCCGATCCATTTCCACACCATTTTTCACCAACATTCAAGCTTAGCTAGTACGAAACAATGAAAAAGATGTTATTTTAAGCGCTGGTGAGTTTTCTATTACAGCCTTCATTAAAATAGAATTAAAAATAAATAGCATTATACATATATGTGACAGTCTGTTCAAAGCTTTATAATTATATTTTAAAACACTCAAACTGGAGATTCTTTTTTTCTTAGCTATCATTAGTTGCCCGAATTTTTAGGGTATGTTAGTGTCTGACCTCTTCAGTGACCTATTTCTCTAGTTAAATCTGAACATTACAGTGGGACATCTTGGTAAACTCAAGGTATAATCTGGCACTACAGAACAGTTATGAAGAAGCAAAAATCAACTACCTGAACAAACACCATTCTCTGCTATAATATGATGGTCTGCTTGGTAAGTTGTCTTTGTAGCCTGCTTTTTGGTCAAGTTCCAAAAAATTACAACACTGAAATAAAAATACAACTCATATTTCTTTTAAGCTTAGATAATGAATTGACTTGAGTTGTCACTTAGAATCAAAATTCTGTAACATACACTCAATATGTTTGTTTAGTTTGTGTGTGGTTGTGATACTAAACAGCCTAAAAATCTGATTACTTTGTTTTTCCCCAAGCAGAAGGAAAAGTACCCTGATGAGGGTAGGCTTCTACCCTACAGACATTGAAAGGAGTTTGCCTCTAATCTCAACAGCTGCAGAATTGGCCTCTAAAATTAAGTTCCGAACATGAAGCAGGAACTTGATAGACTCTGGAAAATGTCTATGAAACAATATGCACATAAAATGTCAGCCTTATTGTGCAAAATGTACACGAAACATGGTTAATGAAACCAGAGAAACATGCCAATGGCAATTCTATATTTTTGCAAGCATGTTTTTTTTTCACAGGTGAAGGCAGAACATTAAGTATTTAGATCAAAATAATTCTGTTTAGTCCCTACTCATACAGACTAAAAGACATTAAGAGAGGATATGTTTTGGTTTTTTTCATTAAAATTTCCATTAAAAGCTGCTGCTTATCTCCTTTTTTACCTTTTATCACAATTCTTTATCTACATATTTCTTATTTTTCTCTCTCTTAGCATTTTTTTTTGTATGTTTCTTTCATCAGACTCCCTCCATGCTCCCCCAGCCTGCACTATCTCATCTCTCTTTCACTCTCTTTGTCTTTTTGTGAAACTCCATATAGCAAATGAGTTAGTTTTCACCTAGCCTGAACCTAGCTAAAACCCTTGTATGTCACAGATGCAGTCTACTGCACTGAGAAAATGACAAACTAAATTTTTTGAAGGTAGGAGTGCAAAAAAGGCTTTTAAGTCATTATTTAGGAAGCTAAAAACCAACAAATTTCAAATGATTCAGCATGACTGCAACAGGCTTTCAGCACTGTGCCTACATACGCAATTTGCTAGAAAATTAAGACTCTTTTTTTGAAGACGTATTTATTCAGTTGTTGGGTTACACCAACTAATATTTTCTCATAATTCTTCATTTCATAGAATCATAGAATAGTTAGGGTTGGAAAGGACCTTAAGATCATCTAGTTCCAAGCCCCCTGCCAAGGGCAGGGAGACCTCCCACTAAATCTTGTCACCCAAGGCTCTGTCCAATCCAGCCTTGAGCACCACCACAGATGGAGCATTCACAACTTCCCTGGGCAACCCATTCCAGTGCCTCACCACCCTTACAATAAAGAATTTCTTCCTCATAGCCAATCTAAACTTCCCCTCTTTAAGCTTGAACTCCTTACCCCTTGTCCTATCACTACAGTCCCTAATGAAGAGTCCCTTCCCAGCATCCCTATAGGCCCTCTTCAGATACTGGAAGGCTGCTAGGAGGTCTCCATGCAGCCTTCTCTTCTCCAGGCTCAACATCCTGAACTTCCTCAGCCTCTCTTCATACGGGAGGTGCTCCAGTCCCCTGATCACCCTTGTGGCCCTCCTCTGGACTTGTTCCAACACTTCCATGTCCTTTTTCTGTTGAGGACACCAGAACTGCACACAATACTCCAAGTGAGGTCTCACGAGAGCAGAGTAGAGGGGCAGGATCACCTCCTTCGACCTGCTGGTCACACTCCTTTTGATGCAGCCTAGGAGACGGTTGGCTTTCTGGGCTGCAAGTGCACACTGCTGGCTCATGTTCATTTTCTCATCAACCAACACCCCCAAGTCCTTCTCCTTAGGGCTGCTCTGAATCTCTTCCCTGCCCAACCTGGAGCTGTGCCTGGGATTGCTCTGACCCAGGGGTAGGACCTTGCACTTGTCATGGTTAACCTTCATCAGGTTGGCATCAGCCCACCTCACAAGCATGTCAAGGTCCTTCTGAATGGCATTCCTTCCCTCCAGCATATCAACTGAACCACACAGCTTGGTGTCATCAGCAAACTTTCTGGGGGTGCACTGAATCCCACTGTCCATGTCACTGACAAAGATGTTGAACAAGACTGGTCCCAACACAGATCTCTGAGGGACACCACTTGTTACCGGTCTCCAGCTGGACATTGAGCCATTGAGCACACCTCTGTGTGCGGCCATCCAGCCAGTTCTTTATCCACTATTTCCACTATTTTCTGGAAACCAAATTGCTGTTTTGAAAAAAAGAAAAAAAAGTACTTTGAACTTTTATGTTACTTTCAGTTTCTAAACACAAAGTTATTGCAAACTGATTATTTTGCTGACATTCATTCTTTAACTATTCAAAACATCTTATAGGTGTACAGACTTCATTTTGTGAGGCGAAAATCTTGGAGTTCAATAAGAAGACCTGGAATTAAAGTGATGATACTTTCAGCTCTCTCTTGTAATTGTTACTCCTCGGAAATTTATAACTTTATAGACTTTCAGGATTTCTGAGAACTTTTGTGTAGAGATATGGAAACAGTGTTGCTATTTAGATGTTTCCATAAAGGAGGAATCTTTTCTGTGGAAAGACAGAAAGAGGTAGATGACTTCATACCTATGTACATACCAGCCAGTAGATGTGATATCCATGGAAAAAAAAAAGAACAAAAAAAAACAAACAAACAAACAAACAAAACAAAACAGAAAACAAAAAAAGTTGCACC
Organism: Myiopsitta monachus; assembly: GCA_017639245.1. Classification (NCBI taxonomy): domain Eukaryota; kingdom Metazoa; phylum Chordata; class Aves; order Psittaciformes; family Psittacidae; genus Myiopsitta; species Myiopsitta monachus. The sequence goes on from CM029918.1 coordinate 6,657,996, forward strand.
ATTTTGAAAATAGTTCTCCTCTAGAACTAGATAAATGTGGTGTGTTTTAGAGATGACAGATTGATGAAAACCTGTGACAGAAATGTAAAAATAATGAATTAACTTTTAAACAAACAGCAGAAACCTTTTATAGGGGATCTCTTAGAAAATGTGAATCCTGTGCTTCTGTAGTCTTACACTTGCATCTATCCCTTATTGCCTCAAAACTCTTTTTGCTAAGGAAACAGGGTGCAGTCAGTACATAACAGCAAGAGAGATTAGAGATTTTGATATGCCAGTGATGAAAATCATGCCTTGCAGTCTATTCAAAATTCCATACACAAATCCCCTTTATTTTTACATGTATGATATAAAAAACCACTCCAAGGCAGAAATTTAATCAATTCAAAAGAAATCTACAAACTAATCAGCTGAATAATGGTTCTTTACTTTCACAGAAGCTTGCAAATATTTATCTCTGAGTTATCTGCAATAAATGCTGACAGAAGCAAGAGCTGACAGTTACAGAAGGCCTTTAAGTTAAACTCTTTATCTAGTATGCACAAGTACATTTTTATACATATATATGCATAAAATAACTCTTAGATTTGGAACAATTTGCACTTTACACGTGGAATGCATAATAAATAATATGGATCACCTTACTAAGAAAAGGAATATTTAAAAATAGATTAGTCTTAGAATTAATGAAATAGCCTAAATAATGAAGAAAAAATAAGAGTGAAAAAGGAAGAGAGAGTTGTAAAGCAAAACAAAAAAAGACAAAAATGTGATGAAAGACATGGGAAATTTACCTCCAGTGTTTTAGTAGCCCATGGTTATCATGCTAGCTTTCAAAGTGTCAATAACCTTTTTTCAAAAGAAATAACCAGGGAGAGCAAGGCGAAGAGATTTTTTTTTTTTTTAAATATTAGCCTAGGGTTTCTCATGGCCTGCAAAGTCTGCCAAAGACATGAAATTTAATTTCCTGTGAGGAATAATTTTTGTCTCCATTTGCTATGAAGGCAAAATTGAAGATGGACGTATCTTAAATGAATAGCAAGGATGGAAAGAGAGAATATTATTTTCAAGAGACTTAATTTAAAACAAGCTAAATTGTGTCTTCCAAACGGAAAGACCTGAACAGGTATGACTGATTTCAGCAGTATTTTTAATAATTAAGATTATGGAAAAAAACAAAACAAAACAAAATTAATTTTCCTTGCCAGATAGGCCCCAAGAGTGTCTGAGCTGTAATTTCTGCAATACTTTAAAAGTATGCTTACTGGGAAACCATCATGGGAGATAGTAACCTTTGCACCTTTCAGGCTGTCTTTGTAGAGAATTCAAAGCTTACAATCTAATAACTGTTTGAATACTTTTGGACAAGAAACAATGACTTTCATCAACCTTGGAGAAGGGAAAATGACCTGCGAGGTCAAATTTATACAAAGTCAAATTTATAAGAACTCTTGATTGTGAATTTTACTGTTATTGAACCATACGAATGATAACAAAATGTGTCCTGAAGAAAGGTAGCTCTTGTCTATGACAGCAAATTTGCTTTCTAAAGCACAAAAAAAACTTAAGACCCAATTTTCACATAGGTAGTGGACACACAAATGAAAATAATCTGGGACAATATTTGTGATAGTATATACTAGGAAATAAACATTGAAGTTAATAATTGCTTTAATTCAAACCAGAAGAATTAAATAAAAATTCTAACGACTGCTTTTTTTTTTTTTTTAAGATTTTTATATGCGCTTCTAATAGACAAGAGATTGGGCAATTTATTCCTTTGATGTACTGAAGGAAGAGAAGTGGAATATCTGAAGCATATAAAATCTAACATCACTTCTTAAAGGTAGAATGGTTTTAACCCACTAATTAGCCCTGCAGCAAGAAGAAAACTTATTCAGCTATGTAGAATATTTTGTATAACCTACTGAAGCATTCTGTCCTCTTGAATTAAAGTACGATTTCCACAAAAACTCAGTAGAAACAGCCACTGTGATCTGAAAACTTACACTGTGGCAGTTCTAAATACAACAATGTCAACCAAACAATGGAAAAAAAAACAAACAACTTCAACATCAGAGCATGATACAAGGCAATAAAAATGCTGCATTTTGAAAAACAGCTTTCATTGAATATTTGCTCGTTTAATCAACATACTGCGAGATAGATTTTCTTTCTCTAGAAGCTGAATCTACATATTTAAGCAAATGACTGTGACTACCTGCCATTTCTTCTCTAAAAACGATTGAACATATGTGCACTATTCTGAAATGTTGTATCTGCTAGCAGAATGCTAAAGACATTTGGCTCAATTTGAAGTTTCCAGGAGGAGAAGAAAAATAATTACTTCTATTTAAACAATAAACACATTTACAAGAATAACATGAAAGTTTCAGAAGTTTCTGGTTACAGATGGGCTAGATCACAAATATCTTCTGCTTTTTTGTATCCATAGGGAACAAAAAGACTATGCATTTTCTCTGATCCTCTATGTTTTACTGTAAACTATGTTAATTAGAGAGAGAAAAGTGTTAGCCACTTAGAGACAAAGGACTTGGGGAAGGAGCATGGAACTTTATGTACCATGAACTGTTATAAATAGGTCAGCAATTAGGGAATACTCCTAAATTCTCAAATCTGGAAAAATCCTCTTTTGGCATTTTTTTACCAAAGAGAAACGGTAGTGCTCCCACACCTTCTCTTGGTTGGCAAAGAAACATAACAGCATAGGTAAAATGCAGAAAGCATTCAAACCCATAGTATGACTTAGTACAAAAGAAGTGTTGCATTTTTAAAATAGAAGATTTTCTTTCTCTAGAAGATGAACCTACACATTTAAACATGGCATGTCATTCAAGATCTGGCTAGGTTCTCTTTGTGAATGGTCGAGAAACTCAATATGGGCTGTGAAATCTAGAACTGGAATTCAGAAGAAAGCAATGATATGTAAGACAGAAAAGTATTTGAATAGCTTCTTCTCTAATCATATAAAGTCCATTCCTTTCTGTGACTGGAGAGACATTTTTCAGCTCCTATCTTTCTGTAACTAGAAATTCTTGGAGGTGCCACTAAATCAGGTATTAGTTTTTACTGAGTTCAAGTATCACCAGGCTCAAATATGCAAACACCATGATGCTGTAATAATTTTTCCCTTCTTTGAATTCATTTCAGAAAACAAAATGTCCTCGGTTCTTCTCAAAGCATGTTTTTCTCAAAAGACAAGTTTAGTGCTTAGCACCTTTATCTGCAAAATATTATAAGGAATGATCAATATATATTTTCAAGTTACAAAAAATATTTTAGTTTCAATTAGAAATGCATTTTTTTCTAACAATTTCTGCAAGCTTAGTAAGATATGAAGCAATGAATAAAAAAAAATATATCTGTTTAATGTTAATATCTGCAAAAGTGAACATAAATAAATAATATTTTAACATGTCCTATGAACTGTGTGAACCTGCTTGTTTTCCTAACACTGAAGCCTTTTTTCTTTACCAGTTATTAAGGTGTCTTCATGACACTAGGGTATTTTATGGAACTATTTCTGACATACATCATAATTCAATCTCAGTATGGGTGCTGCAGCTTGGCCTCAATTTAAGGAATTCATGGTCTGCCATATTCTGTTACGATAGATAGTGAAAAAACACATGTAAGAAAGAGTGATAGGGAGCAAATTTTGACTGGTTTTGTTAAGTTGTTTTCTCAAATAGTCCTCGGCTTTAAGATAACCGACCTTTGTTCTTTCTTTTCTTATATGACATTCATGTGGTTTAAACTTCAAAATTATCTCTTAAGTAGTTTGAGTGTGTCTTTTAATGTTTCTTTCTAATAAGAAAATTCACATAGTTTTCCATCTTAGAGTCTAATCTCGTGTGGAAATCAAGCCACAGACATATTTGGGAATCTCATGTTCTCAGATGTGCATTCCAGATTTTTACACTTTGACACTCAAAACAATAGTACTGACACTAATTCTGACTGATTTTTTATAGGAATAGGACTGAGATTATTTCAGTGTAAGGTGGGACTGGTGGGACAGAAACAGTTCTATGAATCGCTCCCATCCTTGGCTTCTGAGCCTGTCAAAGGCAGCGCTATCAGCATGTACTACATTTAAATTGGCAGAGACATGAAAAGGCGTGTTTGCTGATCAGATATGACCTTATCAAGCACAGAATCACGTGTAATTGCAGCTAAAGCATTGTCTCAGTAGGTTTTAAACTTCTATCAGTAATACAGTAATGAGCAAAACACAAGCACTCTTATGGATTTAAGCACTAACAAATTGAGAAGAAACATCAGTCTTTAATCTCCTGTGTATAAACTCTGGTATATAGATTTTTCTCACAAGCATTTAATGAGCGATACATATTAAGCTTAATTTAAGTAACCATTGTAACTGACAGAAGTTGATATTTATACCACATTTAAAACAAATAGCTTTATTCTCACTGACTATATTCATATCTCAATATTTGGGATGTTTCTATAAATCTTAATTAAAACTTTTCTAATAAAAAAAATTTAACAGCAGAAGCAAGACATCTGGAAATCCAATATTTCTGAAAAGAAGCAAGATGATCTTAAGACAAAAGGAACAAGAAGCATCTTATTTCAACACTTTATAAGTACTTAGGTTCTTCTCCCTTTTAACTCTGCTCAGAAATAAATCTCATAGAAAATAAGTACTTGTAGAAAACAGTATCCTTCTATAAAAACAATGTTTGTAAACACCAATTTTTTACTTATTTGATGTCTAAATTTTTACTTAAATATCTAAATTATATGATAAACATGTTCACTTTGAAGACCTTTTATAAAAACTATGATTTTAGAAAGGAATTAGGTTGACTGTATTCAATCTACTTACAAGCTTGAATGTGCCAGACAGATATATTTGTCATTTTGTTTCTATACTTTTTTTTCCTGAGAAGATCTAAGCACATTTGGGAGAAGTATTCTACTTTTCTTACAGTTCAGAAACAGAAATTTTGGTGCTGGACTTAGGTGGTTTTGTTGGAGGAGCTCGACTTTCTGAAGCAATTGCACTTCTTTGCGGTACAAGTAGAGGTGAGATTTGCTACAAAATATTACAGATTCTTCTTCTTTTTTTTTTTAAATTATTTTAAAAGGTAAGAAGAAAGAAAGAGAGCTGGATGGAGGAGCATGCAATTATGTGCTTGGAAGTCCTAAAATCCTATATGATTCAGGTGCCGTAAACTCAGTCGTCCAAAATAAATACACAGGTGATGTGTTTAAAATTTTCAAATGGAAAAGGTTACATGAGTAGATGATTTTTGTTATTGTTGTTGCTGTTATATTTGGTATGTTATGCTTTTACCATTGGTAACAATGAAAGTATTAAATTTCATATTTCAAAATATCTTTCTATTATTAAAGATGTCCCATTATGAAATATTTGGAATTGTAATTCTTATATTCTGCATGATATATTCAGGTACATGTTCCAGGCCTTTTCAGGAACATGTAGAATTAATATAGATAAGTCGCCTTGCATCACTTTATCAATTATTCAATTGCACCCTCTGTCTTAGTTTTCTTTTTTTCATAAAGACCAGATCAATAGGAAGGTTGGTAGGCAAGAATTGTAACTTCTGCAAACCTGACTTCTGAAACATGACTCGAACTAAGAATTTATACATATTATCATAGTGTTATCATAGTTGACACTGACAAAAGCCTTTCGTTCAGTTCTGAAAATATTGAAAAAGCTGTGCAAAACAGTGAAATACAGGTTGAAAGATTCCTAGTTTTATTTTTCCTCATCAGTATCTAATCTGTAGAGATGGCAAAGTGTAAAAAAGACTTGGAGTTTTAAATGATAAAGTATAACTATATTGGAAATTTTCAAATTTTCAGCCTTTTCTTCCTGGATCCTGCCTAAGGTGTCTATATTTTACTCGTGTGGAATATTTTGACATAACCTAACTGAATGTTCAGACTTAATTAGAAAAGAAATATATTGTTAATTGAAAAACTGGTTTTAAATTCTAACAAAAAAGAAAATACTAGACTGCATTGAAATAGTTAAAGTCATGAAGTTTTAATCTTTTAAAAGTTGATAAAAACTAATTATTTCCAAATTAAGATTTTTTTTTTTTGGTGATTCGGTACTAAAAGGACACAATAAAAATGCAAATCCAGCCAAAATCACACTTTATTCAGATGATATATTTTAAAATTATAAACACAGCACATATGACATATGGTAGCTTCAAACTCCACTGTTTTCATTTTTCTTGTTTCACAGTACTTTTGATTAAAAAGACTTAGCTAGGCAGTAAGAAAATCAGTTTTTAAACTGTGAGATCACAAAGTCCAATCGAAGTGTAAAGTAGACTGAAAGATACTGCATGTATCTCTACTTTGCCTTCAAAGTTCTCCTACTAAACACATAGCTGTGAAGGGCTGCGCGCAGTGCTGGAAATAACACAATAAAGAATGCTGAGGCAATTTCATTTGAATGACTTGAACTGAGACATGTGGAAGTGAAATTACAGCAAAAACACAACACTGAAAAACACAATTAATAGAATGTAACTTGCTAATTAACTCTTCTGGGCTCTTAGTTGCAGGGAGGCAGCAGTGGAATTTGAATTTGAGGAAAGGTTCCTCTAAGGAGAAATGATATGCTCTGGGGCAGGAAAGAGATGCAAGGTGAAGTATTTTTCAATAGTAGACTGGTTATTGCACAGAATACACAGTTCTTTGTGCCACAGAAAATACAAATCACACATGAAGCTCATTTATTTAGACCTTCACCATGACACACATTCAGTTTCTAGTGAAGTAAAGCAAATGCTATATTTTCCTAAATTTAAACTATATTTTTGATCATTCCTATTTTTTTGTTTATTCTTTATGCAACATTTTATCCCCACTCCTACTAATCATCACCTAGTGGTGTACAGAGTGCATACTATTAAGATGTGTCAGGACATTCTCATCCAGGATTGCTCAAACTAGAATATCAGATAGGCAATGTACACTCAAGACTTTTGAGATAGAAGCAATAACTGTTAAAACTTGGTAATCATATAGCTGTCAATCCAGAGCTGTCTTTTGAGTGCATAATGGAACAAAAACTGTTTCAAGCAGATGTACGCATCCCAACAAATCAAATTGGTGATATTCCCTGTGTGTTTTCATATTAAAGAAACAAAGGTATTACTGTTCTGGTATCAGCTTCTGTGAATAGCCAGGAAGATTACACCTGTCTATCACCTCTCTTCTTGCTGGCTAGGCCGCAAATCAGCCATGGATTTTACAAAGATCAAAAGAGGTCGACAACAGGCAGTTCAGCATTTACTACTTTAAGTCCAGGATTTCACTGTGATTTTTTTGCCAGGACTTCTAGAAATAGCTTCTGTTATGGGTTCGGCTTCCCCCACCCCCCCCCACCCCCCCCACCCCCCCCGCAGAGTCTCATGTTACGCCGGGAAAGAGAGAAAAGCTGGGGGAGACGAGACAGGGCGCCTGACCCGGGCTGACCAATGAGGTTATTCCATACCACAGCACGTCATGCCCAGGAGGTAGGATTCGGGGTGGGGAGGGGCTGTCGCTCGCTCGTGCCACGCGGTCTCTGGGGCCACGCGGTCCCTGGAGCGGCGCGGTCCCTGGGGCGGCGCGCGGTCTCTCGGCTCAGTCGGGCGGCGAAACGGTTGTATCCTCTCCCTTTGTATTTACTTTGTCATCATTATTGTTATTGGTGGTGGCAGTAGTGATTTGTATTGTATCTTAGTTACTGGACTGTTCTTATCTCAACCCGTGGGAGTTACATTTTCTTTGGTTCCTCTCCCCATTTCCCCCCATCGGAGTGGGGGGGTGGGGGGTGGGCGGAAAAAGGAGGGAGAAGGGAAATTTACGGTTTAAACCATGACAGTTTTGGCGCCCAACGTGGGGCACTTAAGGGTTGAGATAAAGACAAAATAGCCACTCGTCACAATGATGATTTATTGGCTCTCAAAGTTGTTGCTCTGGTTCTCACAGGTTCAGTGTATGATACTTTACTTACAGCCGGTTCTTCTTATCTTAATGTTTTTCAGCTCTGGGTTTTGGGTTAAGATTCTTGTTATATTATACTGTATTGCACGGATTGTTAATACAATAGACTTAGTGATCATGAAACTGACCAGGTTTGTGTTTCCAGTGTGGCCACCAACTCTATACTTTGGGAGGTATATAATGGAAGTTCTTAGCAATTACACGTCTCTTTTCACCTCCTCGGGTGGTCAGCCTGTGAAGGAGACATTCTTTTGTGCTCCCAGCGCCCCCACCAGGCCGTTTACAACACCATTTGAGAATTCTGAAGGTTTTGAATGGCCTTTAGATACCTTTGAGATCTGCCTGCTGGTGGTGACGGGAATTATCATGTTGGCACACATACTGAATATGTTTTACTCACAACTGTTTAGTCTGGTCTGGAGAGTTAAGCAGAGTGGGGTGTGGGCCATATCTGGGGTTAGACCACAATCTAGGATGGCCGAGAGATTTTCCCCAAGGCTGGACAGTCATGAGTGGCAGGGTGTGTGGGATAGTATGGGCAAGTATGTAGGCCAGTGGGCCCCTCCAGTGCTTTGGAACTTCACCAATGAACAAATGCAAAACCCAGAAAAATTAGTAAAACATTTAAAGGAGGTGTGTGATCATTCTGGTCACACCAGAGATGGACAAATCATGGCAACGTGCTGGGGCTTGGCTTATGCTTACAGAGCTCTGTTTAACACTGTCCAGCATCTTCAAAAGGAAAAAAACATCTCTGGATCTGAGGGCGGAGTAATGGACAGCACAATTAATCCAGCTCCAAGTACAGCAGCTACATCACCACCAGCAACAGGTACAGCCACGACTCAAACCCCAGTGACGAGTATGGCAGCTACCCAAACCACAGTAACAATCACTGCAGCTACACCAGAGGACCAACTCATACCAAAATCAGTTGCCCCTGTACGCAAGAGGAAAAACAAAGAAGAGGCAGGAAAGATGAACCAAGACAAAGAAACGTCACCACCTGGGACAGCATCTGTCCAGGAGTTATTACCACATGATGAAGAAGAAGAAGAAAAGGAAGAGGTGACTTCTCGATCTCGGACCTCAACTGAGCTATGGAATATGCAAAAAGACTTTACCCATCAGCCAGGGGAGCACATCATCACCTGGCTGCTCCAATGCTGGGACAATGGGGCCAACGGTCATGAACTAGAAGGTAGTGAAGCCAAACAGCTGGGATCACTTGCCAGGGAAGGGGGAATTGACAAAGCAATTGCAAGACAGAAAAAGTCCCTCAGCCTTTGGAAACAGCTCTTGGCAGCTGTGAAAGATAGGTTTCCATACAAGGAGGATGTTATGAGTCATTCAGCCAAGTGGACTACTCTAGAGAAAGGCATCCAGTCTCTGAGAGAATCAGCCATTGTAGAGATGATCTATATCACCAAGCCGAATGTTGGGGATATACCCATAGATCCAGAAGAAGTTGAATGTACACGACCCATGTGGCAGAAATTTACACGAAATGCACCCCAATCATATGCCCATTCATTGGCAGGAATAACCTGGAGTGACATAAGACCACCAACAGTGGATGAAATGATTCATAAACTCTGAGAGTTTGAAGATAATATCACCCCTTCCATCATCTCAGCTGTGGAAAAACTGTCCCAGAACCTCCAACAATTGAGAGACGATCTATCCATCTCCTCACGTGTACCAACACACGTCTCAGCTATTAACAGAAGGCGTCCTACTGTTCGAGAGAGAAGATATAGAAGGTATACACCACGGGCCACCCTATGGTTTTACCTGCAGGATCATGGAGAAGGTATGATGGAGTGGGATGGAAAGCCTACTTCAGTTTTGGAGGAGCAGGTGCGAGAACTGAAAAAGAGAGCAAAGGTCAAGTCTGATCACCCCATGAAGGGTGTGGCTTCAGTCTCTGGTGAGCAGGTTCCCAGACGGAGTGGAAGAGACGTTTTTACCTCAGCTCCTGTGATGAAGAAGAATAATCCATCTCTACAAGAAGTGAGTGATCAATGTGATGACTACTAGAGGGGCCCCGCGTCCAGCCAGGTGGAGGTAGGGGACAACTGGATTTACTGGACTGTATGGATCAGATGGCCTGGCACATCAGTCCCACAGAAGTATAAGGCTCTAGTAGATACCGGTGCACAGTGTACTCTGATGCCATCAAGCTGCCAAGGGGTGGAACCTATTTCTATTTCTGGAGTGACAGGAGGATCCCAAGAGTTGACTGTACTGGAGGCTGAAATCAGCCTGACTGGGAGGGAATGGCAAAAGCACCCCATTGTGACTGGTCCAGAGGCTCCATGTATCCTTGGCATAGATTACCTCAGGAGAGGGTACTTCAAAGACCCAAAAGGGTACCGATGGGCTTTCGGTATTGCTGCTTTGGAGACAGAGGAAGTGGAGCAGCTGTCCACCTTGCCTGGTCTCTCAGAGGATCCTTCTGCTGTGGGGTTGCTGAAGGTCGAAGAACAACAAGTGCCAGTCGCGACCGCAACAGTGCACCGGCGGCAATATCGCACCAACCGAGACTCCCTGATCCCCATCCATAAGCTGATCCGTAGATTAGAGAGTCAAGGAGTGATCAGTAGGATCCGCTCATCCTTTAATAGCCCCATATGGCCAGTGCGAAAGTCTAATGGAGAATGGAGACTAACAGTAGACTATGGTGGCCTGAATGAAGTTACCCCATCCTTGAGTGCTGCCATAACAGACATGCTAGAGCTTCAGTATGAACTGGAGTCAAAGGCAGCCAAGTGGTATGCCACGATTGACATTGCCAATGCCTTTTTCTCAACTCCTCTGGCATCAGAGTGCAGGCCACAGTTTGCTTTTACTTGGAGGGGCGTTCAGTAGACTTGGAACCGACTGCCCCAGGGGTGGAAACACAGCCCTACCATCTGCCATGGACTGATCCAGACTGCGCTGGAACAGGGGCAAGCTCCAGAACACCTGCAATTGATGACATCATTGTGTGGGGTGATACAGCAGAAGAAGTCTTTGAGAAAGGGAAGAAAATAACCCAAATCCTGCTGACAGCCGGTTTTGCCATAAAACGGAGTAAGGTCAAGGGACCTGCACAGGAGATTCAATTTTTGGGAATAAAATGGCAAGATGGACGCCGCCAGATCCCCACAGATGTGATCAAGAAGATAACAGCAATGTCGCCACCAACTAATAAGAAAGAAACACAAGCTTTCTTAGGTGCTGTGGGGTTCTGGAGAATGCACATTCCGAATTACAGCTTGATTGTAAGCCCTCTCTATTATGTGACCCAGAAGAAAAATGATTTTAAATGGGGCCCTGAGCAACAACAAGCCTTTGAGCAAATTAAACGTGAGATAGTTCGTGCAGTAGCCCTCGGACCAGTCCGGACTGGGCCAGATGTTAAAAATGTACTGTACACCGCAGCTGGGGAGAACGGTCTTACTTGGAGCCTCTGGCAGAAAGCTCCAGGGGAAACTCAAGGTCGACCCCTCAGCTTTTGGAGTCGGGGATACAAAGGATCTGAGGCCAGCTACACCCCAACTGAAAAAGAGATATTGGCTGCCTATGAAGGAGTTCGAGCTGCTTCGGAAGTGATTGTCACTGAAGCACAGCTCCTCCTGGCACCCCGGTTGCCCGTGCTGGGCTGGATGTTCAAAGGCAGGGTCTCCTCTACACATTATGCAACTGATGCTACATGGAGTAAGTGGGCCTCATTAATTACACAACGAGCTCGATTAGGGAATCCCAGTCGCCCGGGAATTCTAGAAGTCATCATGGACTGGCCAGAGGGCAAAGATTCTGGAAGGTCACCAGAGGAGGAAGGAGTGATGCATGCTGAAGAGGCCCCACCATATAATGAACTGTCAGAAAGTGAAAAGCAACATGCCTTGTTTACTGATGGGTCTTGTCGCATTGTGGGAAAGCACCGTAGATGGAAGGCAGCAATATGGAGTCCTCAACAACAAGTTGCAGAAACTTCTGAAGGGGAGGGTGAATCGAGTCAGTCTGCTGAGGTGAAAGCCATCCAGCTGGCCTTGGACATTGCTGAACGAGAAAAGTGGCCAGTACTTTATCTTTATACTGACTCCTGGATGGTGGCTAATGCCCTGTGGGGGTGGTTGCAGCAATGGAAGCAGCGCAACTGGCAACACAGAGGTAAACCCATCTGGGCTGCTGCACTGTGGCAAGATATGGCTGCCCGGGTGCAGAACCTGGTGGTGAAGGTATGCCACGTAGGTGATCATGTACCCAAGAGTTGCGCTACTGAGGAACACCAGAACAACCAGCAAGTGGATCAAGCTGCTAAAATTGAAGTGGCTCAGATGGACTTAGATTGGCAGCATAAGGGTGAATTATTTTTGAGCCGGTGGGCCCACGACACTTCAGGCCATCAGGGCAGAGATGCAACATACAGATGGGCTCGTGATCCAGGGGTGGACTTAACAATGGATACTATTGCCCAGGTTATTCATGACTGTGAAACATGTGCTGCAATTAAGCAGGCTAAACTGTTAAAGCCTCTTTGGTATGGAGGACAATGGCTGAAGTACAAATATGGGGAGGCCTGGCAGATTGATTATATTACACTCCCACCAACCCGCCAAGGCAAGCGTCATGTGCGTACCATGGTGGAAGCAACCACCGGATGGTTGGAAACATACGCTGTGCCCCACGCCACTGCCCAGAACACTATCCTGGGTCTTGAGAAACAGATTTTGTGACGACACGGCACACCAGAGAGAATTGAGTCAGACAATGGGACTCATTTCCGGAACAACCTGATAGATACTTGGGCCAAAGAGCATGGCATTGAATGGGTATATCACATCCCCTACCATGCACCAGCCTCTGGGAAAATCGAGCGGTACAAAGGGCTATCAAAAACTACACTGAGAGCAATGGGTGGTGGGACTTTCAAACATTGGGATACACATTTACTAAAGGCCACCTGGTTGGTCAACACCAGAGGATCTGCCAACAGAGCTGATCCAGCCCAGTCAGAACTTCTACATACTGTAGAGGGGGACAACGTTTCTGTGGTGCACATAAAGAATTTGCTGGGGAAGACAGTCTGGGTTATTCCTGCTTCAGGTAAAGGCAAACCCACTCGTGGGATTGCTTTTGCTCAGGGACCCGGATATACTTGGTGGGTAATGCGGGAAGATGGGGAAGTCCGATGTGTACCTCAAGGAGATTTGATTTTAGGAGAAAACAGCCAATGAACTCAATTGCATGCTGTTGCTTGGTATGTAATGTGTTTCTTTATAGCCTATCAACTAGATGTCTTCAAGTCATCCGCGATTGACTCTCAGACCATCATCCCAAAAAAGAACAAACTTTGATGAAACCAGACGAGTTCTGCAGTAAAGGAACAATCAGCATCAACAGGCAGCAATCCAACACTGCACACAGCCTCCCCTGCTCTGAAAGACTGTTACAAAAGGTGGAGCCTGACATCACGGATTGGATGGACTCAGCAGCTTTATAGGGATTGGTCCAGGCACTACGGGATTATATCTCTCCATCTGTGTGTGTGTGGATGTATATGTACATATATATATATATATGGGATGATATTTTGAAAAAGTGGGATCTGAGCATGATGTGAATGGTATGGAATAAGGGGTGGATTGTTATGGGTTCAGCTTCCCCGACCCGTCCCCCCCCCCGTCCCCCGCAGAGTCTCATGTTACGCCGGGAAAGAGAGAAAAGCTGGGGGAGAGGAGACAGGGCGCCTGACCCGGGCTGACCAATGAGGTTATTCCATACCACAGCACGTCATGCCCAGGAGGTAGGATTCGGGGTAGGGAGGGCGGTCGCTCGCTCGCGCCACGCGGTCTCTGGGGCGACGCGGTCTCTGGAGCGGCGCGCGGTCTCTCGGCTCAGTCGGGCGGCGAAACGGTTATATCTCTCCCTTTGTATTTACTTTGTCATCATTATTGTTATTGGTGGTGGCAGTAGTGATTTGTATTGTATCTTAGTTACTGGACTGTTCTTATCTCAACCCGTGGGAGTTACATTTTCTTTGGTTCCTCTCCCCATTTCCCCCCATCGGAGTGGGGGGGTGGAGGGTGGGCGGAAAAAGGAGGGAGAAGGGAAATTTACAGTTTAAACTCCCACAGCTTCAATTCATCTACTGACTGTGAAATATTACTTTGCGTATAGTGCTCTCTTGAAAGCTAACATATAGAAGTGATATGATGGCAGAGGGAAGTAACAGGTGGGAGATGTACTCAAGGAATACCTTTCTGAGAAGAATGTAAATGGGTTCAAAAGTGGATAAATATCTTAGATGACTAAGGGATAAATGTTAACTCAGATTTACTAATGCAGGTGCTGAAGTGCTGAGGACTATATCTTCTGCACAGTCACTGCAGAGAGGTAGCAGTTAGGAGGCCAAGACAGAAACATTACTTAATCTGAGTAAGATTATATAATCTGGATATAAAATCAGTTTAGATAGTCTTCTGAATCATGAACACAGTCTCATGAAAATAAATTTTTACCTTGCTGCTCTGATGAGAGTGTTTTGGGGGGCTGGGGTTCTGTTTTGTTTTGGGTTTTCTTCCCATGTGCGATTATGAAAAAAGAGGGTTTAATTCACTGTGGAGACTTAGAAAAAGAAAATTTTTGCTTCACAGAGTAGGGCAGTCAGTCGGTAGTTTAATATGTATCACTGTCTTGTCTTTTATATGTGATTTATTCTCCTTACAGTCTTTGTTAAGACTAGATTAACAAAGAGTTGTAAAGCTAGGATAAAGTATGACTTTGTAAAAATGTATTTTTATACATGAATTATTCGAATGTTAACAGACCAATTTGAGAGTTAGGGAAGAATACTTCCAGTCTTGGCCAAAAAACCAGAAAAGTATTTCCACATAAAGCTGAGGAATTTACAGTATGCATATAGATAATCTTTTCTGGAAATTGTCATTAAGTGTAGTGAGACTTTAGCAGATGGAGGAAATTTTACATAGGTTGTGTGTGATATCCTAATATAGGACCTAAATAAAACATTGCATTATGTTTAAAGTAATAAAGTATGCTTACAATTATTAGAGGACCACTTCTGTTCTTATGTCAAGCACCCTCAGGGACATTCTCAGTAAACATCACTTTATACATTACTAGCAAGTCAAAAGATTTACCTGTAGGATCTCTCTTAAAACCTTGTTGTATGAAACAGCATTGCAAGAAACAAGAATCTTGCACAAACTACATCTGATCCACTGAGGATGTTTGATCTGTTGTTTCTGTAATTCAGTGTGTTGTCATGTGTGAATCAATGCCTAAGAGTGGATGAAGATCTCTGTGTTCTATACAGTACCTGGCTGAATGCTAACATCAGAAGGTTTTGTGGTGATGCTGCATTAGAATAACTGTTTTGAATTCCTTGAAGCTGCAAGGAAAAAACCCTAATTAATTAAAACTCTGTTGAGTACCTTCTACAAATGAATTAAAACCCACTCACCAACTAAATAAAACCCTCATGTAGTGAGCTGAGCCTGATCAGCAGCTGAGCCCCTCCCCGGTTGCTGGCTCACTCAGTGGGGTGAGAAGGAGAGTCAGAAGAACAAATGCTGAAAACTCATTGTCCTGGGTTCAGCAGTAGCAGTCATTTTTCTCCTTCTTAGTAGCTGGTGCAGTGCTGTGTTTTTGACTTTTGGCCTGGGAACAGCGCTGATAACACCAGTGTTTTCAGTTACTGCTTAGAATGTTTTGGTCTGACCAAGCACTTTCTGAGCCTCATGCTCTGCCAGGGAGGAGTGGAAGCCGGGAGGAAGCAGAGACAGGACACCTGACCCAAACTAGCCAAAGAGGCATTCCATGCCACAGCACGTCATGACCAGGATGTAAAAACAAAGGAGAGAGACCCGGAAGAGGGGGGTTCGCTGCTGGGTACCAGGTGGTGAGCAGCTGTATTCTCTTTCCTTGTTTTTGCCTTGCCATTGTTATTATTGGTGATAGCAGCAGTGATTTGTGTTATACCTTAGTTACTGAACTGTTCTTATCTCAACCTGTGGAAGTTACATTCTTTCGATTGTCCTCCCCATCCCCCGTGGAGCTGGGGGGAAGACAGAGGGGAGAGTGAGTGGCTGACTGGGCTTGAACCACGACACTCATGGATTCAGATAAAGACAGTTTAATAGGTGAAGCAAAAGCTATGCACACAAGCAAAGTAAGGAATTCATTCACTAATTCCCATCAGCAGGCAGATATTTCACGACTTCCTGGAAAGCAAAGCTCTATCACATATAACAGTTACTTGGGAAGGCAAGCACCACAACCATGAATATCCCTCCTTTCTCCTTTCCAGCAGCGTTTGTTGCTGAGCATGATATCATATGGTAAGACATATCCCTTTGCTCATCTCAGGTCAGCTCTCCTGAGTATATTCCCTTCAAGCTTCTTGTTCAGTCCATGCTGGCTCACTGGGGTGACATAATGGGTCAGACACTGGGACACCCATAACAACGTGCAGGAGAAAGCAGATTGTTTCTAAAGCAAGGAACCTCAAACTTCAGCTCAGTAGAGGTAGTGAGATAATTGTTGTATCCCCTTTGTGATTTTCAGCAGAGTGGATATAAACAAATGCCACTGACACTAACCATAGTGTCACCAATGCTTCACGATACTGTGGTGCTCTTTTGGTAGACTCATATATTGAAAGGATCCCAAAAAGCGTTCTTTAAATCATCTGTATTTGATACACCCTGAAATAATAAATACCTCCCTTCCGTAACTTGTTTGACTATTGTACCCACCAAGTGCAAAACTACGATATACAGTGAAAGCATCCATTAAAATAAGTTCTGTGTGGGACTCGATAACACCTAAACTGAAAGTTTTCTTGATTTGTTGTTTGTTTTTTTTTTTGGGTTTGTTTTTTTTTTAGATTAATAGTATATTATAGAAGTAAAATATCTTCAATTTCCACCTATCATGAAGTAGAAGATCAGGAGGGGTATAAATTGCAGCACACTTCAAAAACTGCCTCTGCCAAAATCCTTTCAGACAGAGTGCAGTACAAACTTATGTTGTTATGAATAGTTTATTGCCATAGGTAGAACTAACAAAGGGAGTACCACATTAATGAGTAACAGCTCAAATTCTAGACTCAGGTCCTTATGTTTGTGTGTCGGTGATGCTCCAGGAAGCAGCAGCAGTTTTATTTCACTTTCTATATTTATGTCCATGCTTAATTCTAAGATTTGCTGTAAATCACACATACTATGCACAGCATTATAAAGCAGAGCCGTAAATTGCTATACTTTCTTGTCTTAGAGCTTTAAGATTTACAGACAAGAGAAATACATTTTAGGTGCACTTCCTAAATTCTTTTCTGAAGAAGTAAAGTCCCTCATGGATCAGACCTGGAGAACCACAACAGCACCTTTATTAAAGGCTTGGTTCATTAGTGCTTATAAATCATCAGTAACTTTGATGGGTCCGATAGTGCAGTAACATAACGAAGCTTTGCTAGTTTACTTGGAGTATCTGACCTATATCTGTTTTAGAGCCCACTACTTGAGAGACTGTCCAGTCAAATGAAACTGCTTTAACATGTGCTGTGTCTTTTAATCCAAGGAAATTAATGTGATCTCTTGGAGGTGAAATAGCTGAAAGGTCATGAAACTATATTTTTCAAGTCCTCATATCAAATGACAGGTTTATGATTTCACTATCTTGTAGAAGCATCAGAAACTGCAACAGTAAGTTTGCCTGACTGAACAAGTGAGCTCCTGAGTCAACTTTCTGATGACTGATTGTGGACACAGACAAAGCAATAGTAACAGAAAGCCAGTCTCCTAACAATCTTTTTGTAGCTGAAGAACAGTGTGCGAATATTTAGAAAAAAATTACAAAATCATATTAAGGATAATAAATATGCTTTCATTCACATTTGATAAATTATTAGCAGCTTATGTTTTCCAGATGTTGTTCCTGTGCAGGGAAGCTTCACTAGTTCTCAAGAGTCTATAGACTCACTTCCTGGCAGATGCCTCCATTTGACATCCCCTGCTGCCGCGGGCATTCAGGTGAGCAGGAAAGAACGACACATCTATAAGATGCAAGTTACAGTCCAATTTATTGTTAACAGCTCTTGCTTATACACTGTGCCCAACTTACATAACTTCTAACACACGTCGGAGTTATACTTTTGATTGGTTACAAGCTGCTGTTCACGCGCTGGCTAGGATTAAGTGATTGGCTACTTCTTATCTGCTAAAGCAAGCAAGCATCCTGCTTTGTGGTTTCTAAAGTTCTATTTTTGTAACAGCAAACTTGTTTTTTCTACGAGCTTGTCATGCTGACAATGCACTTCTGGCTCTAAATAATCCTCTACTGCTGACCAGGCCCCGACACCTGCTACCTGAGAACCATAACTCAACAGGACAACTGTCATGGCAGAGGGCTAAAGGATGCTTTAAAATAGGTCATTAATTAATAAGTCCATGTGTGACACAGTACAAACACTCTGTGCAGTGACTGTAAGAAGAATTTATCTTTTTTGGAATATAATTTTTTTCAATGGAGCCTTTTGCTGACTTACAAGGGAATTAAATATTCACGCCAATCAGGTTCTTGCATGGACCCTAAAGACAATTATCTGCATGAAATATATAACTGATAAGGTCAGAGCAAAGGCTTTAATCATGTAAGTGTATGATTATTTTCCGCTATCTCTGCAAATAGTAACTGCTTATTTGAAACAGCTGATGATTTTATTAGCCAGCAAAATGTTAATCAGAGTAGATGTCCAGAAAATAATAAATACACGGGAGGTTAGGTATAAAAAAAGATTTCTACTTCACTTTCTTTGGTTTTAAAATTCTGCATTTATATTATCAGAAATCACTGCTAATCACAAATGCAATGATAAGACAGTAGTAATAAGGCAAAATATAATGTTTCTAGAAATCATTTACCACAGATCAGGTAGCAGCTTTCTCTTCAATGTTCAGCACTATGAAGTTCAACAAATGATAGCCATGTTTCTTTTTGACACTCATGCTGACAACAGTTGCTAAAAAAAAAAGAAGTAAAACAATTTTCAAAATCATAGTGTAACGGATCTTACTCCCTGTCAGCATAAAATAAATTTGAAAGAGGTTTTTGTTTCAGTATCAATTAAGCTCTTATTGGGTTTGTATTTTGTTTGGTGGGTTTATATTTTTCATTTTCAATTATGCTTCTTGTGTAATTTCCTAAGCTAAACTGTACAATTGCACATTTATGAGATGAATCTTCTTGTGATAATCTTCATGTGCAACATTTCAACTTTTTTTTTTTACAGATATGAGTGGCCTTTGGAAGAAATGGTGAATGATTTTCACTGACACAATTTCACATTTAAAATCACACTACTAGGTCAGATTATATGAACACAGATATCTGGGTGTCAACAATGTGTTAAATACTCTACAATTGAGTCTCTTAACTGATCTCCAGTAACTCATCTTTTAGATGAGGCAATAGGCTACATAGTGCCCTAAAGAATGTTGCTAGATGATATCTTTGCTAGGTAATATCTTGTGGAAGAAAGGCTAACTGTTTGCAATTTATTCTTTGCAACCACTGGAGAGTAAGCTAAATAAAATAAAGTTTAGTAACGCATTAACTGAAAAAAAAAAAAAACAAAACTCGCTTAGTGATAGAAGAGTGAGATAAGCATGATTTCTCTTCTTCACAGAGAATATCCTTCAAGAAGATGAGCATTTGCCAACAGAGTTAGTGCAGGCAGCATGTCATGTATATTAATATTTAGGCAACTAAGGTTACAAAAACATGAAATTAAGATGTATGTTTCTGAGACATGACAATGCAGCTATAGATAGTGCAACCTTAATGAAAACCCATTATATGCCTCACTGGGATAGACTTTCTGGTGTGTTTGACTTGTGCAAGCTGTGCTTCACCACTTCTTGTCTTGCCCTATCACTT
This sequence comes from Myiopsitta monachus, assembly GCA_017639245.1. Classification (NCBI taxonomy): domain Eukaryota; kingdom Metazoa; phylum Chordata; class Aves; order Psittaciformes; family Psittacidae; genus Myiopsitta; species Myiopsitta monachus. The sequence continues at coordinate 6,677,973 of CM029918.1, forward strand.
CTGCCTGCAAAGACAAAGCAATCTCAGATTCTGTAAGTGAATTTATGGGTGCATGTTATTGCTTTATGGAAATCTGAATATGGAAACTTTAGAAAGAAAAATGTGGTAAAGAAATAAAAAATGTAGCTGATACTCATCAGCTTCTTTTCAGTTGAAAATTATAACAAAATATATGGAAATCATTAAACAGTAAGTCTTTTTCAAAAATACCATTATTAGGATAAATTCTATTCTTTATTCATTTTCTTAAAAATCTATAACATTCCAAACACTATAGGTTAATTATATTATCTGTAAAGCATCTGAGAAAGTTAAAAATCTTAAATCAAGAAAAAGAGGGAAGAAATGACCAAAATAGTTTGTGGTTTGACTAGCATCAGGTATTAACAGTTCTTTTTTCTATGGAGATTAAAAGAAATAAATATAAATTCAAACTTTATCAATTGTAGCTCTTATTTGAATAAACAATACATTCAAAACTGTATGTATTTATTTTGGTTTTGAAATTTTCTTTCTGGAATTACTGTTGTTTGCTTTCGTAATATCATATCTATGTCTTCACCAAATCCGTTTCATGTCTTTTGAAGAAATAATTTTTTTTCAATTACTCAAGTCCTATATCTACACTAAAAGTATACTACTGGGATGTGAGATTTTACTCCTGTTAAATTGCTGTAACCAAAGTAAAAGAAATTGTGTTCAGCCTTGATTTTTTGACAGTTGGAAAATTTGTTATAAAGAAGATATCAAATCAGTAGAAAGACTGATATTCACTGTCACTAAGACTTCTCATAAGTAAAGGCATGATAGTTCATGTTTGTCAGAAATACAGTTATGTAAGTGAAATAACACAGACACAGAGAAAAGTCCTTAATAAATGAAAAGTGTGAAAGCTACCTGTTTCCCCCAGAGCCCTACAGCATTGTTAGAAGGTAAAGGAAGAATCAAATCTATACTTTTCATCTTAAATGACAGCAGACATACTGTATTTCAACACTTCAGCATGCTTAGGAGTCATTTTACTGAAATCTCAGCAGTTTGCTTACTGGTTCTTCCTCGTTCTAACTAAAACTAGTCTGGAAATGCTAACTGAAATGAAGAGGCATTCTGAAGTTCTTGCATGTCAAAGCAGCCTATGCTCTTGTTATGAGCTGAAAAGAGGAATTTCTGATGCATTGATCAACAGGATTCTTTCAGACAAGACCGAATAAAGTCATAGCAAAAGAAAGGCTATGGATCCTGTGCAAACTATTTAACATTACTAAACACAAATTAGAACAGAAAGAAATAGAATAAGACTATCTATTTGACCTTCCACTGCCATTGTCTCCCCATCTCTGTTGATATATGTTTAAATATTTTTATAAATATAATATATATCCCCACACATTTTCTCGCTAACATCAGGAAGTTGTTATAGAATATTTATCATAAGCCATTAAGGAGCTCAAGTCAATTAATTTGTCATAGAGAATGTTAAATGAATCAAATATTTTCTAATTGCTTACATAGAAAAATATGAGTTTAATCAAACAGACAAAATAATTTCCATATGTGAAAGCTGATGCTGAAATAATAATCTCGCTTTTTGCTAATAAGAAACTTTACCACAGGAACAGCATATCAAGAGTTGTGAATTTCTCTTAATAACATATCTTTATCCAGGACTGGTCATCTCACTTAAAGTATTCACATCTAATTTATACATGGCTTCAAGTTTGGCTTCTGCATTACAAGAATTCTGATTGGTTAAATCAGCTCCTAAAATATATGAATCCGTAAAGTAATCTGAGTACGTGAAAACATGCCGTCGCTCAGAATAAAACCTTCAAAGATGCAAATCTGAACTCACTGTACAGTCACAGTCACACTATCTAGCACAGACATGTTTTGGAACAGCATGACAAATGAATTGTCACAGACATCCATATTTCCACTCCACGTTATTATTATTTTTTTTTTCACATAAAATTGGCCTCATGCATATGTGTATAGTAAAGTGAGAGCCAAATGAATAAAGATATTCTTTATCCATCTTTATATGTCTTTTGAGTAACAAGATTTACTCTGAAATGTCTCCGACTGGGTGGCATTAGGGTGCCCCATCATTGAGATCCACATGCTGACAGCTAACAATTGGAATGAATGGTCAGTTTGATGAATGCTATTTGTTTTAAACCAGCTAATCATTCACCAATGTTAGGATAAACTATCAGGATTTATGTAATAATGTTGATTAAAACTTTTATCTTTTGTAAAGATAACTGAGATGCTGCCTGTCTCTGAGCAGTTTCTAAACACCAGGGTTTGATGCCTGATTTGACGGTATAGGCATCTATGTAATACTTGCTCTTAACACCACCTGCTCTCTTTCTGTTACGGGAGTATACGATACTTGTCAGATTTCAACAGAAATCTTCCCGAGCCTTTGTGCTCTGAAAATTCTGAGGGCCAGCTTTGGTTAACTTCAGTGAGGAGAACAAACACCTAATAATACAGACCTTGGTTAAATGAATTCTGTTCAGACCTGTCATTTGACTTGGGTGCTGCTAGCATCTGTTCGTATTTAATGGTTGTTCTAGTTTTCATGATGGAAAGAATAGAAAGCTGACACTTAATGCCTCAGCATCTTCCTGAAGGATGTACACAAGGCCCTGTATCTGCAAAGAATAAAATATTGTTTCGTTATTTTTGAAACTCTAGTAGTATTATAGCAAAAGAGAAAAAAGTGATGATGAATATGCCCCCTACACTGTGATAGTATCACTACCCTTTGCATGCACATAGTCTCCTGCAAAGCCATATTGTCAATTCTGCTTTTCAGAAGTAAATGCTGCTGCTGTCTCACTGTTACAGTCACAGGAGCAAGAAATTTGAGTCAAGTCTGGTCAGAGCTCTGAGGGAAGACTGAGTGAGCAAGAGGTAAATCCTGCAGATTGTTTGTCCACAGCAAACCAGAAGGCTGAGCACTTAGCAGGTCAACTTACAAGCAGGCCTGCTTGGTAACTGATCAGAGGAGCTTTGTTTAAATCATTTGGAGGCAGTGAGGTAGGTGTCACAGCACTCATGGAGCTGCTTAGCCACAAAAAAGCTTCTTAGTGTTAACATTAAATCACCTGTGGTGTGTTTCATGGGGAAGCTGAGAATTATCCTGCTTCTCAGTGGCCTGGAATGTGAAAGGATTCTTGGGAACTGATTTCTAGTGCAGATCTGTTACCAGCTTATTGAAACTTGCTCTAAAATTTGTTTTCTGTGCAGCTATGGAAGGGTGACTATACTGGTCTACACGTGTCTATATTATATATGTATGTATATGTATATATATGTATAGATATATATAGTCGCATAACAAATCGATGTGCTGAGTCACAGAGGCCTTTTATAAGTCACGTTTATCAGGCACCTCTGCCCTATTGCTTATGCACTGTAATTCCTTCTCACGTGATCTGTTCTAACATCATAAATCTCAAAGCACCAAATACAAAAGGAGCAAGGGACTTTCATCTTGCCAGAGAAACAGGAGTACACAATTCTTCCATGTTCAGCAAATTCCTTACGAACCATGGAAAACTACCTCAATCCTGTCCACTTCTATATTGGATGTATACAAATATATCCAATTAAAATTTTATGCTATTTTTTCCATAAAAAGAACTCTCGTCAGTAACACGTTTTTGTATACTTTTACCATCACTGTCCATCAAAAAAAGGTAAGAGAAAATAATAATGTTTTCAAATGTATCTTCTCCAGCTGAGCTCTCTGTGCATGTTCAATGTTCAAAAATCATTAAAAAAGTGTTTGACATCCTGTTGATATTGTCATTTCTAGCAGGGTGCCTCTTGAAATTCAGTGTGTATGCTTTGGTCATGTTGTAAGGGACAGTATTAAAATAAGAATAAAATTGAGAATGTCAGCTATGACTGCATTTGCTGGGTGCAGCTCATCAGGAGCTAGTCATAACCTCAAGAAGCTGCTCAATGTCTGGGAGGCCACAAGGTTGGACTTCATGACTATTCAACTTTACCTAAGTCACAAAAGTCACAAAATCTCTAGATTTTTCTGAATTATAGCTATTGCAATCTGATGCCCTAATGCTTCTAATTTAACAAAACATTAATGACATTAAGCAGCAGGATTCTAATGGCACATTGATGCAGCATAAGATCTAAACTGTGACAAGCAGAACTCATTGAATATGGTTGTGTGGCAGGATTTTTTTAATGCAGTATGGAAATGTGCTAGTTAGGAAGGAAGATGTGTCTATGTTCAACACTGCCCCCTGCTTTGTAGAAGTACCAGAACTCTCCAAATTATCTCTGTCATTGAGTTAACTTGTACTATACAAGTGGATTTAAGTTACTTAGTTGTTTTATGAATGTCAAGCATTAAATCTTATGCATAAAGAGGTGCACAAAGGAACTAAATTATTTTCTGCAAATGTTGGGATGGTGTAAACAGTAAGGATGTTTCGATGCAGGTTTGAATGACACTAAGAAAAGCTGAGGGCTAGTTTTTATTAGCACCCTTGCTCAAAATCACTACATTGTCACTTCGCATTTCTGCCTTTCATTTCAAGCGAAGATCCTCAGGGTGCAGTTGGTCTCATCACAACTGCCAGAAGAGGATATGGGAATTTCCCAGCACAGGGACAGGAACATACAGCAGCAATGTATTCAAGTTAGGAATAAACCCCAAACCTTTCTGCCTTGCCAAGTGTCCCTGGTTTTCATCCAAAGCAATTAGGAGATGGAGAGGTTCAATCTTTTTTGTAGTCCACACTGAGTTGTGGGAGAGATAGAATCTTTTGTTGCTTTGGTTACTGGCCAAAACATGGCCTCTTCTGCTCCTGCTGATGATTAACACTCTTGGTTTCATTGCTGATGCAACTTCCAGTCTTTTCCTTTCTAGCACCATGCCTCTTTCTTTAGGGGAATGGATAATTCCATCCCCCACCCCTCCCCCCATTTTAGGCTTATTTCTTTCAGTTCTGTCCCCTCAACACCTGGCCCTGCCTCCTCTTTGGCTGGTGGAACCATAGTACACTGACAATTCAATTCACCTAACCTACTACCTCTTTGAGAAGCAGCATAACTTCTGCAGCCCTCCCTAAGGAACATGAGGCAAGGATGCTTTTCTTCATAAGTACCCAAAAGGTATTTTTGTGTGCATGCAACCTTCTTTCTTCAACTTACAAGTTCTACATCTCACTACCATACAAACTCTGCTGTTATAATGAGTAAAACCACTGAGATTAGATTATTTTAGAATAATACTTTGTAATAGAGATAATTTTTTTCTGCAAACAGCTAAAGAACATACAAACAAGATTTTTTTTAAATTTTGGATCACTTTATTAAGTCATTATTAAAGACTAATCAAATATTATCAAATATTAGAAGGATGGAAAGTAGAACCTAAGATAGCTACTCTGGTGTGCTAGGTAGTTTAATAATACTGGTGCTAAACAATTCACCACACAGTTTTTAATCAACCAAAACAATACACATACAATATAAAAGAAAAACTCAGTGAGAAGCAAGTCATACAAGATCCCTCAGATAGATTAGATAGTCAATTTTCTGTTGCACCAAATCATGAACACAATAATCATATAGGGAAACCACTTGGAGCAGAAGGCACCTGCCTGAATCTCTAGCCAGTGTATTCACTTAGACTTTCTCTCAGCACCAAAGTTTCTTATGATGAGCAAGACAATGTTTCTCAACTAAAATTTTATCTAGTTTAAGTCAACAGCAAAATTTCCATTCACTTAAGCAATGCAAATATCAGGCTTGATTGTCCTAATTAAATCAACTATAAGCACCAGAGTAACACAGTCTGATCTTCGCGCATAAAAAGAATGTGTATGGACTTTCCAAAGATAAGTTAATCGGAAAAATGATTAAGAGGGAAAATGGACTTACTGTATTTACATCACCCCTGCATTATGCTAATACTTAATATTACAGCAGCAGCAGAAAGCTTACCTATTGTACTTACATCACCCTTGCATTATGCTAATACTTCTTGCTACAGCAGCATCAATCTGATGGTGCATTAGCATACTCTGTCTCTGAAGTGATGTACAGTAGCAGTGATGATATGGTAGTTTAAATCATTGTCAAAGTGATACTGCTATAATGTTACCATGTTGATGATTTAAAATAATATATTGTTGGAGAAACACCATGCTGATTGCATGTCAGTGTAATACATCATTATTTTCCTGTCACCATGAAGATATTGTAGAATAATCTATAGAAAAGGCAGGAAGAAAATCTGACAGAAAGAATCTCTTAGAGAAGCAGAACTTCTCCAAATATTCATTAAAATTATATCTATTTATTTACACACAGAGAGTTTAAGGAAAACAATAACATAATTTTGCCATAGTCAAGGATAGACAGATCTCAGTTTACGCTTCCTAAATTCTTTCTGCAAATAAAGCAAGAAGATATTAGAGAAGTGTGCAGAAGTGTGCTCTGAAATAATCTTAACTGCCTTTGCTGGTTTACATTTTTACTGGTCTAGAAAGAAGCCTGAAAGAAGACTTGAAAACATGTGAGCTAGTTTCATAGAAACCAAGGTAATTGAAAAGTGACCCCCAAAGACACCTAAATACATTGACTCTTGGAAAATACAGAGCACATGTCTCTAAGATATGTTAGGTATGCAGATGGATAGCTAAGGACTGGCAAGAGACATTTCTCCTTGCCCCATAACCCGGTACGATTCTACTAAATTCTCTCTCTCTCTATAAAGCAAAATATTGTGATTCTTCAGATGCATATGTAAGTGTGTGGGATAGGAATTAGTAGAGATCTCTGACTCTATTGGAGTGAGGGATTTAGGAACCCTTTGAATTTTCCTAGAAAATTCTGACGCAAGAAAACCCTAAAGCTTCGGGGTTCCTATTCTTCGACAACGAAAGTCTAGAGATTTTGAATGCCATTTCTTGGCATGATACCCAGGGAAGTTTCCAATTCAGGAAAGTAAAACTCCCTGGAACATCAAACCTTGGAAATTAATGACTTCCCATGTGTGTATTTTAATAAGCAATTACCTGTCATTAACCACTTCAGTAACACATTTTTGTATACTTTTACCATCACTGTCCATCAAAAAAAGGTAAGAGAAAATAATAATGTTTTCAAATGTATCTTCTCCAGCTGAGCTCTCTGTGCATGTTCAATGTTCAAAAATCATTAAAAAAGTGTTTGACATCCTGTTGATATTGTCATTTCTAGCAGGGTGCCTCTTGAAATTCAGTGTGTATGCTTTGGTCATGTTGTAAGGGACAGTATTAAAATAAGAATAAAATTGAGAATGTCAGCTATGACTGCATTTGCTGGGTGCAGCTCATCAGGAGCTAGTCATAACCTCAAGAGCTGCTCAATGTCTGGGAGGCCACAAGGTTGGACTTCATGACGAGCCGAACTATTCAAAGAAATCGACTTACATTCCCCATCTTGTAGGCTTCTTTCTTAAATAAACCTGAATATGAGCACTCTGTAGTAATAAACTGTTTGAAAGAGAGGACAGGCTTTTTTCTGTTTCCAGGCCTTTTCCTGGTTTAGTGTGTTTGGGTTCCTCCTCCCTGCAGCAGCTTTCAATACAGCACTATGCCTTTACTAAAGCTTTTCTTTTATAGCAATATGTCACTACAGAAAATTTCATTTCAAAATATCAGGAGGGTCTTTCTAAAGCTTCCATTCTTACTGCTCTGGTCACTGTTATAGTACCCATGACCCCAGTTAAAGTTATTTTACACTTTCTTGTTCCCTTGATAACCAGAATGGAAGTTAAGAAAGAAGAGCATTGTTTGTGAACACCTTTTAACTTCTTCCTTAAATATCCGGTTTTCAGTCAGCCCAAGAACTATCTCTCTCTGCCATAGGGAAGTTTAGACAGTTGTGTCTCAGAGTAATTTTGGAACCTATAGGAAGAAACACTGGAAATTCAGCATGTGAAATATTTCTGGTTAGCAAATAATTATCAATCAACTTGCACTGTGCTGCTAGAAATGACATATACTGTATGAGATGGGAAATTAATGTCTTTATCATTTGGGTATTAAAAATCTCCAGGTGCTTTCACAAAATTAGCAATATTAGTACCTAGTTACTGGCCAGATTTGGGGTAGATAATTATGCCTTTCCAATATAAAATTAATTCTTATGTTTCACTTCCTGATCTGCTTAGTGCTGCTGTAGTCAAGCGAGCAGTTATTGTGTTCCCCTGCAGAAATGACCCTCTGACAGCAGCAGGAAATTGATACTTAATGTAATTCCATGGTGATTTTACTTAAAACCTTTCTGCCTCTGAGTCTTACCTAAGATAATCTCGAATACAGAGCTCAATCTAAACACAGTTTTAAAGCCTGAGTGTATTTTGCTTCAAAGATTCTTGGCTTTTACATTTCACCAGTACAGCTCCAGTACATATAGTTCCTGTTTCAGCTAACAGAACATTAAAATCAGTCAAAAATATTAGAAGAAATACAAATAACTGGCACAAGCAATAGGAAATTTGCTGTGTGCTATGTATGTATTACTATATGCAATAGTAATTCATAATAAACATAATACTGTACAAATCTGAATACATTTTTGAAATATGGCTTCTGCTGTTTGAGAAAAAGAATAAGGAAAAAGCAGCTGATTTTTCCTCTTAGTTGCTCCTGTCCAAGATGCTGTTGCTGTCACATATTTGGCTGCTTGAGTTAGTGGTACACACAAGTCAGTAGGGATCCTAACCCAAAGTCATGAGTTTATTTGGTTTCTCCACAATTCCTGCTGTTCACACAGGATGCAATGAGTAGAATAGAGCCTCACAAAAACAGTGCACTGTGGATTAGCTATAAATATATCACTGTTGCTACTTATGAATAACTTTCGTTAGAACAAAACTGAGCAGACAGCTTAGCAGTCTAGCAACAGTGCATTAGGTTGCTACATAGAAGGTCCATGTGTCATATGTTCCTTCCTAGAACAGTTTCTATTAATTTCTTCTGAAACCTCACAAGGAATTTTATTAATGGAAAATAATTGTCTTATTTTTTTCTCCCTGTGAACACTCTCACACATATTCATTGTGGACTTTTTCCTTGGAACAATTAATACCTTGGTCTGTGTTCCCACTGTAATTCTAAGGAAATAGACATATCTTCATAACTACTTCAAATCTGAACCTGATACTAAGCTATTTTGAGTATGGTTTGTAGAAGCTCCATGTATAACAAGAAGTCAAATGAGAACATCATGGTAGTTACTTCTAACCACAAATCTTCCAGATAGAAGAGATCTGCGGAAAAAACATTCTCTGAATGAAAAAATGTGAAATATCTTGTATTATATAATAAGAACTCTTCAAAATCTCTCTAGCTGTATATTCAGTCTTCACCAACTGCTGAAAGTGGCTGACTAGGGAAGGAATTTACGACCAGGAAAAGTATCCTATGATGTTTTCCCAGTCTGTTTTCTATAAATTCAGAGTCTGTGGGTTAGTTTTACTCTTCTATGATTCAGACTGCGAAAGGCTTTGTTCAAATCTTAGTGTCTTCCTAGGCCTGAAGGGAAAATGGAGAGTGTTTACAATGAATATTTACCAGGAAAAAAGAAAAAAAAAAAAGAAGAAAACCACCCACCCTCTATTCCCCCCCATAAATAAAAATAAAAGTCCAACACCAAAGCACAAGCACACAAGAGCATGTAATAAAAACGGGAAGTTGGCAGGATCAGAGTAAATCTAAGTATTGTAACTTTTACGTAGAATAAGAAAGGGCTGCAGGAAGGGTTATTCTACATCCAGATGTTTGTGAATCCTTTGCAAATTCCATTGTCAGGGAAGTGTTTGCTATCTACAACACCATTTTCTACAGTAGGAGAGACATCAAATAGTGTCTGTCCATTTGCTACTTCCCTCATCAAGCGGGCAGAAATAAGAAGCTGCAACAATTGACTGGACTGAAACAGTGTACCAAAAGAAAACCAAGAAGCAGTACTGATTTATTTTAGTAAAAGAGACTTTTTTTTTTTGTTTTCAATTTTTATGAGCTTAATGATAGTTATTTTACTCTTCAATAATTTTCTTCATGAATGGAATATGATACAAACTTTGCAGTCTTAACAGCTAGTCTTACCCAGGGCTGATGAGATTTTTTTTTCTCTTTAACATAGTATTAAAACACAGATGATACCCAGGACATCTCCAGATGGGAAAATTAATGTATTTTTTGTAGCATTTTACTCCATTCCTTCAAAAGAATTCCAAAGAACTGTCAGATTTTCAAATTGCTGACATGTAACTTAATTCATAAATATATGGGCAAAGAGGGAGGGAGGGGGGTGAAGCAGAGAGGAAAAGGGGGAAAGAGAGAGGGAAGGAAGCGAGCAAGAAAACAAGGAAACAAGGAAAGAAGGTCTCATAGGTTGGGTCTCCAAGGAGAAAAGGAAAAAATGTGTATTTATCTATAGCTCCCACTAAATGATTCCCAAAGTATAGGTGATGGCAATGCTGAGTACACATACCAGATTAGTTTCACAGCCAGCAATTCTGTCATACCATAGGCCGGTACAGCAAAGAACAACAGAAATGCTAACCTTAGCCCAGGCCTGGTGCATGATAAACATTACCACAGGGAATACATACAGCAAGAATGCTATTACGTAGCGCACCTGTGAGCGCATGCACAGTACCTCTGAGAGTAAATGAATCAACACTGTGACTAGCAACTATTAAATTAATGCAATGAATGCTTGTAACAAATTTTGTTTAAAACATTTCAGTCAGATCTGTAATTTTCTAAACCCTTCATGCCCCATGTTGGGTGACAAAAAGGACTGTTGTGGTTTAACCCAGCTGGCAACTGAGCACCATGCAGCCTCTCTCTCACTTCCTCTCCCAAACTCCCCCATTGGGATGGGGAAGAGAATCAGAAAAAGCTAAACACCGTGAGTTGAGGTAAGACCAGTTTAATTATTGAAATAAAGTAAAATAATAATGATGACAATAGGAAAAGTAGAGAGAAGAATAAATCCCAAGAATGACAAGTGATGCACAATACAGTTGCTCACCACCTGCTGACCAATGCCCAGAGAATCCCTGGGCAGCTATCACCCCTCCTGGACAACTTCCCCAGTTTATATACTGGGCATGATGCTCTATGGTATGGAATATCCCCTTGGCTAATTTCGGTCAGCTGTTCTGTCTCTGTTCTCTCCTGGCTTCTTGCGCAGCTCCCCACTGACAGAGCATGAGTGACTGAGAAGTTCTTGATTAGAGTAAACACCATGTAGTAGCAACTACAACATCAGTGTGTTATCCATGTTATTCTCATACTAAATTCAAACCACAGCACTGCACCAGCTACTAGGAAGAAAATTAACTCTATCCCAGACAAAACCAGGAGGAATCACAAAACAGATTATGAAGAGCTGTCCCTTCGAAGACCCATAGAGCTAGAAATAGTTTCTAAACCACTGTTTTTGGTAGTGTTAACAGTCCTTCACCAAATTCGGGCCCATAACATGCAAATAACTGTATAGATGATCAAGTGCCTGGGAACATTTATTGGCATTGTTGCTACTAGTATTATATAGGCACATTGACACATATGTGTACTTATTAAATTACTTAGTGCTGTTTTGTCCTTTTGTCCTTGTTTCCTCTCCTGAAATTTTACAACTTTTTTTTTTCATTATTTCATTATGTCCACAAAGAGAAATATTTTCAAAATCACAAGAGATGTCTATGGGTATTTCTGTTTCTGTATTTATCAACTCCTGTAATGCTAGTTGACCTTAGCATCACTGAAAATGACTGCATGAAGAAATGATCTTTGCAATTATTTAAATAATTATTTTTATGATCAAGAAAATGAGCAAAGTAATAACTCATACATAGCAAATGACTATTTGCAAATTAACTCTGCTAGATGACTCCAGTTGAGACAGGCTTTGTGGTATGTGCTTTGTGGAAGAAACCTTGGAAATCGTCAAAATTAGTTTATGTGATGCTATTAGTACTTAACAAAAGGCTACTTACAGAGGATGTATAAATCCCTTTGAAAAAAACCCCAAACCAAGCAAACAAAAGAGAGAGGGGGTGGATGTGGGGTGGGAGCAAAAGTAAAGAAAAAGAAAACGAAACGAATAAAATAGCAAACAAGCTCAGGCAGATATAAAAACAATGGAAACCAAAATATCGATCTAATATATACTGTCTTGGAAATAAAATTAGCTCTGATTTTTAGTGAAAGAAGCAATATTTTTAAGTTGCCTGTGGAAGTGACTTGCCTTTTTTCCTGAAAAGTTGGATTTCTGAAGGAGGAATTCACAAGGAAACATGCTGTTCAAAGCAATATTCTAGTGCTTATGAATGGAAAAAGCCAAACTGAAATGCTTTCTTCAAGAAAATAAACAAAATTATACCCACAACAAGCAAATATCTAATATATTTGGGTTTATGTAATGATTTTCTTGCCAAGTTTGTTTCCTCCAGGATACAACAAAATAATGGCTGCACATCAGCTTTCTAGAACTTCTATGAGTATTCCTGCAGCAGGCTGCTGTCCAAATTATTTTGCAAACATCTGACATATTTCTAATCCTTAAAAAATCCTAATTTATCAAAGGAGAAGTTTTTTTGGCTTTGAGTGAGTGTAATTTAGCAATTTTTTTCAAAATAAATTTTCTGTTCCTATTCTTTATATATATTTATATATTATATTTATATGTATATTTACATTATATTTATATTTTATATATATAGTATCCAATCAGTATATGCACATTTGCTTTAATTAAAGTAGTACTATGGCTATTTTCCTACATAGCCACAACTGCTGCTGCTTTAAATCTTTTTTCTGTACAGAGCACCAAGGGCATTTCAGGTTTATTGGATGAACAAGTAGAACAGACAGGCATTACAGGCTGATTTCAATGCATCATTTTTACCCTTGTGGGGGGAAGACATTACATAGGCAACTAAAAGATGCTGACTTGTCCAGTAACATGCTTTGGACCTTACATTTGTGTCAATAATACTGTTTGGTGCAAGGTGGAAAATCTTCAGTGCTGTTTCTAGTTACTGCAATTATTACCTAAAAAAGCAAATGGCTATGTTCCACTCAATCCAATTTTATTAATATCTTCGCGTGCCATGTCGCTGCTGCTCTGCCTCTCAGTTTCGTGGTACTCCTCGGCAGACGTAAAAACTTGTTAGACAGAGACATCTAGTGGCATAAGGACTATATATCTAATTGCAGTCATGTTTTCAGAGCCCGTGACTCCTTCAGGAGACCCATCGAGGAGTGACAAAGCAAAGGGATGCGAATTCTTTCCACTTTCAGGGATTATAAGGGAGAACAGGAGCCAGCTTTACTGTTAGCTGCAGACTCCATTTTACCAAACTACACTTGTCAAGAAGAATTAACAAGGAAGAACCCTGCTAACTTTTAAACCTCTCTTGTCACTCCAGTTTGTAGTCTCAGTGAATAACACATGATGCTGCTGAGGCTGCAGCCCAGGACTTGTTTATTCTAGTAACAAGTTTCTGCTTTTCTTTTCAGTACCCTATGTCCTCATCTACACCGGTTCTTACCAGCAAAACTCCTGGAAACCTTCCCTGAATTCATAATTTTATATATATATATATACACACATATATATATATGAGTAACATTTTTTATGTGTTGTTTGTTCTTCTCTTCTTTTGGAGAGAAACAGTGACTGGAATGTCTTCCAAGCAGGCAAAGTTTGTTTGTTGAGTCTCTGTTTAGATATATGTGTTACTAAACGATTGCGCTACATGGAGCATAAAGTGATGATGCATCTATCCTGAGCTTGTGAAGGTGAAAACAAGTGAGACTTTGTCATGGGTTCAGCAGTAGCAGTAATTTTGCTCCTTCTTGGTAGCTGGTGCAGTGCTGTGTTCTTGATTTTGGGCCTGTGAACAGCACTGATAACACCAGTGTTTTCACTTACTGCTTGGTAAAATTTTGGCCTGACCAAGGGCTTTCTGAGTCTCATGCACTGCCAGGGAGGAGGGGAAGTGGGCAGGAAGCAAAGACAGGACACCTTATCCAAACTGCCCAAAGAGGTATTCCATGCCACAGCATGTCATGCTCAGGATGTAAAAATGGAGGGCAGAGACCCGGAAAGGGGGGTATGTATGTGTGTGTGCACTGCTTGGCTGGGCTGGGCGGTGAGCAACTTTATTCTTTCCTTGTATTTGCCTTGTCATTATTATTATTGGGGGTAGCAGTAGTGATTTGTGTTATACCTTAGTTACTAAACTGTTCTTATCTCAACCTGTGGGAGTTGCATTCTTTTGATTCTTCTCCCCATTTCCCCCCTCCCTCAGAGTGGGGGGGAAGAAAGAGGGGGGAGTGAGTGAACGAACTGTGTGACAGCCTTAAACCACAACAGGCATTCACTGCTTTGAAATAGGCTTTTAAGAAAAAAATGTCTCTTTCAAAGGTAACATTTGCTTTTAGCGTAGCTAATTCTATTATGCTGGAAGAACAGAACTGTCATTTGTGGACTTCAGTGGCTGCACATTTTCTACATCTATTTGTAGCTTACTGACAAACTTCCCTGACATAAGGTGTCCTTTTGACATCAGTGATAACCTGTTTTTAAGTGAAGACAGAACACGTGCTGGAGTATCAGATTTTAATAACCCCTTCACCATAGAACCATAGAACAGTTAGGGTTGGAAAGGACCTTAAGATCATCTAGTTCCAAGCCCCCTGCCATGGGCAGGGACACCTCACACTAAACCATGCCACCCAAGGCTCTGGCCAACCTGATCTTGAACACTGCCAGCAATAGAGCATTCACAACTTCCCTGGGCAACCTATTCCAGTGCCTCACACCCGTACAGTAAAGAGCTTCTTCCTTATATTCAATAGGGAATAGTATGGAAAAAATGAAAAAATATGCATAATAGATAATTATGCAATCATATCAATGTAAGCATATTAAATATTTGGACTAATTTGAAAAAGAATGTTCAGTAGTGAAATGTTTATTGTAAGCACACATACAGAGAGAGAAAACAATTTCGTCATGAGCAGATCCAAATTAGAAAGTGTACATTAAAAAAAATCTTCACATACAAGGATAAGCAGTCACTCCTAAAGAACTGAAGGGTTAGAATTTATAGAAAATATTTCACTAAATTAATAACAAATTAAGAAAAAATCAGTAGAGGAAAATAGTATATTTACAAATTTGGTAAAATTTCCTTTTTTGAAAAAAGAAAAATCAATAGAGAACAAATCCTAAGTCACCTCTTTTCTTTTCTTTTCTTTTCTTTTCTTTTCTTTTCTTTTCTTTTCTTTTTTTCTTTTCTTTTTTCTTTTTTTTTTTTTTGAACTTCCTGTTGAAACATACATTCATCATTCATCACTGTCATATAAAGTATCATCTTCATATTACATAGTAAAAAGGTTTCCAATCAAATTGTTTCTGCCACCTCTGATTGTCACATTTTCAAAATATTGTTGTTATCAGGTAAGATGAAGCATAAATTATTTTCAAAATTGAATCTGAAAGCAGTCAATGATAAATCTATTATTCATGAAAATCCGTAGCCAACTTTGACTTTCAGTGTTTCATTGTGGCTTTAACATCCCTACCATTTCCTTCTCGGCTCTGGCTGTGAAAAAAACTTCATGCTCTAATTTTAATGCAACATTGTATATTCCAGAACTCCATCTTTTGTATTAAACAGCCATCTTTCTCCTTGACAGTTCATGATATAGCTGGCATCAACAGGCAAATGATTTATTCAGACACAGAAGAAATATCTGACAGCTGATTATTCTGTCATATTTTCCCCAGTAACTCAACTTATCAAAATATTAGCTAGCACTCTTGTGAATCACCAAGGCAATATTCACCAGATGCAGTATCTGCAATGAGCTAATTTGGATAATAAACTAGAAAATACTTCTGGGGAAAAGGGGGATATTGCGAAGGACTTCCATTTCACACATATGGTGAATAGTCTACATTTCCCACAGTCCCTTGAACCAACAGTAAAAAGATGGATAATGGCCAAGAATTCCAAATGAATACGATTAAGAAATGTACCTCAGGTAGTTTAGCAAATTACCTAACTACATCCATTAAGTCATCTACACAATTGCAAAGGAACAGAAAGCTCAAATCAGTAATTCTCTTCTGATGCTTGGCGCTGACAAACACCACTGGCAAACATTAGTGGGAAGACAGGAGAATACAGAACACTGCAAACCTAATTATTTGCTTAAAGTTTGTACTTGTGTGGTGACACAAAGGTTTAAGAATAATTTATAAAAATATGTAATTGAGTAGCTAAGATCATATGCAATGCTCAGATAATCAACAGGTGTTGGGTGAAACTTAGCACTGTTGCAGGAAACAGCAAGTTGTAAGAAAGGATTTTTCCTCCATATTTGAGAGGGGAAAAGAAGTGAGACTGACGGGGCCCTGGCCTGGCAGTCAAGTTCTGCAACAAGTTTTGCAGCATCCCCACATCCCATCCCATCCCATCCCACCTTATCCCAACCCATCCCTCTCCCTTCCCCTCCTAGGGTCTGGGGTGAGGGAGGTTGGGGGTACCTCTGCTTCCAGGTAGCAGTGACCCTGCTTAAGGTCTGGGCTTAGCCTCCATGGGTCTCTCCTTCTTCCGTGGGAGCTGTGTTGGAGCTCAGAGCCTCAGCCCTGGCCCCCTCCTGGGCTGAGCTGCAGGGATTCCTGTGCCATGACATCCCCTTGCTGACTTTTGCTTTGCCACCTTGCCTTCCCCACATGCCTTGAGTGGCTATCCTGGGGCAGCTCTGACTAGACCTGCCCTGCTCTCCTTGCTCAGTGTGGAAGGGCCACACCCCATATCAAGACTTCAGCATCCACGTGCACCAGTGTGTAAACCTGAATGCCCCTGCCAGAGAGAGAAGGAAGGTGGCACAGGGTTACTGCTTATAGTGCTGCTCTCTCCCTGTCTCCTCTAAGCGGTACTGAACAAATCTGAGTAGCTGGGAGGAATTGTGGCGATTTCAATCAGCAGCTGCTGGGAAAAGTGAGAAATCACTTGTTTCTCTTGTTTCTGTAGCAGCCCATGGACAAATAGCTAAAAAGCCATAAATGGAGAAACTGAGACTGGATATTTTCAATATTTCAAATATTAAACTTTTGGATTTTCTTACAAGCTTTTGGCCTTATTAAGAAAAAGTAGTTAAAATTATTTCTTTTCCTTTCAAGCAAATTTCTACACAGTATTACTCTTCATTTAATCTTCTATTGAAAAAAAAAAACCAAACCAAAACAAAAAAACCCCACACAGGTAAAAAATTAAGTGTCCCTTCCCAATTAATGTCAATACGAGTGACCTGATTTTTATCTGGGGGTCAAAAATCCACTTTAAAAAGTATTCTCTCTCCTTAATGAAGTCAGTGTAACTTTTGCATGAGTCCATAACAGACAACTATATCATAATATATTTATGATGTTATTCTGAAATCCCAACCCAAACCTATAAACAAGGTCACCATAGCTTTTTCTGTGCTGCTTGATGAAATGCATCATATGTCTGTGCTTTCGTGCGAAGTATGAATAATGAGTATTTGCTTTTCTAAATCCATCAGTTATGCAAAATAACGAAGGGTGTGGAAGGTGTGGGGGAAGAGTGTCCCAGGACACTCAACACTGGCCTGGTTTCACTCTGACTGAAATAGGTGAGAATTTCCCAGAGTTTAACCAGAGCAGCAGCAAGTTAATATTACTTCCTCTTAAAAATCTTACCCTTAATGCCTCTAAGCAGTTTTGAAAACCTGAAGTAAAAAACCCGTTAGAAATGCAAAATCAATATATTATCATTATATTGAGGCTGGTTTACTTTTCTTAAAAGCTATTTAAAAGATAACCTGCTTTCAGTGGAATGAAAGAGTTAGGATTTCCTGAAAAGAACAGTCTAAGTAAAGTTTAATTTAAAAGTCATAGTTTAATATTTCTGGGTTTAGAGGAAGGCAGGCTTATACACATCATTCTTTATTCTGCAAACAGTAAAGAAACTTATTCTGATATAATCTTTTCAATATAAATGGTTCTCCTTTTTTCTAATCCAAGTAATTGTAATCGGCAATAACAATATATTTTTCTATGAAAATTTCACCACTGGCCCCAAAAAGATTTAGAATTAATGTCATGCTGTAATTTCAGAGGTGATCAAGAAGTTAATATTACTATATAAAGTTGAAAACACCATTTGGATTTCTGAATATTGTTCAAAGAAAGCATGAGGAAATATTTCTTTCATCTGTAATGAGCCTTAAAGAAAGAATTTGAAGAAATCTAGGAAGATGGTTGAAGTTCAAAAGAAATTAAGCCCATAGCCTTGAGATAGTGCAGGTTAATATGATTGAATAATAAAACTCTTTCAAATATAAGAAAAATGCTGAACTGAGCTGTATGTTCTTTGTTTTGTTTTGGTTTGTGTTTTTTTTCAAGTCTTACCTGATGTCACTAGCAGTATTTCCAGGCTACATTAAAATTCACTATTAAATTTGTGCTTGCTAATATGATGACCTAGAACCTTAGGGGTGGATGGGAAGGAGGGAAACTACATCACTGCAGAGCTGCTTCCTTTCATGCAAATGGGAACAATTTTACACCAAGAGTTGTGAGAGTGCTGGGGGTGTTTGTGCGTAATCCTCTGTTAAACCCCTTTTGTTTGGGTACCCTTAGCTGCACCCACCTGAGACTGTAGACTGAATTATGCACAATTTATGTGAACACATAACTTAACCATGAGCTATCAGACAAAACAGCTTAGACTTAGTGTGCCACTAAGTTAAATGTGAATGTGCTCACCACTTTTGGTGCAGGCACCCAGTGACAGTCTCTGCAGGCCAAAAAGATCATGCAGATAGAGGTATCTGTATTTCCACAGTATAGACAGATCCCCAAACTTGCTGAGTTCCTGTCTTCCAGCTCTGCTTTTTACTTGGGATTTTATGTTTCAAAATTAGCATTTTTTTAACGTGAAATTCTTGAGTTATTCTTACCAACTTTGCAATTATATGTGTGTATTTTGGTTGGGGTTTTTATTTGGTGGTTTGTTGCTGTTGTTTTTTCTCTTATCTTAAATGTCTTTAACTTCTGTATTGTCAATATGATACCTCAATTTTTCTTTTAGAATTCAGATCAGCCACAATTAAGGCACCTACATCTACATCGATTCCCATGAAAGCCGGGAGAGTGGTAGGAGATGAACATAAGAGCTTTGAAAACCAAAGTCACTTTTCCAGCAGGATATCTTTAATGAAGATTCTGACAAGACTGACAGTAAAAAAGAGAGAGCCACTTCTATGAAGAGGTAGAGTAAGTAGCTGTCCATACTTCCTCAGGGAATATAGGATCTCCTTCTCAATTTAGAATATCCATCATCATTTGCAGAGCAA
This sequence comes from Myiopsitta monachus, assembly GCA_017639245.1. NCBI lineage: Eukaryota > Metazoa > Chordata > Aves > Psittaciformes > Psittacidae > Myiopsitta > Myiopsitta monachus. The sequence continues at coordinate 6,697,421 of CM029918.1, forward strand.
GGGAAGATGTAAAAACAGATAGTAGAAGAGGGTTATATCCTTGTTACAACAATGACCATTACTGCCCTAATTTTTTTTGTTAGCAGCAACAGAAACCTTTCTGAGTTTCTTTGTCAGCTCCTATCCCTCCTTTTCTGTCTTAGAAGCAGGACCGACAGTTGCCATGCCTCCATAGCAATTTCAGAATACACTAATTGAAAATGTGGCTGTCTCCTCCCAGCCCTCTTCTGTCACCCACAGCCTTCCCAGCGTTTTCTCTTTACTTCCCATTTTCACCTCCTAAATTCTCTTATCACACTGGAAATCAGCTGGTCTTCCTCCTACTCAGACATTTTTTGTCAATTGCTTTTCACCTGTATCACTGATCAGTTTTTGTGAGGCCCAAACACATAAAAAGGAACGATAAGGCTTTGTGAATATATTTGTAAATTAGCGTTAATTTGTGCAACTTTGTTTCTTTCCCATGTGTACCTAAACCATTAAAGAAACAGTCTGGATCATTAGGGTAAACCTTCTCCATAACAAGTGGTGCTTTGTTAGTGTTCCCAGCCCAGTAATGAGATAGAGCTGGGCAAATGTAGTCAAGGTCATATTTAAATTTAAGTGGTACTTACTTATAGGATTCACCTCATGACATTTCCTGTCTAATTAGTCATCTCTTCAATATGTGTAATTTACCTTCTTGCTCTTCACACTATGACATAGAGGTGGCAGCAGAATAACTATCGTAGGCTTTTTTAAAAAAGAATGAATTCAAACAATATAGAGAGCACGTCAAGTTTTCTTCAGATTTAGGAGTGTAATAGGTACACTGAGAATGTGTATTCTCACTAACTGAAAATAGATGTCAACTCTTAAACAAGTAGTAGCTACAAATATTCCCAGAATGAAGGCAACCACAGTGCTCACTCTGCAAAGAGAGAATTTAAAATACTTTTCGTTAGTTTGTCACAAAAGGAGCAAAAATTTGTCCTCCTTTGAGCTCAGGGGCATAAAAAAAAAGTGTCAAAAAGTGATGGATGTCCAGCTATCCCGATCTATTCAAAGTATAAAGTAATAATGTTCATCAAATACAAAGCCCAAAATGATTGAAACGTTGCACTATAAAAGCCAATGAAGAGCCATACCCTTGTAGCTGACTCAGTGTCTTCATACAGGCATACCCCCCATAAAAATGAGAGAAAGGGCCAGTGGCCTATAATCTAATGGGGAGAAAAAGAGTGTGATAAGGACAATATTAGGTGCCAGTCAATCCTTACATCTGTTAATTTAGAAATAGTTATTTCTGTGACTTATAATTCTTACCACCATTTCCTCTTTAGGCCTTGCCCCTATTCACGCAGTTATTATCTGCATCATTTTTAATGCTTCTCATGTATCTTGCACTCATGTTAATCAGCTCGGGTTTTGTTCCTCTTTTTCCTCATTTCTCTTGTCTTTAATAAGTGGAACAGTTTAGTATAAAGAAAGTAGAAAAAATATGTCTGTTGAACTTAAGAAAGAGCACAATGGGTCAAAATGAAATTTAATGTTCTTTTGTAAGCATCAGACCTTTTCATATGCATTATTAATTTTGAAATCTTTTCTAGCAAAGTGATCCCACAATCCTAAAATATCTACAGGGTTTATCTCACATTAGTTTTCCTATTTTGAGGTTTAAGACACCTAAGTAATGTGCTGAGCTCATGTGTGTATTTTCAGGGAGCCAATACTAACAAATGGAATTCAGTACTTCAAATTAGAAAGTCCCAAAGAAGGCAAGTTGAATTTCATGGTTATGACTGTACTTTTCTTGAATTCAAAATAAATCTCTTAAAAACTCCTAAGTGTTACTTTCCAATGGCTATAAAGGATATAAGTAATACAGTGACATTTAATGCTGTTTATTTTCAAGTTTATAAGTATTCGTGCTAAGAAATATTCGAGTTATGCTATGTTCATACTCACACATTAACTTAAGACTGTGTGTAAGTTAAGTTGATTCATCTACCTTCATTCACTTGAGACCACCTGAGAACTTGTGACTTTGTATGCTTTGAGAGGTTATATAGATAATATATTTATTTTGTAGTCACTAAGTAGTGACCACAAACTATTTATAGTACTTTGAAATTAATGATCTGAAGCTGAAATTCTTATATCCAAGCATTTAAATATTTATTCATACCTTTCATACCTTCATTAATGCAACAGAGCACAATCAAACAGATGACAAGCTTCTAAGCTTCAATGAATAAAGAAATTCTAATCACGTTGGACTCATTCTCATTGGAAATTAAGAAACCTCATTATGTCCTACTTAAAGCATGGCTGTTTCAAAGATGGTAAATAACACTGATCCACATAAGGATTTACAGTTACAAAGAGCATCATGATCTAAAAATGAAGTAAAAAAAGCGTAAATAATTTTTAACATTTCCTTTTCTTATGCCTAATATTTTAGGCAGGAAACAAATGGGAAAAAAAATATATGTTTTACATTTATATTCAAGAAAATGTCCAAGAATTAAAATGTTCAAAAACATGAGGACAGTTTTGTTTGATCTTTTTTCACGTAACTGTTGATTTCCAAACAAACAATGGAAATAAAGTTGGTAGGCTTAGTTATATACTGAAAGTAGCATAAACTGATACCAATTCTCCTTTAGAGCTCTCCTGAAGAGAATATTTCAAGGCAGATAGATGCACTCCAAGCAGACTAGCCAGATGGCTGTGAAAAGTTTCACTGTTCAGAAAATCATCACAAGGTTTATGATCTAGTAAAGGTCTTTGTATGGTAATGGATTTCAGGTACATAAAATATGATTAAAATGTCCTTTCTATTTTTTTCTCCTCAAGACACTGAGAAGCAGGTCTTGGGACACCTGTAGATCTTGGAAAGCTTATGAATAAAGAATGAGGTTTCCTATCTTTTTTGCTAAGAGGGGATTTTCCAGAATATTTTCTGGACATTGTTATGAAATGTTTAGATTTAGGAAATAATTTTTTCTTCATTCAAGAGTTTCATAAGATTACAATTCTTCCAGACAGTGATCTTCATACAGTAACAAACATTCTTATTTAGTAATTAATTGTTATAGAAATGTCCCTGAGTTGTAAGGACGTGTCTAGTCACAGTCATTTCACAAAGCTGAAAGCAAGAATTATGAACTAGGATGTAAAGTTCAATATAGCGTTAACCAGGAAATAATTTTAGCATTGCACAAGCCAACCTAGTACCTGTTCATTTTCTAGATGTGAAAGTTTAACATTAATTTTAAGCTGAAATAGCTTTTTCATCAATAAAAATACTGCAGATTACTTCACCTGTGCAACCTTGGCTAGTACTTAAATAGCAAACTTAGCAGATCAATTAAATTTAAGTGCTACACTGAACTTGTCCTTTGAGGGGGCAAAATCCTATTGAAGAGCAATTTCTCCAATATAATGAAAATGGAAAATTGATTTACAGTCTAAATGTGTCAGTTGTTATAGATAGAGTTATAATGAGGATCTATAGAATGTCAGATAAAGAAACAGGGCTGAATGGGGGAACACATAACACCAGTATAAATAAAGTATAATTATTCAATCAATAGTTTGCTTTAAAGATTTAGGCAAGATTTCATTAGTCATTGATCAAACAGGTATCCCTTTGTACAGAGCTCAATGAACCGAAAGTTTACGGTGGGAAAACACTCAGAAACGAGTTAACAGGATTAAAAGTTACTAAAATGCACTGGAGCAGATCATGTTAACAAATAGTTTTTAACACCAACTAAATAGCATCCTTTATCTTTCTTTTCCTCTCCCTCCCAATCCTACTTCTGTGCCAGTAAAGGCAGCCACCAGCATAGGCTGGTTGCTGCAAGGAACTTTGCAATTCCAGGTGTTGTTGCAAAATGACAGGTGCCATTCTTTAGGTACGAAGCAAATGCTGTTAACAGTAAAAGAAGTAGCATAGCAGTCAGTCTCAAAACACTTCAGACAAATAGACATTTGCTTAAAGGAGCACTCCCCAAGTATTGATACAACCATTTTTAACTGGTTTAAGCAGCTCTCTTGCCTTTAAGAGGTTCAGCAATCTAATCAGCAGCAGCAACACCATGTGATTTACAGCACATTTAAAAAAATGCAAATACCCAAACGAAACCAGGGAACAGACATGATTGCTGTCTGTAAGTATTTCAGGAGTGGAACAGCAAAAGGCTTAGGAGAAGAAAGAGCTATTTAAGCTAAAGGTCCATGTTGGTAATTAGCAGTGAATAAGTTTAGACTGGAAATTAGAAGATTTCTGTTAGAAGAATCAGAACATGGAACAAACTCCCAAAGGAAGTACTGCTGGAAAAATATCTACTAGCTTTCAAGACATATCCAAAAACTTTGTGAAAAGGATTACAGAATAGCAGGAGATTGGGCTAGTTTGCCCAGATCATTTCCAGTTGTACGTCACACCTTATTAAGCATGATAAAGAGATGAACAGCAATTCATAGGGAGATACCAATCTCTGTCTCTTTCAGCTGACTGGAAATGGTATGTTAAATATGAAAAATAACTGTATTCACTGAATAAAATTTGTTGCACATGGTTTGAAAATCGGAAGTGAAGAATAATTTGATCTCATGGACCTATTTCCCAGGCTCAGCAAACATACTTCAGAAAAGGATATTTGAATGAACTGAAGCTTATAACTACTCCTCTGGCTAGGTAGTATGATTTAGTGAGGGCACAGAATAGCATAGTCTATTAAGAGCACCCCTAAAGAAAGTACGACATTGCCTAACATTCCTACCATCCCTAGTTTGACAAAGTTCTTTAAAAAATTCAGTTGCAAAGCATGTGTTAAAATGCCAACACCAACTTAAGTCACTGCTGGAATGCGCACACACCTGAATGGGGTTTCCATTCCACTTGGAGCTTCCCAGGCTGCTATTTAATTGCATATCAAGTTTCTCTAGCCATTGAATCAAGTGTTTGCGAATCTTACTCAATAACTGAATAGACTGGGCTAGATGTACTAGTCTAAAAGTCAAGCATTTCTTTTTAGTAGACTTATGCTTTGAACCAGACATGTTAAGTAAGAATTGTTAACATGAAACTATCTACACTAACATGCACCAAAACTAAAAAGAAAATATCAGAAGTGTAACATCTGGTAGCAATGTAGAAAATGCATGTGAACTGAAAGTGTTAGTCCATCAATAAATGGTGTTACTCCAAAGAAAATTTAACTAGCAAAGGTGCATTTAATGTGGTAAATTGAAATCTAACACAAATAATTACTATTATGTGCTTTGCAGAAAATTGCTGATAACTGACCTTAAAGTAATTTCATTGACGAACAGTGTAACAAAAAGCATTAATATTTTAATTGCTCATTGTCATTTCATTTTAAATGTTTTAAGACATAGCAATAACCTTATTAGAAGGACAGTTTATCTAAATCTCTGAGATTGCTCCTTGATGGAAGTAAAACTTTATTTAATTACCATTTTACCTGAAATGGATAATGCTGTTGTTATTATTAGTGAAATCCATATAGGAATGAAAAACAACAGAATTCCATTGTGTTTCATGCAGTACAGACACTTTATTATGCCCAAACAGTTTTGGACACAGGGAAAAAAAACAGAGATTTCTTACTTTTCCTGCAGTCAAGCAGCTGATTATTATTAGGAAACATTAGAAAGTTTAAGGAATGTGGAAAAAGGGACAGGCTACTCGGGAGGAATATAAGAACATTTTCAGAGTATGCAGGGATGTAAAGAGGAAAGTTAAGGTCCATTTGGAATTAAATCTTGCAAAGAATGTGAAGGACAACAAGAAGGGTTTCTTCAGGTACATCAGTAGCAAAAGGATGATTATGGAAAACATGGGCCCACTGCTGAATGAGGTGGGTGCTCTGATGACAAAGGATTAAGAGAAAGGTAGAGTTACTGAATGACTTCTTTGCTTCAGTCATTACTACTAAGACCAGCCCTCAGGATCCCCACACCCTGGAGGCAAGACAGGAAGTCTGGAGAAAGGAAGACCACCCCTTGATAGAGGAGAATCATGTTAGAGATCATTTAGGCAAACTTGACACAAATCTATGTGTGCTGGAGGGAAGAAGAGAGCAGTTGATGTTGTCTACATAGACTTCAGCAAAGCTTTTGTGACTGTCCTGTGTAACATCCTTATAAGTAAACTCAGGATGTGTGGGTTAGATGAGTTGACAGTGAGATTGAGAACTGGCTGAACATCAGAGCTCAGAATGTTGTGAAGATGGGTGCAGAGGCCTGTTAGAAGGCTGTAGCTAGCTAGAGGTGCTCCCAGAGGGTCACTACTGAGTCTGGTCTTGTTTGACTTATTTATCAATGATCTGGATGAAGAGACAGTTACTTCAGTTACTCAGCAAGTTTGCTGATGATACAGAACAAGAGAGCCTCCTTTTATGAAGGAAAAGGTGGTGATGGGAAAAATAAACATTTCTCTTGATCTCTGAAATAAGATATATATGTGCACAACACTTTGTACAGTCCAGAAACACTTCTCAGATTCAAAGATTTCCTTCACTTGATGAATGAGCTAGCAAAGTTATGGAGCTGTGCTCTTTTTATCCCATCTATTCTAATTCTTATGCTTTACTGCATCATAATAATGTACCAGAAGGAGAAAAAAAGGTATTACTTGGAGCAGTCTAGATAGCGTTGCCAAAGATTTCTTCCTGGCCAATGAAAAAACCTCTGAGTTTTGAGAAGACCATTAGGATTGAATCTTTCCCTTTGTTGAATATTTAACCAGAAAATAAAAATATAAAAGATAGATAATGATAGCAATTTAAACCCACTTCAATGATATTGTGTTGGCTTCTTGACAGGTTTATGGTTTGTTTTGTTTTTTGTTTTCTAAGCTAGCATCTTACCTCTATTTCGTGAGACATTGTTCTGGGTTCAGCTGGAACAGTTATTTTTCTCCTTAGTAGCTCGTGCAGTGCTGTGTTTTTGACTTTAGTCTAAGAATAATGCTGATAACAGATCGATGGTTTTAGTTGTTGCATCATTATTAGATGCAATCCCTTATAATGCTTACTAAGAGGAACACTAAGTATCTCTCACCACAGAACTAAAATATTTCTAAGATTCTGAGAGAAATTTGAGATATATTTGAAAACTCAGACTAGGAGAAGTTAGAGTCAAATAGAAATGTGCTTAATCTAGTATAAGTGCAGGTAAGGCAGTGAAACAGTATGGCAAACTGGGGTTTAGACACTTGAATTATTTTTTTTATCAACCATAGCTTTAAGATTGGCATGTGAAACTGCTCGTAGATTAGGATTTACAGTTCTTAAATTCTTCCTACAGTTTAGCGTGTAGGCTAGCCTCTCATTTTGTGGTTGCTAAGTGTCTAACTAAATAACCAGGGTAGAAACAACAGTCAAGATGACTATGGTTCAAATATTTTCTTAATCAGTAAGGAATACTAGTTTCAATCCCAGGAAAAGTCTAAGCCTTTATTTCCCACAGCCTTGGTGAAAGTTTAATTTCAAAATTGTTGGAATGTGTTAGATGTTGTCTGTTCTACCTTTAGCATTTGATGGGTCTTGTCTAGGAAATGTCACTGAAAATACCTATTGTGCCATAATAAATGGCCAAGAAGCTATATAAATCTGTTGATCAGACAAAATAAAGCAAGCCAAGTTTTGCTTCCACTGGAGAACTGGAATGTCTATTTAAAATGTCTGAGAATTTTTCATGACTAGGTAAGCTCTGAGAACTGCGTACCAGAAATTTTCCTTTGCTCGACAACTGCAACTTGATCCTTACTTGTGTTAAAAGGACGTCTCAGAATTAATAAAAATGTATCATTGAAAAATTATGCAAAACATTTATTAGTCAGTCCTCCAGCTGCTTCTTCCAAACACGGGTGAAATTCCCACCTATGAAGAATTTCTGAGAACTTGTTAACCAAAATAAAAAAAGTTGTTTTTCTAGTTCGGTTATATTTTGCATATGTAAACATAAACTATAACATTTTAGCAACTAAAGAAAAGGATTATTTTGGGTTTGACATTGCATGTTACTAACATAGACACCTGTGTTTAATTTGTGGTAATGGGCAATTAATGGACTAAAACATAAACCGTCCAATATTTTAAAAAATAATAATGATATGATGATGAGCAGTTGTTGACTTCCAGCTTACATTAGTTGCTCTAAAGTGCTTTTTTCTCTGAAAATTCTGATTACAAAGATACATTATATTGCTGCTGAGCTATAATCAGTTTAACATTTTGTATTTTTAATAACAGTTTGTGTATTCATTTCAGTTTGTGATAATGATCCCAGCATGTTATAATAATTTGCATCTATCTTCTAAATGAAAAATTATTTTATTTGCATGGTTAATTTCTTAGCAATTCCCCTTAATTTCAAGATGAATGTGTTTCCAAATTAGTCCAGTTACGTAAGAAACAAACAAACAACCCCCCTTTGAATCCCTCAGCATTCTTAAGACCGTTATAACAATCTGTTTTCAGTTAATTGTTTTTAACTCTGTGGAAGAGTTTTTAAATACTAGCATGTTGCATAGGGTTTGTGGAATCTCTGTCTTTGGGGTTTTTTAAAAGTTGATTGGACACAGGACCTGGGCAACCTGCTCCAGCTTTGGAGTCAGCCCTGCTTTGAGGTAGAGCTTTAACAGGATGATCTCAAGACCTCCCACCTAAGCTCAATCTCTCCATAAGTCTATGGAAACAGCAATTAATCAAATTATATAGTGGCACCACAGTACACTGGATTATACAGGTAAGCAATTTTTACATTGTAGTCATACATGAATGAAGTAATAAATCTTCCGAATACCTACATGGAAAATAAGCTTTAATATATATGTCATATTTGTGCATGCGTGTTTTTGCATGCATACATATGTATATGCACATTTATATCAATACATATATGTACATGTACACATTCTATAATGTTAAAACATCCCTTTTTATGCACCCAAATTTGGTGCTTAGTGTGCAGATGGTTTTGAAGAATTCTTGCTATTTACACTTTATTACCAGCTTCTTCCAACTATATTTCATTGTGAATTAATTAATATAGTCCTCATAATAAAAAAATTCAATGTAAAGGTTGCCATAATGGAGGTAGTCCACAAATAATCAGGTTTGAGTAAGAACAATAAATAGCCTATGAAAAGAATGTTATTTCTTTCAGAAAAACATTTGGTGGACTGAATTTCCTTTTTCATGCTTTTGATTTCTTATTTATTCTAGATAAAATTATCAGGAAGTTTTTGCTTCCTGTAAGTCCATTATAAATTGAAAATAAATCTATGATATATGCTGAGTTACAGCTACCAGATTGTTTACTTCAGAACTGAATATAACTAATTTATACAGTTAATTATACAGAAAATAATGGTGGTTTTGTACTGAATTACATACTATCACCATCTGTTACACGTTTCGGAGCAGGTTTTTAATCCAGAAGGTGATTTGGGAATGGTGATAAATCAATCTATGTCTTTATTACAGGATGCATTAATTGTGTTACAGCCTGAATACATTAGAATGCCATATAATGTCCAATTCTTCCTTCTTGCTTACATAGAATTCTTACTGACTTCACATTCTTTGCAACCAAAATGGGTCTGGAAGCCACAACCAGGTCATAAGTGTTGCTGGTTCTAAAGATTAAGGTTAACGTTTTCATATAAAGATTAAAACAAGTGTGAGAGCAATTAAAAATATTTAAACGCCCACTGAAAAAGAACGGATCACATGGGGCTACATAGCTGGGAAGAGAGACACAAGAGCCCAAGATTAAGGGAAATGAAACTTCTGATTCTTCTCACAGAAGAGACAAAGGAATACCTTACAAAAGCTGTGCTTGCTATCTGGGACAGCCGCAGCCAGAATTCAGAGAGTATGTATGCATTGCACTCCCATGTAACTTTAATTATACTTTTTATATATTTTTTTCAGGAGTCTGTGACCATCTCTGAGGTCTCTCTCACGCTGGAACTTTCCTCGCTTCAAGCTGAGGAAGATACTGCACTCCTCAGAAAGGGAACATGCCGTGCTCTGCCTTGTACCCGAGTTAATTTCCAGCTCAAGGTCTTTTGAGGTCGAGATATAGAAGGAATATAGATCATTTTACACATTTTCTGCTGGACCTTTGAAGCCAGTTGCTAAAAAAGTGCTAAGACACTCTTAATTTGAAGGTAGAAGAGATAATCCTACTTAAAACTGAAAAGGCCAGAAGTCTTTATCAACTACATTGTGGTTAGAGAATTTTGGGATGGTGTCACGGGCTTGGTTTTTTTTGTAGTCTCATGCTATGCTGGGGAGGAGGCAGAGACAGGGCACCTGACCTGGGCTGACCAATGAGGTTCTTCCATGCCACAGCACGTCATGCCCAGGATGTGGAATACGGGGGGGGAGGAACCGGGAAGTGTATGTTTTGGGGGCGGGCTCTAGCTGGGGTTTTCCCGCGCGGTCTCTCAGCTCAGTCGGGCGGCGAAACGGTTGTATCCTCTCCCTTTGTATTTACTTTGTCATTATTATTGTTATTGGTGGTGGCAGTAGTGATTTGTATTGTATCTTAGTTACTGGACTGTTCTTATCTCAACCCGTGGGAGTTACATTTTCTTAAGTTTTTCTCCCCATTTCCCCCCCCCATCGGAGTTGGGGGGGGGGGGTGGTGGAATGTGGGAGAAGTGAAATTTACAGCTTAAACCACGACAGATGGAAATTATTAACTCACCCGCTTTATTTCCGGCAGACTAAACCTTGCAAAAGAGCTCCCTAGAGAATCTGCTCACATAATTGAGGGTCTAGCATCATGTAAGTGCTGGACTTGTGTCAGCTGTGTCTCGTGAGGCATCTGCAGTTTAAGTCCGTTCAGGACACCTAGCATCAAATGGGTGCTTGTACAGCTTATATTGCATCACTTTCAGCTCTAAGCCTCTGCCTAGCATTTCAGGTACATTGGTATTTCATTCTAGAGATATAGCTCTCCTTCTCATTCAAGATAAATTTAAGGAAATATTGGTTTCTGTATATATATCACTGAAAACAGGGAAGACCCTCTTCCTCTCTCTTCTCCTCTCTCTCGCACACACATCTTTCTGTGTATGCTTGTGAATGTAAGATAAATAGTTAGGTGTACCTAAGACATTAACCTCTGACGTAGCTTTGGAGGAAATTGAACTATGTTGCTCAAGGAGTTCTTTAGGGTGTATATATATATATATATATATATATATATAAACATATCAAGAAAAAATACCACAAACCTAAGGTCTGCTCCATCCAATTTCTTTTTCCTCTAAGTAAGTCATTGAGCTGTTTCAGTGATACTTTTCTATTCTTTAGCCTTGTTCTTCCCAGCTCTGGTAGTAAATAATAAAACAAATTTCTCTTATTCCTTTAGGCTTGTTTCTTTCACGAAGACTCTCTGTAGCAACCTTGCTCTATTTCTGGTGCTTCCACAAATCTCAAAAAAAGAAGGAAAAAAAAAAATCCAAGAGGAAAAAAAGAATATATAAAATGGGACTAGACACGTGCATTATCTGCCCATTATTTCTTTCCAGTGTCTGAGTCACACAAGCATTGTGTTATAGAGGAGACATCCTCTGCAGCAGTTTTCAAGTGAAAATATTAGTTATTTATGATGGATTTCTTAGTAAGAGTATTCCCAATATGCTCTAAAAAGTTGCCTTCACTCCTTTCCTCATTTCCGCTTGTACATACTTCATCATAGAGTTAAACGTTGCTGTTAGCTAAGTGTGTTATTTTTTTTTTCTGTACGTGCTAGTGAGGTTATTTATCCACATGACCCAAAGCAAATATCCAAGGTACATGTATAATTAAGGTGATTTTTAATCAGTTTTGTTTGCATGTAATCAGACATTTACTTTGGTTTTTTTTTTCTTATTCCTTATAATTATGTAATTTGTTGTGTTTAAATAGGAAAAACAATATGCTTAATGACCACTCTGAGTGGGAGGCACTATGAGACTTTCTAGGCAGCCATATAATACACACTAAATTAAGTATGGCTCACAAGACCACTTTCTGTATTCCAGTCTGTACTAAACAAACTCTGAAAGCACTTCTCAACACTTTACAAGCACAAGATCATTATTAAGGTAGAATGAACAACATGAGAAAAGCCAAGGATTTAAGGTTATGGAATATCAAGCAATTCCTTAGGTAAAAACAGCTGAATACTCCTGATAAGCAGACCAGACCCTGTGCTAAGGAGAAAGACAGAAGCTCACAACAATTCCTTATTCTCTGACTTAAGAGAAAATACTATTTTTACTCCAAACCTTACAGCTGCCTGAATCAGAAATGTGAGAAAGAACAGCCAGATATCTCAGAGCTTCTCCAAGGTGTTAGAGACACTGGAATAACCCCACTGACCATCCCCTGCTTAGAAGTTTTCATCTAATATCCTATAATTTCTTTTCTACTTCCAAGACTTTGCTATCCTGCTATATAAGTTCTTAAAAAACCAACCAACCAAACAAAAAAACCTTAAAAAAAAACCCCAGCAAATACTCATTTGAAAAAAAAAAAAAAAAAAAAAAACCAACAACCTTATATTTACAAAAACTTGCAATTTTAGCTACAAGGGACATTCTTGGGTGTTGAGAATGGGGAGAATGGGGTGTTTCTCAATCTGCTCACAGTCTGCAGACAAATAGTCATCTGTTTCGTAGTCATTAAAAAAACCTGCAGAAAACAAATTATTCACCCAGCTATTTCAATAATAAAAAGTACCCCAGAAACCCACAAACATTTTTCTGAGGCATATATTATTTAGGCTTTTTTAATCTGCTGATTAGTTCTACATTAAACTAAATCAATAATATTGTGCTATAACAATTCCAAAAACTAGATAAATAAATATGACGCAAAGAAGAAATATTATACAACTAGGTCTTAACAATCAAACTCCTATCTGATCAGATGGAAACTGTATCCACACCATAGCTGAAAGTAGTCCGAAGCAGTTCCATATTTGCCACAGATGATACCTAGCATTCATGGGTTCTAAAATTTCTGATTTTATATATGCATAATTTTGTGTTCTAAAGGCTCTGTGAGATATTTTATTATAAAAAGAGAAGCTGAAATTACTAAAAGATCTATGTTTTCACATATTTAGACACTGATCAACTGATCAGCCAAATGAGATCTAAAGTACTGTGTTTGCTCTGCACTGAAAAACATCAGCTGAGAAATTGTATAACAGCATAAAACCATCAAAAATTAAAACAATCCATCTGGAATGACTGTGGTTTTAAGGACAATTATTCCAAAAAAAAAAAAAAAAAAAAAAAAGGTCTACAAAGAGACATTATTATTATTATTGAGGTCTGGGAATATTAAAATAATAGAAAACGCACAGGAATCACAAATTAAAACCACTTATATCTTGGAATATATCAAGTAAGAAAATGCAATGTCAGATGATCTCATCTTTATAGCTACAGAAAATATACTATTCTTCTGTGTCATACATGTGTATGTAGGAAGGGTTCTATACGTATGAACCTTAGAAAACTTCATTCAGTTTTTGAAAATCTGCACTTTAGCATATTGTATTCAATGTCTTTCAGTGGTCTATTTAATTTATAGTCAAAGAGGGATATTTAAGTCTGGGAAGCATTTTTTTATGTTTAAGAATATGTGCTATAAACACATAGTGACTTTATTTTACCCATCAGCTATATTTATCACTATACTCTTCAACAGAGAAGTTTAATTGAGCAGTTCACTGAAGCTCATGTGATACTTTAATACTATAGTCTTCAACAGAAAATTTAATTGAGCAGATCACTAGAGCACGAGTGGACTGTCTGCATGCTTGCGTGAGAATTCATTAACTTATTTTTGTGAAGATTGTGCAACACATCTTCCACAGAATAACTGCAAAGTGAAAATACTAGTGAACATACCTGATATTTTGTTTTTTACAGAGTAAAATGAATTATTAACAGACCTAAAAGCCTGAGTGCTGACAGCCGATAAATATGTGAATATTAAAAAATATGAGTAGTCCGCTTTGTAGTAGTTTCTGTCATCTCCTGTATTAACAAATATCTTCAGCAAACCAGTGTGTGCTGCGGGTCTATCTTTCAGTACTTTTAATTCTTCTTCATATAATGGCACAGGTTTATTGATGTCAGGCATGTTTTAGCAACTTTCCTCTTCCTGTCTGAAACTTCAACAAGGAAAACTTTCAACAGGAAATTACTGAAATTATGCCTTTCAAGGTAACTTTTCTGAAGGAGAAAAAAACCAACCCAAACTTAAAATACTGTAAGCTTCTATTTATTCCACAAGATGGAGCTCAAACACTATAGCACAATTGTGTAACACCGTAGAGATGGCGTTGTTCTTCTGCCATTGTCTTGTATGAATAAGCAGCAGCCAAGGTTAAAAACTGTGTTGCAATAGTCCTATACTTATGAATGACAGAAACATCTGCAGAAAACACTGCTTGGATCCTACCGTGGCGTATCCATAATACGCATGCTAGTTATAAAATTAAGATTTAAAAATCAAATGCTGTTTTAGAACAGTAACAAGATTTTATTCCTATATGATATTAAGATCCAGAATCCAGCAATTACGCAATAGAACAACACAAGGATTTACCATACAGTGAGAGTTTTGTGGTGGGTAAACATGATGATTGCATCTTTGACTCGAAAATAAATAGTTCAGAATCTGAATGAAATCCTCAAAATATGAATCAGTTTGAGTTTTCCTCTGAATATCCTGTTTCATTAAGAGTAAAAGTAAGGGTTGCCAGGTCATCTTATAGCAATTTTCTGACTGATTAATACAGGTGTCTGCAAAGGCTCACCTTTGTGGGTAGCACACACAATCAACATTATTATTCCTAGCAATACCTGAAAATCACAGAATTTCAGTTTGGCTGGAAAGAACCTCTGGAGCTTATCTAGTCCATCCCCTACATAGAGTCCAAGCAGGGACAACTTCATGTAGGTCTGGTTGCTAGCAATATGTTCAGATTTCTGAGAGGTGATGACAATCTGTAATCCTGACTGTTCAGTTAAAATTATGGGCTATGTATTTCCAGTATTTGAATATAACTTTTAGTGGAAACAGGTCTTTCAGTTACAGAGTAGAGTGTTACCACACATATTCTGTGAAATACTGAGCACATGTGAAATCTGTGGAAGGAGATTGTCATGGGTTCGGCTTTTCCGAGTCTCATGCTATGCCGGAGAGGAGGGGGAGCCGGGAGGAGGGAGAGACAGGGAGCCTGACACAAACTGACCAAAGAGCTATTCCATGCCACAGCACGTCATGCCCAGGATGTAAAATACTGGGGGCAGGAACCCGGAAGTAGCTCTCTCCTCTCTCGGCTCGGTCGGGCAGCAAGCAGTTGTATCCTTTTCCCTTGTATTTGCCTTGTCATTATTATTATTATTGGTGGTAGCAGTAGTGATTTGTATTATATCTCAGTTACAGGACTGTTCTTATCTCAACCCGTGGGAGTTACATTCTTTCAGTTCTCCCCATTTCCCTCCATTGGAGTGGGGAGGGGGAAAGGGAGGGAGAAGTGAAATTTATGGCTTAAACCACGACAGAGATCAAACTGAGATAGAAAGCTTTTAAGTTTCACTAAAGAACTCATCCAAAAGCCTACTCAATGATGCATTGGTACATCTTCCATTGTTCAGGGTTTTTAACTTTGACAATTACATCAGTTAGAACAACTTTGGAATCCAGAAGCATCATTTAGCTGAGGCACAACTGATGCAATCTTATTCAGTGTTTCAACTAATTTTGCAATAGTTTGATATGCTTTAAGAGAAGTTTCATGCATTTTCACTTGTTGAATTACAGTTTACATTTGTTTCTGTAAGCTTAGTGGGCAAGATTAGCATAATCTGTCTTCAGAATCATGTGAAAACTCAACCAACCACTCTTCTTTCAATGAAAGGTTTTTTTTGCTCAGAGATGTTACAGTAATGTCTTTCAGTTTTCTCCTGAAGAAATAAAAAAATTAAAATCTCCTAAAACATTACATTTTCACAGCATTTTCCAATTCTTTTTCTTTGTGCAGTCCCATTCCACAGCAATTTTGTAAGTATCGCACACAGTTCTTATTGGCATCCATATTCTGAACAAATACATCGCATAAATTTTTCACACTGTACTACTACGTACACCACTATCTTTTACATTTTTACACACTCAAGATTCTTCCTTTTTCTGTTTTTCCTTGCTCTTCACCCTTTCAAACAGGTGCAAATCCAGATCTTACACCCATGGTTTTCCAACCATGTCTCATCTGCTGTGATGCTTTACTTCAGCTCTCTGACTTGCCAAATGTTTGTCCATTGCATTTCATGTTTTCATTAAGCTTCACTCTCTTTTTCTGTCTGACTTATCTCTTGCTGAGTTTTTCTCATTCTACCTATCAGTTTGTCTCAAGTCTCTCATCACTGGTCACTGAGCTTCACTTTCTCTTGTGACATTAGCAGAGAAATTCCTTTTGACAGCACTGATAAGTGCCTTATGATTACACTCTTTTGGATTTTTTTCTTTCTCAGTTCTTGGGATGGAACTGATGAGTATTTTCTGAATATGCCCCATTAGTTAAGCTTTACAAAATAGTCCCCCTCTCTCAGTCTCAGAGCTCTGAAATGTGTGTGTTTACTTGCAATACATGAAACATATTTTTCAGTTTCTCCTTTTGGTGTAGATTTTTATGTATATCACTCTCTTCCCATTGCCTTAACTTAATTGTGGAAAGGGCATTATTTACAATCTAAATGAGAAAGATTTTGCATACAAGTGTTTGCAGTTTCTGGCTTTGATGTTTGCCCTATATAAAGGTGAAAATATTAATAGACTGAAGAAGTATTTTCCTTCACACCCAGCTTAGTACCATTCTTCCTGGATTACACAGTATCTTTCCCTCCTTTCCTGACTTTCTTACATCCACAGTGGGGTATTTAATTATGCAGTGCTAAGTGGAACAACCTTGAAAGGTAGGTACAGACAGTTTCTATAAATAAAACCTAGCACATCACAGAGTGGCTTACTGTGTTACATCATAAAATGCCTAACGAGGAAATTAAAACTTTCCCCTAGAAAGTGCGAAATCTGGGTACATATTAACTCCAGAGAGAAAAGAAATAAATGAAGGAGGACTCAGCAGGTAATAGGATGAAAAGGAGGCTTAAACTCAGTAATACTTTCCTTATATTCCTAATTCTCAGTGAATGTTATAGTGTGAGCTAAACTCAATTTAACTAATTGCTCTAGCAGATGCCAAAATGTTAGGAAGTCAAATGCTCTGTGTTGATCTGAGGGTTCACTTTCAAGACTGCAAATTTTATCTGAACAAAGAAGTTCCTCAGTGGAGATAATTAAAGGTAGTGTCTGATTGAGTCCATGTGCACTCACTGACAGACAAAATTGTATTACAAAACCTGAAAAATAAGATCAGGAATCCATCCTTTTATAGACAGTATTGGAATAGATTTAACCTGAGTCATCTAGTTAGCAAGGATTCAAACTGCAACATGTTTTATTTCCTGTACCAAAATACCAGTGGTCATAAGGTATGATCAAGTAGCTAGCAAATTTGGTTAATACAGGAAGCCATGCATAAAAAAGAGGAAGAGATATATTAATATTTCAAAATATTCTAAATATCCTCATAATAAACTATATGTATGTTTTAAAGTGAAAAGAAAATAAAGTTATTCAAAAGAACAAGTCACCAGATCGGTTCACATCTGTTCCTGAGAACCTATGTCAAACTCTGAGTTGTCTTAACTTGGTTTCATATTTACCAAAACAAAACAAAACAAACAGAAAGATGCCTTTGACAGCACATCTTAGATCTGGTTAACAGCTAGAGGGAGCAGCTCAAAACTCCCCTGATAAAACTGAAACTCTCCAAAATGGTGATGGTTGCTTGCTTTGCTCATTAGATTCATAATACCTCAAGATATGCCCATTGATACAGTTGTGTACTTCTCAGCAGGTCTCCAGTTTCTTTTGTTTCTTTCTTTTCACCTGTGTTAATATGAATCAGCAGAAACCCCAGTGAATAACCTTTCTTTTGGTCATTTTTTATAATGACTTTATATGCTTGAAAAATACCGAAATCATTCACTGTTGAGCTTGAATCACACAGAAAAGAGCAACAGGAGGAAAAAAGAAAACACTAGCTTTTCTTCCTTTTGATGTGAATCAGACTCTTTGTTCTGGTGATGCCAAAGTCACATCGATCAAGATGATCATTAGGAATTTTAATTGAGTTCTGAAATAAAAAATAAGGTAATGTACCCCTTAGTAAAAGGTGCCATTGTTTTCAAGAAGACAGTAGGAAATACAAAGATGAATTTCCTCTTTGGAGGAAATAAAAAGAGGAGGAAAAGCCTTTGGAGGTTCAATATATTTATACTCTCAATATGGCAATAACATGCACTACTGGCCGTACTGTAGACACTGTTTTTTTCAACATGTGTTGATCTCATTCTTCCTAGTATGTCTCAGCCCTTGTGGCAGCTAAGAAGAACTAAGAATAGAATACTTTCTTTCTGCTTTCTTTCTGTCAGGCAGATGCCTGAAATTCATCAAAATTTAAACCTAGTCCTATTAAATAAAATAAAAATGGTGATTGCTGCACTTCCTAATAAATGCTGAAGGTTCTTGGAATGTAGAACTGGCATTTTCTAGCATTTCAGCATTTTCTGGTACTTAAAAATTTTCTACTTCAAAGTTTTTTACCACCTTCAGTGATTTGTCTAAAAAAAATAATAATAGAAATCTTGGTATCATCAAGTCAAAATTGGGCTGGCATCAGACTGTCTTATAGCTGGAGTTAAACCAGTAAACTCACAATAAATTCTTGTCCCCACAAGGAAAAATATGAGATTTTTCACCCTAGCTGGTCTTTCAGCTCTCAGACAGCCAAACAGCTGAAAACACAAGGCTCCTTTACTGTATGTTTATAACACCAAGTTAACTTTCCCTATTGTGAATTCCTTCTTCTTGGACTGGATGCGTTCATACCTACGAAAGGCACATACACAGTAGTCTTAACTTCCAGAATAAATCTTAAAGCATCATTTGAATTTACTGCCTCTGGATGGTGACTCAGACAGAATAAAGGTGAGGCAGCTCTTCTGCATTGCCCTTCAACAGAGATTGGTGCTGGAGTCAGGGATTGTAAATTTCCCTTGAGGAAAATGTTGAATGTTTTTCTTGGCACAGAGGTACCAGCTTAAGTCCTGACTCTGTCTTCTGACATTATAGTTTCGTTTTCAACTGGAAAAAAAAGTCGCTGTTGCAGTCTTATAAAGAAGCAGGAAACTGAAGATATGATTTAAAAACGTGATAATCTGATCCAAATTCATAAGGTTTCAGTACAACTTTGCTGACAGAAATTTTCCAAAATTATTGTGGAGAAAAATTGTTTATATATATTATTTTAGCAATCTATTTTTTCCTTCTGTTTTGTCTTCATTATCGAAAATTTGAACAATCTTCTTGGTGATTTTTTTTTTTTTTAATTTAGGTTCTCTGTCACATTTTAAAACTGGTGTGGGGCACAGACAGTAGGTTGTATGCAGGATGGAAGGTAAATTGAAATCTTATAATAATGAACAAAGGATATATTTTGCAAACTATTTTGGTATTTAAATTTTATAGATTTCATTATTATAATGGAGATAAAACATGCAAAAACGTTTGGAAATATGTTTCAGAAATATTATGCTATATAATCAGGTACAGCTGAAAGGAATGAATGAAGATATTTGTTTGATTAAATTCCCAGTTACTGTTACGCCAAGTATTTGCGTCAGCAGATGCTTTTAATGAACCTGGGATTTATTATACAAAGGGAAAACACAAGGGAAAAAAAGGTTACATATTAAATAAAAGAAAGAAAAAATATAAGAATACAGAAGCACACTGTGGATCTTAATTTATTGTATGACCTTGTCTCCTAAGCTTTCCTTTCCACCCATTGGCTCCCTGGGCAGCACACAGGTATTGGGGTGGACTACTCCAGCACAGCAGTCAGTCTGTAAAACCAGTGTGGCAAAATATGGGATGTGTTCCAACCAGTGCTAGTTTTATTCAGACTTTTAGGGTTTTAGTTTAAAGTTAAAGGGAAACTGATTGTTCTGATTAGATGACACTGACTTTATTTTGATGTATAAAAATGAGTATTTTAATTGTAGCATTGGGGTTTATATTTTTTTTTTAAAGAGAAACATTGAGCTACATCATACTTTTCTTTCATTGAATGCCAGCCTATCTTAAGCTCACCTTAGGTGAAAATGCATCTCATCCATAACCACATCCATCTATCTTAACTGCTCCATTTTTCACTGGCACTGAATTCTTTGGTGTCTTATTGTTATTTTACTTATAAGATGTAAATTTTATTCTTACTAGAACTTTCCTGTATTACAGGTTTTTTCTCTTTTGTATTTCCTTCACAGCTCTTTTTTCTTTCTGTAAGCTACCAAACAAAGCTTTTTTCCTCATCCTTTCTCTTCTGTACCTTTTAAACTCTTTCCCCTTTTTCTCTTATTCCACTTTAATGTATATTCACTGTCATGGTCTTTTTCTTTCTCCAGTTCATTCATGGTTTCTCTTCCTTAGCAGCCATTTAGATCCAAGGACCTGCCAAATTCCTGTTTTCCTAACTCACATGCATTATCTTACACTCTTTTTATCTCCACATAATTTTAATTCTCCGTTCTCCATCTCCTTTCCTGTATGCTATTGATTGATTTTGTGGTTAATGGATATTTTAGAAACTGAAATATTTTTGAGACCCCCTTCCCACATATTTAGGGAGAAAACAAGCATGAGACTGCAAAACTAGTTATCATGAGGACATATATTGCTAATACTACTTTTACTCTAAGTGTTACTATAAGATAGAGGATACAGACAATTTGGGATGCAAAATAAGGAAATCAGATGGAACCCTAAAAACACACTTTTGGAAGCTGAATGAATTGCAAGAACAGGTAGAATTTGTTCTGTTTCAGAGCCAGAGAGACAACCTTTGATCTGACAGCTACGTTAACTCTTACATCACTTCTTATTTTCCTATTATATAACTTTATTTACATATTGCTTGCATGGAGTGTTACTCATTAAAGAAATATGGCAGCATTAATTTGTTCTTGATTTTAAAATGAGATGTGCAGGTACATGTTTTTTCCTACAATTATTTATGTATACATACATTTTATCTTTATTGGTTCATGATGTCACAAATGCAGACCTATGCATCACTTGATGAAGAGTTCAAAGTATTGCAAATTAATGCATTAATCAACTTTCTTGTCAATTTCTGTCAAGTAATTTAACATTTATAATGCAAACCACTAGTGATACTGCCTCAGCCTTGGAAATCTGCCAATGTAACCGCTGCCAGCATAATCTCAATACCTACTAAAAATTAAAAAAAAAAAAATAAAATTTTTTTCTTACACTTGGTGATTAGTAATAAGATTTTGTGCCTTTTTTAACAAAATAAAATACAAAATTATTCAATACAGTAATATATTTAAATGTTTTAGTAATATATTTAAATGTTTTTTCCAACACTGAGCTATAACTGGTTAGAGAAGGGAGTCCATAAAGTGTCAGGAAAAAAAAGAATTCAGATACAGCCTATAGCAATTGTCATTTCAGAATGGCTCAAATTTGCTTCCAGAGTGATGAAAACCACTATCTTGAAAAATAGGTTTATACCCAAAAAGTAACAGTAAATATCTGACAGAAATTACTTTTCTGCATTCCATTATTTGCCACAAAAGAGTAGATTCTTAGAAGCTATCTGGAAGCCATTTAAAGCCAAAAAAAAAAAAAAACCAAACCAATCAAACAAACTAACAAAAAAAAACCCCAACTAATCCATCTCATGATTAGATGGAAAAGTAAAAATTAAAATAATCAATATAATAATGTTTTATTAGCATTTTCAGTTCACAGGATCAAAATACAGGCCGGGCAGAGAATGCATTGAGAGCAGCCCTGAGGAGAAGGGCCTGGGCCTTTCCACAAGAGAGTGATGTGGATCTGCTTCTGCGAGTCCAGAGGAGGGCCGTGAAGATGATCAGAGGGATGGACTACCTCTCCTGTGAAAGGCTAAGAGAGTTGGGCTTGTTTAGCCTGGAGGAGAGAAGGCTCAGGGGAGACCTTAAAATAGCCTTCCAATACCCAAAGGGGGCCTACAAGAAATCTGGAGAGGGACTTTTTACAAGGGCATGTAGTAATAATGATGTCTGTAAACTGAAAGAGGGAAACTTAGATCAGATCTTAGAAAGAAATTCTTCACTTTGAGGGTGGTGAGACATTGGAACAGGTTGCCCAGAGAAGTTGTGGCTGCCCCATCCCTGGAAACATTCAAGGACAGGCTGGATGGGGCTTTGAGCAACCTGGTCTAGGTGGGGAGTGTCCCTGCCCATGGCAGAGGGGCTGGAGCTAGATGATCTTTGAGGTCCCTTCCAACCCAAACCATTCTATGAGTCTATGAGTCTATGAAAACGTTGCAAAGCAAAGATTAAATGATTATATATTGCTGTACTTAAAATATTTTATCTAGAATTCCTTACAAAACCCCACCGCTCACTCTTTCCCCTGTTAAATCTCTTTGAACATATGTGCTTTAGAACAAGAGCAGGAAAAGCTTATGAGAACATTTTTCAAGAATAAAAGCTCTTTTGGAGCCACAAATAGAGGAAAGTACATTTAATTAGGATGATCATTATGAGAAATATTTGCACTGAGAAAAGTTTATGAAAAAAGTGTGGAATCTTTGATTTATCCATTACCTGCTGGAACAGCTGTGACCTTTATACAACTTTTAAAGTCTGTGCATACATGGTCAATGCATAGTCTTTGATCTTATTATGAATGGCTTTAAGATGGATCAAAGGGATTGAAGAGGTAAGAGGTAACCAAGGCTGCGCATCATCTCAAGCCCACATCAAATGCATCTAAATTGTATCTGATATGCTTATCTGGATGGATGGAGAGGATTCAAAATTATAGTACCATTAGTTTCATTTTCAAACTTTTACAAGTGGAGCAGTTACTAGAGGAGGCTCCCGGAATGCTGAACATACATATTAGCTCAACATCCTATCTAAGCTTTATGGCAAAACCCTATGTAAACCAATGCACAAGCTCAGAAATAAACTTTTTTTTTTCTTTTTTTTTTAATCTATTTCCATGGCTGGATTTTGTCTAACTAAGCTGCTGCAGGAACCTGCTTTTCTGAACCAAGTAATCATCAATGTATCACAACAGCATCAGTAATGGAAAGGCTGGAATGTGCTACTCACTAGTGTAAACAAATAATGGAAATTACCTACCATTTACAGTATTCCAAGATCAGGATAGTTCCCCATCTCAGAAAGACAGGAGGTAGTTATCTTCTACAGCCTTCCTTTGCTTCCTGTGGAACTCTTTATTTAACTTCAGCCTTTCATATGACTGCTTCATCCTGCTTTGTTGACTTTATGTCCATTTTCCTTCCTACGATTATAACTGAATATCTTTCATTCTGAGCACTTATGAGTACTTATCATTCCAAATGAAAATTCAATTTTTGTCACCAAGATTAGCTAAGAAATGGATAAACATGTTAGCCTAAAACAGGGAACACACTGTACTTAAATTTTATTTTTATCCTTTTATATACCAGTAATAATTTGCTAAGAAATTATTTAATCTAACGGCATAACCTAAGTTTTTGACCTCAGAATAATAATGATACAAATATTTAGCTATTAACTTCAAGTTTATCTTGTAGCATGGTGATGTTTCAGCATAAACAATTTAAATGCTTTTTCCTGTGGGTATAAGATAGGGTGGGGTGTACAAAACAAAAGTAAATAGAAAAAAAAATCCTTTTGATATGAAAGAAACAAATAGTTTTTCCCCAGTTCTAAAATGTATCTCACAGTTATCTGTTCTTCTATGTAAGCAGCTTGGTCTTTTAAATAAAAATACAGTTTCCTCCTTTGACAATATTTCTTTCCTTTGATCAGTAGCTTGAACGGCTTTTAACTTTAATTTCCACTCTACCATGTTGTCATTATTCCTTCTTGTGAAAATACTTGATCTTTGTGAGAACATGCTGTGGTTTGAAAATAATGACCTTGGGAAAGGAGAGCCGTATCCAAAAGCATGCATAACAGTGATGCTTTTATCTCCAGGCAATGTCATATTAGTGGCTGTCTGCTCAGCAGGAACTGAAGGCTTATCCAACATATTTGCTTTGAAAATTTCACAGATAGCAAGGTAGCAGAAACATTAATTTGAAAAACTGGTAGTAACTATGCAGTAAGGCAATAACAGAATTACAGTAAACAGCGTATTCAACTAAATGAATAAACGTATTTATTAAGAGAGAGTCCTGTTTTTCTCTTCCCACTGAGTTACATGTTCGGATAGTATGCATCCTGCTTTGGCCAGTAATTTACACTGGCTTCTAATTCTGATATGGTTATCTATTTCATGGAGTAGAAGCTTCTTAATTATTTTCTTTTCTGTCTTGAAAGTCTTGTTACATACCTTCTTTATTCTATGATTCTATGATTCTCAGATGGAAATATTCTAAATTAGTGTTTCTTCCTTCAAATAACATCTTCCCGTTGACTCCAATGTACATTAAAATCTTTAGGATTAATATTTCATAAACGTCAGGGTTATTAATTTTACTGACAAAATGTAGTGGAAATTAAATGACAATGCAAATTATGTATGCATCTGAAAAAGTATTGCCTGATTTAATATAACAGTCACAGTTCAGAAGGAAAGATATAATTTCAGTTATTCATTAACAAACCTCAAACAGAAAAAAGTATATCTGAGAACACTGATATTTTTTAATGTGTGATACAGGATCAGTATGAAGGTCTGAACTTGGTTGAATGAATTTGGGGCTGGAAATATTTATTCCAACAACTGTCCAGTGGGAATAGGCAGCTCCTTTTCAGACACCTGGCAACATTACTATGCCATGCATTGTATCGCATTCTTTTATCTGGCATTTGGCAAGACACATCTCACAAAAGGAAGAGACTTTTTTTACTTTGTTAAAGTAGTTTCTGAACCTAGGAATAAAAGAACTTTCAAATTAGTTTAAAAAAAAAAGTTTTCAAGAAACCACTGAATTCTTATTTTATTTTCTTGTATCAGGGCTGTATCATCTAATATTTCTGTAATAATAGGTGTTGATACTAGCAGTGTGTGATGATATGAGCCAGAGAAGGAGCCTACCTCATAGTATCTTCCAGAGTCATATTTCCTATTGCGAATGTTGATGATAGATAGATAGATAGAGAGATAGAGAGATAGAGAGATAGATAGATTGTTCTAAACCCAGTAAGGCACATCTTTTATTCTGATATTCTTCTGCACAGTTGCTGCTTAAGTTTCCCACCCATCTCTATCCTCTGCTTACCATTCTATCCATCTTGTTCAAGACTCTTACAAGAGGTTATAGTAGACATTTCAGGAAGGATTTTATTTCTCTCATAATACTGTTTCAGAAATGCAGCTTTATAAAATGGACCCATATGGGATGACACTATGTTTGAGAAGCATAGTAATTCTTGCCAGATTGGCAGGATTATGTGAAGAGTAATTCAAAAAAGAACTAAAAATACAGAAAGGTACTTGCAATCTAGCACTACATCTGCTATCACAGAGATCAGATAATGTTAATTCCTAACATTGGCTCAGTGTTGAACACTGCCTGCAAAATTTGTAAAGAAAATATTCAGAAGAAGAATAAATTTTGAAAATTAAGGTTACAGATCAGTCATGCAACTGAATAGAATTTATCAGCAAACCCCAAAATTATACATTAGTCCACTTAAGTTTTAATGGAATTTTCCAATGACATGCAAAGATTTCATTCTTAAATTCTACTATTTTCTTGAAATAAGCATAATCAGGGATGCTCAGTTCCATACATAAATGAGCACCTTGAAAAGTAGTATTCAAGTCATCTAAAATTAAATGCATAGTTTAGATACTGTATAAACACAACCTTCTTAAATAATCAGCTTTTTTATTTCTCTGTGAAAGAAAGATCAGAAGACTTGCAGTGCTTTGCATTTTAATTTATTTTCTTAGAAAGAAAGCCACAATTAAGAAGTTTCTGCTAGAAAGGGGAGAAAGGAGGGGGGAGTGATCCTCTAAATTTTCTAAGGCTTGGCTGGCTGACAGGTGCCCACCAAGCTGCTTTATGACTCCCCTTCCATCAACAGGCCAGAAGGAGAAAATATGATTAAAAGCTTGTGGGTCAAGGTAAGGTTAAGGAGATCACTTACCAGATACCATCACAGGCAAAACATACTCAACTTAAGGAAACTAATGTAATTTGTTGTCAATTAATTATAGCACAGTAGTATAGTGAGAAATAAGACAAAACTAAAAACACCCTCAACCCACCCCTCTCTTCTTCTCCGGCTCAACTTCACTTCTGACTTTTCTACCTCCTCCCACTGAGTGATACTTGAGAATGGAGAATGGGGGTTGCAGTCAGTTTGTAAGAGTTTGTCTCTGCCTCTCCTTCATCATACTCTTCCACTCCTCCAGCATGGGGTCTTATCCACTGGCCACACAAGAACTGCTCTTGAATAGGTCCTTTCCATGAGGTACAATCCTTAACAAGTGGACTGTTTCGGCATAGGGTCCTCCCAGGGCTGCAGGTGAACATCTGCTCCACTGTGGACCTTCACAGGCTGCAGCATCACAGCCTGACTCACCATGATCTTCTCTTCTCCCCTATACGGCTACAAGGAAGTTACGCAGTATGTTTCACCCTTTCTTAAACACATTGTCAGAGAGGTGTTACTAATGCTGTTGATGGACTCAGCTTTGTCGAGGAGTGAGTCCACTTTGGAGTTGGTTGACATTTGCTTTGCCTTACGTGGGGCAGCTTTTGATGTCATTTCACAGAAGCCACACATGCAACTCCTACAACTACCAAAATCTTGACAATTATATCTATACAATGCTTAAATCAGAGAGTACATTATTCTTGTGTTTCACGGTATTTTTTTCTAATAGATTTATAATTGAAAGTAGTTATTTTTTGCAATTTTCATTTCATATTGACTCTTGATCAGTATGAAAATACTAAAAAAAATCTTTGAATTATAAAATTTTTCACTTGTGTCTGAATTATAAAAATATAATAATCAGGGGGAAAAGATTAGCTTAAGGTTTAATTTTGAAAAAAAAGTATGATTAAAAATAACGATGGTCAGGGGATTGAAGCACCTCCTGTATGAAGATAGGACTGAGAAAGTCAGGGCTGCTCAGCCTGGAGATGAGAAGGTTGCGTGGAGATCTCATTACAACTTTCTAATATCTGAAGGGGGCCTATAGGGATGCTGGGGAGGGACTCCTCATGAGGGACTGTAGTGAGAGAACAAGGGGTAACGGGTTCAAACTTAAAGAGGGGAAGTTTAGATTGGATATGAGGAAGAAATTCTTTACAGTAAGGGTGGTGAGGCCCTGGAATGGGTTGCCCAGGGAAGTTGTGAATACTCCATCTGTGGTAGTGTTCAAGGCCAGGTTGGACATAGCCTTGGGTGGCATGGTTTAGTGTGAGGTGTCCCTGCCCTTGGCAGGGGGGCTGGGACTAGATGATCTTAAGGTCCTTTCCAACCCGAACTATTCTACGATTCTATGATTCAAATCGAAAGCATGCGAAGCAAATGTTGGCCTGACTGTCAAATAAAATTAATCACATATTCAGGAAAACTGTAATAAATATACTGCAAGATTCATATTTCCTAATTTTGACTACAGATTGCCAGTAATCAGGGAAAAATGAAAAACGAGACAGAGAAACAGAAAATTGGACCTGCAGCCTAGAAGTTAAATGATGAAAGCATAATGGAGCAAGAATGGGTAACTGAAACAGTGGGAAAGTGTAAGTGGTAAATAAACAGAGAATAGAGAAAGCAAGCCAGTGTATACTAACATGGGAACAGTCCCTAGAAATAGGAAAAAGAATTGTATACTTCTCTGTAAAACGCTGGACACTCTTGCAGTCCTGAAGCATTTAGCTATAACGTTCTATACTACATATTAGTTTGAGAAACAGAAAGTCAGAATTTAACCTATTACATTTTCTATTTAAAGGCACATATTGGCTTTCCAGTTACCTAGGTCTGAATTACAAATGGAAGTTCTTCATTTCCACTGCTTAATAAAAATGTGCTTCTGTAGCAAAGCCTCACACTAACAGCCATTAATCCAGTAATGCTTAGTGTCTTGAAAGGATTACAGTATATTGGAGGACAAGAATTAAGGGAGGATTTCTCAATTATCCGACTCTGGATAATTCAAACGGGGGAAACTCCTATGTTTCTATTCTGATTTTATGATTTCTTTAACATTCAACTAAAACTTATCCATGGCTTGCATTAAAACCTACATCAGGTCCAGCTTTGTCTTCCTCATCTCACTGCTCTACTCCACTTCCCAAGAAAATCTTAGGTTTAGGCTGCTGCATTCCTTGATGAAAAAAAAAAAGGCATGTAAAGCTGTTTGCCTTCTGATATGTGGCAAATAAACTGCAAGAAATATAAACCCACTGCCTTTATTTGTAAAACAATGTCTAAGAAATTTAATGACAGGGAAAGATTATACCTATTATAAAAAATATTGTGCCACAAAGAAGCATAGCCAAATGTAATCCATTATATATTTAGCACCAAGAGGCCTATGGAAAATTACCCACTTTCTTAACAAGTGAAAGTTACTAAGCTTTCTACTAGTTATACCAGATCACCATAGGCAGTATAAAACATAGAATGGATGCAACCCCTTTATTTTAACTGTGCTGCTTCAGTGACAATTTTCAAGAGTAAAGGATGTATTTCAGCCTTAGTCATGTTTTGTTTGGTTTTTTTTTGTTTTAGTAAGGTTAAAACCATGAATTTTTCCAACAGTGATTCAAGAGCTGAATTTGTACTTCTTGCCTATATGTGAAATTCCTTACAGTAATGCCAAACCCCTCATACAGCAGCAAATTCCCTATTAGTGCCTCGTTACACAAAACTGAATAGAAATTGAATCTGAAGAAGAAATTGGTGGGAGGACTGAGGGAAAAGTCCTCTCAGACTGGCTTCACATAAGAGGCAGGTGGTGGAATTGCCTTGTACTGTGTTTGTCTGGGATGGAGTTAATTTTCCTGACAGCAACCCATATGGTTCTGATTTGGATTTGGGAGCAAAACAGAGTTGATAGCCCACTAATCAATGTTTTGGTGAATGCTCAGTAGTGCTTTCACAGCCTCAATGCCCCCTGTGTTTTTCACTCTGCTCCCAAGCGAGTAGCCTGGCACTGGGCAAAAGGATGGGAGGGTGACCTATACTGACCAAAGACATATTGCATGCCACATAGCATCACACGCAGCAATAAAAATGAGTGGCTGGGGGGAATCTTCCCGAGGTGTTTGTTGCTTAGGCAGCTGGATATTGGTCTGCTCATGGTGCATGGCTGGTTTTGCATGACTCATTGACCTTTTCCTTTTCATTTTTTCCCTTGTGTATGAAAAAATGTCTTTAACTTGACTCATGAGGGTTTTTTTTTTTTTCCTTGCTTTTTCCCTTTATGTTCTCTTCCTCATCCTGCTTGTGGGGAGTGAGTAAGTAACTGAGTGGGAACTTAGCTGCTGTCCTGGGTTCAGCAGTAGCAGTCATTTTCTCCTTCTTGGTAGCTGGTGCAGCACTGTGTTTTTGATTTTGCGCCTGGGAACAGCGCTGATAACACCAGTGTTTTCAGTTACTGCTTGGTAATGTTTTGTCTGGCCAAGGACTTTCTGAGTTTCATGCTCTGACAGGGAGGAGGGGGAGCCGGGAGGAAGTAGAGACAGGACACCTGACCCAAACTGACCAAAGAGGTTATTCCATACCACAAGCACGTCATGTCCAGGATGTAAAATACAGGAGAGCAGAGACCCAGAAGGGTGGCGAGGGCTCGCTGCTGGGGAATGAATGAAACCATTTCAATAGTTTAACCTAGGACATAAGCTGCGAGTTGCATGCTAAATGCATGCTTAGGCAGATAATTTTTACATCGTGCTACACGCTGTGCTGCTAAAATGACCTGTATCAGCAATCTTACTCTTTTCTTGAGTTGATACCAAAGCTATGTAATTAAACCAAACTGCCCTTAGTTGTATAAATATTTAGCTTTAAATTCACTTTGACTTACAGTGTCAAAACTTGCAGTTCTTTTCACTTTGAGAGACACTGAGAGACTATGCCAGACACCAGGCTGAGCAGTCCAGAAGTTTTGTGTGTCAGAAGAACAGGAACCTCTAAGAAATTTTCTTAGTATTTTTATAGTAGTTATTTCTAGGAGCTGAGGGAGGCTTGGTGTGCCTTTGTGGTGAGTAAAGTGTTGCTGCTTGGGCAAAATACTATAGGGCCTAGGGAATGGTATTTGTGTGCTGTCCATCCTGAGGCCGTGAAGATCAACTGCCTAGAGACATCAGCTCAGACATGCCGCGTCAGTCAGGGTATGTGAACTGGGGCTGGGGCTCACCAGATCCCCCTGAGAATACATCTCCACCTGTGGGAGAGTTCCAAGAGCTAGTGTGGTATGTGCCCCTCTTTCTTCCACGAAGAGTTAAATATTGGTAAGACTTAGTATACGTATATGATTTAATGACCAATAAAAAGGGAAAAAACAACTACAGAAATAAGAAGAACTATTGTGGCTAAAGCAGGTTTTTTTTCCCAGTGAACCCATCAACGATTCTGTTTTATCACTGTTCATCAAAATTCAATTGTCTGAAATTGCGATAGATGTTGAATTACTAGGAAAACATGTATTCTATTATAACAACACATTCTTGTACAATATGTCCATGGAAAGAGTTACTTAGTCAAATATAATAATAAAAAAGTCAGACATACTATAATAATGAGAGTAGGTACTTCTGTCAATACTGCAGTGATTTATTACAAGATTGAGATTGTATAAGTAGCATGTGCCAAATAATATATCTTATGGCATCACGATTTTCTACTAAAATAAATTTGTAGCAGTCTGTGCATTAATAAATCAGACATTATTTTTTCCATACACTTTGATTTAAATACCTTTATTTAGGAAGATTAGGCTAATAAAAGCTCCTAAGTCGTATTCACTGAATAGATTTCTAAATGTACTTAGTAGATTTGTACAATGCTGCAACTTCTGTATAAATCATTCCAATAATGAATGCAGCATTTCCTTTTTTTTTCTTTTTTTTTTTTTTCTTTAATATAATTTTTCTGCAGAACACTTAATTGCTTTTCTTAGAGGGCTCTATACAAAACCACAGGCTGATGATCCACCAGCCTGGTAACATTTCCTGGAAGACTCCTAGAAACCTCATTTTATTTTGAGGTGTATTCTTTTTTCAAATTCTTCTCCCCATCCTATTGGGTACTGGTTGCCGGGTAGACTCAAACCACAACAATGAATCAGGAAGCCTAGAGGAAAGCCTGATGAAGATGACACACTTTTTTTCTATGTAGGCAGCACCAGGTCATCTAACACAATTACATTCCTCTTCTTATTCTGTATGGCATACCAGGGAACAGCCTAGGAAATAGGAAATGTACCCTTAAATTCTCTAAAGGAGAAGAAGGAGCTGTAAGTTGGAACTCACACATCATACACATATACTGTACCACCTGCTCTTTTGTATAAAAGAGGCGTAGTACGAGCACTGACATTTCTGGGAAATTAGTTTTCTTGGTTTATATATATTCAACATAAGCAGTGGAACATGTTATACTTTCCTTCTTACCCCCTGCTTTTTCGTTTATCCATAGAAAATCTGAATATGGACTTGCCTTTT
The DNA here is from genome assembly GCA_017639245.1 of Myiopsitta monachus. Classification (NCBI taxonomy): domain Eukaryota; kingdom Metazoa; phylum Chordata; class Aves; order Psittaciformes; family Psittacidae; genus Myiopsitta; species Myiopsitta monachus. The sequence continues at coordinate 6,729,323 of CM029918.1, forward strand.
GTTGTCAGGGTCTTGAATATACTGAGAGGCTCTGGAGCCCTACGGCCTTGACCCCTCTCTCTGATACAGCATGGGTATTTCTGTACTTTGCTCCCTTATATTGCTGATTACTGCCTTGCTGACATGACTTACAGACTTAGACTTGGACCTGCTTGTCACTATGGACTTTCAGTGGTGATCATGGGACTGTTGCCCAAACCTGTCTGCTCTCACGGGTCCTGGTTTGTCTTTGCATCAGGCGTTGCCAGCCTCCACCCTTACTGGCAAGGCTATTGGTCCTGTCACCATTGGCTCTTGCTTACATTTCACTTCATGAATAACCCCAACCTTGCTGTTCCCTGACTTCTGTTTGTTGGGTTTGTTTGGTTTGGTTTTTGTTTGGTTGGTTGGTTTTTGTTGAGGTTTATTTATTTACAATTATTATTCAGCAGATAGCTTCTCAGCTGGAGCTAAAAGGTCAATTTATGGAGATTGGGTTCCTGTTATTGCAAATTCAGCAACTTAGTAGAAAAGTTATTAGACACTTGTTGAATGAGTACTGCTCACTGGGGCATGGGTCCTGTATTTAGTCTCTTATTAATGATCAACACTAGGGAAAGATGGAAGGACTTGCTATTTTTCCACAAGAAAGCAAAACTTGGGAACATTCACATTGTTCAAAACTTCTGGGAAATCTCCTGATGGAAGTATGAAAAAACACAAGGTCAGCAGAAAAAAAAAAAAACCAAACACTGTGTAACTTAGGAATCAGCGGGCTTCCTTGTGAAAACTGTTCTGGTTTAGGGTGGAAAAAATTGTGTCATAAGAGCTGCAATGCCACAATGATAAAAAAATATTTACTCTCACAAATATCCTGTAAAAAATAAGATAGTTTCAGTCTACTATACAGTAGGCATGACCTTCATCAAGACCAACATTTGCCCTAAATATTCTCAGGGAAGGAATAGTCATGCTAAATCAAAACAGTAGTTACTCAAAACAAGGGCTCTAATGGTATGCTGCTGCTCATAGATTCAGGCTAGCTAACATAATTTTCAAATCAAAAACATATGCCAAGTAGATATTATAAGACTTAAATTGCAGAGGTATTCCAGATCACAAATAATTTGCTCAGCTCCTTGGCTAATTGTGCCTTTATAGCTCTGACTTAGATTTCATATTTCCTGAGATATGCATCTCAAAGAAGTATCTGTCAGGGTTCGGCACTAGGTGGTGTGGAAGAGCTAATCAGTGTGAAGGAATAGTTGTGCAGATCTTGAATTGACTAATCCTAGTCTTTTGTTGCAGGTGATGTAGCAAGACATGTTCTTCATAATAACTCATCTGGTTCTCTAGACTTGATCAGGTACTTTGATTTACTTTTCATATTTGTAAATTGATCAAGTACTTTATTTTTCATATTTGTAAATGCATATTAAGATGGTGTTCTAAATTGTACTTCTTTCCACATTGTATGGAGTTACAAATGCATTCACGTAAGTGAATGCAGCATTTTCATGTTGTTTTATCAGTGAAGAACTTCTACAACTTCACCTTGTAAAGTCTGAAATAAACATTTTCCAAAGGACTGTATTTAATCTTAGCCTGTTTAGCATAGACTATAGAATAACTATGTTCTCTTTTTCTTTTTTTTTTAATAAGTGCAAGTAAATATGAGAGAATGCCTCACCACATCAAACTGTCGTAACTGTGATAAAGGTACAGCTAGTTTTCCAAATATTAAATATACATGTGAAGTCAAAATTGAATATAAAATAATTATTCAACTCTATGTTGAGCTCTACGATTCTTAAAATCCCTCTGCTTTGAAAATGAGCAGATGTTGTAAATAACAAGTGACCACACTAAGTAAATGATACTATTCTGCTTAAAAAGGAGACAGTGATGTAAGAATTCAAACTCAGGATTTGTAAATCTGTACAGTGGTAAATTCAATTGGAAAATTGAAGACTCAGTGTTTTCAGTTTTATTTAAATTAATCTAAAATTATGTACAGCTACACTTACACTAAACAGATACTATACTGCACAAAAGAAAGAAAAGTATACTTAACTATCTCTACTCGATTTCCAGGGCAATAACATTTTTGTGTTTTTCTAAAGGTAAAATTGACTTCTCTTAATTTTATTTCTAAAGGTAGGTGTTCTTTAGTGGGTTGATCTCAAAAGTTTAAGAGGTTAATTTCTGCTGTTTAAAGCAAAGATCTCTCAAGATACATAATTATTTCTATAACATAGAAAACCATACATAAAAATATTGCAGAATCAGCCTCTCCCTAGATATCAAGAAGCCAAATTTCTAGCTGCAATGGGCTTGTGTGACTTCTTTAGCAGTCATCTGTGACAACTGGGGTCCAGTTATCAAACTCTTACAATATATTGAAAGGATTAAAACCCTATGTGATGCTTTCAAATACCTCTCAATTTTAGGGAGTCCATACATGTTAAAAGGAGATCTGGGGTGAATATCGTCTGAACTGGTCACCTATCCCTAATTTAGATCTGTATCATAACAAAGACGCTTAAGTTATTAACTTCTGCACTAGCTTAACATCACAGACACTACTGTTAAAAAAATAATCATCTTGGCAAGGACTGATACTCGACCCAAGGAAAAGACTTTTAACATAAAACAGGCCCCAGAGCTGTGTGAAGTTGCAGCAGTGGCACTCTATCCATGTATTCACATCCTGTTAAAAGAAGTCTGTGGATTGCAACAGAGTGCTGCCACAGGCACTGATGCAAAGATGCAACCTAAGTAGGAAAAAAAAAAAAGAAGTGAGAGATTGAATGAAATGAAAGCAATGGTGGTGAACGCTGCAATAAGTAAATAAGCAAATAAACCACTTTCTTTCACAAAACCACAAAATATACATGGCAAACCAGAAGATTATGACCTCTGAAAACTATTTCCATTTAGCTGTGAATACATACTTCATTTGATGTATTTAATGTATTTATAGGTCTTTAATTCTCTCCATCTCCTAATAACATGCCTTTTAATATGCAGGGTATAAACTACAGTACTTTGTGGTAATTGGCTAATCAATCAAAAGAATTCTCATTTGTACCCATGCTCTCATGGTCTAAGGAGGTCATTTTAATATTGTGCAAATAACTTTAAGCAAACCCAAGAGAAAATTAAGTAAAAAGTGCTTTAAACAGTTAGTTTCCTATAGTCATGTGCAGTGTTTATACTCTACTGTTAAACATTGTAGGTTGATTTTATTGAGCCTTTTAAGTATAATGGGCAGGAACGTTACATATACCACCATATGGTTTCTGCATATGGACAGGCTTCAAGTAATGCTGGAAACTGTAACTGCTTCTTAGTTGTGTTATTTATCTATGTGATCAAAGTTAACTCATTTGCACTGAGTACCCATATATGCAGGGCTATATGCATAACTGCTTCTGTGCTTAACTACTAGTTGCGCACAAGGAAGCCTGTATGTGCTATGTGATCAGCAGCAGAATGCAGAAGAAATACTTAATGTCAAAAAAAAAAAAAAAAAAAAAAAAGGTGAAAATGCTGTGCTATAATACTATTATTTTTCTTTGGCCTCTATTGTAGACAACTACCAGAAAACATAATATTCTAATTAAACAACTTTGATTCAACTGTACCTTATTTTCATGTATATAGCACATTTAAGACAGTGGACTGAAGTGGGTTTGCTTTCTCTTAATTAAGTATCAGGCTCTGATTTGATTCATTGCATCCTCTAAAATGTATTTTTAGCAAGAATCCAGTAAATTTAGAACTAGAAAAGTAAGTAGCCAATAGCATTTGTGATCTAGAAGTGGGTAATTCACAAAACATTTCCACGACATCAGGACTGGCAGTGTCGGCAAGTCAAATTGAAATACACAGAGACACACACACTGAAGTTGTCTTTCTGTTTTGTCTTAGTTTGGAGTACAGCTAGAAAGGTGCTGTAAACAGGTAAGCACTTTTCCCCCCTTTTCTTAATAAAAGGCATCCTGACATTCAGTGCAACTCCATTTGAGATCATTTCATGGTGAAGTTCTGTTTCATAACACTCAAAGTACCCAAATCTTACTTTGCTGTCTCTTTGTCTAATACTTTTGCATGGAACTCTCCTCATCTGAAATTACCATAAAAATAATTTTAGCCAAGATAAAAATATCAAATCCTAAAATGGTAGGCAGCTGACATTTCTCTGAGATTTCTTTTTCGAACCAAAGTTGTTTTAAGCCAGCGTTTCACACTATCAATAATACTCAAATGTAAATGTAAATAAAACTACCTAACAGAAGTTTCATGTGAGAAACTAAATTCTCTTGCCTAAATGTCTGTGCTTGCTTAGGTTGTCATTCAACTAGTATGATGCCTTGATAGGTCATTAAGCTTTCATATGTTATTGGTGAAGTAAGTACTAGGCTAATTTTTATCAGAGCAGTTAGTATGTGAAATCTTCTATGTAAAACCTTTCCAGTAAAAAAATGTACAGAGGAGCAAATGAAGGGAGTAATGCATAAGCCGGTGTCAATGGAGAAAAACTTGTTTTAGTTTGAAGCCATTATCCTTTGTTCTATCACTGCAGCCCTTAATGAAGAGTCTCTCCCTGGCATCCTTATAGGCCCCCTTCAGATACTGGAAGGCTACTATGAGGTCTCCACGCAGCCTTCTCCAGGCTGAACAGCCCTAACTTTCTCAGCCTGTCATCATACGGAAGGTGCTCCACCCCTAATCCTCCTCGTGGCCGTCCTCTGCACTTGCTCCAACAGTTCCATGTCCTTTTTATGTTGAAAACACCAGAACTGTACACAATACACCAAGTGAGGTCTTACGAGAACAGAATAGAGGGGCAGGATCACCTCCTTCAACCTTCTGGTACCACTCGTTTTGATGCAGCCCAGGATACGGTTGGCTTTCTGGGCTGCAAGAGCAAACTGAAGCTGGCTCATGTTCAGTTTCTCATCAGCCAACACCCCCAAGTCCTTCTCCGCAGGGCTGCTCTGAATCTCTTCTCTGCCCAACCTGTAGCTGTGCCTGGGATTGCCTTGAGCCGGGTGTAGGACCTTTCACTCGGCTTAGTTGAACTTCATGAGACTGGCATTGGTCCACCTCACAAGTGCGTCAAGGTGCCTCTAGATGGCATCCCTTCCCTCCGGATCCCATCCCTTCCCTCCAGCATATCAACAGAGCCACACAGCTTGGTGTCATCGGCAAACTTGCTGCGGGTGCATGCAATCCCACTGTCCATGTCACAAACAAAGATGTGGAACAGGATTGTTCCACACCAATCCCTGAGGAACACCACTTGTTACTGATCTCCAACTGGGCACTGAGCCATGGACCACAACTCTTTGTGTGTGGCCATCTGACCAGTTCTTTATCTACCGAGTGGTCCATCCATTAAATTTATGTCTCTCCAGTTTAGAGACAAGGATGTTGTGTGGCACAGTCTAATAATAATAAATAATAATAATAAATCAACAAATTGCAGTTGAAAAATTGTTAAACATCCAGCTTTGACAAATAACCATAGAGTAAGTTGAAGTTGGGGCTTTTTGTCTGACTGCTTTTGAGCATGAATATTAAGATTACCTTAACAAGAACTCTATTTTTTTAATCTGTTTTTTTTTTTTTTTCAGGAACAGGCATTTTTAAGATGTGAATATTTGAGAGCAGGGAATTCGTAGCAAGCATGGCCCTATCCTCTTAATATATCAGCTCCTGGGAGCAGCTCATTTAAGACTTTGATGCCTTCCTTCTCCCAAGACAGAAAGTATATTTCTAACAACACCCTTGCACTTGATTTTATTTTAGATAACAGTAACAGTGTCACATGTTTCAGAGATGTGTCTGACATTTGCTGCCACCTTCTGTATTATGTGTCTCCTTCATCCAGTTTCAGGCATTGTTACATCCCAAAGACAAACGTAGAAGTGGTGTGACTTTTTATTTCTGCTGCCAATTAATCTGGCTTATCTTTTTTTTTTTTTTAGTTGCCTTGAGGTCTTTTGGATCCCTTTGAGCATGCAGTATCTACCTTTGTCACACAGGGTTGTTTACAGATTACTGGTTATTACCTGTAGAAGCTCAGCACCTACTCTCTTTTCAGGTCTTTTTCAAAACTGACCTATTTGCTTCAGAATTTTTACAAAGATCCAGAACCATAGATTGTTTTATTCAACTTCTCTTTCATTAACATATGTTTCCTCTATGATGTAGAAGAGGTTTTTAATTATACAGTTAAATATACCACTTGTAGTAAAGGAGAAAATCCTAAATAAAATCCATGCATAAATATTATTCACTGAAACTGTTCCCCAAATTTTCAATTAGAATATTTTGACATACCTATAGTAAGCAGGGGTTACTTCATTTATTTTTCTAAAGAAAGACATAGAAGTACAATGACACACCAACTTTATTCAAGGGGTCAATATTCATACACCTTGCACAGCACTTTCACAGTAGGAAAGGATGCAGTGTACCAATTAAGAAGGTACAGAAATTTAATTTTTTTATTTTTTTAAAAAGCAATCACTTTAGTTTTCTTTCTTCATGATTGCCAGGGTCGGTCTGTGCTATGAGAGGTGTCCTACTGCGCAAGAAGAACATAAGTTTAATCCAAAGGAAAATCAAAGACGAACTTTTCAAAAATAGTCCATTCAAATTTGCAAGTCACTGTGGAGGAAAAAAAAAAAAACAAAAAAAAAAGAAGGAAAAGAGCGGAACCTTAGATGTGGTGTCTTCTTGCGCAAAAGGAGGAAAAGACAGCCTGATAGTTAACCCATTATTTTTTCCTACACCAAAGAACTCAGTAAGTCCAGAAATGTTGACATCTATTTCACTTCTGTTTCTTTCAGTAGTAAACCTAAGATCATTGACAAATAGGCTCATTAACCTAAGACAATACAATGTTTCACAGAAGAGACATGAGAGACCACAAAGATATATACCGTCTTCAATTTTAAAAACTTTGACATTTCTTATTTAAAATAAGCATAATAAAATGTATGTATTTAATACTGAAAATGTAAAAGGAAGAAGGTAGAGGAATAATGAGCATTTATCATGCTTTTTGATCAGACCAACCTTTTCAATGCAAGCTTCAAATATGCAGACAGAGGGAGCCCATGCTTTAAACACAGAATCCTTAAGGAACAGTGCTCCGTTTTGTAGATATTACACTATTTAATAAAAAAAAAAAAGACCTCATAGCAGCTTTCTAGACCTCATAGCAGCCTTCCAGTATCTGAAGGGGGGTTATAGGGATACTGGGGAGGGACTATTCATTAGGGACTGTAGTGATAAGACAAGGGGTAACAGGGTTCAAACTTAAATAGGGGAAGTTTAGTTTGGATATAAGGAAGAAATTTTTTACTGTTAGGGGAGTGAGGCACTGGAATGTGTTGCCCAGGGAAGTTGTGAATGCTCCATTGCTGTCGGTGTTCGAGGCCAGGTTGGACAGAGCCTTGGGTGACATGGTTTAATGTGAGATGTCCCTGCCCTTGGCAGGGGGGTTGGAACTAGATGATCTTATGGTCCTTTCCAACCCTAACTGTTCGAATGATTCTATGACTCTAAAAAATCCCAAAAGCCACGCAACCAAATCACACAGACATAATACGCAGCTTTTCTAATCATAGAATCCATCAACAACTGTGAAGAATGTAGCTTATGTAATAATTACATAAGAAATACAGTTTCTGAAGGTAATCTCTTGTCCATTCAAAACAATCCTAATAATTTTCTGTCTGCCTGAACAGTAATAATTGTAACATGTTCCATTTATAGCCTGACCTCTAAATTACTTCTTACCCTGACGTCTTCAGTCTCATGGATATCTGGCAGTATTACAAACATTATTCTTAAGCTACCATCTTTCATAGTTAGGAAGAGTTTACTGTGCATCTGCTTTCACTTGGAATTAATATTCTGAACTAAGTCTTTTCAATAGTCTTTTTTTTTATTGTTGGTTTATAAATTCTCTGCCTCACTAATTCAGGCTTTTTTTCCAAGCTATCATTTTAATCACAGTCTAAGAAGAGAAAATCTTCTGGTGCTTAGCTTTTCTTCTCTCTAACATCCACAGTATAAAAAAAAGTATTTTTTATTAGTTACTAATTTATTTATGTATAGAAAGCATTACAAAAAGTGTATGGATAGAATCCCATTCTTTCAATGCATGCACCTTCTCCCTTCACAGAGGTGCCTATGACCTTCTGCCTGGCGAGAGGTTCATTTGCTTTCTTTTTTTCTTTTTTTATCTTTTCTGTTGGTTTTTTTTGTTTGTTTGTTTTGTTTTGATTTGATTTGGGTTTTTTTGTTTTGTTTTGTTTTTTTTTTGCTGTTGTTGTTGAGCAGAACCAGTCAAGCTACAGTCACAGTAAACTATCATCTCTTTGCCCTCATTCTTGGGAGCCCTAACGTGATTTCATTAGCACTCTTCACAAATGGTACCCATTACTGGTTATCAGCAGGAGGAAAATTGATTCCAGACTGTAAACAAGGCAGTACTTAAGCTTCATTTTTAATATGAAATAATGAAGGTTTAAAACAGTATTATTTAATTTGCATCGCATGCAAAATGACATGTTGTCTTGCTTTTATGTCAGATATTCAGACACCGTTTTGAAGTGTCGACAAGATTAATTGTAATGTTAATTGATAGCTGGCTGCAGTAAATAATTCTAGCATTATTAGAGCTGTTTATTGTTTTTTTGAATGAAATTTATGTAAAGAACATGGATATTTTTTGACCTTATGAATACGTCATTTTTTTAAACAAAGATTGCCGAAGACCATTAGTGAACATTTTTATGCCCTATAAACACACACATTCTCAAACTCTGAAGTCTATATTACGTAGATTATTTGGTGATGCTATACTTTAGTTTATACTCTCAGAATATGAGCAAATTACAGATGTTATTGCGAGGAATCCATGCAATACTGGTTATTTTGATTCTTTCATTCTAAAACAGGTGACATTGCACAAGTCACAGTGTAAATATCTTTTAGAAAGTCAAAATACAAATGTATCAATACAGCATTAACATAAATTATGGAAATAATACAGTATTAGTATATGTTACTGCCATTTAAAGTAAATTGATTTTTTTTTTAATTTATAATTTTAATCTAAAGCCCCATGTTATTTCGTTGAAAATGCTTTTTCTGGGGGGTTGGAATTTGATGATCTTAAGGTCCTTTCCAATGTTAATCATTCTATGATTCTATGACAAAAAAAAAAAATTATCACTTTGCTGTTCAGCTAAACCAAAATCACATTGCTTGTGTGCAGTAATTTTAACATGATATTCTCACATATACAAACCAAAATGTTTTCAAGGGATAGAGAGTGAATTCCATCCCAGTGTGTAATGATCTTTTAGTCTTGGGCAAAACTCAGCATAACTGTTTTAGTGGTGTAATACGTCTTGGAGAGAAATCCAATAAGAGGGAAATCAGGTTAGTCAGTTATGAAAGCTGTCTGTCTGGAGACATGCTATTAAACAATACTTAAGCTTTCTGTTTACTTTGCTGGTATTTGTAGTTATGGCTATGCATTTGTGGCTTGCTCTTGCTAAATATTTCTCAACTGCAATTGCTGTAATAGACAACACAAGTCAACACAGTTTCAGCAGTATTGTCTTTCTATGGAGGAGAACAGAGAGGCAACAGAAGATTTTGTTGTTCAGGTTGCTTCTACATCTTATTCTTCAGTGTCCTGTTGCTTTATAAGTGCATCTATATAACTTTTTATAAAGGTATATGTATTGCCCATTATTATAGTGCCTGAACATCCTATATATGAATGCTTGTATGTTCATAGCTCCATCTGAGGTGAAAAATACAAGTAAACCTGCCAGAGAGCTGTGGGGCCTAGTTTGCAGTGAGTGGGTCTACTGTTGTTTTAAAAGCAGCCCTACAGCTAACCTCAAAACTATCTGTTCAACTTCACTGCTGCCTACCACTGTTGCCTAGCACTGAATACCAGCAAAGAAGTTGAGAAGAATTCTGCCTATTTTGTTTCGTGATAGAGAGGGCATAGATATTTTACAGCTCTGGGGTTGTTCCCTAGTGAAAATCATCTTAGTCCAGAGACTAACCTCTAATGGCTGCTCAAAAGGATGGATCCCTACAAAATGGAAATCAAAAACCTCATAAAACCTGAGTCTGGATGCCTTAATTATGTACACTGAGTATCTGGGTTACCCAAACATCAAAAAATAGCAGAATTTTCCTGTATTTCTCCAAAATTATCCTCCATTTCATTTTCCAACACCTAATGATACCTTCTAGGAACAGAATCTAGCTCACTCTGTATTGCCAGGTCAGCTGAAGAAGAAAAGACATGGAAAAGGGAGAGAGGGAGAGTCCAATAGTTGTTCATAAGCTTTACTGAACCCAAATTTCCAGAATTAAAATATTCCCTAAATATTATAACACTACAGTAAAACATTGTGGCTTTAGAGCATTTGCATTTTTATGACAAAAGATGCAATTGCCATTCCTCAGATATTAGGAGACAGTTTTCCATATTACTAAGACGTTGATTCTTTATATTTTCTCTCTGAAATCCCAATTAAATATTCTTAAATAAGTATTCCTTCTGAGAACAGTTGATAATATTATGATCAAAATAAATGGCTTATCTCAGAAACATCTGAACACGAGTGACATTGTAAATAGACATTGATCATAATTTGAAACGTGAAGGCTCTTCTGAGGTTCTAGCTACAAAATAGCTACCTCAATGACAGTTCAACTAATTTTTTGTTTCAAATATACTGAAGGAGGGAAGGGAAGAGGTCTTCTCAAAAGCTACATTGCATTGAGTTACCTTGTTCCATATCAGCAACAGGATAGATCCCCTGGGCTGGTAGCATATATTCCTCCTTTACCACATAACACTGAGCAGTATCATGGCTCTACATTTCAAAAGGCTTGTATGGAAATGTGCTCAAAAAGTTACTTAAATCCAGATTTGCTGCGTGCTCAGGAATGGTCCTCATATGCTCCAGATGCCTTGTATGCTTTAGGTGAGAGACACTGATGGCTGTGGTTTTGGTTTGTGGTTGTAAAAGGCAGCTAAGGGTGGGAAGTGTTGATGCCTGCAGCCACAGTATGCTGCCACCCACCTTCTCTCACTTGGTGTGTTGGTTATCAGGGAGTACCTTATGGATCTATGGGTGCCTGGCCTCCCAGGTCACCACAAAAAGCCAATTCTATCACTCAGGAAGAGAACCAGAAGTGTGAAGCAGTGGGATTTATGGGGACAAGCCATGTGCCATGGAAGAAGCTCATGTGTTAATTCATCATACGTCTTTTAATACTTGATATGCCTAGTGTCAAAGGAAAAATATGCAAACAATAAAATTATTATCATATTAATTAATGCAAAATATATCCTAATATATTAGGCTAAAGTTTATCTATAAGTAATTTAAAATAAAAATGTATTAATGTAAAAATATTTAATGAGAAAGTTCTATAATAGTTCTGCAGGTATGTTTCTGGATTATGTCACCACTTCTTTTCTTCAAGAATTGCACCTAGCTTGGATGACTGTTTCAGACTCACGTATTTTATAAGAATCACACAGATGGATAATACACTATTAACCCCCCAAATCTTATCGTTGCCACAGAATTCCTGCTGGATCCTTTAGGGATAGTGACATGAAAACCAGAAAATTGTCTCTGCCTAGTCCAGGTATGGAATCTGACTTCAAACAAGATGTCCTCTGTATATCAATCTATGCTTTTTACTCTGAATGCTAGAGCAAATGTCACTTTCTTCCTCTCATCTTCTATAATAAAGTGCTAAGATCACATCCTGCTATCACCCATCAAGTAGGGTATTTTAGCTAGATTAAAGGAAACTGAGGAGGCATAGTCCTGAAAAGCAGTGGCTTGTTTTGCATTCTGATCCAATAAGATAAAGATTTCTTGTATGCTTCAGTGGCTCAGCAAACAAAGTGTATCTGCAATTTGGAAATCTTAAGCAACAAGAAATTCAGCCACCTCAGCTTCTAATCTCTCCTGTTAGACAATTTTATACGTGTGTCTACCAGGTATTCATAAATATACATGCAGACATAAATATATTTCAGAGGCACAATTGCAAACCAAATGCACGTGCTTTTCATTTCTTCATCTCATTATCCCTCAGGTTAATCTTGCTGCCTTTTTTTTTTTTTTGTCAGTTATGTTGCTGGCTGCCACTCAGTTTTCTCCTTACATAGCGAGACTTGCTCATCACCCTTCATTCAGATTAAACAGAAGGAGGAACTAAATCTCTCTTAAGTGTCAATTAAATGCTGAAACAGTGGGCTGCCACCATCCACAGCAAGGTGCTGCTTGAAAAGGCTACTCAGAAGCTAAGCCGAGAGTGAAAACACTAGCTGGAAAAACAAAGGCAAACATGGGATCCCTATGGTTTGAGTGGCTGCAGCTGTGCAAGGGAAGCAGCAGGCCAACAATCAGGCAGCAAGTGGTGTGTTGAATGGACCTGGCAGAAAGCCAAACAGCACATTTTCCACTGGCAAATATAATTACAGAAAAGGCAAATCTGGGAATCTTACCATATAAAATGTCCTCCCTAGTCATTCCCAACACAATGTGAGAAAACCTAGATGATTAAAAAAAACCAAAGTATTCCCATGAAAAATCAGAACCATACAGGAAATTATTTTTATTCTGGCAATCAATGAAGAAGGCTCCACGTACTGGCTAATTGATCAGGATGGAAGTGCTGGTGGCTCATGTTGTTTAGTATCACTAGTAGTGAAGTCAGTGGAGTGACAATAAAACTTCCTACTACAATTTACAGGGCTTTTTTGGGGAGGAAAGCTGACAAATAGATTGCCTCTCAGGTGTCTTTTAATAGAATAGGTGGGAATGTATCATAAAAATATTTAAGAAGTGAAGGACAGCGAAAACATCGTCATGTTGCAATTACTTTCATTTTGGTACAAAAAGGAAAAATGCGGTTATATTATTTAAATTAGTAGTTGGTTATATTTTATAGTTAAAATGGTTTTATTTTCCATTGATAATGACATAATTTGTAAACAGTTTTTTCACATGATCTGTATATATTTTTAATGGAAATCTTGTGACTTCCTGAATCCACCACTAACTCATGTCTGCCAAACCTACTATTATCATTAGTGTGAGAATGTGAGATTTGATTTAGCTCAAATTCTGCTTTCAGTCAGAAGTCCTCTTTGACTTGTTATAGCAGACATTTTGGAGAGGTTGATATGCTCTGCTCTTTAATTTAACTTGTTTCCTTCTATTTTAAATTGTCTAACTTAAAGCACAAAACCCACACCTCCCTCATGAACCTCAAATTCACTCTTGTTTCTGAATGTGACAGTATCCTCCTAGGAATGAGGCCATCTACCAAATACCTTGCTAATTTACCCTGAGGAATTTATTAACAGGGCAGGATTTGGTTTTGGGATGACCAAAGCAGTATTCTCTGTAATAGGTGTAGGTAGTTTTTTATTTTCCATGAGCTCTCATGAGAGTGGAAAACTATTTGTCCAAAGCTGATTCATATTTTTCTGTGATGCAATCAGATATTCATGACTTGAATCACTTGATACTGTAAATGTTCTGGTTTTCATGCAATTATATGTGCATGAACTATCATCTTGAAAGGTTTAGTAAGGATTAACTTCAGTGTCAACCTAAGAAATAATTGCATATAATGAAAGATGAGAAACATAGGGAAAGAATGACAAACTGCTGATAAAATGTAGCTTCAGGATACTGACATAAAAATCATTTGTATGTAAATATATATATATACACACACTGGCATAAAAGTAATTTGTACTCATTTTGATTTTGACATAGAGAACTGTGAAAAAAATCTTTCCGTTAGGTTCCAAATTCTTGTTTTTTCAATAACAACAAATGTGAATGACAACCAGTCCCTTTCTTACAAGAAAAACATTACTGTATGTTACATGAGTCTTTAATTCTACTACGCAATTTTCTATCACAGTTTTGGCAAACCTGATGGTCACTTGTTTATTTGCATACCTTTACCACTGCACCAGGGTGGTTTGATGCATAATACCGCAACTGGTTCATGTTGTGACAGTCTCCTTCCATGAGAACAAAGTTATGTAGTCACATTTCATAAGATTTATTATTTATGACAGTTATTTTTACATATTTTCAGAGAAATCTTCAGGAGTAAATCAGAACTGGTTTAGTAATTCATAAAGAAAGTACATTAGCAGACTCCTTTCTCAATTCTTAGTTTATCCCTCCAAATGGCTAAACTACTTCCAAGCAGTCAATCAACATGAGAGATATTCAAAATGTTTTACTACTAAGCAATCACAAACACAATGTCAGGCCCATCTTGGACGAAATACAATAGCACCATTCAATATTGTCTCTCTCCTCATCCCCCAGTCTTTTCATTTTTCCTGTTATTCTGTTGAAAATCCTAACTACATCTCACTCCAATTGAATATAATGTCATTTTTTCTCTCTTCTCTGACGGACGTGGAGTTCAGGCTAAGTTGAAAAGCAAGTAAAGAGCTGTGGACCTCTTGCAGAGCATGCCCAGCTACTGCTTCTTGGGTATGGTACAGACTCCAGGTCAAGAGCCTCTGCTCATCTTAGACTCGGCAAGCCACAGGAAAACGTGCACATGATGGCAAGGGAGGCTCTGAAGCTATGTAATATTCCCAGAGTGAAAAGATAATTTTTTCATCATATGTTTAGTTAGCACAAGGCATCTGATTCCAACATTTGGTCTTACAGTCTTCCCAAAATATTAAAGCAGAAGAAGTGTACTTAGGAACCATATTTAATATTATTTTTTGTATCTCAGAATAGGAATTTAAGCTAGATTAAAATACTAATGGCTTTGATATACTTCAAATGAAAAAGATCAGAACAAATTCCTCAAAGTTTGCACAGATTGGGAACCAATGAAGGGGTAAAGATTTATAGATTTCTTATAAATCTTATGCAAGAATAAAGAACCATAATTCAGACTTATAGCTTTGAAAGCACTACATTTGCATTTCAAGGAAATGAGTATGCATACATTGATTTGGTTTTATTTGATGCTATTTTTGCATCCCAAATTAAGGACAAAATTAAAAATTACTAATAGCAGGAGGTTGTGTGTGCTAGATTTATTCCAACATAACTTAGTATTTGCAGTGCTTGGGTTTGTATAATTACCTGTTCACTCCAATATAACCAGCAGATGATCTTTGAGATTGACCTCTAAACAGTGACAGTCCCTCTGTGTGCTCCACACACCTTTGGAAAGTGATGAGCTGTTCTGTTCTTGAACATTCATTCAAGGTTACCTTGGCAAGCACGTGATAAGATGGTGCCATAACGTCTGTCCAGCTTTTTTTGTTATAGCATGAGTTTATAGAACAGATAATTTGAAAAGATGGTGTGTCGTCCTCCCAGCGCCTGTAGACTCAGGATAGATTTCTTGTTATCTTAATAACAAACACACTGCTTTACTTGCTAACAGTCCTATGTTTCTGTGGAGCCTCTTCCCATGTGTATGCAGGCAACTGCTTTGTATTCTACTAAATGCATTTACTAAATACTTATTTTTAACCTTGTTTTCTCAGATTTATGTGACCATACTTATTAAGACAGGTTTGTCTCTGCTCATTTCATTCTAAATTCTGCTTGGTTGTGATATTTAACCATATAACAATTTTAAGTAAATTAAAGACAGACAGATATGTCAAAGGTATTATTTTATATTTTTTGTTATAATAATATTATTAAAGATTATAATTTAACATTAATTTGATGTACTGACATACAGAAGACAGATTCTAAAGATACCGTTTTCTGACACAATTTCTGAAACTAGGCAGCTGAAGAGAGGAGAGAGAGACTATATTATTGCCATCAGTGAGGAAAAGAACGCTCTGTAAGCTCAAACACAGGGTATATACAAGGGACAGGTCGTGAATACTGGAACACTCAGAAATGTAATTGGAGACTGTACCTTGTTAGATGCCAGAGAATCCATCTCAAGATTTTTCTTCTTTAAGGCTTCTGTGATTGCTGATGAAGGTTCAAGTCACACTGCAGGTGTAGTAGAACAGAAGTCCATTGTTAGACACAGAAGAAATTCACTGGAAAACTCCCAACTATGCTGCTTCCATTTTTACATTATGCTTATGGTTTCAAATGCTTCAATATTCAATGAGGTTTAAACCTCACAAACAAAATGGTTCTCATGCTGAATAGCCTGCTATAGACTTGCATGATCAGCCAGGCAAGTCCAGCTCATACTGACCCAAACTAATCTTCAGAGACAGTATCCAGCAGCTATATCAGTGAGATCTGGCATAGCTACTTCAGTTCTTCTTAGAGAAAATGACATTTTTCAGGGTGGAGGTGGCTGCATCCTTAGAAAAGTAAGTCTATGTGGGAGAAAGCAAAATTTCACTTACTTCCCATAGATAGTAAGAGAGGCTATTGGCAGTGGCTGTTTTGTGAACCGCTTTCTCCCAGTAGCTGGTCAGACATAAAATTTCTATCATAAATTATTTTGACTGTATTATTTTAAAGTATAATAATTTTAGTGAGAACTGCTTGTGACCTGCATTTACTACTTTTCCTATTATGTCTAACCATTTTTTAAGAGCTATTTACATAATTTTCTACTCCTACCTGATAAAAAGTTAAAAAAAAACCAAACAAGACACTTGATACAATGTGAACTGTGGACAGTAAAAGCAGGTATCACAGTAAAAATTTCTGATTTTTTTTTTTTTTTTTTTTTTAACTTAGGACCTTGTACATTCTCTTTAGCAGGTAATTTTGAACTCTGAAAATATCTAAAGCAATGTACACTGAGGTCAATTTGTCAGGACTGAAAGCACTGGGTGATGGGTCTAGGAAGGTGGAGACTGAATATCCAACTGGAACATTTAAGAAGAGGTCGAGGAAGAGAAGAATAGTCTTTTTCTCCTCAAACATTTCTTTCTTAGAAGAGATTCTGATAACTCTATGTTGCAGTGAAAATTATAGAATAACTCAAAAAACTCAGATTGTTGTTTCCTGAGTTCCTAGCCTGGTAACTTCCTATCAATGTGCTTTTTTTTTGTTCTCTAGCTATCTTGATTCTTAATCCTTCCCACTTTGAAGTCAGAAAGGTTCACCAGAATTAATTTTGCTCTCAGAATTCTCTAAAAAATAAGAATTATAATTTTTTTTTTTTTTACTTCCGATACAGAAAGTAAGGTCATGTCTGTTTTGCATGAAAACGCATAATACAAAAGATATTGAACAAGCACTAATAAGACCTTTCATAGTCACTTACAAATTTGCATTCATAAAGTCAGTAAATTAGGTCACAGAGTAGCTTGAATGGACATTATATTTCACTTTTTAATTATTACAATTCTAGTACATGGTGCTGTCAGCCTTTTTAGCAAATAAGTAAAGTGTTCACTACTGTTCTTTTCCTCCTTTTTCTTTTTTGGTATGTTAACTATTTTCTTCTTTTAACTATTGACATAGATAAACTAATTTTCAGCTTCCATTTAACAATAAGTAGAACTCCTGGGGTATATTTACATTTTTCTATTTTAATGCCTTGGTAATCATTTGACAAGTTGTAAAGTGGGAGTTAAGAACTGTTGAGGGTGACAAAACCTGATGTAAAATTAAATGTGTAAGAAATTTCAGTATGTGGTTTGTAAAGGAGGAGGATGCCTGTGTACTTGAAATAGACTAGGCGAAGCCTCACCCGCTCAAATACATTAACATGGTACAGTGACCTAAGAAATCATTCTTTTCTAAATGCTGACATAAAAGAGTAGCTAGTTTCAGGGTAAAGACTAGAAGAATTCAAGCCTATGTTAAAGATTCCAGTAGCTTGAACAAAATACACAATAGAGCTTCAGTTTTGATCTGGGTTGTTATTTTAAGTTCAAAACTTTACACAACATGCGTCTTTGTCACAGCCTGTTTCTCTCTAGGTACTACAAAATGAACACTGCTGTGCTTTTTAATTCAGAGCTGACTCAATGTGTAGCAGGCTCTGCTGCATTGCACCGATGTGTTCTACCTTCATTTTTTTGAGGCTTACCAGGAAATCTGAAGTTATAAGAAAAACAGACTTCCAAAGTCAAGACTAGTGTTTGAATTTAAAAATCAAAACCAACCAACCAAAAAAAAAAAAAAAAAAAATCCCATGAAAATTTGGTAGGTTCTAGTTAATATTCCCACAGGTAGTAATGAGCATTTTTAAGTTCATAGAATCATAGAATAGTTAGGGTTGGAAAGGACCTTAAGATCATCTAGTTCCAAGCCTCCTGCCATGGGCTAGGACACCTCCCAGTAGCTAGAGAAAATATGTTAGGCTCCATTTACCTAGCATTGCACATAGAACCTGGAATTATCGACAGCATCAATTTTAATAAAAATTGATGCAGTCATGCAAGAAGATGGACTAGAAAACTTCTTTTGCAACCTTGCTCTCCTATGATTCTATGAATTTGACAAAATCTGACAAATCTACAAGTCTTTGGGCTTCAATCAATCAAGATTAAGAGATTTACTAGAATATAATGAGAAAGACATCTACTGCTGTTAACTTCCTCTTTAAATGTTTTATTGTATTTTTTGTTACCATAACCAAAGGAAATCCCCAGTCAAAACATTCTAAGTTCTTGGTTTGAGCTTGAAATTTTACCAGGGTTTTTAACTTAAACAGCTATACACCAGATGGAGTTCTAAGGGGAAATGAACTTTAGTTTGAAAAATAAGATAATATTTTATTAGGAGATATAAATGTTTTTAAAATTTATTTCATAGTTAAAAGAAAAAAATCAGATACGTTGCCATTTTTATAGTAAAAGCTATGTTGAAATTAAGTTATTTTCTAGTAGTGGCAAGAACAAACATATAATCATAGAATAGTTAGGTTTGGAAAGGACCTTAAGATCATCAAATTCCAACCCCCTTGCCATGGGCAGGGATACCTACCACTAAACCATGCCACCCAAGGCTCCGCCCAACTCAGCCTCAAACAGCATCAGGGATAGAATGTTCACGACTTCCCTGGGCAACCCATTCCAGTGCTTCCGCACCCTCACAGTAAAGAATTTCTTCCTTATATCTAATCTAAACTACCCCTGTTTAAGTTTGAACCCATTACCCCTTGTCCTATCACTACAGCCCCTAATGAAGAGTCTCTCCCCAGCTTCCTTACATGTTTTGTGTTAGAAAGTCTAGTGAGATATTGACAGGTGGCAGCCTTGCCTTCATCCTCTTTTCTGTTTTTTATACTTGGAACATCCTCAGCATTACTTTCAAGGCAGAACCCAGAGCTTCTTCCTTAATAGAGTATGATGGAACGAAACTTTAGAAGGGTAGATTTAGATCAGATATTAGGAAGAAATTCTTTATTATGAGGGTAGTGAGGCACTGGCATAGGTTGCCCAGAGAAGTTGTGGCTGCCCTATCCCTGAAAGTGTTCAAGACCAGCTTTGATGGAACTTTCAGCAACCTGATCTAGTGGAAGGTGGCCCTGCCCATGGCACTAGATGATCTTTAAGGCCCCTTCTGACTGAAATAGTTCTATGATTCCATGATCCTATGCTAGTCCGTACGGAGCAAGAGTTTATAGATTTCAGAATAAGACTTTTGAAAAGATAATTTCTCATCCACCAAAATGAAAGTTATAACTTGCAAAGAAAAATAAATCCCTGCAGTCTGATGCATTTACCCCAGAATTCCATCATACACAAAATTATTCTTCACCTTTCTTATAAAGTCACAAATTTGTTCTGCATATTTTCCAGCACAGTACTCTTCCCTTTCTAAGTTGGGCAGCAGTCAGTGACATTATTCCTACTCATGGAAATCTTTAAGAGTTTGAAATTTCTAAACTGTCCTCAGGATAATTTGTTTGGTTTTGTGCTGCCACATTTTCAGTTGTAATCCTGAACTTTAGAAAATCTCTAGTGCATCTGTAAAGCTCTTGGTCACAGAGCAGCCTGTCTGGCCAGCTACCCAGGTCAGTAGATGGAAACTTGAGATGCTTCATCACCCCATCTGTGTCACTAAGATGGCAGAAATTCAAGGACTTTCAGAACTGTCCTTCTTCAGATTTCTGTGAAATCAGAATTGGCAAAAGATTCTGTCATAGTAGAAGGCTTTCAGTTTGCCAAACTGCCAATTCTAAAATTGCCTTGATCATTTATTAATTTTTGATTTTTCATTCTTCTCTGTCAAAGTCCATTGAATTAACTAAGTTCTAGTGATGTGAATTGCATTATTGCTAAACTACCATTTCTATTCAGAAGATTAAGGAAGAAAGACGACTTAGCTTTTCTACACTTATCTATGTACAATATTCAAAAAGTTGGATGCAAATACAGAAGTACAGAAAGACAAAGCAGAGGCTGTATGCATGTAACTTACCTCTTCCAGATGGAGGACTAGCAAGAATTCAGAGTCCAAGTATTTGGAATCAGAGTTCTTGCTTCCTGTGGTAATACAATAAATTTCAATTTGTTGAGGGGTGAAAGCCAACAACATCCTTTTAAAATAACAGAAGGAACTATGATTTCTATTTCTTTTTAAATAGGTACCCTGAGGAAGCTTGTGAATGATACACAACCCATAATATCTGAGTAATGCTTTTCATTATTCTTACAGAAAAGCAATCAATAAAATAGATTGTATTTGGAATATAAAACCAAGATAATTTTGAATAAATTAATTCAAAGTAAGATTAAGATCCAGATGGTTTTACTAGCTTTAAAACTTGGGGAAGCTGGTGTCCCTTAGATATAATTTGGTGATAGCATCACAAGAATAAAAGACAAGGTATTTTACCTCCTGCCTGTCTAAATCAATTAAAATAGACACAAGACTAAAAATTAACAAAACCTCAGAGTTATGAGTATTTTACTGTAAAAAATTCCCAATGTCACCATTTCTTGTAACTACTATACAAACAGCAAGGTAGAGCTACCTAGTGGCTGGTCCACTAGAGATTATTGTGACTCGGAATCAAATACATCCACCTCTGTCCTGTCCTTGATATCTAGCTTCTGCTAGCTTCTTTATTTACCTCTCATGTTTTTGTGCTTTTCAAGCTCTGGCAAAAAGCTGTGGAGTATATTCTATTGTTGTTGCTTTTGTCAAGTAGTATGTGGTATTTTGACCTTTTTGAGGCAACTTTCTGATAGAAGGAAAAATAGTGTCATGGAGCTCTGCTGAGCTTGTTTATTTATAGAGTATATGCTCTTGAGCAGCAACATGGTAGGTAACAAAGATAGGAAACACCCTTCTTTCAGAAGTTTCAGCTTCTTCACCAAGAAACAACAGAGCTCTGAAAATTATCCCTAATGAAATCTTCATGGAAGAGAGCAATTTCTTCCTCCTTTTGCTAGAATATACATCAAGAAACTGTCACACAAGCAGTAACTAAGCAGCATTTCCTCAGCCAATGCACATTGCTTAAATGAATTAAAAAAAAAAAAAAGTAAAATAATGTGTAAGATTTTCATCTGATGAAAGTAAAGATGCACTTCACCATCTGCTTATTTGTCTTCACTTAAATGATCTCATTACCATCCTAACACACACCTGAGAATATATAAGTTGCTTGTCCAGACTGCACTCGTGGCTCAAGAAATACTGACAGCAATGTCTGAGCCTCACAATCCAACTTGATTACTCTCAGAAATACCATTCCAGAACCTACAGTGCCTCCTGCACCCTAAATCAGTGGCTGCATTCTCTTCTTTGAATTAAATGTCTTATAGTCTAACAAAGACAGAGCGATAATGAGGTAGGAAGCAGCAGTTAAGAAAGGTACTTCAAGATACACCGTAAACAACACAGAAACTAAGACAATCACACTAGCCAGAAATGTCTGGAAGCAGCAAGGTTTAAGCTAAAGATGTTTGCAGGGATAAAGGGAATGTAGATTACAAAATCAAATCAGAATCTAGGTCCTCAGTGTTTACACAAAATCTGGAAAATCTGTATGTTTAAGAGTTAACTACAAGCTTGGGATGCATCAAAAGGAGTGTGACCAGCAGGTCGAGGGAGGTGATCCTGCCCTTTGACTCCGCTCTCTTGAGGCCTCCCTTGGAGTATTGTGTGCAGTTCTGGGGTCCTCAACATAAAAAGGACATGGAACTATTGGAACAAGTCCAAAGGAGGGCTACAAGGATGATCAGGGGACTGGAGCACCTCCCGTATGAAGATAGGCTGAGAAAGTTGGGGGTGTTCATCCTGGAGAAGAGACGGCTGTGTGGAGACCTCATAGCAGCCTTCTAATATCTGAAGGGGGCCTATAGGGATGCCAGGGAGGGACTCTTATGTTAGGGACTGTAGTGACAGGACAAGGAGTAATGGGTTCAGACTTAAACAGGGGAAGTTTAGATTGGATATGAGGAAGAAGTTCTTTCCTTTAAGGGTGGTGAGGCACTGGAATGGGTTGCCCAGGGAAGTTGTGAATGCTCCATTGGTGGTGGTGTTCAAGGCCAGGCTGGACATAGCCTTGGGTGGCAAGGTTTAGTGGTAGGTGTCCCTGCCCATGGCAGGGGGTTTGGAACTAGATGATCTTAAGGTCCTTTCCATCCCTAACTATTCTATGACTCTAGGATTATAAATGTGCTGCTTCACAAAAACCATAAATTACAGTGCTCAAATATTAGAGGCCAATCCTACCTTTTCATGATGTGTGTTATAGAAGAAAACCTAACTATTAAAGATTCATTTTATTTTCGATTTTTTTTAATTGTCTTTTGCTATTTCTACAGAAGATCTTAGACAACAGTTTCTATGTTCAGTTCGAATGACTAACATTTATTGTCAGGTGTACTTGGGATCCACCTGGATCTCAAAGATGCACATCTTTGATCTACTTATGCAATCACTAAATTAAGAAGTCCCTACAACATGTTCTTGACTACAGATTAATCTACTTTCCAGACTGACCTCTCATAACAAATTCTACACATCTCTCTTCTCAAACTTTTCATTCCTGAAACTTCAGTGGCTGTTCTTATCTTTGTGGTTATTCTCTCCACTATCCTAACAAGAAGCAAAATAATATTATTTTTTATATTTTTTTAACAAGAGATAGGTGTTGATTGGTATTCTTTCTTGTGCTTTGTACGTAAAATTTATGCACATTGTTTATTCTAAAACCATACTATAAGATTAAATTTTGTAGGACTTTCTAAGCCATTTGTTCTATCCTTAGCTTTTGAAAAAGAAAAGTTTTCTCCTACAGTATAATATGCAGTCTAATAAGTAGATATATTGGGAGAGCACAACTGCTTTCTACTGGTCGACCTTCATCTGTTTATAGTGTAAAACACAGAATATAGAAATTCAGTTCCAGTAGAAGGCATAGAAGGCATTTACCTTTGCTTCTTTTGACAAGAGAAACAACATATTCCTATCTACAGCATAGAGCTCTGTCTACATTAATTTTCCTAAAGGCTCTTTAGTGTTGATTCTACTGAAGAAGCAAGGCTAAGAGGTAAAAGGGTCATTAATGTCACCAAATAGTTTCCATCAAATTTAGTCAAAATTTTGTCAAAATTTTAAGGATTCAGGAGAACGAAGGTGTTGGTTGGTTCGTCACCTCATAAAGTGAAAGTTAGTAATAAAGGGCATATTGCGAGCTATTCAGATTGCTTCCTCTGTGGATATAGTAACTATTTTCTCCAAACTACTTTTTGTCTTAAATGAGGACCAGGGAGAAATGTAGATGGTTGAAGATGAAGCTTCAACTGCTTTATGAAGTACCTAATCAGCAGGGATGAGGTTATTGCTGCCTTGTTAGGAACTGCCAAACCCACACGTATCTGTGAGATAGTGAACATTTGGAAGTGTTTCTATGTTAATTTCAGGATCTCAAAAAGAAAGCTCTTGTTATGTATCAAGTCTTTAAATTCAGGTGGATAATTTTTATTTTAAAATTACAATCGCAATTTAAAAAGAGAAAAAATTAATAACATTTAAAAAAAAAAAATGTTTCTGACCAGCTGCATTCTTAAGGTTTTATTTTCAAACATGAATCATTCACAAATGAACATCTAAGAAAACATTTCTGAGAATACACCAAAACAGTTCTACATTGCCATATATCATGTAGAAATGGAAAGAGATAAGCAAAAGACTATGTCAGACAGCTGTAACAGAAAGATTAAAAATGCTCATAAAGCATGAAGTTCACATGGTGTGCAGATTTTGCTACAACCAAACTGTGCTTGTAGACCAATGCATTCTGCTTATTTCTAGACCCAGAAAGACTTTCAGTGCAAACAAGCTGCTTACATCCTTGGAAATATTTCTCATGCTATTAATAATGTTTTCTGGAGGCTGAGATGTTTTGTGATTAATTTTGAGGAGTAACTCAGTATGTAATTTTTGATCAACAGGAATTCTTCTTACTTTTAGGTTCTTATCCATTTTAAAGGTTAATTCTCTATTTGTCTCATAATTGATAAATAAAAATGGATTCTGAATGTTCTAAAACACTTCTTTCCTGTTACATGTTATTAGGGAAGAATTTGGTCAGAAAGCAAGCACTTTTTGTCCATTATGAAAGAAAGCTTTATTCCAAACTAAATATATGTCACAAAGACAGTCTTTCCCCGGGAATTTTCTAGGCAGGTTAAGGGAATTGGAAAAGTACTGGTTAATTATTGTCAGACTTCAGGTGTATGGTTCTATTTAAATCTTGAAAAAATCCTTTTTAAGGAGAAGATCTATGATAGGCAGAGAGAGATGGAAAGTTACTGTCATGAATATTTTACTTAACATATTTGGTGTGAGTCATGAAAAATCTTCTTATGTATTCTTACAGTACATATTAATGAATATGAGAAGCAAAGGAAGAGAGCCTAGAGCTGACAAGTTCAAGAGTTTGACACATCATGCAATGGCACTTGAGTCAAGTGCTTCAAATGGTTAAAATAAAGGCCAGAACAGTAAGTACTGGTTGGTGGTGTTTTTTTTTTTTGTTTTGTTTTTTTTTTTGGTTTTTTTTTCTTCATTATTATAGCAAAAAAAGAGTCATACAGCAAAAGTGATTGCATTTTGGATATTTTCAATACTGTCCACTTTATATTTTGTTATGTATGACACACTGTACATAGATTTTTAATGCATTTATGTCTTCTGTGAATTAATCATATACCTATGACATGTATAAATCTATGTCTAAATATTATATATATAATTTTATTAAAAGCTTTAATCTAAAGTTGTCTTGCTCTTTTACTCGCATCTCCAATTTACTAGGGGATCCAGATTATTCTTCCACTTTCATAATCTACTAAAAATGCCTTAGTTCCCTATTGTGTTAAATGTCTCATGATTTTTCATTGGAAAAGAGAACAGTAATGGTAGAAAAAAAGGAGGAAAGGTAAACACTTCTCACCTTTCAGACAAGAAGCAGGAAAACAGATACAATTGCATATGAATTCATATTTGATTTTTACATAAAGCGCATCCTATTCTGAAGCTGGAGAAAGTCAGAGAAAGTCTGCTGGTAAGCTCTTAATAAAAAGGGGTTTGGAAGGATTGATCACTAGGAAAAGAAGAATTTGGGAAGTAGAAAAGCTTTAAGAAAATTGCTATTCTGGAAACAGCAAAAATGAAATGTGTTTTTTTTGAAAACTTTCTTTTTAATTGTAAAGAGATCATTTCTTCTGAAATTTCTTTCAAGGGCTTTATTGCTGGTATATTTGAAAATATATTGATAGAATTTAAATAGAAGATCAAAATAGCTTTAAATATGTGTGTGATAAGAGTTTTAAAGCTATTTGAAGCAATTCAAAATGCAATAATTATTGTCTATATAGCTATGTTCTAGAAAGCTCTTTTTGTTAATGTTTACCCCACAGGAAAGTCGGGTAGACCTCCCCAAATATTCTTACAGGAGAGATCACTATATACTCTGTAGAGTTTTGTGGAGAATAAAACAGCAGCTAGATCTCCATTTATTAGAAATTTTCTATTCACTCTCTATTTTCATCTTTTAGTTTTCATCCATTTCAGCTCTGGTCTACCAAAGCAAACCTGGAAAAAAAATAGTTCATCTAAATTCCAGATATCCCTACATAATAAATAGATAATCTGAATAATTCTTGGGACAACCTAATATTGCCTGAATCTTTATACAGCTCTACACTGGACACAGTACTGATGTACTTCATTTTTATTGTATAGTTAACTATATGTAGCTACTGTATATTTATTTATATGTAAATGAAAAATTACTATTGGGTAGTATCTTCCTTATTCTTAAAGCACCTTATTCTGCCTTAAGGTGTTTTCCTTATTAAAAAGATTGCCTCTTACACACAGAAAGCAATCTGAAATTATTTTAATGCATAGGATAAATAATCAAAAACTATGCAGTAAGGGATTGACAAAACAGACACCTTGGAAGTAGATCTCTTTATAAAAAGGAAAAAAATTCAACCCATTCCATTTATGCTACAGATACACTAACAAGTATTAATTACGTAACTCTTGTAGTCTTTTCGTTGAGCTACATAGAAATGCTTGTAGGATGTGTTGCTGATATAAACCTTCAAACTTTTCATATACAGTAACAGCCAAACGGGATTAAAAAGGAACAGTTCAGCAGTAAAACAGCAGTGATCAATAGCCTACTGTTAGGTACTGAAAAATTCTCTCACGTAAGAAAGCAAGAGGAATACTATTTCCTTGCCTCCATCACAGACTCAAAATTGCCAAATATCCCCCTGGGCCATCTCTTCAATCATTCTTCTGATGCTCTTCCTTTCACTTACTTTGAAGGGCTAGGCTAGCAAAAGCAATTACAAAAATAAGGTCCAGCTAAACAAAATATAGCTAAAGTAAGTTGAGGACATTCCAAAGTCAAATGTGAAATGGTTAAACCAGTACTGCACAGATGCCCAAAGTTTTCTTTTTCTTGTCAGGTGATCTTACTGATGTCTTTCAAGTTAAATGCAGAGCAATTGTTCTCATCTAGGAAAGGCAAGAAAAGACAAGGAAAGGAAGTCACTGAAGTTTAACCAATATACAACTGCAGTTCTGAAATAAGACTGTTCAAGACATACTTGCACTGAACCAACTTAAGACACACATTTAAAGAGACTTAATTATCATGACTTCAATTTAATATGTAAGCTAAGGATGAGGGTTGTTTTTTTTTTTTCTTGCATACATTATGTAAGAGAAAACATTCTTTCTGTAATTCAAAAGTCTTGCCTGTATGGAACATAACCTTAATATTCGGATCTGAATTGTTAAAATTTCTGAAAATTGTAAAACATTACTGTTTACAAATACATTATAAAGCACCCCTTAAATGGACAAGTACTTTATAAATACGCTTACTTGTTTTGTGTTTGAAACTATTATTATTATTTCCAGCATTTATACATATGAAAGTGATTTGTGTATCAATCAACACAGACAAACTACTTTCAGGATAAGGCAATTTAACTTCTGCTGAGAAAACTGTTATTTGAGATATCCTGGATTGAAACCTGCTGGGGTTTTGTATTAATTTTTCTTGCTGCTTTATCTAGCTGTATTTTTGGTAAGTTCATTGCAGCAGTATTGCAAAGGGATCTCTTGTCAGAAAAAACACTGCAGGAAGATCTTGGAAAATGAACCTAGAAGCACTGTAAGAGAAGTCTTACCATTATACAGTCACTATACACCTGTGACAAAAGCCCTCTGCCAGCTGTTTACTTCGTATAGAAGGACAGACGCTAGGAGAAAAATCTAGTACTTTGCAAAAGGAATACCACGGTCCAACAGTAAAAGGATCTGAAATAATTCCTAGGTCTGTTTCAGGCTGTAAACCCAAAAATCATTTCAGTGAACACGTTCCATAGATTTTGAATACTCCTTAATAAATAAACACAAAATCAGTTTAGAAACATTGTATCTGGCTATTGTGAAACAAAGGGAGAAGTGATGGGGGAGCAGTGCCAGAGCACGTTGTACAGGCAGCACTGCTGAAATTGGAGTATTGACTTGCACTCCCAATGGTACAGCATGGAGAACATCATTGCTGAACAGACTTGCTATTAATTCTGCTGCCTACATGGGTCATGGCTGCTAAATTAACTGTCTTTAGTGATATATTAAGTTCTCAAGGTTAGTGACAGATTTTGCTCCTCATCTGCTTTGAAGCTGACAGCAGCCATTGCTGCTGCTTCTGCAAATCGCACTGAAGCTATAGATTTTGTGTGCATGACAGTGACTTTAAGTTGTACTGTGGCTGTCATGCAGCATTCTTGGTTATTGAAAAAAAAGGAAAAAAAGTCAGTATCCTGTGAGTTATCACACTGCATGAGAGTGTTCATTGTGAGAGTTTAGAATCCTTTTGCAGTATCTCAATTGAGCTAATTCAAGTTATCCTCAAATGGTTATAAGATTTGTCTTATTTCTGCTGGAAATTGATGACCCTGTATAGCTAAAGCAAAGGAAAGCACTTCCTTGCTCTTTGGAGTACCTTAATAAACCTGCTCCGAGCTTCCTTCCACATATAAATGCATGTTCATATACAATGTTCTTATGCTGTTTTCCTTAACCTATTCACACTTCTTTACACACACACACACATACGCACACAAAAAAAAAAGAAAAAAAAAAGTTAGTCTTTTCAATGCCTGTTCAGTGAAAACGTCCAATATGTAACACCAAACACATTTCCAGATGCTATGTAGCTTTATATACAGCAAGGATGCTTAGCTCTGAAGAAACCACATACATTATCTGCATAGTTTACAGCTACAGAAATAAAGAACCAGGTCCCTGCCATGCTTTGGGAATGGTTATAGAAGAACTAAGTGTTCTTTTAAACAGAAACAGTTAATAAGCACTATTTCTTAAAGCTTACTGCTTCACTGGGTTGATACAATGAATCAACTCCCACCTGTATAAAAAAACAGTTCAGCTTGACTTGGATAAAAGAATAGATTTTCTTTTGTATAATCATGGAGTTGGTTCAGAGGCATGAATTTTGAAAGCAAGAAGGTGTCTAATTATGCTGATACAAACAACCATGTTAAGAGCAGCACTAATTAATACTTTTAAAAGCCATGAACTGAAAAAAATCTGTGCTGTTAACAAATACCATAAACACAATGAAATTACCTTTGTCTATTCCAGTATTTTATCTAAATTCAAATGTGGACAGGTTATTCTGAATTTGCTGGGAAAACTAACATACATTTTTCCTTACTTTATAATGTCAGTAGTACCAATTATAACATAACTCTAAATGTCGGTGGTTTTGCAGACCTAATAAAATCTACTAATATGAGGTAGAGTAGGCTGTATAGCATAAGTGGAAGAAACTAGAAACAAAGTAAAAAATCAAAACTTTGCACCTTTAAAAGCTTAGATTTAGAAAGAACACATTATAAATTCTAAACAATGTTGATCAGTTTGATACTATAACCCATTTTGAAAATATACTTCAGTTGATAAGCATAGCTGGAATAACAGAACAACAAACAAGCAAGATATAATTTCATTAAAAGTAAAAAAAAAAAAAAAAACCTCATATTTTCCATGAAAAACTGGCCCAGTTTTTTAGTCCAAGGTTTCCATGATCTGAGTAGACAACCCTTAGATAATAATGTGGTTTTCATTATTTATTTGGGATAAAAGGAAAATTGCTTTGCATAAAAATTTACTGCTGTTAGGAAAAGCAGTCAAGGGGAAAGGCTAATTATTTTCATAAGTAATAATAACTGCATTGGCAAACCTAGCCTTTTCCCCCACCTTTTCTTGTACATTAAGTTGGAGTTTTTACAGGGAAAAAAAAAAGGCAACAGAGTCAAGAATCAAGACTAAGAATCAACGTGTTTAGGTTGTTTTGTTCAATCTGACTCAGCTCCCAGTGCATCCACAGGGCTCCACAGAAGTCCCTGAGGAATCTGCAACATACAAGGGAGTAGTGATGCTTCTCTTAAGCAAAGTGTGAGACATTTACTCTTTCATAATTGAAGGGGACTTGTGGAGAATCCAGCTTTACTAGTTGGGAAGACGCCAGAGGGAAAATAAGTGGGCATTTCTTACTGCAGACAGCACAAACCTTCAAGCATCCTCAATATTGTCTATTTATTATTTTATTCAGAAATGACACCCTGAGGACAATAACTGTAGCTGGAATTAATAATAAATTAATTTACTGTAGGTTATTAATTTCTTAGAGTTAGTTCTTAGACATACTCACTGTAAAAGGACTTAGGGTAAGTAGCAGAACTGCTGGAAAACTTAGTAAAAAATCTGCTATCTTTCAGTAGAAAGTTGCTAGTATAATTAATCAAGTCTTCACCAAACATAATATGAAACTATTAGTAAACTAGAGACATAAGGACCAGAGCAATAACAGTAAGAAATAAGTTAGAACACTGATTTAGAAAGTAGGATACACATGTTCATTTTTTAAATTCCTTTGTTTATGTAAAATATGCACCAGAGACTTGAACCTTGGTCTTTCACTTTCTAACTGGAGTCCCCCAAGAAGTAACTCCTGGCTTGCTAATGTTGTTTTTATCAGTGTAAAGTGGAAAATGAACTCACTTGGCTTTTGGGATGCCTGGTTCTCACATGAGTATATTGGTCAAGAAGAGAGGATAGTAAGACTCCTTTTTACTGGAATACTGACATTTAGATAAAACAGATCTATCAAAAGTCTCTGGAGAGTTTGAATTCAAAGTAAAATGAATGAAAGTCAACTTCTTTGATATCAAACTACTGTACAATATGAATGGTTAATAACCATTGAAATGTCAATATTAGGCACTTTGCTGTTGTTTTTCTTGCCCTTAAAATAACCATGGCTTATTTTGTTCACTTTATTTTACCTGTTCAATAGTAGCAAGAGATCCTACAGTCAAAAAGTGAATTTACAGGAAAGTAGAATAGGACAAAATGGAGTGACCTCAAAGCAATTGCAACTAAACAAGGAAGAAAATGAATGACATATCAAAGCCTCAGCTTCAATGACACTCCCAGGTGGCTCATTTCAGAATATGTATCACAGGAATTGTACAGTACAGTGTTTGAACTTTTCTGTTCAAGCAAATTTTTAAAAATCCTTCTCAGGGAAAAAAAAAGTCCACTAAAATAAACAAATAAAATAACATTGTTCAAGGATAGCTAAAAATCCAAAGTATTTGTGTCATTTTAGTTTATTTTGTTGTCACTTCTGAAATCCTTGTCCTTGTAGAGAGGAGTGGAAATTAATTGGTCAACAGAACCACCACCCATGTCTTGCCACTCAGTTTTGTATGGTATAATTTCCCAGGTACTGCAAATTTAAGTCTCACTGACTTTCAAAATAACCTGAAGGTGCATAATTAACTTGAAAATCTGGGACTTCAGCTTTGCAGCACTGAAATACTTTTCAAATGTGTACATTCAGATTTTCCTTCTGTGGCGAAAGGACAGATTTTTGTTACAATATCTTAGTAAGGTATAGAAGAGTTAGGAGTCTGTTTAACTTCAGAAGTGGGTTCTGGTTTCCAGCTTGAATTAATCCTTCCATCAGCATTTATCTTTATTGTTATGATAAAGTGTTCAAAATAGAATTTCTATGCTGGTATTAAATATTATAACAGATTTTATATTTTGTTTTCTCAACCAATATAATATTGGAATTTTGCTCCTCATCACAAGCAAAATAGAGATACATTTAAAAAGTCTAAATTCAGCTGCCAGAATTGGAGCCTCTTGTAGAAAAAAGCTAGTCTCAAAGTCTCAACTTTCTTTAAATGTTAGCATTTTTTTATTATTTAGTTATGTTGTTGTTATACTTTATGAAATTGAGTTTGTAATTATTTTTTGTAAATCAATAAGAAAAGCTAAAGCAAAAGCTTTCTTCACAGCTCAGAGTTTTTGCCATTATTTATTAAATTATTTCATTTGTCCTTATAGAAAAATAAAAATCTTATTTTACAAATGTATTTTGTTGATCTTTTTAGTTAAATGTTCACAATAGTAATTTTTATTTGAAGGATTAAGGAGTTCTTTTCAAAGGCATCCCTTTTCCCTAATCTAAAGGTCATATGAGGATTGGATTGTTTTCATCACTGTAAATGTTTCTGTAATAGCCTGATTACACTGGCACTTGATAAGCTCAATGTAGTGGCTGAAGCTAACTTAAATATTTCTCATTATTTGTGTACATTTCATTAAGATCTCAATAACTGAGCTCATAAAAGGCAACATCAAAAAAGTAAACTTGTTTCAAGATTTCAGGATACAGGAAAGGATTAAGTCTGTCATATACAGCTTTGGGCCGTGTTTTTACTACCATGAGCGTGTAAATCAGGATTAACTTTGCTTGATGACTAGAAAGTACTTTCCAGAACAACTGAGAAAAATAATAAGGAAACATTCACGAAGGTCTCATACGCTTTGCTGTTGTTTCACATAGGATAGATCTTATTCCGGGTACACACAGAGGTCCACATTTATGTATAAACTTTATTAATACCAAGGTCACTTAGGACATATTAATTTAAATCAGTGAATTAAAATGTGAAACAAATTAAAAATAAAATCAAGTTTTGTAGAAAAACCTTGACACCACTAACGATTTTAAGAAATCCAGGATTGAATGACTAATTATCTTATCTATTAAAAGTCAATGATTTTGAAATCGAAGAAATAGTAGGGAGGTCTTAAAGTTGCAGCAAGGGATCATAAACCAAATATTTCTCTGACAGAGAACACAGCGAAACAAATTTGGATAAGGATTCCCTTCCTTTAACATCTAACATAATTCAGTCTGTCCTGATAAATTCTCAAGAAAAGGTATTGCCCCTTGGGTGTCTCCTAGGTGAACCTGCACAATGCTGCAACAGCATCCTCAAGTTCAGAGAGATGGAGTTTGCATCCCTTTCTGCCAGCATGTGCAGGCCTGTTCTTTCATATCATGTGAGTTTTTTCCCCTGCAAACTCTGACCGGGACTTTCAGTATGTGTTAAATCCTTTGGAAAAACATGAGTAGCAAAACACTGGTGACAGCAGATTAATTTCAATTTGAGCCAATTCATTGTGAAGTTATTGAAAAGACATATACCACATACCCTACTTTCTCTGCTCAAGTTTATTGATCTATCAGGTTGAACTCTTAACAGATAGTATCTTTGGGGAAAAGATTACCAGAACAGAAGTACTTTCTAATAGTTTGAATTTGTAATGCGTGATATAATATGTGATTAATACCACCTGGGTGAAAGATCAAAAAAAGTGGGTTTTCTGGTTAACAATGCCAAACACATTTTCTTCAAGTGAAACTCGAGACCACTGTCATAATCTTTTCATTATTTTAGTTTAAACACTACATCTGTAACAGTTTGTTTACAATTTACTGTTTACATGCTCTCACTAATGAGATATTTGGTTCTACATGAAATCATGGATTTTCCCCCCTATAAAAATTCTTAATAACAAACAAAAATTTGCATACATAATATTGTATGTATGAAGCCCTAACATTATAACATCCTTTGAATGAAGGGACACTTAAGTTGCAATAAAGTATAGTAAATTATCAAGGATGTATTAAGTAATTGCCTTCTCCTAGACTGTGTTTATAGTTTTAATGATATTTCAAGTAAAATTAAAAACTTTTCAGAAAGTCTCAGAGCACTTCACTGAGTTCCACAAATGCTGATATGTTTTGAAAGCTGCATTTTTTAATCATAGGCACTGTTTTCAGTGCTATGTGCGACTATTCCAGCATTCAAGATGTGAATGTAAAATAGTAGATGACTCTCTCTCTATAGCCTGTAAAATGAAGTATGATAAATACAGTGTTAGAGGTCATACTGTGTGACATTCAGGAGGAGCAGTCCATTTTAAAAAACTGCAAGATAATTTTTTTCTTCTTTATTATCTAATAGTGCTTCATTTATTCTGGGGTTTGATGAGATTAGCATGCTGGATCACATGTGCAACTAAAAATACTTAACCTTAAGGATATCCAGCATCATTATATCAGGAAAAAGTTCAGAAATACTGCTCTAGAGGGTTTATGAAACAAGCTGTCCTTAACATTGTTAAGGTTGCAGGCAAAACACCAGGTCACTGGTTTTGGTTATACTAATGGAACGGGAATGAAAATCTCTGGGCTTGGCATGAGGAATTGCTGGACATGGCAGCACTGGAAAAGAGGCAAGGATAGCAGTAAGCTGATAATGGTATGTCACAAGTGACTACGGGAGCCAAGCCTCAAAGGAGGGATAACTGGGCACTCACCACTAACATGGCCTATGTAAGGGCAAGATTACCTAGGCAGAACTATAAAAAATGCCAGATTCGTATATAAGTGTGACAAAATGGGAACTGACATAGAAAAAGTAATTAGGAGCAAATTCCTTTCCCTGGAGAAGGTTGGGGAAGAGAAAGGGAGGTACAAGGGTGGCAAAAGGGAGGGTCAAGTGATAGGAAAAGGGATGGTAAATGTGAAAAACCTAGGATTGAGACAACTGTCAAGCAGCCTTGTGCTTGCTCTGTGCTGCTGGAGCTGGGTAATAATTCAGACCTGTTGCTCTTCCTATGCAATAGAAGCTGGTGTACTTCTGTGGTCAGCAGGCTGGGGTGGAAGCAGGGTTGAGGGGAAGCTGTCCCTGTGTAAAGGAATAGATACAGTGTCCTAGATACTCTAGGACTCTCTAGCTAATAGTGTGTCCTGGTGCCACCAAGCTAGTGCTCATTGCAGGCCGGATAGCATTCATAACATGCAATGCAATTTATCTAGGTGACACACCAACACATTGCTAAACTCTGAAGCATGGAGGTTTTGGATCTCTTTCAGAAACATTAAGTTTAATTATGATAGTTCCTATGTTCTTGAGAGAGATGTTGATAAGTAATTTTCTAAAGCTTTTTTTATGTTAATTTAATTATGGAAAGGCTTAGATAACTTTGGAGTATGACATCCATCAGCTTTCTTTACAGAATATCAATGAATTAAGAAGAGTGGCTGCTATTTTTATTTGGTTTGAGGAAGTATTATCTATGCTACAAAAATTTGTTACTAGGGAAATAATCTTTGTTTTGGTGAAAAGGAAATAATGACACTGTCTTTTTTTTTATTCAAAATAGACAGTTCTTATAAGTCAAAGAAATTAATCAAGGCAGCTGGACTGGACTGCTGGCATATGGCTGATTATTTTTTTTAATGAAAGATGTAGAAGTTTATCTGGAGCATGCATCTCTTGCACTGAAGTACTTCAGACCTGAATGGCAAATAAGCATTTCAGAAAATACATTATGCCTAAGTATATGAACATAAAATAAACAAACAAATAAGAAAGAGAGCTGAAAAGAGAAAGCTGGTCTTAGCGGTCAGTAAAAATTCCCAAACGATAGTCCGGATTTAAAATGAAATAGGAACATTTTCATTAAAGGCAATCTAGGCATGTATATACTTATATATACACTTCCATTTTTCCCTCATGGTTTTCCAGTAACAGTGATGGTTACATTGGTTATAGAGAAAAAAATGCACAGAAGTTGAGGCTTATGCTTGAAAAGAAGTTGTAAAAAGAGTGGGACACATTTATAGTGGAAAAACCAGTTAATTAAAAACACTAAGTTGTCAAAACTGATTCATGAAAGCATGAGTCACAGCAATTTTTAGGAGTAAGATATAAGGATATCATTAGAAGCAACTAAATATACTGTTATAAAGAGAGGAGAGAATGGATCTCAGCAAAGTCAAGACTTGAGAACTTGTATTGAAGAAATACACAAATAAAGAGAAAAAGAAATAGAAGAATCTACTAAGAAAACAATAGGATCAATTATATTTTTTTAATTATTTTTGGATTTATCATAGAAAAAATCCTAATAAACCACCAGAAAATACAATACACCTTGGTATTTCAGGTCATTTGGTGCAATGTCATACGGAAAAATCTTTACTTGGCATAAATATGGGAATTAACATAAGCATTATAACATTTGAAAAAATTAGGTAAAATTGAAATGACTACAAATATATTGACATGAAAAATATTGAAGAGAATAACTGTGAAAATCATAAGGAATATATCAAGGCAAAAAAAAAAAACAAACAAAAACAAAACCAAAAGAAAACCAAAAAATAAACAAACCAAACAAAAACAAACAAACCCATGAAAGGAAACGTAAAACTTTTTATTCAACAAAGTTGTTAAGTTGTGAAAAGATTCAGCTGAATAAAAAGAGAGGTTAAGAAAGAATTTGACTGTTCATTTTTTTTCTTGTCAGTTTAATATAATTAGGCTGAACAAAGTGTCATGTAGTTCTATATCTAATCATCGCAAAAAGCAAATAAATTTACAAATACTGAAATAAATAAATTTAATACCCAAATTGGGTCAGATTTATTGTCACCAAAGGAAGCAATCATGTGTATGCATTTTGGGGGGATTTGTTTCTAATCTAGACACCAGAAAACAAAAGACTTTTCAAACAATTTCAGGAGGGAGGAGATTATGTTTTAGAACCTAATTGTCTCATTCTCTTAATAGTCTTTCATGTAAATGTCTGTTGAAATTACAACAGTGACAGCACGTAATCAACACCTCAACTCTCATCATCACAGCTTCTCAACTATTTGCTATAAGTCAAATCCCTATTCTTCCCATTTTTCTGCAGTGGCAGGTGTGAAGACCAATCGCATTTTTATTCCCTCCTGACAACCCTTACAAACCAAATCACAATGGAATATTTCAAGTATTACTGTCTTCATAACTGCTATGAAATTCCAGAACTTCTGTTGGAAATTTACCACAATTTTGTCTTTCTAAAACATACTTATTCCATATTATAATTTATCCCAATATGATTGGTTGACCTGGGCTGAAAGCCTGAAGCCCATTCAACTGCTCTCTCATTCATCCCTCCTCAACAGGACAGTGGGAAAAAGTAAAGCAAAGAAATAAAAATAGGGAGTTCACTAACCAGTTACTGTAAAATCAGTCTCAACTTTGTGAAAATTAATTTATTACTAATTAAAACACACTCATATGGTGACAAAAAAGGGCAAAACCTAAAATAGATTCTCCCCACCCCCTTCTTTCCAGGCTCAACTTCAACCCTTTTTTCCTGATTCCTTTGCCACCCCCTGGATCACTTCATTTCCCTCTTTCTTCTCTGCACACCCCCTGCAGAACCTGGGCATCTGCATCCCATACACTTGAAATGGCACTTAAAAATGAAATTTCACTTGATAAAACAGTTATTTTGAGTTTAGAACATTAAGAAAGTTGTGGTTTCCTTAAAAAGAATAGATTACATTTCAGTTTGTTTTCTATAAACACTGGATAAGTTTCACTTGAAGAAAATGTGTTTGGCATTGTTAACCAGAAAACCCACTTTTTTTTGATCTTTCACCCAGGTGGTATTAATCACATATTATATCACGCATTACAAATTCAAACTATTAGAAAGTACTTCTGTTCTGGTAATCTTTTCCCCAAAGATACTATCTGTTAAGAGTTCAACCTGATAGATCAATAAACTTGAGCAGAGAAAGTAGGGTATGTGGTATATGTCTTTTCAATAACTTCACAATGAATTGGCTCAAATTGAAATTAATCTGCTGTCACCAGTGTTTTGCTACTCATGTTTTTCCAAAGGATTTAACACATACTGAAAGTCCCGGTCAGAGTTTGCAGGGGAAAAAACTCACATGATATGAAAGAACAGGCCTGCACATGCTGGCAGAAAGGGATGCAAATTCCATCTCTCTGAACTTGAAGGAGATGCTGTTGCAGCATTGTGCAGGTTCACCTAGGAGACACCCAAGGGGCAATACCTTTTCTTGAGAATTTATCAGGACAGACTGAATTATGTTAGTATGTTAAAGGACGGGAATCCTTAACCACCAGTTAAGGATTTCTAAGGAGTTAAGGAGTTCTTGGGAGTTCCTTAACGTTCTGTGACAGGTCTGTGCATTTCAAGCATCCATCTTCGCTTTCATGACATCTTTTGAAATATTCATGTCTTAATTTTTTATGCTTCCTGAAATACAGCTCAGTACTGCAAATGAATGAGAAAACAGAATGTCAATGATGCAAAATTACTCTGCACAGTGACATCTTTGCAGCAGTTCTGTTAGAGAAAGACAGAAAAAAAAAAAAAAGGAAGTTAGAGGTTTGGTAACTCCTGGGGTACGTTATACTGACACACACGTACAAACACAGAGATTTGTGCCTTCCAGTTTTCATGGCTTTTCACGGCGGTGACTACTAAGCACACACAGACAGTGGCTGACATCAGTCAGTCTGCCCTTACGAGCAGTAGCTGAACTGAAGCTTAATTATCAGTTCAGACCTTGTCTAGTTTAATGACAGAATAATACTTTGCAATTAGGTGCTACCGAAGGAAGGAACATTTACCTCCTAGAGAACAGCTATCTACAGGCTGAACAAGCATAGTCAAAAGTGACTTTAATTGACAGCCTGTCTAATATTCCTAGCAGAAAGGCAAGGACTAAACAGATGCTGAATTATTTTTGTCACTTACAGAGGTTTGAGCTGCACTGTTAACATACCTGTGAAAATCTTGTATTTCAGCAATTCAAGGGTAAAAATAAAGAGAAAATCAATCTGTGTGATAGCTTCAATTTACAGTAAAGTCTCTTCTTATCCATCATCAAATTCACCATAACAGCTTTACAATTCTTTCATGAATTTCACAGGCTTGACAGAACCTGTAATTTTAGGTCTGTGTATCTTGCCTTGATTATACATATAGATAGATATACATATATAATAATATTAGTGGTATCTAGTTTCCCCTGTATCTGCCTCCTGTACTCATCCTCCAAATATTATATGATGGCCGTAATCTTGATAATAGTTCTTAAAGAACATCTACTTGTACCAGTAATGTTTGAAATCCTTGATGTTGTAGGTGAGCGCTTATAGCATCTCAATATAAAACTCACGTAAATTGTCCCTTGTTTACAGGAAGAAATTGTGACAATTTAGTTAAATCAATTCCTAAATTGATTTAAACTAGTAAATCCCTTGTGTAGATGCTGTTAAATTGGCTTAAGGGTGGCCAATATTGATGTACCTCATTCATTTTGATCTAGAATTTAATTCTACCAAATTGGCTTAAATTCTTTGTATACACTGGAGCCTCAAGTATAGCAGTCCAAATTTAATTTCACACTGCAGGGTCAACAGACCTCAATGAAGTTAGGACCTATAATGACACAGCAATTTTAGAAATTACTTCTGAGGGACCACGAATCAACAACTGCAAAAAGTAAACTGAAGTTTTCAATAAATACTAATATCTGGACATTATTATGAAGATCTTATATAGGGAATACATTTTTAAATTCCGAGGAAATAATTCTGGTGATATACAGAGCAAAAAAATTTGAGAAAATGATGGCAAAAGTGAAATATTTGCCATACATTTCTGTTGTCTTTCATTTCCAGCTTAAATTAGGCTGCTGACTGTTGTTAAGCTCATCAAGATTGGTACAGTACTGAGAATAAAGGCATGCATGACCATCTGTCAGAAACGGTTACAGTTCATCATGACTTCTATCCTCCATTATACATCTGTCTTGGTTATACATACAGATAGATATACATATATAATAATATTATTGGTATCTAGTTTCCCCTGTGTCTGCCACCGGTACTCAGCCTCCAAACATCATATGATAGATGTAATCTTGATATTAATTCTTAGAAGGCACCTGCTTGCACCAGTAACATTTGAAATTCCTGATGTATCTGATATCAAGACAAAAGTATCTGTGCCTATCTTTGGTGCAGAGCCAAGAAAATGACAGGCAAAAAAAAAAAAAAAAAAATCATTTTAATTCCCTTTTCCATAGCCAATGCCATTTTTTTTATCAACACATAGAAAACAGTTTTTCTAACCTTTTATTGTTCACCTCCACTTCCAGCTGCTTTGAAATTATTACATTAAATCAAACCCATGAATACATACAGCTAAACTTCAAGAATTCTTCAATAATGCAGACTTGCACTTGGATAGAAAGAAATATATTGACTAAGATAAGGGATAAGAAGAAAGTATGGAAAAATAATAAACAGCGTAACATTTGTCTTATTTCAAATATTAAAGCTCCTTCCCATCAACAATTTCAATTTGAAAAAATTTTCTAGTTGCTCCTCAGTTAACACTGATTAATTTCTAGCTGTTTCTTTCTCTGATTTTGGCTTCAGTGTGTTGCTGCTAGATTTGGATTGAGATGAAAGGCATAAACACTCTCTTCCTGGCACTGGCTCCTTTGATTACATTTTCACAGCAGCTTTAGAATCATAGAATCATAGAATAGTTAAGGTTGGATAGGACCTTAAGATCACCTAGTGCCACCCCCCTGCCATGGGAAGGGACACCTACCACTAAACCATGCCATCCAAGGCTCTGGCCAACCTGGCCTTGCACACCGCCACCAATGGAGCATTCACAGCTTCCCTATGCATCCCATTCCAGTGCCTCACCACCCATACAGTAAAGAACTTCCTCCTTATATGCAATCTAAACTTCCCCTGTTAAACTTTGAACCCATTACTCCTTGTCCTATCACTGCAGTCCCTCATGAAGAGTCCCCTCCCTAGCATCCCTGCAGGCCCCCTTCAGATACTGGAAGGCTGTTATGAGGTCTTCATGCAGCCTTCTCTTCTCCAGGCTCAACAGCCCCAACTTTCTCAGCCTATCTTCATATGGGAGGTGCTCCAGTCCCCTCATCATCCTCGTGGCCCTCCTCTGCACGTGGCCCTTCCAACACTTCCATGTCCTTTTTATGTTGAGGACACCAGAACTGCACACAATACTCCAAGTGAGGTCTCACAAGAGCAGAGTAGAGGGACAGGATCACCTCCTTCGACCTGCTGGTCATGCTCCTTTGGATGCAGCCCAGGCATACGGTTGACTTTCTAGACTGCAAGCGCACACTGCCGGCTCATATTCATTTTCTCATTAACCAACACCCCCAAGTCCTTCCCTGCAGGTCTGCTCTGAATTTCTTCTCTGCCCGACTTGTAGCTGTGCCTGCAA
The DNA here is from genome assembly GCA_017639245.1 of Myiopsitta monachus. Classification (NCBI taxonomy): domain Eukaryota; kingdom Metazoa; phylum Chordata; class Aves; order Psittaciformes; family Psittacidae; genus Myiopsitta; species Myiopsitta monachus. Next base: position 6,770,386 of record CM029918.1, read on the forward strand.
CTTCTCCAAGACAGGTGCAGGACCTTGCACTTGTCATGGTTAAACTTCATAAGGTTGACATCAACCCACCTCACAAGAGTGTCAAGCTCCCTCTGGATGGCATTCCTTCCCTCCAACGTATTAACCAAACCACACAGCTTGGTGTCCTCAGCAAACTTGCTGAGGGTGCACTCAATCCCACTGTCCATGTCACCCACAAAGATGTTGACCAAGATCGGTCCCAACACCCATCCCTGAGGGACACGAATTGTTGCTGGTCTCCAAATGGACACTGAACCATTGACCACAACTCTTTGCATGCTGCCATCCAGCCAGTTCTTTTTCCACGGGGTGGTCCACCTATCAAATTGATGTCTCTCCAATTTAGAGACAAGGATGTCATGTAGGACAATGTCGAACATGCTTTGCACAAGTCCAGAAAGATGACATCAACTGCTCTATCTCTGTACATCAGTTCTGTAGCCACGTCATAGAAGACCACCAGATTGGTCAGGCAGGATTTCCCCTTAGTGAAGCCATGTTGGCTGGCACCAGGCGCCTTGTTATTTTTCGTGTGCCTTAGAGTGCCTTCAGGAGAATCTGCTCCAAGATTTTGGCAGGCACAGAGGTGAGACTGGTCTGTAATTGCCTGGATCATCTATTTTCCCCTTTTTGAAAATGGGGGTTATATTTTCCTTTTCCCAGTCATTGGGAGCTTCACCTGACTGCCATGATTTTTCAGATATGATGGACAATGGCTTAGCAACTTCATTTGCCAGCTCCTTCAGGACCCGTGGATGGATTTCATCGGGTCCCATGGGCTTGTGTACGTTCAGTTTCTTAAGATGGTCTTGAACCCGATCCTCTCCTACAGTGGGCCTAGGCTCTTCATCCTCACAGTCCCTGCGTCTGCCTTCCAAGTCTTGGGTGGTGTGATCAGAGTGTTTCGTTCTTCTGTGGCAATTGAATTTAAAATATAAAAAGTTATTTTCCTACTGGTTACTCTGAAAGGCCATTGTAAATCAAGGTGCTTTTTGAATGAATAGAAATATGGTTCCCAAACAGTAGCATTTGCTATGGGAGTAGAGCATGGTGCTTTATGCAGATATGCAGAAAGAAGAATGGAGGAGGAGTGTGAGTGTAGTATGAAAATCCAGTATAGTTTGGCCTAGATGCTGATTGGCTCCAAGCACAATCTTAGTTCCCCTAAATATATTGTGGCAAATCATGTTTATACATCAGAAGATCCAAAATGTTATATTTAACTGAGTTCCATTTCCTTACTTCTAAGAAGGTTTATGGTCAGTGGGAGGCTCATTAGCACTGATTTTCAAAGTCCCAGTTTGGAAGGAAAGTGTCCTTGATATAGGAAATTATCTGGAGTTGATATAAAATGCTAGCTGGAATGATTCCATGTATATTTAGCAGATTTTTATTATCTTGTGGGGGAGACAGACAAGAGCTCCAACTTACCTGAGTGATTATTAAAAAATAATGCAGGCATATAGTAATGCAGTTAATGAGAGTGCCAACTTTGTTTAAAATTTCAAGGTCAAAAAGGGGTGTTTGCGGATCAAGGAGCCAGTCAGACCAAGAAAGATCAAACAGAATTATATTTCCTTCATTAAAATATAAAAGGTCTATAATTACTTTCATCAATAACAAGGCAGTCTGTAATGTGCACATTTAGCTTTCCAATGTGGCTGAAGCAGAGAGGGGTTTCTTGGACTAGATTAAGAGATTTAGAAAGCAGTTTGGGGATTTACTTATTTGCAGGTTGTCAAAACAATAGTTCAGAAGTGCATTAGCTCAGTGGGGCAGAAGGCCTTAAGAAGTTTAACATCTGGCTTAATTAGTGTTAATTTCTTTTAGTCATGTTATCTCCATGGAGAATTCTTTAAAAGTGGTCATTTCCTTCATCCAAATTAATCAGGTATAGCAACCTGGCAGCACAGTTAATCGACCTTGTTATACGTTTTTCCTTTCTGTATTCTTATTTACATCCTCCAGTCAAATTATTCCATTTAGCTCTTTTTAACTTAGAGTTTGCCAATCCATGAAAAATTCAACCACTCCATTTTCAGCTCTCCTACTTTTTCACACTAACGTCTGTTTGCGCGTTGGATTTTTTTTTTTTTTCCATAACATAAATACAGCTGTTGCTTAATTTTCTCTGGACCTTTAAACTTTATACAAATTTGCCTTAAAGGTAAGGCTCCTTCAGCAACTGTACTGCGAGCATTTTCTTCCTGCCCCAGCATAACAACATGCTGACATTGGACATCCCTGGCCCTGCAAGGAATGTTTCTGAAGGAACATAAAACACTTGTATGAAAAGCATGGACAGGTAGCTGCAAGAAAATGCCATAAGACACAGTTACTTAGCGGTTGTGAGCTTTAGCTGTGGCTATTTATTGCATGTCAGGACAGCCTAACAGTGCATGCACAAACAATTAGCAAGGATGGTGTAACTCATTGGACCCCTAGCAACTCCACTGCTTTCAATGCCACCTTCTTAGTCTTAGAGACTATATTCTTGAAATAGTGACAAAAAATTACAGCTGTTGTTAAGGTTTTTTCTAAATCTACCGTCACTCAGTAACATGCTGAAGTGATATTTTTTAGGCAAAGCAGTCACTTTGAGCCTGACAGAATTTTCTGGTTTAGTCAGTAGAGATTCAATATTGATAAAGATTGGGGAAATCACAGTGGAGCTAGCTTGACAAAATTTGAGATAACGTTGGACCTAGAATTAATTAACCAATAAACTATCAAAGTGATTATTGCCATTTACAGAAACTCCTAGTCTTCAACTAGGAGTACTGAGGTAATCTATACCACAGTCAGACCTAGTTAACAGCTGTGCAAGGAGAAATAAGCGTTATTTGATGCTGTTCAGAAAAGAATCTAGACACTGCAAGTGGTGCTGGTGATCAGAGATAAAATGTTTCTCTAGTCCCTCAGTAGATCTTTAGCAGATGATGTACTTTACCAGAGAGAATCTTCCTTAGCTCACAAAAAAGTTTCACACAAAAAATAAACTGAAACAAGACAACTCTACCACCAAAAGAAGGAATCCTTCTTATGCTTCCAGCCTTGACTATCTATCCTAACATCTGTCATCCCTTCCTTCAAGCACAGTGAGCTTCACAGTAACACAGTTAACTAGAGCAAAGAAATAATCTAATCTAAAGTTATTATTTTTTATTTTTTTCCCCAGGTGTGACAGAAAGATTTATGAATATGTAAATGACTCTATGCTAATTTGTACAGAATCCTCAAATCAAGACTAACAAATTCTTGGCAGATATAGTCATCTATTACACTGTTTAAGGTTTGACAGTTAAATAAAGAATAACCAAAAAAAACAGAAGGTAAAACAATAAAGAATAAGCCAGTGCCATCAAAGCTGGAGAATATTCTTTTAAATTCAGTTATTTATACATATATAGTACAGTTTGCATTTGTTATATTTATATTTAATGTAGAATTTAAATTATATTGATATTTAATATTTTAGTAACTTATCCTGGTTTGTGCTTCAAACATGCAGAAAAAAAAAACCCCAAGAACCATTTTTAAATTCCTTTTTCAGTCTTCTGACCTTCACAGAGACACCAGTCTTTTAGCTCTGTTGCTTATGATGCAGGCTACAACAATCACTTTCTGAGCATGAGCAAGATCCAAGATTTTTGAACTTAGCTATCATAGCTTTCCAAAATACAATGACTAAATTCTTGGGAACAGTAAGAAATCATCCACTCAGTTGGACTGGTGAAAAAAAAAAAAAAAGATTCCGTATGGTAAACTAGCACCTCCAGTCAAAAAACTGTAATTTTACTGTTAAATGGGTAAAGAAATTTTGAAAGTTTGAATCACATAAAAAACATTGTAAAGAAATAGTGAAATAGATTGCGTAAAGAAATAGTAAAAATAAAGCCTGACGACTCTATTTATTGCAAGTGATGTGCTGTGGAGTTATGCTCTCCTTTGAAATTCAGATTTTTAAAATGCAGGAGAGAGGTTCAAAGAGTAACTAAAACAATCATATGTAGGCTCGACCTTTGTCTCAACAGAATAATTAAAATTCAAATCTACCAATAAAGTTCAACTATTATCCAGATTCTGTGATATAGCAACTGTACTGTAAAATGAGGATCTCTGCCCCACTGTATTTTATAGACATATGAAAAACTCTACAGAGAAATTTTCTTGCAATCCCAAAATTGAGTTCAATAGAAATTTACTGACAAACAATGTAAAACTAGATAAAATCATTTCAGTATTTTAGCAATCATCTATAATAATATGCCATCACTCCAAATATCGCTTCTCCTTCCTCTCCTCCCTTTTTCCCCAGCTTTTTATTGCTGAGCATGACGTCATATGGAGCAGGATATCCCTTTAGTCAGTTGACCTTTGGTCTGCATGATCCCTGAATCATACAGCTGTCCTGGCTGTGCCACCTCCCAGCTTCTTGCGCACACCCAGCCTACTCACTGGTGAGGTCACGGGAGAAGCAGAAAAGGCCTTGGCTCTATGTAAGCACTGCTCAGCAGTAATAAAAACATGACTGTGTTAACAACACTGTTTTCAGCACAAATCCAAGACAATGCATTATACAAGCTACTATGGAAAAAAAAAATTTTACCCCAGTCAAAATTAGCACAATGTCAAGAAATCAGTGATGCGTAAATCCAATGTTAACTTTAATAAACAAAATAAACCAATTTTATTGTATCATGTGGTTTCATATCTTCAGCACATTTATGTGATAGATTTATGTAATGAATGTTTTAAACAAAAATAATCTTTCTTTCTTTCCTAATTGACAATCAAAACTTTATCATTCACTAAATCTCCCTTGTTTTTATTTTTAGTATTTAAAGTTAACATTCCAACTTACAAACAGTTTAAAAGTCTTGAGAATATATGCATATGGATAAATGACTCTGTATTATCTTTAGGAAATAGAGAAGATGCAGGGAAATATTCAGGTAGGTGTACTTAGGAAGGAGCAGGCAAAGGCCTAATAATGGTAGTAAGAACTGAGCATCAGATTCCCCCGACAAAACTGAAAATCAATATATTTTTCTGCTTTCAATTTCAAGTGACATATTATGATAATACTTATGTAGGACAATGTTTTCCTGAAATCCGCAATAGATATAAATGTAATATTCAATATTAGAATCCAAATATGTTCTAGAAAGAATTCTGTTCTATTTCAACAAGGTATTTATGCATGTGCTTAATCTTGAGCTTTTGGGTTGAAGAAGATCCTTTAGCTGAGACCTAGTATGAATTGTAGATGTGGTGAACTTAGAATGCTCAATGCATTTGATGAAAAACATTCCATCTCTGAAACATGTGACCAGTTTCCAATTTCAGACAGTTTCAGACAATCCTTATCAATCACATATACTCAATCCAATATATGTGAACTCAAACACACCATTTAGGTTGAGGCACTTTCCTACATTTCACAAAAGATTAAATTTCATTTTCAAATGTGGCATGTATAATAATACATAGAAGAGTTACTTTAAAAAAAATCTGGAAAAGAAACCTTCACAACTACTAAACACATCTGATTTTAACTAACATGCTGGTTTTGTAAAAACATTCTTTCACCTTACGCAGACAAAGTCAAAGTTTTCTTCAGGATACTGGCCAACTGAGCTTAACCACATCCCACTAAAATAAGGTTCTGCTATTTGTAGGGAAGCTATTCAATGCAGTAATGACCTCATATACCAGCATAAATGATGCCACCCAACACAGTCTCTGGCTCACTGCGTACCTGCCAAGACACAAGTATTCAGCAGTTTAGTGAAACAGAAGACAATTCAAGAGTTGCTTGTAGACTGCAAGAGTTAGCAAGTGGAAAGGATGACAATCAGAAGCAGGGGAAAGCCAAATGGAAATATTAGGGTCATCTCTGAAAAAAAAAAAAAATCATTACAACAAAAAAAATCTGAAAAAAAAAAAAAGCCATTGCTCTAAAGCAAGAAAATGTGAATTAGCACAAGGACTGGATTTTTTTCTGTCTTTTGGTCCATCTTGTCCCAGAAATGTTAATTTCATCTCTATATGTAGCAGCACGTCTGCATGTAATTTCTTTAAATGTTTTCTGTAGCAGTCCTTTTTCATAAACGCCAGAATCCAGATTTGTAACTGCACTAATGTATCTCTTTCTTCCCATGTCTAGAAGAAAATGGTCTCAATCAGGCACATCCTTGCTTCCTAGCTTTCTGAATGCAATTTAGTTTACTTTTTATAGCCAATGAAACTTTTGGTTTCTTAGATAGCAGTTCAGGCCAATTTCAGTCCCGTTACCTGTAGAGGCAGAGTTCATATGTGAAACATCTTTCTTTTACTGATGTATTTTCAAATTACTGTCTTCAGGTTTGACACAGATTGTAAACATGTTGGCGCTGTGGGTGTTCCCAGCTCAAGTATCTGTTGCAGCAGCAGGAATATCTTCACAGTATTCCCTTTATGTCCATTTATTAGTTTGGGGTTTTTTATAGTTTTTAAGTAAAGCTTTGTCATGGGTTCAGAAGCGGCAATCACTTTTTTTCTACATCTTGGTAGCTGGGGCAGGACTGTGTTTTTGATTTTGGGCCTGGGAACAGCGCTGATAACACCAGTGTTTTCAGTTACTGCTTGGTAGCTTTTTGTCTGGCCAAGGACTTCCTGAGCCTCATGCTATGCCAGGGAGGAGGGGGAGCTGGGAGGAAGCAGAGACAGGACACCTGACCCAAACTGACCAAAGAGGTTATTCCATACCACAGTACGTCATGTCCAGGATGTGAAGACGGGGAGCAGAGACCAGAAGGGTGTGGTGGTGCTTTGGGGGGTTCGCTGCTGGGGGGTGCACTGTCTGGGTCGAGCTTGGTGAGCAGCTGTATTCTTTTTCCTTGTATTTCTCTTGTATTATTATTGATGGTAGCAGCAGTGATTTGTGTTATTCTTTAGTTACTAAACTGTTCTTATCTCAACCTGTGTGAGTTGCATTTTTTTTCAATTCTCCTCCCCATCCCCCTGGGACTAGGGGAAGAAAGAGAGGTGAGTGAGTGAGTGAGTGAGTGAGTGAGTGAGTGAGTGAGTGAGTGAGTGAGTGAGTAAAACTTCATGAGTTTTAGAGGCTTAAACCACGAGAAGCTTATTAACTATAAACATTATCCCATAGTGTATTTTTATTTTTCAGATCTTCATCCAACTGGTTTTGACCTTTACTTACTGCAAGAGACAACTTTGTGAACCCAAAATTCATAGGCAATTCACACATTTGGCTGATGTTCATTTAAGTCCAGATGCTATGAATTTTGTCGCATTGTAGTCATTCCCCCGTAGTCATATCTAGTTAGCAGTAAAATAAATAGCAAATATATGACTGTGAATATTGGTATTTTCAAGATAGTACCCATATTTGTACTTCTACTCCCTAAAAGCTTGGTAGGAATTGGACTCTCAGCACCTGAAGTACAACTAGATTAACATGACTGTCTCTATAAAGACAGAAGAGCAGAAGAAAAGCAAATGAGGCTGGTAGCCTTTTAAGACTGAATCAGACACTAGAAAGAATGACGTATTGTACCACTAAAATAAATGTCAGGTGACATAAAATGAAAAAATGTTTCTGAAAAAAAGCTTATTTCCTTTGGTATGTGCCTTTGTTGTGTTTTCAGGAATGAATTAAAAGCAAAGCCACCTGTATCTTCATGAAAAAGCACCTCAGTCAAGATGAGAAAAATCTGTTTGTAACGAGTCTCTAGAGTTAGACATTGTGTAAAAGAAGTCACTGTAAACTGACCTGACAAACCATCCACCTGTCTACCCCATCATAGATTGGCTTTTACTAAATGATAACAGCAACAACAAAAATCCCTAAAGGTTTCTATTTCTTCCATTTTTCTTAGCTCAAAATAAAATCAAGAGTATTATTTGCTATCGTTTAGATAAAGGTGACATAGCAGGTATTTCATTGTCTTACAGACAGAGCATGACAGACAGCAAAGGAGTCCTTTTGCTCTTGGGGCAATAGAAAAATAAAAATACTGTAGATGAGAAATTCTAGCTCCATTCCTAAATATATTAATGCTATGAAGTATATTAACACGGTCTAAAAGAATGCAAATAAAAGCTTGCATTTGCTTTTGACTTCTTTTGGGACAAAGTATTAGCTCTTTTTAAATAGCTAATAGTACTTGGAAAAAAAAAAATAAAATTAAGTGAAGGAGTCAATTCTTCCACTAACACAATCTTTCCTTTTGCAGGATAACAATGTACCAGTATTTATATACACACATATATAAAAAAACCCTCTTCAGAGAAAAACTTGCTGTGAAAATTTTTAAAACGGTTGTGGATCTGTGGTCCTCAGTATCAGTCTTGGATTCTGATTAAGTGCAATTAATTGCCTACTCAAACCATAACCCTAGCTATGAGCTATGTGCAGTAAAGCCAACAACACTGTTATCAACACCGAGCAGTGCAACATTAGTATTGCTGTAACTATGCATGTTGGGACTTTAGGAATTTTGTACACTGTAGAAGAGACTGTCCAGTCTCATTAGCCATTCATCTTAAAGACTGTATGTGCTAATTATTTTGCTTTTATTGTGCTTCTCAGATGAGACCATCTCAAATACTTAATTATCCCATTCCACAGCACTTACAAATCTCTTAAATGAAAACCTAGGAAGAATGAGGTGGGGAGAGGGGTGTATCCATAAATATTTTCCCAGTCTCAGAGTGTGCCTAGCAGAGATTACTTTTATTATTTTGTTTATAATGAATATGAAAATACTTGATCGAAACTGCTCTATGTTGAAGATTTTTCGCATACAAGCTGTTTTCAGAGCTTAAGGTTCTTCTTGTTTTATTGTAAGGAAAGGTTAATGTCAAGACAATTCTGACATACTAATAAAGGACGAAGACTCACTGTACCACCCTCAGCCCTATTTCTTCTAGTGGAAAAAGGTCTTCAAACATGTCTAGAGAAGAATAAGGATTAGGACATTTCTAAATCAAAAGGGAAGGGGAAAAAAGTACCAAAAAAGAAATTATAAAAACCAATCTTCTTAGGAGAAATAACCTCAGGGAAACCAGGTAAAATGGTATTAACCTACTTTTGAAGGGGTAGATGTTAATACTCCAACCTCTTGTTTTCTGTTTTCTCCATTATGTACAGCTGCAGTTTATATTTATGGAAAAATAAAGGAAAATATGTGTGAGGGGGTATTTGACTTAAATTTTTTATTTGCCTCATAAATACTTGGGGAATACACAGAATATAAAAGATGCTTGTATGAAAGATCTGCAACATCCCCAGGAGTTTTTAGTCAAAAAGTGTGTCAAAATTTGTATTAATGCATAAATAAAAATCAGAATATTGAGAGAACTTTACTATGACTTAATACAAATTAATTTTAAACTAAAAATTAAAGTGGGTTTTTTTTGGAAGCCAGGTGCATTAAATCATAGAATCACATAATGGTTTTGTTTGGAAGGGAATTTATACATCATTTAGTTCCTTGCACATGTAAATACAAACAATTGTTTTCTGCCAAAACACAGATTAGATATCACTGAATCATATTTTGTTTGCACCATCGCAGCTATGATGTTGGAATTTATCAGTGATTTAGTTAAGTGGGGAATTTTGGATTTTCACTAACAAGATGTTGAAAAAAGATGTGTTTAATCTGTTACACTGTTTACTTAGAGAAGAAAGAAAAAAGTATCTCAAGATTCTGTGCTTCATCCAAAGCACCCTGCCCCTGTAATGTCAACATCATGTCCTCACAGTGCTAGGCCAGGACAACCCTGATAAGTGTCAAGACTCAGTATATGTTGAGGACATTTGTAACTGCTGCCCTGAGGTCTTTAGATGTGCAGCCACTGTGTCACTGACCAGAAGTCACAAGCTACCACTTACATATTAAGGTTTATCTCTTTCCAAATACATAATTAAAATTCATGACCTTAGAGTGACTACAAGCTAGAAATGAGAGTTTTTTGACGTCCTTGCCCTGCAGTTGACTTTAGGTGAAAAATCTTTTCTGACATTAGTGACTCAGTTACATAAACAGATATTTCCAGAGAAATAACATTCTTTATTAAGAAACAAATTAACTATAGCTTAAAAAAAGCAAACAAAAACTATTTCAATTACATTAAGGCTGTCACAACTTTACACAGGGACAGACTGCTAACAGAAAACTAGGTCTAAAACAAGATCCTTCAAGCATAGCTATAATGCTGTCACTCATACCACAGCAAACCCAAATCACTATAATCATCAGGAAGCTTTTAATTTTATCTATCAACCATTTAGGTGGGCATAGGCATTCTGCATGCCAGGAACACGTTCCTTAGGTAAGTGATCCAATTCTTTAAATGTGCTGAACTTAGAAGTCACACTACTTTTTTCATGTAATTTATTTCTGCAGATTTTTCCAGCCTTTGGTTTGTCAAAATCAAAATCCTGAGCACAGAAATAATTTACAATACTGTTACCCGGTTTTGAAATGAAAAAAGAAAGATTTAACTATGCTGCTGCTTACTGTCATAACTCTGTATTTATTATAAACTACTTTTGAAGAGACATTGAAAATTCTAGTGGGTTTTTGTCTTAAATAGCTGTGCTAGCTGAATAGTGTGAAAGAGTAGATCTGACTTGAGATATTGCTTTCTTTCCTACCTTGAAGGGTAATGCCTCCAAAAAGATGAAAGCAGGAGGATAGATGTATGACGTTTTCAAATATAATTATACTAGTAGAAATCATAATTAGATGAAAATAAGTAAGTCACTTTCATTATCATGTGTCCTGAAAGGAAGCAAAATTTACTGTGAAGGAAAAGCATAAAAGAAGGGAAATTGAAGGCTTAGAAAAATTAACATTGATCCCAGACTTCATCTGGACTTTTATTTCCACTGGTCTGTCTCCAAACATCAGCTCATATTCTGAGACGTTTTGAAAGTAGAAAATACTGAATTGAATGCAGAATAGACTAGACTTAACCCAATCAAGGGCTTTTCTTATGAAAACTAAAAATCATTTTATAACTAACTGTTCTTGTCACATCTGGTTCTACTGTCTTGTATGTAATCTCACAGGATAAGTGTCATTTAGGCTCTAGGAACAATTTATTTTCCCAAATAATAGAAAGAAAAAGACAAAATTAAAAGATAAATTTAAAATTTCCCCCCCTTCTTTTGCCAGTGTTCAAAACCAAAGTAAGGCACAGTACTTTTGGCCTTGCATAGCAATTTTAATGATAAGAAAGAAAATTAATTAAATTGCAAAAGAGGCAGTAATGCATTGTCTGATGTGTTTTGCTCTGAAATGTCAAAAACAAGGACATGCCACACTGTTGGTACCTACAATATATTAAATCAGCCATTGCAAAACTAATAAGATCCTCTTTCAACTCATCCTTACCTGCTAAGTGCAACTGATCTTGGCTTTCTGTTCTGTTCTCCATTCATACATAAATCCACTGACTCTTTCTCCAGACTATTCAATTTTTATTGATCCTCTTGTCCTATTAAAATCCTTTACTGACTTACTGTGTCTTACATCTTTATCCCAAATTTGAACTTCCACTTCATGCTAGCCCTGAACATATTCCCCTAATGCTCCTCAGATTCTGCCTAGCCCAACTGAATTGTCAAATTTTTCTACTTGCAGCATCATTCTGCTAATTGAATGCTTCTCTGTGCTAAAACAGGCATCTCAGGTTTATTCTTCTCTTTCCACTCCGTCATAAGATTTTCAGACGTCTGTCAGCCACTAGAAATCCTTCCCTAAATCAGTTTTTCTTCAGCATTTCTTTCTTGTGCAATTCACGTAGTCTGTATTTTCTGAAAGTAGAGAACCAAAAAACGCTTTTTCCCTGCTCACAACAAGAGTTGTACAATCAGAGTGAGACAAGGACAATCAATGAATATCCAAAAAAGAAGCTTTATGAATCATATAGGCAATTCTCTGCCTAGTTAGTTTAAGTGTGCCCATCAGATTATGGATAATCATCTGAACTCCCACTATGAACTTTTGAGTTTTACCTTTCATTAAACATGGCATTCTGGTGTAATAATTCTTTGATCAAAATGAATTTCTATTTCTCAATCAGGAGATAAAAAGTCTTTTGTGGCCACAAGGAGAGATTGTCTGTCCCAGAAGTGTCCAGTCAGTGTTTATACCTTACTGACAAAATCTTGGAAAATGGAAAAGAGGCATGGTTTTGTGAGCCCCTAAACTAACATTACACAAAATTGTAAATTCAATTATGAAAGTCTGGAAAATGCAACAAGTGTCTGGAGAGCTAACAGATGAGCAAGAGCACATTTTATAGCTATTATCTGAAAAATCAGGAAGCTTGTGACAGATGAGGAGTTACTGACCCATTTCATTTGATCTGTTCTTTACTGCAATTTGAAAAAAAAATCTCATTCAAGGGCAGACACTATATAAGCAGAAGTATTTTTAATATGCCAATTTAAATTTCAGCATGTCATTTTTCTTCTTTCACTGAACTTTTAAAATTTGCAAACCATTTTGTTGGCTTTCCAATGAATTTACACAAGAAGGTTCAACTTCCCATTGCTTGGGAGATTTTGATGTTCTACTCCACCCTCTCTTCATGAACAAACAAAAGCCAGGGATAGGATAAGGAGGAATTAACTAGATATGTGATAAATAAAAGAATAATAATGATCTGAAGTTATCTTAGGAAAAATCCTAGGCCAGATACATGTTTTTAGATCTTCTGTTGCAACCAACTGAAAGTTTTTAGTCAAACTAACCATTCTTGGTCTTGCTATTTATTAGTAACGCACACAGCATTTCTGCATTCAGTTAAAACCAGCCTTTGTCAATCTGTACCAGACCAATTGAAAAAATAGATGGAGTTAGGTGTCAATTTTAACTTTTGTATTTAGAATGGCTTATGCTTAAAATAATGTAATATTATATTTTTTAAAACAGCATATAATTAAGAATCTACTCTTTGTTGTTAGTCTGAAAATCTTCCCTACTTCTAGTTTGACTTCTTTACTTCTTAGTAGTCATTTGAAGTACCAAAGAACTCTTCTTTTTACTTTCCTTGAGAGATGGCTTAGAGGGACAGCCTGAGAGATGTGCCTTAATTTCCTGTGGACCTTAGCCACAGGCAATGTAGATGTAAATTTGTCTACAAACTGTTTATCACAGAAACTTAGCAGCTGTAATTTTGTGTAGCCCTATAGACTCCATCATTATTAATTTTTTTTTTCCTGGCTGAATAGATAAAGTTCTGTGACTTCAACTTTTTTACGCTACATTTTCTGCCTTTTGCAAAAAAATATGCTACAGGAAGATGCAACACAAACTTCCTCAAAGAAGGTAGAGCAAGGAGAATTAAATATTGACATTTTATTTCAGTGTCACACTCATTTTCAGTTTAAAGTCAGAATTGACACCTTCATTATGTTAAGCATTTTAACAAAACACAAAAAAATCCAACCCCTCCTTCAATGAGCTTATTTGGGGGATGAATTTCCCTTTAAAATTCACCCAACAGGTTTTTGGAAAATAACCGTTTTTAAGGACTATAATGAAGAAATATCATCCTGAGGCTTAAGCCTCCAACTAGTTCACTAGAAGCTTTAATGTACCTCAATCTGGAAGAGTTGCGCAGTGTAGGCTTCAATGTCTGATAAACTGTCTATTGAAATATAACCTGCTTCCAACTGAACAGTGTGATGTATTTGATATGAATTTGTGATTCTGAAGATGATCAATGTGTCATGAAAATTCCCCAGTATACCCTGTACATAAGACTTCTTAACAACCCAGGTACAGAGAAGACATCCATTTGGGAAGATGTATTACCTAAAAATAAGAGGCTTCCGGATGATACAATATAAATCTGAGTGTTACAACCCCCCCCTATTTGAAAGTTTACACTGTTACACTAATGTGAGCTTATTTATTGCCACAGTATATCACAAGTGTTTGATCATGTGTTTTGGATAGCACAAATACTGCATGTGCTGTTGCAGATCAAACCATCCTCTCAGCTGAATTCCTGTGACACAGTTAATTCCTGTTCTGATACAAGCCAGATAATAAAATTTAAAACCAATAGAAGTGGTCTGGAACAAATTGTTTAAATATAACAACAACATGGCAAAACAGATGTCTTTAAATGAATATACTATTCTTCTGTTGCCTGAAATGTGAAAAAAGATTGGATTTAGAATATCTTAAAAAGAAAAAAAAAAACAAAACAAAAAACAAAACAAAACAAACAAAAAACCACACAAAAAATAACAAAACAAATCATTGTAGGTCTTGCTGCAATTATAAGGACTTGCAGGAAGAAAAACTTTGAAGGGTGTGAGGTGGCTTGAGAGTTTTGTAAAAGTATGGTATTTGAGGAATGAAAGAGCGCTTTTAATTGAAGCATTCATACTTGACGTATTATTACTATGTTTTTCTACATGTATGCAATCTAAAATAATACAAGTCCTTTTCCAATGGTAAAGTAGCACTTCTCACTAAAAAATAAATTAAAATAAGATTTGATGATTTTTAAAGATAATTTATCACATTACAGACGTTCAATTTTCTTAAAAGTCAAGTAAGCAATTTAGACTACAGCCTCTGGAAGAAAAAATTTCTCTATTTTACAAGTGACATTTATAGGGCATATGGTGCAGCTGACATTTCATTTTCTAACATTTCTGGCTAATATTTTCAAAGGGATGAATTATTCTTCCACATCTTAACCACTGCAACTGCACAGAGAGATAAGTTTGTTTCTATTTTGCTTTTCAAGGTGTATGTGTAACATTAATATTTTATGTATAATATGATGCTGTCTGAAAAAAGGCTAAAACTACTGGAGTCTTTTGACTGCTAAAGTGATATGGCACCATAGTAAGAAATCATTCCTCACAGTTAAAGGATACTCTGAGGTAAATGCCATCATTATTTTGGTATAGGTTCAATTACTGCGCAATATTTTAAAACAAAATAATAAAAAAAGTTTATCTCTTCATTGCTGCAATTTCAAGCTATAAGCTCCATTAAAATGCATATTCACAAAGGGGTTTGTGGAGTCTTCAAGATGTTCAAAAACTCTACCCAAACTAGAAATCATAGAATTATAGAATAGAATCACAGAATAGTTAAGGTTGGAAAGGAACTTAAGATGATCCAGTTCCAGCACCCCTGCCATGAGCAGGGACACATCGCACTAAACCAGGTTACCCAAGGCTCTGTCCAACCAAGCCTTGAACGCCACCAGGGATGAAGCATTCACAAAGAACTTCTTACTTATATCCAAATGAATCTTCTCCTTATAATTGAATCCGTTACACCTTGACCTACCACTGCAGTCCCTAATGAAGAGTCCCTCCCTAGCATCCCTATAGGTCCCCCTCAGATACTTGGAAGACTGCTATGAGGTCTCCACGCAGCCTTCACTTCTCCAGGCTCAACACCCCCAACTTTCTCAGCCTATCTTCATATGGGAGGTGCTCCAGTCCCTCTCATCATCCTCGTGGCCCTCCTCTGCACTTGTTCCAACAGTTCAATGTCCTTTTTATGTTGAGGACACCAGAACTGCTACACAATACTCCAAGTGAGGTCTCACAAGAGCAGAGTAGAGGGGCAGGATCACCTCTCTCAACCTGCTGGTCACGCTCCCTTTGACACAGCCCAGGACACGGTTGGCTTTCTAGGCTGCGAGTGCACACTGCAGGCTCATGTTCATTTTCTCATCAACCAGCACCCTGAAGTCCTTCCCCACAGGGCTCCTCTGAATTTCTTCTCTGCTCAACCTGGAGCTGTGCCTGAGACTGCTCCAAGACAGGTGCAGGACCTTGCAATAGTCATGGCTAAACTTCCTCCGATTGACATCAGCCCACCTCACAAGTGTGCCAAGGTCCCTCTGGATGGCATTCCTTCCCTCCAGCATATCAATCAAAAAACACAACTTGGTGTCATCAACAAACTTGCTGAGGGTGCACTCAATCCCACTGTCCATGTCACCCACAAAGATGTTGAACAAGATCGGTCCCAACACCCATCCCTGAGGGACATAACTCCTTACTGGTCTCCAGCTGGACATTGAGCCATTGAGCACAACCCTTTGCATGTGGCCATCCAGACAGTTCTTTATCCACGGAGTGGTCCACCTATCAAATTGATGTCTCTCCAATTTAGAGACAAGGATGTCATGTGGGACAATGTTGAATGCTTTGCACAAGTCCAGGTAGATGACATCAGCCTCTCTGCCTATGTCCATCAGTTTCATAGCCCCACCATAGATAGCCACCAAATTGGTCAGGCAGGATTTCCTCTTAGTGAAATCATGCTGGCTGTCATCAGTCACAGCTGTGTTGTTTTTCATGTGCCTCAGCATGCCTTCCAGGAGAATCCACTTCAAGATTTTGCCAGACGCAGGGGTGAGGCTGACAGGTCTGTAGTTCCCTAGGTCATTCATTTTCCCCTTCTTGAAAATGTGGTTATATTTCCCTTTTCCAGTCGTCAGGAACTTCACCTGACTGCCATGATTTTTTCAAATATCATGGACATAAAAATCAAATTAAGGGTCTATTTGTAAAAGTAAAGTTCAGGCATATAAAATCTTAGATGCTTTAAAATTTACCTGCAGTGTCTACAGAATATCTAAGAAATATTTAGCAACTGAAGTGCTGTCTCTTATCTCCTTTTCCTTCTAAGTACTTCTTCAGTTAATCTGCATTAGTGGATGTGATGCAGCTGAAAATTCTGCTGGCTTTGTGTTATTAAAGTTTAATACTTCTCTCACTTGTTTTGTTTTTTTTTTTTTTTCCCTATGGAATGTTAGGTTTTATAAACAGTCTTTTTTTATGAAGAAAATATGTGAAGATCTCTGCACACCTGTGGATCTACTACTTGTGTATACTACTGAGTCAAAAAAAAAATGTGGACCATAAATTTGGAATTTTCTTTTTTATTATTATTGTGCAAAGAATCTTGTTTTTTGCCTATACTACTTTCTCTGTTATGTATTTCTTTTATGCAAAGGTAGATGCACAAATGCATCTCAGGTCAAAGCTCCATGTGCACTTAGGCAAAACTGGATGTATTTCTCAGGAAAAGACTTCAAATTTAGAGTTCCTTATAAAAGTTTTTAAACTGCAACTTTTAAACTGAGGCATTAAAAACTGAATTTAAACACTTACAGCTAATTTGCGAGCCAGCCATAACCAGGAGTTATTTATATATTAAATTCAGTTTCTCATTACCATTCCAACATTTTAAGTGAATTATGCATCTGAGATTGCAAACTTTACTTCAGGATTACACACTACCAGAGACTTTCAAAACTACTTGTCCCTTAGAGCTATTTTTCCACCAGACTGAAGATATTAGAAAGCAAGACTTCACCTCAGTGTTTGAGATTAAAAAAACATTTCTGACATCAAAATAGGTGACAAAGCAGGGGTAAAATCTTTAGTCTTGGATACTGGGAATACAATTGTTATAATGTATGCATTCATTTCACATCTTCATTCAATACACCTCTTTAAATACAAATTTGTTCTTCTCCAGCTCAGTCAGCAACATTAAACAAAGCAACAAAGAGCCTCCTGAGCAATTACTGCAATGTAGCAACATGTTGTTTTTAACATCCGAACTTCTAAAAAAGCAGGTGGCAGTATAATATTCTAGAGTAATAAAAGAACTACTGCCTTTGTTTCTTGCCTTTGCAGCATTTTCCTTGTCTTCCACAGCATTCTTTTAAAGCAAATATAGAAATCCCACATACTAATGGTAGTGTATGGCACACAAATCATGACAGGATAAATCTCATTACTATTACCAAAAGTCTATGGAAAGTAACCTTTTCTATCTCTCAGGTAATATTGATTGTCCTGGTTGTAAGATAAACAACAAGCAGCAGGGGATTAGAGCAACAGAAGAAGAGCAAAGGACCTGTACATAGGAGTTTCAGGAAGCAAATATAAGAAATAGAAGATAGGGACTTGTAACAATTTCATAGGATACAATAAATTTCAGGTTGCACTTGCATAGTGCATTGTAATAATCAACAATCTTTTTTCATTTAATAAGTTCTGCCATTTTCAGTTAACAACCCTTTTGCTTCATAGATGGTAGTTTTATATTTTGTTAATTAGCATTTTATTATTTTATTATTTTCATTATTGTCATTCTTTTTATTAACCCTATAATTCCAGTCTTCAGTTAAAGCATTCTGTTGAATCACAGTTTTAATAGATTTAGAAGGAGCAAACATTTACACCTCTCAGTCCTGAATTTCATTTTGCCTACTAGATGGTAGGAAGTGTTGATTGCTGAACGGCCCCACAAAAATAAAAGCAAATAGTGCATACTGTTCTTAACAGTATTTCAGTATTAAGCAGACATATTTACAGACAACAAGTAGTTACTGAAAACTAAATGCAGCCATTTGCTGTTTACAGTATATAGTAATTTCTCCTTACCATGATGAGGTTCTGATTGATGCCTATGTATGCCTAATAACTGACAAAAGTTGCAATGGAAGTTTCAGTGTTTAGAATATACTATAACTTTGTGCAAACTTTTCCTTCTGCCTACTTATTTATTAAAACCAAGTAAGAACAAATTTTCCCAGTCTGACAGATGCTTACACATCTCACTATCAAATTTCATCCATTTAGGAGTGCATATGTTTTTGTTTCCATCTGACAGGACTACCTGTTTTGCCAAACATGAAGTTTTTCTCTGCTGGTGTACACTATTCCTTCTGCAAGTATGTTATTCTTGATAAACTCACTAATATAGATTATATTATTTCATCATCCTTTTTTTCCCCTTTTAGCTAATCTGAAATTATGACACATTGTGCTCAGTGGGATGATGTTATGTCAAGAATAGGAATAAGTGAATTCTCACAAAACATTTTTCACATATTAGTGGAAGCTGAGTATTGGCTTAAGGACATACATTCAAGTCATTAACATCTGTTTATTGGCTTTGAATCACTGAAGAGTGATGTCTGTTTTATAGATTATGCACGTTTATACCTCATGTTCTGAAAGCCTGCAATTAAAAAAGCTTATGCCTCAGTCCTCCAGAACTGAATCAAATTTTATTCTTCCTTGACTTAATACTTAGACAAAAAATAAAATTGCAAGTGTTTTTGCGAAGTCGTTAACGCACCATCAAAAATGTGGGATGTAGGTACTAGTGAGATGATTCATGGCAACACGATCCTTATTACATCAGTATGGCCCATAATTTAGTTAGTTAATGGCACCATCTGCTCATTTCCAGAGTTTTCCTTCCAATTAGACTGTCAGCTCATATATTCAGTTTTCAAGAGTTTAATTATGCTTTTTTCCTTTTTCCCTACCCTTGCACAAGCCTAAATTTGATCTGTACTGTCTATTTCTGCTTATATCCATTACTCCAATAGAATTCTTTTACATTTGAGGACAATTTTGAAAGCGCTGGCTTAGTTCTCTGAACTCTTTGTCTTTCCAAGTCATAAATGATTCATTTGTAGTGATGAAATGCTGCTACTTAAGGCAGAAAACATCTAGTAATGTTTTCAATTATAATCCTATAAAGTGTCAGGTCACAAAAAAAAATACTTAACTTGATAGTATTCATTTTCCATATCAACCCAAAGAAGTTGAATTGGAAAAAAAAGGAAAAAGGAATAGAACATTGTAGGCTATTTCACATAGTTGTCATATAATATTCTCCTTTCCCACATCAAATTAAACCACAGCTGACAATAGTGTCTGAACAGCAAGGCCTGAAACTGGGATTATGTTAGTAATAATTTCTAACATTTTGGGATGAAGGGAGGACTTTCACTGAAAACTACCCCAACAAATTACGATTCCTCTCCAGTATATTCTATCGCATCTCATTCAATTAAAAACTGCTACAAGCAACCATAAGCAGTCATATTAACCTGCTGAAAACACCTTGATGAGACCTATCTCTATTTTATCATGAACACCAATAAAAGGTGGTGGGATTTTCTTTTTTCTTTTTTACTATGAATATCTTGGTGCAACCAGTAAACATAAAAAATTATTTACAATCATCTTCATTTGTTTTTCTACCAAATAAGTTCCTTAACTCACCATAAAATAGATACATAATTATTAATTATGCTTACAAATATTTTTACTTACTTAATATTAAAAATAAGACAGCAAATGCTCTCAAAAGAATTTTGATTTAAATTATTTGAAATTATGAAGACAAAAAGATCATGAAGTCAAACATACAAAAGACAACATGGAATCATAGAATAGTTAAGGTTGGAAAAGATCTTAAGATCATCCTAGTTCCAATCCCCCTTGCCATGGGCAGGGACACCTCCCCCTAAAGCATGCCACCCAAGGCTCTGTCCAACCTGGCCTTTAACACCACCAGGGATGAAGCACTCACAACTTCCCTGGGCAACCCATTCCAGTGCCTCACCACCCTTACAGCAAAGAACTTCTTCCTTATATCTAACCAAAACTTCCTCTGTTTAAGTGTGAAATGCCCCTTTTCCTGCCACTGCAGTCACTAATTATGAGCACGTCCCCAGCATCCTCATAGCCCCCCTTCAGGTACTGGAAGGCTGCTGTGAGGTCTCCACGCAGCCTTCTCTTTTCCAGGCTGAACAGCTCAAACTTTCTCAGGCTGCCACCATACAGGGAGTGCTCCACCCCCCTGATCCTTCTCATGGCCCTCTTCTGTACTAGCTCAAACAGTTCCATGCCCTTTTTCGTTGAGGACACCAGAACTGTACACAATACTCCAAGTGAGGTCTTACGAGAGCGGAGTAGAAGGGCAAGATCATCCACTTCTTGCTTTGTACTTTTAATTCATAGCCTGCCATTTATACCTCTGGTGTCTGAAATAATATTTAAAAATTAAAATACAGTAATAGATCTGTTTCAAGACACTCTTAAGCTATAAAATCCTTGACAAGGACCTGTTTCAGATGTGTATATATGCTGTACTGAGAATTAATTAATCCTCGATACCCTGATTAATGAAGCTCATAAAAGATCCCAGCCCATAAAAGATGGTTCAAGTGTATTTTGATGAATGACATCTAGCTATTAATTTCATTATGTGCACAGATACATTCATACACTATGTGCCAAAAGAACTGAGGTAAGAAAAACTTCCTCTACTCCCCAATAGCCAAGAACAGTTTCTCTGACAACACACTGATTTTAAATGGGCCTATTAAACAGCAGCTACTCACCACTCTGACACTATGTGACAATTTCTGCAATAACACATCAATAATATAATGACAGAGTCAAGTTCCAATTAAGTTATTGAATCCAATTGTAAAACTTGTTCTGGCATTTTATTACATGAAGTTTTGCTATCACTAACAGGTTAACACCAATGTTAAAATCTTGCAAGAAATAAAAGCATGGAAGTTTGGATAAGGAGGTTTTCTAGGGCTTAGTCTTAGAATAATTCTGGAAATGTTAATATGCATTTCTAACACGCAATGCATAAACTATCCCACTTATGAGCAAACTTTGAGTAAAAACCTTTTCACTTATACTGTATTGTACATGGATAGAGTATACAGGATATTATACAGGGATAGAGTAGATTAATAGAAAATTGTAAAGTTATAAAAGTAATTTATAACAGTGTAATGGCTATTCATGAACTTCTGACCTATTTAAATGAAGAAAGTGTAAGACAATCCATTAGAGTATCCGTGTACATTTTAGGATATATAACCAAGCATATTTTATGAAAGGCTTGGGAAAATAAACATGAAAAGTCATGAAACTAAACGTAAAAAGCGATGGTACTCTCCACTTGTTTTTCACTGAGAATTATTCTTTATAACAAGAAAAAATATTGCAATAAAAGAAGATCACTTATTCGACTGATAAACTTTAAGGAAGCTCTAAACCTTGGGGACATACTGAAATTGAAGAACATAATTCAGATGGGTAGTTAACTGTCTGTACAGTAATAAATATGCTTTTGGCTTTGTTCAATTGGGCTTGGTACCATTTTTGTTCCTGTCCTTCAAGGACAGCAGGAACCACTTTGACAAATGTGGTGTGCGTGGGGGTGTGTGCGGCTAAAATAGGTGCATTAAGTGATATTTAAAAATATAACAACTATGAAAATAATATGCAGCAATACTTGCTTAGAAGCTTCTGAGAATAAAATCAATACAATATACATAAAATGCAATAAATTTACATGATCCCCCTATCATAGGAGATGTTTCCATGCGCTACTCACACCTCCTTAGTTTCCTTCTGGGCTGAACTGCAAACAGAAGCTCCTTGTTACATATTACAAGATCCCACAAAATCCTGATCAGTATGGTAGGCATTTTCATAATAAAGGAATATAAACCAGACATTTCTATAAACTGGTACTGAATATGTCTTCCTCACACTGTTTTCTTTATGTTCATTTATTATTTTGCACTGAGAGTTTCCACCTCTGTCAGAACCTGAGTCTTAACTAGAACACTAGCGCTGAAGGGGTATTGGGCCAGAGTTAAATATTAGTCCCTTGGCAACCTAGCTGCTGCTATAAGGATTCAAAATTTAACCAGGTCTGGGTCTCTCAACAGGAACATCTCCTGACTGTGCTTTATTCATATAACCAGCTGTTAGGGTTAAACCTGGGTGGCAGGCAAGCACCACACATTTGCTCACCTACTTCCTACCATCTCCCCACTGGGATGAGGGAAGAGGAAAGAAAGAATAAAAGCAAGAAAAGTTAGAACTCAAGATTGAAACAAAAACGTTTAATAAGTGAAAGATAAGTGGCAGAAGACAGAAGACAAGAAAATAAAACAAGTGATGCAGTGTTTTGGTTTAACCCTGCCGGCAGCTAAGCACCACACAGCTGCTCACTCCCCACATCAGAATGAGAGAATCGTAAGATAAAAAGTGAAAAAACTTGCAGGTTGAGGCAGAGACATATAACTTGAATTCACAGTCTCTAGCAACGACATGGAACCTTTTTTTTTTTTTATTAGGACTCTCTACTTTACAATGTTCTGGAAGTATCTTTGATCCCTTCTGCATTTAAGAGTTTATTACAAAGTACTGACAACAATTTAATATGAACATAGAGTTGTGATGAGAAATGGATTGTTAACATTAAGGTGTTATCTGCTGGTGACTCATGGCAGGACAGAAGTTTTGGCCACAAATGTGTGACATTTAGTCCCAAAGCTTGAGTTTTTAATGATGGGTACAGTGAACCTCACCCAAGTGTTTAGTCACAATACCTGGCACAATCTATAAACCAGATGGTAAGAGCAAACATGGAGACAGTGAGCAATTGAGATAGCAACATGGGGCAAGAGTCCTGAAAGCAGATCAGGTAAGGCCTATATTAATTAAGGTGGAAGTGATTAGCAGAATACAATAATTAAGAAACTGTCCTGAGTTCAGCAGTAGCAGTCATTTTTCTCCTTCTTGGTAGCTGGTGCAGTGCTGTGTTTTTGACTTTCGGCCTGGGAACAGCGCTGATAACACCGGTGTTTTCAGTTACAGCTTGGTAATGTTTGGTCTGACCAAGGACTTTCTGAGTCTCGTGCTCTGCCAGGGAGGAGAGGAAGCCAGGAGGAAGCAGAAACAGGACACCTGACCCAAACTGATCAAAGAGGCATTCCATACCACAGTACATCATGGCCAGGATGGAAAAACTGGGGGCAGGAATCCAGAAGAGTTCAGTTTATGGCTCGGTCAGTTGGGTGGTGAACAGTTGTATCCTCTTTCCTTGTATTTGCATTATCATTATTATTGTGGTAGCAGTAGTGATTTGTGTTAGACCTTAGTTACTGGACTGTTCTTACTTCAGCCTGTGGGAGTTACATTCTTTCAATTCTTCTTCCCATTCCCCCCCGGGGGGGGGGGGAGAAAGAGGGGGGAGTGAGTGAGCAAACTGCGTGATTTACGGCTTAAACCACGACAGAAACACAATTTTAAAGGGCATATAGAAGGCAGGTGCCCTGAGATTGTTTGACAGAGTAATGGGCTGAAAAACAGAGGACACGAACCAGAGCTAAGAAAAGACTGGTCAGCAAGGTGGTTCAGGATAAATTTGTTCACGGGGAAGGTAATTAATGTGTAATACTGCAAGCTATTAGGTGGGATAAAACTAATGATCAAATGCTAAACCTATCTGAGAGCAGACAAGTAGGCAGATGAGCTGAGTGGACTAATTCTGCATATTATCTCTGCAGCAAGAATGGCAAATGTAAAGCATTACTTTAATTAGTGGGATAATAAATTAAGTCATTTCAATGAGACAATGATAAATAAACAAAGGCCAAAAGCACTATTTTCCCCATTTTATTAATAACAAGAAAGTGATAATTATGGATGCATCTCCCATCAAAGTTATGTATCCATAGTGAGGGACCAAAACTGCTTTTGTAGAAAGTCACAAATCTTTAAGGGAAGCCCAGATCAAAAGCTTTAAAACCTAGAAGATTTCTCCCCCATTTTGTTAGCTGAATTTCCTACCTTTAGGTCTAAGCATGGGGCAGGCTGAGAATGTGTTCAAGAGATCTGTAATATAATTTACCAAAATAACAGGAGCAGCTGATAGCTCAATCAGAAAAGCAGGCTATGTGCTAGCCCACATGGCTGTTCAGCACTAAGCATGAATGTCTTTGCTCTACCCTTTCCATATGGAAGCCGCAAACAAGGTTTTCTGCCTTTCTCACTTATCCATGCACTGAATAGCCAAACCAACCCTACCCTCTATGACACTGCATGCAGCCCTATTTTTATCTTTACCACCCACCAACCCCAAACCAATACCCCACTCCACCCTTCCTTTTTATCTGCAGAATATTCTTCGAGCAGCTCAAGAACTGTGCTCCCTCTCCGCTGGTAAGTGTTAGCAGCTCCCGTATGAGCAATAGCTGACACTCTGCAAGCATGTTTCTGGACACTCTATGCCCCCACACACATGGTGATCTGCATTCCTAAGAGGCAAGCAGCTGTGTACAGCTAGTATGGACCTGCTGCACAAGGCAGCTGGTACCAGCGCTACACCACCCTGCTTCTGGGAAATTTCAGGCTTAGGTATCTGAATCTGTTCTTACATAACTGCCAATTATCAAGCATGGAAATAGCAGTCGCTGTTTTTCCAATGGATAAAAACCTGCTGTGGGTGAGCACTGCACCCCTAGTGTGTGGGGACACAGATGATGTCTGCCTCTGTGAATACTAACCACTCCCCTTGGTGCTTCCTGCAGCTCCTGAGCAAAGGCAGGACAAGTAAAATGGAGTTAGAAGTAGCTTATTTCCCCCTATGTATGGATATACATAGACTAAATATAGCTCTACTGGAGTTTAGTTCAGAAGTGCATCAGAACACCATCTAAGATACTGAACAATTTCAGCTTTCCCTGGTGGAGACTGAAATACCTTCAAAATATGGGAGTAAGTAAAACAGTCAAGTTATATGTGTGGATTTTTCTGTAGGCTGAGCAAAATATTGACTGAAATCAAAAGTGTTAACCTTCATTTCCTGCAAAAGAATTTCTGTGCTAAAAATTTACCAGCATCAGATGCTTTATGAAAAATATCTAAATAAGAAAAAGCTATGTGTCGTGGGTTCAGCAGTAGCAGTCGTTTTTTCTCCTTCTTGGTAGCTGGTGCAGCGCTGTGGTTTCGATTTTGGGTCTCGGAGCAGCGCTGATAACAGCAGTGTTTTCAGTTACTGCTTGGTAGTGTTTTGATCTGACCAAGGACTTTCTTAGTCTCATGCTACGCCAGGGAGGAGGGGAGCTGGGAGGAAGCAGAGACAGGACACCTGACCCAAACTGACCAAAGAGGTTATTCCATACCACAGCACGTCGTGTCCAGGATGTGAAAACAGAGGGCAGAGACCTGGAAGGGTGTGGTGGTGGATTGGGGGTGCACGGCATGGTCAGGTTTTTGGTGCTAGGGTTTCGCTGCTGGGGGGTGCACTGGCTGGGTCGGGCTTGGTGAGCAGTTGTATTCTCTTTCTTTGTATTTCTCTTGTATTATTACTGGTGGTAGCAGCAGTGAATTATGTTATACTCCAGTTACTAATCTGTTCTTATCTCAACCTGTGCGAGTTGCATTCTTTTGATTCTCCTCCCCATCCCCCCGGGACTGGGGGAAGAAAAACAGGAGAGTGAGTGAGTGAGTAAAACTGGGTGGGTGGGACGCTTAAACCATGACACTATGCAAATTGAAATTTCACATAATTCCACTTTCCTTATTTTCCCTCCCCACTCAAAAAAAAAAAAAACAAAAACAAAAAAAAAAACCAAAAAAAAAAAAAAACCAAGCCAAATGAACTGTCAGTGTTGGATTTTGTTTATTTACAATTTCAAAAAGCTTCCAGAAGGCAAAGAGTTGAATTGCTACAATAAAATGAATACAATTTATACAACTGTACTCTAAAAATCCAGATTTTATAAAAAACTTTTTTCCTGCATTTCCATAGAACGTTTAACTAGAATTCAATTGGTTTAATGTTAACTGCAATAATTTTCTGAGACAAATGTATATGTAAGCATTTCAAAATTAACTTTTGTCTTGGGTTCAGCAGCAGCAGTCGTTTTTCTCCTTCTTGGTAGCTGGTGCAGCACTGTGTTTTTGATTTTGGGCCTGGGAGCAGTGCTGATAACACCAGTGTTTTCAGTTACTGCTTGGCAGTGTTTTGGTCTGACCAAGGACTTTCTGAGTCTCATGCTATGCCAGGGAGGAGGGGGAGCCGGGAGGAAGCAGAGACAGCACACCTGGCACAAACTGACCAAAGAGGTTATTCCACACCACAGCACGTCATGTCCAGGATGTGAAAACGGAGAGGAGAGATCCGGAAGGTTGAGGTGGTGCTCTGGGGGGTTCGCTGCTGAGGGGTGCACTGGCTGGGTGGGGCTTGGTGAGCATCTGTATTCTCTTTCCTTGTATATCTCTTGTATTATTACTGGTGGTAGCAGTAGTGATTTGTGTTACACCTTAGTTCCTAAACTGTTCTTATCTCAACCTGTGTGAGTTGCATTCTTTCGATTCTCCTCCCCATGCTCCTGGGACTGGGGGAAGAAAGAAAGGGGAGTGAGTGAGTGAGCGACTTCGTGAGTTATTAGCCTCGGTTAGGCTTAAACTACGGCAACTTTTTAATCAGGTTAATGTAACATAAGTTTTCTAATGCAGGGAAAAAAAAGTCATTTCCACACTGCATATCCATAAGCTACTTTTATGCACTAAGAGAATGTGGGTCATTTATAACAAGCTTTTGAAGAGATTTATATACTAAGATGACAAAATGATTCATTATGAAATTTAAATGATTGGCATTTATTACATTTAAGATCATTAGCCAGGAAGATCCATAAGTTTGAAACCTAGACCCTTTCCAGACTGATACAGAATTCAGCCCAACAGTAATAGAGTTGCAGTATAAGTGCAAGAAAAAGCAAGTAGTGAAGTCCACATACAAAATGGAAGTTCTGCTGAAATCTTACTAGTTGTCCCGCTCCAAGTAGCCTGAACCAAAGGTGCATAACTGTTCTCCAAAGTGGCCAGTGAGAGTGAAGCTTATGCTTAAGAAACTTTACTTATGCCAGATATAGGTCTTCATCCAGGCAGCTTATATTGCAACAATAAGTAGTCTGGGTGTATTCCCATATGTGAAAGATTAGTGTGACTGACCTTCTTCGTACAGTGCTACAAAGGAGGAGTGATGCTAGGGAGTGCATGGAGAAATTACTTATTTGGCAAGTGTTTTGTCTGGACATAGAGCAGGAAAAGAATTTTTAACAATCCCAAAGACTAAGGTAGAAAGGAAATTGTGTTCATACATTCTTGGTTCTTCCATGCAAAGTTCTTCAAATATCAAATTTCCACATATTTCTGAATGCTGTTTTAGCAGAAAATTCCAAATAAGGTAAAAGTTTATCACAAGAAAGTGGGTGTTACAGATATTAAAAACCCGAAGACACAGCATTCATTGTAATTTCTATGACAGTTCATCCATTGGTAATAAGACATTTTTTGTTGATAAGGAAAGAGTTTGACTACCTTTTTTAGGCCAGAAAGCACACAGACATCTGAATTCTTATTTTACCACAAATTTGGGGAAAGAGGGAATGGGGGAATTAAATGATTTATTTCAATGTATTTGCAGCAGTTCTAATACAAAAGAAGAAAAACTCCTGTAAGTTCTGACCATTGTACCTCTTGTATTATTGTCTATTCTGCAACATCCCAAGCAGAAGACATGAATACTGGGAGTAATCTCCAGCCTGCTACTCTCGTAACATGACATTGCCGTAAGGTGCGCTGTCTCCTACCAGCATAGTCAAACATTTCCTGGTCACTACTCTGGACTCTGGCTAGTAGAGACTGAGCAGAACAGAAAGCTTTGCTATCATGTTCTTCATTAACCAAATTGAAATTATATAGACACGTAACACATTCTTAGATTCAGCAATTTTCTGTAGCACTAACCTGTTACAGGAATAGCCTTGAGCTGCACAGCCAGGATAATGAGTAAGCTGTGAGGGGAAGCTGCTTCACACTAACATATTAGCGTGTCATTCCTTTTTCTGAAGAACTTTCCTTTCTCCAAAGATACTGCAGCCATAGGAGGGTAGAGAACAGACCCTTAAAGGGATCCTGGTACTTTTTTCTCTACTAGTCATCCAGCCTGCTCATTTCCCAACATCCTTCTGTGCTTAAAGCTGTTACGATTGGGTCGAGAAAGGGATAAGTTAACTTTCAGTTTCCAAAAGCAGAGTGGCCTGCAATACCTTAAAATTTTTATTCCTTTAACGTAATTTCACTCTATGTCCGTATTGCACAGAATACATAGCTATATATAGAGAGAGACTATGTAGTGGAAACCATGTTATACAAAACCATGATACAACTTCACTTATTTACAGATGTGAAGCTACAGTATGAAGAAGGTGTCGCATCATTTATGCACTAATTTATCTCCTTGCTTCCAATTACATTACTGCAAATAATAATCAAGATCTTTTACAGAAGTGTAATGACTTCATTCTTCAGAATTCATGTTCCAAGAGGTTTATTTTTTTTGTTTTGTTTTGTTTTGTTTTGTTTTTTTAATCAAATGAGTTGTCTGCAAAAGTATAAAAAATCATGTACCTATACTATGTAAATTCAGACTCTGATGTTCACACTTGGCTTGCAACAAGACTGGCTCATTCTCACACAAACAGAACTCCAGGTTATGCATATTTCAATAAAAAAACAACTCTCAAATTAATAAAATAATTTAAAAAAATAAGCCTGTAAATGCACAAGCACAGGAACTTTTCTGCAATATGAACATAAAACAAAAAGGGGAAGATTTCATCACCAAGAAAGGACTGAGTTTATAAAATATGATTCTATGAATGATTTATTGCATTATTCCTCTAACTCACTAACATAAGGGAAAATCCTAGGGAAGAATATCTCTAACATGAATACTTCAAGTACTGAGCCCAGAGGCTGTTTAAAGCTGCTAATCACCTCTGAATCTGGCGTTAGTTTTACCTAAGTTTCTTGGCTGTGTTGACCTTCCCTTGAGTTCCCTGTGCTCAAAATTGTAGAAGATTGACAATTTTTTTGCGTGATTTAATCAGAACTGAGCTAATACAGCTGTATTAGATATCAATAGCCAAGCAACCACCAATATTTGTATATATATATAAGTATAAATACGCATATTAGCTCTAGAGAGAAAACTGTAAATTGGTGGAAAATATAAATTAGTGTAAACATAAGAATTAAACAAAAGCCTGTTTCCAGATTCCTTTATTCATGCGCAATAATCAAACAAATACAATTGTCTTTAGCTTGACTTCTCTTAATAAAAACAGTATTAGCAATTTGACTGTCAATGCATTAGTCTCTCATACACTACATAAGTTTCAAACCTCTGGACAATTTTAACTGAATTTATCAAAAGGATGGAAATGACTGACCTTAAAAGATTTTACAAGTGGCAGACAAGCATTTGATAAAACCAATGAAGGAAGCAAAGAGCCCTGGATCTACACTGTTTGAATTGCCTCACAACTTGCAAGTCAAATCAGCCATATGTAATTCTGACCACCAAATGCAGCGTATAAAAGCCAGCAGGTCAATCAAAGATGGCGAAACAGTAGTGGTATTGTTCAATTGCATGGACAGCCAAAGACAAAACTGTGGTATGAAAGTTCCGTCTCATTAGTACTCCAGTACTGGACAGGATGAAGGAAAGATTTTAGTATAATTAGGGAACTGGGGAAAACAGATTTTGAGAGCAAGATATACATAGGGAATGCAGGAAGAAACTTAGGGTATTTTAGCAGGAAAAGAAAGACCTAGACAACCTACTGAGGTTTCTTCCTACCTGAAATATTCTATGAGTCTATGTGAGGAAGACTAGTGTGCAAGATGCACTATTCTGTTATAAAAGTGACTTCAGTAATTCCAGTGCTTCCAAGCCAATTCTTTTCTCTAAATTATGTTTCCTCAGATCACATTAGAAGATACATGCCTCATTTTATGCCCACGCATTACAAAATTGTTTAGTAATCTTCTTTTTAAGGTTTTATAACTTCATGAAAAAGACGTATTTTCCGAAAGGGTGCTCTTACTGGTATTTCTGTAGCAGTAAGCTCTGGCCCTAATCGCAATACAATAATTAGAAGTCCTATTTCTGTAAGTGCTACTGGGATCAGACCTTATTAGATGCCAGAATTACTGGTAAAGACGTCCTAACAGCTTTGCAATGTCATTTTAGCCCTTGACAGTAGGAGTATTTGACCTTCCCTTTGAACAATGTTATGTCCTCAAAGCGCTTATTTCTACTTACAGGTGCTCTACTTGAGGTAAGAGTATGAACCTAATGCTTTATTGTAAAATTTTAAGAAGTGTCCTTGCAAAATCTTTTTGATGTTTTTCTCTTCTTTTTACATTGTACTAGCAGGTAAAAAACATGATCACATTTTAACTGCAAAGCAGGCTGTTTGGCTAGCTGACCAGAAAGACATCTACAACCCCTAAGGATGAAACAGAGGCAATTTAGAATTTCTGCACTAAAGATCTTGTAACTGGTGATTGATGTAGTCTCCATTGAGCAGTCCTCAGGCTTAGATAAACACAATACTACCTTAAATTAACTCCTGCTCTGACAGCTCCAGTGTGGCTTTGCAATTGGGATTTGAAATAGTTGGTGCATGTCCCCTCCAGCTATGCCTTTATTTGCCTGTCAAGCAATTCCTCTGTCTGGCCCACCTATCCATGTCCCACAGAGCACAATACTGTAGAAGGCTTCATATAGTGGGAGTGATATTTTCATAGTTAACATAAATATGAGTATCCTAAAGACTGTACATGGACAAGTTTGTACAGAATGAAGGTCAGGCTCACATGAAGGCAAATGCAAGGAAACATTCTAAACAGAAAAATAAAACCAAAACCCAACAACACTCCACCTCCTCATCTAACGAAAAGACTACATTAAAGGTATTTCTTACAAAAAATCGAGACATTCATGCCAGACAATAGAAGCATTTAACTATCATTAAGCAAAATCTATAACAGTATATTCATTGCTGTCAGGAGTGGAGGATATCTAGGTTAGCACTGATATTCAACCTCAATTTGGGTGTCAATATTGGATGAAGATGTTATTTTTTTTGTATCATGCAACAGTTTGCACAACCCTGCCCATTCCAGTTAATCCTCCACAAAGAGAAATTAGGAACAAAAAATTATTATTCATCAAGATTTCTACTGATTTCTTGTTTTAAGAACTTATATAGATTCCTAAGAACTTAGGTAAAAAATTTTTAACCTCAAGTAATGGAACTTTTAAATGTTTTGAAGTTTCATAAATCATAGTTGAAGGCCTCTCAAGAACGTCATTTTCTTAGTAGGAAGCATAGATAAGGTCCTGAAATAATTATTACAAAATATCTGTCTGTTTTTGTTTTTTTTTTTTTTTAGTTTGCATCTTCCTTCAAGGGAAATTAAAATACAGCACAAGATGGGCAATTCCCTCTGACAGTATATTTGCTTATCATTTTGTAGCTATGCAACACAGCAATTTGTTAGTTATTTTTGTAGAAAACAAACATAGGGATCTTAATTTGAGCATTTTAATCAATTCTATAGATGAGCAAACTGATGTGCACTACAATTAATAATTACAGTTATAAATTTTAAAAAAATTATAAAACAAAATTTAATTTATAAAATTCATATAAAATAATTTGTTATGTAAAGTACATTATAAAATTGATAAAATTAAATATAAATGAATTTATTAATATAAATAGATTCAATTTTGAAAACTACTTTGGTTTTAGTTTATTTAAACTGATTTTCTCCCTCCCAAGCTGTTGCATACTCTGCTTCACTGGGGTCTTTAATACATTCACTGCCATTTCATGAATGGATACTTGGCTGTAGTTAAGAAGAACTGGGGATTTACAGAATGATATGAATTAATGTTTGACCCTAACAAGAAAGTTGGACAGGGAAAAAAAAATTTCCTCTTTGGAAAAATATTTCTATCAGCATTTCCTCCATTTTGCATCAGACTGAAAAAAGTTAATCTTTTGGAAATGAGAAATCATTACTTTTCACAAAAATATGTAGCTGACTTATAGCTACCTATATCTTCTGCTCAACAAGGATACCAGATGTGAGGATTTAGTCTTACAGAATGCTGAAGGAACCATCCCATTTTCTTTCCTATCTAAATGGGAATTAACAAAATAGTTCATTCTATTGCTAACCGGAAGAAGAACTTGTAGGCCTGAAAGCTGGTTCACTTTCTTTTGCATTTCCTTCAGGAATAACCATTACTTTACTCATCAACTTGTCTTTTTTCTTTGGAGCAATTCCAAAGACTCCAAGGCTTATATCCTGCCAAAACTTTCAATACTTCTTTGCTCTTTATGTCAGCATAGGCAGAAGCATTCTAATGCAATAAGATGGTTAGTATTCAATATAATTTATTAAATATTGAAATATGTGCAATCAAGATTGCAACGAACACTCAGTGCCCAGGTTTGTTCTACAAATAGTTCCTTAGACACCGGGAAGCTTTATACCAAGCACCAGCATGCTGCATAAGTGCTTTTTTGATAATTACATTCATTAGGAAAACTGGAATTTTCCAGCCTTTTTGTGTGCTCAGCTGCTTATGTTACATGGTTTCCCCAAACTCTAGCTTTTAGGAGTTTGTAGCCTTTGACATGCAAATTTTTTAGAACGCTGATTGCCTTATTAGCAAAGCAGTTTTACCATTAGTCACAGACTGAGTTCATTTAAATTTCAGCTTTAAAGTCTTTCCAGCCCAAAGGAGATTTAAAACAATAACAAAAATTCAGTGCTATCCTAGTCTGGATCGTAATATCACACATGGAAAATAGAGACCCGATTAAGCCCAACAATCCACTAGTAAGTCCCAAGAAGAATTAAGCTTCTCAAACTGGCAATCCAAAACAATCAGCAGAATAAGCAGAGGTCAGTGTAAAGTCACATACATTCTGTCTGCATCTGCCTGCATCAGGCCAGGAGGAAACACTGACTCTGTACCCTTTCTGATGCTAAATTGGGTGGTGCTCTCTTCCATATCAGATATGCAGCCCTGAACCTTTTCCAACATCAAAAATTTTTCCTAGCAAAGAATAAACCAGAACTTTCTGTAGAAAGAAAGATGGTGCCTACCACTCGTAAAATAACAAGTAGCAACAGCTCAAGGACTAGAAGTCTTTACCCAGACTAAAGGGACAGTCTTTAAAATGGGTGCCTTAACCAAGAAAATACAGCTTTTTTATTTAAAAGCCTTTTTAGCTGAAGATGTGATGATATGCAGAAAAAACTACAAGAGTAATGAAAAAAAGAAAACAACAAACTAAGAGGACAAGAGGAAGGATGTATTGTAAACTCAGAAGTTAGAGCAGGCACTTGGGATGAACT
The DNA here is from genome assembly GCA_017639245.1 of Myiopsitta monachus. Lineage (NCBI taxonomy): Eukaryota > Metazoa > Chordata > Aves > Psittaciformes > Psittacidae > Myiopsitta > Myiopsitta monachus. The sequence goes on from CM029918.1 coordinate 6,804,356, forward strand.
ATCACTGGGTACAAGTCCCTGCTTCCAGGATCGCATTCATATTTAATTCAAGTTTTTTTTCACATACAAATAATTCTGAAGTAGAAAACCAAATCCAGAGTACCAAGAGTGGTGAGCATCTCACGCTTAGGGGAATATTCAAGTTGTCAGACAACAGAAAGAACAGGGTTACTCCACAAGAAGCAACAACCCAGGGGTGGCCCCAGAGCAGGCAATGCCCTCACTGACCCAGGCATAGTCCTGCAGAAGACAAGCAGGGCACTGGTGACAGGGGCCATCAACAGCCTAGGCGAATCCAGTGGTCAACCAGGTTCAGGGTCTCTTCAAGGGCCCAAGTAAGGAGCAGTAACAGGTTGGTCCAGAGACAAAACTGCCACATAGGCACAAGGTATCCATCTGTGAAACTGGCCAACAGGCAGGCATACCCAGAACACAGCTCAGGAAGGGATAAAGGCCCCCAAACTGAGTGGAAATGGGGCTCCTGGACCCATGGAGAGGTGTAGGGGGTGGTCCCACAGACAGATGGTCAGGGCCAGTAAGGCCTGGTAGTAGCCTCAGGGCCCTGACACAAAGCATCCATCAAGATTCAAGATCAAAACCAGGTTTAGGCTTCACAGTAATTCTCAGGACAGCAGTGGCCTTGAGTATTAAAATGTTTTGATCCAGCTACCATGGGTCTAGGACTCAGATGGTATACTAGCGTACGACCAGCTAAGAAAACAGAATTACAGTGTGCCTGTCTCCATTTGCATGTAGGCAACCCACTTTTTTTTTTCAGATTTGTCACAGAGTTCAGAATATTGACTTGAATTGACTGTTAAGGTTCCACTTACCATGTTTGTAACATTCCACTCTCAGTTCAAGAAAAATAGCCAGGACTGTGAAAATAAAGAACAGCATTTCACATTCACTGTGCTTCAGTCACCAAAACAACATAGAACAATCCTGATGTTAATTCCCAGTGATAAGGATTTTGTGGTAATTATGTCATTGCTGCAATTAATTTCACAATGAGCACTGTATTCAGCCTGTGTAATCCTCCCATGGAGTAGCACTGATCTCTCAGCCTGGTCTAATTAGATAGGTTTCAGGATTACATCAGGGTTAGGCAGAAGACATTTACAGAGCATGAGGTCATCAAATGACACATAGGAGGCAGCAGTGGTAGTGGAGTAATACTCATGCTTTCAACAAGTAGAGTGTGGCCTTTTGGGATTCTAATGGAAAACTAAACAAATCCTTGAGCTCGTGCCAGGTCTACAAACACTGAGCAGAGAAAACAAAATCAAACAAGCTAAGAATTATAAAGAGTCTCATTACACACATTCAGGAAAGCCAAGTATAGTCCTGCTTATTGTTATAGCTGAATTATCTTTGTCAAAAACCACATTTTTAATAAAAGCCCAGTCACTGGATGCCAGAATTCCATTCCAAAGTGGAATTTATTCTGCTGGGGATATATAAAGCTATTTTTCCTAACTACTCAAGCCACTCTGCCTCCACAAGCCTACTTCTGCTCTACTGAAATAAATAAAAAGGCTCCTATTGATTTCAAGAAGCATGGGATCAAATCCAATGCCAAATTCATCCAGCAGGTAGAAAAGATAATAACAGCTTAATATAGAAATGTCATGATGAATACCTGCCATTTTAGCATCTCTTTTATATATTATTCTAAAAAGAATAAGAGGAAGGTATTTCTATTTTACTGAAATATTAATGAGAAATAATAAGGTGAGTCAATGAATAAAAATACCACAGAATTATTATCTTGCTTTGTGCATTGTTGATATAAAAAAGGGCAGTGGATCCATAAGCTTCTTTATTTATTCAAACTGTACCAGAAACTCTAATGATATATCAAAAGTTTGTGTATGCAGAAACTGCCTTGCTTTGCAAAAGTCCAGTCCATGAAATTCCATATTTTGGTTATATGTAATGTTCCACTACTAGCTAGATATCAGAAAATTAGGTTGCTAATTTCAAAGTGCTCACTACAGAAAACTTTTCATATATGTGAAGCCAATTAGGCTAGGCTTAAAGATTCTCAGCAAATTACTTTAGAAATGCTTTGCAGTTACTAAACTATAATTAAAGAAAAAAAGGACAGCTGAAATTCAGTATATTCAGGAAGCCTTTATTGAAATAAATGCAGAGTTGGTAATAAAAATACAAGCTCATCAATGTTCATTTACTTATATTTGCATATTCTTCTCATGTTTAACTACAGTAGCTTTTCTGATCATGTTTAAAATTCAAGGCAAATAATTTCTGTAGTACATACAATTCCAGGTTGCTTTGAGGTGGCTGAGTAAGTAAGAGCACATTATAAATTCATTGTTATAGTTTCCATTATAATAGTTTCCTTCCCTTAGGAAGAAAAGGACAAGTGGGAAAAAGGGCATGCCTTCAAGGAGTCATAAGGATTATTTGAACCTGGAAAACTCAGAGCACTTGTATAGGTCCCTCTTGCTACCTTGTAGTCTCTGTTTCTTCATCCTTCCTACTGATCACATTGTCTCTCATTGCATGTTAGATATGTAATAGTCTCAAAGAGGTGTTTTGTTATAGGTATACAGAATCTCATACAGTAAAACAAACTCCCTTGAATATGTCTCAAGGCATAAATGTTAATCTTCCTAAGCGCAACTTAATATCCGCTATTGAAGATGACAGAGTTGCCTGAAGCAAAGATTGAGAAGTGCGATTTAAACTCAGAGATTCATTCTGGTTTATTTCAGTGCTTCCTAGAAGCAGTTCTTCTACCTATTAGACATCTTTTGAATTGACATTCATCCTTTTGGCATCTGTTTATATATATAGAAAAATGCATAAATATATACTGCTTTTATATGTAATATATTTGACATCTGCTTTCACAGGTCTAGAAAAAGTTAAAAATGGTTGGCTAAATTTAAGTCCTCGTTTGCACTGCCTGATCCATTTTTTTCAATAATTTATTTTCTAATTTACAATATTTTCCAAAAGCAAAGAAATTGCACCCTGAAATTATAGTTAAGACAACCCCAAATAAACCAAAGCCAAATGGCAACATTGATTTAGCTCTGATGGTAGATTTATTAATAAAGTTTAGGTGATTATATCCATGGTATTTTCCTCATAGACTCTTTCGCTTCATTATACACAATGCAATTCAACTACAAAGGCAAGAAGAGCTATTTCAGCATCCTTTGGAGATAAAGCAGGCCACAAAATTCAAATATTTCACCATGATCTTTCCACCACACTCTGGAAAACAAAGAAAACTGAATGTTATCATCTACAGAACAAAGAGAAATCATTGGCTATATAGAGATCCTCAATAGAAATGTTAAGTTTTATATGAATGAGAAACAAATGTAAATGAGTCATTGCTTTCAGCATCTGAAGAAAAAGAAGAAAAAAAACCCCAAAACCTACTAAAATAAAAACCCCAAATCCAAACCCAAAATGGTCAGCAAATGGAGAGACCTAGAAATAGGAGTAGGATTCAAATAAGTGACATCCCTTGTCCTCAACATTATCACGAGGAATCCTGGACAGACTAGTTGCATAAAAGCAATTTGTTATCTGATGACTGGCCAAATTACTATGATACATGCATATTGCTGTTTGCAATATGTGGTTAGAGTACAATACTTTCTGCTGAGGTTCTTTTAGATATGCGATGTGCAGAGAGAGAATATAATATTTAATAAAAAATATTAATAATTTAATAAAATGTACTTAACGGAAGATATTTGATGCTACACCCGTTTCTTGATTTAGCAGAATTACATAAAATATACTGAAAAAAACAAACAAAAAAAAAAAAAACAACAAAAAAAAAATAAGCTGCCTTTAGGAAAATACAGCAATGGCAATACACAGTTCAATCAATACCAATTCGATCCCCATTGCTGGTCTCTATAATATGCTCACCATTACGACATTGGGCATCCAAAGTTGCAGGGGAGGAATACATGAGTTAAAGCCAACAAAAGCCCATAGCTTTTCTCAACATTCTTTTGCCAGTTGATTAGTATTTATACTGTGTTATACTCCCCTCATGCTGGTATTGCTGACTCAGGGAGACATTCACACTCTTCTAATGAGTTCAATAACATATTTACACCACCAAGTGATCCACCCAACAGTGATGTAGTCAGCTGATTCACGTAACTGATATAGCTGACTAAAATAAAGGCCACTCTTAAGTCTCCTATATTTTGAGATAAAGTCAGTTTCTCTTCAGCAGCTATAGTCAGTCATACTATGCATTATTTCCTAACTTCATGGGCACATCACCCTTGCTCATTGCCTCCAAGCCTTATTCCATTGTATGGAATTATTATTCTTTCACAGTGGTATGACAGTGTGAGCATGTATAAGCAAAAATCAGTTGTTTGAATTTACTTTCTCATTACATACTTGAAGAATAGTAAGGCATGAAGAGCATTGCTGTGTTCAACACACTGTCCTAAGCTTGATCCTCAGTCCTTCTGTTATTCTACTAGCTGCTGCTAAATTTGACCAGAGACATGACACTTCTGTCATATAATCTTCTAAACAAGTTTGATATGGGAGGACGATTTCCCTCATGCTCTTATTCAGTGAAATATCAGTCTTGGAGCAGGAGCTGAAGTAAAATACCCAGGCATCAACCTCAAACACAACTTCCTGTTGAGACATCAGTGCAGAAACTTTCCTTGTTTAAGCAGAGTCTTATGACTTGAACACCTTTTATGCTAAATGCTTGACTGTGCTAGTTTCTAACAGCTCTCAAACAACTAAGTTGGAAGACTGAGATTAACATCTGCTAGTTGTGATCACAGCAGTGTGAGATAGACACCTCCATGAAAACAGAGCAAACTCACAGAGCTCCTAGTTCACCTCTGATGTTCTAATCTTAAGGCATACCAATTTAGTGCTACAAGTGATGGAGAAAGCTGATGTGGAGTTAAGAGTTAAACAGTAACAGAAAGGAGTGAAAATTTCAAAGCAGCATTAATATAAACAACAGCAGAGACCACTATATCAAGTATATTAATATAATGACATACTTATTTTTTATATATTATGTTGGTAATTCTTTTCATCATAGAAATGTTTATAATGTTTAGATCAAAATGGAAGTCAGGCCTTATTGTACTAGGTGCTTCACAAAGCTAGTGTAAGAAAAAAACCCTGTGAGTTTGCAGTTAAAATAGAGAAAAGAATGATCAATTGAAATGATAAAGCAAATATTATTAGCCCCTTTTCTCAAAATGTTATGGCTGACAATGTTCCCTGTACATGCAGATAACTTTCCACTTTAAATTAATCATCTTAGGTAAATAGTTTGATCTGCAGTGAGTGATCCACCATGCTAACCCTTTAAACATTTGGAAAACAAAAATTAAATTTAATGTCCTATTCCAACGTAGGAAAAGAAACAAAGCACTAGTGGCAAATCTACATTACTTTTTTTCGGACAATTTTTGTTGGTGCTTAGCAAAATGGATTAGGTTTTCAGTGTTATTGTTGGCAGAATGATATACATTTTCTCCTGAGGCTGAAGGGATATTTAAGAATTGGGCACTGAAAGATTGTAATTGCCTGTTCTTTATATTTATAAAGGATGTGCACTGAAATATAATGATATAGTCAATAGTAATTCAAAAGAGATTCTTACTATAGTATACCCAAAAGATATTTAGACTAGAGTATGCCTTTACGCTGAGACCATTTTATAACAATGCATATTTTCATGGATACAAGGAAGATTACACAAATATAATGGAATAATGGAATGTAACAGGAGTAATGGAATGATGGGAATAATGTATGTACTACATACAGAGAGTGAAATAATTTAGGCACCTTATTCTCAAAATCATGACCATGCCTGTGAGCCATGTACACATAATCATAACATGTACATTAATCATAACATATAATGTAAAGAAAATTAAGTACCTCTAAGCAGTGCTAAGAAGGACCAAGAGGGACCAATACTCTGGTAATACAACTATTTTAAATATAAGTATTAAAGTATTACAATAATAAACATAAATTATTAAATTATATTAACTGCATGTAGTTATATTAATCATATTATATTATTGCACTATATTACTAGATATTTCATATTAAAATAAAATTGCATGTTTCAGAATGTGTTGCCTTGGCTTTATAAAAATCTTTTTTTGACTTAGTAATTTTTGACTTTATGCTCTTTAAGGTTAATATTGTATTCAATGGTTTAATGTTGTTTCAGACAGAGAAAAATTACTGGTTACTTCAGTGTAATTATTTGCTTTTTTTTTTAAGATAAATTTTTTGAGGATTGGCACACCAAAAAATTCCTTTAACTCTCAAAAAATAAATAATTCAGAATTGAAACTGTTCTACAGTTTCAGCAGTTGCAGTAATTTTGCCTAGTAGACCAGAGAGAGAATATGAACACTCTAGACCTCAAGTAAATACACACTCTCTGCTTTCAGGAAGTATCACCAGTTATTTGCTAAGTTCACCATGTCACAAACAATATTTTTTTCCTCCTTCCTTGTTTTGCAATAGCTAGTATTCTTCATTTCTGATCATCTCTGTGTAAATTGACAAAAGTTGTGAGATAGTAGCCTTGGATTCTTGTCCAGATCACTTAACTATTTTGCATCCACAGGTGTTGTTGGTGTGTCTGATACTGTCCAACATTGCTGCCTCTCAAATGTGCTGCTAGTGAAATAACAATTATTTGGTTTCTTGGCTGCTTAACTCAACTGATTTTTCAGCTCAAATAAGTAAACATAGCAAGTAAACAGAATACTGAAATGCGTGTATTCACTATTTTGTGTGAGCTGAAGATCTAGTCTGAAATATATCTCTAACTTTTAAGATATGGCATGAAACTTGGAAGTTTTGTGACCTTCATCATTAGGGATATATGTTGTTTATTTTATTCCTTGGGGAGAAAATGAAGAAAGATCACCCACTAAGAAATGTCATGCTTTTCCAGGAAACGACTGTTTGACAGAGAGAATTAAGATTTCCAGTATTACCTCCGCAGTTGCAGCACCAGCTGTAGAAAATTACGAGGTTCTCCCATGGAACCAAAATGTGAAGATTTAGAAAAGATGTTAAATGGCTTCTAGGCAACATTTATTCCCCTCCAATATACAAGAATTTGAAAATATCAACCACTGAGCATAAGTGACTCCTTGCAAAGTTGTCAGTAGTCATGCTTTTATTGCTCATCAGAATATTCTTTTAGAATACTATTTTATAAAACAAATGTTTTTGTCTAGGTCACTGAATTTGCATGTCCGACTAATATACAATAACAGCAACAGGTGATGTAACTTATTTCACATGCTTGAAAAAATTATTTATTTTTTTTTCTAATGAGATAACAGAGATTAATGAGTGTGCCAACAGCTAATTGAAATGCTAATAGGGTCAAAATCATGCTGAAGTAAACTTGAGGTGTAGGTGCACTAGACAGTTTTTCAGCTATTGTTAGGCTTCCAAAGCAATAAATTATGATCTAAGACCCAAAATCTTGCCACTTGGACTGTAACATGTGGTACTGTTTGTCACTCAGGCACAAAATAGTATCTCTGTTTTCATATTCATTCCACCTCTACTTCATAGATATCTTCTCACAGTTAACAACTGAAAGTTCTTCTGTGCAAGTTTTTCATTTGTTTTTGTTCTTTATAATCATTTCACAGGTAACAAGTAAGAAGAAACTATTTTCTGTAATAAAACACTGATTGGAAGACAAAATAGCCATAATCAATAATTGCAAAGCACATCCGACATCTAAAATATGCAATTATTATAATTGATTGACTTTTTTGTATGCCAGTAAATCTCTGAAGAAATATTAGCTAATGAACCAAAGGATCTTTGAAGAACCTTAACTTTCCTTTTTTCATTTAAATGTCACTTGACAGATACGGTAATAATGTAAAGCTATTTCATGGTATTTTTGTAGTGCTTTTTTGTTAAGAGACATTCTCAGAAATCTTATGAGCTTATTTAATTTTCCTCTCAGTTTTGAAGAGAAATCTCTTTGTACAAACATTTTGTTATACCACCCCGTGGAATGAAAACAAATTACAATATTTTGTTTTTATTTCTGTAGAATGTTTGTCATATGAAATAATTGCTGACAACTGCAAAACACTAAAAGTTCCCCTAGAAAAATATTATAAATATTAACTGTTCAAACAGCAGTGTTTGTGCATGGCATTTTATCTTTGTTCTTGTTCGGTTGATCTTTATAAATTGAGACTGTAATTTATCTTCAGCTGAGCTTGAAAAGTAAAGTTCAAGTTTTATTGCTTATTGTTGGTGTTATAAGCTTTAAAATAAATTTCCTTCTTCAAGATCTTATCTTTTATCATTAACCACAGCGGCATCTCTTATCCTGCTTTTTCTAGATCAAAAATTGAGATAAGAGAAGAATGTATCTTTGCGGATACTAACTGAACCCAGTGTACTGCTTTCAGCTCTGGGGCCCCCAACACAAAAAGGACATCGTCCTGCTTGAGCATGTCCAGGGAGCCATGATGATGGCCAGAGGGCTGGAGCACCCTTACTATGAAGATAGACTGAGAGAATTGGGCTTGTTCAGCCTGGAGAAGAGAAGGCTCCAGGGAGATCATAAAGCAGCCTTCTAGTACCTAAAAGTGGCCTACAAGAAATCTGGAGAGGGACTTTTCAAAAAACCATGCAAGGATAGGACGAGGGGGAATGGTTTTAAGATGACAGAAGGGAGATTTAGATCAGACATTAGGGAGAGATTCTTCTTAATGAAAGTGGTGAGGCAGTGGCAGAGGTTGCTAAGAGAAGTTGTGGCTGCCCCGTCCCTGGCAGTGCTCAAGGTCAGGCTGGATGGGGCTTTGAGCAACCTGGTCTCATGGGCAAGGTGTCATTGGCCATGGCAGGGAGTTTTGGAACTAAATGGTCTTTAAGGTCTCCTCCAACCCAAACCATTCTATGGTTCTGTGATTCTAAATTTAACCCTGTAACCATAACAAATGTGTTTGTATTTTAGCTAAAGATGACTTAGAAATATATCTCTTTGCAAGAAGCCTGAAGTTTGCCATCCGGTGGAATTAAACTGCAGCATATTTGCTTCAGCTTTGACATTATGCTGAGGCAGTTGTTTATGTTAACAGGCATTTTTAGGATATCCTTCCAGAACTCTCAAGAGATATATAGCAATTTCTAATATCACAAATACAACCTGTGGAGTTAATAATTCTTTTGAAATGTTTCTAACACATCAATTTTTAATTTAACCTTTTTATTTGTTGGTTTTCTACTGATGGCTTTAAAGCTATATGTTGTGGTTGAGAGAATGGAAAGAAGAGTTATATGAATCAAAGAAAAATCACTAGAAGTACTTAAGTTGGAAATCCTCAAATCTTTAGTTTATTTCATTCAAAATAACAATCTCCCATCTTCAGAAAGGTAAATCTTTTATAAGAAACTAAACACAGGCTAGTTTTAATTTTATATTAAATTAATATTTTAGCATGTAGAATATTCTAACAACTAGTATAAAATCTAAGATACTGACTCCTAGCTTGCAGTAAAAGAAAAGCTATTTCTCACATAAAAGGACTGAGTCATCACATGAAACTACTCATTGTGGAATGTCTCATAGACTGTGACTAGGACATTGCACTTTGTAAATACCTTTTCTGGATAATGGTTTTGGTATTAAAAGCTTTAGCCACAAACACAATGTATTTATTGTCATCTTCTTTGCTTTTCCAGAAATACTGGTCCTTGGTGCATTGTGTACTAATGTACAGGAATAGATGTGTTTCAACAATGGAATGCAATTCTTACATGTGAATTTCTCATCTCCAAACAGATATATTTTTATTTGTGTTAGATGAAAGATAACATAAAATATATATAAACCAAAGGAATGGGTTTGGTTTTGCATTTTTTCTTTTCCTGAGAATGGGCCTTAACAAAAAAGAAGGGCCATTTATTGCACCATTGCAAGCTAACTAATACTAAGAACTTTTTAGACCATTAATAAACACATTTGATTCTTCTTTTTTAAGGCAACGTTTTATTTTCTCAGTGGAAAAGTATTTATTTTAAACAAAATCTGCAATTTGAAAAAGAGAAGAAAAAAAAAATGACTTTGGAAACATATTTGCAGGTTTTGTTTATCCGAAAACAAGAAACACACGGAAAATATTTTACTGTTCAAGGAAAATATATGAGTTTTCATAGATGATATTCAGAATATCGTGACCTTTAATTTTATTTGCCTTTAAAAGAAAAACAAAATACTAGAAGAGAGCTTGAAAATGAAAGAAAAAAAATCACTTTACTTGAAGTCTCTTCAGGGAAGAAAACATCATTCATCACCAGATACGTGCAGGAAATGTAAACACAGGTCAAGTTTAAAAAAGATGCAGTCATAAAAACAAAATGAAAGGCACTGGCTTAATTTATGTCAGAGACCTTACACAGTAGCTTTGCATGTATGTGAGAGAACAGAAATATTAATGCTGGAGAGGTTCCTTATGTTTCCTCTTACAAATTGAAGAGTATAAAGGAGACATACAGCATGTTGAAACTCCAGGGACCTGCAAGTACCGTGTTCTAGAAGCCCCTTAGAGAAGTACTAAACCATCCCCTTCATATGGTTGTCCTAAAAAAACAATTGGAACCTTAAAGTAAGAAGCTGATACTGAAGATGAAGTATCAGCTGCCTGTCCCTGCTCTGGCAGCTTTTAATGGAAGGGTAACTTTTCTTTTGCTCTATATCTTTTGTGGACATTTTCCCCAGCCAAGGTGGACCTGCTGAAAAACCATGGCTGGTAATCATTTATAGTGGTTCCTGCTCAGCTGACAGAAAGGCGACACTATAGTTCTCACAATATAAATGTTTATCAAACCTATGAAAAACAACAAACTAACAGAGTCTTTGATAACTGGAAAACAATGCTTCTGCTTTCATGACAGTAGATAAGCCTTGGACTGTCATTTTGTACAGCTTGTAGATAGAAGGCCAAAACCTGATACTGAAGTTTTAGAATGAATCACATTAACTCCACGGTCTCACTCACTTGCTGTTTCTATCTAGACATTTATAACTTGAAGAAACTATGGTTTGGATTTTTTTTTACTGTAATCCAGAATGATTTTCTGTTATTATTCTTGCTCTTTTAAATGACTGCAATGGATTACTAACAGTTTGCTAAATACATTTAATCTGACTGAATACAGAAAAAAAATGCTGGCAATCATCTTTATCAGTACTGTTAGTAAGATATATTTAATCAAATATATGCATGCACTAATATAAAAGTAAGACATAGAAATAAAAATAAACTAGTGTTCAGTGGCAGTCTATATTGTTATCTATTGAAATCTAGAGTGTTCTACTGCACCTCATCTTTACAAAAGAGGAAGAACTCTTCAGGGATGTGGAAGCTGGGGACAGGCTTGGCTGCAGTAATCATGAGAAGGTAGAGTTCAGTGTCCAGGGAGAAGGGAGCATGACAAAAAGCAAGACATGACACTGCACCTGACTTGGTATAAACTGCACTCATACTGTATCTTTGTATTTTTGGTTTGTAGGTAGTTAAATACTTTGTTGCACAGTGGACATGTATAATTCAATTAAACCTACCCTCAGGGAGAAAAGCTATTTGAGCAATACTGTAGTCTTAATGAAATGGGTAAGATTTCAAACTTGGAAATGTGAAAATAGTATGGCTTAGGCTCTGTGAAATAGTTTTACCTTTTATAACAAATTATCTGTCTCCGGTACAATGTAATTATTTATCACTTGCATAGAATTCTGTCACATTTAAACTTTTTTCTTGAAATAATATAGAAAATCTAAGTTATTTTTATGCTATATTTGACCATATTTGCAGATATAAAAAAAAATGAATTCCTATCTACCTACAGTCTAGATACATGCATATTACATGATATATAATTTTAAGACACCATGTCCATTTCTGACATTTAAAGGTGGGTCTTTTTCTGCTTGAGGTAAAAGAAAACATAGTGGTGAGATCTCAAAATGTAAAGACCTCAAAGAGATGCAGAAGTGTAAACTATTCATTTATAACTGATTTAATGTTCTCAGATGAAGAGTGTGATGTAAAAGTAATTTTATACTATTTCCCCAGCCATACAGCCCAGCCTTTACCTGCTTCTGGAAATTCAAAATTATTAAAAATATCTTGATACTAGTAAGAGGTAAATGCAAATGCTTTCTGACTCTTTCACTCTCCCAAAGGAATTGTATATTGTGAAAATTGAGGAAAACTCATTCTTGTTAAATATCTGAGGCAGAAACACCAATTTCCCATAATATTCAGTTGCTATTAATAGAAGTTCCATGCAGAAGGAACAGAGTGGTTTCTCTCTACCTACAGGTACAGCCTAAGTGCACAACAAGGAGTGCTTTTAAAAGTTTAATATCAGCTTCTCAACTTTGTGTGGTAAATGTGAATAATCACTGACCCAAGTAGCTACATTATAGTCACTGCAGAATTTCTACCACTTTTACCAATAAATTCCCTATTGAACACAATGGTTATGGTATTATTAGAAATTCTGTTTATTATGATTGCAATATTATTATACACGCAACTGCAGTCTTAAATCTCTATTGTACCCTAAAAAAAAGTATCAGGATTTGATAAAATCTTCAAATCAGAAATGGTTTTCACTGGTAGTGCTCCAGAAAGATTATTGCTAATTGCATGTCAGATGACAGTGGATTTCATTAGGCAGTAAATGTAGAGAATACTCCAGAATACTCTTGCAGGCAAAACCATGACTATTTGGAAACTCTATTCCCAAACACTGGCAATCCCAAATACAATTTCCATTGTGTTGTAGCACACTTAAATTCTTGATTGTGTTTGTTGTTTGGTTTCTGATTTGGGGCTTTTTTGAACTACTTTTTTGAACTACTAAAACTGGTGCACAGCAGCCAAACACCTATTTTGGAAAAAAAGCAAAAAAGTAGCACAGCATATAAAGTAGTAGGTCTCTGTTTTCCATTTATTTCTATTCTATTGCTATTTTGACAAATTACAATTTTCTTAATTGCAAAGTATTATTTTTTTGTAGGTTAGATAAATTATTTCAAAGAATAAAATGTCAGTGAGTATAATCAAGCATTTTTGAACTGTGTTTCTGCCAGCTTCCCAGCACAGGATTTGAAAAGTTGCTGATACCCAATATGTAGATAAGAGACTACATAAGTCTCTTGTAACATACTACTGCATATATATATCAGATACTACTGCAAACTTGACATGCATATGGAAAAATTTTGCCCGTTGGTTAACTGATTGAGTCCTACTAGTATTATAGGTAATGGCATTTTATATTCCTGATCATAATTTCATTAAGATCAATCTTAAAACCAATTAGATTTCTTCCAGCTGGTGTTGGTCGTATCCTTTTGAAGGCTTCAATTTTCCTCAATACCTACAGTACACAAGTAGGCGTTGTAGCCTCTACCGTATTTCAAGTATGAAAGAATGTCAATGTGTCTAAACATGAGATGATATGCGGGGGTACTTTATTTTCAAGGAGACACAGAGTAAATGTGTCTGTACACTTCCCTTGTACGACTCAGGATTTTATTTTTACAAACAGTCTTTCATGTTTATCTCCCCAAAATTACTCTTTCTACTCACTTCTATCTTATCATCACACAACCATTCTTTCTTTGTCTCACCCACATACACATCTCTATTTTCCTAGGATTTCCCCACCTATATCCAATTGAACATTCATTCATAACAATTTTAGCAAATAAAAATGACAAACTATTCAGCATCATCTCCAACAGTAGAAGATAGAAATTGTTTGGGTTTTTCCCCAGTTAAAATTATTAGCAATCTAATGCTTTGATCATTAAATCTCCAAATTGCCAGACTGTTGAAAATAGGTAGGGAAGATTAAATATCAGTTTTAATTAATGTTCACTTTATCAAAGTGACAGGCTGAGAAATTCTCAGGACTTGCTGGCCTCTGTAAGAGAATACATAAGGTATGGTCCTTTTCCTGAAGAGCTTAGCCTCAAAGAAAACTTAATATTTAAAGACAATTAATGTGAGAGAGAATGATCAATTTGTCTGCCAAAAGGCCCCCTAAGAATTACTTAATATTTAAATACACTTAAATACCCAGAATGAAAAGAATGGTTGAAGGCTGCCACATTCAACTCTCTATTCTTGTCCCTTTAACTTCAACCATCCTAACTTACACATGCCAGCCCCCGCTCTTAAAAGCTTGCTGTATATTTCTTTAGGAATTAATATTTCATTAAAATAAAGGTTAGCACCATAGGGTGTTAATGGCACTACATCTCTATTCGCAACACTGTTACTTGAATCATCAATAGAAAAAAAAGAAGAAACAGAAGGAATGACCTTTCTTGAAAGATGCTGCAGGAAGAGAAATGTCAATAAAAAGCAAATAGGGTTTTGTATATCACCTTACAAATAGCTACTTCCGGTTTATGCTCTTAAGGGAACAGACTTCTTTTTGAGCCATCGGCTTGGCAACATGGGAGTGAAATAAAAGCTCACACACATCCTTTTGCAGCATCTTGCTTCTCAACTGCAGCAATCAAATATACATGAAGCTCTGTGCTTCTTCAAAATGGTAACAAGTTTAGAGAAATCAATTACTTTATCTTCTGCTATCCTGTCCTCTTTAAAGTTCGAAGAGGAGAAATCAAACAGAGGCATAGCCATAATACAAATGCTGTAAAAAGACCATAATTCCAAAAATATTCAAGACTTTAAGAAACAAACACTATTAAATGCAGATAACTTTTATACAGCTGTATTCTTCTGAAGAAGGCCGCATATCTTCTGGTTCTCCTAAAACTCCTGTGAAGCTTAGTGAAAACAATTTTGACTTATTCTTAGACTTCCTGGAAGTTCTGTAATTTTATGTTGTTAGCTTGATCCCTGTGATTTTACATGTTAAAAAAAAATGCCAAAAACTTATAAAGCAAAACCTCATCACCAAACAAATGTGAATCTTCAAGCACATTAATGTGATAGGCATATTTTTCTGAGTCAAGAATTTAACAACTTATCCACTCTACAGTAGAGAAGACATTTTGAAAGCAGCTGCTTCTGAAAGCAGCTGATGTTTAAACAATTAAGTTAAAAAGGTTGCACTACAGATCAATTTCTTTTTTTTTCCATGCATCAGCAGGAAGGACCTCGAACTAGATCCACCTCTGAGCATTTTAAGTCTTTCTTTTTCATCCTCTTTATCCTTCTCTTAAACCTCTAAGAAAACATATGATCAGAAATTAAGGAACGCAAAATTAAAGCAAAAACAAACAAACAAACAAACAAACAAACATATTGGAGAGATAGATAAAAACATGTAATGTGAGAGTTATTTGACACAATGTGGGCCAACTACCTGTCCTCATGTGCCAGTCTTAACCAGCACTGGCTTGTCAATAAGTCTCAGAGCTTAGTTTTAGCCATGTTAATCCATTATGTGCTCAACATAGATCAGTCCCAATCTCCAAATTCTAATCAGAATTGGGACTGATGAGTTTATTGAAGCATTGTCAACAGTTCAAGTATTTAACATTGCAACAGTTTACATCTCATGATAATAGAACTCTCTGTAACATTTATGGGACAGAGATTCAAGACCTTGGAAAAAAAAAAAATCACTTTTGTTTCTGCAAATATATTAAATTTAACCCTCATTCTGGATGCTTCTTCTCTTTTCTTCCTCTGACCTTAGCTAGCACATTTTGCATGAACTGAAACACAGAATCATAGAATCATATAATAGCTAGGGTTGGAAAGGACCTTATGATCATCTAGTTTCAACCCCCCTGCCACTACGACACCCAAGGCTCTGTGAGCTTTAACCCATTATCCTTGTCCTCTCACTACAGTCCCTAATGAAGAGTCCCTCCCCAGCAACCCTATAGGCCCCCTTCAGATACTGGAAGGCTGCTATGAGGTCTCCACACAGCCTTCTCTTCTCCAGGCTCAACACCCCCAACTTTCTCAGCCTATCCTCATATGGGAGGTGCTCCAGTTCCCTCATCATCCTCGTGGCCCTCCTCTGCACTTGTTCCAACACTTCCATGTCCTTTTTATGTTGAGGACACCAGAACTGCACACAATACTCCAAGTGAGGTCTCACAAGAGCAGAGTAGAGGGGCAGGATCACCTCCCTCAACCTGCTGGTCATGCTCCTTTTGATGCAGCCCAGGAGACTGTTGGCTTTCCGGGATGCAAGCACACACCGCAGCCGGCTCATGTTCATTTTCTCATCAGCCAACACCCCCAAGTCCTTCTCCTTAAGGCTGCTCTGAATCTCTTCTCTGCCCAACCTGTAGCTGTGCCTGGGATTGCTCCAACACAGGTGTAGAATCTTGCAATCATCATGGCTAAACTTCCTCCGGTTGGCATCAGCCTACCTCACAAGCGTGTCAAGCTCCCTCTGGATGGCATTCCTTCCCTCCACAGTATTAACTGAACCGCACAGCTTGGTGTCATTGGCAAACTTGCTGAGGGCGCACTCAATCCCACTGTCCATGTCACCCACAAAGATGTTGAACAAGACCGGTCCCAACACCCATCCCTGAGGGACACCGCTCGTTACTGGTCTCCAGCTGGACACTGAGCCATTGACCACAACTCCTTACATGCTGCCATCCAGCCAGTTCTTTATCCACGGAGTGGTCCACCTCTCAAATTGATGTCTCTCCAATTTAGTGACCAGGATGCCACTCAGGACAGTGTCAAACCCTTTGCAGAAGTCCAGGTAGATGTCATCAACTGCTCTACCCCTGTCCATCAGTTCTGTAGTTCCATCATAGAAGGCCACCAGATTGGTCAGGCAGGATTTCCCCTTAGTGAAGCCATGCTGGCTGTCACCAGGCGCCTTGTTATTTTTCGTGTGCCTTAGAGTACCTTCAGGAGAATCTGCTCCAAGATTTTGGCAGGCACAGAGGTGAGACTGACTGGTCTGTAATTGCCTGGGTCATCTATTTTCCCCTTCTTGAAAATGGGGGTTATATTTTCCTTTTCCCAGTCATTGGGAGCTTCACCTGACTGCCATGATTTTTCAGATATGATGGACAATGGCTTAGCAACTTCATTTGCCAGCTCCTTCAGGACCCGTGGATGGATTTCATCGGGTCCCATGGGCTTGTGTACGTTCAGTTTCTTAAGATGGTCTCGAACCAGATCCTCTCCTGCAGTGGGCCTAGGCTCTTCAGTCTCACTGTCCTCTGCATCTGCCTTCCAAGAAAAACAAATTGTTTGTATGCATATACCTTAAACAAAGGACAGGTTTCTGAAGGATAAAGAGTAAAGGTAAATTTTATTTGTTACTTTTCCTAAAAATACCTGATTCTCAGAAGTGCTTACAGGTAAAAAAAATTACCCTGGCTGGAATTGAAAAGAACAATTCTAAATTATTCTCTGGAGAACAATTTGATGGCTTTTATTCCCATTTTTCAGGATAGTTTTAATTCACTTTAAAAGCTCATCTGAAAAAGTAAACGAATTCCCAGAGGTGGGGGGGGGGGGGGGGGGGGGAGAGGAGGAGAAGATAAAAAACAGAGTAGTAACAGAAAACTTATTGAAGCCTTAATTAAGCGGAGACACTTGAGAGACACTTGATCACTCTGAAATCACTGCCTTGAATTGAATGTCTCAAGTTCAATAACTAAAATGGTACTGTTCAAAGCAATAGAATGGAACAACCTACCTTTTTTTTTCTTGTTTGTTTTAATTCTTGGTTTCTCTAGATCACTGTTTGTAAGTATCATTAAAAATGCATATTTATATGACTTGGAGGCTACCTTTTCCCAGGAGCTCAATCACAAGAACAATAGAAGTGGCAATTGCTAACACACTTCTTGGATTAGGAATCTCCTGCAGGTCCAACATTTTTACATACAGATCTCTGAAGCTCTGAATAATTGCCTTTTCTGCAAGAAAAATTATACCACTTTCATTCAAATCAGAGTAAACCTCAAGAAAATATGCCTAAGTTAGGGTTTTGATAACATAAACAAGAAGGAGAAATCAGGCAGATGGAAAGAAAAAAGGACATTTTATAGGGGAGCACTGTAGACTCAACAAAGAAAGAAGTTGTTAAGCAGAATACAGACAAAATGAAACAGCAAAGTAAACAAAAGAAACAGACCAAAATTAAAAAGTGACTAAATTTATTTTTTGCAGCCTATCAACTTAGGACACCCCAGTATTCAGGGGATATAATGCATACATGTGTAATTAAGCTTTCAAATTTTAGTCTGGGTTCTTACCTTGCAGCAAGTTTAGTGCTAGGGTTTAGGACTTTTTTGACAACTCCAGTTTCAATACCCTGTTGGATTACTAAGGAAACAGAAACAATGTTGAAAGCTGTTTCAGCAGCAGCTTACTTCACTGTAAATTAAAAGGCCTGCAATCAAGCACATATGGCACATCAGGTATGGGACAGAGACAGTCTTATTAAAAGCCTGAAGAATGTTTCTAACAAGAACTGAAGTAAAATCCAGAAAATTAAATGCAGGAAATTTCCATATATTTAAAATATCATTCAACTTCTAAGGTCTTTATTATGTTATGTGTATAACATAATATACATTGTTACGTATAACAAGGAAAATAAATAATAAGGAATGCTTTGGTTTTGTTTTTTCCTTTGTGCTGCTATTTAATGTACTACCAAACTGTTGTACAGTTAGTTTTATTTAAACTAAATCCCACTGCTTTCTGATTCAGAGAAATCTGCAGGGGCTCACCTACTTGTCTCATTTAAGAGATAGAAAACTATTTGTTTCCAACTGGCTATCTTTCAGCAGGCTGAGACTTTCCTTTCTACCGTATAAAAACCAAACAGAAAACTCTAACTCAGCAGTCATAAAGGTCATCAGGAAAACCAAAATAACCCAATGAATCAACCAAAAAAACCAAAGAAATGGGAAATACAAATTCTCAGAGCTCTTACCAGCTTTCTCCTAGTCATGGTGAGGGATTGTATTCCCCAAGTATCAAAGGAAGTTAAAGGATTCATGAACTTGCAGGCCTTTCCGATTACAAAGATCCCATATTAACTCAAATCCCCATGCTGTGTCCTCTTCACAGGTTCCTGAGATCACAGTGCCTGCAAAGCTCTGACTGTAATAGCTGAAACCTGGAAGAAAGTTGCTGCAGTCCCAGACTGCCTGCACAGTCCATTTCCCAGATGAGTGATGGTCAGTGATTCAGTTCTTTCTGAAAAGCTTTTCCCCTGTTAACAAAGTCACCCACGAAATTGCCTCCTAGAGCCCATGACAGAGCAGAAACACCTATAGAAGCCAGAGGCTGCTCTGCAACTCCTGCATTAATGTCTGAAGGATCTTTCACTGAACTTAAGCCATGTGTTCAGTTCCACTGAACTCAAATACAGTGTGACTAACGGGCAAAGAAATTCATACTGTAATTACACCAGTTAAGCAATTCTTATAATTGCTTATAGCTCTTTAATTGTTTACTCATAGCTCTGCCAGCTTAGAAGTACTAAGAGTTTAAATGGAGAGAAGTGCAAATGAAAGTTAAACCAATTACTGATAAAAACTGCTAAAAATGACATAGCAGTGAGTCTAGTCAGACATGCTAACAACTATGCATTAATTATCTTCATAGGGTTTGGTAGCACTGAATCTTTCTGACATTATTTAAATTAGAGAGCAATGTGTTGCATTACTGGACCTGCAGGAGGTAGGATATCGCTAAACAGGGGGAGCCTGTGGGCCTGAATAGTAAGTTAGAGGCTATGCCTTATTTAACACATTTTTTAGTGCCACATGGTGCTCACACTGAACTTCAAACACTATACTTAGTAGACTCACACATTTGAATTGCATGGGCTGACTTTTTCTGTGATAGTTCCATTCAAGCTTATAAAAAAATAAAGAGGCCTAAGGGGCATATAGGCAGTAACTCAGCAGAATGTTCATCAGCCTGGATTTAATATTAGGGTAGAAATACATCAACTGAACTGTGAGGGCAGAACATTTTGTATCTCTAAGGTCTACAGCAGTCAAGAGCACCCCCTGGCAAGGATACTGCAATAAGAACTGTTCAGGAACATATTCAACAGTATGTCTGAAAGGACATTAAACTCTTTAGTCAGCAAGACATCATAACCAATGCAAACTTATGCCCATCCTCAGAATAGCAGCAACAGGGCATTATACCACTTTTTCTGATTCACCCTCTCAATACACGTGGGGACAGGTTTTCAACTTGGATTTTTAATTAGGTTTGTCTTCAAAGTGATATGTCTGAGTGGAAATGAGGGATCTCTTCTCAGCCTGCCACTGGAGGAAAAACTAATTAACTTTCATTCATAAATGCTAAGCATAGTCAAACCTTTGCTGACTTCCTAAGTGAACCATATGTATTTGCCTCTGCTTTCAGCTAGCACTCAGCACCTTAAAGATCTATGTCCTCTACTGAACCAACTGGCAGATTACCTTCTTTTCTTTATACCAGGTACATGAAAGAAGTAAACGCACAATGAAATCTGTGGGTTTTTCTTTAGAGAGAAAGTTTCCCTTGTACAATTCTTCAAAGAAAAGGCTCTGGTTCTTTTCCATCACTTTAGTATTCCTATAAGATAGCGGCACAGATGCAGTTTCTAAAGAAAATGAATTCTCATAGGCAAGAACTCAGTAGATGGGCAAGGATTACTCTTTCTTGTGTTGGCTGGATGCAGGAAGAGAAGTATTTAATGCAGATTCTACTGATGTTTTTTGGAACAACTGTTTCTAAAACCTAACACAAAACCAGATGAAAGTATGTCAGCTTTCTTATGAGTGCTATAAGAAATTCCTTTGAGGCAAAGCACAACAGAACAATTCTCAGAGGGATTTTTGGACTAGCAGAAGCCAAAATCTCGGCTTTGCAAAACTGTTTTTCAAGACAGAAATAGAAAAACAAACCACCACACACACTCTTATAATTTTAACAACTTAGGGAAGTCGGAAAGGCTGAATATGCAACCTTTTTTCTTACTGATGGCAATTTTTGTAAGTGATATTTACCAAATACAATTTTTGTAAGTGATATTTACCGAATACAATAGTGCGATATAACAACACTGGGCAATCATATTTCAGACATATATTCTAACATGTTTGTAGATGGGGGGGAGTACACATAACAACAGGAATTAAAGATGTGTGCACGTCTATGGGGATATGATATCATCGGCATCACAGAAACATGATGGGATGGCTCCTATGATGGGCATGTTAGAATCGAAGGTTACAGGCTCTTTAGGAAAGACAGGAACGGTAGGCGGGGAGGGGGACTTGCTATTTATGTTAGGGATAGGCTGGAAAGTATGGAACTCTGTCAAGGGACAGCTGAGCAGTCAACAGAGAGTCTGTGGGTCAGAGTTAAAGGGAGAACAGTGATGGGCAACATTATTGTGGGGAACTGTTACAGACTGCCTGACCAAGAGGACTTGGTGGATGAAGCGCTCTATAGACATATAGAAACAGCCTCACGCTCGCAGGCCCTTGTTCTCGTGGGGGACATCAACCACCCTGATAAGTGTTGGAGGGATGGTACAGCCTGGCACAAACAATCCAGGAGGTTCCTCGACTGTGTGGAAGACAACTTCCTTTTGCAAGTAATAGAGGAGCTGAGAAGGAGATGTGCCATGCTTGACCTCGTCCTCACCAACAGGGAAGGGCTGGTTGAAAATGCAGCTCTTCAGGGCAGCCTTGATTGCAGCAATCATGAGATGGTTGAATTCAAGATCCTCAGGACAGTGAGAAGAGCTTGAAGCAAGCTCATTGGCCTGGACTTCAAGACAGCAGACTTTGGCCTCTTCAGGAACCTGCTTAGTAAGGTTCCATGGGATATAACCCTAGAGGGCAGGGGGGCCCAAGGCTCTTGGTTGTTATTCAAGGATCACCTGATGCAAGCGCAGGAGTGTTGCATCCCAACTAGAAGGAAGTGCTGCAGGAGGGCCAGGCGACCTACTTGGATGGATAAGGAGCTGCTGAGGAAAATTCAAAGGAAAAAAGAGGCTTATAGAAGGTGGAAGCAAGGACAGGTGGCCTGGGAAGAATACAGGGATGTTGTCCGGGAAGCTAGGGACCAGGTGTGGAAAGCTAAGGCCCACTTAGAATTTAACTTGGCCAGGGATGTGAAAGATAACAGGAAGGGATTCTATAGGTACATAGCAAATAAATGACAGGTTAGGGACAATGTGGGCCCTCTCCAGAAGCTATTGGGAGAACTGGTTACCCTGGGTTTGGAGAAGGCTGAGGTTCTTAATGACTTCTTTGCCTCAGTCTTCACTGGCAAATGCTCTGACCACGCCACTCAAGTCTTGGAAGGCAGATGCAGAGGCCGTGAGAATGAAGAGCCTAGGCCCACCTGTAGGAGAGGATCTGGTTCGAGACCATCTTAAGAAACTGAACGTACACAAGCCCATGGGACCCGATGAAATCCATCCACGGGTCCTGAAGGAGCTGGCAAATGAAGTTGCTAAGCCATTGTCCATCATATCTGAAAAATCATGGCAGTCAAGTGAAGCTCCCAATGACTGGGAAAAGGAAAATATAACCCCCATTTTCAAGAAGGGGAAAATAGATGACCCAGGCAATTACAGACCAGTCAGTCTCACCTCTGTGCCTGCCAAAATCTTGGAGCAGATTCTCCTGAAGGTACTCTAAGGCACACGAAAAATAACAAGGCGCCTGGTGACAGCCAGCATGGCTTCACTAAGGGGAAATCCTGCCTGACCAATCTGGTGGCCTTCTATGGTGGAACTACGGAACTGATGGACAGGGGTAGAGCAGTTGATGACATCTACCTGGACTTCTGCAAAGGGTTTGACACTGTCCTGAGTGGCATCCTGGTCACTAAATTGGAGAGACATCAATTTGAGAGGTGGACCACTCCGTGGATAAAGAACTGGCTGGATGGCAGCATGTAAGGAGTTGTGGTCAATGGCTCAGTGTCCAGCTGGAGACCAGTAACGAGCGGTGTCCCTCAGGGATGGGTGTTGGGACCGGTCTTGTTCAACATCTTTGTGGGTGACATGGACAGTGGGATTGAGTGCGCCCTCAGCAAGTTTGCCAATGACACCAAGCTGTGCGGTTCAGTTAATACTGTGGAGGGAAGGAATGCCATCCAGAGGGAGCTTGACACGCTTGTGAGGTGGGCTGATGCCAACCGGAGGAAGTTTAGCCATGATGATTGCAAGATCCTACACCTGTGTTGGAGCAATCCCAGGCACAGCTACAGGTTGGGCAGAGAAGAGATTCAGAGCAGCTCTGCGGAGAAGGACTTGGGGGTGTTGGCTGATGAGAAAATGAACATGAGCCAGCTGCGGTGTGTGCTTGCATCCCGGAAAGCCAACCGTCTCCTGGGCTGCATCAAAAGGAGCATGACCAGCAGGTTGAGGGAGGTGATCCTGCCCCTCTACTCTGCTCTTATGAGACCTCACTTGGAGTATTGTGTACAGTTCTGGTGTCCTCAACATAAAAAGGACATGGAAGTGTTGGAACAAGTGCAGAGGAGGGCCACGAGGATGATGAGGGAACTGGAGCACCTCCCATATGAGGATAGGCTGAGAAAGTTGGGGGTGTTGAGCCTGGAGAAGAGAAGGCTGTGTGGAGACCTCATAGCAGCCTTCCAGTATCAGAAGGGGGCCTATAGGGTTGCTGGGGAGGGACTCTTCATGAGGGACTGTAGTGAGAGGACAAGGAGTAATGGGCTCAAACTTAAAGGGGGGAAGATTAGATTGGATATGAGGAAGAAGTTCTTTCCTTTAAGGGTGGTGAGGCACTGGAATGGGTTGCCCAGGGAAGTTGTGAATGCTCCAGCACTGGCAGTGTTCAAGGCCGGGTTGAACAGAGCCTTGGGTGGCATGGTTTAGTGGGAGGTGTCCCTGCCCGTGGCAAGGGGGGTGGAACTGATTATCTTAAGGTCCTTTCCAACCCTAACCATTCTACTATTCTATGATTGTATAAATAAGCTACTGTAATAACATCTGAATAATAGAATTTTTTCTGTCTTCTCTAAATTCTTTCAATTACTTTATTGCTATCACCTAGATATGATACTTCTTTTCTTCCTCTTTGAAATCCTTGATTATGTGTTTTACACATACATTATTAATTTGGAAAAATATATGTAACACATGAAACTTTTACAACAGCGTTTCCTTCTTTCCCATTGATCTAGCTCCGGTAAACTGACTACAGTACATCACAGCAACCAGCACGAAAACAGTACTGTTTTGAAAACCATAAGGCAGAGGCAGAGCTTAACTCTGCAGTGCTGGTATAAGAAAGACTTATAGCATATAAGGGAAGTACCAGTAATCTACAGTATTATCTAAATTCACAGTTCAGGTACTGTGGTGGTGGTGCTTTCAAAGACTTGAGTTTAATGGTAGTGAACAACAAAGATTCAGGCTGATTCCAAAAGTTTTCTGGAAAGTTTAGAAACAAAGACCGTTTTGACCTAAATTGTACCAGCAGTGCAACAAAGCTATATAAACTAATTCAGATCAACCTAGCTTGAGTAACCCACATGTTGATAAGATGAAATGCAGCAAAATCAAGTCCTTCTCAGCTTCAACAGTAATCAGGATCTTCACATAAGGAGTAAAAGAAGGTTGAAACAGCCAGCCTAGATCTAGTATTTTCCATGCTGTCACTTAAAACAATATGCTGTGTTTTTTACTCTTTCCAGAGACTAAGCAAGTAAAAAATACTCTAATTTCACCTTAATCTAAGTGTTAACTACCTAAGCAAATAGCACAATGCAATGTAAATGTAGCTAATTAGGGGGGGGTTGAGAAAACTGTTTTATAATTATACAAACATTTCCTTCACTCTCTTTTGAAATAGGCATCAGCATCCCCATTAATCTCCATTTTTGTCTCCATTTAATGTTTGTCCTTACATTAAAAGCCCTCTCTGCTTTGGAAAAAGAGCATAAGCAACTAAATAGATAAATACAAAAAAACAAATTTAAAAAATAACCCTTGATAGGAAAGTAAGTCATAAGCATCCAAAACAGTGAGAAAAAGTAGAGAACCACTAAACAGAAATAATTCTTAGAAGGTGAGCTAAGAGCAATGGAATTTTGCCTTTGCCTGCTGGACCAAAGTCACCACATCTGCATATGCCTGGAGGGCCTCCCTTGACTTCTTTCTTCCTGATCCAAAAGATTGTTAGTGGGGTATGCCAGCAAGATGTTGAAAAGGAGCTGTCCCAGTTTTTTTATAGATTCAGAGGGCTGTGCGAAAGAAAGATGTGATGCAATCTGACCTCTAAATGAGATTCTTGAGGAGACAGGAGTGGAGTTGTAACCTATGCAAGTGTGCAGGTATGATTCAGCGTATAATGCCAACCCAGAATATAAAACCAGCTAGACAGCTGGACAATTCCACCGTATCTGGATGCAGCTAACTGTCCAGCTAATAGGCAGGGTACACAACAAAACAACCATACACTAGCTGTAGAACACGCATAGTTTATTAAATAAGCACACTAAAGCAAACAAACACTCTAATGTGAATCAGGTCTATATCTCTCTATATATGGTAAATAAGGACAGTAAAGTAAATCATATATATATATATATAAGTAAAGTACAGAGGAAAATTAGTAATGCATCAAATCATTACTTTATAGAGAGAATAGTGATTACGAAGAAATACATCACCAGTTACTGCCAAATCATCACCAAGCCCATGCTTGAAGCTGGGAAGCTCTGTTAAAGTCCATGCCAGGAGTCTCAAGTAACCAGAAAAATCCTTATGTGGTGCATCCACCCATATGTGAGTCTTCGGATTTAGCCATAAGAGGGTCCCACTTTCATACCCTTAGAAAACCAACTGGCTTTATGCCAGATCTGTAATTGTTTACTCATGGGGCCATGCAATTTCTCATGATTTCACTGTTGTCCACATCAAGAGCATTGGCTACGTGCCCTGGTGCGGCCAAATATGAAGGCCACAGAACAGCAGCACACCTATGTTTTCCTGCCTCTTTCCAACAAACAATCACAATGAACATAAATATATGTATTTTATCAAATACACTGTGGCAAACAACATACCTTGTTATGTATCTCAGTCATGAGAAGGAATCAGCTCTCAGCTAGGTTTCCATACATTACCGTAACATAGATTACCTGAAATAGAATCATAGAATCACAGAGTGATAAAATCATAGAATAGTTAGTGTTGGAAAGGACCCTAAGATCATCTAGTTCCAACCCCCCTTGCCATGGGCAGAGACACCTCCCACTAAACCATGCCACCCAAGGCTGTGTCCAACCCGGCCTTGAACACTGCCACAGATGGAGCATTCACACTTCCCTGGGCAGCCCATTCCAGGGTCTCACCACCCTTGCCATAATGAACTTCTTCCTTATATCCAATCTAAACTTCCCCTCTTTAAGTTTGAGCCCATTACCCCTTGTCCTATCACTACAGTCCCTCATGAAGAGTCCCTCCCCAGCATCCCTATAGGCCCCCTTCAAATACTGGAAGGCTGCTATGAGGTCTCCATGCAGCCTTCTCTTCTCCAGGCTGAACAGTCCCAACATTCTCAGCCTATCTTCATATGGGAGATGCTTCAGCCCCCTGATCATCCTCGTGGCTCTCAGCAGTTGCTCCTGCCTTGTAAACCAGGCAGTGACATAGCAAAGGAGATGCAAAATCATAATGTGTGATGGAAGAAAGAACATTTTAAATATATCAAAATCCCAGTGGTTGATTCCATAATCCAATGAAAGAAATTTCTCTTTTTTCCATTTTTTTCTCTCTCCTGTGATGGAAGACATTAGTATTTTTAACTTTCAAGTAATCTTTTGAATTACTAATCTAATGTTTTGTTGAAATTAAACTGGATTCTCTCTCTCAGAAGCTATACAGCAAGCAAAACATTTTCTGTGTTCCAAAAGATTACTTTTTACAAAAAAAAAAAAGAAGAAAAAATGTTATATTCCACTTTAAGCTTAAATTAATTTGAAATGGCTATTGGGCTTTAAAAGCTCTTTTTTGCTCTCCTCTTACAGAGCCTTTTCAGCTCTAGTAGAAAGCTAAAAATAAACTCACCACAAAGCTCAGATGCTGTTTCATGTATTAGAGATGACTGATTGAATTTTTTTAAAACTTCTTCATTTAAAGATCTAAAATAAACTTTAAAAAGAAGGCTGTATCCCTCCAGCTCAGTTCAGTTTGAATCTCAAGTCACCATTTTCCTTTGATAGTCTTTGTAAGTTGCAGGCACAGCCTCAAGCAAAGACAATTCCAAAAAACTGCTGTAAGGATGCATTTTTCAAACCAGTAAGCAAGAGTGAAATTTAAACTCATGCTCCTGCCATGCAAGAAATACAATCATACTTTAAAAAAATAAAAATTAAAAAAAATATTTTAATAAATTATATAATATTAGACATTATTTTAAGACAATAGTAGTTAAACATTGTTACTATTTTCTACACTGCATAGGGAAATAAATGTTATTTAATATTCTTAAATGTGTAATTTAAATTTCTATCCCTGTTGTAGCACTTTGCAAAGAGTCTTAGGGTTTTTTTCTCATCACAAAAAACTGCAGTGGTATTCTATTCAAAATCTGATCCCGTCCAGCCTTGTTTAATTCACAAGTTCTCTACAGTTACAGTTAGTTGTTTATCTCAGAGAATGATAAACAAATATTTGAAAACAAACAACAGTCCTACATTAATATATTGTTATGATTGAATACCTTGAAATGATAATAGTATGGAACACTAAAGGTTTTAAGTCCCAAGGGAAACTTTAACATGAATGTATTATATCTACAAAGCATTGTATTTTTCTGAATATATTGTTACTAAAAAATTAAGGAGGAGGAGAAGCTTTGTGGCTTTTTCTTCTGTTATGGGCAAATAAGGCCTCCTAAATAGATAAAGATTAATATTGCAGATTGTGCACACAAATCAAAGAACATAACATTTTAAAAGCCTGATTCACATTTCACTGATGTTTTGTAAGACTTATCTATCCAAATAAAAAAAGAATAACAATGATACTGACAGTTCTTCAGAAATTCTCAAAGAAATCTGTTCACCAATAGAATCTGTAAGTCTTACTAAACAGAAATCTAAAGGGATACCCACAGAAAAATAATCCCTTGAGCCTTAGAAACATTTAGGGTCTTTCCTTCCTGCCTGCCTTCCTGTCTTCCTTCCTGCTTTCCTGCCTTCTTGCCTGCCTGCCCTTATATATATATGTGTGAGTGTATAAAGGCATTTCATATAAATGTGCGTGTGCTCTTACTACTGATATGCAACTTAAAATTCCAGAGACCAGACAGCAGTGCCCTTCCTGGTACCCACATAGGTACATTACACTTGCACAGGTATGAAGAGCACTGAGAGCTCCAGGGTCAAAATCTGCCAGTGGAACATGTACACTCATAACTTGTGGGTCTCTCCTGTACGTGGTCTTAGATACTTAACCTGCACAGCATCTAACTGCTGGTCTCCCTCTGTTGATGCATTTGGACCTTCAGGCTTCTGAGGTTTGTGGTACTCCTCTAGCTGCTGGCACTCAGACCTCTTATTGTTCTCAAAGGTGAGCCCATCTTGAAGATCACTACACCCACAAATACACAGAACTGAGAGTGCACCCACACAAACTTTATTTGAAAATAGAATTTCATAAGACCATAGGATAGACTGCAGTGATAAGGCACAGTCAGACAAGCATATTGACCAATTCCTGTTTACACTTGACCAGCCTTTTTTATCCCCATTTTCCTCCATTTACTATTCTTATCCCCCCTTGTTTCACCTTTATACCTCCCTATGGCCTTTTATCTAAACAAGTCTCACACATTGTCACAACCCCTTTATAAAGCACCCTATAATACACTTTACAAAGTCCCAAAATGCTTTTCCCTCAGCATTTCTTTAGCCCTTTAGGCCATGATCCTACACTTACCATTGCTCTTTAGATGCCCTTAAGGTCCCATCGTTTAGGTGGTCAGCCCTAAACTCACAACCACAACCAACAGCACATGTGGACTGACCCTTGTCTAGGTTCATAAGGCTGTAACAAACCCCAGAAGTCACACAAGCTCTCCTGTTTTTTTCAGACTTAGGTACGCAGAACTGTTCACTGACATCTTGTGCTATAGTGCTTTGTATGTCTGCTATTACCAAACTTGGTTTTCTGGTGTTTGGCCTAGTACCGCACTTTGGGAGCTTTGTCATGATTTGGTACAATACTGCTATTCAAAAGGCAAGACACAAAATGGGAAAACAGGCTAGAGAAGGGAAAGTATTCACGGATGACATTTTTATTGTAATATTCTTATTGCTGTTTTCAGCCTCCAGGAGCTTCTGTTAGTAAAGTTAGTATTTTATAATGAGCTGATCTGCACTTTTTGCTGACTTCTGAAACAGAATATGCAAGGATCAATAGAAAACTAAAACTGATAGTTGCCTCCTGATAGATTAGCATCATAGGGCTAAGAAGATGGCATATCATTAGTGACAAATTCAGCTACAGATTTTTATCATTGGCAGAATGATATAACCCTCATTACAAAAGAGCACTGTTTAATTGATCCACTTTCTCCCAGCAGCCCTGGTTTGGTTTATTTCCCCTTACAACATAAAGGTCAAATTGCAGTTCAGCTTCAATCAAGTGAAAACTTTATGTTGCAGCAGGAATAAGAAATACCCATTGCACATTTAAATTACCTTGATTTAAACATGAGAAAATCATTATATTATTAATGTTACAGAAGCTGCCAGAGGACATTTTATACAGTAGTTACGTTAGTGCAAAGAAACCATAAAAGGTGGTTTGCTTTTTTTTGTTATTTATTTATTTATGTACTGGCCCCCAACCTTGCCCTAGTTCCAAAATCTTTCTTTAGGTTTGCCAGAGTTCACTTAGCTTGGCATATAAGCCATGTCATTACTACCTCAAACACATGAACAAGAGAGATTTTTCATTTTCAATTATAGTGAAAGTCTTAGAGCAACAAGTATTGCAATTAAGTCCTTCAATGCATAGTGCAGAGGTTATAATGATAACCCCCACCATTTTTTGCTAAAGACTGACTACACTGCATAGAATTTAAACAAAATGCCTACAGGCATGCTATATGGTTTTAAATAGGCAATCATTTTAGAAAGGAGGGATAATAACTTTTTCCCTCACCACATGTAGTTCTGGTGGAGGAAAACAAAACAAATACTTTCATCTACAACAGGCAATTGCAAAGAAACAGAAAGTACCCAAGATGCATTCTCTGTAACTGACCAGAAGCCAAACTGAGAACAAGTTATTCCAAAAGTCTAGGTTCTAGGGCCAGGTACTGGCAAGAATTACATGGTTTCTGCTGTGGCTTATTTCTCACCTCTCATGTTTCAAGTAACAGTGTCTTTTGGCTTAAAGACTGAATATCTTTATGCAGCTTTTTTTTTCTTTGCAGAAAGCTCAACCCTTCTCACCAGAACAATAAAAAACACAGAGCCTTCCCTTGTTAGAAAGCAATTTCCTCTCCTCTGCAGATAATGCCAAATCAAGCATAGGGAAGAATATACAAGAATATACTGAAGACCTTGGTTACAGTTCTGTATCTCCCTATCCACTTTTATGAAGACCAAACTTCTTCAAATTCTCAGTGTCTCTAGTAAGTGCTTTCATTCCTATTTGGATAGGATTTGCCATATTGTTCCTAAATAACATTCACTTTGCTTCACAGCTGCAAGGCCACTTGCTTTGGCTTTGTGTCTGTCAAGCTCATATACGGCAGGATCGCAAGCTCGGAAGTAAAGCAAATGGTTTTCAGCAATGGATCTTCAGCCTTAGTTCTGTCCAAAATTGTTTTATAAACTTTTAGGTTATTTGATGAAAAGCTTGCCTCCAAGCACATGTGAAACAGCTCAGGGATGTGAGGTGGGGGAACCTCAATAACCTGTTCAGAGAAACAGAGCCCTGGCCCCAGCCCCTCCAAGAGACTTATCAGCCCCTAGACTGGGCTGAGACCCAGTATCATCTGTCAAAAAGAGAGGCTCTCCGGACCTTGCGGAGGGAGGTGTTGCTGCCAAAGGTGTATGGGACTCATTTTGAGGATTAAGTGAAGTACATTTTGAGATTGCAAAATACTTACCATGGGATGCTTAAGCGAGGAACCAGATACAAAAGAAAGTGTGGTTTGGAGAGGAACACACAAGGGAAAACAGAGGAGTAAAGAGATAAAGGAAGATGGTTGTGTAGGAACAGGTATGCTTGTTCAACTCTGCCATGCACCTGGTCAGCAGAGCCTGTCCTGTCTTCTCAGTATACTCCATATCTAACTTTCTTAATGGCTGGAGTCTCTCTATTTGGCATGTATGTGTGCATACAGAGTCAGACAGCAGGTTCTAGGTGCCCATGTTTTTGTGCTGCAGCAACCATGGTGAATGAGGAGAGGGACATCAGTTGGCAATTGTGATCAAATGCCAAGACAGACGATCTAGGTAGCAGGATAACTGTCCTGTGTTACGTGTATTTGCATGCCAGAGCAAGGTACTTGGACGAGTTTGCAACTGGACTGTGGGAGTCCTGGACAACTGCCAGAGAGTCTGTGAGGTCTTGGGACTGACTGAGAGATATGCCTCTGTGTGTTTGTGTGGGAGGCAACTATGCAGAATGAGGATCCAGGACCAGCTGCTGAGAGGATTGTGTGCCTTAGCCAAGTTACCAGAGGGATCAACATTATATATATGTATATATTGTACATAATTTCTACTAATGGGTGTCCATCCTGATCAGCCAGGAAGGCAAATTTCACTCTTCACCATCAAAACAAAACCAAAACAATACTAAAAAAAAAAAGAAAAAGTAGCAATGTTGGTCTTTTACTTTGAAGCTTCATTAGTTGTCTTTCTCTCTTGTATTCTCTAACTTTCTTTGGTCAATGTGAGAGTCCCTTGCACATTCAGCTCATCTCTGGCATTTTTCCTTCATGTCTCTTTCATCTTCAAATTAGGGGGAAATTTTAAGTATTTGAGAATGGAATTTAATTTGAAAATAATTGATTTAGTATTATCTAATATAGACACTTAGAAACTTCTTTGCACGTTACAAACCAGATTATCTGTCTGCATCATATTTAGGACCTCTTATCTAGGAGAAGGGAGTGATGGACAAATATCAAATGTATAATTTCTAATAGGCTCGAAACTATCATCTCTCATATGCAGAACAATAGTCTGAAAACCTGTAGTAGTTTAAGTTTGGGATGGGGAGGACAATCAAAAGAATGCAACTTCCACAGGTTGAGATAAGAACAGTTTAGGAACTAAGGTATAACACAAATCACTACTACTACCACCAGTAATAATACAAGAGAAATACAAGGAAAGAGAAAACTGTTCTGGTATCTTGATACCCTAACCCAAACTAACATACCAATAGGAGCCTGCCGTTCTTTGAATAGCTGCAGGTCTTCGAGTAGTCCTACTCAGACACTTTCCTGACTAAATGTTTTGCTAAACACTGAGAAGTATGGATGGATAATACTGTGGGGCTTTTTTCTCCAGTTTTCATTAATTATATTAAATGAGTCAAATAACCGGAGGATTATGTCAGCTTTATCACTGCGCTTGTTACCAACCATTGGCTTAAGAGCAACCTTGAACACAACTGTGTGTAGAGTTATCGTATTACCATACAGAATAGTAAGGATTAACTAGTAAAAAAATGTTACTTTTTTAATTTTTTTTTCTCATATTTTTATTAAAGACCTGACTGAAACAGGATATGGAATCACAGAACTGTGGTTAAATAGCGTACTACTGAACTGAACTACAAATAACAGAGATGATATTTCCCTGTTTCAGCAACCTGCCAAGCATATATAATCAGGCATTAGTTTTGCAAGTGCATCCACTATAACATTACTGGCTACCTGCCTTTGAAAATCCCCTTTGTAAGTGTACAGATAGAACAAAACACACCAGAGAAGCATGGTAATGAAGAAAATTAAAACAGTGGAAATAAAATCTGCATTAAATGTAATCTTCATGGAGACTTAAAAACATGTTTTGAAAAAGCAAATGTAGTGTCGTGGTTTAAGCCCCTCAATAACTCACCTAGTTCATTCACTCAGTCACTCTCCCTCTTTCTTCCCCCAGTCCTGGGGGGATGGGAAAGAGAATCAAAAGAATGCAACTCGCACAGGTTGAGATAAGAACAGTTTAGGAACTAAGACATAACACAAACCACTGCTTCTACCACCAATAATAATACAAGAGAAATACAAAGAAAGAGAATACAACTGCTCACCAAGCCTGACCCAGACAGTGCACTCCGCAGCAGCGAACCACCACAGTGCACCACCACACCCTTCCGGATCTCTGCTCTCCGTCCTCACATCCTGGACATGATGTGCTGTGCTATGGAGTAACCTCTTAGGTCAGTTTGAGTCAGGTGTCCTGTCTCTGCTTCCTCCTGGCTCCCCCTCCTCCCCAGCAGAGCATGAGACTCAGAAAGTCCTTGGCCAGACCAAAACATTACCAAGCAGTAGTTGAAAACACTGGTGTTATCAGCACTGCTCCCAGGCCCAAAATCAAAAACACAGCGCTGCACCGGCTACCAAGATGGAGAAAAATGACTGCTACTGCTGAACCCATGACACTTAGTTTACCAGGGGCTCTAGCAGCTTAAAAGAGCTATAGCTCTTCTGAAGCTGAAGATTTGGTCTGTTCATTTAAACCAGAATGTTTTAAATGAATGCTTCTTGCAGTGCTGCGTTTTTGTGTATTTATGTAATTCCAGTACATTTATATAATATCTACTGAAAAGCACCCCACAGCTTAGAATCATGTTAGTAAATTCATTAAGTAAGCTTCCACAACCATTTAGCAATTTAACATGTTAAATAAATTCAAAAATCATGTAGCAAGTTGTCAGATTTGATCCCCAGTCAATAAATAAAATAATAATAACAAAAAAAACCTGATGAGAGAATAAGAAATAAGGATATTGTCACCTCTTAGATTTTCCTGTTGATTGAAGAATAGAGATCAAGAAATTAACATGAGATTACAGTTCTGTTTGTTTTTTTCCTTGCCTTCACTGGGAATTTGCCATCTCAGGAACCAATCCATCCAGTATTAATTTCTGAAAGGAAACATCCAGAAACAAATTATCAACATGTTTAAGTTTTATTTATGAACAATCCCCCTTTAAAAAAAAAACAAAAAACAAAAACTAAACTGTAATTCCCACATACTGCTTTCACAGTTTTTCTGTACAAGTCTTTTGTGAAAGATGTACACGCATGTGCATTTCCAAATCTGATGTGGATACAATTTTAACGTACTGACTAGTGTTAGTTTAGTATGAGTTAATAAAACTGATTAATCGGTTTTCTCTAGTAGGTTGCATCATGCGTCATAGAAATATATAAGAAGTCATAAAAATATTTAGCATTCTAATTGTACGTAACTTGCAAATAATAGAAACTGATCCTGCATGCAATTTTTTTTTCCTGAATCAAAACAGTAGCACTGAAATTAGTCAAGAAATGAATCTTCTTCCCGCATAAGAGACACCCAGAACTGCCAAGTATTTGCAGACTAAAATTATACTTGGAATTAATCGTAAGGTTTTTGTTTTGTTTTGTTTTGTTTTTTAAGTGGGCTTTTTTGGTTCAGAATATGTTGATGCCATTTACTGTCTGTTCTACTTAGAGGTAAAGAGTGGTGGGGGATAAATCTTCTTTTGCTTGTTCTGTAAAAGCTTTGCTGAGAAAAAGGTATCTAGGACTTAGAAAACTAATTAGGGTTTCAACATTGGATTCTTCAAAGAAAAACACTGCATAAAAAGTGTCTTATTCATTGCTGATTTTTGCCAGACATGATGTCACTTGAGTTTCCCAAAGTAGGAAACACAGAGAGATAAAGAGAATACAGTTAAAGACATAATGCTGCTGTACGATTAGCTGTGTTTGCATATTTGTCCCCCTTTGAAGAATACCGATTTATTTTTCTTTTCCTACTTGATGGAAAATCTGTTACCACACTTAACACATTCATATCAAAACACTCTCCAAACATATGCCTGCCTGTTGGTGTGAGTAATACGCTTTCCCACCAATTATGTTATTCTCTGGGTATGCATGTGTGTTTTATTTTTTCTGTATTTATTGTTGGTTTCAGTGTTTCTCACACATTTATGCAAAAGAAAGTTACTTCTTCTGGAGGTAGCATAAATGCAACTTTATTTAGTAACCATCTAGTTTTATAAATGAATGAGACATTTTATAGGAGTTTCGATTACTCTATAAAATGTCCTTACACACAGTTATTACATATCCTTATTTAACCCTCACATTTGTAGAAGGTACTGAAGGTATTTTGAATTCCTTTCTTGCTTTTTCTTTTGGTTTGGTTTAGACATCTGAACTAGTCTCAGTGAAATAAACAGGGCAAGTAAATTCTGGTACCATTGAAGAACAGTCTGTAAAATCCCACTTTAATTCTTCAAGGTGCAGTTAACAAGTTTTGATGTTATTGTTTCAGTTTTTAAAAAACTAACACTTACTTATAGACAAGACAGAAAATGGTCATCTTTTGGTAGTGAGCACAGTTTTTATTGCTGATGAAAGCTGGAATCTTCTGTAAAGAAATATCATCCTCTCAGAAGTTCCACACTTGCTTCTTTACACTGCAACTTAGGGAAATCAATGAAAACAAAGAAAAGAAGTCATACTATGAGACCATTCATATTATGAAACCATTCTATATGAAATGTGTGAAGTTTTTGTCATAGAATTTCCTGTGATAAGAATTCAGTCTATGTCTAGATAAAATTCTGGGACTAAACATCAAGGTAACCACAGATATTTAATGACATGCCTGACTACAATAAGAGAAAGCCTGTCATTGTGCTAAATATTCATGTCACTAAAGTGATAAATAAATACTATATTTATGTTCCTGCAAAGAAAAATATGATTTCTTGTAAAGAAGAATGTGTTACTGAAACTCAAGATATACTTAGAGGTGCAAAAGAGGAACATACTGTCATAAAATCCGGTATGGATGATGGACTCACGATGGAAGATAGATACCCTTAGATACAAGCTGATTATTATCTCAGTTACTTTGGCTAAAACAGAAAGAGATGTGACTGTCTGAATTTTAGTCACAAATGCAAATGCCTCGACCAAAGTAGCTGAAAGAGAAGCCCCTCCTAGTAACACAAATATTCCATGTGGAAGCAATTGATTATCTATAGAAAAGCCACGGGGACGAAAAAAAACCTTATTTGGCATATTTACAACAGGTTAAGGTAATGCTTAAATAAATAAATAATAAACTTAATCTATTCTTCTCCACTTACTACAATGAAAGCACTCAGAACACTGTACTAGAAGTATTCATATATACGGTCCTTTTAAATGTGCAATATAAAATGTAAAGATGTCATTGTATGTAAGCAGCAAGGACCTTTAGAATGTTCTTATTCTTGTGAAGATCACAAAATGTATTGATTATTTTCCTAGTGTATTTCAGAGACTGTACAAAGCTCCAGTATTAAAAACTCACAGTTTCCATTACCACAGTATTTGATAATTTTATATCTTTCAATACTGTTTAGAAGTCTTGTTAGGGCAGGAGAGCTATATCCTCCTTCATGTTACCAAAATAATACTGAAAGAGAGACCTTGCTCAATGTAATACTGGAAGCCCATTGCAGACCAAGTAACTGCTTTTCAGATATTAAGATAAATCCCTGCTTTAAGCATTCATCTATTTGGGGTGAGCATTTAGTTAGCCTGGAAACTATTTCATCCTATTTAACTTTACTTGGGCTTTAGAGGTACTCCTTTAGAGAGAGAAGAGATCACTTCATACCATATTCTCAGGCACACAGAAGACATAAGTCTTTTTTATGCACTTTTTGTTTCAGAAACTATCCTAATTTATAGTTTTAGCCATATACAGCTTTAGCCATAGCTTTCTGGTTCCAGATGTTTTTTTGTTTTGTATAAACAAAGTAACAGTGCACTGTTATGCAGAAAGCAACAGAAATTAGTAATACAAGTATATAACACTAAAGCACTAAAACTGACCTCAGACAAAGAAAAAGATGCAATTGGGGTTTAAATCAACACAATTTTGTGCAAACACAGCATTCAAACCTTATTCAATACTACTTGTGAGGGTTTAACCCAAATGTAATGATGGATGAAGCCTCTAAATCATTATTAGTTATAGGAATGATAATCCTGGTATTTGTCATTCTCAGATTATTAACCATAAAAATCTTTAAGTGAATCAATATATAAAACACAGTCAGCTTGCTGATACTTCCCATTGTTAGCAAATAATTTATTTAAGGGCATAGGCTATTTCAGTTTAAAGCCTTTATTTACTTTATTGGTAATCTGAGGTAGCTCTAAACAGTCCTCTCCATACCACAGGAAATCACTGAAAGAGGAAAATACATGTGCTTATTTCTTCTGGAACCTTGTTATCTACTATCAATAGCCTCTATCAGCAAAAAGATTGCTATATCTTTGACTGGAGGTTGGATAAGTCAATAGGATAAAATCAAACTCTAGTTTTGGAATAATGCTGTTGATTTCGGTCATCTACATGAACCATGTGCCTGTCTTGGGGCTTCCACAAAAATGAAATTTCTGATGCAATGGTGTTGGAAGAAGACTGCATACATATGAGTACTTCAGTACTGCTGTGAATTTGCTATTGACATGGTGCCTTACTCTTCATTTCCAAAGCTGCACATTCTGAGTCAGTTGAGGTGCACAATCCCCCCACTAAGTTTTCATGTTTTATAGAAAATCTTAATTTTCTTGCTTGTCTCATCTGAAAAATGACTGGGAGGGGGAAAAAAAAAAAAAAAAAAAAAAGCAGTTTAATCTGGGCCATACAAAGAAAGGTGTAAAACCTCCCAGGAATTGCAGCTATTTGAAAAGAGTCAGCTGTCAATGCGAAGTTATGATTCCATGTCTTGTTGACAGTAGCTCTCCATTCTCCTCAGAGTGTAGGACTGTGATTCAAGGTAGACTCTATGCCATGAGCAGCTTCTATCTCTTAAATATGCTCAGGGCACAAGTAAACTCTACATTATGAAATGGGACAGATTTGAAGTATCTTTGCACTGATTTGAACTTTCATACAAAGTGATACCAGAGTCTTAGCATCTTTTGATTTATCAGTATCAGGTGTTTTTCTGTGCATCAGGTGACAAGTTGCGCACAGTGTATAAAGCCACGTCTCATGAATTCCTTACTTCCTGCTTTTGGAGCCACTTGTGAATGATTGTATCATCTTAAATAAACATACCTGAATATGACCATTCACAGTCTACTAAAGCTTCTGACTTCAATATGGAAGACCAATTTGTGTACTGATGCTCAGTAGTTATTTCTTAAGAAGTTTCAGTTACACATTTAGGCTATTTCTGGGATAAGAAACGAATACAATCCTTTAATTTACTTAAAAAAAAAAAAAAACCCAACCAAAAAACCACAAACAAAACCAAAAGAAAACCAAGCAAAAAAAACCCAAAACAAACAAACAGCTACAAACAGCTACTAATACTGTTTTGTACCTGTAAATTAAATAGTCTACAAAGATCAACAGTTGAAAATGACAGTTTTGAGAATTTCAGCTCATTCCTGTAAACATAAACTGTGAAGTACAGAGAAAACAACGCTTTACATCTGACAGCTCCAAATATGGTGACCTACAGAGCTTAGCTGCCTACTTCAAATCTTTCCACAACTTTTACTGAAGAACTTTTACTAAAGTGGTGATAAATATTCTGAGGGGTTGCCTAGTTTTATTAAATACTTTATTCAATTAGTTCAGTTTATGGAAAACTAAATCCATAATATTTTCACCACAAATTTAAGCCATTTCTGTCTTACAAAAGCAAAGGTGCCGATGAAACCACTGATGTATTTTTACTTTCTAATAAAGTAAAATACCAAATTGTATTGGCATTTCATATATGTTTATATTTATATTTTTCATAAATTTCATATATTTATATATATATAATTTTATATTTATTTTATATGTATTTATATATATTTTTTACCAAAGCTTACTGGGGGTGTCGGCTTAACATTTGGTTTGGCATGCTGTATCTAAGTTTGTTTGAAGTATTATTTTTAGTATTATTATTACCGATCCTGAAAAGAAGGCTTTTTAAAGCAGAAAGAACACCAAAAATTTGGGCAGTGTAATCATAGAATTATAGAATGATTTGGGTTAGAAGGGGCCTTAAAGATAATATAGTTCCAACCCCCCTGCCAGGGATAAGGCATCCACAAAATCTCTGAGCAATCTGTTACAGTGTTTGACCACATATTATTATTTATAACAAGTAAATCCAATTTCACTAACAGGTCAGCATTGCAAAAGTATTTTAACACACAGGGCTCAGAGGAACCACACTGGAGTAACAGTAGATTCCTCGATTCCTTCTCACATTTGAACCTGCAGCCATTCACACAAAAAGGCTGGAATTCAGCAGGTGATGGGAGCACCATACAATGTCACAGTGTGACATAAAACCTATGAGTAGATCAATAGAGAAAACTGTGTTATATAAACATTATAAATATTCCTGATAACTCAATAAATATAATTTCCAGAACAAGAGCAGAAAATATTCCAATTTTTTAAAACTTTGCAGTGATTTTCTATAATTAATTACAACAGCATTAAAGGGTTTCTTGTCTATTATAAAGATATCTAAGCATAAGAAAGACAAGTTAGTAACACCTAGCAAGGATATTTAAAGAAGAGAGTATTCTGATAATAAAAACATAAAAATATAAAGAATTTTTTATGTTATCTCTAAGGCATCTATAAGATAAGGTGTTCCTTATAGAACAATGAAGTTTAAAAATGAGGATCAGTGTGATACTAACTGCTACTATTCTGCTTTGATTATTACCTGAACTTTAAAGCCTTAACTTCCAGTGGACTGTTCTCTCCAGTTTTTCAGCTTTTGGCTTTGTATTTCTTTACTCAACTTCCAACTTCTTTTTCATAAATAATAATAACAGAAATATATGGTATTCATGCATAAAAGTTCTAAAGGATTCAGGTTTGAAACACTACCCTTCACAACTTTGGATATTTTCCTTCTTACCATCTCTGGGGTGGAAGTCTTGCTGTGTGATGACCATATCAATGGTCTGGCTATGAAAGGGAAGACTAATCCCTCACTGTGTGACCCTGAGCAAGTCAACTTGCTGTAGTGCTCGTTTCCTTTCCTTTGACTGTGTGTCTAATTGTTTCATACAGGAAACAAATTTGGGGGAGCAATTGTTTCTTGCTGGATATATATATGTATATTCAATGCTTAGAACAATGAGCCCCAAATTTTGCTTGAGTGGCTCCGCATTATGAATTCATGCATGTGTGTGTGTGTTCATGTGTGCATGCATGTATTCACACACACTTTCATATATATGTACATATACTATCCAAATACTCTTTAATCTCTCTCCTGTTTGTTATATGTTAGATGATATACACAAATATATTCTTACAGTGACATAACATTATAATGTAAAATGTTGATCTAGTACAAGTAACTGAGTAGTAACCCTTGCCCCAGTTGATCACAGGTAGCAGTGGATAGATTATATCTGTGCTTTCAATTCTATTTTGTACTGCCACAGAGGTACAAAAGCTAGAATAAGCATTTGTCAATATGCAAAACATAATTAATTTTGCAAGTGCTTAGGAATGATGCCTTTGAGAATTACTGGAGATCACAGGGACAATGCTGAACCCTGAAAACTCCAGGAATGAATTTGCCCACACAGGAAGAGTGCTGGCGTTTCCCGTCAAGTGCAGCAATTCAGATAGTCAGCAAGCCTACATAACAGAATAGCAGATTATAAAATAGAGGACCATTCTGCATGATTCAGTCACTAAGAATATCAAACTTACAGTAAGTTGCATTTCTGCATATAGAGATTTAATGCAATAACATAATGTCATTTTGTGTTTATTGCTATCAGAATATTAATATACTCAGTATGCAATATTGGTTA
This sequence comes from Myiopsitta monachus, assembly GCA_017639245.1. Taxonomy (NCBI): domain Eukaryota; kingdom Metazoa; phylum Chordata; class Aves; order Psittaciformes; family Psittacidae; genus Myiopsitta; species Myiopsitta monachus. The sequence goes on from CM029918.1 coordinate 6,845,469, forward strand.
GCAAAATAAAACAAGCATACACAATGTAGGAGCTAATGGCTTCCTATTTTCGTAACTTTGATAGTAAATATTGTACCTGCATCTTGGTATCCATATTCTACCTTGCAACAGCCTTTTATCCTTGATTTTTGAGAGTTTATAATAGGCTTAGGTTTTTGAAGCCAAGCAACCAGCCAGCATGCTTTCTCTGATACTGTATTCAGCTGTCATCTGGACCTCTTTTGCAAAAATAATTCTCTCCACTCAGTTTGGTAAAGAAGTGGGAAACTTCTGTTTCCTTTTTGAAAAACAGTCACTAAAATTGAAATCTTGCAGAGCAATTAAGGGGGTAAACATTAATATCTTCAACCATTATGAGAAACATTTCAAACACGGAATAGATACAGTGGAGTTTTTTAAAAAACATTTTTAATAATAAACTTTCCCTTAAATTTTCAAAGCAAAATAGGATCAAATGCAGCTAGAATCACATTTTATCATGAAGATAGAGATAGTCAAACTTAGCATGAAAGTTAAGATAAACAAGTCCTTAATGTGCTGTAGAAAAAAAATAACAATAAAAAATGCCTCACAATTAAATAAAAGTATTAATTTAAGGGTCAGGCAACTAGAATCATATTTATGATCTAAACCAATCTTAGAACTGTGACACTCAGTTTTTATTCCTATTCTTTCTCAGCAAGAGATAGAGGATGTAGTGTTTGACCTTCCAAACAGTCTGGACAAATTTTTAGGTAGAACTTTAGTCCCATGGACAGCCATTTTATTATATGTATGTACTAGTGTATGTTTGTCATGGATTCACAATGTTTTACACCAAATGACTACTACTGTTACAAAAAAAAAACATAGGAATTATAGGATTACAGTTTTAGCCTTCCTTAAGTAGTTTCAGTACTTGTGCCAGAGCTCTCTGTTGATACCAGAGTATAACTGCTCTCAATTTTCATCCAAATAAGAATATTTTTTTGTATTTACTTTTTCTCTTTAGGTATTAAAATGAAAATTTATGAAGATTTAATCTATAGATTAAGATTCCTCAGTCCCATATATTCTCCACATATGTACCAGAAATCTGGGGGTCCTTCTACCAATCAGGTTAAAATAAATGCTGTTCAAACTCCAAATGTCATGACAAAATTTGCCCTTTCTGCTAAAAAACAATTCTTAGAATAATTGTGCTTTGTCAAACAGGTCCTAAGACTTGTTCAAAGAATTAGAGAATGCAACTGAGACATCGTGATATTTATCTACGTGATTCTCAACATCAACATTATTAGCTGCCAAATCTTCAACAGAAAATAAAATACAGGCAATAAATTATTTGCTTTGTGGTTTCTACTTTTTTATTGTCCCCTCCCAGGGACTAAATAATATTATTTACTATTTTAAATTCACTAGAGAAAATAACAGAAGTCTCCCAATTTGATGTTCTTTAATCAAAGAGCAGCAGGTTTGAATGGACCTCAAGGATTATCTGGTCCAAACCTTCATGGCAAAGCATAATCTAGACAAGATGGCCCAGCACCCTGTCCAGCCAAATCTTAAAAAGTGTCCAGTGTGAGGGAGTTCACCTCTGCACAGACCACTCATCAAAACTGTAATGTGTCACTTTTTTTAGCAGGAGGCTATGGGATCTCCACGGTTTCTCAAAGATCCTGGAGAGTGGCCTCACAATAACATCAGCCGTCTCTGTGAGCACCCTCGAGTGGATATTTTCAGTGCCCATTGATCTGTAGGGTTCAATCTCCTGCAACAGTTCACATACCAACTCTTCACTGACAATGAATCTGTGTCTGCTTCAGCCTCAATATTTGTTCTAGAGGAGTGTGGCCCAGCAGTGCTGGTAAAAGACAGGTGAAGAAAGTGTTGAAAACCTCTGCCTTTTCAGCATTGTTGGTGACTAATTCCCCTCTGTAGCATAACAGAGGGCCAAAATTATCCTTCTGGTTTTGTTTGTTTACATATCTGAATAACCTTTTCTTGTACTTTTTGATGTCTCTGGCCAATTTCAATTCAAGCTGAGTTCTTGCTTTTCTAACTGCTTCTCTGCATATCCTGGTAATGGCCACATAATTCTCAGTGGCTATTTGTCCACTTTTTCATCTCTGGTACACTTCGCCTTTGGTTTTGAGCAGACACAGAAACTCGAAGTTAAACCAAGGGGGTCTCTTCACCTACTTTCTTTGAAAGGAGTTGAACTGTTTAGCGCTTGAGGAGAGCATTTTTGAAAATCTCCCAGCTCTTGCTAGTTCCTTTGTCCTCCAGGTAGGCTTCCCACAGAATTCCTCCCAGATGAGCTCTGAGTGAGCTGCAGTTTGCTCCTCTAAGATCTAAACCTTTATCTCAGTACTAACCTAGTGCTCAGCAAGATCCGAAACTCCACCACATTGTGATAACTGCAGACAAGGCTATCTCTAACTGAGGAAACCAAGCAGGTTTTATCAGTTTATAGGCAGTAAGTCCATGAGCATCAGTTTATACTGCAGAATTCCTGTTCCTCTAGCTTTTCTTTTTGCAGGTGCTCTTTAAACTTATTTCTTAAAAGCTGATGTCTAATATAAACTTAATCTCATGTAACAGAAATATAAAAATTATAAGTATAAAATATAAAATTTGTGCATTCTTTCTCTAAATATCTATATATCTAAGCAATACAATATAAAGATATCCTTGAAGATTAATAAAATTAAAGAAATACTATTTGAAACCTAATAGAGTCCAATTAAATGTGTTAGAGTATTTTCAGATTCTTTATTTCAATACAAAATTTTTTGATATTGAGATACAAGTCACTGAAGAAAATTATGTTTTTCAAATATGAATTATCAAAGAAGTGATAATTGTTTTCCATATTTATGTCCTTCCAGTGAAATGACATAAAAATTATGGTTTATTTTCTATTGAAAGTAAAGCTTTTTTGACCAGCTGTGCTTCTGGGTTTCTGAAATGCAGACTCCTTTTTCAAAAACAGCATATGCCAGAAGCAGAAATTTCCTGGCAATTTGTGACTGAATCACTATAAATTTGCTAAATTCTCCCAGCCATTTTTACAGCTTTTTTTTTTTTAAGAGCATATGTAATGTGTAATACATATAATAGAGACATGCACAATATATATGAATATATATAATATCAAAAAAAATCCGAAAGGACTTTTTTTTTAATTTTTTTGTGTTGTTTTGTTTCAGGTTTTTTTTAAGCAGTCTTCACCTTTTGCCTCCATAGGAGTGCTAACAGGAGTTTCTTTCCTATTTATACCTCAAAATATCTTTTAACCAAGACTTACATACTGTTATTGTAAAATCAATTTAGAAGTCTATATAGGTATGGAAATTATAATTTTGCCTTAAGTCAGTTAACATGAACATATCTGTTAAGATTCTCTGTGTGGTTTTCTATAGAAGCTGTATTTCTAGAAAAAGCATACAGATTCAGAAATGTACACAGAATCATAGAATATTAGAATCATAGAGCCAGAGAGCTGTATGAATAAGGCCAAGTACTTAAGGCACAATGGTAGGGCCATGAGAAGAGCAATCAAATCCCTTATTTAATTTCTAAATACGTCTTTGTTACACACTGTTCAATGAGTCATATAATTGTATGCCTGTGGCTTATATTAGTAAAAAATGGACTGCAACATTACCAAGCTCAGATACCTTATACCAGTGTAAATGGTAATACAGAGCCAGAATCTGACCAGCAGTGCTCTCGCCATTGGCTCACCTGTAATTTAATTTCTTATCTTTACTAACAAAAACTAAAGTAAATATCAGATCTCCCTTGTGTTTCTCTCTATGCCTTCTCCTCCATCAGGATGGAGGCTATTCCTGGAATCTAGAGCTTGAATCTGCAGGAGGGCTGAGGCTCACATAACCACCAGCAGCAGCTTCTCTGCACTGTATTGGGCATTTTTTTCTACCCTGGAGGTTGTACCTGTGACAACAGAGGCAGCAACATGCAGAATTTTCCCTGCTTTTCTTAGCAATGGCATGACTGACATATTTTATAATCCTGTTCCACAGAGTAGCAGATGGTGCCTACCCTTTCTCATCCTGTACGAGACTTGGTATTTCTTTTCTGTCAGTCATAAGACAGGTTTTTGATTTTTTGCTGGCTGCACAAACCATTGAAATTCATATAGCAGTAGTTACTTCTCCTGCCAATCTCATATCTCCTGAGGCCGAGACTTAACAAAAGTCCTTAACTCTTGGTACAACTTCAATGCCAAATGTAGCAAGCCCTGAATGATCACTTACTAACACTATTGTTTAGAAGGTCTGACTGTCCAAGTGTGTGTGAATTAAAGGCAGAGGCATGCCATAGGAATTCAAAACAAAGATTAATCACTCTCCTTAACACTAGAGCAAATGTATCTATTAGTACCTTTAACACCACTTGTACATGTTAAAACTGCAGAGGACCTCAGAAGACGTATTCATGGTCATCCGCCTTTTCTGTTCCACCTTTATGTGAGATGACAGCCACATAGCACATCGAAGCACTATGGCACTCAAACTAGTACACCATATTAGTCAGTGAAGCATGTTCATTTAGGGTCAAAATGATCCTCAAATGGTTATGCTCAGTGTAACTTTCTTCCCAGCTTTCCATGCTTGAAAAATGTAGTCAAACAGCTGTATCTCACTGTGTGATCCTGTCCTCTGTTTGTCAGGGTGTTAGAGTGTCACTGACTCATTCATTCACAAGAAATGTCATGAAATTCACTAAGGGCCTTTATCAAGAAACTGCACTTACCACATGAGAGCTGACCTTTGGTGAGTACATAGCAACCTGTGGAGAAAGGCAGAAATTGATATCTCAAAAAGGGTAAAATTGCTCAGGAGTAGAAAAGTCTAATCATTCATGCTTTAACATACCTGTCCAAGCTGAATGAAACAAAGCTGAGGAGGTTACGCAGCACCCAAAATTTCCTGTGACATTGATGGAAGAATCCAATACTGATAAACATGCCACATACCTGATTTACTGCATTTGGCTTTAGCAGCAGTAGTTTCTATTCTCCCCTTTTGCTGTTTTTCTTATAAGCATTTTAGAACATAAGGTTTTTCATTTTTTACTTCTAGCTATCAGACTAAAATGTTAAAAATGGATAACAAAAGTAGATTTTGCTTTTTCAGTTTATGCAGTAATCTATGCTTTTCTCTTATTTCTGAAAAGCCGTTTAGTCACAAATTCTTCTACCTTTCAGGTCTACAGGTTTGAAAAGGGTATTAAGGACAATGAAAAGAGAGCTTTTCAATTTATGCTGAAATGGTTTTCTAAACTGACACTGAACTAATACTCCTGATTTAAAAGAGATTTCACTACGCATGCTGGGAAGACCAACCAAAAATACAGACATTCAATAGAACACAGATACTTGGGAAATAAATGGCTGAATGATGTTTTTTGGCAATGTCATTTGCCATGGTTACAGATTACTTATTCATCTGTCCTGTTTCAACTATCTCATGCTTTCAACTTCTACTAGATTTTGGGGGTTAAAAGTGCATATTCAGTAAGTTCCATATGGTTTTTGCTCATGGGAAGTGGAACCATAAGACTGGTTATTTGAAAGCCAGCAACAAATCCGCACATGAATCTCTTATAAAAAGCCTTCCCAGCCATTCATAGACTGTCTTCTTCAGATAGCACCAAGGATGGTTTATTTCAGCATGTTTCCTCTGAAACATTCCTATGCCTTTACAATGCCTGCTATAGATATTTTTGCACATAAATTTTGAGTGTTGGACACAACAGGGTTTTTTATGATTCACACAGGAAATAGGTAAAATCTCTATATACAGAGGTACAAGTATTATCCTCAAAAGCACACATAAATTTCTTGATAAGACTACATCTTGCTTGCCATTTTGTTCCCTATTAATCTCATTGTTATATTCCAATAACAGCCTTATAAGAAGCATACATTACTTAGAAATTATTCCATGTCAATAATGAGCACTATATTAGCTATCAGTAAAAAGGTCACTAAAAGTCATGAAAATCTTGTAATATTGTACTATCTCACCACTGAAGAGTGCACAATGAAGAGTGTGCATAAAATGGCACAAATGGACTGTTGCAACAAAGAATTAGAGTTATTGCTTAGCTTTTGTTAGCTATAATATCAAGAAATAATGTAAAATGTTACATGAAATTTACATTAAATTTCTGTATTAAACTATAAATAAAACTTTGAAAGTAATGTCATCATTGTGAAAAGGCAAAAAGCAAGTGCTATTAAGTTTGTTCCTCCATCACTTCATCTTTTTTCTTTTTTTTTTTTTTTTCTTTTTGGTAACCTAATAGTATACCAAAGAACGTAAAAAATGTACAAGTAAAGGATGCTGTATCATTGCTGCTTCAAAACAATACCTTCAGTTGTCCCAAATTTTGAGTTAGTTATCAGAAATTCATGCTATGAAATACTGTACTTGCGCCTGAGAGCTCAGTGTTGATCAGGCAATTGAAAATAAGTAACTGCTAAGGAAGGGTACACCTCTAATCTCTGCTGTCCAGGGATCTAACTGAAAAGCATTCAAACATTTTTGTGTTTAAGATAGCTATTAGTGCAGAAAGAAATGTGACCACATGAAGTGTATCCATCTAAGCTTTTTCTTATGAAGAACTGGGGGTTTGATAAGACAATTCTCTGAAACACTTTGCCTTTCTTGAAAGAGATTTCTCAGTAGATACCTGTACCTAACATGAAGAAAAATGCTGGTTGTGTAAAGTTCTCCCCTTCTCTTCTGGAAAAATGTAAGAGTTCTCACAACAGGAGAAAAGCCATTAACTGCAGCATTTATTGAACCAGCCTTTTCACAAACACACACTAGCATCCAAATACATAATTGTCGTGGTTCAAGCTGTAAATTTCACTTCTCCCTCCCTTCCCCCCCCCCCCCCACTCCGATGGGGGGGAAATGGGGAGAAGAACCGAAAGAATGTAACTCCCACAAGTTGAGATAAGAACAGTCCAGTAACTGAGATATAATACAAATCACTACTGCTACCACCAATAATAATAATAATGACAAGGCAAATACAAGGGAAAAGGATACAACCGCTCACCACCCAACCAAGCTGAGAGAGCGAGAGAGCAACTTCCAGGTTCCTGCCCCCAGTATTTTACATCCTGGGCATGACGTGCTGTGGCATGGAATAGCTCTTTGGTCAGTTTGTGTCAGGGCCCTGTCTCTGCTTCCTCCCGGCTCCCCCTCCTCCCTGGCATAGCATGAGACTCAGAAAGTCCTTGGCCAGACCAAAACACTGCCAAGCAGTAACTGAAAACACTGGTGTTATCAGCGCTGCTCCCGAGCACAAAATTAAAACCACAGCACTGCACCAGCTACCAAGATGGAGAAAAATGACTGCTACTGCTGAACCCATGACAATAATGTTATTGAAAATATGTTGTCTATTTAAAACATGATAAGTGGAAAAAAGACAAAGAAAACAAGCTAGAGGAATTCAAAAGCCCACTAGTATTTTTTGGGAAAGAAGAAAGCATAAAAAAGGATTATTTTTCACATTGAACAAACGGAAAGGTAGGACTAAGAACAACCTTGCTGAGTGAATTGCTGTATCCTGCCTTCAAACCATACTAATACCTAGCAGATCATAAGAACTGTATAACCTTCATCCATTTTGTGACAGCACTTAGCTGATGTCAGTATAGGTTCATATTTCAGAGGCAGTTTAGTTGTCGTTAAGCTGTTTGCCTCAAATGATTAAAGAAAGTGTAAGTGTGTGAAAAGTTATAAGCCAGTTGTGTTCACTTTATCTAATATCTTTCTTCTTGCCATGTACAGTGTGCATTTCATAACTAAGTAATGAACCACAATCTGTATAGCACCTATTTTTGCAGGAGTCAGTCTGGAAAAGGTTGCCCAAATAGCCTACTTCAGTGCATCTGCACTGTATGCTGTGTTGGAGTGGGGAATTGGCAAGAGTATTATGCATGTGACTGGCAGAAAAAAAGCTGGGATCTGAGCAGTAAATGTCACCAAAATTCATTTGGTGTGTTCAGACTTACCAGCATGAAAACAACATCACTGCTCCGCTGTCAGCAAAAATAATGTTCTGCAAACAGATGCAGGTCACACAGGAAAGTTTTGTCTTGTTACATTCCTGCACAGGAGGTCTGCTCTTTGTCACCTTCAATTTGACATTTTACAGGGATTAGGAACATAAATCAGAAAGAAAAAAAGTATAATGCATTGTTTCTTCCCTGTGGCTGACTCCTGCTTATTTTAAGTCAACAAATATCAGATTTCAATTTTAGTGAATTAATGCAACGTAGACTCAAAAATCAACCTTGGGAGGTTTTATTCTAATTTTTTTCATATGCAATCATTTTCCTATACCTTCCTGACACCTCTTTACAGTAATAATTTTGAACATCTGATTGAAGTAATCAGAATGGCCAAGGTATACTAGCTACACAAAGTACTTCTTTTTTTTAATTTGATTTTTTTTTTTTTTTTGTGTGAAGGAAGATCCCCTATCATGGCTTCAGACATTTTCTCTCTATAGAAAAAACAGAAGACTGCTTTAGGAATTGACCAGATATCATTGAAGGAAATTAAACTCCTATGAAATATTTCATTATGCTAGAGCTTTTTAATGGACACTAATGTGAACATAAATAAAAGCCAATGACCCCAAGGATATCTGAATTTCAAAATCATATATGAAATGCTCTAACAAGAAAAGTATAAAGTAGCTCCAGTCTTTTGTAAATTAATATTTTTTCCTTTTTTCCTAGAGTTGTTATGTTAAGTACTTCCTACCTTCCACACTTCATAGATGTTATCCTGTGTAATAAGGAAATGGCTACTGAATCAAAATAAACATTATTTAACTGCATCATGATTCAACACAATCTGAGCAAAAAGTTAAGTTTTAACACTTAACACCACTACTTAATTGTGTTCATAATGCTAAGGCCCTCATTACTGTGAATAAAATTCATGCTGATTCTTCTTAAAGTACTTGTTTTGAGAACACTTCTTGCCAGTATTCAATGTGATCTTCACAGCTTTTCTTGACCTAAACCCGTCTTTAAGATGTCTGAACCAGACAGATTTTTTTCTTATTATTATTATTTTTCCTACACCCAGCAGTGTAACTACAAAGTTAGCGTAGGAGAAGAATATATTTTTAAAGCCATCAAAAAGCCATGTGTCTTTGCAACTGATTTTACAAGGATGTGAATGAGTGTTGAATATGCCTTTTAAAGTAAAACAAAACAGAAAAAGAATTAGTACCGGAAGAACAGAGTGAATCTTAGTCACAGACAAAGTGGGTACCTGCTCAGAGAACAGATGAGGAATCAGCAATAGCCGTGGTGCAGACACCATTTGCATTTGCAGCAAACCTTGGAAAAACAGGTCTGCAGCTGCTGCTGCCCCTGCTGAGGCTGGGGTGAGGGCTGGGCTGTGTCCCAGGCACCTATACCCAGCAGCTTTCAAGCCAGCACACCCAGCTGCTGAGTCAGCATCCTTATCCCCTTTATGTCTCATCTGCTGCTCAGGACAGCAGAAGCAGCAAAGCCAGAGTTCTCTAATTTTCCCCTTGTTCTCTAGGCAGCTCTGCCATTTTTTCCTTCTTCCTATGCCAAAAGAATACCAGCACCATCCTAGCTTCCACTTCTCACCTTCAGACCAGCAAAATTATGTTCTCATGTACACTGAGGAGAAGCCTTGCATCAAGGGGGCAAGGTATTTATACTGGAGTCACTTCAGACTGATGCTGAAATTATGTTTTCTCTGAGTTAACACATACTAACCTTTCACATTAACGCCTAGAATAATTTGTTGCCAAACAAACACACACCACCACAGTATTGAGGAGCTACGCATGAAATAAGATCAAGGGGGTTAGTCAGAACTTGTAGGCTATAAAACTTCAGGGGATTGTTAGGTTCACACTTGGTTAGCCAACATGACTTGCATATTAAGCTAGAACCTTGTACAAAAATTCCAGGGCTTAGTCCAAGTGTTTAGAAGACCACGTAATAGAGTTTCACACGGCAGATCAATATCTGCTTTGACTTTCGAAACAAACTCCACTAGTTCTTACTGGATAATGAGCCTGGGAGCTCCTTTTCACCTCCTGATCCAAAGCCCATAGAAGCCCACATAAATATTAGTGTTGAATTCTAGGAGCTTTGCATTGAGCCTCAAAAGATGAAATATGATAAAATTGCTCTTTGGAGCAATAGTTATGGTTTCTTTGAAAAAGAATTCATAAGATCAATCTTTATTTTTCCAGGCCAGGGTGAAACTACATAAAGATGGCACATCTGTGTTTGAATGAAAGCATTTGCCTGCAGCTGCTGTATTTCCTACTTGTAGAAAACCAAACAAAAAGGCAACATTTCATAAATATAATAAAAATCTTGCAATAAAATGTGTGTGGCAAATTCACCACTGCCTCACTAGGCAATTATAATGAAGAATCTCGTCAAAAATGATTCATATGACATTCTGCATACACAGTAATAAATAATATAAGAAATTTCTTATACATTCTCAATAGCTCCCCAAAAGGCACTTTTTAAAAGTTTGGGGGTTTTTACACATGCAAAAATATACCTTTAATTATACCAATATAAGGCACTTTAAATCCATGAAACCATATACACATAAGGGACATTGTATTACTGTAACTATAGCAGCATTTAATAACTAGCTTGAGACCAAGTTGTTCATTATGATGGAAAATCCATTAAATAGAATGAAGAAAAAGAGTCTTCCATTAAAAAAAAAAAAAGTCATGGAGGGAACACTCAAAAGTTGTGAGAAGCATGAGGTTATAAAGCTATTTTATCTTATACTGCATCACACTTTAATAATTTTTCCAATAAAAATAATCCTGAAATCATATCCTTTTCTTGTCTGAAATGTTATCACACTGACATATTTCTAAAAATGTTTTTCTTTTGTCAAAATGGGATTTCCTCACATACAAATGGCATACAAAAATATCCTTAACCTGTTCAATGGCATAGGTCAAGAAGTATATAGCCTTTCTAAATAGACAAGGAATAGTGACCTTTTAAACCTCACACAGGGTATGAGAAGACTGTTCTGCTAGTAGTACTACTTTTTTATTGCTTTTACTCCTATCTAAATCCTTACTGTAGAAATGTAAGAATTACCAGCTTAAGTGATGCACCTTTTGCTATCATAAGTTCCCTTCTTGCTTCTTATTTCAAAATGTATTTATTTTTTAAGTTCTTCCCTATGCTAGATATGAACTAGCCTTCGATGGCAAATGTTCTGAGCCAGGAGACAGAGAACACAATCTCTCGTTAGTACTGTTTGCTTACATACACCTAAACAAAATCTGAGCCTTTGAATTTCCTTGATGAGCAAAAATTCTATTATTGTTAGAGTATTTTTAACAATATTTGTCTAAAAGGTACCTTGCTGATACCAAAATACAACTAATCTTTACAACATCTACCCCTCATTAGTGAATGGAAGTAAACTAAATGCCAGAACAGCAATGTAAGAATTCTAGACTTGAATCCACAGGTAGCAATTATTGGTCTTTTGACCTGCACGTATTTTCTGTAAAGCAATGGATAATGTGTTACTTAGATTTTTCCTGCAAGGGTGCATGTGTGTGCATGTAGGGCTTCATACAAATTTGGTTTTTTTAAATGAGTTAGAAAAAAATCATGAAAATCTGTTGGATATGGGACAATCTGTAGAGCACATTATTGAGGTGATAAATATGTACATAGTTCAATCTTCAAAACCAGATTATTGTAGCATTATGATTGCTAGCCTGTTATTTCAATTAGAGAGAAAAATGTATTTACCTGCCATAAGGGATTAGTCTTCTGCATGAAATACTGACCTAGAAAGCAGAGTAAAACTAACAAAAGTATTTAATTTACCCTTAATTAAAAAAAAAATTACTTGCAGACTTTATTTGCTTACTAGCTTAAGCTATTAAAAGTTAAACTCTGTAAGAATCTTTTATTTTTTTAGGTTCTGTGTCTGCATACATAAGTGTGTCTTCCTTAGTCTTGCATTATTTAATGAACATGTGAAGTCTCTGTAGCCATGAATCTGAATTATAGCAGTACAGGATCTCAGGGAGGGAAGATACTGGGATCACTGCCAGCCAGCCATCTAAAGTGCAGCCCACAGTATACATTGATAGCAAAGGCAGTCAAGTGCCCATCTGCTTGCTTCAGAAGTATTTTTCCTTCAGACAGAGTGGAAGAGGAGTACTTTAGTTAAGCTTAGTGATGAACTGATTAGGCTGGTTGTGAAGCCAATAGAAATGAACAGCCTGTCCATTACCAAGATAATCACATGATAAAGCAAACCCATCTGGTCACAATGAAGACTTCAGTTTAAGCAGTGATTTGAAGTGAAGAATAGCGTTATTTCTTGAGGGCTCCTGAACTACTGTAGCAAGTGCACAGCAAAATGAAATCAACAAAAACAAAATAAAGCAAGACAAGAAGCAACACATCTCCTCTCCTCCCTTAAATAATAAACTAAATCCACCGCTGTTCTTAGCGAAAGCTGGCAGATAGCATTAATGCAAGGCCAACATAACTTCCAGTGAAGGAAAAAATTGGTACCAAAGATTTCATCTCACAGTTTAACACAACAAGAAAAGATTGCAAAAAAAGTATCTTTCAAGCTTTCCTCCCAAAGCCACAGGAGATAGATAATCCGAGCAAATATGATGATGGAAATTATTTTGTATGAGGGGTGAAGGGAGGACTGGGCCCATGAAATGTAATGGATTTCTATCACTTAGCCTTTATTTAGGAAACAAAGCCTGAAAAGACCATACATCACAAAACCAGGCATTTTGGTTCCACATAATTGGCCTAGCATACACATGGCTGCATGAACCAGCATTTCAGGCTCAGTGAGGGAGGGTGGCCCCAGCCTTCCTTTCAAAGAGCTCAGTCAGGTGTGTTCAGTTTTCCACCTGCATGGCCTTCACCAACATCCCTAGATGACATTTTGCTGGATGCTAAAATTGCTAAAAATTATGTAAGTCACATTTTATTAAGTTGTGCACTGCGAAATGTCTTTGATTTGCGTTAGTACCAAGAGTCTATTGCACAGATCAGACAGAAACAGTTTGCTGAAACATATTGACAAAAAAGCATTATAAAAATGCAAACCTTTTTAAGGGATGGTGAATTAAAACAGAAAAATCAATAGTTACAGCTCCCCATTAAACACATAATGCTGAATATATTGATGTCCTGTGTTTTTTTACTATTTTCCACCTATTGGTTAGGTATTTTATTGCTTCTCTTTATATCTCCCACCTTTTTTTGTGAACTATATGCAAAATAAGAATTGATTTGGATGCATAATTGCCTAAAAAACTTACATGAGTCTAGCTGTTGCAAAACCCAGAACTACCTTCTGAATTACCAGGCTGACCACTGCTCAACTGGCAATTTTCAGCAGCAGCTCCCAGTTTACTGTAAAGGTAACACTGTGTTACTTTATTCTTTCAAATAAATAGAATTGTCAGCTCACAAAATTAGAGATAAATCACTTTTACAGACTCCTTAAACTGCCCATAGCCTCTGTACTGGCAGAAAATTCTTTAGCAACCAGAGCTTTTTTTCTTTCCTCAGGACTGCACAAGACATAGAGAAACAACGTAAGACAGGAATATGGAACTTTGACTTACTGTTATGGCGTGCCTTTAAAATGAGAGAGGGGGCACTTCAAGCATTAAGAGTAAACTTCCACCACAAATTCTTCTGCCCCCCAGCCCTGGATTCAAGCAGGATTTAGTTACCTGTACACTGAGAACAGAATACAGTCTGAAAGTGCTAATTATTAATTGCAGCCACACACTGAAAAAAACCCAAAGCAACCACCTCAGATTTTTTTTTGAAACTGAAAACATTGCTTTTCAGACATCCTAAAAAGTTACCTATTAGCAAGACAGTATCTCAGGCTGGTGGTTTCAAGGGGTGTCTGTGAAGTTCTGAGATTCAAGTTTTAAAACCAGCTCCTAATCTCAGCACTTCCCATCACCTAATCCATGCCTAAGTGGACAAATATTGGCTTCTGGCAGCTACCTGCTCATTCTGCTGCCTGAGGTGGACTTTGTTTGAAAGTGCTTATCTTTCCCTATGCACTGTCCAGAAAGCCTAAAATCTTTTTGCCTTTTCTATGGCCCTAAAGTTTTGTAGCGACTTATCTTGCCTTCCCTGAAAATGTTTCTTTGCTACTGATACGCTGTTGTGACTCTGAAATGTAAGAAGCCATCAAAATATCATCTGTCTTCAGGGCCTCACTCTGACAAAAACTTTATGCCAGACCTTGGGAAACCATAACATCTTTTAATCCTATCATTCATACCTCTAATTATTTTAATTAGGATGAGAGATCCTTTAATTATTTATTTGTTTTAATGTGATTATGGAAAACAATAGCTTCACCCTGATTTGCGACAAGGTCTCTCTCTGACACAAAAATGAATAATGTTCTGCCCATTCTGATACATTCTTGAGTCTTTCCAGCACTAATATAATGCCAGATGTGCACAAGTGAATGGCATTTGCTATGCACTCCTGCAAACCAGAGGTTTGCTTCTCAACAACTAGAAGCTTAAAAATGGGGGGTTTATCCTGCACATGACATACACATCCACTGCGCATGGAAATATGCATGCAGATACTAAAGCATGAAAAGCTTAATCAGATTAAATAAACTCAAAAAAGGACAAACTTCATTTCTATGGATAGTGACTTGGCTGGGAATTTTTAATACAATTTCGGATTTTATGGAAGACTTTATTAATAAAGATAAATAGCATATTACATCACTTTCTACACTATTGGTAACTGCTGCCAACCATCATAGATTCTCTCTCTAACTTGAATGAACAGCAGCATAACAAATAGCAAAATAAGAAAGATGGCACTGGCCAACATGGACCGCCAGAGATTTTTATATATAAATTTTCAAGCATTATCACAGAATAGATTTCCAGATGTCCTTTAAGGTATTCCATTTTGGGATCCACACTTATCTCACTGTTGTTTTTTGTTTTCTTTTTTGAGAGCTTCTGCAACTAATGACAGAAGTATCACATCTAATGCAACATCATAAATTACTCTGTCACAGTATCCAGCTAATATTTCTTCATATCTGTATAGTCTATCATTAGCTATTCACCATTAAACTAGCAATTCGAGTGACCTTTGATTCATTAATTGCTCTGTGTTTATTACCTCTAAGCAAAAAGGAAAATAAAACCTGAATAAAAAGTAAAACCAACATAATGAACATTAAAAAAAATATATAAAAAAAATATTTTTAACCAGTATTTGATATTAGGAAAATGGGATACTATAATCTTATTTATAACTCTTAGCTCCTATGTAACTGATCATTCGCAAACAGATACACCGATATATTACAATTATTTTTACATGCTCAGATTCTGATTGTCATAATTTTCTTAGTAGGCATTAATTTCCAATTTCAACATTTTATTTCTGTCTTGGGCCATAAAACATAATTGTTACCACTGAAGTTGCAGCTCTTCTGTTCCCAAAAGGCCAATTCATTTTACAAAGCGCATACACTGTACAGATTATTGGCCTTCATTTTCCATCATCAAATGTTAACACTGCTTGGAGGAAACTTTAGGTTAGGAAAATGCCAATGGATAATAAAGATGGCTCCTATAATGAGGATTTTCTGCCCAGCATAACAAAATAGAGTTTTTATTGGAATCCGTTTCCCAGAGTTGAGCTATTTGATCTACAACCTATTAAAAAAGTAGATTATGCTTTCCACAGCACCATGGGTATAGGAGAGTTAATTTCCACACCAAACAATAAAAGGAGATGAAGTAGACAGTAACTAATGTGAATTGGTCCCAAGCCAGCAAGTAGTCCAAATTCCCATATGTCCTCAACGTTTCTACACCAGGATCCATTAAAAAAATAGAAAGATAAGAAAACAGTTTGTAAATCATAATTTTTTGAAAGTGTACACAGGTTCAAAATAATTTGTGATAAACATATATTGTAAGATTTAGTCAATTTGATTATGGGGGAAAAAGTGGTCAAGATCCATTCCTTGATCTTGTTACCAATTGATTGAAAAGAGTATCATTTTACCCTTACAGTTGGTGTAAGTTTGCGTAACACTGTTGGCTCCAAAGGTCCTCGAGGCTCTAGTATCTCAGGAGATTCATATGTTTGTGGAAGCAATACATGAGATCTGCTGGTTCAGGGAAAAATTAGGACATGATAGCATTTTCTCACAACATTTCATAACTTCATACAAAACATAAAGAAAGGATCTGATCTTCATGATGCACAAAGTTCACTACAAATTTTAAAAATAGTCTTCATGAATCACACCAAAAAGAACAAGGAAGTATATATAAATATGCTAGGTAACTTGCAAATAGATTTTGAAGATTTTAAAGCTTTTAATTCCAATGCTCACTAAAAGCCATAATGCTCTTGCAATTTCCAACCATGTTCCCTTAATGAATTTGAATAACATATATTTTGAACCACAACAATATATTGGCTTTACATAAAATTTAATTCACAATATGAGTATTTACTTTGCACCATTATATTGTTAATACGAAGCTGGACAGAATAATTTGTTTAAGGTAATAAAAACTTCCTTCACTGTGATGTAACTCCAATGAATCTTGAAGTTAATTTTACCCTAGACACTTACTGAGGTGCAGTTCTGTTTATTTGTTTTACTAAAGAAGGCACCCTAATTTATTTTAACACTTTTCAAAGACTCATATAATCATAGACAAATTAGGGTTGGAAAGGACCTTAAGATCATCTAGTTAAACCCCCCTGCCATGGACAGGGACACCTACCACTAGACCATGTCACCCAAGGCTCTGTCCAACCAGGCCTTGAATACCGCCACCAATGGAGCATTCACAACTTCCCTAGGCAACACATTCCAGTGCCTCACCACCCTTGCAGTACAGAATTTCTTCCTTATATCCTATCGAAACTTCCCCTGTTTACGTTTGAGCCCGTTACTCCTTGTCCTATCACTGCAGTCCCTCATGAAGAGTCCCTCCCCAGCATCCCTATAGCCCCCTTCAGATACTGGAAGGCTGCTAGGAGGTCTCCACACAGCCTTCTCTTCTCCAGGCTCAACACCCCCAACTTTCTCATCCAATCTTCATATGGGAGATGCTCCAGTCCCCTCATCATCCTCGTGGCCCTCCTCTGCACTTGTTCCAACACTTCCATGTCCTTTTTATGTTGGGGACACCAGAACTGCACACAATATTCCAAGCGAGGTCTCACAAGAGCAGAGTAGAGGGGCAGGATCACCTCCTTCAACCTGCTGGTCATGCTTCTTTTGATGCAACCCAGGAGATGGTTGGCTTTCTGGGATGCAAGCACACACTGCAGCTGGCTCATGTTCATTCTTTCATCAACCAACACCCCCAAGTCCTTCTCCGCAGGTCTGCTCTGAATCTCTTCTTTGCCCAACTTGTAGCTGTGCCTGAGATTGCTCCAACCCAGGTGTAGACCCTTGCACTTGGCATGGTTAAACTTCATCAGGTTGGCATCAGCCCACCTCACAAGCATGTCAAGCTCCCTCTGGATGGCATTCCTTCCCTCCACAGTATTAACTGAACCGCACAGCTTGGTGTCATTGGCAAACTTGCTGAGGGTGCACTCAATCCCACTCTCCATATCACTGACAAATATGTTGAACAAGACCGGTCCCAACACCCATCCCTGAGGAACACCACTCATCAGTGGTCTCCAGCTGGACAGTGAATCATTGAGCACAACTCTGTGCATGCGGCCATCCAGCCAGTTCTTTATCCACGGAGTGGTCCACCTATCAAATTGATATCTCTGCAACTTAGAGACTAGGATGTCATGTGGGGCAGTGTCGAATGCTTTGCAAAAGTCCAGGTAGATGTCATCAACTGCTCAACCCCTGTCCATCAGTTCTGTAGCCCCATCATAGAAAGCCACCAAATTGGTCAGGCAGGATTTGCCCTTAGTGAAGCTATGCTGGCTGGCACCAACCACTTTGTTGTTTTTCATGTGCCTTAGAGTACCTTCAGGAGAATCTGCTCCAAGATTTTGGCAGGCACAGAGGTGGGACTGACTGCTCTGTAGTTTCCTGTGTCACATAATGAAATTGAACTGTTCTTAAAATACTTTGCATAAACTGCAAATTATGTTCTCATTACTGTTTTTGAGATAAGAGGAGAAATAAAGGGAAAAGTTGACTGAAACAATTTGACAAATTCAAGATGAATTTGTGAAATGTCACATATTCAAATCTGTATTTTGAACACTTTTTTAAATGAATTATTGTGCCATGAAAATCTGGTTCTACTCCCCAGATGCTCTACTTATTTCCTACTGTTTGATTCATTAAAAGAATCTGTAACACATTCTCATTACCCACATTTTGTGAAATCCCAAAGATTAACTCAGTGACACACTAGTTCTTTTTTTCTTCTAGGTGAATGTACTAAGCTCCAGCTCAAAATGTATCAAAGAAAGTATTCTTTCCCTCCTTTCTGTTCCCAAAGAGCATAATAAGATATGCTTAAAGTAAATAGCTGGCCTAATATATATATTTATATATTTATTTTTTTAACAGAATCCTTGTAAATCCAGAAATGTGGGAAATATTTTACACGTGAAGGAGAAATAGCAAATGTCTTTCAAAATACAGAATAAAAAGCATTACAACAAACACTATGGAATCCATAAGTGTTCTGCCCACTCAGTACAGCATCTGTAACTCATCACAGCCAATAACTGCTTCAGTAGAAGATAGAACACTATGTGTTAGTTATTTATAGAATATTTTTTTCTCAAGTAACCTTTCGTCCCATTTTGCTGATGCTATAGGTTAGTTTATGACTAGAGGGGATTTTCTAACTCCGGATTCTCCCTTTATTTTAAATACTGTATGTATGCATGTTTGTATAGACAGGAAAGGAAATTGACAGATAGAGATAGAAGTACAGATAAATAATTTTGAAGGTCAGATGTAATTTTGTTCTGCATGTAGGTCCATTTCTCTCACCTTAGTTCATTATTTCTCAGTATATTTCCAGAACAGCATTCACTACGATTTTCAAAATGAATTATCTATTTTTACTCAGTCACAACAACTACCACTACTTACATATTAGCCACTACCTTTATTCATCTTAAAATTCATTTTTATTTCGAAATATCAGAACTTATTTGTTCCATGTATGCTTATTATCCAAACTAGAAAGCCTGTGCAACAAACTTGGCTTGTCTTAGAAGGCCAGAAGCCAAACGAAATCCTTTAGGTCTACTAAACAGTGGTTTGAATTGAACAGTTCATATTTTCCCTGCTGTACATTTTGCTACTTTTAAAGCTCTTTTCAAACTTTTGCTGTCTTTAGTTTTCTTTTTTTTTTTTTTTTTTGTGGTTTTTTGTTTTGTTTTGTTTTGTTTTATTCTTTGTGCTTTCCACTGGGGAATAAAAGCATCCCACAAACTTTTATGTCAGTTTTTTTTTCTGCATGCCATCTACAATGAAACCACAGTAGTTGCCCTTTAAGAGTATAAATACTTTTCTGACTTTCCTTGCTACACTCAATTTACAAATTCTTAACATAACAAATATCCTTTCCTTTTAACTCTTCATCCTCTTATCTGATGGGCTTATTTTGGGACCTTTATGTTTCTTAAGAAAATAATATGATGGATGATCATAAAACATAAATCCTTCACAAAGCTAGACTAATGCACCCAGCAAAGCCCAGGAATCCTAAACACACTGCAGACACTGTTCCCATCACAAAAAGCAGTCAGGAATGGAAACTTGAATGATTATAATCCCAACCAATTAAACACAGCAGACAAGCAAACACCTGTTGTGACTGCTCTTATCTCAACCCGTGGGAGTTACAGTCTTTTGATTTTTCTCCCCATTCCCCCCCCCCCTCCCCCCTGGAGTGGGGGGGAGGAAAGGGGGGGAATGAGTGAGCAAACTGCATGATTTACGGCTTAAACCATGACATTTCCCCATTAAGAACATACACAAAAGCTTTCCAGCAGTATTTTTCAATTCCTACCCAGATCACCCTGATGTTACATATAAAATCAGACAGATATGAACTCCTCCAGTAGCTAAATTCACACTTCTAGGAAGAACAGATTAAAACCTTTCAACACTAGGACTTTGGGCCCAGTCAAGGAGGCATGATCATCCAAAACTAGAAATTAATGCCTTTCAGTCAAAAATATCACAGGCTAGTGACCATTTGGTCTCTTGTGCTTGTAAATTGGAGAAGAGGTCCATATAAATCAAAAAGCATCACCAGTTCAGAAACATTGACTTAGTTATTCAGTTATTGAAATCAAACTAGTGTGGTGATTCTCTGTATGTACTGTGTGCTGTAACACAGACTTTCCTTAAAGAGCTTCAGTTCAGAAATGAAGACAGCTAACTTCATCGGTCCTATTATTTAGGACCATACTTTTCAGAACGGTTTTTAACAGCATCTCCAAATTTTAACATCATCTTTGCAATATTAGTAAGTTAGGAAGTTATCATACACTTGCATATACACATATACTTGAACACGTTTTGCAAGAGTGCATACTTCTGATGTTAAATTTTGTGAATGCTTGTTTCCAGCCACTAGCCTAGTCCATAAAGGAGGGACGCACTATTTTGTGTTCAAATCAGCACTCTGAAATCACCAGAAAAGGGGGCATGCTTCAGTACTATGGTAAACAGCTTATACTAAAAATCAGTAGCTACTTTTCAGTAAGAAAATGTTATCTTCTATTCTGCTTTGAATCTGCATAATTTTAAAAAAAGAAAAAGAAAAGAATAAAGAAAAAGAAATGCAGTAAATTGGCTCTGAACAAGACACTACATTTCATTTTTTTCTACACAATTTAATATAGCAACCATTTCAGACCTAAAAATAATACATGGAGCTCCTTAGGATTTTTAATTTTCTGAAATAAACAAAATAGGGGCAGTCACAAAATGAACCATAAGGAAACACGGAAGACAGAAGAAAGGAGTTCTTAATTGTAAGTTCATTGATAATATTTTGCAAGCATTAGCGTAAAATAAAAAATCATTATACTTTTTTCCTAATGCTGCTTTTCATCTCACTAAATATATTACAGTAATTGGACATTAGTAGGTCACCTCAAATTGTTATAGTATCAACCAGAATTACCAGTGAAAATTAGACATCTACTGTTGCCTCTATTCTTAAATGCTTGCAATTAAAGTATAACAAGCCTAAACTGGAGGAAAAAAAAACAAACAAACAGCACCTTTACAAATAGGATACTGTGAAATACAGAGATCACAGTGTGTATGACATATCCAGAAGCACCCACCACACTCATTACATTTATTCAGTGCGGATGACACTGGATCCCACAATACAGTAACCACTGTCCCCCTGCTGTTCCTTGATTTTCTCAGTGGGACAACAAATTGCACGGAGAACAGCAGGGAAGGCTGGAGCAGGGCAAGAGGGTGGAAGTATCGCTACATAACAGAGAGGAGAATACCTCACTGAGAATGTCACAGGGCTTATGAGGGAAAGGTCAGACAGGATGCTGCCTTTGAGTTTGCTGGCAGCCTCACTTTGCCTTCACCTCTCAGTATCCTCCTCTCATTCTTTGAAAACTTTGAGATATCTCTCTTCATCCATTTCTTAGGAATTCATTTCTCTAAAATAAAATCTACTGCTTCAATCACCTCTCAAGACACAGGCTTTTCCTTCAACATCCAAAACAGATAAAACCACATATTCCCACTCTCTCTAAAACAGACGGAAAACTCATTACATCCTGGGAGATGGCTGTCTTATTGCCACTTCGTACTCTGGATATATACTTTCTAACATATTGTGGAAGATACAGTAGTGAATTCTACAATGGACTATCATGCTGGAAAGTCCATATTTAGAGTGTTATACCCCTTTCTGATAAATGCATTCATCCTGCATTTATTGCAATTTCACTGTAGAAATCTTAGCTCTCAACCTAAGTGGGGGGAAAAGCTGCTCAGTCCCAGACATAGAGTCACACTTATAGAGTTTGCCAAGAGAATGCTACCCACATAATACCTTTTACGTATCTCCTGTTCTTTCTTCTGGTTTTCAGTTTTGGTTTGTTTTTTTTTTTTCACTATTTTCCCTCTGCCCTGACTGAAGACCCCAAAACCTCTTGGTAGCAGCCAAGGATCTGTCTTCTAGAAACAGCAAGTTCTTTGAATCTTTGCTCTTTACACATAAGAAATTAGGATCCCCTTTATCACTGCCTGCGATATGAAAAATGCTGCATAGAGACTTGAAACAAAGCGTATCATTCCCTATTAGGCAGGAACTCAGCTATATTTTTACACATGCGGTGAAGTGGAAGATGTCATTTGTCACTATGGTCAAAACCATAGGTGCAGCAACAATAAGCATGATGTAAGAGTTTTCCATGTTAACAACTTGGATGGGGTGAGAAGCTTATATGCCTATCAATTAAAGCATAACTAGGCACTGCACCATTTTGATAGCCATCTCACAGACAGATCCTACGGTTTTTTTGACTTCAGTTACCTTTATTGAAGGATGAAGGTTGTCAAATACACATAGACTGCTGTAATCATTCAGATGATTTGTAAATAGAGCAACTGCACATTCTGCCTGTGCTTTAGTGTGTTTGTTTTGTTTGGGATACAGGTGTTTGATGGGAAGGAAAAACAGAGGGGCTTATTTTGTGTTACCTTGTCAAATATATATTGGAGGGTCAAAGAACTTCAAGCTGATGTGAGTAACTTGGATTATTCAAGGATCCGTCTTTCATGGCATCATACAGGCCAGACATATGTGGATCTCTCTCCTAATCAGCAGTCTCTCATGACACACCAAGAGTACATGTGACTGGACTGTATACAACCAAGGAATGTGGACTAGACATCTAACCTAATTATTTAACAAAAGCAAGTGCATCCATTGAACCACTTTGGGACTTAAAAACATAGTAACATTGAGAAAGCTGTACTTAGGTAACTAAAAAGTGAGTCTTGTCAGGTCTCCACCAAAGTCTGCCTAGTCACAAAGCAACTTTAGGGAGCACATCCTCTCCTTTGTATAATCTTCTCCATCCTATGGAAAAACATACAACTCTGTGTTCAGAAACTAGACTGATTTCTTTGCTTCTTAATATGGGAAGATTATACCAGATGGCCATGCAGAAAACAGCACTGAGAGCTCCAGAGCTGTATTCTAATCAGAAAATGTTCCTTCACAAAAAATATTCAGAGAAAGACATATTTGCATGGACAAGATATATTAACATCGGGTATATTTTAGCTATGTACTTGTGATAAACTTTTCTATAAGGAGAGAAAGAGAGACAGGGAATGCACTGTAGTACACTGCATTTCTATATTCCTAAATGAAGCTCTTGAACATTTAAAGAGCTAATCAAACTTTCTTGTACCTTTTCTTTTTTTTATGCAATGTCATGAAAAATCCAAGGGTGATTCTATTTTCAGATTTAACAAGCAATATCTTGTGCAGATTAACAAACTGGATCAAAAATTTCGTATGCATACAACTGACTTTGAAGCCCAAGTTACAATAACTTTCAGACCAAAGATTGCTCCATTAGTATTTGTATCCCTTTGTTAACTATTCATTCACTACTTTGTCCTGAAAATTCATCCCTTCTTCTATGTGACAAATTGAAAACTAGTCGCAAGTTTCAATTCTAAGAAAAAAATTAACTTGTTGTTGCTTGAATTTCGCTTTTATTTGCTGACTCTTCTCTGTAAGCAGAGGCCTTGCTGTTGTAGAGCAGCATCTGATGTTTTTTGCTATGACTTGTAAACACTAAGTTAAAATAGTCATTATTTATTTATAACACTTCTGTGCTTAACACACCAGCTTCAAAATCACTCTCTGAGAATCAGAGTGCGAAACAGAATTGGTTACAGTTGCAGGAAACAGCAAGCATCTTTAAACTGTGACTAGGCAACTTCCACCTCCACAACCAAAGGCAAACTAAATTGGAGTCATAATGTTACCATCTAAATTTGTATTTGCCCACATCATCAACATTACTCTCATTCCTGTAGGAAAGATAATAACAAAAAAAAATCAGATAAGGGAAGCAAAGATGATTACAGGAGTGGAATGTTTTCAAGTAAAGAATGACTAAGTAAACAAGGACTTTTCAGCTTAGAAAAGAGATGACAGAAGCCAGAGTGAAAACAAATGCTTTTGATGGCACTTAAAGTAAGGAGTAATAATAGACTTGTTAAACTCCTTTCTAGAGGACATAATAGATTCTATATTTTACATGGGCTCAAGGGGGGGGGGGGGGAAGTTAATGGAAAAGAAATATATTCAGATTTGCTAAATATGCCAGAGAAAGACTCCTATTCTTATCTTGTTCTTACTCTTTGCTAAATGATTATGTATGACAGCTACTGGAAACACCACACTAAGTTGACCGGTTCTTTGCTCTGACCATGTACAGCCCTTTTTTTCTTCTCATAATCTTAAACTGACTCATGCTTTGTATTCAGTGGAAAACTTATTTTGTCTTCACTGAATTATGTTAAGTCCCTAAACAAACTAATATCTTTAAAATTGTGTACAGTTCTGGTGTGCTCAGCATAAAAAGGACATGACACTGCCGGAACAAATCCAGAGGAGAGTCACAAGGATGATCAGGGGACTGGAGTACCCCCTGTATAAAGACAGGCTGAGAAAGTTGGGACTGTTCAGCTTGAAAAGAGAAGACTGCATGGAGACCTCATAGCAGCCTTCCAGTATCTGAAGGGGGCCTATAAGGATGCTGGGAAGGGACTCTTCATGAGGGATTGTAGTGATAGGACAAGGGGTAACGGGTTCAAACGTAAACAGGGGAAGTTTAGATTAGATATAAGAAGTTCTTTACGGTAAGGGTGGTGAGGCACTGGAATGTGTTGCCCAGGGAAGTTGTGAATGCTCCATTGCTGGAGGTATTCAAGGCTGGGCTGCACAGAGCCTTGGGTGGCACGGTCTAGTGGGATGTGTCCCTGCCCGTGGTGGGGGGCTGGAACTAGATGATCTTAAGGTGCTTTCCTAGTCCTAACTATTCTATGATTCTATGATTCTACTTGAAATCTCATTTCTTCCTAATGAATGTCCTGATGACGTAATTTCATTCTGAAGAAGTCACTGGCAGAAAAATAGGCATTTCTCTTTATCTTCTTTTTTTCACTTCTCCAAGGTACTAATTACGAGGAGAAATGCCAGTGGAAATGTGGTAGCCATGAGGCTCCAAAATGCCCAGCCCTAATTCATCTGGTTTAGAGTATGTGCTTGGGGAAAAGTGGGCTAAGATCCATGTCACTCAGACCTGTAAACTCTGCTCTCTTTATCAAATGGGGTAGAATTTATAACTATAGGGATCTCAAGAGTGATTTCCTCATACCCACCTGTCTTGCTGGTGGCCCATATTTAGCTTCAGAAAACTGGAGGCAAGAGAGCTCTAAGCTGGCTCATACACATTAAAACAGGCATAAATCAGCTTTAAGAGCCAGAGTAAAACTCTACTGACTTTAAAAATCACTTACGCATTGAATCTCTGGGGACTGAGTTATAAAAAGTCAATATCAAATTTGGGCATAACAGCAGAACACCTGTAATTCTGTTATACTGTAATTTCTGTAACACCTGCTACAGAAAACTTGCTTAAGAATAAGGAAATTTCACTTAGGACCTTTATTTTGGATGATCAACTGAGTATCCTCTTTATCAGGTGACCCTATCAGAACAGAAAAGCTTGTGACAGGAAACCAGTGAAGCATTACAGCCAACATGGCTACAGATTCAAGAGAATGTAGAAAAGGTGCCTCCTGGAATACATCTCAGCCTTCACTAAAGAGTACATTTTTTCCACGTAGGCAGGAGACCTGCTGTTTTCCGCAAGGATATGCTTTGCAGTTCCACACAAAGGTTACTCACTCACTTCTTTATCTGGCTTTTTTTTTTTTTGGTCTGCTTGACTTACTTAGCTGGCCTTTATATGACTTTCTTAAAATAATTTCTAATCTCATTGCTGATCTTACATAACCAGGTCTTCTTTTCATCTGGTCTGTACTGAAACACAAGCAGCATTGTGCATTCATGCAGCAGAGAATAGAGCCAGGTATTGCCATGCACTTTAAAAAGAAATGAACCAACCAGTGAGAACAACAGACTGCTACTACCTGTCAAATTACCTTGTCTTTACTTTCTAACATGTGGAGTGACAATCAACTTCAATGATGTCCAATTCAAAACTTCAATTTCACTCACATGAGTTTCAAATTCAAGGACATTATGTTTAATTCTGAATTTAAATTCAGAATATTTAAAGAAAACTGAGCTGAAACTGCTGGGGGGTTAGTTTCAGCATTTGAAAGCAGTGCAGGTATCATCCTTTGTTACTGTGCTCTGTAAAACAAAATGCTCTACTGTTAGCAAGTCTCTTCAGGATATGATTACCTTATCAGATCTGGGACTCATCCCAGGTTCCAGGATGTGGGTACAGGATGTAGCCATGAAATAAACCTGGATGTGTATATTCAGAACTCATGTAAAAGTGCCCTGAATAGAAACCAGCCCCAAAAGTATACTGTCAGATGGTCCAGCATATAGGAATGGACGTAGCCTAAGATACCCAATTTCTCACAAAACCATAGCAGACATGCTAAACAAAAATCCTTTATCATTATGCTTTCAATCAGGTCTACAAAGAAAGCAGTAAATCAAAGCTTAGCAACCACTTGGCCTATCTTTCAATCTTTTAAATCTCTGTGCTCTCTTTTTTTACCAATAGGTTTTTTCGCCATTCAGGTACCCAAAGCATGGAAATATGTACCCAGCTAATTCTTACACAGCTTTTAGATAAATATCCAAATGTTCTTCATTTATTATCAGAACAGAGACTGCCATAGTGCCTTGTAAGAGAACAAAGTAGTGTGTAGTTCAAGTGCCAGTCAGTATTTTCCCTTCCTGTTTTTGATTGTAGGATGATTACACAACACTAATGAGAGCTTTTATTAATTTATCTAAATGAACAGAAGCAAAAGCACAGAAAACAAAAGAGGCTAAATCTTTAAAGAGATCATTTTTCCTGCTCCTGATGGGGCTGTGGACAATGCTCCTTTTTCAGCTACAGAAGGAAAGCAGAAAAGGAGGGTGGGGGCACAAGAAGGGGACATAATGCATTTCACAGGCTGTTTCACAGGAGCTATCTTCTGGCTCACTTCCCAGATGCTGTGCAATCCTGTCGTCAAGATATAATTCTGTCCCACACTGACATTTCTTCCGCGGAAGAAGGCTATTTACCCTCAGCTGTTGTAACCCTGCTCAGCTTTGCTATCTTCAGTGATCCTATGCTAATGTACAGTGTCTGTTTTTTGAGGATATGGTGCTTATTCACAGAAAATAAATAAAACCCCAAAACATAAAAGTTAGATGACAAAACTGAAAACAAAGAATAGAAATTATGAGACATAGGAGGATTTTGCTGCATAAAATTATTCTGCTGTAATCTAAGTTCATAATACTGGGGCAGGAGAACTAGAGATTTTGAAATGACACACCAGTTTTAAAGTATTTAATTTTAACTGCTTGGAATCAGCAAAACTCTCATCTCCCTCACTCTTCCATACTACTTTTAGTAGTTCATGAATGTGCATATTTTATTCAACTACTTCTGTGGTGAATATAGAAATGGAAACCTGTGATCAAAAAACAAACAAACAAACAAAAAACCTTAACCCAAACACAACTCTAAAGATTCTGAGATCTAATTTTTCAATAAATAAACATAAATGCTTAATTATAAAATTAAATGAGGCTTCTTTACGTAACCAATCATAATATTGTCCCTTGCAGAAACCTTAAATATCAGCTACATTGCACAGTAGCTAACTTAGAGAAGTAGCATCATTACAACCATTACAGCAGACGCTTATTAACATGCCACACGTTTGCTTCCTTGCAGATGACTGGAATCTCCAGTCCTCTACAAATTATTCGTATCATCCATTTTCCTTCCTGTTCATCACAAGCTGCCCCTGCCTTTTCATTCACACTACATACTTCCCACCTCTTATCCCCATGGTCCTCATAAATCCCAAACTTGGCCTTGTACATGCCATAACTTGAACATACACTGGCATATTTCACTATTTCAGAACCAAAGCACTAAGGACCTACAATAGCATCTTTCATTGACATGGGAGATTAAGCGAATGGAGCTTCTGCTCTCCTTAAGAGACCTGAAAGAGGCCACAACACAGCGCTTGTTTTGTTCAGCATCTCAATCAGTGCCTAGCCTTTATGCTGACTCTAGTCACAGCTATCAATTTGAACCAGGGCTAAAAGCTGTGCAGAAGTCCATTCTGTCAACTTATTTGTCTGTTTTTGAATTGCACTGTGTCATACACCTATGGCCTGATGAGCTGAAACATTTGTTTTCTCACATTCCAGAAAATTATCTTTTCTGTTACATGACTATATCCCATGCCTGGGCATTTTAAATCTTTTAAGAGCATCAGTTAAGGTCATGGAAGCTGTGTGATTACCTCATATGTCATGTGATAAAAAGTAATGTCAAGGATTATTTTTTAAATGCCTTCTCATCACTGAGTCTGTAAGGTGCTTACAAATAAGAAATTTCCAAGATTTTAACCCTGCCCTAGGAAGTGCAATAGACTGCTCTAGTTTAAATCAGTGGCTACACAGCAAAGGTGACACTCCTGAGAGTTTTCACATTGCATGGACGTTTTGGCATACACATCTTCTCCGGCTAGGGCTGGAGAAAGTCTTCTCCGGCCCTTTTGCTCTGCTGTGCTGGCAGCTGGGAAAGACATAGCAAAAAAAAACTCTGCTAAGTCTTCCAGTAAGGAAAGAGATCACTCTTTCCACAGCTTGCAGTACGCCCTGTGAGAACAATAAAAATCTATTTACAGTGTATTTTTTGGCAAAACTAAAATGCAGCCAATGACTCTAGAGTATAGTCTACTCTGTGTTGACTACCTTTTCTGTCAGTGCATAATATGAGCTGGGAGATCATCATGTTTTCCTAGTGTCAGCAGATACTGACCTCAATTAGAAATATATACCCCACTAAAATGTGATTCCGTAGACACTCAGGCAAGAAAACTAGTCATTAGGAAAGCCTGCTATATACTACTATGTATTGATTGAAGCTACTATTTTTTTCTTCTCAAGACAAGTTTTGTGTTGATGTCAGGACACCAAAGAATCAAAGAATCATAGATTGGTTTGGGTTGAAAGGACCTTAGGATTATCTAGTACCAACTCCCATGCCATGGGCAGGGACATCTCACACTAGACCATGTCATGCAAGGCTCTGTCCAACCTGGCCTTGAACACTGCCAGGGATGTAGCATTTACCAAAGAACATCTTATCACTTCATCTTAACAAGATGACCACATGAAGATGAGAAATCCCTTGACTAGTGCCTTGACCTTCATGATCTGAGAGTCAGAGTTCTCATTTGGATATAAAAACCACCTATTTTTCATACACTAATCTCCCGAATAAAGATCTTAAGCCACATTTACAATCATTTTGCCGTAAGAACACTCCAATGTTATTGCAATAGAATATATTCTGTGTTGGTACTGAAAGGAAAACATAAGAAATACTCTTGAGTCCAGAAGTAATTTATAATACGATGGTCTGATGTAAAACCTATATAATGTAAGTCTGTAATGTCCATCACCCAGGAAATGCTTGTATTTAACAGGATTAAAATGAGAGAGACTTGAAGCCTTACTAAGGATTTTTTTGTTTGAGAAGTACACTTGTAACTCAAAGTCAAAAGAGGTGCAACCAGTACAGGCCATATGCTAAAGTCATTCAAAATTGTATAACTTCTTATTATTTAAATTCAATAGTTTCTGGCTAATTAACCAAACTTAAGCTTTACTGAAAAAAAGTATCCCTATTAGAAGTCACTCTGTCTGCAAATTTTGGACGGATATAGGCAAGCAAATTTACAGGTGTATTTACTTAGATGAGTGCATCTCTCTATCAACATGAAAGAAGAGTATTCAAAATTTCCCAGAATAAAATATGATCAAATACTACTAATGTTTCATTATGTGTTTGGCAATGTTTAAGTGCAATGGACAGTTTTTGCCTTACAGCAAGAAGCCTATTAAGTTCTTGGCCACTCTTGTCACAGCTGAAATCACAAAGGGTGCAAGAGATGTTGACTATTTAGTCTGCCACATAATTCTACTTAGACTATAATAATAATAACAACAATAACAGCAAACTGTATGTATTTGCTTTAATGATGGTAATGTTTGTTTTTACTTGAAATTAAAATGGGTATAATTTCAACATAAATTATGCAATTATATAAATAAAGTTGCTGTAACGAAAATAAGGTTAAATTCCTATACTTCATTTTGTTGGTATAAGATGATATGCTGAAGCATTTGTTGTAGTTTGCAACCAAGCTATATTCTGACTATTTTCTCTAATTTGTGAGAAATTCTGATAGATTCCGTCACAAAATGCATGCAATCATGGTTTCTCTTTTTAAAGGAACAGAAGGACAAAGTAATGAAAGAGTTCGTCAAATTCACTCTTGATAAACAAATCTATCTTTCTAAAATAGATGAGTAACAGTCTTATAGAGAAACTACACAGCATAAAAAAGAACAAAAAAAGAAAAAGAGGAGGAACAAAGGATGGTCAGCCTCAGAACACTTTCAGCTAAAAAGCCACACTGGCAAAAAAGAAATGCTTGATTTGTAAGGAAAACAAGACACAACCTAAACATTTCCTAGTAAGCACCATATATCAGAGTATATTTTAAGTTCTAATTTCAGAGCAAATTCAGCGTATTTGCTGAGAGACTTCATCACCTTAAAATCTCTCTGCACTTCACTGCATACATTTTCTATGTAAGACTTAGTTCCACACCATAGACATTGATTGCTTTCCAGCATTTTGACTGTCCCAAAATTAGCAGGACTTCATGAATTTGATTATATGCATGCACAACATATATATACTACTCTACACTTGATCTTAGCCAAAAAATTTGGAAGACCCTCACTACAAGAAGGACATTGAGCTACAAGAGTAACCACAAGGTTACTCAAGGTATCTTAATATGGGTAAGACTTCCTTTTCATAAGGTTATTACATCTGCTTTCAGTTAAAAGTTCAGAAATTTCAGAAAATCCAGTTTCAGAACTTCTGTTTCAGAAGCCAAACAAAAGAAAATTGATTATATTTGTACCTGTTTTGCAGGATGCATTTAGAACATGAATAGTAATAATATAATAGCACACTTAATGGCAATTCTGCTAAACTGACCCTATAAATTTTCAGGGTTTTTTTTTTTCTGAAAGTTTAATAGCATCTATCTCTATTTCACAAATTATTTCTTTATATTTAACTTTAAAGGGAATTGAATATTTTTTTCCTTTTTCTTGTACCTTTAAATAAAAAAAGAAAATTGCACTTAGATTAGTTTTAGAGGCACTAAAGCAGTGATATGTATATTAGCTGTTTAAAACAGTAGCATTAAGTTATAAACTTCTCAAGGAAGATCTGCAACGGATGCTATGAGTCTGTTGCTATGCACAGACAAACTAACTACAGATGAAGCAGACTGCTGGCAAAAGCTACAGTCTGTGAACAAGGAATATCAGAGCTCTTTGTTTATTGTCTAGCCTGGCTCTTCACTAATCACTGTATTCCCTTCATGTGTTAAAGTTAGTAAGGAGTGGCTATTACCAGAGAAAGGTGGAATAGAAATAGGTAAATTCCTATACACTGCATTCAGCAGGATAATTCATTATGTAAGATTTGCAAACACACCCTAGAGCAATTTAGAGGTGCAGACACACATTCAAGTGGCAGCAACTTAAACAAATCCTAGTTAACCAACAAAGCCAGGGTATCTCCACATAGGCTTATTCTTTTCTTTCAGCAAATGGAAGGAAATTAATCTTAGCCTAGCCTGCAATTAAAGAGGGTCTTGAAGGTTAGTAATTAGGCTGAGGAATGCAAGCCCATGCTTATAAAGATCAGATTATGACACTGTCTTAATCTTGACTAATTGATAGCATTCTGACTGTATAATATGCATGTTTTCACATCATGTCTATTTTGTTCAGCAACAGTGCATTCCATTCTTTAGCATGAATATGTCACCAAAGGATGCTGGCAGTTGAGAAATTATAAATATTGAATCTATGTCCGGCAGGTAAAATTGTACCTTCTCACTGAAGATCATCTTTTGATGCCAGCGATGTTGTTATAGAGCTGCACTGGGTAATATTTACAAACTAACACAGCTTGGGAATACAAAAGAATAGCACTGCTTTGAAGAAAAAAAATAATAAATCAAAATACATCCAAACAAAAGTTCCTTTTAATTTATCTTTCCAACAGAACTCATATGGTAATTTGAAACAGACAATGTTCAGCTGATCAGTTAAAATAAATCATAAAGTCTATTACTCAGAGATTAATAGTGACCAATGTGGCAGCTCATTAAGACCTAAACATGCTTTCAAGTCTTCTCTCTTCAGCTTCTTAACATCTTGTTTCTCCGGCTTGGAGACCTCATAGCAGCCTTCCAGTATCTGAAGGGGAGCTATAGGGATGCTGGGGAGGGACTCTTCATTAGGGATTGTAGTGAGAGGACAAGGGGTAACAAGTTCAAACTTAAACAGGAGAAGTTTAGCTTGGATATAAGGAAGAAATTCTTTACTGTAAAGGTGGTGAGGCACTGGAATTGGCTGCCCAGGGAAGTTGTGAATGCTCCATTGCTGGAGGTGTTCAAGGCCAGGCTGGACAGAGCCTTGGGTGGCATGGTTTAGTGGGAGGTGTCCCTGGCCATGGCAGGGGGGGTGGAACTAGACGGTCTTAATGTCCTTTCCAATCTTAACTATTCTATGATTCTATGTTTCTCAGTTAATTTCTGCGTACTTATCACAGTCCTTGCCAGCTCTGAGATTATGTTTCTTGAAATTAAGTGGCATCTGTAGGGTGTAATTTATAAAAAGAACAGACTGGAGCATCCTGAAACACAACAGAAGATTCAAAGAAAATGTAACAAAAACCAACATTTCAAACAAGGATTCAGAAAACATAGGATAAAATCTATTTATAGGCAAGTCAGGATGGAAACATAAAAAGGTCTAAAAAAAAACCCCAAAGAAAATATAAGAAACTCCTCTCTTAGAAAAGCAATTAAGAGTGAAAATATTAATGGCTTTCACAAAAAACAAGCATGCATTTATCTCTGATGGCCGGCCTTTTATCATGTTCTTGGTATTAGTTTCTTCTGAGCTTTCAACATTGGATTTAGTCACTTTGAAAAACTTTTCAGAAAGCATCTGGAGACAAATACTGTTAAAGGCCAAAATTTGTTCACATCCCACCTTGCTCCTACTATAACAGGCATCTCTCATGTAACTGTCACAAAAGCCAAAGTTGGGGTCAAGTTTCAGAAGGCTAAAAAAACAGATAAATAAATAAATAATTTGTGAGAGTGCAGTGACATGACCTAGGACAAGCTGCAGAAGATGAGCACATACTGCTCAGGAACTGCAAAATAAGTCAACAGCCACTAACAGAAAAGATAGAGAGCTAACATCCTTCAGAAAACAAACAAACAAACAAAACAAAACAAAAAAACCCACAAAAAACAACCCTCAACATTAAACCTTCCTTACAGCTAGACATAATGTCACCAAGACTTAAAAACATGCAAACCTTTGTTTTACAACATGCTGAAGTTCACAAAGAGATAGAATCAGGTCTCATTCTTCCCGTATGTTTAAGGTATATCCCAAACACGTTCTGCTAATTTCACTGAAAAAGAAAATTAAAAAATCAGTTAGCTAAGCCCACAAAACTCTGCTGCAGTAACCTGTTTGCAGCTCTAATGCACTGAAGTGGGCTGTAGACCTTTGTAACAATAAGGATGCTGAACTTCCTGGGCCTCTGGATCTGATGGATACTGCCTGTACCAGCCCACATTCAGTAAGAGACCCAGAGGGCTGCAGTTATTCCAGTTAACTTGATTCTGTGCCTTTTCTGTAAAAAAAAATGAACACACAAGAGAACATTCATGGCTTCTGGAACTTGCTTCCCTACGCTGTTAAACTGTTAGAATGGGCCAAATATCAGCCTCTGAAAAAAAATCCTAGGTATAGTTCAGGAATTACAAAATTGCACTCCTCTAAATACGCAGCTTGTATATGGGCACAGTGTTCAGACTTCAAAATCGTGGATTGCACCAGCTATCTAGTTCCTGAGAACTGAATGGGAAATCACCCTTTTTTTTTCCTAGGAATATAGCTATTTTGTGGGGGAAAAAAAAAGGATAACACAAAAATGTTATTTTACTAACAATAGTTTTATTTTATACAGGATGTTTCATAAAAATTTGTTTGGACAGTGTATGTACTAGAACTGCTCAGGCACAGAAATCTGCTCAGATGTAAGACCACACACGTTTAAAGCCAAATTCACCCCACTTCATTTGAGGCATTTTATTGGGCATCTAAAGTTAGGGTTGAGCCACCCTTGGCTGTTGAGAATTTAAAAAAGGGTAAGCAATGTCTGATTTGCCTTTGAAGCCAACACTCACTTTCAATTGATTCTAGGCAGTAAATCTAGACAATGTTCCTTATTTAAATGTAAAAGTTAAATTGCCTAATATGAGCTAGACTAATTCAGGTCATGTTCTTAAACACCGCAATATCTTTCTCAGTAAAGACAACAAACTAAATGTTGAATTTATAACAGCATACACGAAGAACATTTCAGAAATTATTCTGTTAGACAAGTGTAAATGAAACCATCATCATTCTCCTAAATCACATAAATCTTTCAGTATCCTGTCATCTTAAAAGATGTATAGTTTAATTTAGTAGACTATCATTTTGGTAATGTAAACCAGCAGTTTCCCATTATTAGTTTTTTTCTGAGAGAGTGCAAGATTACCCATTCACATCCTTTATGGGAATAGCGTAGATCACGATGCAGCAAATTTCTCTTCACTAAAGAAAATCAAAGTTATAATATTTCAAATATTGCTTTGTACATTATTTTTAATATCTGTTTGTTTCAATACCTCCTTTTGTGAGTTTATAAATTTAACAGACAGCCTAAAGGTAGTTTTGATTACGGTTACAGAGCAATTTATAATTTTACACCATTGAAATGCATTTCAGTTTTTCATCAAATAACAAGAACAGATCATTTGAGCTATTTACTTCCTGTAATTTCTGCTGTTTCGGAATATGCAAGCAAAGTAGATGGCAATAGTTTGATGATTCTAGATGATAGACAGTATTTTGGCCCTGTTGAAATCAATGGCACAATATTCATTGAGTTCGGCAAGGAACCATTCCTCTTACAGCCAAATTCTGAACAGCTCACAATTTAGGGATTTGATTTGTGACTCCTAGTCCAGGATATTCCACAGTGAAATGCAATGAAATGGAACTTGAGAATATAAGAGTTTCCAGACAGACTCCTCACTTGGAAAGAGCCCATTCATAGTGAGATTTAAGCAAAGGTTTTAGTCAGAACTAAATTTAAAAGGGAGCCTGGAGAAAGGAAGGAAAGGGTATAACGCCCTGATCATAAAAGTGTTAAAATCCAGTACTTATCCTCTCAAAGAAAATAATTTTATGTGCATTTAGAAAGAAATAATCTAAATAATTTACTTCTAAATCACAAAAATAAATATCACAGTTTCTAATGATGAAATATTCCAACATATGGGCCAGTCACAAAAGGGCTAATTTTTGTAACTTACAGAAATAATGAGGTAACATATTTTTATCCATAATCTGGGACAGTGAACTTCAAATGCTTTCAGCAAATGCAGTATTATATTCTTGATTATGTGTTTATCAAATAAATAGTGTCTCTAAGACTAACAATGGAAGTAACTGACTGTCTGGAGAACCAGGACTCCCCTAGAAGTCATATCATTAAGTTTCAACATCCATTTTTATGGTTAAAAAAAAAATCTGATCCATGAGTGCAGCTTTACAAATAAGTTACCAATAACTTTATAAAACTTGAAGCCAGTTTTTTGTTTGATTTGCATTCTAACGCTTACCAGAATAGTATTACACTGTCAGATTGTGTTGTGCCATATATTTTACAAAAAATTCCGGATTTTGTACAGAAATTCAACTCTGGATCTGGCAAATTAACTGTTCAAACATAAATTTGACTCCTACCAACTCTGGACAAGTGGTCATGTAACTTGTCATCTAAAACACAACAAAACAATTACTTGATTGAAAATTGGACACTTGCCATGCCTTAAACATTCTCACTTTGTTGTTGTTTTCAAATACATCGGTTTTCCTTTTACATATTTTTAGCATACTGATTATAATGCGTTTGCCCTCCCAAGAAGATATAAAAATAAAGAACACAGTTCTCTTCTACCTTTCTACATCTGTATAAGGAACACACAACACATCAAAATCTGAATAATAGATTATGCATTCTTTGAACTAGGAAAGTATAGTACAGTAAAGAAATAGCTCCTAAATCTTGAATATAATTAATGACAGCAATGACACTATTATGAATATCAGTGCATTGGATAACCTGTTTTCCAAAAGCAGCACAGATGATACTCCCAACAGATGATTTCATCTACCCTAACTCCTCAAAAACAAAAAGTTGGTTTATAGGCTATTGTGGCATTACATATGGCACTTTTAGGAAGGGATTTAAAGGTCTTCCTACCTCCACAAATACACAATCAGTCTTAAATCTTACCTCCAGCTTCCCTAAAATATCTGACAGAGAAGATTTTTCTATATGTTTTGGTTCTAGTGTAAATCCTGGAAATAGAAGGCAAATGCTGAAACTTATTCTGTCAAGTACGAACATCCACACCTTTTCTTTTTAGTATATGACCAAAACTGTCTCCAGAGAGAAGTCAGTCTGAGAGAATGATACTTGGAAACCAAAGTCTCACTAACATGTTGGTGTATACTGTTTAATATTTCCTTTAACATGGCATTACACCTAGCCAGGGGAAAAATCTAGGACTAAAGGGGGAAAAATCAACTGCTGCTAGTAAATGACAGCTAAGTTACGGTTAGTAAAACCAAAAAATATCTTTAATAAGACCAATAAATAGCTTTATCATGCTAGAGGCTTTTTTTTGACATTCTAGTGACTGACCAAGATACAGCTACTTCTAGGTTATAATTAGATATCACCACAGGCTCCAACGGATGTGAAATACATGTATGGGAGGGACAAAACAGTGGGGTAAGACAGGGACATAATAGTAAAATTGGAAGAAAAGACAAGAACTCCTTTATATTAAAAATTAGTGAGGGTACCTGTAATCTGTATGAAGAAACTCACTGCACTTTTGACATTGTCTGATGCTTACCACCCAAATAAATAATTACACGTATATTTCAATATAATAAACCACCTCTGATCTCAGCTCCCACAAACCAACTGAAACATATTTCAAGACAATTCTATTTGCAATAAAAAGCAGATGATAAAGGAAACAGAAGTCTCTTTTTGACCTAATATACACATCTGCAGACATGTACAATATGCAAGCATTTCCAAAGAATTTTGAGCAAGTTATATTGGGAAATGGGAAAACTTTTCTTAATGGGTATGTGCAAACAAAGATTATGACTCAAGAAGAAAATAAGCTGTGACAAAGAAACACCCATCATATCAAGCCTATATGTTTCCAAACCAGTATCATATTGCAGCTCCATGTTAAAGAAACACCAATAAAAATCAGACAACTTTGGAAATAGTTTACTGTAAGGAAACTCAAATGTGAGGTGGGTGAGGAATAGGTGATTTTCAGATTTACGCCTTCTCTAAAAGAAGACCTGAGGTTAGCAATGGTTGTCCTTCATAAATTCATTTTACAGAAAAGCAAAACATCCCTCAGACATACAGACCTAGAATTTATTTAAGATCTTCTAAATCTTGGATTGCCATTTTATGCAGACATCAACAATAAGCCATTGACAATGACAGCAAATATTTGCACTGGTCTCAGAGAAATTACGCACAAGAATCAGCGGAGAAATGTGTTACAACTAATCAGGATGAAAGAGTCTCACTCAAGAAGAGAAAGTCCTTGCAGAACCTCTTAGACAAGTGGTAGAGGGTAAAGAGTGCAAGGAGCCAAGATGTTAGCAATCTTCAAAATTCAGTTAGGTTGAGGTGGGTCAAAACTACACAAAATCTCCAAATTGGATTGCTCATTTGGGACATCCTGTTGGTTTCTTAGCTTTTGTCCCATTTCTTTTTCTGCAGATAATTTACTTCAAGATCACAAAGCATACTACATTGTCAGGCATGGAGAATGAAGTCTTCTCTTTCATCAAAGCACAAACCCCAATTTAAGTGCCACATCTCTGACCTGAAGGAACCATATCCTAGAATGATATTTAATATCCATGTCCATTCCAGTTCTTGGCCTATCTGCTGAGATTGTAAATCAGAAACTAGATTCACTCAAATGCTCTGTTTCTTCCTGCTGAAGGGATGCTGAACAGCCTTAAATCTCAGCTTACACTTATTTTACACCACTATACTGACCACTGAGGCACAGACAGAATGCATTATTAAACATGTCCAAGGGGCCTAATTACCACCATTGGGAACTGGGCCAGGTTAGCCAGTTTAATTTCATATAAGCTGTCATATAATAATAAGATAGTAAGTACTTTCAGGAACCAACCACTTGGTCTAACTGGTGAGCTGAAGGTGAAAAGTTCCATATTTTATTTCTAATCCCCTGAGCTATAGAGTTCCCAGCTGGTAGTTCTACAAATGTTCACACAGCTTTTTTTGAAAGGCAGCAGAAGTAGTTACAAGTTTTTGTTGTATTCCCCCCCCCCCCAACCAAAACAAACAAAAAAAAACCCCACAATTGCAAGAACAACTATCATTTTCTTAAAATAATCTCTCTGAAAGTAGCAGACTGTACACATTTTACAAGAATAAACAAACTTTTCTGATATTTACCCATAAATTAGGAATCAGAGATCATTAGTGCAAATTTCTGCTGACCAGCAGCATTTATTCTATAAACTTTGGGTATCCTAAGTAATCCATTAGAGAATAACAGATATCTTCAATCCGTCTAATCTCTTCATTGGGCATGTTTTGTTTCCAGGAATTAATGCTACTAGATGAAATTTCCCCTTCATAAGGAAGATAGAAAAGATTGGTGGAGGTGGCAAATAATATTTGGTTTAACCTAGCAGGAGGAAGAGGAATACCAAGAAAGGCAAAAATTGTTTCAGCCGTCTTCTGAGGAAAGCTCACAATATCTTCAAACTTGATCAGCTGATAATTTGTTGGCAGCAAGACCCCATTTATTCTCAGTGCTGCTGCTGTGTTTGCTAACCATAAATAAGACAACACAGAAACCGCATTTGAATTAGAATTTGAAAGTTCTTTTCTTAACGATTCATATTCAAAGGCATAACCTTCATTTAAACTACACTTTCCTTTACCATTCTCCACTTCAAACATTGCAGCCAAGTGTTGTGGAACATTTTTCAAAGAGTAAAGGTTTGGCTTATTTTTGTACAACATTGAATAGATCCACGCCCGTGGGTCTCTCACTACATATAATGCTCTCATTGACGGTCCTAGGATTTCCTGAAAGAAGGGAAGCTTTAATGTCCAGCTTCCACTACTTAAACTAAGCACAGGTCGCGCATTAGGATAGTAGGAGAGATGCCTTCTCAGTTCCCTAATATATTCAGCATCTTTATCTTGACTCCCTCTTGCCCTGCTTCTTTGCTCTGACAGAGATTCTCTCTTTTTTGATCTTTTCTTTTTGTCTTTGTTTATGGCAAAATGCTGAGCAATTTTACTTCTTCTGGCTTCATATAAAAGAATGTTTTGTAAATGTAACTTTGTGCCTCGAACTAAAGACTGGAGCCACCCTTGGATAAGACGAAAATGACCATTTTGGACATCAGAAACCTTCCATTCACATGGATCTACAAAAGAATCAATTTCAAATTCAGTCTCAGGAATTTCAAGATATGGTGTAGGTATCCTGATGTATAAGAAGTCACTGCTATTGAAAAACAGCTGTTTTAAAACGTCTGCACCAGAAGCAGGAAGTGAAGTAATGATAACATCTGGCAAAACAACAGGGTTTCCTTCTAATTGTTTGGCTTTATTGCCTTCATCATGTTCTAGCTTTGTTATGCCACTGCTCCATTTTGCACAGATGGGCTGAGTACACATGCTCCACACATCCACCAATTCAATAAGCCATAGTGTGACAACCAGTATCAGGATCCAACGCAACATTTTACCAAAGGATATGTAAAACCGCCACTGAAAAGCCAGTATGACCAAACTAACACCCAAAATTAACCCTGCAATTATGTTCACTTTGAATCCAAATGGGAAAACTGCCCTATTATTTTTTATCTGTTTTTTCACAGATTCACTACCTAGACCAAACTTGGTCACTTTGTTTTCATGAACTACTTTGGCAAAACCACCAAATCCCAAGTAATTGAACCTCGTCTTTAAATTCTGATATTCAGTCACAACAGAGATAGTATTTTCAGTATTGTTGACACTGAGTGAAATCTGAAATCCAGGTTTTCCATTATCTATGAGTCTACAGTCAGAAACATTGACATAAGGGCCATAGAAAAGGTAAACAATCCTTGTAAGTGTGTTTTTCATTGGAAAGGTAACATTTACAAACTGAGTCCATCGCTTTTTGAATTCAGCAGCTTGTTCTGCCTCCTGTATCCTAGCAACAGGACTACTCCCATGATGATCAAACCAAAACATCTTGTAGTGGGCATCCCACACATCCATCATAGCTCCATTGTATTTGTTCTTAAATTTATAGGGTATGTATTTAAAATCTATGTCCAGATTATGAAAAAAGGCACTGACAGAATTAACAGGAGAGTCTTCCTCCTTCTCAATATTGTCTACTACTAGCAATGTCTGAGAATTCAAGAGCAGCAAAACACGATACACACTTTTTAATTTCATTGCTGATGTGTAAGCAGATACCGCCTCACCACTCACAAACATCATGTCTCCAGCCTGAGAGGCTGTTATGATTTCTCCAGTTGAGTCTCCAACCTCATCACCAATCCACTTCAGCCACTGGGCACACTCACCAAGCTGTCCTTCCCAAGGCTGGTTGCACTGGCTTGTTGGAGATGGTGCAAAGACCAAGACATTGTTCAAGTGGCTGAGTTTAGGTCCGTAAAGAGCCTCAGATACAAACACCTGTCCATTGGGAGCAAAAGTGAAAGAGTTCTGATCAGGATGTTCATGTCCCGGATTGAAACTTCTCCACCCATCAATCCACGTATATGGCTGAAAGTGAACAATGTCATAGACAGCTCGTCCACCAAGCTTTCCAGACTTAAAGGACACGAAGGTGTTTGCCTGACTGTTTGGCAACCCAGCCCCATAAGTAACAACTCCCCAGTTAGGAAACACATGCATTTTAGCACTACCATAGCCAGGAGGTGGCTGAGGAGTGATTTCAGCAGCATACCATATAAATTCAGTGTGTAGCGTGCTCCACCTCTGTGCAGTGGATGGAACCATAGGCCCATCCTTGGGTCTGTGTTTTCTAATCTGCTGTGCCAGCCAGTTGCCAGCTCCATTCTTCAAGACAAACTTATCCAGGAAAACCAGTTGGCTCTCAGGACCATAAAACCAGTTGTAATTAGAATCTGCTATACCCACAGTCCTCTGAAAGCCTGGTAATAGGGTGGCATAGTAAAACCAAAAGTGCATCTTGAGCCAGTTATTCTCCAAGTTGTTAATACCAAAGTGTCGCTGAGCCAGGAAAACATACTGGGTTACCGACTTGGCTGTGTAACTCCCATAAGCTACTCCCTCATCCAGAGACCCATCTACAACATGATTGAGCAGAAACATTGTTTTCTCCATCACATCAACAACAGCATGTTTCCAAATATTTGCCTGAGATCCTTTGTCCACCCCTGCAACTAAAGCCCCGATAAGCAAAGCAAGCATATTGGTTGCTTGGTGATTATGGAGAAGCTGCTTTCCCCAGGAACGAACCTTTGAGTACTCATACATTTCCTTGCTTATGGACCATATCTTCTCCAGGTATTTTTGCCTTCTCTCATTTTCCAGTGAATTATACAAGAAGTCAAAAGCAGTGGCAAATCCTGTTAGGGAGTGACCAAGTGGTACTTCATCTCCAGGTGCATTCTCAACCAACCAGTTTTTATAGCCAGCCATTCTATCCATATATTCTAGGGCAAAATCAAACGCAGCTTTATCTTCAGGGCACAGCAAACAATAAAATGCTAGAGGTGGCAGATTGTTACCATAAATCTCATTCCACTTTGCAGCAAAATCAGCGTGCTTGGGTGGAGGTAGGTAGTATAATGGGTTGGACAGCATAGCTATCACTGCACTTCTGATGGCTCTAAACAGATGTGAATGGCTTGTGTGAGCCTTCTGCTTCAGTGTCTGAACATCTTCAGCATCGAAATACAAGCTTGGATGAAGAACTGCTGGTTTTGGCTTCTGCTCAGCTCTCAGACCTTCATGCTGCTGTTTTTCATACTGATCTATATTTTCTACGAAAGTCACCCAATCAGAGTAATTACTTACAGATTCTTCAAA
Organism: Myiopsitta monachus; assembly: GCA_017639245.1. NCBI lineage: Eukaryota > Metazoa > Chordata > Aves > Psittaciformes > Psittacidae > Myiopsitta > Myiopsitta monachus. The sequence goes on from CM029918.1 coordinate 6,888,232, forward strand.
AGTGAAGACAGCAAACATTATTAATGCCAGAAATAAAGTGTGCCCTGTGAACATCAGAGCCATGATCCATTAGACAGTACCTCTTCCCCAGGCATGCATTTCCTAACAAAACACAATGTACAGATATCACACTCTGATCCAGTTAAGCATAAAACCAAACATCTTAAGGCGCATTTTTAGCAGAAAAGACTTAGTGTGTACTGTGCCTGCCAACAGATACTCAGATTGTCATCTGAGCTACAACATTGGAATAGCAATGCTCTCAAATAATTAAGTCTCAGGTGCTTTGTCTGTTCACACTTGCCTCAAACACAACACTACAGCATAAATACTAAAATTAGAGAAGTAAAATCTCTAAGATATGCATATAAAACACAGGTTGTGAAAATGCACAGTAAGAGACCAAAACACCCTCTCTTGGTAACTTGAAAAACTTCACTTGAAAAAAAGGAATCAGAGTCATACATTTACTTTTTTTAAAGAGCTTTCAATCATGTCGAATTCCACTTCTACAGCTGACAAAAACTCTACTGATCACAAAATGATATAATTTATTCAGAAAAAATATGTTATATTGGACAAAATAGGGGTTTTACAGCACTTGGAAAACAGACTCCAAGACCGAAGTTACCTTCTTTAGCTTTCACCTTAGCTCAATTTCCACACACTCTCTTTCCATCTTTTTTTTTGGGAATCATGGGAGAGCAGGAAGGAAAAATAATAATTAAAAAATCCCTCTAAAAACGTCAACATAGATAACATAGATGCTCCATGTGCTCTCTTTACGAAACTGCTGTGCTTCTATCAACTATTTGCCTCTGTCTGCAGAAAGTGTGTCTGAATCAGTAGTCACAGAGTATCGACATATTTTCAAGTCTTCTTTCATGATATTTTCAGCCAATGATGCCCAAATTTTGCCTTAATGATTCAGATAATCCTGCTTCTTCCATTACGAAGCGAAAGGAAAACGTGTAAGAGGCAGACAGCCAAGACTTTTTTGTTGAAGAGCAGTTTCGGGTTTTCTTCCACTTTGCGTGTTGGTTCTTCTGCGAAAAGAGAAACAAAAGTTCTCTGAAGCTGTACAGGTGTGAGAACATATCTGAAGTACTTAACAAAGTACTGCTTACTTTCTAGGAAATACGAATTAATACACCTTTTCTTTAACAGATCTGGGTATTTTTTAATTAGCATCTCCGAAGTTCCACAGAACTTGCCATTGGCAAAACAGAAATCCAGATTGGCTACTTGAGCTCTCTTTAGCTCACCTTGTCCTGCATCAGGGACTATCTTCCCATTACACTATGAGGAGCCACCGAGAAAACAAACCTGAAACACGCAACCGAGACTAAATGGAGCTCAATGTAAAAATAAGACCGAAGTAAAACGACACGTACACTGACCCCCCACGCCTGGCTGCGCCGGCGGAGTGAAAGAGCGAGCCTGGCCCTCTCCGGACGGATCCACGACACCCGCCACTGTTCCGCCCCCCGCCCAGACACAAAGCCGGACGGGGCCCGGCGCAGCCAGCAGAGGGCATCCCTCCGCCGCCGCGCTCCCCTCCCACCGCCCCGGGGCCGCACAACTTCAGCAAGTTTAGTGGACGAGACCCCACCGTGGCCGGGACCCTCCCCGCGTCCGTTCACCGGCCTCCCCACAGCGCAAACCCGCCTCTTACCGCAGCGTTTCCGGCGAGGGGCGGGGAGGGGGCTAGGGACGGCCGGCAGCTCTCGCGGGGCCGAGTCCCTCTGCCCGGCCAGCGCGGCCCGGGGCGAGCTCCCGACCTGGGGGCTGCGGCGCGCTGTCTCGGCTGGGCCTGCGTGTGCTCGGCTCTGGCCCTTTCCGCGCTGCCGTTAGTTCCCCCTGTCTGTCCGCAACTTCGGGTCCCTGCTCTCCTCCGCAGGCTCCCCAGAGTTGATGGCGAGGGAGATGCGGCAGCAGGCACGGGCAGTGAAGCAAACTCACGGGGATATCGTTCTGGAGGGGCGGGGAGAGAAAGCAGAAGGCAGGGCGGGAGGGAGGAGGAAAAGAGGGAAGGAAGGGGGGTGACGGGGGGGGGGGGGGTTGGCAGAGCCGCCTCCCGCGGAACAGGGATGTGCCGGTCCTCCGCGCCGTGCTGCGGCGGCGGGTGGGCTGCCGGCCCCGCCGTCGCTCCCGGCTGCTCTTCTTGGTTGCGACTGCCTGAGCTGGCTGCCGAGCCCAGCTGCACTCCTGGCGACAGATGCCACCGCCGTCCCTGCGCCTCGGCAGCGGGCTAGCGGCGGAACGGAGATGCGCGGACCGCGGCAGGAGCTCCCAGGGGCAGGGCCAAGTCCGAAGACGGGGGCCCCGCCCGGGGAAGGAGGGGCCGAGTCACCCAGGCCGCTCTCGCAGATGGCTGCCTCGAGGCCGCGGTGAGGGATCTCGAGGGAAGGTCCTGGTGGGGTCGGCGGGGAGCAGCAGGCGCGTATGAGAGGGCTCATGTGAAGGAAAGCTGCGGATGCGAGCTATGGGGGTCGCCTCCGCGGCCGGCCCGCCGGCCGGCAGCTGTCGCCCCGCCACCAACCGGCTTTCGCGGCTCCCAGCCTGGGCAATGGAAGGGTACGGTACGACGGGTAGGATGGGTCTGGGCAGGGAGGCAGGAGCCGTCCCTCCCGTGGATAGCAACTTTGTGAGTGCGGAATAAATGCGTAACTGTGTCAGTATCTCGGAAGCCAAGGGGATACGCAGCATCATCTTGTTGGAACGATCCCACTTTTTATAACTCCCTCCGCGAGTGGGCAGTTTATTTTATATGATACATTAAAAGATTGTCATTCAGCTTTAGCTGAAGGCTTCTGAAGTAAAGTATAAAACCGTAATGAGATGTAAAATCTTCTGCTCTGAAACTTGTTCACTGTCAGTGATGTGGTGAAGGATCAAAAGAAGTGCTGGTTAGCCTCTCTGGTCCACCCACAAAATTCAAGAGATACTATTCTATTCTTGGTTTGGAATATAGTTTGGATTGCAGGTAATTATTTTCAGAGCCTGATTTTGTAACCTTCCTGATGTGATGTCAAGCTATTCTTTGGTATTGAATGCACTCTAGGTAAAGAAAAGGTGTTAGCTTTTGGATATGTGTTTCCATTTACTATGTTTATTAACTGCCTCTAAGGATGTGGGTTTTAATCATCACGACAGCATAAATGACCACTTTTTCCCAGGTGTAGCCTGTTTTCTTCTCAACTCCACCTCCAACACCACCCCCCCTCCTTTCCCCCTCCTCCCCCCCCCCCCCAATATCTTGGAAAATACAGTTACATATTCAAGTATTTCTTAAGCTACTCAATGTATAACTATCTTGAAATGAATATATGAATATATAAAGGTCATACATTATGGATACTGATTCTGTTTCTTTGTGATGTGGAGAGCACCTAAGAAGGATTAAATTATTAAATTATGCACATTTCCATCAATGATGAACTATGTCTGGAGACATCCTAATCTTTCAGATGTGCACTATAGACTTGTCTTAAGAGGGAAAAATAACCAATTATTGCCTGGATCATATCTTCCCATCAGAAGAAATTTGCATAATGACCAAAGATCAGCACATAATTATCTGACCTTGAATCTGTTAAAATTCTGCCTTTCATGCTACTGGGGAAGTTATTCCAGGCAAAGAGCAAAGGGAAATCTAAAGCAACAATAGAGGCCACATTCCTATTTAAATTCAGTAGAAATGGAACAGCATACACTACAAATTAAAAACTCTCACATCTTTTTCCCTCTATTCCCATTGTACCCTATATTGTACCCATTACATTTTTCTCCAAGGCTGACCCATTCTGGAACATACTGAAGCCTCAGAGAATGACTTCTCCAATAAATTGTCAGGCAATTCTGAATAAGCAGAGCAAGTGGAGGACTTCTGTTAGGTTAAATGCAAGAGTAAACCTCTCCCAAGAGCCCTTCTTACTCTGCGGGACCTGTGTTGAGATCATTACATATACAGTGTTCAACTGCAATGTGATATTTGTGGAGAAGCATGAAAATGAATTATTGACTGGCCCCATATATCCACAAATCATACTATTTTAACAAATTCTTATTTATATGGCAGTGAAGACACTTGTATGTCACTTTGCTTTTTCATTGGAAGCTCTTTCACTCTGTCATAGGTGCACTGGCCGATTACTTTAGGCTGGTTTTCTGCTAAGCCAATTGAAAAACAACAGCATCTTTAAACATGTATGATTTCAACTACTATAGGCTACATACTTTCTGCCATTTTCAAGTCATTTTGCTTCCAAAAAACTCACTAGAGCAACAGATAACAATACTAGTTGTAGTAGTGGTATTCTATTATTTTTCTATTAATAATTTTCAGTAGTCAGCAGAGACCCATAGTTGCTATACTACAGCTGAGAAACAAAACCAAAACCTCATGGATTCAATTGGTATCCAGGAGAAACAATTAAGTGATGCAAACTTCAAAGGAGTTGGATTAAGGTATTTAGAAATAGTGACCCTGGGTTGTAACCAACTCTTTTGCATAAAATGAGCCTGAATTGCATTGGCATTCTGCCTTACTTGATCACATAATGCTGTTTAAAAAGTGGTCAGTAAAATCAAAGTCACTTTCAGAACAACTGTTAATTGTGAAAGTAACTGTTAAAAGTTACCATATACATTTTTATTGGGAGAAACATTGACCATCTGGCAACAACTTGCATTATCTTTTTAAATTTTCAAATATTATTTGTAACTAAATAGCTGAAAGCAAGGCTGGGGGGCTATCAGCAGGAAAAGGATGCTGTGAAATATCTACCGAGAAAATGAGTTTTGACTTGTGGGAAAGTGACCTAACTGTCACTTCAACTTGTTAGTATACGAAATCATGGATTGTTGTTGGTGATATGCTCTGGTGTCCCACTTCAGGGATAGCATTCTACGTTGATACCAGAGTCAGCCATCTGAATGATCTTGAAAATGATAGCGATGTTATCCTGCTTGAGTACAGGCCAAGTGCTAACAGATGGAAGTGAAGAGTAGGCTAATCAGCTGGACTGCAACAAATTATTTGCCAGTGTCAGTGAGGATAATAATACAAAAGTTCTTAACTGAATGAGATGCTGCTGTCAAAAAATGACACATTCATCCACGGACACAGAAAAAGCCAGGTATTTAAGTAGGATCTGGACTGAGGTAACTAGGTACCCAATAATGGTGGACTCTTGAAACTTCTACATAACTCCTCAAGTAGCAAAAGTACATAAACCCTTAAGTCTAAATACATGTTGTATTTTAGAGGAATTTAATGACTAAACCTAACTGTTGCCTGAAAGATACACTTTTCTCAATCTAAATCCACTCATAGATCTAATTTATTGGGAATTCTTGAAATATACTTCATGCACACCTCTTTCTTTTACAACATACACACACACACAAAAACCAACAAAGCAACCATAGGGAACAATGCAGCAGTCATGAGGATCCTCTTTGTCACAGTACAGTCATCTGTTAGTCCAAAGCACCCACCTTTCACAGAGAAGACATGGGTGCAATGGTCTTTTCTACTTTAAAGTGTTCTAACCATAATCTTTTAACTTTCATGTAACCTAATCTCTAATCTGTTTCAGCATACAACATTTTCTGCCAAACTAGGGAAATCATATTGCTTTTCATTTATATAATCACACTCAAAAACTTATGCACATAAATTAATTGTATTAGAGGGTAGGAATTAGAACCTCTGCCATCCAATAATAGCTCACCCATTTTACAGCAAACAGTTCACAAAATGAAGTGTACATCTCACAGAATGAAGTATACACCACATTCTCAGAGAAGGGATCATTCCATCAAATGTTTCCTCTGACTTTGACTGTGACAATGACTTTTGCAATATCCAACTCTGCTTCCTCTCTGTGTAACCCCACCTGACAGGAACACAAACAAAACCCACACCATTAGCTAGTTAACTAGTTTTGGAGGGAGAAATCTGATGTTGCTGATGACCATCTGCGAGAGATCATGGACAACGCAACAACGACCAATGTGATCAAGCACTGACAATTTATTCTACGCAAGTAGCGCCTTTTATAGAAAAACCTCAGAACACTAGAACACTCGATAACATCTGATTGATTAATCTCTTAGCCAAGTGTTAGAAACAGTTTAAAGATTGGTTACAGCCTATAAAACGTCCATAGTGGCAGGCTAATATTAGCCTTCCTGTTTTGCAAGCGAGGCCTGCTCTGCAGCAAGCAGATCCGGCTTCCTGACATCCTGCTCCATGTTTTCTTCCAAGCCAGCTTCTACTCATGTCAGCAGGTAGGTGCCCTCTGTTAACCCTCTCAGCAGCCTGTGAAGCCTTCTGCTCACTACTCGAGTGTGGCTAAGACAACCATCTGAGAAATAAAGGGGGTGATAAAATATATAAACAATTGATATCTAGGTTCCTATCTTCTAAGGGTTGAGTGAATACAGGGGAACACAAAATAGAGAACACACAGAGAAGAGCAAAGCAGCATGTGGTGATACTGCTCTTACCGGGTTTTTAATTTTTATTTTTTATTTTCTATTTTTAGTATCGATTAATGCCATTTATTTCAAGATTTTCTAAAATTTAGAAATGGTAACTAATTAAAAGCAGCAGCAACAAAACACAAAGAAGCAAGCAAGAATATCCTGGTTTTATTAAAACTAAAAATTATCATGATTAAGTTTTATCACATTGCTCAAGCACATTAAAAAAAAAGGAAGTGACATTTCTTTCCCTGTTTCAAAGACTTTTCTTTCTAGTGGAGTTCAACACTGCAAGACTAGAGTAGCCATAGGCTGAAAAGCGCCTCACTGCAGTGGCGATTTAGGATGGAACAACTGCCAAAAGCCACAGTGCTGCACTCTTTTTCTGTCCCATCTGTGTGCTCCTGCTAGTCCCTTTATGTTGAAGCAGTGGGCAGCCTCACTGCTAAATAATTACTCGTGCAGACACAACAGGGCAGCACAGTTTTAGGCCATCTTAAGTAGATTGTGAAACTGTACTTTAAAAATGCCAGCTGCATACAGGGGTAATTTTAAGTCCATTCATGACTATCTCAGACTCTGCATATGAAGCAAATGGGACTATTTGTACTTGGGTAACATTTTTATCAAGCAAAATTTAGTGGAAGTGGTTTAGAAATATCAGGAATGACATTGTATACAGTGGTTGGACCTCAGGAAGTTTCTCAGCAGTTGGTTGGAACAGTGCAGCACCAAAGTCTTAGGTTATCAAAATCACTGGAATAACGTCTGTGCAGTTCTACATCGGTGCATAATTTTCACCATGGAAACTCATCACCAATTGGAGAAAGGAGATTAAACCTACAAATGCTGTATTTTTGGAAGCATTTAAATATTCAAAGCTTGCTGATTGTATTTTGCCTGCTTTGTAACTGTCTTCACATGTTGCCATATTAGATACAAAATGTTAGCAAATTAATCGTAACATAAAGCCAAAGCAGTGGAAAAGGGAGGAATATTCTTTTCCTTGCCCTAGTGTCTTGGAAGTCTAAGAAATTGTTGACATTAAAGTTGCCCTTCCCTCCAAAAAAAAAAAACAAACAAACAAGCCATAAAACGACCCAAACAAACAAACGAAAACCAAACCCACACACAAACAAAACAAAAACCAAAAAACACCACCACTAACACCAAGTTCACCAGGCATTCAATTTTGAACTAGGATATGATTCAGTTTCAAACCAGTATCTGATATATTCACCAGACGTATGAGTGATCAAATGTATGCTACAGATTCAGCCAGAGAGCAACTTCACGTCAGAATCTGATGAGATAGATAAGCTTTATATAATATTGCTGTAAACAGGGTTTTATGCATGGAGACATACCTATCCTTCGATTTTGGTATAACAAATCCTATAGTTATTCATTTTAGTGGAGGTATTTCACTTGTAGCTTTGCAATACTAATGTAAGCTCACCATTGTGATTTCAATCAAATACGTACCTTTCTATTGACTTAAGCTTTGGATCTGGGTCTAAATCCCAGTACCCTATAGCTGGTGACTTTCCATTAGCAGTTGTCAATACAGTGCTTTTATTTGCTAGCAACCATAAATTAGAACTAGCTTAAAGAGATTTTCAGATATATTGCCCAGCCCATGAAGTATGTATATGAAAAAAAATTTTACTGGACAAGCAGAACCTACAGAGGTAGCAATTAAATCATGAGACTGAAAATAAAAGCTGTTATGATCTACACCATTGTCTCCAAGTTATATGATTAAGGAAATACTAAATTAGACATTATAGTGAAAGAATACAATTACAAATCTTAACTAAGTGTATTTTTTGTAGTTCTATACTATATTCCATACTAATGTACAGGCTTATATTTAGCAGTTTTGGAAGCATTAGAAAACAGTAAAGCTACAAATTACAACCCATATGGGTATGCTCCAGTTGGCAGCAGTGGTTAATAGTATCTCCTAGTTTTGGTTTTTATAAACCAAGCAATATTTAAGACATATATTAAGATGATATATTAATCACAAAGGATTCGAATACTGCACTTAGCTGGAACAAAGTATACTGCATTAAAAGGAGTGAGGGCCAGAGTAACATGTATTAGTTCACACATTATCACAAGGAAACAGGGAAGTTCTCAGATTAAAATGGAAAATCTCTGCTTGCAGCAAAATAGTCTGAATTTACACAATACTTAAACCATTCTACCTAAATATCTAGGTGTTTTCCTGTCAATAAAGGCCACATTCTTCTGATACAGTGGGATATCTTACTTTGCACAGTCCTGTTAGATTTAATTAAATGACTATGAAGTACTATGTAATGGGAAGGTGTGGTTCTACAAGTACTTTAACAATAATTAGGGCTTCTTGGAAAGGAGTGATCTACCACTCTTGGCGTATCTGGTTGCCTATTCCCATCTCCTCCTTTTTCAAGCACAATATAGCTGTGATGAACCAGGTAAGGGGACTGATTCTGCAAAATCAAAAATGACACTTGGCAAAATAAAGATTAGTTGCCAGCAACATACTTTCCCTCAGTTTAGTTCACCTGGAATTAGGCAACAATATATGTATATGGAGGTGAGGAGTTGTAAAAAAAACATGTTTGGAGACTAAGGTAAGCAGCCTTTGTAAAGTTGATTGAATCCTTCTACACCTAATTCTGATGTTTTGCTCTGCAGGAGGCATCTAGAATGCCAACTATTTTAATAATCTGAATAAGCCTTTGCAATATGGGAGTTAGGCATGTAAAAATGTTGGAAGTTTTAGTAAGAGCTCATAGTTGCAAATATTTTTCAATGTTATTATAAAATGTAAATTCCTAAGTACTTACTATTACTGGTCAATTTTAACATTTACTTTGCTAAATTAGATTTACTTTGCTAAAGTAGATTGCCACTGGCCTCCTTTAATTTACATAAGGAAAGTGGTGCAGAAATATTAAGTTCATCGTAATATACAAATAGGTTGTGATTGATTTAAGCTGGATTATAGACAGCAGAGCGACTTGTTCTCTCTCTCTCTGTGTAGAATACAGGGTTTGTATTAAATTCTTTTGGACTTAACCCAGATCAAAAGGCTAAGTTTTGGGGAAGTTTCCACTTTTATTACAGATTTCCTGCTGATGTGTTTTTGCCTGCAGGTTTCTTTTGAGGTATCATCTTTTCCCTTTTGACTTTGTTATTCTGAGTACCTTTGTTGTCATTATTTTTAACTTGTGAATGCTGCCAGACAGACAGGTTATGACCGGTTATGTTTACCTAACACAGTGTAGCTCTGCACATGGGTACCCAAGGTAGTTGAAAGAAGCTTTGCTAACTGAAATAGATAACATGCTCTATCAATGAAACTTTTTCTTGTGGGACCTAAGCTGATACATTAAAAATTAGCTTGAATATTACTACAGGGCAGTGGATGGTTCTTAGCTGACCCATGTTAAAGAGAATCCTTTAATTAATTTTGCAGGATAAAGGTAGGATGCAAGTTGTTCAGTCTGTAGATCACTATACAGAAAGATCACATTGGAGGGTCCATAAATTAACAGCAAGAGGTATGAAATGATCAAATGACTGGAACTCAAAGTTCAAATTTTAATGATATATCAGTTGTAAATTATTAACACTGGTTGTAATTAAGACTGGAAGAGCTTTTCAAAGAATATGATGGATTCACTGTAATGTGAAGTCTTTAATTAAGACCGGATGTACCTCTCAAGAGATATTGTCAAATTTGATAACAAAAGAAATATCAGGAGAAATTCAAAGGCCTTAAACTGTATGAGATTTTAATCACATCAGTCTTTCTTTTATGGCATTCATTAGTCTAGAAAAGTGGAAAAATACAATGGACATTTATAAAGGTCATGTGAAAAGGTTTCTTACAATGGCATCTGCTTTCTGTTCTGCTGTCATGGTTTAAGTCCAGTCAACCACGAAGTTTTCTCACTCACTCACTTCCCTCTTTTTCTTCCCCCAGTCCCAGGGGGATAGGAAGGAAAATCAAAAGAATGCAACTCCCACAGGTTGAGGTAAGAACAGTTTAGTAACTAAGGTATAACACAAATCACTACTGCTACCACCAGTAATAATACAAGAGAAATACAAAGAAAGAGAATACAGTTTCTCACCAAGCCTGGCCCAGCCAGTGCACCCCCCAGCAGCGAACCACCACAGTGCACGCCTCACACCCTTCCGGGTCTCAGCTCTCCGTTTTCCCATCCTGGACATGACGTGCTGTGGTATGGAATAACCTCTTTGATCAGTTTGGGTCAGGTGTCCTGTCTCTGCTTCCTCCCGGCTCCCCCTCCTCCCCGGCATAGCATGAGACTCAGAAAGTCCTTGGCCAGACCAAAACACTGCCAAGCAGTAACTGAAAACACTGGTGTTATCAGCTCTGTTCCCAGGCCCAAAATCAAAAGCACAGTGCTGCACCAGCTACCAAGATGGAGAAAAATGGCTGCTACTGCTGAACCTATGATAGGCCCATCACAAGCAATCCAGGAAGTCCCTTGATTGTGTGGAAGACAACTTCCTTCTGCCAAGTAATAGAGGAGCCGACAAGGAGAGGTGCCATGCCTGACCTCATGTCCTCCAACAGGGAAGGGCTACTTGAAAATGCAGCTCTCAAGGGCAGCCATGGTTGCAGCGGTCATGAGATGGTCGAATTTGAGATCCTCAGGACAGTGAGAAGAGCAAAGCTCACTGCCCTGGTCTTCAAGGCAGCATACTTTGGCCTCTTCAGGGACATGCTCAGTAAGGTTCCGTGGTATATAGCCTTAGAGGGCAGGGGGGCCCAAGACTGTTGGTTGATATTCAGGGATCACCTACTACAAATGCAGGAGTGTTACATCCCAACTAGAAGGAAGTGCTGCAGGAGGGCCAAGAGACCTCCTTGGGTGGATAAGGAGCTGCTGAGGAAAATTCAAAGAGAAAAAGAGGCTTATAAAAGGTGGAAGCAAGGATAGGCTGCAAAGAGTTGTGGTCAGTGGTTCACTGTCCAGCTGGAGACCAGTAACGTGTGGTGTCCCTCAGGGATGGGTGTTGGGATCGCTCTTGTTCAACATCTTTGTTGGTGACATGGAGAGTGTGATTGAGTGCGCCCTCAGTAAGTTTGCCGATGACACCAAGCTGTGTGGTTCGGTTGTTACAGTGGAGGGAAGGGATGCCATCCAGAGGGACCTTGGCATGCTTGTGAGGTGGGCTGGTGCCGACCTGATGAAGTTTAACAAGTGCAAGGTCCTGCACCTTGGTCGGAGCAATCTCAGGCACAGCTACAGGTTGGGCAGGGAAGAGATTCAGAGCACCCCTGCTGAGGAGGACTTGGGGGTGTTGGTAGATGAGAAAATGAACATGAGGTGGCAGTGTGTGCTTGCAGCCCAGAAAGCCAACGGTATGCTGGGCTACATCAAAAGAAGCATGACCAGCAGGTTGAAGGATGTGATCCTGCCTCTCTACTCTGCTTTTGTGAGACCTCACTTGGACTATTGTGCGCAGTTCTAGGTGTCCTCAACATAAAAAGGACATGGAACTGTTGGAATAAGTGCAGAGGAGGGCCACGAGGATGATCAGAGGACTGGAGCACCTCCCGTATGAAGATTGGATGAGAAAGTTGGGGCTGTTGAGCCTGGAGAAGAGAAGGCTGTGTGGAGACCTCATAGCAGCCTTCCAGTATCTGAAGGGGGCTATAGGGATGCTGGGGAGGGACTCTTCATTAGGGGCTGTAGTGAGAGGACAAGGGGTAAAGGGTTCAAACTTAAACAGGGGAAGTTTAGATCAGATATAAGGAAGAAATTCTTTACTGTTAGGGTGGTGAGGCACTGGAATGGGCTGCCCAGGGAAGCTGTGAATGCTCCATCGCTGACGGTGTTCAAGGCCGGGTTGGCCAGAGCCCTGGGTGACATGGTTTAGTGGTAGGTGTCCCTTCCCATGGAAGGGGGGTTGAAGCTAGATGATTTTAAGGTCCTTTCCAGCCCTAACTATTCTATTATTTTCTGATTTTATGATTTCTTATTCTGAAATTCTAGCAAAGAGTAAAAGCAGTCAGTCTTTGCTATAATGTTAGAGAGGTAAATATCAATGACTTTCCTGAAGTGGAGCTTGTTTCCAGTTATCTCCATTTACATAAATGCGGCAGTATCACAGGAATTTTTTTTCAGTTAGAATTTACTAACTATATTGCAGTTTTCTAGAGGGTTTTGAAGCTTACTGATTTAGTACAGAAATTAATCACATTCATTCTGTTAATGGAACCGGGAGTGGACTTTCATAGTGCTTGCGCTGTGTGTGTATAGGGGCACAAAGCCGAGTTCCTTCCTGGCTGGAGATGCTGAGAGACTGGCGAGAAATACCATTTTTCTATCCTCCACAGTAAACCCACCAGATATATTAAGTAGTTTGCAGAAAATTTGTAATTATTTTTGTGCTCAATTATGTCTTTCTTATATTTTTTTCTTAATTAAAGTTACATCTTACTCCTTATATTTTACTTTTAGATCCAAATGATCCCTGCTGTTCTGAACTGGCGTTTGAAGTATCCCAGGTAAGGTATGGTCATACAGGAACGTGAAGAGACTATAATAACCACTTCCAGGAAAACAACATCGACAATAAAGACATGTTGGAATTTTTTTTTTAAGTTATTATCTCACCAATATATAAACTACCATGCACAGATTTTCATGCATTTTTCCTGTTGTGTGATTTCTCTGTCAGACTCTATGTGGCTCCCTCAGAAATTTACTGATCTAGTTTATATATTTTGTAATAGATGTCTGAATTGTTCTCCATAATGCTGTACTCTTGAGAGATGGTATTTCAGAGCTGCCAGTCTAACTATTAGGATCTGCATTCAAACAAAAATAAACACAAGAGCAAAAGATGGCATTAACAAGCATAAGAAAAATGGTATGGGATGCTGACAACTAAAATCTTAAATTTTAAAAAGAGTGTATTTTAAGATTTCCTCTAGCATGGAAAGGATTTTTTCTGTTTTTTCCCCCTACGCAAGGGAGAAAAGATGCTATGGGATAGTAGGAGGTGAAGAAATTTTTATTCCAATTTCATAGCTCCTACCTAACCTTTTTGTCTGCTATTCCTCAAGGGTCCTATCTTCTAACATCATAAGATCTGCTTTTTGTTTCTTGACCTTGCCCTTTTCCTCTTTCCCTCTTTCCCTCCAGGCTATTCACTTATTTCCATTCCACTTCCTCCTCTTCACCAGGACATTGGCAGGGGAAAATGCAGGTTAAACAGAAGACAGAAACTCCATGTTCATAGCCTTGATTTTTACTCGGCATTACAGACAAACTTCTGCCTTTCCTCTCTTACTACAGAAGCCAAGTGCTGTGCATTTTTTGGCAGTGGTTCTTTTGCTCTTGGGTTTCCTCTGTTCCCTGTAGGCTTGGTCCAGCCTTACAATTCCCATGTGAAATGACACACATTTGACACTAGGCAGATAGCACTGACTCAGCCTTGAAGAATTCCTTTTCTGAAAAGAAAGTAAATGCAAGAGTTTCACAATGGACTTTCTTTTAGCTTTTTTTTTTTTTTTTCCCCCCCAGGTTAATTACTGTTGTAGGTTATAATTCACTGGAAAATTGTGCCTGCTTAGAGGCAGATACCCCACACAGATGCCTTCAGTGCTGTGGTTTAAATTCAGCAGTTATAAACAAGTACAGATAGAGTTCTATAGAGACAACAATTAAATGCAATGGAGATGTAACTCTATTAGTTTAATCAACTCATTTCCACTTTTCCCCTCTATTTGTTTTCCACAGATCAAATTACATGTTAGTTCAGGGTCCTCCAAAATGAATAGCTGCAAGGAATACTGTGACCTGTTTTATTTTTGTTTGCTTTTGTTTACTTTTTAAAATATGGATGCAATAAAAGCTGGATGGTCATCTACAGGGAAAATACAAATTTATAAGAAAGTCATTGCAAGAGACTCACAGTTTTTTTCATGAGACAAAATCCAGCAAACAGAGTGTTCCCAACCAGTTATAAATCAACTTTCACTCATTTCAAGGTGATAACTTTCCCTTGCATCATCTAAAGGAAGAATAAGTGCAATTTCAGCCTGTTGTTCAGGGTATAAGTGTTAGCAACAGTAACATATTCTAGTGTACTTGTTCTGCAATATCAAGTCCTAATTCATTTTTGCTCTTATAAATACAAATAAGAGGAATGCATTTAATAAATTATTGAGTAAGCAGGCAGAATAAGGTAGAAATTTGCAAGATGAATCAGGTTAAGTCAAAAGTAAACATGTATTTATCTTTATTCCTTCTCTACTATTAACCTTGTTGAATATTCTCTCCTTGTTCCAACATAAATATATACCTGACAAAGCAATACTTTGGAAATTTTGGTTAAGTTTTATCCCTAAATGAGTGGAAGACACTAAACATAAACTAAACTGTCAGTCAATGCTTTTCATGGCAAAAAGTTGGATTTTTTTTTTCTACTAGTTCGGGAACTGCATGTTAATCCTTTTCTGGATATGAAAAAAATAGCTGAGAATATATGTCTCAAGCTGTAATTTATCTTTTTTATTTTTTTAATGGGAAATGGGAAGATTTTACTTAATCCTTAATAGTGGTTTAAACTGGATTAGTCTACCTGAAAACAGTGCATCATATTAATATTTAAAGATGTATATTTATACTTTGAGAGGCATATGGATGCTTAAACTGCAGTCTAATTAGTCATCTGAAAGCTTTGAGAATACCTAGGCATAAATAGAAAAAATACTTTTTAAATACTAACAAACTTTTACCTTTTCCCTTTAGGAGCATAAATAGTTTAATAGTCATCTGGAAATGAAGTGTCTTTGTCCATACATTGAGTAATGAAGCTTCAGTTGTTGTGAGTCAAATGGAAAAATAAAATTTTCAAAATCTAGCTAATAAGGGAATCAGGAACACCTTAAGTAAAGGTGAATGTTTACAACATCTAATCAGCTTTAGAAATTGCAAGATGAGTTTAATGTTCCAAACAAGTTTAAATTATGACCAATGGCACTGCATCAGGTTTATGACAGGTTCTGTTAACTGCGTATCTCAGTTTCCATAGGAGCTCTGGGAAGCCAGCTTTGCTCCTGCTGTTGAATGATGAAACCAGATTCCTGGCATGTAAGGATCGCATGCTACAATTAGGCATCCAAACTAGTAGCAGCATTCACCACTCATGTGACAATCATTGACAATATCCATGACAGCATCCCTAAGAATTCTGTTCCGAAACGGATACAGGAAAGGTAAGCCTGGGTCTCCAAAGATCTTTTCCCAGATCTGCCTTCTCCACTCTGCCCTTATCCCCTGTCCTTTAGCTTCCCTGTGACAGAAGCAACAAAATTCAGTTTTGCCTGCCCTGCTGAGAATTCATAGACTGCTCTGAGTGCAAAAAACATTCATAAAGGTAGCACCATGGTATTGAACCAGTACATGATGAGTCTTTCTAATCATGTCCTTGCCCTTCATTTCCAAGAGTCGACAGCTCTCAGATGTGCAAAATGAGCAAACACATGAAGAGCTTTCTATAATTTATTTGTGTTTACTGTGAATAAAAGAAATAATGTGGCATCTCCCTTGAAAACATATATTACCTTTCTCCATTAATAAAATTTTCCCCAAAGGTCCATTATACAAAAAGAAAATGCAGTCAGCATTTAGACACTGTATTATTACATTAATTAAGCCTTAATGATCAGTGTCTGTAGCACTTCTGGGGGATTAATAATCATCAGGAGAGTTGGTGGCCCAAGTCTTTTCCACAGATCATTTTTTCCATCTATTTATTCATTTTCTAGGAAACATTTGTAAGTCAAGGTCACTACTGATAGGTCACTTGTATAAAAATAAATTATAATAACAACAAACCCCACCTTTTTATGCTTTTATTATTCTGGAATATTTATCTGAAGCATAACATATACTCAGTCTTTAAGCCACACTACTCCTTGTGACAGTTAATATTTAAAATGGTAGGAAAACAATTACATAGATATATTTTTACACTAATTTTGTTGTCATAAACAGAAATTTACACAGCTTTCTTCTTCCTGATATCTTTGAGAAAAAAAGTGGGGAAAATTAAAAATCTACTCTTGCACTTCCTGAAGTGAACTATCTTGGCTTTTTTAGTGGTAGTAATGATTAAAAAGCTAAAATTCTTAGGCTACTGATCATAACACAGAAACTATATTTGCCGATTTATAACTCAATATGACACTGACTCTTAGGAACATAATTTCATAATGTTTTGCTGCCTCCAATATTTTATTATTTTAACTTTGTGTAGTCCTAATTATTACAAGGAGCTTTATATCTCACTTTCCAGAGACTGTATTGACTTTCCATGCATTTCTGGATGTAAATCTATGCAATTGTTTTCCTCTGTATTTATATGTGACTTGGGACCTGTCCCTTCTCCTGTCATGCTTTTTTTGGCTATGTCTACACTGACTGTAGGGATTTCTGAGCCGTTCTGTGCCAACTGGAAACTGGAAGCTTATATTAGCAAGATGATGGGATTTGTAAGACAGCATTTATTTGCTCAGGCATAGGGCCATAGAAATAAAGCTTTCTCAACTTTCACAGCTGATCTGTCTGTCTTCACAGATCCTACGGTGGTCATGATCTAGGAACCTCTGCACCATGTGCCGTTCCCTAATGCAGACTTGGCAATAGCCATTCCTGCAAGGTAAGAAGGTTCAGTGATATTTAGATTTATGTGTACATTCGGCTGATAAAGATGAGCTCAAAAAACATCCAGACACTTAGTATGTGATTAACTAATGTTTTTACTATGTTTGTGCATGTCCAGTAATTGATCAGCTAGCAGATGATCTCAGCAAAAAGTATGCGAACATTAGTGGAAATTGGGTAACATTTCTTGACTGTAGTCAGTGTTAGGGCCTTTGACAGTGCATGCTTATTCTCTTTGTTTTCCTTTGTGTTTGTTAAAAGGCTTTCCAAGAATACAAAATCAGCTTCCTTGATACCTATCTGAAAATGTTTAAAAAAAAGAGTTGGCAGAGCTCAGATCTCCTTAGAGACTGAACTGCTCTGGCTTCAGAGAGATACTAGTAACGGAGCTTGAAATTCAAACACTACTTTAAAATATTGTGGAGAGTCTCCCACCTTTTCTAGCTTTTCTTCAACTGTGCTTTCTGCACAGGTTTCCTCCTCTGTGATTCCATTTCTTTGCTATTATGCTCTGACAAGCTAAGGGAAGCTGTCGCATACTCTATTTTGATGTCATCCAGGTCCAAATACAGAAGCTTTTTGTACAAACAAATCATCATCCTTTCCTTTCTGCCCTTTGCCTGTGATTGGTATATATACTAGTGGAATTATAAAATCAGAATGTCATCTTTTTTTTTTTTTTCTCTTGTATTTTGGTTTGGTTTTTTTTTCCCTTTATCCTATAATAGGTAAGAATGTAGTATGTATTTACTGATTTGGTTGTAAAATTGTTACATTACTTTACATATTGGGCCTAGTGATGAATCTTCTAAAAGTCAAATATCACTGTGTTAATTCTTTTCTGAGACTTGCCCAAGCTTTTACAGTGCGTTTGCCAGAGATTATATATTCAACAAATACTTGGTTTCTGGGATTAAATTCAGACACATTTCCTTCTAATTGCTCAGTGCTTTGTGTTTAGTTTTTATTTTGTGCCTATGTATTTTTGATGTCCATGTGTGTGCTGACTCCAGATTTGACAAGGAATACATTTATCTTCTTATGATATTTTAATATATTTGTATATTTTAATATTCAATATATATTTGCTACTAAACAGTTCTTTTGATATTATAATTCTTTCTCCAAAACTTTTTTTTAAAGTAAAATGAACAGAAACAACAATCAGCACTGGTAACTTTTCAAATGGAATTGGCCATTCTTCTTTCCACTGCTTTGTCTCTTAGGTGCTATGGCCTGCTTTCTTGAAACGTATATCTACACTAAAAAAAAAAAAAACAACCGAAAAAGCAAACAAACGAAAAACCAACAAACCTACTAAAAGCAGGTTGGAAGAACATTACTTTAGATTTACAGTTAAACACAAAGTCAGGAAATGCAGTTTGATAGTTGCTTATGCAGCCTCCACTCAGTCTATATTTGCATTTTATCTTAGATACTTAGTAGTGCATAGGTTTTAATACGGAAATATTCCATGGAATGATGCCAATAGAAAATACATGATATACTTCATCCCAGAGAGGTATATCCAATGTGTGTAAACAATACGAAATCCAGTATTTTTTAATTTTGAGTGCTTCCCTTGCCTGAGTTAAAGCGATCCAAGTGGTGCATCATGAACTGACATAAACCCATAGGAATCTTCCTCATCTGGCTTTTCCCCACAGAAAGGAAAATGTCTGTTAAGCAAGTACTGTGGAAGGAGTCAAATGGCCTGTCCTACATCCACTTATAACCCTTCCCAGAGACAGAGGTTGCTACTGCTTTCATCACAGAAGGAATGGTGAAGGAGTCTCTGCCCTAACAAAATCTTTCTGAATTTCTCAGAGCAGTTCGCTTCTGGAAGGCAGAATGGGAGGGGGATTGTGGCACTTCCAAAACACAGTTTTTCCTGAAGCTTCATGCCAATCCTAATGTAAATAATAACCTCTGGTATAAATAGCGTTTAATTTACTAGCCTCTAAGAAAACAAAAATGTAAGCAGAAAAATGTCCATCATACCCCATGAGGATAAACTCTTAGGTTTATAGCACAGGCTTTTATCATATTCGGTACATGACTAACTACATTAGTTGACGTGCAATTACTGTCACAGGAGGAAAGGATTCTGCTTAAGCCACATGCATTGAGCTGATTATTTTACATCATTGTTCCATACCTCCTGGCTTTTCCTAGGATGACACGTGGTGCTGCAGCTATATTGCTTGGCAAGATACTTCTGGCTATATTATGTATGCTTAGTTATTATTTTCATATCTGCCAAAATGTTTTGGATAAATTCAAGTGTTAAAAAGACTATAACATGTTTCAGCCATTCTTATCACAACTAAAAACTAAGCAGAACCTCTTTAGGTGAAAAAATATCCCATTTGTCCTAGGAAGACTCCCTATTGTATTGGATGTAATAGGTAGGCTGAATTTCTCGTAAGAGGTCTTTAGATAATATTTTTATAACCAGAAGGGTTTCTTCCTAACCAAAGGAGTCATCTCTAGCTTCCTTTAATGATTATGATATAAACACTATCAGGACAGAATATCTTCATATTTGCCTATAAAGAACTGTGTTGTCAAAGATTTTCATTAGGTTATTATTTTAGAGATAGCGATGGAGAGTCATTTGATTCCTGGTAGAAAAATTGGCATCCAAAATGCCACTAGATCCTGTTTGTGCTAGATTTTTAATACATCAGAGTAAATACAACAGTAAGATTAAAAGTCTTATAATACAACAGTTCCAAATGGTGGACAGCAAGGGAATGCAAAAGATTTATATTTTGCTTTAGCCTACAGTGTACTGCCAGTGAATATCTCTAAACTATGAGATGAGCCAAAGTCTCTCATTAGGAAGCTGAAGATATGCATTTTGCCTTTGTGAAAAGCATCAGCTGCTTGTCTGGGAAAGAAGTGCTCAGGTTCTGAAGCTGCTATATATAAAGGGAAAAGAAAAACATTAAATACATCCACATGAAGAAGCCCTGTCTTCTATACGTTTATCTAATGTTTATGTCTTTTCTAAAAATATTTACAACAGGAAGTGGTGTGTGTGCCAAGTCCAGAAAGATACGATTAAAAAAAATAAATAGAAAAGATGATACCCAAAAAATGGAAAAATATGCCTAACTGCAGGCAGCAGCAGCAGTAGAAGGAACATTTCAGATGACAGAGGACACTGAAAAATCCAGACTTTCAACTTAAATAAAATTCAAACATTTTATATCTTTCTTTGGAAGTTCATTAAAAATAATAATACAGTTTTATCAGATGTGCACAATAACTTGCTTTTTCCTTATTGATGGGAGGATGGACATTGAGATTTGTAGTAGCTCCGTTGCTCAAATCACATATTCCTCTGAGTGTGGAGAAGCTGTATTAAACATACAGAGCCCAGACAATGCTGTCAGTTGATTCTGGGAAGCAGCCAAATATCTGACATTGGTGCTGCATTAATAGAACCCTGCACTGTGTTGAACATATGCTTCTCAACAGGCACTGTAGTGCTGCTTACAACAAGGAGATGGTGCAATTATTTGCAGAACTTTATTTTTGCCAAGAAGAAAACGTAAAATAATTCCATTGAGAGCCAAAAGAATTCTGAGGTTCCAGCACTTCAAAAATCAAAGTATTTAACTGCTTTAGTACAAGGCAGTATAGGTTAGTATACCTAAAATTTAGTTTTAGGTACACATTGACTTCCTTTATTTGTCCCATTCACTGAAGATTTGCAAATGCTTTCTAGAAACTAGGATCCAAAGTGTCTGAAATACCTTAGTAATCTAGTGCAAGGCCTAAGTAACTGAAAACCTATTAAGACATTTGAAATATAGCTAGTCCATAGAAGCACAAATCTAAGTGAAACTTATGGTTTAATCTGCAAAGTAGGTTTAAGGTGTCTTAACAAGCAAAATATTGCCAATCCTAACTGGCTGCAGACATCCATGTTATTAAAGTAGGCACCTGACTTCCTATATATCACATAACAACAGTAGCATTGACTTTCCACTCTGCATTCTCTCTTACTAAGAGGTTTGTTGTCATCTGTTTTTTTGGGGGGATGGGTTTGTTTGTTTGTTTGCAAATAATTTCTAATTTATATTCACATTACAACCTGTGGTGGCTGTACCTGCCTTAGAAACAGCTACAGCAATTAAAATACATCACAACACATAGCCTGCTGTGCGCAGTCTCTGTGGAGAAAGCCTTTCTTTTCCTGATGACAGAAGTGCCTCACTTCATGATGTGTCTGAGGATTTGATGTGTCACTAAGGATTTACAGACTTCATTTGGAATCTGGAATCTTGACATCCTTTGGCAAGAGGTAGAGAGTTCTGCTTTCTTTCAAAACATCATAGTGATATGCCTCTTTTTAGAGGATAAAAGCACTCATCCAGAATGTTGTAAATGCTGACCGTAGTTCTTTGCTTTGTCTAAACAGATGTAAATCTGTAGCTGTCCCCTCTCATGAGAGCATGCTAATCAGCAAAGACCAGGGCTCTCAAGCCCTTGTGCTCAATTTTCATGGAATAATTTTAAGAAAAAAGAGGTGAAAGAATACTCAAATTAATAGTTGAGAAAATTAATAGTTGAGAAATTTACACCTGAAAAGAGAAACCTGTTTTAGTTCCTACTCCAATTATGTTAATAGAGAGGACTTTTGAGTACAAATATTTCACACTTGTTTATGGATAGGGGTCGGAA
The DNA here is from genome assembly GCA_017639245.1 of Myiopsitta monachus. Classification (NCBI taxonomy): domain Eukaryota; kingdom Metazoa; phylum Chordata; class Aves; order Psittaciformes; family Psittacidae; genus Myiopsitta; species Myiopsitta monachus. The sequence goes on from CM029918.1 coordinate 6,910,131, forward strand.
TCTTGCACCAGCTTCTCTTGATTTTCTCCCTCCTTCCAATGGCCAGTACTAGTGCAATTGACTAAAGCTCCTTTCTTATCTTTCACTTTCAACTCACTGCGTAGCTGTGCCTGTGTCCACAACATGAGTGAAAGCTTCTAGACTTTTTGCAGTAGGCTATGGAGAAATTGAAACTGTCTGACAGGACCTGTTATGTGAAAATATACACTGAATACATGGATATGCATATTGAAGGGAAATGCACATCATAGGGCTGTTTCTTCCTTATTGGCAAACTCAGCCATGGCTTCATCCCATTCTAGATAACAACAGATATCAGTAAGACCATACAATCTTTTATATCTAGGATAAAACCAGAGAACTGAACTTTAAACTGCTGAAAGTCTAACTGATCAAGGAAACACTTTCTAAGCCCCAAATATGAGAACATTACATCAGGGAAACACTTAACGCAAAGACCCCACATCAAGCCCAGGAGGATGGCTATCCCTTTGGAGCCAGGGTATCTTGACCAAACACCTGCTGAGTGGTTATGGAAAGTGCTTTCAGCCAAATTACTGCAAGTTAATATATCCACAGAAAAGATTCCACAGCAGCATCCAAAATGCCATCATCACAGTATTACTGGGCTAACCTATGGGAAGTTGCCATGTAACATGTATTAAAAAAAAAACCAACCACAGACTGTGCAATTTTCCTTCCTATACACTTTTTTATTATTATTATACTTTTAAATTAGAAGTCACATTATTCTAATGTGACATTGCTTCTCCAGTGCTGGTGATTATTCATTTCTATACATCTGGACACAGTGATTGTTACTGGGACAACCTGATTTCATGAGTCACGAGTCCAAATGCTTGAAATTTTCCAGGCATCTGCAAATTTCTTGAAGTTAATCAAAATATTAAATCTCTTAGACTGTGAAAATGTTTCCTCAGTGCTTTATGTGTGTGTATAACTAACAGATCAAGCAATGCATATGACAAAAGGTGTAGATCAAGGGAGTACTCAGATGTGGCATTACTCATCGATTTGACTCATCCTGAAATTCTGAATACGCAAGATTTTTGTTACTTTGGAAATTTTTTTGTAAAAACATGAACTTTGTTTTTCCAAAAGACTCAGGGGTAGGAAAGTGTTCAACAAAGGTTAAAGCACTGAAAATCTAAAATCTGGAGAAATGGTATATTCAGTCTAAGCTGTGTTCTTTGGAGTCTGAGTTCCTTTATCTTGACATAGATAAATGCTTCAATTTATATTTAACTTTAGAAGTTGTTAATATTTTAATCTAATTTCCAATACATTTTCTTGTCTATCTGCAGAAATTTCAGTTAAAACTGTTCTTCTCCTACCCAGCATGCAATATGGATTACACTAATTAGAATCTAAAAAATAATTGACTAGCACATTTTTTCTTATATTTCCATTTAAGTCTTTCACTGTAGCGCCTGTATAGGAAATGCACATAGATTTAGTATGCTTTATTTGAGTCATCTCTGGTTTTAGCAAAATAAATTAGCAGTTGGGAATCTCTAAAGAACCTTCCATCTTTATCAGTTTCAGAATAGTTTCAGCAGGCTCTGGACTCTGGAGAACTGCTGATTACTAGAATCATATTAACTCTTACACAGCTACAGCGTATCCCAGGTACTTATCCATGTGTACTTCTAAAATCAAAGGAAAAATGAGTTTCCTATTTCATTGCCAGGTCCTGTTCCCCAGGCAATTTGCACATCAGAAGGGTGAGCCTGTGCATAGGCTTTCTTTTTGGAGTTCCACTTGATGTGGGAGTAGTTCTGGGAAGAGAAATCCTGACAGGTATTTTAAACATGTTCCCACAAAGTATGGCAGCCCACATATCAAGTCATCCTTCAGAATCCTAGCAGATGCTGTACCCTTCCTGCCAGGCACCCTCATGCCATATGTCAGGAAAAACCATCTGAAAACCCAAGCTTCATGGTTTTAACATGTTACTTTTGGTACAACCACAAATTATTTCAGACATTGTGAGCTGCACAAAACCAAAAACAAACAAAAAAACCCAAACAACAAATCAACTGAACAAACCTAAAACAAGTTCTACAGAAGCAACAGCATCACATATAAGTCCAGACCACAAGCTACATAGTGAGATCAAAGCTATCTGCCTGAGGCAGCTTTGGCTGTCAGCTAAGGAGTGAGGACGAGTTCATTTGTCACGCTGAGTCTTGAAGACCAGGGATATCTCTCTAAGGTGATACTTTTTAGCAGTACTAATGTAGCTTGGTATTACTAGATATGTTCCTATGCCTAGTAGAAGTGGGGAGATCCCTTTAATGCATTATATTTTACAAAATATTTTCTTTTAACGAAATAATATGACACTAATTAAATTATATTCATCTTTTTTTTCTTTTGCTATTTAGGTTGTGGGATTTTTTTTGATTTGGTTTTTTTGTTTGTGTGAGGTTTTTGTTTGTTTGCTTGTATTCTTTTAAATAGAATCTAGATAAAAATGAATCATGAGATAATAAAAGTAGTCAACATTTCAGTCAGCCTTCATTCTATTTCTTTCGTCATGTGAAGGAAAGAACACTTCAATGGTAACATTTTATTTTCATTTAGTTGTGACTTTCATACACTTTTTTTTCCATATCTGAAGGAGCATAGAAATTGAATATTAGAAATGAAACAGAACATGTTATATGTAGGCTCTGTTGCATATGGGCTGGAGAAGAGCTTGTAAGAGTGAGTTATCACATTTAGTCAAGAGATACTTGTGATTAAAGTCACTTTGTGTTTATTTGCTTAAAAATATTTGCAAGGACTAATTGCAGACAAACCCTCCTTTATTTATCAATACAGAGCTTACAGAAAAAAAACAACCAAATAACATCTGAATATTATACTGAAATTGAGAACACTGAAGAACATGAGTAGCTTTACTCCAGGGTAAACTTGTTGGGTACTGATGATATAGTTTAGATCAATTTCCTGCAGATTATTTTTCCTGTGACTAGATTTCATCACTTGGTTCACTTGGGACCCTTCTCATGGTTAGATTATTTGAAAAAAAAAAAATTTTTTTCAATGAAATTGATTCTTCCCCTCCCCCCCCCCCATTAATTCTTAAAAGTTTGTTTTGTTTTGTTCCACACACACACACACACACACACACTTTGGTGTCTAAAGAGAAGTTCATTTTTCAGAAACTTTGGTCAGTTATGCTGAGTTGATGAGATTCGTCATTCAGCTTTTCCTTTTCTTTAGGAAAAGGAGAAAAACCATCCACTGCATGGACCAGTTGTGTATTCAGACATTAGCTTGCTTGCTAAGACTGCCAACAACTTTATCTGTGTCAGTAAATATATATATATTGCTGTAATGCATTTGCTGTATTAACAATTTTTCATGAAGAAGCCATCTGTAATAGTCCATATATATTGCTGTAATGCATTTGTTGTATTAACAATGTTTCATGAAGAAGTCAGCTGTAATATCCCATTTGGTAGTTTCAATATACTTTATTATTGTACCTGTCTAAATTTGAAATGTCGATTAAAGTACAAAGGAGAGAAAATGAGTGTGGAAAATGATAGTATCTAATGACTTTTCCCTTTTCTTTTTTGCATATGTATCCTGTCATGGTTTAAGCCCCCCACCCACACAGTTTTACTCACTCACTCACTCCCCCTCTTTCTTCCCCAGTCCCGGGGGATAGGGGAGGAGAATCAAAAGAATTCAACTCGCACAGGTTGAGATAAGAACAGTTTAGTAACTAAGATATAACACAAATCACTACTGCTACCACCAATAATAATACAAGAGAAATACAAAGAAAGAGAATACAACTGCTCACCAAGGCCGACCCAGCCAGTGCAACCCCCAGCAGCGAAACCTCCAGTACCAAAAAAAACCTGAACATGCAGTGCACCCACAGTCCACCACCACACCCTTCCAGGTCTCTGCCCTCCGTGTTCCCATCCTGGACATGACGTGCTGTGGTATGGAATAACCTCTTTGGTCAGTTTGGGTCAGGTGTCCTGTCTCTGCTTCCTCCCGGCTTCCCCTCCTCCCTGGCATAGCATGAGACTCAGAAAGTCCTTGATCAAACCAAAACATTGCCAAGCAGTAACTATAAACACTGGTGTTATCAGCGCTGCTCCCAGGCCCAAAATCGAAAACACAGTGCTGCACCAGCTACCAAGATGGAGAAAAATGACTGCTACTGCTGAACCCATGACATATCCCTTCTTCCCATTTCCAGGATAAGACTCGTGTTGTGTGTGACCGAAAATAAGGCAAGTAAACAGTTTTGTTCTCTCTATTCTATTTATGGGTTTAGGGGAAAAATTTCAATATGGCACGTGACCTCTCATATTTCCTAACAATACGATGGGTTTTTTTATCCTCCTCCCTCCAGCCTGAAGAACCTCTTCTGTAGAAAGTTCTGAAAATTCTTAGCAAGCATATTATTATTCTTTCAATAAAGTCATGTGCACTGTTTTCTTACTTAATGGACATTTTTCCTCTGGGCACGAAAGTATTTTCTTCTTCCACTGACCCAAACTGAGGTGAACAACCAAAAAAACTCCAAACACAAGCAAAACAAAACAAAAAAATGCATTAGACATAAAATCAGACAGAAATGCATTAGGTCAAATGGAAAAACAATATTTCTCAACAGATGTTTTATTGACATTTACTCTTGAAACAAGGGTTGATAATTTTAGGGGGAAAAAGCTATTTCCATTTATTTATTAGGAAAACACATTTCTATTTTCAAAATGCTGAATATATGCTCAAAATACCAAACTGAAAAAAAAAAAGGAATAATAACTTATCCTAACTATGTCATGCTTTAAAAAATACGCTGCTGATGCCTTAGGCCCTATACTTTCAGTATTTTAAAACCTGTTTGCAAAATACAGCCAACTGGCATGTATTCAAAGCATGTTATGTATGTCTTTTGGCATTTAGATTGGAGATTAGGAGAGTAAAATTCTGCACTGCTGTTTGTGCACTATCTTTTATTTTAACTGGTTGCTTGAGTATTATTGAAGAGGACAATCTGTCATAGATTAGTACTCTTCAGTAACTAATCTATTTCAGCTTCACGTTCTTTTCTGAAATATAAATAATACATAAAAGAAAAAGTCTCCTCCTGTCAGTGTTTAGGCTTTTGATCCTTCCTAGTCAAAGGCTAATACTAAAGAACATTTCACTTGGCTGTTCTATAAAATTAAAAAAAAAGAGAGAATACACAAGATAGTGAAGAGGGTGGGAAGAAACAAAAAGAAAACTTGACAAACAATACTCCTACTAGCATATTGAGTACAGTTCAAAAGAAGCAACTGATCCTCCCATCTGCCAGATGGGTCCTACCAGTTATGTTTCAATTATGAGATGAAGGTTCTCTACCAAACCTGGTATGTATGAGAGAAATCTTTGCCCGTTTCCCCTTCCTGATTTTCTTTGAGCATAAGCTACACCCAAAGTAAGTTTCAAAGCAGCTTCTTTGGACAGAATTGTAAGTTTAAGCAGAAACATATTTTCAGTGTTGTAAGATCATTCACTTTTATGTATGCACATATATTTTACAAAATGTGTAAAATATATGTGATATCCACTTTTCCTTTCCCCAAAGTCACAAAAGCTTCATCAGACATTTAGCAGTGCTTTGTAGGATTAAAGGCCCTGTTCCTGAGCCGTAATTAAAGAACCATTCCTACCTGGAGTATTCTAATTAAAGTTTATTCATTTATTTGTGCCTGCCAGAAAGCCCTGGTTAACACTAGAAAGTGAAAATGAAATTCAGATTAAATGAATAAAATAACTGGGTAAGATTCATGAAGTGTTAAGCGTATTTCAGGAAGCTACAAAAGATCAGCATAATGGAAAATCACCATATGTCAGTATTGATCTAATATTTCTTGGAAACTTTATAACTCTGTAATATTATAGGCTTTTCATCTTTGGATCTTTTTTTTCTTACAGCATGTGAGTATAATTAGAAAGAAACAGAAAAAAATGCTAAAAACCAGAGCCAACTTCTGCATGGTGTGCTAGGCAGAGTTCTTTTGAACAGAAATGAGGGTAAAGAACTTTTGAACAGAAATGAGAGTAGAGAAGAAAATTTGTTCAATTTAGAAATTTAGGATACAATTTTGGAGGCTGTGTGGGTTTGCATAAATTCTTTTAAACTGTAGATTTTTGGTGAGGAAATGAGGTGCATTTAGAAGAGGGAATAAGGTGGAATGAGAAAACTCAGTAGACGGTGGTAGAGACTAAATAGTCCCAAAGATCTGCAAGTACAGAGTAAGCAAGTTTTATGCCAGAAATAGTTCAATCCAATGTAAATTCATTTTTGTAATATGTGACTATAGCTAACAATTCATACAACCTTCAGTTATACTAATTAACTTGAATTCATTAAAATTCCTTATAAAGCACAAAAACAACAACCAAGAAAGGAGGATTCAATATTAAAGCCACAGCCTAAGGTAAAGATTCAATATACTTTAGAAATTTTCATATAGAATGTTCATTTCATACTGGAACCTGCTTTTTTTCTTTTTTTTTTTTTCTTTTTTCAATCACAGTTTTATGTTTGTGTCTTTAAAGAATAAGACAAAACATAAATATCTTCATTCAAGCTAAACCCATGATGAAAATCCAAATCATTGAGCAAAGGAACAAAAGATGCTCAATTCCTGTTTCAAACTTACAGGTACTTTTGTAGCTGAGTTTAAAACCAAGTATTTCTGTATTGCTATTATTGGACTCCAGCAGATGAGAATGTGAATTATTTTTAAGAGCTGGGAAAATCAATCTGTAACAAAACCCGGAGAATACTTTGGCAGAACATACTGAAAACAAAATAATCACTAGACTAGGAAAATAAGCTACAGGGAGAAACCCATCAGGACTAAGGATATCCTCTACTCATGATAAACAATCTGAATTTCAGCATAGCAATATACCTATAGTGATTTATGCTGTCCATGACTCCTATGTGAAATGTTAATATTATTTTTACTATGTGCATTTGGTATACTACTAAAAAGTAACAAATCAGAATTTTCCTATGGGATATGATTATGACTCTAGAAATGACTTAGCACAATCCCTGCATGCTTTTGTTCTTTTTTTCCTTCTTGTTCTCTTTTCATCTCAATAAGAATTATGAAGCAATGTGGTAATAGCACATCCTTTAATAATGCAACTGTACACACAGTATGGAAAAAATAATTTTGCTCAACATTTCCTAAGCACTATTACCCCACAAATTATTCTCTAGATTGGAATAGTTTGCATTCACACTGCTTTTTATTAACCAACAAAAAAATGAAAGCAAAATTATTTTTTTTTTATTTTGGAAATCTGAGTAGAAATACCACTGGAAAATTGTCTGTCAACACAAGAAGGCACTCCAGCAGATCTGGAAAAACATAATAATTTTGTACTTTACTCATATTCAGAACAAAGCTTGAAGAACTAAAAAATTCTCATATGGAATGTGCCCAGAGGTGAAAAGTTCAGTGTTTCTTTCCAAGTGAATCAGAAAATCTTGTTTAACATTTTTTTCTGTAAAATATTTGGATTGCCATTAGGAGGCCAAAGTCTGGACATACCTTGGCTTTTTAAAGTTTTAATTACATAGGTGAAAACCAGAATTTATTCTCTTTCTTATTATTTTATATTTCTCCTCAACCCCATCTATTTATGCTTGTTCTAATTATAAAGATATTTAGAAATAGTGTCCTTCAAATAATGATCATCATAGTCATTATTTGATGCCATAATATATTTTTAAGTGAATTAATTATGCATAGAATGTTTTGGGTTTTGTTGTTTTGTTTGGTGTTTTTTTTACAGTACCCAGCACAATCCTAACAAGCAAAACTGTAAAAGCTCTTTTTTCATTACGAGTAAGAGCAATGTACAGCAGTAAGAAATATACCTCAGTCCCCGCAGGCAGTGCTTGCCCACCATAGGCGCACTGTCCACAGAGAGGACATTCCTATTGTTTTCTCATTCTCATAGCGCCTTTCTCTGATAATATGACCTAGGACTGTCACCCAGTAGTAAGTATTACATTCACATTTTACATTTCCAAAAGCAAAACCTCACAGTTTCAGCAAGCAGGCTCCACTTATATATCAGTTCTAGACACACGTGTGCACAGACACACACACAAAGCACTCAGGAGACAATATCTTTTCACGCATGTGAAGAAAATATCAAACTTCCCAAGAAATCTGCAGATGGCTGGAAAGACACAAGCCTTCAGACTCCTAAACCATGAAATCAGGGTTGTCCCAGTGATGATTCCTGCGTTTGGATGTACAGAAATGAATTTATGCCAGCATTGGAGAAGCAATGGAGAATGTAACTTCTAATTCAAAACTGCAATTACACAAAAAATAAAGTGTAGGATGGAATATTACACTGACAATTTGTGTTAGTTTTTATAAAAGATAGTGTTATATTTAGAGGTCTGTCCTCTTGAATTCATGTCAGTGATCTCTTCAGCTGATGGTGCACATAAGGATTGGCTTGAGACATGTTCAGAAGATGGAGAAGAGATTTCCATCTCTGGTTATGGGTTCTCCATCTCTGGGATCTGATGGAACATAAGAAAAGCAAGATGTGGCTATGGTTTCTAAGAAAGAAAACCATAACAGTTGCAAAAGCATCTCCAAAGGGTAAGTGATATAAAAGCCAGGCAGTTGTGCAGGTACAAGTGGTGTACAAGTGTCTTGTGTTTGAGACCAATTAAAATTTATTGTTGAAACTCAACTAAAGCTCCACCCATATCAGCTACAGATTTGGGATGTCACATGGATTCATCACTACGCTGCTGAGTCAAGATTAATTCTTAAGGTTTATGGCCAATGATCAAATATGTGCAATCACTCACTTAATAAAGAGAAGGCTCTCAACCTTGCGGAGTTACTGTGGACAGTGCCTTGATTCAATGGGAGAATCCCTGACTGCAGGCCCGCTGCTCCAAGAAAGACCAACTCAAAACATTTCTCTGGTGGGACTCCATTTATATCCTAGTTAAATCTATCTGTGGTCAAATAAGGTCATGGACCCCAATGGCTGATAATCCCGGCTTCCTCACCTTTGTATTTGCCAAGCACCACTGTGTGGGCAGGACACGAGCTGTGTGGGATGTTTTTGTGGGCTTTTGTGGTGTCTTTGTTAGGGTCACCTAACAAAGATGTGACAGGTGCCCTGTGACACACAGAAGTCCAGCCCCCCTCTCCTGGCAGCGTTCTGGGCTGTTTACCCTAGAAGATGCTCTTCTCTTACCTGATCTGTTGTGATTGATTAATTACTGCTATAGAATCTTGGCTTTGAGGTGAGGCCATGTTAAAGCGCACTAATGGAAATGAACTGCATGGATTAAGAATAATTATGTCTGCTAGTAGTTAGGTTGCAATTTACTTTGTGAACACCCAAATAAAGCACCAAAAATATATTCAAATATCTGCATGGTTCAATGTCGTTGGCCTGATGCCATAGTTCTCCTATTCTCATCTTGATGCTGGCAAAACATCCCACACTTCCCTGCCCTGGGAAATTAATGTCTTGTGCCAGAATTTACTGTTGCCTCAGATTTTTTTTTTTATTTTTTTATTTATTTTTTATTTTTTTTTATTTTTTGGTCAGTTTTTCCATAAGCTGGATCAGACAAATGGGAAGAGTTAAATTGTGTTTTAAAAGCCTGAGAAGTCACATCCCTGTTTCAAAGTATCCTCTCCAACCCTCAACTGCAAAAGTGGAATTTTGCAGCACAGAGGAGAGAGTAAGTAATGCAAATGCAAAAATGTACTAGACCAGCTCCTCTTCAAAACAAAAATTTTGGGTAATATGCTCTAAAATGAAGTGTAATTTTTGTCTTCTCTCTCTCTTTGCATCAGTTTGCAAGCCCCATAAAAATGTCCAGATATCATAAGCTACCTATTATACTGCATAATTAAACTGTGCTTGATTTTTATGCTTCTAAAATGCCTGATTTTTAAGTATATTTAAACGTGGTTTTGATGTTTGATTTGCTCATCACAAACTAATATTTCTGTATTATATCTGAATCTTCTAAATCTTAGGGATTTTTAATGTTATGGTAAGAAGTAGAAGCCCTGTTTTACTATGACAAAAATACATATGGAAAAGATGTCTATGACTGAAATAAACACAAAATTTTAGTGGAGATCTGTTGAATTTTCGAATGAAAAATGCTTCTCAGCTTTTTAGTCAAATGATAAGTTTTAGTAGAAAGAGGCATAATTTATTGTTTATATTTCTGGTAAAGTAATATCAGGAAACATTGGCTGAAACTGGAAAAATTTAGTTCTTGTCAATTAAAATCAGAAGCACTTCAGGAAAATCATAGTTACATAAAGAACAAAAAAAAAAATCCCCTTCAAACTAATACTTCAGTTTAGGATGCCTTTTCTAAAATTCCTACAAAAACAGTTTTTAAGATTTTGGTTTTAGAAAATCAATATGATAACGTATTAAAAGGCAATTAAGACAATGAATTTCTTTTATAGACTTGAACAAAGACTTGAATAAAAATTAAAAATTGTATTTTCTCTTACATCTACTATACGAAAGAAAACATATAACCTGAGCAGAAATAGGTAATAGCAGATTTTAAATATGGGCAGTTAAAGCTCTGTATGTTCAGTAATAGCCAACAAAGAGGATTTTCACAGGAATCCTAACTACAACCAAAAGATCATTTGTAAAATCCTAAGTCCTATATCACAAAAAAAAAAAAAATAAGGCTAATTAATTAGAATACTAATAGCTTAATACAGTGCAGTACTTGATGTCTGTCCTGTCATATATATTTAAAACCGATCACTAATTTAATTTGCTAAAATAAATAGCAGTAATTCTTAATTTCACAAGTGAGAATAAGTGAGGTACAAGTTCTTTTGAAAATGATGGTTTACAAAAAACAATTTTCTTCTTTGAACAGTGGAACAGTATGCTTTCCAGAAACTAAATTTCAAATTATCCGTTACCGCTGATCTAAATTTCCTGAAAATCAGCTGTGAGATATATATATATATATATATATATATTCAGTCTACTTCAAGAAATCTTGTATGCCTCTCCTTTTGGAAACAGGGAGTCTGCTTTCATAACAGGATTTCTATTTCAAAAGGCTTGGTCCTCCAGCTCTAACTACAAATTACAACTCTATTTACAAAATTAGTCTGAGTCAGTGAATACTTGAATAGGATTCAATAAAATCTGAATAGTGTTGGAGGCAAGAAAGTACAAGAAAAAAAAGTACACCAAAACTATGCTTCTGAGTGTAGTGTGTTCTTTGCACTTGAAAATACATTCTTCAGCTGAAACATGCTACTAAAAAGGTAGTGTTACAGGTTACTACATATTTACACATACATTTGAAATGTCATACATATACTTGAAAACTCAAAACAAAAATAAAAGCAACCATCATTGTAATTCTTTACATAGCAGTTGCATTTAAAAACTTATTAGAGGTAAGACAGTCACTTACCAGTAAGAAAGAGAAATTTGTTACAACAGATGTTAAATAAAAAGCTGATGAATGTGTTGAAAATGTCTAATTAAGCTTAATTTCCAACTACATTTGCCTTGCCACAGTAGAACGATATGATTGCTAAAGGTCAAAGACGTCATCAAGAAGCTTTGATTTGCCATTTTTTTTGTGGAAATTCCCATTTCAGGATAAAAATGGGAAAGTAAACATTTACTTAAGCCAGAAAAATGAGTAAGATTTGTACTTACTCAACTGAAAGTTATTCTCAAGAGGAAAATTGTTGTCATGGTTAAAGAACTTTGGATCTCAAATTTCTGTTTTCTGGTTCCAAACTGCTTGGGACATAGAGTCATCTGGAAATTGAATTTCCATTCCCTGATTGTGGAATAACCCTAGTGTTAAACAACAATAACATATGGCTATCAAACTAGTTCTTATTCAACGACTTTCAGAAACTTTATACTTTTACATAGGAAATTACTCCAAAGCAAAACAAATAACCATAACCAAGTTTTATTGGTTTTTTTTTTTTTTTTTAGAAAACCAAAACCTTACACTTTTTCATTTTGAAAACACTGGTGTACTGCTTTCAGCAGCAAAAAGCTTTCCATTTCATTCAGCAGCTACTAGGGCTTCCAGTGTTAGAACAGACTATCCATGCAAGTCCCTATGAGGTAGGATTGCAGGCTTAATTAGATTTCTACTCAAACCAATTTATTTTCTTCAGCTGTGCTGCCAGTTTTCCTGCATTTCAGAAAATGACTGTTGACATCATTAAGACACTTTATTTTTTCATAAACAGAAGCAGGGAAATTTGTGTATGGAATTTAATTTGACATAAGCAAATTAAATTGTGGAAATGTTGATACAGACTAAAATGTCTGCCCTGTTACCTAAAATTATTACAGCAAACACATTAGTTATTCAAAAGGAAAAAGAAATAGGTGATTTTTCTGTATTCAGAATGTCTATGTTATTCAAAGAATTATTTTAGCTCAGTAAATGAATGTCTATGCTATTTGTGGAATTATTTTAGCTTAGTAAATGAATATAAAATTAAAATGCAATACTATATAGTAATAATAGTATGATTCAACAAAAGTGAGGTAAAATTGGTTAAATTATTTGTGCTGTTAGGAAGAAGTATGCCCTGGACAATTGCAGGTAAAAGATTCTTATGAAAATAAATATATTAAATGAATAAAATATGTCAAGCTTAGACTGATCACCCATGTTGTGGTTTAAACCCAGCCAGTAACTCAGAACCATGCAGCCATTTGCTCACCTCTGTCCTTTTCCTCTCCCCTCTGGGTGGGATGGGAAGGAGAATTGAAAGAATGTAAGCCCTATAGATTGAGATAAGAACAATTTAATTATTAAAGTACAATATACTACTACTACTGCACGCATGATGCTGAGGGATGTTACATGCTTGTTTGGAAGCATAGGTAATGGATTCTTGCAAGAGTTAGCATGGGTTCAGACCATATAATTTCAGAACTTTTGCCCATAATAATTGAAACAAAAGGTTGCATTTAGTAAAAAGCTCAAGAGTAGTGTGCAGATTGCCATCAGTGTAGTTCGACACAAAATAACAAGGTATGTTTGTAATAAACAATTAACATTTTGTAAGAAATAGCAATCTGTTGTCAAATCTCATGTTCTAAGATTAAAGTCTTCAGGTCAATGGGCTAATTCAGCAGCTTCAGGTTAGCAAGGATAGATGATTACCTTGTAATTTCTACTATGACTGCTTTTCCTGCCAGACAAACTTAAATCTGTAGTCACTGAGGAACAACTCCCAGGTCTCTTTTCCCCACTTTCCTTTTATTGCTCTGGCTTTTTATCATTTCAAGAAAGCTTAAATAGGAGCTACAAGAAAGAAAAAGGCAACAGCTAAGGAGCTAGGCACACACAAATCAGTTAAGACTCTGAAGCAGATTCTGTGCTGCAATTCTTTCTCTGAACCGAACCATGGAGAGTTTGGAATGAGATCAGTGCTAACTTTTTAATTTCCTTTATTCCTTAGGATTTCCTAGAGCTCACTCTATGGTTTTAGGCTTGGAGGATAATTCTGTCAGTTCAAAGATAATCTCTCTATTGGAATATATTTTACTTTTATTTGACATGCAACAACCATGCTGTTTGAAGACAGGTTTTAGGCTACCACAGAGAGTATTTGAATGCATTGTGCCAGTGGCATTTATCGTGTTCACTTCACTTGGTTTTATACTTTTTTCAGATGAAAAGGGTTTTGTTTTTTTTTTCAATCTCCACCTCAAAGTGGATTTTTCTTTTCATGATTGTTTTTGTTGCTTCTGAAGTATTCTGTGACACATGTATAGGAATATTCTGGTCTGGACTGGTGGGGATTGTATTGATGCTTGCCGTGTATTAGTCTATTCTTGAAGCATGTTCAAATCCTTACAAGACTCACAATTTGATAATAGTTTCCAACAAATATTACAGAGTGTTGAACTTTGGTTTTATTTTAACTATTTTCATCAACTTAAACCAGTCATTTAAAATATGTTTCTAATAATACCCTTTGCAGACTGGATTGAACAAGAAAACAACAACAGAACAGCAACCAAAAAACTTCAAGTCAAAGCTGTATTTCGTCACCATTGCTGAAAACATTCTGAAATCTTACAACTTTTCCATTCAATACCCTCTTGGGAGAAGAATGCACACACAGTTGTGCCTTTTCAGTTCAGTTTTGATGAATGAAGCTTGCAAAATATGGATACATTTAGAATACTATTTACTAGGTTTTTTCTTTCCATTTCTTCACTATCTTGGAGCAGAAGAAATAACAGAATTCAGAACAAAAACCCCTTAACTTGGTACTGTCATGTTTAAGTTAAAATATATCCAACATTTTACAGTTATATTACTAGGAACACCTTGATTGTGTTAGCCAAAATCTGTACATTAATATCTGAAGGAAATTATTTTGCATTTCAGACAACCTATGTTTCACGTTTCTCTTAGAATTGTTAAAGTGCACCTATTTTTAATTTTTTAAAATATATCACGTTTCTAATTAAAAAAAAAAAATCTAAAATTTTGTTACATTGGTATGTAAAGGTCCTCTCACACTATCAGTCAAGTCCAAAGTAGTCACTCTTTCAGTCTGTTCCGTAACTTCACAAACAAATTCTGCTTCACAACCCCCAAACAAACAACAAATGAAAGTAAGCTTTTGGCAATTTTCTCAGCATCAAATTAAAAAGGGGTTCCAGTGAAATAAATTCCAGAGTTAGTAACCTTCATTGAAAACATCCCGCCAAATCACCACCAGTGCCCAGACCCCCACCTCCACTGCTCTTGACAGTATGAGTGCCTGGTGTGATGGTGATGGTGCGATAGTATGACGCTGCAACAATCTTAAACAACCTGACTGCCTTAAAGATTAACTGTCTACTGTATTATTCGGCATACTGGCCTAGAACTTACACTTACAAAAACCAAATGTTAACTTAAAATACTGAAAAAAAAGTAAACCAGTACAAATGCAGCACAGGATTTTATAGAGATTGCACAATAGCTGTGGCAGAAAATGCACAGCAATACACTCTATGTTGCACATCAAAAATTCATATACTGGATATCTACCATGAATTGTGAAACTAGAACTATCTGCTAGTGAAGACAGGTTTGGCCTGGCCTAAAGAGTGGGAGATGGAATGGAGCTAAGTTAGGTGGAACCTGTCCTGGTGAGTCACTGACTCTTCCCATATGTTAGCAGAAGGCAGACATGAAGAGAAAGATTCTGCTAAACAGGAGGGAGAGTAAAAAAAACAAACAAACAAAAAACAAACAAACAAACAAAAAAAAAATTTATAATCTGTGGACTACCTAAGCTGGTAGTTTTCCTGCAGGGACATACAAAGCAGGTACCTGCCTGCCTGTTTGCAAGCAGATGAAAAGAGAAAGAGTTTATGCTATAGATGCATGCATCATACTCAAGAAGAAAATCTTATGGCTGCAAGAGGGGTGTCCAAATCTGCTTTGGTTTGTTCCCTTTTCATAGTGTCAGTAGGTATGCATTCTTGAAGAAATGAATCAAAAGGTTTGTTGCAGCCTCAGACAACGTAGGACTTTGCTTGCCTTGACATGCTTGTAAGGTGGGCTGATGCCAACCTGATGAAGTTTAACAATTGCAAGGTCCTACACTGGGTCAAAGCAACTCAGGCACAGCTACAGGCTAGGCAGAGAAGAGATTCAGAGCAGCCCTGTGGAAAAGGACTTTGGGGTGCTGGTGGATGAGAAAATGAACATGAGGCTGGCAGTGTGCACTTGCAGCCCAGAAAGCCAACCATCTCCTGGGCTACATCAAAAGGAGCGTGACCAGCAGGTTGAAGGAGGTGATCCTGCCTCTCTACTCTACACTTGTGAGACCTCACTTGGAGTACTGCGCGCAGTTCTGGTGTCCTCAACATAAAAAGGACATGCAACTGTTGGAATAAGTGCAGAGGAGGGCCACGAGGATGATGAGGGGACTGGAGCACCTCTCGTGTGAAGATAGGCTGAGAAAGTTGGGGCTGTTGAGCCTGGAGAAGAGACGGCTGCGTGGAGACCTCCTAGCAGCCTTCTGGTATCTGAAGGGGGGTTATAGGGATGCTGGGGAGGGACTTTTCATGAGGGACTGTAGTGATAGGACAAGGGGTAACGGGTTCAAACTTCAACAGGGGAAGTTTAGATTGGATATAAGGAAGAAATTCTGTACTGTGAGGATGGTGAGGCACTGGAATGGGTTGCCCAGGGAAGCTGTGAATGCTCCATTGGTGGCGGTGTTCAAGGTCTGGTTGGGGAGAGCCTTGGGTAGCATGGTTTAGTGTGAGGCGTCCCTGCCCATGGCAGGGGGGTTAGAACTAGATGATCTTGAGGTTCTTTCCAGCCCTAACTATTCTATGATTCTATGATTCTATGACTTTCAGGTGGAGACTAGTGAGGTTATCTAGCCTGAAATTAGCCTTTGAAGGAAAAGGTAATGTGAAGACACTGAGGGACTAGAAACCATGGCTAAAAGCAAATGCAACAGGAATATTTGACCAAGGATTGCAGAGAAAGGAATAAAGACCTGAAGCTATTTAGTCCTCTGTTTATAGTCATATACCTAAGAGCATCCATTAAGCAATGCATGCTTTTACACAGCAAATATTTATACATAAAATTGGGTCCTGTCCTGTCAACTTTGTATCATGTCTTCATCCCATCCATGTCAAGTGTCTGTGGTCAGAGACAAAAAATACCAACACAGGCAAAAACCTCTTGGGAAGTAATTGGTTCACCAACTGATAAGTGCTGTGAAATAGATACAAGCAGATGTAAGTAACAAACACTACTTTTCACTCCAGCTTCTCACTGTAATTATTTGCTATTTCGAATATGTTAGTGTATACACTGTAAGTGAAGCACATTGCTTCCCATTAATTACTATTTATCCTACAGTGTGGTTTATTTATGGAACCTTTCAGATACAGCACTTTTCTGAAGTTTAAGAGTTGAGAAGACATTTAAAATATCCAACCAAATCAATGCATACCAAATATTATGGAGGGACCCACAAACATTTTTGGCTTTGCATTTACAAACTGACTTGTATTTCAGTATGAGTTAAAATATCTATGTTGTGAATAATTTGAAATGGTGTATGCATTATAAACAAAGATCATGCTTGAGAAAAACTGACTGAACTTCCTTGCATAGAATAAAGAACCAGAAATAGCAACATAAACTATTAATATATGTATCTAAGATAAAAGTAAAATAAAAGAGACAGAGGGAGAACCTAGTCATTGAACTGCACATCATATACCCTTTATTGCATATTAATAAGGTACTTAATGTTTGATTCTGTAGTGCACAAGGCATAGACAAGCATTCATATTTCCACATCACATTTATTTTGGTCTTGAGCAAAAGTTACTTTGCAGGCTGTGCACACACTGTCACTAGCCTATGTAGAAATTAGTAAGGAGATCTGGCTCTAGATGTTGCATTCTTTGGGCAGCAGAGGTTAAATGATTGGTCACAGAATACATTTTGAATTCCCAACACATTTTAAGTTTCCCTGCTTTAAAGATTAATCAGTGCCTTTGTTTTCTTATAAACTCTGTCCTCACTAGGTAGAAATATGACTGAAGATTACTTTTGTCTCAGGTTAAGGAAAATTTGGGGCTCTCAAATTAGCAGTAGGATCAGTAGTCAAGCCACTGTATAACAGTATGCTAGCCTTTAACATCAAAACTTTTGTATTTTACAGAATAGACTTCATGGAAGATTTCCTCAATACGTATACTTGGTCTTTTTCCATCCTATTTCAGCTAGAACAACCAACAGGGGCGCTTTTACATTTAAATGTACAGCACATTATAGTTATTTATTGCCACATTTGACTTATTCCTCTGAAGAGAAAAAGTCCAAGGACCCATTATATTCCATACTGTACAAAATGAGTAAGATATATTTTCCAGGGATCCAGATATCCATTACCTGCCACTGAAAGAAGAGGTTTGGCTGTGAAGGCTTTTTCTAAAAGATGAGGATGAGATCTTACGAAATGTTACTGTAAGAAATGCTTTTAATAAGCTTCCTTACAAAAATTCTACTGAGAAATACATTAGCATAGTGTGAATAAATAGGCTATGTTGGTCTGCATGAATAGAAATAAAAAGGCTGAACTACTTCTGCCTCATGTTTCACTTTGGCAGTCAGTTACCACTAATGATATTGACCACCAAAGTAAGTAGTGCCATAAATAACATCTGACATTTTCCCTCATTCTTTTTTTTAATATTGGATTTAGAGAATATCATTCATACCAGTGTCACTTTTATTGGGGGGAGGAGTAACTAACTGTAGTGCTGCTGAACACAATCATCAATGATACATAAGATATAGTAAAAAAATTACCCTTCCTTTACAAGATAAAACCTGGGTGTTTGCACCTACACCAAAATATATGTGAAATCAAAGGTCTTAAATAATTCATCCCTGTAAAAGCAATGAAAAATTACTTTGCATATCAGCAATGTCAGGTACCATGGAAATAACTGATAACAAAAGCACAAACGTCAAACATTAGCATTTACATGAAAATCACTTCAAATTATGTAATTGCATAACAGCTAATTTGACATGAGGGCTACATCATTGTACTTTTGACAACTGCAACAGGAAAACACAAAGGAAAAATATCTTCCAATAAGCATACACTCCCAAGATTCACTTGGAATGGGAGCAAAAACTACTACTATGGCCTAATGATTGCAAGTAACAGCATACAGCTATGCTGCAGGAAGGGACAATCAGTGAAACAAGCACGGTAATTGCAGACAAGTGGTGTTTCTCAGGCATCAGTATATGACAGCAGTGGGGAACTGCATGGTGCCCTCTGTAAGGAGAGACCAGGGATGCCCTGGTCCACACGGCACAGCCGGTTCCAGCTGGCTCCAGCAGACCCACTGCAGAGCTCAGCTGAGCCTTTCATTTATTTAATTAGTCCCACTTCCAGCTTAGTGAAATCATTATGTGACGTGTCAAGAGAAGTGTCATCAAATATAGTTGACATTTTTATTACTTGGAATTTTCAGGACATGTGAACATGATCTATTCATATTTGGCAAAATGAGGAAATAAGATGTAAAGATTGTTCACAGTTTTGAAATCAAGTATTATTAAGTGGAGAAAATGCAGAATTTCTGCTTTAATGTAAAAGTCATTATAATCTGTACAAACGGTAAAGTTACTTATCAGATAGAGAAAACTCCAGTCAGACTGGATTATCATTATCATCTATTATAAGAGTGGATAAATGCCCAGAAAACAATAGCACCTTTTATAACCCCCATTTTCAAGAAGGGGAAAATGGATATTCCAGGGAACTACAGACCAGTCAGCCTCACCTCTGTGCCTGCCAAAATCTTGGAGCAGATTCTCCTGGAAAGTGTGCTAAGGCACACGAAAAACAACAAGGCGATTGGTGCCAGCCAGCATGGCTTCACTAAGGGGAAATCCTGCCTGACCAATCTGGTGGCCTTCTATGATGGGACTACGGAACTGGTGGACAGCAGTAGAGCAGTTGATGTCATCTACCTGGACTTGTGCAAAGTGTTCGACACTGTCCCACACGACATCCTTGTACCCTAAGTTGGAGAGACATCAATTTGATAGGTGAACCACTCTGTAGATAAAGAAGTGGCTGGATAGCTGCACGCAAAGAGTTGTGCTCAATGGCTCAATGTCCAGCTGGCGACTGGCAAGGAGTGGTATCTCTCAGGGATGGGTGTTGGGACCAGTCTTGTTCAACATCTTTGTCAGTGACATGGACAGTGGGATTGAGTGCACCCTCAGCAAATTCACTAATGACACCAAGCTGTGTGGTTCGGTTGATACGTTGGAGGGAAGGGATGCCATCCAGAGGGAGCTTGACATGCTTGTGAGGTGGGCAGATGCCCACCTGATGAAGTTTAACCATGACAAGTGCAAGGCCCTACACCTGGGTTGGAGCAATCTCAGGCACAGCTACAGGTTGGGCAGGGAAGAGATTCAGAGGAGCCCTGTGCAGAAGGACTTGGGAGTGTTGGTCGATGAGAAAATGAACATGAGCCGGCAGTGTGCGCTCACAGCCCAGAAAGCCAACTGCATCCTGGGCTGCATCCAAAGGAGCATGACCAGCAGGTCAAAGGAGGTGATCCTGCCCCTCTACTCTGCTCTCATGAGGCCTCCCTTGGAGTATTGTGTGCAGTTCTGGTGTCCTCAACATAAAAGACACGTGGAACTGTTGGAACAAGTGCAGAGGAGGGCCATGAGGATGATGAGGGGACTGGAGCACCTCTCGAATGAAGATAGGATGAGAAAGTTGGTGCTGTTGAGCCTGGAGAAGAGAAGGCTGCGTGGAGACCTCCTAGCAGCCTTCCAGTATCTGAAGGGGGGTTATAGGGATGCTGGGGAGGGGCTCTTCATGAGGGACTGTAGTGATAAGACAAGGGGTAACGGGTTCAAACTTCAACAGGAGAAGTTTAGAACGGATATAAGGAAGAAATTCTGTACTGCAAGGGTGGTGAGGCACTGGACTGGGCTGCCCAGGGAAGCTGTGGATGCTCCAACACTGGCGGTGTTCAAGGACAGGTTGGACAGAGCCCTGGGTGGCATGGTTTAATTGTGAGGTGTCCCTGCCCATGTCAGGGGATTCGGAACTAGATGATCTTAAGGTCCTTTCCAACCCTAACTATTCCATGATTCTATGACTTTTTGCTGTCCATCATGCCTTAATTATGCTTTATTCCTCCTCGTCTAAAATGGGTAGCCTGAACTGACAGTAAAGGTCAACAAACTAGTTAATGCTTGGTCTTTGAAAGTTGTGTAGTTTTCAATAAAAAAGTAGAGGTGAGCACGAAAAGCCCTCAGTAGTGATATTTTTCAATAACAAAATTATCTTCTTAAATCTGACTTTTAACACAGTTTTCAGACTATTCTTCAAGCATTTTTCTTTAACAAGGTGTTTCTCTGTGCACACTTGCAATTCAGGAAGAACAGGGGCGATATTAACTCTTCACATTTTTTTTCAATGTGTCATTCTCTTTCGCCACCTCTAATTAAAACCTATGTATCTATGTTTTTAAAGGTGCTAGGGCTTGTCTTGCACACACATCCCCCACCCCCAATTTATGTTTCAGTAACTTTCTTCTCCAGTCATCCAGTCTGACTGGAATTTTCTCTATCTGACAAATAACTTTGAAGTCTGTACAAGTCACAGACAGTTGCTAAAGAGTGTATGTACAGTTGAACCACTACAAATGCATGAGCTATGTGTGGTTTTCTGATATATTTGCAATGATAAAAACCTTTAAGCAGGCTGATGCATATACAGATATATATATATGTATATAGACACTCTTCAATTCTGTTTTGAGGTGGGACAGCATTTGACCATGCCATTGAACCACAGTTTGCAGCTTGTCACATCATCTCATAATAGCTCATGTTATACAGAGGAAGAATGTCCATCCATGTTCTCCTTCTATTATACAGTTTAGCTTATTCTCAGTTACATTCCCTGGCCTAAAATTTTATATTCTGCTTTCAAAGTTTGATGTTCACTACTTACTCAGTATTCGTTTCTTTGGAAATAGTCAAGGAAAGATTGCTTAGTACTAAGGCTTACAGGACTATAAGCTGATATTCGGTATTGCTGTTTGCATATCCTAATGTAATGACTAATTTCCTCTATTTTATGTAATGATATATAATTATTTACTCTGCTATTTCTTCCCACAAATCAATAACTGATTACCCAGAGTTAATACATTCTACAGTCCAGTTGCACGCTTTAAACAAGAAATAAGGACTTCAGTACTTTGGGACATAATCCAGTGGTTAGACTTCAAATGTGAAATACACAGTGAAAGGTATTTTTTTCATAATTGAGATGAGCTGATAAATACACTTCAGTCTTATTACAAAACTATGCTCAAGAGGGAAAAAATAGACATGGTTAAATAACATTGTGCAAAATGGATTAAGGAAAAAAAAAAAAGAAAATTGGAAATTGTCGTTCAGGACAGGAAATTGAATAAGCGTAAATTCCTGAATTCCAAATTAAGTGATCGCCTCATAAGGTTTGGCAATCCACCAGTGGACCATCACTCAAGGACGTGGAAGTATAATTGATTAGTAACCAATCTTCCCCAGACATCTTTGTCATATAGATGTAGGTCACAGGCTAACCATGCAGTGGAAAAGGGGAATGAAACAGACTTTTCAGGTGCTTATAAATGGCTTGTAAGTAAACAAGGTGGAAGAAAACAGTGATTGATCATGCATGAGTTTAGTAAAAAATGTGTGGAAAAGGCAGATAAATATTTTTTCAGCAACATATGCCCACTGAGGGTGAAAACATGGGAATATAATTTCTAGAAGATAGGTGAAGGGCAAGTATCGTAAGTTACATTGAATGTTATAGTGCCTTCTACATATTTGCATGAATGTTGAATCTCAGGATTTCTTATGCCAAATGTATATTGCACACTGATTTTTTATGCTTAATTTTTCACAGGATCATGATGTAACTGTAGCTGAAGAAAAATAACTAAAGGTAAGTGTTTTCAAAGAATATCCTGCTAACAGTTATTTCAGAACTATTATAATGATATTCCATAAATATCTGGGGAAGAGAGAAGAGGAAATAGAGAAAGAAACTCAATGGGCTGGCAAATCACACTATGCAGATACTTGCAAATAACTTATCACTCAAGAACTTGAATGTATTTAGTGTTACACTCAGACTATTGGGCTATTTATAGTTATGGTTGTATAAGTAGTCAGATTTCTTGTTTTGTGCTTCTTGCTTCAATAAAAACTCTCTCAAACTTGAAAATAATCCCTGCCTAAAGACAGAAAATGACAAAATGCACAAATTATTAATTTTCAAGTGCACATTTGGAAAAAAAAAAAGGAACTCAAAAAAGCTGGTAAATAACAAATAACACAAGCACACTTTCAGCAGGAGCTTTTTATTCAGTGGTAGTCCATTTGTTCTTTCATTTGTCCAGCTCCGTAAAATATTTCACTTGGCTCTATGTAGGAGCCAAGTTTTATAAAAAGCCCTGGACAATGTAGAATCATAGTATGAATAAACTTAGAAAGGACCTTGAGGTTTTAGCTACATCAGAGAAGCAGGTCCAAATAGATGAAGTTGTTTGGAAGCTTTTCAGGTTCTTTTACATATCTGTAAAGATGGAGTTTTCACCACCTTTCTGAGTCCCTGCTCTACTCACAGGTTTCACCAACCTCTTGAACAGCATCCAGTTATCTCTGCCTCTCCTTGTACAATGTCATCCAGCCCCAGTTGCCACAGTGGTCCTCTGGTGTATTCACTTTAGTTTGACAGTGACTTTCTTATATTGGGATATCTAAACTGAGAACAGGATTCTGGATGTTGCTGACATTCAGCTTACATTTTACCATAACCTTCAAGTCCTGCAAAGGTCTTTGCAAGTCTTACAGAGCTGCTCTTTCTCCAGCCAGGGCCTAGCCTACACTGTTGCATCCTGTTATTTCAAATCGGATGCAGAAGCTTCCATCTGCCTCTGTTGAACTTCAGTAGGTTTCTATCAGTCCATTTTTTCAGGGTCAAGGTTGATCTCCTGCAGCTCTGCCTTACAGATTGTCAGTCACCCTTCCTCCTCCACCCCCTCCTCCATATTCATTTTAGTATCACCTCCAAAATTTGTTGACAGTGCACACTGTCTCACTGTCTCAGTCTTCATTAAAGACATTAAACTGTACTGGACTCAATATTGACCTCTGAGGAACACCACTAATAACTAGCTGCAGGCTAGACTTTATGTCATTGACCTCAAGCCTTGAACACAACACACCAGCCCATTTTTAATGCATTTGGTAGCCAACCTTTCCCAACCACATCCCACTGGCTGCAAAGATAATATGGGAGATCAAGTCAAAGGCAAATGACATCTATTACTCTTTCCTCAACCAGAGGTCAGCCATCTCTTTGTGGAAGGTTGTCAGGTTGTTTAGATAGAAGCTGCCTTTGAGATATCCATGCTGGCTATTCCTAGTCAATTTCCCTTCCTTCATGTACCTATTCATATCATTTAGGAGATTTTATCCCATTATTTTCCTGGAGACTGAGACTTAGCAGATCACCTCTAGTTCCCTGGATCTTCTTTTTGCCCTTTTTGAAGGTGATACCAAGGTTTTCTTGAATACATTCTTAAAAGAGAAGCTTTTATTTCAAGACTAGCATACTGCATTAAATTAATGAACAAATCCTATTTTTAAACTGCAGCAAGCCAAACATATTTTAAATATATGAGAAAAGTTATCTTCCCTAGTACTGGTCTCCAGAAACTTAAACATTCATATGCTAATATACAGTACTGGAGAAGCGTCTAAATACTCCATCAGAATCCAGTCAGAAAACATAATTAATACACCAGTAAGCATTAGTCAAACCAATTTAATGTCTCCAACTGGCAGAATTTACAGATTAATGCCAAGTATAACTTCAAATCCAACATAATTACTCATCTTCAATTTCTTTGATATCAGAATGCAAATGGAACAGAGAAAACCACAAATAATTAAGCTTATGAATGTATTCTTTCTATTGCATTAATAAAAGGGAATATTTAATACGGCTACAAGTTCTTAATAATTTTTAAAAATTATGTATAGATTTGTGTCAGATTATTTAAAAATATTTTTATCTTTTATAGCTCAATCAACTGTACATTGCAATTAAAAATTGTGTAATGTAACATACAAAGGTCACAATATCTTCATTCTTAAAATAAAATACAGAAGCAAACCCTCCATATACAATGTCTTAGTGTCATATTAAAAGTGCTGGCTTTCGCCAGTAGAAAGTCTGCTAAGAGAGTTAGGACAGCTTATAACAGCTGAGAATCTGGCCTTTAGTGACAAAATCCTGTTTTGTGGCATAATATTTTTTGCTTGAGAGGGAAAATTGTCAATTTCTTAATACTTGCCTATGCTCATAATTCTATGTATAGACTTCTATGTACTGGAGATGAGTGAATCTATAGAAACCAAACTTCTCTTCCAAAATCTTTAAGTCATGTTATATCCTTCAATAAATCACCTTAACTTTGTTCTCTTAGAGAGGTAACAGTAAGTGCAGAGATAAGTGGCATTGCCAGTTGTAGTGGTTTAAGTCTCTAACCCCTCTCCCACCCCCCCACCCCACCCCCCCACACCCCCAGCAGTTTTCTCACTCACTCACTTCTCTTTCTTTCTACCCCTAGTCCAGGGGACTATGGGGAGGAGAATCAAAAGAATGCAACTTGCACAGGTTGAGATAAGAACAGATTAGTAACTAAGGTATAACAGAAATCACTACTGCTACCATCAATAATAATACGAGAGAAATACAAGGAAAGAGAATACAACTGCTCACCAAGCCCAACCCAGCCAGTGCACCCCCCAGCAGCGAACCCCCTAATACCAAAAACCTGACCATGCTGTGCACCCCCAGTCCACCACCACACCCTTCCAGGTCTCTGCTCTCTGTTTTCACATCCTGGACATGACGTGCTGTGGTATGGAATAACCTCTTTGGTCAGTTTGGGTCAGGTGTGCTGTCTCTGCTTCCTCCTGGCTCCCCCTCCTCCCTGACATAGCATGAGACTCAGAAAGTCCTTGGCCAGACAAAACACTGCCAAGCAGTAACTGAAAACAGTGGTGTTACCATCTCTGTTCCCAAGCCCAAAATCAAAAACACAGTGCTGCACCGGCTACCAAGAGGGAGAAAAAACGACTGCTGCTGCTGAACCCATGACATCAGTCCAGAACAACTTTTACTGTTGCTGACTTTTTACGTTGTATAAACTATTAATAATAGTAGCCTGGGCAGGGTACAGACCCATAAAGGACTGAAGTGCTCATTAAGCCTCCTCATTGGCTGGAGGAAGATTCCAAGATATGGGAATTGACAGAACGAATGTTGGTCGATGAGAAAATGAACATGAGCCGGCAGTGTGCACTTGCAGCGGAGAAAGCCAACCGTCTCCTGGGTGCATCAAAAGGAGCGTGACCAGCAGGTAGAAGGAGGTGATCCTGCCTCTCTACTCTACACTTGTGAGACCTCACTTAGAGTATTGTGTGCAGTTCTGGTGTCCTCAACACTGAAAAGGACATGGAACTGTTGGAACAAGTCCAGAGGAGGGCCATGAGGATGATGAGGAGACTGGAGCACTGTCCCGTATGAAGATTGGCTGAGAAAGCTGGGGGTGTTGAGCCTGGAGAAGGTTGCGTGGAGACCTCATAACAGCCTTCCGGTATCTGAAGGGGATTATAGGGATGCTGGGGAGGGACTCTTCATGAGGGACTGTAGTGATAAGACAAGGGGTAACAAGTTCAAACTTCAACAGGAGAAATTTAGATTGGATATAAGAAATTCTGTACTGCAAGGGATGGTGAGGCACTGGATTGGGTTGCCCAGGCAAGTTGTGAATGCTCCATTGGTGGCAGTGTTCAAGGTCTGGTTGGGGAGAGCCTTGGGTGACATGGTTTAGTGTGAGGTGTCCCTGCCCATGGCAGGGAGGTTGGAACTAGATGATTTTAAGGTCCTTTCCAACCCTAACTATTCTATGTTTCTATAATCACCCCCAAATAATTTTAAAAGACTCTTTCTTCAGAAGTAATATATGTGCTGAATTAAATATGTCAAAATAATTATGAAGCTGAGTTGTTTGTTTGTTTTCTGCCCTGTAACATTTTGTTTGGAATTAGCAAATCCTTAAGATAATAGCAAACTGCAGTTAGCCTAAAATGTAGGAATTATTTCTATAGCATATAACACACAAGATGTTCTGCCAGCAGACAAGAATGATGTGTGAACCCTAGGGGATATATAAGTGTTTTCTACTATTTTTTTGTTCCTTATTGATGTCTCAATCCCCGTTTAGAGTAACTGTATACTGAAACAGATTGCAAGCAATTTTCAAGCTGTTTGTGATTCATACTTAATAATGTTGTGGAACAAAAATTGGAATTCAATTTGCCAAACTCCAACTGAGGCTACTGTAATCCTCTGAGAAGTTCTGCAAATCATTAAAGCTGATTCTATAATTAAAATTACCTGTGGTCACCTAAAATAGTAAAAACTTAGGTTCAGTCCTTGCAGTTTGAAGTGAAACTTCAAGCTATTGTTATTTGGACTTTTGCAGCAAGTACTTACATAAGCTTGTTAGCTTTCTTGAAGGACTTTGTTGCAAGGCAAAGGTTTTCCATCAGTATACACATTCACATTTTCCCATAAGTATATACAGAACAATTCTCTACTCCGTCATATTTCTGGAGATACTTATTGTTATTTAAAGCTCAGTATTAAATTATAATTGTGATGAAGCATCCTTTTCTGAAAAGTTTAGAAAAATAGAAATTTTAAATACAACTCACGTGCTTTTTGAGGTCTCAAACCAGGACATTCCCATTTAAGAGATCACAAGACTAAAATGTTTTTTTTTAAGTACTTGGATTAATATTAGAAAAGTATTAGAAGTTTGATATCAGGAAAAGGATTAGATAACATTTGTCATTTGCCTATCTGACCTGTAATTGTGCAAATGAAAATTTATGTGATATATCAAGGCATATGATTACCAGGTTCTAACTCAAATTTCTAAGCTCAATCTTTTTGCAGATTGCTTCAGAGCCATGAGTCAGTGTGTTACCTCCTGGGTAAGGAAGCTTAAGCATTCCTTTTTTTGAGGTTTTGGGACAGAGCTGGCCAGTGGATTGTTATAGGGCAGGAAATACAGATCTTCCCTATATTGAGCAGCTCAGAGACACATAAAATCTATTTCTATATATAGGGAAAGTATAAACATGGAACTTTATGACAGAAAGATTTTGAGCTCAACAAAAAGACATTTACTGATGAAAGCCTCCTAAATTTTCCTATTAAGTCTGTTCCTGATTATTTATTCTGACATCATCCTTGCACTTCCTGGGCATTATATTAGAATTTTCTTTGCTTTTTGATGTTCATGAAGCAAGGTGGTGGCTTTGTACTGATCCCATTTAAAACCTGGAAGATTTTACATATCCTTCCATCCACCAGCCACTTCTGGTATCATGGCAAGGTAAATATTAGACTGAATGCTTTAGCTCAACATTTCCATTCATTCATGATGATGTGTTATGTTTCACTTTAAGCAAAAATATGAATTCCATAGGCTTGCAGTGTGTGTTTTGAGGAATATTACCACACTTTTGCAATATTTCCAAACTTTAACTTTTGGTATGTAGTTCAGGATTTAATTCCTGGTTAATGCTATTTCCAAGCTTTGAAATTTTGTATGCTGCAATATATTGCAATATGGTAGTTCTTCACCTTCTTACAATTTTGTTCAATTTCAAAATTATGTTTCAAGTAGAGGTAAAGGAGGACAGAAATGAGACTATGAATGTTTGTTACAAGATCTTCACACAAACCAGTACCATTGACAATTTTTAAGTAGTGTGAGAATGACAAGGCTTTGGAAAGGCAGGCAACTAAAGTAACTGGGAGAGGTATATGAAGGAATTTACGCATCCGTTTAGTGTAATTTTCAAACTCTAATCCTTAGCTCTACCATAAAACTTACAGTTCATTTAGCTTACTTCAAAATCTTGCATATGTTTTATACAGAGCTAAAATGCCAAAGTTAATTTAAAATATGCCATTTGTTAACATGGTCAGTCTTGTAAAAAGTTACTAATATTTAAACAAACTTTAAATAGTTGTAGACATGCAAAAGTGATCATAGTATTAGTATCTTACATAAAATATTTTACTGTAATTTTTCTGTCTACAAATGCAAGTTCAGAAGATGTTCAGGTGACTACTTGGTGGAAATAACAAAACTGATTTTTTTAATACAAAGGACTGAAACCTTAAAGCAGCTATTAGTGAAAAAAATCTTGAGCATTATTATTACTTTTTTATGAACTAGTTAGAATAGTCATATTATAATTTTCACTATTGAATAACTGTGTCTATTCTAAACCAGCAGAGATGTTGTAGGTTATATGCCTTTAGATTTGCAAAGAGCTATCGACATTCCTAGGGCTTTACTTACAGATTTTCCTTTAAAAAGGCTTCTTTTTTTTTTTTTCCATAGATAAAATATGACTTCTCACACAGAAACAATGGCATATTGTAGCGACAAATACAGTAAGAAAAATATACTTCTGGAGTCTACTTTACTGTGACTGCTGATAGTATCCAGAACACCCACTAAACTTTCACTAGGTAGCTGTTCTCATGCCTTGCTGACTGCTTGGGAATAATGACTGGATTGCTTGTCCTTACATTACTGATTACATCCCTCTCTGGAGAATCAATTTATTGATTCATTGATGACTTCTTTAATAATGTAATTACCTTTTATCTAGCTTAACTGATTCGCTATTTCTGTTGATTGTCTACTTACTGATTTTATTTGCTAAACTAATCCTTAACCCTTAAACTCTGCCTGTTTAATTCAACTCCACTGTCTGTGTATTTTTCTCACAAGTTTTAAAGCCTAATTGGCTGCACCTACATGATTTTCCCACTTAATTAGGTGTCTATGCAATTAATTGTTTGATTTATGCACCCCTAATTAATTTATTACCCTCTAATTACATCATTTCCTGGCACTGACTTTTCAAAAGATTTGGTGGCCACATTTTGCCAGTATTTGCTCACAATAGACCATGTTTCCTATTTCCTCCTTACCTTTCTTCATGTATCACCATCTTTACTTTTTTAATACCCCCATTTTTTTATTTTTAATTTTCTTCAAGTGATATGCTCATTAATCTTTAACACTGTCAGAAATTCTCTTTATTCATTCAATCGTTATTTTTAATCAAATTTTAATTCAAATTTTGCTTCTTCTAGTTATAAGTTAGAGCATGCTTCTGCAAGAATCTGGGTTTAAGTCCCAGGTTATACTATATTGCTCTAGATTAATCCTGGCAAAATAACTGGAGTCATTTACTTAAAAAAAAATAACCACATGTAGAATCACAGGCAGGAATTCAAGCATTTTTCCATATAGAATTAGCCACAGGGCTGTATACAGCCTGCTCATTTTCAGAGCTTTTCTCAGTTATGTATCTCACTTCCGGAGGGAGCCTGGTCTTTGAATCACAAAACAATGGGACCTTTTATGTGCAGACAGAACTCTACTTTATGTGCAGGCTGCTGCAAATAGGAAATGTCTTGGTAATACGAATGGATTCTGTGGATGGCCCTTTCAAGGAAAGTAGTCAACTCACTGTTAGGCACAATATTTCATGTTCTCTGAATTACTTTGCTGCAACAAGGCAGAGGTTAAGAAGCCACTAAGTGCACTCGTTGAGTGTCTCTGTACAGAAAGATTTTCCTGGGTTTAACTGAGAGGAAATTGAAATAGATTTGATGGACAGAAGGCTAAAATTAGTCTCCAAGATAAAATATCCAGATGAAACAGTGTTTCAAACCCCTTTTAAGTTCACTCACTGCTGCAATAGACTATTTTATGTGTGAAAGAATTAAGCTCCTAAATATTAGGACAAAATATTTAGACAAATAGCATGTCTTCCAAATTCCAAATTCTACTATCAAATTAAATCTTTTGTTTCTAATTTGTTTATGAACAAATAAAGCTACACCAGCTAACAATGTATTTTTTTCCCTTAAATATAACATAGAAAAAATAAACACTGTGTTATAGCCCTGTGCCAAAAAGGATATGCACACAACTTAGATTTTTTGAGCCAACAATACTGAAATATTAAATTCCATTTTACTTCAGTTTCCATTATATAAAAAAAACCTGATGATAACGTGGGCAAACATAATTAATGCTCTAAATTAAGAAGAAATTGGGCTAGACTAAAGTAAAAGGTTAGAAACTGATCAAATGCAGTTTTTGGTCTGGTGGGCTCTGTGAAATTTAACTTGGAATAATTAAGGAGATGAAGTGGCTGAGTTAAGCTTAAAGCCATGTAGTGTTATCTCTGAGAAAATGATGAGGAGAGCTGAAGAATCAAGTCTGGAAAAGCAGATACAGTGCTTCCCTTAAAAAGCAGAAAGCTATAAATCTATAACCTTAAATTTAATTTTCTCAGCAGTGAAAGAAATAATTTACAGACGTCTAGAAAGCAACAAAGAGATATGTGAAGGACAAATCATTTCAAAGAAACTTCATTTCTTTTCATAAGAGGATAAAAATCTTTGTAGATAGGACAGTACGCTATCATATACACTGATATATCTAGTCATATATAGTCTCCACAGTAAAGTTTTTGAAACAAGACCACATGACTGTGTATCAAAGGCACTATTTAAATCTATGAATAGATATAAATTTGAAAAGTAAGTTCAAAATAGATACCTTTTTTTTTTTTCCTTCCCCTACAAATTGGGAGAGTACAGAAGGTGGGATTCTGATATTCTAAATCTGATACGAAGCAAAATGTCATGAAAGTTTTTGATGGTTTAGAAGCAACATATTAAATCTGTAGGTGACAGCAAATCCATGTAGATCTAGTGGCAAATAGGACTGGATTTCAGAGAGATGTCCATGCCTTGAAAAAATAATGTAGAAAAAATATAATTAGGATGAGATTTAGTTCTGTACATTTAATATAAAAATTTATATAAATGCAAGGATTAAGGATGATTGGCAGCAAGTTTCAGAAAATCACCTGCAGGTCTTAGCAAAGTATTTAAATACTGGAGTATTAAAACAACAAAAAATAATAATTAAGTTTTGGTTTAACAAAAGACATACTCTTTGGTCTCACTAACTCACTGATCAAGTCACCATCACCAGTTTTAGATGACAAATGGTCATTATAATGGAATTGCAATTGCAAAAAATGCAAATTGTTTTCTTAAGGAAATACTAGTTCTTCGTTCATTTAAAAGACAAAAATAGAACACTAATTTTCACATCTCATTTCATCAGGATTCACTGTCCATCATATTTGAAAAATCATGGCAGTCAAGTGAAGTTTCCGATGACTGGAAAAAGGTAAATATCATCCCCATTTTCAAGAAGGGGAAAATGGATATTCCAGGGAACTACAGACCAGTCAGCCTACCTCTGTGCCTGCCAAAATCTTGGAGCAGATTCTCCTGGAAAGTGTGCTAAGGCACACGAAAAACAACAAGGCAATTGGTGCCAGCCAGCATGGCTTCACTAAGGGGAAATCCTGCCTGACCAATCTGGTGGCCTTCTATGATGGGGCTACGGAACTGGTAGAGCAGTTGATGTCATCTACCTGGACTTGTGCAAAGCATTCAAGCACTCTTCCACACAACATCCTTGTCTCTAAGTTGGAGAGACATCAATTTGATAGGTGGACAACTCAGTGGATAAAGAAGTGGCTGGATGGCCGCACACAAAGAGTTGTGCTCAACGGCTCAAGTGTCCAGCTGGTGACTGGCAAGGAGTGGTGTCCCTCAGGGATGGGTGTTGGGAACAGGCTTGTTCAACATCCTTTGTTGGTAACGTGGAGAGTGGGATTGAGTGCGCCCTCAGCAAGTTTGCCGATGACACCAAGCTGTGTGGTTCGGTTGACACACTGGAGGAAGCGAATGCAATCCAGAGGACCTTGACACGCTTGTGAGGTGGGCTGATGCCAACCTGACTGAAGTTTAACCATGACAAGTGCAAGGTCCTACACCTGGAATGGGTTGCCCAGGCAAGTTGTGAATGCTCCATCCCAGGCAGTGTTCAAGGCCAGGTAAGACAGAGCCTTGGGTGACATGGTTTAAGTGGGAGATGTCCCTGCCTATGGCAGGGGAGTTGGAACTAGATGATCTAAAGCTCCTTTCCAACCCTAACTACTCTATGATTATCAAATTTTGTGTTAGAGAATATCTAGATCAGACAGGCTGTGTAAAACATTTGCCTCCTGGCTGAAAGATGAAGTGTTTGCTTTTTTTTAAATGACAACAAACTCACCATTATCTTTTGGGGAAATTCTTGCAGAGAAAATCTGTGCACTGAAGTAAAGGGTTTTTTTTTTATCTTTGTAGATCAAGCAAAGATGGGTGATATATTCTGATGGCTTCGCAAACTCATCCATGTACTTTTTAGGCTTGTCTCTCCTAGGTGTACTTCTATTAAAGTCAGTAAAGCTTCATATTCTACACAACTGACTACATAAATGGCAGTTCAAGGTCTTGGAATATAAGTTTAGACAAAACAGGCACTATTCTTTTCTCCCATAGTCTTGTACCAGATCTAGTGTCACCAAGACTGAGAGTCCAAATGGAGGCTCAGAAAGCATAAGAATAGCTTATAACAGTCACAAAATACATTCAGGGAAATTATGAAAATGTACTTGCACTTTCCTATCTAGCAGCATTCCTCCCAGTACCTGCATGCAAATGAACACATTAAATTATTTCTAGTTTATCCCTAAAAGCTTGGAACTTGCCTTTGAACACTGCAGAAATCTTTGCTTCGAAAATAGAAAACCTCCAGGATCCCTTTCTAACAGTTTAAAAAGTGTTAAGTAGTTTGGAGGCAGAGTGTAAATCCGTGCAAACTCATATGGAGTTTTGGTTCTTTGTACATAGCAGAAAGTGTCAGATTATGAGATGGAAACAGCCAGTGGAGTTTTCAGCACACAGAGACCTGAGATAAAAACAAAACACGGCATTGTCATTTTTTAACAGCTTTAATCATGCATAGCAGTTTGTTCTAATGAATATGTATGAGACACTGATGAACATGAATGATTGATATCTATGATTCACAAAGTGAAGCAGCTTATATATATGCAGATTAGGTACCTCAGAGAAAAGTATTCTTTCTCTACTCCCTCCTGCTTTGGCAAAATTCCTGGACCACTAAATGTCAAAACTTGGATTTTTCCTGCAATAACAGCTGAAAGCACATGAGAACAAATCTCATCTTGTCTCTTGAAATAATACTTAAATTTGAGATTTCTCAGAATAATTTAGAAGAATGTGTTGCAGCTGCTATGTACAACATTCTAAAGTTTTTAGGAAATGCAACATGCAATAGACAAAAAAAAAAAATCCTAATGGTTTATCCTTTTGTATTAATGTTAGTATATATAAAAGATCTAATATTGGAAATACAAGTATTGTGCAAAAGCATTGTGAGGTCACTGTACCAGTTATGACAATGACTATATGCATACGGTCTCAAAACTTTTGGTTGAAGATAGCTGGTCTTGGAAAGAATGAGTCTTTAGTTGCTGTCTGATATTTCTCTTACACAATATCAATCCATGAAAAATGTAAATACTGGCCTCTGAAAGAAAACTTAACTTTGCATACTTTTATATACCCCAAAATTCCCCGTGATTGAAAAAGTAACATCTTGGGCAAAGTTATGATATTTATTCATATTTTTCATGCTATTTAGATCTTGAATTGCCTGTCACACAAGTACTGTGATAACCATATAATGCCAAGTTCCATCTGTTATTGCATGTTGAAACAGAAAATGTGAAGTCTATTCAAATGTTAAAATCTTGTATGTTTTCATTGCATTTAATTCACAATGGAGAACAGAAACAGTGTTAGAGGCAATAATAAAAAATATTCACTATCATGTTTTTAACAGGCAATGAAAGTGAAATTAGGTCTTTTTAACATTTTTTTTTTTAGTGGAAAATTAGGTGTAATGACAATACTTCTCTTTAGATGATATCATGTCATGGGTTCAGCAGCAGCAGTCATTTTTCTCCTTCTTGGTAGCTGGTGCAGTGCTGTGTTTTTGATTTTGGGCCTGGGAACAGAGATGGTAACACCAGTGTTTTCAGTTACTGCTTGGCAATGTTTTGGTCTGACAAAGGACTTTCTGAGTCTCATGCTCTGCCAGGGAGGAGGGGGAGCCAGGAGGAAGCAGAGACAGGATACCTGACCCAAACTGACCAAAGAGGTTATTCCATACCACAGCACGTCATGTCCAGGATGTGAACACCCAGGGCAGAGACACAGAAGGGTGTGGTTGTACAGTGGTGGTGCAGTGGGAGGTTCGCTGCTGGGGGGTGCACTGGCTGGGTCGGCTTGGTGAGCAGCTGTATTCTTTTTCCTTGTATTTCTCTCGTATTATTATTGATGGTAGCAGTAGTGATTTGTGTTATACCTTAGTTACTAAACTGTTCTTATCTCAACCTGTGGAAGTTGCATTCTTTTGATTCTCCTCCCCATTCCCCCTGGACTGGGGGAAGAAAAAGAGGGGAGTGAGTGAGTGAGTGAGTGAGTGAGTGAGTGAGTAAAACTTCGTGAGTTTTAGAGGCTTAAACCATGACAGTTCTTTTTTGGCACCTAACATGGGGCACGAAGGGTTGAGATAAAGACAGAATTAATAGCCACTCATCACAATGCTGATTTATTGGCTCTCAAAGTTGTTGCTCTGGTTCTCACAGGTTCAGCGTATGATACTTTACTTACAGCTGGTATTCCTTATCTTAATATTTTTCACATCTGGGTTTTGGGTTAAGGTTCTTGTTACATTGTACTTTATTGAAATGGCTTGTAATATGGGCGAGCTCCAGAAGGGAGGAAGGGAAGCCGCAGCGGTGCGGCGCAGGGAGCCGCCGGAGGCCAAGACTGGTCCGGCAGAACGGGCCCGGGGGATCAAGAGGCCAGGAACGGGGCAGCAGAGGAGCTGAGCCCCCCCACCGAGCCCAGCCCGGCGACTGCCGAGCCTCGAAGGAGGCGGCTACAGCCAGGCGGGGGGTGGCGTTGGAGAAGCCGAGCCCCGAGGCAGAGCCGAGACACGCGGCTACCGAGCGGGAGGGGCAGGCGGTGGCCGAGCCCAGCCCCGCAGCGACCGAGAGCATTCCCCAGCAGCCGCCCATCAGAGCCCCATAAGCCCGAGCCCCAGGAGTATGCAGGAGACCGCGCAGCACTTCCCAGCAAGGCAGAGGAGGAAGATCTGGACTCAGACAAAGAGCAGCTGGTGGTGAGAGAGCCGTCAAGCACAGCAGCTACACCAGCACCAGCGACAAGTACAGCAGCCTCATTTGAAGGGTTTGAATGGCCTTTGGGTACCCTTGAGACCTGCCTGCTGATTGTGATGGGGATCAGCATGTTGGCATGCATTCAGAGTGTGTTTTACCCACAACTATTCTGTCTGGTCCCCAGAGTTAAGCAGAGTGGGCTGTGGGCCTTGTCTGGGGGTGGACTGCAATGTGGGATGGCCGAGAGATTTTCCCAAAAGCTGGACAGTCATAAGTGGCAGAGTGTGTGGGACAGCTGTGGGCGAGTGTGAGTATCTAGTCCACTGGACCCCTCCAGTGCTTTGGAAGCATCAGAGATGGAAGGCAGCTGTATGGAGTCCCCAGTGACAAACGGCTATAAAGATGTGGCTCAGATGGACTTAAATTGGCAACATAAGGGTGAACTATTTTGAGCCTGGTGGGCCCATGACACCTCAGGCCACCAGGGCAGAGATGTGGCTCAGATGGACTTATGATCGAGAGGTGGACTCAGCAATGGACACTGTTGCCCAGGTTGTTCACGAGTGTCAACACTACACACGGCCTCCCCTGCTCTGAAAGACTGTTACAAGTGATGGAGCCCAACATCATGGACTGGATGGACTCAGCAGCTCTATAGGGATTGGTCCATGCACTGAAGGATGATCTCCCTCCCTCTGTGTGTGTGTGTATGTATATATATATATATATATATGTTTATGTGATGGTATATTGAAAATATGGGATCTGAGCATGACATGAATAGTATGGAATAAGGGGGGGATACTGTCCTGGGTTCAGCAGCAGCAGTAATTTTTCTCCTTCTTGGTAGCTGCTGCAGCACTGTGTTTTTTTGATTTTGGGCCTTGGAACAGCGCTGATAACACCAGTGTTTTCAGTTACTGCTTGGTAGTATTTTGTCTGGCCACCATACCACAGCATGTCATGTCCAGGATGTGAAAACGTAGAGCAGAGACCCGGAAGGGTGCGGTGGTGCAGTGGGGGGTTCGCTGCTGTGGGGTGCACTGGCATGGGTCGGGCTTGGTGAGCAGCTGTATTCTTTTTCCTTGTATTTCTCTCGTATTATTATTGATGGTAGCAGTAGTGATTTGTGTTATGCCTTAGTTACTAAACTGTTCTTATCTCAAGCGGTGCGAGTTGCAATTTTTTTTCGATTCTCCTCCCCATCCCCCTGGGACTAGGGGAAAAAAAAGAGGGAGTGAGTGAGTGAGTGAGTGAGTGAGTGAGTAAAACTTCGTGAGTTCTAGAGGCTTAAACCATGACATCTCATAATAGTAGTTTGTCATCTTTTGTAACTATCAGTCGAGATTTACTTCGTATCTTTCAAACACCATGTCTGTCATAGTATCAGCGCTTCAAAGCATGCTCAACTTCAGGAAGCCCAATTAGTATAATAATGAATGCAATTAAGACAAAAATAAAGGGACCTATTATTGAGGAGATAGATGCTATGCATTAATTTTGATGGACTAATCTGTCTCTGAAGATACACAAGTATGTGTAATAAAAAATTCTTTGTCCTTAAACGGTATTTCTACCCTAGCCATCTCGTACAAATTCATCTAGTTACTTGCATTGATTTCTATGCTATCCTGTAAACTAGGGGTCTCTTTTACGCTTACGTGCATGTTCTGCTTCTGTTCTATGAATAAAATTTATAAAATTAAAATAATAACCCCAGAAAGTGGCCATTTATAGCTTTCAACTTTGATGAAAACCATTACAGGTTACTTTAAACATATGCAACAACTATTCCTTATATATATAGTGAATGTTTATTTAAAATGACCTTTATTGAGTGAACAGCTGTTGGTTAGCTTTTAGACCTCTTTCAATCCTCAGGTGAAGATTGAATCTTGTTGGTTACAGGCTGAGCATTCCTCAGGTAAAAAAAAAAAAAAAAAAAGATGCCAAAACCAAACCAAAACAAAACCATACACAAAAAAAATACAAACCAAAACCAAACCAAAACAAAAAGCCAACAAAACACAGCCCCTCTGAAAGATACATTTCAGCTCTTTCACAGTTTACTCTGATAATGGCCTAAGAAGTCTTGACCTGGTCATTACTGACAAGCATTACAGTATGAAGTAGAGAAAGGAATCACAAAAGAAGATTCCTTCACTAAAGAAAAAAAAAAAGGTGAAAATAAAGGTTAACCAAAGCAACTGGAGTAGTCAAAAGCCAGCGAATGTTAGAGCAAAGAAAGCAGAAAGAGAGCTGGAAAAAAGAAAAGAGAGGGGATCAAAGATAAAATTTCTTTATGATATATTCAGCATCACAGTAGTGATATTCCAGTCTATTACACTAAAAAAGTATTACCTTAATTAAAAAAAAATAAAGAAAATTAGCTCAATACTGCCTGACCAAATTGGTGGCCTTCTATGATGGGGCTACAGAACTGGTTGGCAGCAGGTAGAGCAGCTGAAGTCATCTACCTGGACTTGTGCAAAGCGTTTGACACTGTCCCACACGATGTCCTTGACCCTAAATTGGAGAGACATCAATTTGATAGGTAGACCACTCCGTGGATAAAGAAATGGCTGTATGGCAGCACACAAAGAGTTGTACTCAATGGCTCATTCTCCAGCTGGAGACAAGTAAGGAGTGGTATCCCTCAGGGATGGGTGTTGGGACCGGACTTGTTCAACATCTTTATCAATGACATGGACAGTGGGATTGAGTGCACCCTCAGCAAGTTTGCCGATGACACAAGCTTTGCGGTTTGGTTGATACGCTGGAGGGAAGGAATGCCATTCAGAAGGACCTTGACACACTTGTGAGGTGGGCTGATGCCAACCTGATGAAGTTTAACCATGACAAGTGCAAGGCCCTACACCTGGGTTGGAGCAATCTCAGGCACAGCTCCAGGCTGGGCAGGTAAGAGATTCAGAGCACCCCTGTGCAGGACTTGGGGGTGTTGGTCTATGAGAAAATGAACATGAGCCAGCAGTGTGCGCTCGCTGCCCAGAAAGCCAACCGTCTCCTGGGCTGCATCAAAAGGAGCATGACCAGCAGGTTGAGAGAGGTGATCCTGCCCCTCTACTCTGCTCTTGTGAGACCTCACTTGGTGTACTGCGCGCAGTTCTGGTGTCCTCAACATAAAAAGGACATGCACCTGTTGGAACAAGTGCAGAGGAGGGCCATGAGGATGATGAGGGGACTGGAGCACACACACTGGAGTGTGAAGATAGGCTGAGAAAGTTGGGGCTGTTGAGCCTGGAGAAGAGAAGGCTGCGTGGAGACCTCCTAGCAGCCTTCCAGTATCTGAAGAGGGCCTATAGGGATGCCAGGGAGAGACTCTTCGTTAGGGACTGTAGTGATAGGACAAGGGGTAATGGGTTCAAACTTAAACAGGGGAAGTTTAGATTGGATGCAAAGAAAAAAATTCTTCACTGTAAGGGTGGTGAGGCACTGGATTGGGTTCACCAGGGAAGCTGTGAATGCTCCATTGGTGGCGGTGTTCAAGGCCTGGCTGGGGAGAGCCTTGGGTAACATGGTTTAGTGTGAGGTGTCCCTTCCCATGGAAGGGGGATTGAAACTAGATGATCTTAAGGTCCTTTCCAACCCTAGCTATTCTATGATTCAATGATTCTAAAGGTGATTGTTGTTAAAAAATCATATACAATACATTAATTGCTCTTTAACAAGCAAGACCTGGACTTTGACTCAGCAGTCGATTTCCACATGAGCAGTCATTCAGTGCAAGAATGTTCTGTCCTATTAGAAATATGTGCTTTCAATGTATTTAATGAAAAAATATAGATGGTGGTTGGGGTTTTTTTTAAGGTTTTTATTATTTTATGGAATAAATTGCATTATATGTTAGAACTATCATTCATACACTTTTGCTAGCACGACTAATATATCTGGCTTTTAATAGAGATGTATTCTGCTGCATCAATCAGAAATGGCAAATACTAATTTATATAACTGAAATTCTATAAAGTATGGAGGCTTATATTTGATTACATTTTATTAAATGACAAAAATTAATTTATATTTGAGATACTAAGATTGAAATACCAAGAAAACTGAGATGCTAAGACTGAGATACTAAGAAAGCTGTACGTGTCTAAAGAAACCTACAGAAGGAAGCCTAATGATTTTACTAAATATTATTGAGCTTTGTTGTTATTATAAAACTTACCATGGTTATAGGTTATACAAACAAACAAAGGTTACACAAATGGCTAATTTAGATGAATATGTGTGAATGGACTTCCAAGCCTGTGTTGCACAGTTAGTTAATATACAGAATATTTCACATCTACATTCAGTTCCTAGCTAGAAAGATATATATATATATAAAAATATGCTGTACTTTGAATTCTTTTATGTGTAACAGGCACAGAAGAATGTTATATGGGCAAATTTAGAAAAGCAAATTGTCTTAGTGATTTAGGGCAAAGATTCAGTATTTTATGAAATAACAGCCAACCAGCAATTACTTTAAAAAAAATCTGTCTTAAATTTTGATGATGTTTTTAATTTCTCCTTTTGATATCATTGCATGTACATATTATGTTTTCACTGAATATATGTAAAAATCTCAACACTGTGTTCTTTTTAATGATAAAGTTCATGTTGAAGTTTTGAAATCTCCATGCAAATTGGGCTACTAAAATTCAACTTAACAAATACATGCAAATGTTACAATGACCCATGTCTTTGAGAAAAACACAATCGGAATTAATATTTTCATTCTGCATTACTGTATTGGTATTTGCATCCTACCCTCCCATCAGCTGTCTTAAAGACAATCAGTTCCAGGAAAGCATTCTCCATATTTGTCATTTTGATGGCAAACGGTGAGCTTACACATGTCCATATTCAAACAAATATAAAAGTTATTGCCGACATAAATTATAATTGGTGATAAGAGTCAATGCGTATAAACACAGGAAGTTTCACCTGAACATGAAGAAGAATTTCTTTACTGTAAGGGTGACTGAGTGTTGGAATAGGGTGCACAGAGAGCTTGTGGAGACTCCTTCCTTGGATATATTCAAAAGCTGTCTGGATACATTCCTTGAGCAGCGTCCTCAAGGTGATCCTGCTTCACTTAACAGGGAGCTTGGACTAGTTGACCTATGGCTGTCCGTTCCAAACATCCTGTGATGCTGTGATCATTTAGAGACAGGCGTTATTATTTCTGTGATTAAATCCAGGGAGCTTTGAATCCACTAATTTTTTGTAAATGGACATACAATAAGGAAAAGGGTTCTCAATGACTTCATTATTTTTTTCTATGAAAATTGAAGAGTTGTTCATATGCTTACATAAAAAATAGGAAATGAAGGAATCAGCTATTTCTTAGCTACATTTGTTATGTAAGGATTTCAAAGTGCTTTGTCTATGTGAAATGATTAGTATACCCAAGACTACCGTGGGAGGAACAACAAAGAACCTATTTTTTATTAAGGATAATGGCAGCAATTACACTGCTTGGGATGAAATTACCACAGGTTTATAGATTAAACCTAAAGTTCATGGTATCTAATTTACATTTAACTCTCAGTTAAACGTGAAGTCTCAAGGTCTTTTGTTCATGTATAGATGCAGGTGAAGTGATAAAGGCGAATCTAAAACTCAGATCCAGAG
This sequence comes from Myiopsitta monachus, assembly GCA_017639245.1. Taxonomy (NCBI): domain Eukaryota; kingdom Metazoa; phylum Chordata; class Aves; order Psittaciformes; family Psittacidae; genus Myiopsitta; species Myiopsitta monachus. The sequence continues at coordinate 6,951,775 of CM029918.1, forward strand.
ACATCCCACCTTTAAAAAAAAAATCACACAAACATCAAGTGAAAAAAAATCTGCTCAACCACAAAATTATTAATTGTACTCTAATTTTTTAAAACATTCACAGTACTTACTAAGTGACACAAGACTTGCACAATGCAATTAGCATAGCATTTGATATATTCACTTTTAAAATGAATGGTGATATATCCAAGATTTTTGCCTCCAGAGGACAGTGTTCTTTACTCAGAGTGCATATGCTGAAAGGCTTACAGATTTTGTAATTGCTATGGAATTCCATGTGTGATTAAGGATCTTTGCCCATGGTACATTATAAGACATCCCTGACTTATAATGTACGTATAGACATCACAGTATAAATTAGAGCATTCATCAAGTGTGAACAAGAGATCTTTAAAAATTTCAATGACCTTTTCTACACACCAAAATTCCTTGCAGTATACATTTAAAACTTAGAAGAATAATGCATATGTATACTGAAGCCAATATCTTCAATTAAAAAAAAAATAAAATAATAATAAAAAATGAGTTTCTTCCCCTCTCAGTAAGGAACGTAAAACCAGCAGAATAATAACTTCCTCAGTGTGTCCTCATACCAGCATAGCAATAGCATATATTAATTTTTCCTTAGAGTGTTTGAAAATTAATAGAATTAGTATTGTAACATCATGAAGATATTGCCACCAATAGTACTAAAATAGTATAGCTTTCAGTTAGATGTCCTTGATATGCTTCAGCAAACATATTTCATTTAAGTATTGGCTTTTAAATCAGCTTCCAAGTACATCTCATGATAATAAAGAAGGTTATAAATTAATTTGCATAATAAAACCATAATCTTGGTGCACATTCAGAATTACAGTGCATATTTTAATACCATTATACATGCTGATTTAAAGCTTATCATGCTTATTCTTTCTAAACAGATCAGCTACCAAAATTGATATGAAAATGTAAGAACAAAGTGCTGCATTGCCAGGATTTTAATGGCCTAACACATTTTCTAAAGCAGTCAATGGTGACTTCAAGTGGGATATAGTGTTACAAGTCAGAGAAATATTTTTAATATTATATATTCATGAGAAACAATTTACTGAAAAAAGTATATATGACACCTTTAAATAACTAAAGCTATTTGATATTACTAAAAATTATTTTCTTCCATACCTTCTTAATTTTACCAAAAATTCACAAAACTACCATCTCAAAACCAAAACTGTAACCCGTAAGGCTCACATGTATTGTTGCACCACTTATTTGTAATATTTCCTATGACAAAGCTCACACATTGTATAATAACTTGTTTTAAAAAATAAATTTGCCTCAGACTTTGCTTTTGACAACTTAAAAAAAAACCCAGTCACTTAAAAATACAGTAAGTAGTTCTGGATTTCTTTTTTTTATTATTCTTTTTTTATTTATGAGACAAACTATTTTATGAAATGTAACTGTAAGCTTCAGCATTATCTTACATGTAGGGTCCATATAGTTTGCACATTTCATTTTTATACAGGTAATCAATGTGTTAAGTGAATGAACATGATTCTTATTATTTGGAGTCATCTCCTTACTGTACTATGGTCCTAGAAGTAAGTAGTATTAAACATTAGTTATTGTTTTCTGATAAACTACTTTTCCTTTACAACGTGTTAATGTGAACAGAAAGAATGTTGTATAGACATAGATCTCATTAATACCTCTGATTACACATGTATATTTTTCAGTTAAGTATTATAAAATTAATTTTTTTAAACCTTAGATTCTCTATAGAAACCTTCTAATTTTCTACAGCTCACCAAAGATGGAAATACTTTGTCAGTTAATCCACATAAATTATTTTAGTGTATAGTCTAGGGCCCCCAACGGGACCACATTCTCAATAAAACTATTTGTGGTGGATTGACTGTGGCTGGCTGTTGGTGTTCACCAAGCTGCTCTGTCACTCTCTCCATCAACAGGACAGGAAAAGCAAATACAAGGAGAAGATCATGGATAAAGATAAGGACAGAGAGGTTACTGTCCAGTTACCATCATGGGCAAAACAGACTTGACTTGGGGAAGATTAAGTTATTTTACTGCCAATTACTAGTAACAGAGTAGGATAGTGCGAAATAAGAACAAAACTAAAACCACCTTCTCACATCCCTTCCTTCCTCTCAGGCTCAACTTTCCTCCTAATTCTTCTACTGCCTACAGGTTAGTCAGAACCTTGTCTGACTCGAGGAGAGAAATTAATCACTACATCTTCATGTATGTTACGTTATGTTATCTTATGCTATGGTATGCTTTGGTATGATACTAAGATAGTTAGTGCCTCATAACTATTAAACCATCTTCTTCCTCTCTGTTTAACCTCATGGAAGACTGCAGCTTATTACAATGAGTCAGATCCTCCAAGTAAGTGTACAACAATGCCACTGCGAACTAAAGATAATCTGTTATAATGCTAATAAATAAATAAATAAATAAATAAATAATAAATAAATAAAGATAATCTGTTATAATGCTAATATTAAAAGAATTTTGTTTTCAGTTAGTTGTCCATTTCTTCTGTTTCAAGATGACAATAGGAGGATAAAGAAAAAATAATAAAAAAATATTTGAAGACCTTTCACCCTTTTTCTAATTCTTATCTTTCAAGACTGAAACAAAAGAGAAAGTTTCCAGTTTTCAACTAATACTTGAACATTTTTTCTGTCACACAATATTAGAAATACACATTTATGGATTAATTTCATATATAGAAAAATAAAAGCTACCATGAAATGCTTTTAATTTTGAAAACAAATATGAAATGAAAGCTTATAAGATCTATCTTTACTTATATACTTGAAAACAAATTGAGACATTAACTTCAGTAATGTGTTTCATGAATTATTACCCCAAATCCACAGAACATAGCAACTAACTATATTATGTAACTATAGTTGATAAAAATTAATTAGTATCAAGGGAACATGGAAAGAAAGACATGTCCCATTTGAAGAAGTTACATTTTATATAATCAGATAATTAGGACATAGTAATTGAAAACAAAAATTAATGAAGTAAAAATAAACTAAACAGAAAGAAAACTGAAATGAAGGAAGAATAATTCTTACAAGAATTCTGTGGGAGCTCATCGAATTTGAGAGCAGCTTCATTATGGTTCAGTTTGCTTGCACCTACCCACATGCTCTTTACAAACAGAAAGTCAGAAAAAAAAAAATTTATATTTCTTTGTCTCTATATAGTGCATCTAAATTAAACTGAGTTAATTCTTTATCAGCCTCCGGAAATAGGCAGAACTTTATCAAGATCTGTTTTCATGATTATTGCATTCATTGTATTCCTACCACTAGATTTTATAATCTTTTTTCAATCTTGCTACTACTCCCAATTAAAAAAAAAAAAATCTATAAGTATTTTTTTTTCAAGAAAGGCATCTGAAAACATAAATACAGTCATTAACTGTGTTTATGCCAAGCACAAACTGAGATAAAATGCTTTATAAAATCCTAAGACTGAACCTGATCTCTAAAGGATGGTCAATCTCTTCCAGCTCTGATCTTTGTTGAGTTACTCTTACAGGTACTTTGAAATCAAGGCTTGTGCAAGCTAAGACATAACTGCTAAACTCCACTGCAGCTGTGAATTTCCACTTGACACCATGCCACTAGCCAAACTTTAGGATTTTAACACAAAGTAGTATATCAAAAACCTACACAGGTACAACAATCCAAGTTTGATTTTTTTCTTATTCTTTTTTAACAAATTATAAAATGCAGCTTGAATTACAAAGCAAGAGATTTTCTTAAAATCTATTAACTGTTAATTCATCACATTTAGTATGCTATTTACTATAATAATGATGTCTGTATGCTCTTTTTAATTTTTTTCTGAAGACTCTAGTGCAAACATTTCAAACTAAATTACTGAAGGAATTTCACTGATCTGTCATAGTTCCTCTGTTTCTGGATTTAAGGTTTTCCTTCTTGCTTTCTATGTTCCGAGGAAGGAATATTTCTAGTATACAGATTAATTTTAATAATTTGGACAAGATAAGAATGCCATCTTTTCAACAGCCCCAATTATGACAAAGCAGAATTCATAGAAAAAAAATGGTTTATTGCTATTTGGACAATAAAAGGCTCAGAGTTATACAACTTATTATTGGAGCAGCTAAGAAGAAAAGTTAACTTAAATCACAAGGCCATAGTATGCAGAAATAACAACCCAGAGGATGCAGTTACTCCTAAACAGTGAGGTAGCAGGAACATTTATTTAGCCTTGGTATGTGAGAGAGGATTAGATCTTAAATCAGGTGACAGAAATACTCTCTCCATTTTCTCTTCCAATGACCTTTTCCTCTCAGTCTGCCTGTCTTCAAATTCTTGTCAAGACTGTATGGGCTCCTACCTTCTGTACACCTGTGATTATACTTTATTGAATGTGAATGCAAAGAATATTATGCTGAATGGGTTTAATACACTCACATAACTTCGACCCCATAAAGCAATCTGATGCAACACAGATTTAAGAATCTTATACCTAGCAAAGCTAGTTTAAACAGCTGAATGAGAAACTGGAGAAGTATAACAAATTCAAATTAGCATTTTGAGTGACATCACAGCTAATGCTGGTTGTTATGTCATTTTGTTATGTCATAATGAAATTCTCATTAAAAATTATCTTCTCAGAGTGACACTTCAGGTGAATTCATGTTTGTAAATTAAACAATGCAGGAAATGCAACACTTAGTAGAAAACAATTGTGCAATTATTAAGCGAAGCTATACCAGTTCATGATGTTATCCTCTGCCATAGGTCTGTCCTTTTTGTTACAAAGATATTATAACTCAGAAGCCCAGGAAAAATCAGCATTCTCTTGGATATAAGAAAATATACTAATCCTGCCCCTTCTCCTACAGTTCTCAATTTTTTTGCATTGTTACATTTACATCTGCCCTTTCTCCAGCTATATGTCAAAAATGCATAGGTCATAAAGTTAGTGCAGGCAGAAAAGAATGGGTTCAGCAAATTGTGTCCCAGTGGGAACAATTATTTTAAAGAACAGCAGTGGGAAACAGGAAGGCTAGAAATTCCCGGGATGTACACGAGAACTATGTTGTCGTATGTAGCAGGACATTTCAAGAACTGACAACTGAGTCATATACTCTGTTGAAAAGAGCCCTAAATTAAACACAGCTCTTGTCTTCCAAAAAAATCTTAACTCTTGGAATGCTTTCCTTTTTCATTTAATGAGAGAAAAGGTTAGATTGGAGTGCAGAAAAGCCTGGATTTCTCTTGGTTTCAACTTTCATTAGAAAAAAAAAATCCATATGGCAGCATAAATTAGCATTAACTTCATCAATGAAACCTGATTCCCTGACAATAAAAAACAATATCTGTTTCCCTAGCCTCACATTTTGATTGTAGATGAGTCAATGGTATAGCCCTTTAATATGTGGACTGAGAATGTGTAGACATGCCTAGGATAACCAGCTCCATCTTTTTTCATAACTGGCCGTTCCCTAGAAGCAGATTCCCATTCCATTCCCCTCCATACAACCAAAAATATCACTTTCATTATCAGTCTCTGAAAAAATATAGGAGAAAAAAAAAAATGTTTCCATATCTCCAAGGTGAATTTTACCTCATTTAAAATGTACTGCATTCAAGGTTTCTAGGAACAAGAATATTTTCTTTTAGCTTTTACTTAATACATTTATAATCCATGATAATCACAGAATGACAGAATCGTTAGGGTTGGAAGGGACCTCTGAAGGTCATCTAGTCCAACCCCCCTTGCCAAGGCAGGGCCACCTAGAGCAGGTCACACAAGAATATGTACGGGCAAGTTTTGAATGTCCCCAGAGAGGGAGAATTAAGTCAGTGGGGAAGCTTCTTTATGTATTATTTGACCCTACCAAGCACTTCAAACATATGTTAAAGCAAATATTTTTCAATATGTCATGGTTTTAGCTCAGCCAGTAACTCAGAACCACACAGCTGCTTGCTCACTCCCCTCTCTTCTACCACCCCCCCTGCTCCCAAGGAGATGCAGAGGAGAATTGAAAGAATGTAAACCTCATGGGCTGAGATAAGAATAGTCCAGTAATTAAGGTATGATACAAAACTACTACTGCTACCACCAATAATAGTGATAAGGGAAATAACAAGGGGAGAGAATATAAAACTAAAAGTGGAAGGAAAAGAAAAATCCAACAATAAACAAAAGTGATATACAATACAATTGTTTGCCACCCTCTGACCAATACCCAGCTCAACCCGACCAGTGAGCTGGGCCTTCCAGGTAACTCACCCAGTTTCTATACTGAGCATTATGTGCTGTGGGATGGAATACCCCTTTGCCTAGTTTGGGTCAGCTGTCTTTTCTCTGCTCCATCCCTGCTTCTTGTGCTCCTCCTCACTGGCAGAGCATGAGAGATTGAAAAGTCCTTGATTGGAGTAAGCATTACTTAGCAGCAACTAAAAACATCAGTGTGCTATCAGCACTACTTTGAGACTAAATCCAAAACATGGCACTGCACCAGCTACTAAGGAGAAAAATAACTGCTACAGTTGAAACCAGGACACAATGCTTCCACATGCAATCTTACTATTTTATTAGGAATTTTATCTTTTTATATTCTTTTTGCGGGATGAATAAACCAATCATGCCATAGACCGACCATACTACGGTTATGGTGTTTCTTCAAAAAAATCATCTTTACTGGTCTTCCACCTTATCAGTGAACAACTTGTCATTTACATAATAGCACATGCTGTCTCCAAGGACAGCTTTTACTTGGTTTACAAAAAAAACCACAAAACCAAAACCAAAACCAAAAACCAAACCAACAGAAAAATTCTATTTAAAAAGCAGATCTTTCTACAGTGTTAATGTTATTCTTCCAATTGTTATCAAAGATGCTACTTTCTCATTTTTAGTTGGTATGAAGTGCCAAGGGTTTAGTGAATACTATTTGATTTTTTTCAAATCAAATTTATTCTCTTTATGCATGCAAATGAGACAATACTCTTCTCAAGATTGATCTGAAAGTTACTGCTTTTCTCCTTACCTCTAGCACTTCAATATTAGAGACAAGCAGGCAAGAAGTTTGCAAGAGTTATCATTTTCAGCATTTGAGAATTGTGTCAGAATTGTATTCGGAAACGGGCTGTAAACAGAGCCTTTAAAGACATTTATGTGAGTTTTAGCCTGAAAAACTTCAGGGATGCAAGAATAGAATCTTAATATTTAAATTGTCTTGCGGAATTACTAAGGAAACCTACATGGAGAGTTTTTCCAGAGAGGAACATGCAACCAACTCCTAGGCAAACCTGCATAAAAGTCAATGATATCCTAATTAAAGAGATAATGTAGACATTTACTCAAAAAAAAAAAAAATTCCAAGACTACATATTTTTATATCCCTATTTAAATAAAAACCATTTTGTTCCCAAGTGTGAGTATTGCTTATCAGTAACTGAGGATTAATTATCCAGACAATTTAGATAAACAGAAAATCTGTCAAACACATGAAAGCCAAACCTAAAGCTGACTTTCTTTGCAAGTTTTGAAAAATTCCAGTTGCCAAAATTGTAATGATTGAAAATACAGGAGATTGAATGTTATGTAAGAATCAAAATTAAAATTTTAATCAAAATATAGTAAACCCCAAAAGATTTACTTCCTAACAGGTTTTGATCAACAGTTCACAGTGTTGGAATACCTTATACTATGGAAAATTATTTGATTTTATGTTTAATGTTGACTGAGGAGGTTCACAGTAACTGAAGTCGATTGTGAACTACTCTGACATTAGGGTTTCTGTCAGTGATTAATCTTCACGGATTTCAAAAACATTTTGAAGACAGAACTCTTGCGGTTATTTTGTCTTAAACTTTAGCTAAAGACATTAGAAAAGTGAGTGTAGAAGAATTTTATATAAGACTGCCTTAAAATTCTCAAAGACAGGCAGTTTTTCTAAGGCTGGTCATCTGATCAAACTCTTTCCCAGGTATCTCACATAGTAGCCTGGTACTCCAGCTATCAAGTGAAATGTAGGTCTATGGTATTTGCCAATACAAACAAATGACCAACATTGAAAGAATTAAATCGCTGTGTACATACTGCTTAAAAGTAAATAACAATCAACCTTAAAACATAATTTTAGCTTATTGCAACAGCACAAATTGCTTGGCTTGCTTAAATATATAAAAAAAAAAACTGAACCTCTGCAGGTTAGTGGTTCTTCTTTCAAGGCAGTCAGACATGAAGTCTGAAATAACGGTACATCATAGCTATAGTATATGAAACAAGCATGATTTGGGGTCATTATGAGGCAGAACGAAATCCTTGCATTGTTTCTGTATCATGCATTATGAGTACAAACTTCCATGAAATACGTTCTTTTTTTTTTTTTGTTTTTGTTTTTCCTAAGGAAGGTAAGGAGCATTTAAAGCTAAAATTTGTAAAACAGTTTTGTAAGATTATAAAGCAGACAGCAATTGTCCTTTTGTATATTATGTTAACAGATAAAAATTGTGTCCTTTCAGGTTGTCCAATTACCATCTGAAATAGTAGTTGCTATATATATGAAAAAAAAATCTGTAGGGTTTTTGGCCAAGAAACCAGATTAGTTAGTCAACTCTAAGACAACAAAATAAACAGCAAGAATGAGCTCATGAAAAGTCTGTATTTCTGTGAGTCATTCAAACGGAACAGAGATGTCAGTTAGAGACTTGATCTTTCTGTCATGATATATGAGGGCAGTGAACCACAAGCCCAACATGAACACAATGGTCTACTTGGTAAGTTATGTTAAATTAAAAATATGCAACATATATATATAGACAAAATTTAATTGGAAATACTTAGGTTATGCACACAGAAACTGAGGACGAAAATAATAGGCTTAAGGACCCTTGTAATTTAAAAAAAAAAATATTTATAAAACCAGAAAAATTACTATTTTTCTCAAACTTGAAAATAACAGATGTTTGAGTTACAGCTATGTGTATACAAGATCACACAACTTCAATATACCCTCGTAGAAATACCAGTTCTGAAGCCACTATTTTTTTTTTTCCTCCTAATTTTTAGTTTTATGAGGGGTGAAAGGTTTTTCTGTTGGTTTGAAGAACTGTATAACTCTGACCTCATTATTACAAACATGTAGATGCAATTGCAGAGTCACTGCAATGTGACAATACACTCAAACCCTTTTTATCATGTTCGCAGGAATTTTATTATTTTAGGATAGCATGTTTAACTGATTCTGGGCTAGAAACAAAGCAAAAAAACCCAAAAATGTTACTACATATTATCATGGACTGACATTTGTATATGTATACATATAGTGCAGTGCTTTTATACTGTATATTATTTCTCTGTCTAAACAGTTCAAACACCATATATTAACAATTTGTGATTTATATGTCCAAAAGTTTATGACTTATAACAGTTCCTATTCAGTGGAAAATAGGTACAAGCATTCACCTAAAGGATGGTTCAGCAAGGTTACCCATAATTGTTGGGTGGTCCATCAGAATGACTTCTTCGAGTATTCTACTCCTGGTAGACCTATTTGACATGAAGCATTACTTGGCAGTTCTATACGATGAATTCAGAAAGAGCTCACTTTGATGGCCCATGTATTTAAAACACTGGAAAGAAATGAAGGCATAGCAGTCCTGATGTTTATTTAAATGAACATTGTTACCAATTCTTATATATTGCAACAACCACATTGCTACTTGCAGCAAACTGAGGAACAGGAAAGCTTTGTCCAGGCTTGGACTGAAAAGAAAAATTTTAGCTGTTGCAAAATAGCTTTTTCTTGACCTCTCTACATCCTTCTAGAATTCAAAAGAGGATCATTGATATGGGGTGTGATGTTTTAATGTTCCTTCCCTTCATATCTTCCCCCACACTATGGGTATATAATGTAGACTAGGGATGTTTCTGTATGCTGGTCATTTCTGTATGCTGGTCGTTTCTGTAAGAAAACAAACAATATTCTTCCTCTGGTAAAATGGCCTAGTAATTTCTTTTCCATCTTTCCCCTGAGAAGGTAGTCATTCAGCAGAGTACCAATTTATTGGAATGACAACCAAATATGCCTCCCAAATACTTCAGAAACTACAATATTTATAGAAGAATTAACAAGGCTGCATTAACCATGGCTTGGTTTCAACAACTTTCTTCCTCCTACAAATTAACAAGCTGAAGACCAATAAAATGCATGTTTTTTTGCAGGAATTTTGCTACAAGGTCACCTATCACCAATGTTAGAGTTCAACCAGTTCAGTGAAGTTGCCAGCAACTGGATTTCATCTCTTTGTAGTTCAGCTCAGTAATAAATATTCATATAGAGAAACGGGAACTTCTGGTAGTTTTGGGCAGTAGTTGTTCTGCAAGAGTAGTGAAAACATTCACCTCTTCTCCAGGTTAATTTAGGGATCCAGTCTGAAAATATTTTCAGAATGGGATTTCAAGAGGGTGGTGAGAAGAGTTGAGTCACAATTAAGTGGATACCCTTACTAGAAGACCAAAGAGGTTTGGATAAGTAAATATCAACCTTTCATTTGAGCCTAACTTTTCACATATCTCTTGCTTTCATTATATACATAAACAGCTCTAGCAGTTCATATACAACCATTTGTGACCTCAGTAGTGCACAGCCATATACAAATATCACACTCATCTGAAACTAAAGAGTTTGACCTATAGGTCAACTGCCTAATATCCTGATCTTGGCCATGGTAGATTTTAACATGATTTGGATTTGATTCTATGATTTTTCAGTGTTCATTCTGGCACGACTAACAATGTAGAGGCCAAATAACTGAAAATTTAGTATCTGTTTTCTATGTATTTGCTGTTATTGATCATTCTATGAAACTCCTCTGTATATGTGAAATTTATTTAAAGTTCAGTGTCTGGTTTTCTATACAGTGAGCTGCAAGACAGTTTCACTTGGTCCTTAAGTTCTCATATGTGACAGTGTGGGTTACTAATTTAAGACATTTAAAATGAACTTCAAGTAGCATTGACATGCCAGTTCTTCTTTATTCTCTTAAGAAAGGTTTGTAACAGAAACTGTATGAGTGATTTTGCACTCTTAGTAAATGCAAAAAACACCAAGCTTGAATAAGATTTTTATGTTAGGGAAGATGCACAGTGTACGATATTCATTGTTTTAATATCACTGATTAAATTCACTTAAGCAAGATCTGTGAGACTGCATACAATAGTCATATAGCTCACATGGTAGAATAATAACTGTTAACGCTTCCACAATTAAAAAAAAAAAAAAGAAAAAAGGTTCTGCCGGTGACAAAGTCTTTCAGTTTCTTATAACATTTTATAAGTCATATTTCATATATTGCATTCTAATATTTTATATCAGGACACAGAAAAAAAAAAGATGAAAAAAATTTTAAATAAAAAGTCATTCTGTGGCTACACACAAGAAAAATACTCTAAGTATTAGGCAAACCCAAGTAAAGACTTCTCTTTAGGTTTCAAAAAAGAAAACAAGCCAAAGAAGATCATAAAGGGATGTTTCTGTTTTAAGACAAAACCAAAAGCAATAGCTGTCAACCCCTCCCTCTGCATCACATTTATAACATTTCACTTGCAAATAGTTTTTTACCACCTTGAATATTTCTCCACTTGCCAAGACTATATTATAATTACCCAGGTATAAACATATCACTACATTTTAAATAAATAGGTTATTTCTCAAAGTGAATTCCCCTCCAACATGCAGTTAAAAGTCATCTATAGAGGTGGACTTCAGAGATAGGTCCTAACAAAAATAATTCAACAGTAGAGTGAATATTAAGCCCATGTATTTCCTTCACATCATGTTTAGAGTTTCAGTGCTGCAACGGAGAGGTCTCACTACATAATCAGTAAATCATTGCTGGTTCCTCAAAAAAGTCCCAGTCCTTCCTCAGTCTTCTTTTGTTCTTTTCACCTAGGATAAGCAAATTACCAAGGGAGATCTCAGGTTGCAAACTCATTAGCTCTTCTCTAATTATAGACACACGCATAACTACCAGGCATTTGTTCTCACCTTATTTATCTGCAAAAGTTCCTGAAAGGGGTGACCTAGCAAACCTAGCACAGACCTGATAAGATCTATTCCTATGAAAAGGAAAATCAGGATACCTGTCTAGAAAGATTCACAAGACTTCAGTGATTTTAAAGTATCAGAGACTGTTTAAGTAGGTAGCAGTACACAAAGACAACAAGCTAAGACCCCCTCAACCTATTCCAAAGACCAACCAAACAATACAAAGAACCAGCCACTATACAGTAACAAGTTCCAAAGAAGTTTTAATTTCAAATATTCTGAACTACAAACTCAGGTACAGACTATTGACCAGCTGTCACTAAAATGAAATACTGCTGTAAAAATGAAAGATGGTATGCGTGTTAACAGTTATCAAAAAGAGATTCAGGAAGAATTCAAGCAGCCACAAACTCTCTCTCTCTGTGTGTGTGTGTGTGTGTGTGTGAGAGATTTCAGTATCATCAAGCAAATTAGGTGAAAATATATTTTAAATAAAATAACCAAGAACCCCCTTCCAAAAATATTAGTCACACATATATTATCTAATGGGCAAGTGTATATATTGGTTATGTAAAGGATAATACTTCCCCACCAACTTTGCAGTCTTTGACAGTCACTTAGGTATCTAAAGGTAGCTGCAAGTGTATTTGTATTTTTAAAACAACTTTTAATAATCTTTCCCATCAATTAATCTTATAACACCCTTAGCTGTCTTATAAAGGTTATTTTGTGGATTGTAAACTAATTAAGAAGTAAGAATATGTATTTCTGTATACTGTATAAGTGGTCAATATGTCTTACTAACAGTCCTAAAGGAATCTATGCTGAGATATATAACTTTCAATATTAATCTATAAAAAAAGGTTAACTAGTGAAAATTTTTACCTGATACAAATACTGAATTCAATACAGTGAAAACAAAATGGTACTGTAAAGAGTTAAAATATCTGTGACACCAAGGCTTTGAAGATTGAATAAACTATCCTGAAGATAAAGACGCAGGATACACTTAGAACAGGAAAACGCAACTGGGACACTGGTGATTGGCTGTCAATTACCCTTAGAATATTCAGACAGGAGGATATCTGCAATTTAAATACCTTGTTAGAGTTAATAAGAGTTGTCAAAAAAGCGCATTAACATGCCTACTGGATTAATTCCCAACTTTCTTAACTGCGCGTCTATGTGACTAAGGCGAGGTTCAACATGTACTGTGTGCTCCCAGGTGAATATATTTCCATGTTTTATGTGATGATAGTTCAAACTAGCTGAAATCTTGTAAAAACATTATTTAATCAAAAGACATACTTTGAATACAGAGAAATGGAAATTTTGTAAATTATCTTCATTCACATAAATGTTCCACATCATAACCTTGTTTAATCAAGCTCAGCCAACAAACTTCCACTTGACTAGTTTCGACTAAGTTTTTATAAAATCTTCATAAAGAACAAAATGAAGTATGGACTGAATGAGAAATCAGTGAGGTGGATTGAAAACCGTCTGAATTACTGGGCTCAGAGGATGGTGATCGGTAGAACAAAGTATAGCAGGGATCCAGTAGCTAGTGACGTACCCCAGTGGCCAATACTGTGTCCAGTCCTGTTCAACATCTTCAGTAACAATGGGAATGATGGGGCAAAGCGTACCTTCAGAAAGTTTGCAGATGGCACAAAACTGGGAGGAGTGGCTGATATGGCAGAGAATCTTGCTGCCATCCAGGGGGGCCTCCACAAGCTGGAGAAATGATATTATTGGAACCTCATGAAGTTCAATAAGGAAAAGTAAAAAGCCCTGTCCTTGAGGAGGAACAGCCCCATGCACATGCTGGGGCTTTCTGTATTTACTGTAGCTCTACTGTCCATTCTATTCTTATAGCATAGCAACAGTTTCCTAACTTACTTTATACAATTCAAGAACCTTTTCATGTCTCTTTCAATATCTTTTGCTAGATATAAGCCAGCATGCCTTTGAGTAGGTCTCATTTTATCCCAAATGCATCTCTAGTTGTAAACAGATTTTTTAAATCAGAAACATCTTTAAGACTAGAATTTGTCTCCCAAGTCTCAGCAACCATTACTTTTCTTGTTCAGATGGCCCAAGTAAAATCTAGGAAGAAGTCTGATGTGTCTCTCTATATTGAAATGTTTATTAATGGATTCCTGTTAAACCACTCAACAATATTCTGTTTCCAGGATGGATCTAAAAAGTCAGGCTGCATGCAGTAAATTGGAATTGCATTAATTTTTTATTCAGTTTAGTCAATGAAAATGTATTTCTGTAGCTGAAAACTAATGCTAAGGAATTGTTTTATAATTTAAATAAAGCTCAATTTTCACAGTAATTAATTAAAAAGCAGGATATTTTTTGTTTATCTGACATACTTTAAAGGAAAGCAAGCAAATCATGCCAGAACAAATAGATTTATACATGAGCACAAACACTTAGTCATGGAATTGCTCCAGCCTTCATTTCATTTTGTCAATGTTCTCTTTCCCCTCAAGCAGCAAAGTAGTCTGCTGGCAGCTAATGAGGTGAAAACAAACAGGGATAATTAGAAATTGTATAATTAACATATTTTCCACTATAAATATTAATTTGTTAAAAATTAGTTTGATGGTTTTGATAAGTCTCTAAATTTAAATGTGGAAAAGAATAAAAATAGTTTGAAAGAAAAAAAATCTGATTCCATATGGTATCATTCAATTCTTATTTTTCATTTGTTACTTCTGATATGTCAAATTTTATCCAGTGTGTTCATATCTCACCTTAGAGATAACAATTTCAACTTTCTTACATAGTGTCCTCACATATTAATTTAAATAAGTAATTGCCATTATGCTTTTTAAGGTATTTTAACCTTCTCCTCAATGGTAAATATGCAATCAAATCTATCAAACTATACTGTAAGCCTTTCATACAGTCCATCAAGTTTACATGGGACAGCAGATTTCCTCCAACATGAAGAAATCAACTGTGATTCACAGCAGTTCCTCAGTGCTATATTGCAACATAGTCATAGGTTGGATTGACCATGTTAAGGGCTACTTTACGTGCATGGAGACTTATAAAGTTCTGAGATTTGAATCACTCTCTATAGATGTTCCTGCCTTCATTTCAGTTCATGATAGATGAAGAGAGTATCACAGGTAAGATATTAATTTAGCTTCAGTGAACTGTTTCTGGGCCAAACCTATATGACCAATAGCATATGGGGTATAATCCTAACTCTGTTCAAGTCATCCAGGTATGTAATTCCTTTTCATTAAAAAATTGTACGGACAAATTCTTGGTTTTCTTTTTTGTTTTTTTCTTACAAAAATTTTTGCAGGTGCAAAATTTTAATTAACTCCGTAAGTAACTATATTTTTTTTATCTGATCTGCCTCTTGAATATTCTGCTCTTGTTGTCCACCTGCAGAGCTCTGTTTGGAAGAAATCTAAATACTGCATAAGGAAACAGTGTTTGAGGTGATGCTGTGGATGGGAATGAGGAAGTGTCCTGTAGATATAACAGCCTCAGTTTTGGTTCTGTGAAGGCTGAAACAGACTTGGAAGAAAAGAGAATCATGGTGTATGACAAAAAAATAAAGGCGACTAAGTGGATTTCTTCCTTAGGTCTCATTTTCAGTAGTGTTATTGCAATGATTTCCACAGGGGCCTACTGACTGAGAAAGTAAATACTGGGATCATTGATACATTATACGGCAGGATCTTCAGGGAGGGTGAATATCTATCCCTAAGCCAGCCAATGGCTTTTGAAAGTCAAAGTGGGTTTTGACATAGCATGTTGTTATGGTTTTATGTATTAGCTATGACAGAGGGTGGTGAGGTGCTGGAACAGATTGTCCAGAGGAGCTATGGATGCCTGTCCTTGTTTAATCTGTAACAGTTATTTTAATTCCTAGTAGCTGGTCCTGTGCTGTGTTTCAGCTTTTTCTGAGAACATGCTGATACCACACTGATGTTTTTAGTTGTTGCTCATTAACGCTTACCCTGAGCAAGGACTTTTCAGTCTCATGCTCTGCCATTGAGGAAGGGCACAAGAAGCCAAATGCAAGTAGAGACAGGACACTTGACCCAAACTAGCCAAAGGGATATTCTATAACACAGCACATCATGCCCAGTAAATAAACTGGGGAAAGTCACCTGGACAGCCAGATTGCCTTAATCAGGTTCAGCAGTTTCTATAAGTAGACTGTGTTTTCCCTACAGGAGTGGGGTGGTAGGCATTACTAAGTGTGTGCAAGTGGTGTGGGGAGTACTCCCTTATAACGGAGAACTACTGATGTACAGGCCCTTGACTGTAGTACATCTCTGAGTTTAATAGCTTTACTGTATCTCCCACTTCCTATGCCTGCAGGAAAAAAAAACCCAAGAATTACTTATTTTATTCCTCCACTCCCTCCTTCACTCCTGTCTCAAGATCAGTCTGCACTGGACCCACTACAGTGAAGCAAAACATTTGAAAATTGTTTTGCCAAGGAATACACTTAAGACCAAATATGGGCAGACTAATCTCTTTCATTTGAAAAGGACATGCAGTGTTTCAGAAATAAAAATCGCAGATTTAACAGCAATTCAGCACTTCAGAAAGGCAGAAGAACTGAAGATACAGGAAATAGTCCTGTAATGGCTGCAGCAGAGAAACACAGCTTTGGACTAATATACCAGTCAAGAACATATATTTTAATCAGAAAATCTGGGGTCCTAGATATTAACCTGAAAGAAATTCAGTGGCCTTCGGATAAGATTTCAGGTCAGGGTTAATACTAATTCACCAGACACCTAAATACATCCACAATAATTTATTTTTTTTAAAAGATATGAATAAAGTCAGCACATGCTTTACAGAAGCCTTGTGCTTATTGTGTATGTCTTTCTGAAGAAATCCATCCTACAATGCAGTCTGAGTCCCACTATATTTATCAAGGCTTAGATAAGGATCTGAATAAGATAGAATATTACTCTGTCATGGTAAAAATGGATGGTGTCATTGTGAGTGCTACTCAACAAAAGATTTTCAGGCAAGCTCAAAGTCCCATTCACTATTGAATAAAAGGTGTTTTAGCAACTGGATTCACAAACACATAACCTGTATTGTTATTACAAAGATTATTGCACTGATGAAAAAAAGTATAAAAAGTTTCTCCCACAGAAATTCCCAATATATAGAAAATCACATTAATGTTTATTACTTAAGCCACATAAATTGCTCAATATAGCATTAAAAAGGAAACCAAAAATAATTTGCAGTTTTACTGAAACT
Organism: Myiopsitta monachus; assembly: GCA_017639245.1. NCBI lineage: Eukaryota > Metazoa > Chordata > Aves > Psittaciformes > Psittacidae > Myiopsitta > Myiopsitta monachus. The sequence continues at coordinate 6,969,110 of CM029918.1, forward strand.
TCAGTCACAAGCCATCAACAGTCCCTTTGCTTACTTCTCTGCTAGAGACTTTGAGACATTAGAAAGAGTATTAAATCAGCATTTACTATTGAACACCACTAACTGACCTCACAAGCTATTTCAGTTACTGTTTAATCTAAAATAGCATCTTTATTGCTGATTTAACTTATGCTTAATCAGAAAAAAATGTTTAAAATGTAGTTTAATGGTACTTTCGAACACAATTTAAAAGGGTATTTGTCTCTCCTGTTGAATCCTAATTCAAGAAGCTTATAGGCACCACTCTTTTTCCGCACAAAATTTCTCCAGACATTCTCTACAAAGTGTGCAAAAGATTTGGCAGTGCTGGCAGTGCCACATTTTTCTCGAGGCTGTGGAGCAGCCTTTGCTATTTCTCTGCATTCTTGCACTGCTACACTCTGGTTTGCACTCTCAAAACATGCCAATTAGTTTTACGTCTGTGCAAAATGCTGCAGTAATGACCACTTTCTTCTGAAAGAAGAGTTTGATGTTCTTCTATTAATTCACCAACTCCATTCAAACCTCTCCTTGAGATTCAGTTCTCTTCTCTGCCTTGGAGGTGTTGAATATGTTTCTCCCTTGAGAGCATTCCACTACAGCCCTTACCTTTTTTTTTTTCTTCTTTAGTCACTATCTGCTTTATGATGACTGGATTTCCATTTTCTGAAGGAAATATTTTTACCTCCATGGGTTTTAAGCACAGCTGGATTTCTTTTTTACTGAAGAAAATAATGTAAACCAGATGGTTTCATATAGTTGCAGATTTACATGCTCAGTTTTCTTTAGTTAAACTACTACCATTCCAGCAAAGACTGCAGAATAATGTGGGGGTTTTAATCTCATACCTTCACTTTGGGCAAATATGGACCTTTTCATAAGCCAAAAATTTCCATACAGCGTTCCTTTGTAGGGGTGGTAGTGGCAGGAAAGTAAACAAAACCACACTGCAAAAGAAATCCAGCTGTGGTGAATTGGATCATGATTCTCAACACTCTCTGCACAGCAGTGAATATCTGTGATTCCCTTCTCACTTGTAATTCAGACTTCTGTTTCATAACCCACTTTAAAAAGATGGAATCCAGTTACATCAGAGCCGTTACACTTTTATAACAGACTGTTAGGTGAAACAGCGAGGCAGTATGAATATTTTTCTCCCTCCACTTATCCTGACATGACAGACTAGTTAAGGACTGATACAGCATTAATGCAAATGTGGAGACTGAGCATTCCCTCCTCATGAGAAAGTAATTGATTGGAAGGGCATATATTTTCTTAAGCAGTAAGAACTTTTCCTGGTTCATTCCAGAAAGCCCAGTACCTCAGCTGCCAAACTCCTCATTGCAAGTGAAGCCACCACAGGGCTATTCCAACTGCAGAAATCCCTTATGCACAAAAGAGCTGGGCACTTCCTACAGAGGTAGGATTTAGGCCTTAGCTCTTAAGCTTCTGTCATCCCTCTAGCACAGCTTGCATTTCCACTGTGAAGAATGGAGACTGTGTTGACAATGTGGGAAGAGCAGATGAGAATTAAGGCAGGCCCAAAACACCCTTCCCTTTTTCACTGCAATTATTTCCACAAGAGAGCACAGTGAATGTTTTCTAAGTATGCTGCAGTATAAATTGTTGAGAAAGAATGGAGAAAAATGAAGATTTCATGTGCTATTCCAATGCAATGTCCTCTGTTTGAGTACACTCTAAAGCAACTATTTGGCTGAGACTGTTACAGTTTTAAGTGAGCTTGTTACCATGAGCTACATGGTAATAACTCCAAAACAATTGTATTAAGACAGCAAATTATCTGCCTAAAAAATATTCTTGCAGGAGAGAGAAGAGGGAAGGTATATTTATGGCTATCTACTCTAAAAGGTCAAAACAATTAAAGTGTTCATTACCAAAGCAAAATCATAATTATCTTCCTTGCAGAATGACCTATAAGGGATTTTAGGCTATAACAAATTATATGGCAAACCAACAACAAAAATGTTGCTGTGTAGATTATTTTAGAATTGTTCCTTATACTAATTTCCTGTCAGTGCTGGACAGTTGCAAAATGGGTCTTCCAAGTGTATAGTCTTTATTTCTGGAGTTAAAAAATCTTTTCCTTTCTCCTTTTATTTTTTATGTTTGACCATTCAATTTTAAGGGGAAAGAAAAGGAACCATAAACCTTGTAACAACAACACCTGCTATTAGGTAAAGCTCTAAGAGGTCTTACATTTCATTTGCACAAACTAGTTCAGTGATTTCACAAAATGTTATGCTGCAGAAAAGGAAAGAACTCTGCACAGTCTGTGAATGTTGAAATGACTTAATAAACAGTGTGTTGGTGACGTCGCTAATTTACCTGAAGAACAAAAGCTCTGAAAACTTCTATTCAAGGCCTCATGGAAAAGAACTGTCTTGTGGCTGCATATAATGTTAAGTGGAAGATCATCACCTCAGTCTGGATTGGTTTTGTCTGATTTCTGGGACCGAATGTGTCTTCTGCGTCTCGGCTTTATAAATTATTCAGCAGAGAGAGACTGCTTAGTGCAGCTTGACAGTCTAAAAACTCATGTTCTGCATTAGTACGTATATATATATATTTATATACCTCAATATAATTTTATATGCATATAATATGCTTAAACCTTGATCTGCTTTTGCATTACTTGATAACCTAGCTGGAATAATTTGCTTTTCATTAGCATATATTGCTTCAAAATTATAGATTGCTGGATTACTAGACAAACTAATAAAGAATTGAGTAGACAAATGGATCAAAACCAGCCCGAAAAGCCAGGCTCAGAGGATTGTGATCAGCAGCACAAAGCCTAGCAGGAGTCCAGTCACTAGTAGTATACTCCATGAGTTAATATTGTTGCCAATACTGCTTATTGTTTTCATTAATGACCTAGAAAATGAGATAAGATTCTTATTTGTAGATGATACAAAACAAGAAAGTAGGGTTGATAGACCAGATATTTATGGTACTATTCAAAGAGACCTCAATAGCCTGGGAAAATGTGCAGAGAAGAATCTCATGAAGTTCAGTAAATATTAATGTCAAGTTGTGCCCCTGAACATGGACAGTCCCATGAACCACAGCAAACCGGAGGCCAAACAACTGTAAAACACCTTGGCAGAAATGGTCCCAGGGGTCCTGACGGGAACCAAATTTAATGTGACCTCACTTGGAGTATTGTGTGCAGTTCTGGTGTCCTCAACATAAAAAGGACATGGAACTGTTGAAACAATTCCAGACGAGAGCCACGAGGATGATCAGGGGAACGGAGCACCTCCCATATGAAGATAGGCTGAGAAAGCTGGGGGTGTTGAGCCTGGAGAAGAGAAGGCTGCATGGAGACCTCATAACAGCCTTCCAGTATCTGAAGGGGGCCTATAAGGTTGCTGGGGAGGGACTCTTCATGAGGCACTGTAGTGATAGGACAAGGAGTAAGGGGTTCAAACTTAAACAAGGGCAGTTTAGGTTGGACATAAGGAGGCAGTCAGTTACTGTAAGGGTGGTGAGGCATTGGAATGGGTTGTCCAGGGAAGTTGTGAATGCTCCATCACTGGTGGTGTTCAAGGCCAGGTTGGACAGTCTTGAATGGCATGGTTTAGTGTGAGGTGTCCCTGCCCATGGCGAGGTGGTTGGAACTAGATGATCTTAAGGTCCTTTCCAACCCGAACTATTCTATGACGCTATGATTTCAACACAGCCTTGCAGCATTGAAGGGTAGCAATGTTCTGGGCTGCATTAGGAAGATCACTGCCATTAGATTGAAGGAGCTAATCCTTGTACCCTGCCTACTCAGTATCTACTCAGGATCAAACATGTCTGGAATGATGTAGCCAGTTCTGGGCTACATGGTACAGAAAACATGGACATGTTGGAGCAGGTCCAGCAAAGTGCCATGAAGAGTATGAAGGGTCTGGAGCATCTGCCGCAGAAGGAGAGGCTGAGAGCCTCTCGGTGGTATCCAGAAACAAGACAAGAGGCAATGAGAAGAAACTGAAACTCAGGAAATTTCATTTCAGCACAATAAACGATTTTCTCACTTCAAGGGTGATCAATTAGTGGAACTGCTCTTGTGAAGTTGTAGCATCACTAACCTTGGAGATATCCAAACCTGACTGGACACAGCCCTAGAAGACTCAGTCTTATTGTTCATTCTCTGAGCAGGAGAATTGAACTAGACAATCTCCAGAGATCCCTTCCAACTTCAACTGTTCTGTTATTTTATGATTGTATTTTGTGAATATTCAATATTACAGCTGCATATCCTGATACAAATGACCACTTTTTTGAAACTCTATAAAGAGATAATTTATTATGAATTGTTATGTTCACTGATCTGTAATATCAAATGAATAAGGTGGAAGGTTTGTTGCTTGTTTTGTTTTGTAAGGTTTTTGTTTGTTTGTTTGTTTTTCAGATGGAAGCTTCAATTCAATACAGTGGGATTATTAGCAGCACAAAGTTAACTAAATGTTTTATGATGGCCTTTTGCAAAACTACTGGTAATGATTTCTACACAAACCTGGTACCAAGAATTTTGCTAGGCAATCGTAAGCTGTAAGAAGAGGAAAATGAACAAGTAGTTGCAACATCTGGTTTGAGATGCCATGCTATCTTCCCCTTGCTTCCCAAGGCCCTGGGGCTGAATGTTTAAGAAGTTTCTAGTTATATCTACATTTTGGATGTGCCTATGAGCAATTGCAAAAGCTATGCCATTAGTACATGCTGTATCTAGACTATTCTTATGGCCATTACATTCTAGGACTTTTTAGTGTGGAAAAAGGAAGATTTTCCAACTAAAATGAGGTTTAGAGCTCTTAACACATGCTTTGACCTTTAGAAGTAGAACATGATTTACAGTCCATCTTTTAATGAAGGATTTTTATCAACTCAATTATTCCTCCAAGTATTCTCTACTTATTTTACCTTTATTGAGACCAACATTAGTTTGATAAAGAAAGAAAAATAGATCTGATATATAATTTTTATAACTTTTCCAAGAATAAAAATCTCTGCACATAGGAGTTACTTGGCTAGATGAACAGGTTCTTCTGTACATTCTGCTAATAAAAAGTTAAGAGAATTGGAATTTAGATGCTACATTTTTATTCTCTGATTCAGAAAAGTGATTATGCTGGTGGCTGTTAGATTACTTTTCCCCCCCCCCCAAATATTGAATGCATTCTTTGAGAGTCCTGTATACAACAGATAAAGGAAAAGGTCATGGAAAGAAAGTACAAATAATTTCTCTCACAAATAAGCCTAAAAATGGCAAACTTACTGCACTTCAACTAGAAGCACAGCCACCTATATTGAGGTGGCTTGTACAGAGGATTAGTTATGTAAATTATGCATACAAGATCAGTAAATGACACACAGACTTCACAGTAAATAATTGCACAGCTACATATTAGAAAAGAGATTCAAAATAACAATGAAGATAAAAAGAAAAATAATCTTCATGTGACAAAGGAAAATATCTTAAAATATCACTAAATGTATCAGTATACAAGGCAGAAGTCTTAGATCTCATTGAAAGTGGGATTCATATTCACTTTTAACAGGATTTCACCTTTAAAGTGTTACTCCAACCCACTTTTTTTTTTTTTTTTTTTTAAATAATGCTTTCAGCAATATAACAAAAGGAATAAGCCACATATCTTATCTAAACTCCACACAAGCAGGTGGCTGGCAACAGCAAGCATTACAAGACTTGACAGGATGGAATTTTAAACCAGACACAATCATATCAATCAGAGGGCACAAGCCAGAGAAATACTTAATAACCTGGTGCCTCCTGCACTGAGAACAGCAAAAATAAATCCGTAAGCCAGGCTGTTTTGGAAAGGTTTCTTTCCCAGCCCTTTTAAAAAACACAGGTTTCACTAAAGCCACAGACCAGAACAAGGCACAATGAAGAAAAATTGGACTATATTTTAAAACAGCTAAATGGGTATTGCAAAAAGCCCTGTTCCATGATAGCTAGTATGAGCAGCTGAACAAAAATAAAAGCAAACAGTAAGAACCAGGGAAAATAGGTTTATTAATTACGTATAAGTGAAAGACTCTGTGAAGGGCAATCCTCTGAGAATAATTGCCTCCTTTCACCTGGAGCATTTAGCAGGATGAGACCAAAGGAGAGGAGCTTCCCATACAATTTCCCGGAAAGTGTCATTCTTGTCAGAAAGGGCTGGAGTACTGCAGGAAATTTGGGGACAAAGCTTACCAGGCCATTAGATTTCGAGCACTGACTTAATAACACGTATTCACTGATTCCTCACTTGAAACTCTGAAATGCTATAAAGGATCATGACAGGGTTTGCACATCCCTATTTCATAGGACTTTGAAACAAAACATGGTCAAACCTCAAATGCCAAAAACCAGCAGTGCCCCATTATAATGAAGTCTGACTTGCAGTTTCAAAATCACTTGGCAAGTCAGGCAGCACTAAATAGAAAATTTGACTTCACAAGTAACACAATATTAAGACCCCATTACTTTTTTTAATAAGACACAAAACTGTAAATTGCGCTTGTTAATTGTCAGTCACATTAAAAATACCTATTAAAGACTTAATAGGATTAAGCATAAACCATATACAAATGAGAATTATAAAACTATCTGACTGCCAACTGACCAAATGGATATCCCATATCATGTGACATCATGCTCAGCAAAAAATGTAAGTGAAGAAGGCCAGGTTAATAAATGGTTAGAAGGGAGGTGCCATAGCCAGGGATTTGGATATCTAGAACACAAGACTCAGTTTTGTAGGCCAGGTCTCCTGGGGGCTGGTGGAGCTGGTCTGACAAAGAAAGGGAAGAGTGGCTTTGGTAGGAGGCTTGCCAGACTGGTCAAGGATGCTTTAAACTAGATGTGCTGGGGGAGCGCAGCATCATTCCATCCCAACACACCCACTCAGTTGCCAACACCTGTAGTAAACGTTTGGAGCAATGTAGAGATATTCCAGCTACTCCAGCCAGGGAGCCGGCTTCATTTGGATCTCGGCTCAGATGCCTCCATACAAGCACCCGTAGCATGGGAGCAAACAAGAGGAATTAGAGATGTGTGCACGTCTACAGGGATATGATATAATAGGCATCACATAAACATGGTGGAATGGCTCCTATGACTGGAGTGCTGGAATGGAAGGTTACAGGCTCTTTAGAAAAGACAGGCCCGGCAGGCAGGGAGGGGGAGTTGCTCTTTATGTCAGGATTAGGCTGGAGAGTATGGAACTCTGTCTGGGAACAGGTGAACAGTCAACAGAGAGTTTGTGGGCCAGGGTTAAAGGGAGAACAGTGATGGGAGGCATTATTGTGAGGATCTGTTACAGACCTCCTGCTCAAGAGGACTCGGTGTATGAAGCACTCTATAGACATATAGGAACAGCCTCACGCTTGCAGGCCCTTGTTCTCATAGGGGGCTTCAACCACTCTGATACCTGTTGGAGGGATGGTACAGCCTGGCACAAGCACTCCAGGAAGTTTCTCTGTTGCGTGGAAGACAACTTCCTTCTGCAAGTAATAGAGGAGCTGAGAAGGAGAGGTGCCATGATTCACCTTGTGCTGTCTAACAGGGTAGGGCTGGTTGGAAATGTGATGCTTCAGGGCAGCCTTGATCACAGCGATCATGAGATGATCGAATTCGAGATCCTCACAGACAGTGAGAAGAGAGTGCAGCAAGCTCACTGCCCCGGACTTCAGGCAGCAGACTTTGGCCTCTTCAGGAATCTGCTTAGTAAGGTTCCATGGAATATAACTCTAGAGGGCAGGGGGCCCAAGACTGTTGGTTCATATTCAAGGATCACCCTCTGCAAGCGCAGGAGTGTTGCATCCCAACTAGAAGGAAGAGCTGCAGGAGGGCCAGGTGACCTCATCCTGGATGGATAAGGACCTGCTGAGGAAAATTCGAAGGAAAAAAGAGGCTTATAAGAGGTGGAAGCAAGGACAGGCGGCCTGGGAAAAGTACAGGGATGTTGTCCGGGAAGTTAGGGACCGAGTTAGGAAAGCTAAGGCCCACTTAGAATTCAACTTAGCTAGGGATGTTAAGGATAACAGGAAGGGATTCTATAGGTACATAGAGAATAAAAGAATAGGAGCAAAATGGTCCCCCTCCAGGAAGCTATCAGGAGAACTGGCTACCCTGTGGATTTGGAGAAGGCTGAGGCTCTCAATGATTTCTTTGCCTCAGTCTTCACTGGCAAATGCTCTGACCACACCACCCAAGTCTTGGAGGCAGATGCAGGGACACTGAGAATGAAGAGCCCTAGGGCCCACTGTAAGGAGAGGATCTGGTTCAAGACCATCTTAAGAACCTGAACGTACACAAGTCCAAGGGACCTGATGAAATCCATCCTCGGTCCTGAAGGAGCTAGCAAACTGAAGCTGCTAAGCCACTGTCCATCATATTGGAAAAATCATGGCAATCAGGTGAAGCCCCTGATGACTGGGATAAGGGAAATATAACCCCCATCTTACAGAAGGGAAAAATGGATATTCCAGGGAACTACAGACCAGTCAGTCTCACCTCTGTGCCTGCCAAAATCTTGGGGCAGATACTCCTGGAAAGCATGCTAAGGCACACGAAAAATAACAAGGCACTTGGTGACAGCCAGCATGGCTTCACTAAGGGGAAATCCTGCCTGACCAATCTGGTGGCCTTCTATGATGGGGCTACGGAACTGGTAGAGCAGTTGATGTCATCTGCCTGGACTTGTGCAAAGCGTTTGACACTGTCCCACACGATGTCCTTGTCTCTAAGTTGGAGAGACATCAATTTGATAGGTGGACCACTCTGTGGATAAAGAACTGGCTGGATGGCCGCACGCAAAGTGTTGTAGTCAATGGTTCACTGTCCAGCTGGAGACCAGTAATGAGTGGTGTCCCTCAGGGATGGGTGTTGGGACCAGACTTGTTCAACATCTTTATCAGTGACATGGAGAGTGGGATTGAGTGCACCCTCAGCAAATTCGCTAATGACACCAAGCTGTGTGGTTCGGTTGATTACGTTGGAGGGAAGGAATGCCATCCAGAGGGACCTTGGCACTACTTGTGAGGTGGGCTGATGCCAACCTGATGAAGTTTAACCATGACAAGTGCAAGGTCCTACACCTAGGTCGGAGCAATCTCAGGCACAGCTACAGGTTGGGCAGGGAAGAGATTCAGAGCACCCCTGTGCAGAAGGACTTGGGGGTGTTGGTCGATGAGAAAATGAACATGAGCGGCTGCAGTGTGAGCTCGCAGCCCAGAAAGCCAGCTGTCTCCTGGGCTGCATCAAAAGAAGCATGACCAGCAGGTTGAGAGAGGTGAACCTGCCCCTCTACTCTGCTCTCCTGAGACCTCACTTGGAGTATTGTGTGCAGTTCTGGTGTCCTCAACATAAAAAGGACATGGAACTGTTGGAACAAGTGCAGAGGAGGGCCACGAGGATGATGAGGGGACTGGAGCACCTCCCGTATGAAGATAGGCTGAGAAAGTTGGGGCTGTTGAGCCTGGAGAAGAGAAGGCTGCATGGAGACCTCATAACAACCTTCCGGTATCTGAAGGGGGGCTATAGGGATGCTGGGGAGAGACTCTTCGTGAGGGACTGTAGTGATAGGACAAGGGGTAACGGGTTCAAACTTCAACAGGAGAAGTTTAGATTGGAGATAAGGAAGAAATTCTTTACTGTGAGGATGGTGAGGCACTGGAATGGGTTGCCCAGGGAAGTTGTGAATGCTTAGGCCATTGGTGCAGTGTTCAAGGCCGGGTTGGACAGAGCCTTGAGGTGACATGGTTTAGTGGGAGGTGTCCCTGTCCATGGCAAGGTGGTTGGAACTAGGTGATCTTAAGGCTCCTTTCCAACCAGAACTATTCTATAATTCTTAGAAAGGAAACGATCATGTCTGTCAGTTTCTGAAAGTTGTCATTCCCTTTCAGATGTTAAATTAAATATAATTTCCAACACAAGGAATCATTCTTATATTAAAATATCTTGACACATTTTATCAATTTGACAACTTGTGGTTTTGGGTTTTGTTTATTTGGGCTTTTTTTTTGTTATTAATTTAGAATCATAGTATCATAGATTCATAGCTTCTGGCTATCTTAAGCATCTCTTAATAAAGCTCTGTCTATGCCCACTGTTAACTCTCATCTACTATAGCAAAGCCAGTGACATGTCAGAATGATAGTCTATTAAAATACCATAGTCATTAAATTTCAGGGGAAATTCCCATCTATTTTACATGTGTTGTAAACCTTATTATTATCAAAGTGGCATTATTAATTTCTTATCACAATAACTATTACTTGGAGTGTATAGATTGTGATTAAAAATGACAGATAGAGCAGTGGATATTACTTAAAGTTTACTTTGTGTGATTCTAATGGTAGATGTGCAGAGGATTTCAAAATAGTCTATTAATAATAAAGGATTACTTTATCCCATGGTAGAGCTACAGAAAACTACGAGAACTGAAGGTCAACATGACATTGACAATCATTATAAGTTGAAGTCTGCTGAAATAAAATACAACATGATGCTGGGATTAAATAAAAATTCTTGATTCAGAAGCCTTGTACAGGAGTGGAGAGGATTAATGATTACAGTATTTATCATTTACTGAAGAAATCTTTGTGTGACACATTTGTTATTTACAACTGAAATCCAGATAAACAGATGTAGACTCTTCTACATTACTAGAAAGTTAAAAAAATAAATATATATAATCAAGCATATCTAAAAAACACACACTGTGATTCATAGCTAGGAAAGAAACCATCTGTAAGCCCTTTTTTGGAAAAAAAAAAAAAACAAAACAAAAACAAAAACAAACCCATAAAAACAGCATGTAGAAGATTATGATTTCTATTAAGAAGGAAAAATAGTTTCCCCCAGTCTTAACTGAAGTGTTGCAAGAAGCTCTAGTATATAGTATGTCTCACTCCACCAGAATGAAAAAGTTTATCTATCTCTTGGGAAAAGAGATTATATATGTCGAGAAAATGTTACTACTTGTGATTCTACTGAAATCAGTAGGTTTGTGTTTGCTTTCAGCTTGGTAGCTATTTGATCAAGTATTATTTGTATTATTCATCCATTTAGAGTATTTAGATGAAAATTTTAGCAAAATTGGTTTTTTTTGTCCACATTATTTGATTTTTTTTTCCACATCATTATAAAAAGGCAAATAGATATTCCGGTGCTAGTAGTGGTGTGGTTTAGACCCAGCTGGTAACTCAGAACCATGCAGCTGTTCGCTCACCCCCACTTCCTTCTCCGAGAGGGATGGGGAGGAGGATTGAAAGAATAAATCCCACAGGTTGAGATAAGAACAGTCCAGTTACTAAAGCATGATATAATACTATTACTTCTAATAACAATACTGATAAGGGCAAATAACAAGGGGAGAGAATACAAATCTAAAAGTGAAAAGGGAAAAACAAACAATAAAAGCAAGTGATGCTCAACAGTTAGTTACTCACCACGCACTGACCGATACCCTGCCCAACATGAGCAGCGATCCATCCCTTCTGGGTAACTGCCCCCAGTTTATATACCAGGCATGACATGCTGTGGTATGGAATACCCTTTTGGCTAGTTTGGGTCATATGTCCTGTCTCTGCTTCCTCTCTTCTTCTTGTGCTCCTCCTCACTGGCAAAGCTTGAGAGACTGAAAAGTCCTTAATCAGGGTAAGCACTACTTAGCAAAAACTAAAGCATTGATGTGTTATTAACAGTGTTCTCAGACTAAAGCCAAAGCACAGCACTGCACCAGCTACTAGGATGGGGAAAAAAAAAAAATCAAACCCCAAACTCTTATAGCTGAAACCAGGACATAGTGGTTTCAGGACAATATTGCCCACAGAAGGTTTGATGACAGCGCTTCTGAAGTCAGAATGCCAATAACTGTTCAGGATCAAAGTCTGCCTGAATGGCTGCATGAGCTATAGAATAGGGAAAATAAAAGCACAGCCTACTGTGGGTAATATTGGCTAGATGTTGCCTACAGAGCACAAAACACAGTTACCAAAGATACTTCGAAGGACTTTTGTGAAATTGTTGTCTTTCAAAGTACTTCTAATATGCACAAGCACCTAATGGTGGAAATTCTGTTTTTCATGTGACTATGGTCTTATTTGGTTAATTGAATGGTCTGGATAACTGAGGAAACCAACTACATATACTTGTTTAAAGATTTCTACTATCGTATTACTTTATCATACAGTTAGAGCTTAAAGTCTTCTTTAAGAGAAGAATCAAGCAATTAATTAGATTTAAGACAAGCTATATCTGTCAATTAATCTTCAGTCTTTTTTGTCTCTAGAATATCATATATTCAGAATCTGTTAGTGACATTTTTCCTTATAAGTCTGAAAGTCTATGTTAAATTGAAACAAATATGCAAATATCAAATTCTGACTTCTAGGCTATTGAAGAAGAGAAGAATAAATTCTCAACATTTTAAAATTATAAAGCATACCATCCCTCCTTATTTGCTAATGGTAGTAATGAAAGAGTTAAGACAAAATTTGGGGATTCTCTAGCCAAATACAAAAAAGTTTATGTGTTTTTCTTTCTTATTTACTTCAGAACTTTCATTAGTAGTACTAAATTTGAGTAAAGTTTCATGCCTTCTCATGCAGTAATACATAGGATATTAGGTAATGAATTTTCTCCTCACTAATGACAGGAGTGACAATGTTTGATATTGCATAGGGACACAATCACCTCGGTACAAGCAGTGCAAATATTGTATAAATAATTGTTTTACCTTATATAGAATCAAATTATGGTATTTGCTTCATTGAGAGATTTTCTGCTCTCTTTTTTTTAACTCTGTGACATATTAATATAAATAATACATATGCTGTGCACTGTCATATAGATGCTTCATAAATACCATTTCGTAGGTTTCTTTTGCTTTACTAGAGATTTATCTTCTTTTTTCAAGGTCTAGAATTATGACAACAAAAGAGAGGGTCCTTTGAAAACTTTTTTTGCTTGCTTTTGATTTCTGTTGGCTTCTGTTGGTCCTCTATGTGGTACAAACTGACTTGTGTGTTAAAATTCCCACTTGCATGTTCAAATACTTGTAAAAATATAAGGATGTTGAGTTTGGGCTCTTACTGTGTCCACTAACTGTAATAGAATCTATGGTATGATACTATTTTCTGAAAGTAGATTAGAAACATCAAGGAGCATTATTAAAACAAAGTCATTAGTCAACTTGAACTTCTAAATTAAGATATTCCCTCAGGTATCTGTGTTGGGACCAGTCTTGCTCAACATCTTTATCAGTGACATGGAGAGTGGGATTGAGTGCACCCTCAGCAAATTCGCTAATGACACTAAGCTGTGTGGTTCGGTTGGTATGTTGGAGGGAAGGAATGCCATCCAGAGGGACCTTGACACACTTGTGAGGTGGGCTGATGCCAACCTGATGAAGTTTAACCATGACAAGTGCAAGGTCCTACACCTGGGTCGGAGCAATCTCAGGCACAGCTACAGGTTGGGCAGGGAAGAGATTCAGAGCACCCCTGTGCAGAAGGACTTGGGGGTGTTGGTCGATGAGAAAATGAACATGAGCCGGCTGCAGTGTGCGCTCGCAGCCCAGAAAGCCAACAGTCTCCTGGGCTGCATCAAAAAGAGCGTGACCAGCAGGTTGAGAGAGGTGAACCTGCCCCTCTACTCTGCTCTTGTGAGACCTCACTTGGAGTATTGTGTGCAGTTCTGGTGTCCTCAACATAAAAAGGACATGGAACTGTTGGAACAAGCCCAGAGGAGGGCCACGAGGATGATGAGGGGACTGGAGCACCTCCCGTATGAAGATAGGCTGAGAAAGTTGGGGCTGTTGAGCCTGGAGAAGAGAAGGCTGCATGGAGACCTCATAACAACCTTCCGGTATCTGAAGGGGGGCTATAGGGATGCTGGGGAGAGAATCTTCGTGAGGGACTGTAGTGATAGGACAAGGGCTAACGGGTTCAAACTTCAACAGGAGAAGTTTAGATTGGAGATAAGGAAGAAATTCTTTACTGTGAGGATGGTGAGGCACTGGAATGGGTTGCCCAGGGAAGTTGTGAATGCTCCATTGGTGGCAGTGTTCAAGGCCAGGTTGGACAGAGCCTTGGGTGACATGGTTTAGTGGGAGGTGTCCCTGCCCATGTTAGAGGGGTCAGAACTAGATGATCTTAAGGTCCTTTCCAACCCTAACTATTCTATGATTCTATGACTCTATATTTCAGGTGTTCTTTAAGCATATAATTAATGATTTTGCTCTTCTTTGGATTTCTAAGGGAAGAGACTGCAAAACCTGTGAAATATTACTTACTTTAGCTTCTCTTTTAAAATCATCCAAAATTTAATGTCCTTCAAACTTCTTATATGTTAGAGCTGAAAATGACAAGTAGAATGGTAATTCAATGTGATAGCACTCTCCAAAAGCAAACTAAGCTGTCACAGTGATTAGCTGCTAAAAGATCAGACGGTCAGCTTGTTGACAGTCTTGTTCCAGCAGATGAGGAAGAGAGTAAGCAAGAAAAAGCTCTGAACCTGCTGCAATCATCAATTTAAGGAACAAAAAGCAAGAAGAAGTCGTTAGACATGAGAGTAATTTGGATTGTCGGAGTGGAGTTGTCAAGAAATCCTTGACACTAACCATGCACAGAAATAGCCTGGGCTGTTTTATTCACAGAACTGTAATTCTGGTCACAGGCAGCATAACCTTAGCAAGTCTGCCTCCTCTGCTCCTCTGAGAAAAGTTCTGAAAGATAGCCAGCCAGGACTGAGTCATCCAGACAGATGGGAAGAAAACTGCAAATTAATGCAAGAAGTTGATGAATCGTTTGGGTTGCTACTTCCAGATTTCAACAAAGCTATTTGCACGAATGTAAGATTTACAGAAGGATATTAGGGGCATAGTTAGGAGTGGTGAGAAAAACCTGTCAAAAAATAAATACTTGTTAATAGTATTTAACAGAAATCTGTTGTTTAGCTTTGATTCTTTGCTTAATTACATTAACTATATGATTTTGCATGCCGTTTAATAGGTTCAGTAAAAATGTAGTGGTATTGAATGTGATTATGTTATTACTCAGTTACAAATCAAGGGAAAGCTTATTATGAAAAATTATGAATTATGGGGCTCCATTATCTTTCCAGAATTTGTGCTTGAATTATAAAAGATAAAACAAAGGTTGCTTAGAGAAAACCAGAAAGAAAGCATTGTAAGAATTTTTATCTTGAAAGAGATGTCACCAGCCTCTGGACTTTTCCGAATATTATCAATGATTCCTCTGATCATCATTCCATATACCACTGTGAGAAACAACCATTAGAATGTAGTTTGAAAAGACGGATAATTTTGTCAGTATGCTATCTGGTAGACTGTATCTGAGATTTCTAACCTGCCATCAGCTGTGCTGATTTATCTATATATCACAGATTGCTTTCCATGCAATCTTAATTCCAGAAATTAATAAGAAGTCCTGGAAGACTATAATTTCAATGCTTCTTGAAGAACAGGTAAACATTGGTGTAAATACATCTTTCATGGATATATAGCTGATCTTCAAATAATCCCTATTTACCAAGGAAAGGATGCTTATTGCATTGCTATTGATGCACTGAGAATTAAATTAAGCTCTAGGCACTACATTAGCTATTAGAAGGCAATGATAGAACATCAACCAATGGATTACATTTTATATCGACATTCATGCAGGAAATGAAGCTTAAAAATGAAAGTTATATTGGAAAAGAAATCATGCTTGCCTCTTGTTAAAAGAAGATACATGAAGTCAATGCAAATATGTACATATGCAAATTTTTATGTTGGTGAATTTTGTGCCTGCTTTTTAATGAAAGTATTACTACTAATCAAAACAACTGGTATATTTTTTATACAGTAAGCTTGCACTCACATGGTAACGCACCTGATTTATTTTTTTTTCCATGGGGTTTAGTATTGAAACTGATCATGTCGAGAAAACATGAGCTCTAGAAGCATTTTAATTCTACCAGAAAACAGCATGAACTAAAAGATGAAAATAGGAATAAAGTCAGAAAAAAAAAACCAACCAAAAAAAAAAAAAAACCAAACAGCCACAACCAACCTTTGGCTAGGAAGCACTGTGAAATTTAAAAGTGCCCTGCTAATGAGAGTGAAAAAGTCTGAAACATCTCAGTAGGAAAAATAAGCTCTGTGTCATTCTCTAATATTAAGAGAAAAGTACAAAAAAAAAACCAAAAAACCAGATCTGTCCAAGACTAAATTTGACAGGGAGAGTGAAATGTTATTTTTTGTACCTGTTACTTCTTTCTCTGTCTTTATGAGCATTCATGAACATACATTTTTTCCCCTCTCTCACTTTCACCATAACCCCTCAACAATTTCAAACAGAGTTGATAATTTTTTATGCATGCAAATACAATGATCTTGTGATTGCATTGGTAATAGCTGAGCTATGCTAATTTCTGAGCTGTCTATGGAGCAACAGATGCACAAGTTCAACCTGTAGTTACTTAGCAAGTTTCTTGTG
Organism: Myiopsitta monachus; assembly: GCA_017639245.1. NCBI lineage: Eukaryota > Metazoa > Chordata > Aves > Psittaciformes > Psittacidae > Myiopsitta > Myiopsitta monachus. The sequence goes on from CM029918.1 coordinate 6,985,655, forward strand.
CATATGCCCTCTCAGGATTCTTGAGCTGTATCTTACACTTACTTCACGTGATGCAATTTTACTGAATTTTGAATTGTCACTGATTCAGGGAACCAACTGAAAAGGCTTTTAAACAGATGTTTAGCTACATCCTAGGGGTAAGATATGGGTGAATATAGTGAGTTTTGAAGGTAGTGAACAGATGTATGACAACTTCCATTGCATATACAAAGAATTTCCATTAATGTGCTGTTTTGTTTCATTAAATTGATTAAAGAGAGCATAAAAAATAGGCAGCATTCCATGAAACATTGACACATTGCATCCACCTACAAGGTAGAATAGTTGATTTATACTGTGGCTTGCTAGCAGAAAAAAAAAAAAACGTATCATCATTAAACCCTGGTCTTTCAAAAGCCAGCCACATCCCCAGGAAACAACTGAGAATTTGCAGCCAGTAAGATTTAGTGATCTGAGTGAAAACTGTAGTGATTTTATGGTGAAGAAAAAAAAAATAACTAAAAATAAAATGCAGTTAACAACAAAAACACATAAAAAGCTTAGACAGCACAAATTCTCCCTGTTCTCAGGAGTTAGTACTAATAATCATGGAAGTCTCAGTATGACATCAGAACAAAAATGGTTCCAGCAGTACCAGAGAAACAGATGCTCATGACACAATTAGAAGTGCGTGAGAACCCTGTGTTTTAGCTTCACCCACCAAACTGCTTACATTGGAAGGGTCTAGGAATGTCACAGACTGCAGAAAAGATATCTTTACAGGGCATGTATATCATTTTGTTTCCCTTCTAAAGCCACAGAAATCTAGGTCAGTCTTTGTATCAAATTTCTTAGACAGATACTTGTGGCTGGAATCACACTGATTTTAGCTGCTGCTTTATTCTGCTTAGGCCTTCTCATTGATACTGTGTGACTAGCTGAATTCTCTTTAGCCTTTGTATCTCAGGACTTGTAAAGTACATTCTTGCATAGCTCAGGTCATCAAGTAACGTACATTTTCCCTTGCATTTGTCCTGATATTGTGCATGTTCCAGAAAAATATGACTCCTGCTTTGAAGAAACTTTGTTTAAAAAAATGGATTTCACAGTACTTCCCAGTTTGGTGGTTTTTTTTGTTTTGTTTTGTTTTGTTTTTTCTTTTTCACGGATAAATTACTTTGTTTAAAAGAAATGTACGTTTATTTCCTATTTGAATTTGTCTAGTTTTATATTCCAGTCATTGACTCTTGCTATACCTTGTTCTACTAGACTTTCTCCTATTTATGAAGGCATTTACAAGCTGTGATGAAGACACCTCTAATTTTTTTTTTTTCCCCATAAACTAAATCTACTGAGCACTTATGAAAAGAAAAAGAAATGATCCTAAAGCAGATATTCAAGCTGGTATATTTCAGGTTTGATGATACCGGCAATCTGAAACAGCTTCTTCTAATGGGAAGCGTCAAACTACTTTATCAGTTCTGTTTATAATTTGACAAATAGCAAAGTACAATTGATATCCTCTAGAAATGACTTTTCCATACATGATGACAAGTGAACTGGGTTAATACTGAACTTGAACACTGGAATTTAATTTCCTGATTTTCATGCATATAATTTCTGAAGCAATTGTGATTGGTTATATACTTCTTTTTGTTTATGCCTTTTCCTTCTAGCACCAAAGAATAAGTTTTATAACAAAATATAAACAAACCTATGAATGCTGGAGTAGCAACATATATATATTGCCCCCATTTGAAAGGTTGCTAATATAATGAGGGAAAGATTGCAACTCTTAGCAAAGACCCCTAAATGCTGCAATATAGTGTTTCTGTAACAGAAGTAACTGAATGCCTAAGGTGCATTCACATAACTTACAGCAATAAAAATACAGCATTTTGCAGAGGTGTTTGCAATCACAACATAAATAATTGTAGGGAAGGAATGGATTACTATTGCATCATGTTGTCAGGTGAATGCTTTGTAATATTTCTGGATGCAAGTCAGGAATGTTTAGGGCCTGTGTTCTGATAACTCCAAACCTCCATATCCTACCAGAAAGTAGGATATGGATGTTACTATCAGAATTAATTTGGTCCCTTGTTCTGCAGATATGGATATATTCGATTTATTCTTTTTACAGCTAAATACATTCAAAGGTAATTGTCACGTTTCACCATTACAAAAAAAAAAAAAAATTAACAAAAAAAAAAAAAAAAGAAACCAAAAACAAAAAACCCCAACCTCAGGATATACTTTTTCCACACTACTATTAATCTCAAACTGAAAGTTGTTTCCACATTCTTTTGTATTATTATTTGTATTATTTTATTTTCAGTTGTGGTACTTGTACCTAGGTAAGAAACCAGGCCTTAATATTCTAGTTTATAATTACAAATCATGACTCTTGCACAATTGCTACATCAAACACATGTTTTTGAAAAAAATGAAGCAGAACTCATGGTATGAATATGAATGAATATGGTATTTGTTGCAGCTATTAGTCACAAAGTGAATAAGTTGATTGAGTAGATCATAGAAATGCTTAAAATTATACCTACAGGCAGACAGCAGACCAAATACATACAGTGGTTAATTCATGTAGCTCATTTTATATTTCTGCAAAGCTCTGGGGAGAATATGTCTTTCAGAATGGTCTAACAGTTATTTAATTGGGCCACACAAAATACAAGAGACTAGAAAAAAAAACTGATTATGATATTTCTCAAAGAATATTGTTCTGGTTTAACCCCAGCTGGCAACTAAGCCCCACACAGCTGCTCAATCACAAACCCCAGTGAATGCGAAAGAGACTCAGAAGAGTTAAAATGAGAAAACACACGGATTGACATAAAGGGAGATTAATAGATAAATCAAAAAATGCGCCCACAAGCAAAGTAAAAGAAGGAATTAAAATACTACTTCCCAGTGCCAGGCAAATTTTCAGACATCACCAGAAAAGCAGGGCTCCATCATGCGCAAGGTTATTTGGAAAGACAAAACCCCGTAACACTGAGGACCTACTCTTCCTTCTTAAAATCATAGAATCATAGAATAGTTAGGGTTGGAAAGGACCTTAAGATCATCTAGTTCCAACCCCTCTAACATGGGCAGGGACACCTCCCACTAAACCATGTCACCCAAGGCCCTGTTCAACCTGTCCTTGAACACTGCCACCAATGGAGCATTCACAACTTCCCTGGGCAGCCCATTCCAGTGCCTCACTATCCTCACAGTAAAGAATTTCTTCCTTATCTCCAATCTAAACTTCTCCTGTTGAAGTTTGAACCCGTTACCCCTTGTCCTATCACTACAGTCCCTCACGAAGAGTCTCTCCCCAGCATCCCTATAGCCCCCCTTCAGATACCGGAAGGTTGTTATGAGGTCTCCATGCAGCCTTCTCTTCTCCAGGCTCAACAGCCCCAACTTTCTCAGCCTACCTTCATATGGGAGGTGTTCTAATCCCCTCATCATCCTTGTGGCCCTCCTCTGCACTTGTTCCAACAGTTCCATGTCCTTTTTATGTTGACGACACCAGAACTGCACACAATACTCCAAGGGAGGTCTCACGAGAGCAGAGTAGAGGGGCAGGTTCACCTCTCTCAACCTGCTGGTCACGCTCTTTTTGATGCAGCCCAGGAGACTGTTGGCTTTCTGGGCTGCGAGCGCGCACTGCAGCCGGCTCATGTTCATTTTCTCATCGACCAACACCCCCAAGTCCTTCTGCACAGGGGTGCTCTGAATCTCTTCCCTGCCCAGCCTGTAGCTGTGCCTGAGATTGCTCCGACCCAGGTGTAGGACCTTGCACCTGTCATGGTTAAACTTCATCAGGTTGGCATCAGCCCACCTCACAAGCGTGCCAAGGTCCCTCTGGATGGCATTCCTTCCCTCCAGCGAATCAACCAAACCACACAGCTTGGTGTCATCGGCAAACTTGCTGAGGGCACACTCAGTCCCACTCTCCACATCACCAACAAAGGTGTTGAAGAAGACCGTTCCCAACATTGATCACTGAGGGGCACCACTCGTTACTGGTCTCCAGTGGGACATTGAGCCATTGACCACAACTCTTTGCGTGCGGCCATCCAGCCACTTCTTTATCCACAGAGTGGTCCACCTATCAAATTGATATCTCTCCAACTTAGAGACAAGGATGTCCTGTGGGACAGTGTTGAATGCTTTGCACAAGTCCAGACAGATGACATCAACTGCTCTGCCACTGTCCATCAAGTTCTGTAGCCCCATCATAGAAGGTCATCAAATCGGCCAGGCAGGATTTCCCCTTAGTGAAGCCATGCTGGCTGTCACCAAGCGCCTTGTTATTTTTCGTGTGCCTTAGCATGCTTTCCAGGAGTATCTGCCTCAGGATTTTGGCAGGCACAGAGGTGAGACTGACTGGTCTGTAGTTCCCTGGAATATCCATTTTTCCCTTCTGTAAGATGGGGGTTATATTTCCCTTTTTTCTAGTTTTCAGACCAATGTTTGACCAACTATCTTAGCTTTTGTGCGAGTGAGGGATGTATGGTGATGCTCTGTCCCTTCTAGTTTAAGGCCATTATGAGTGACAAAATGAAGATTGTTTTTTTCGGTTGTTTTGTTTTTTAATAAATAATTAAAATAGCGAAATTACCCAAAAAAACCAAGAAAGATGTCCAATACAACAATAACAATTTATCATATATCATATGAAGCCATACCTCTTCAAAATATTTTGATTTTACTTAAGAGAGTCCTAGCATATCCTAATGTCAGGATATAACAGGATAAGGACAGGACAGGACAGAATAGGATAGAATAATAGAAAGAATATAAGTTTTTTTCTATTGCAAAAACTGTTTTGCATTTCCAATGTATTTTACCAGAGATTGAGTTTAAGAATTTTCCCTTCCTCCCTTCTGGCTTCAAGAGCTTCAGTTCCAGTCAAATATCAAATTATCAAAGGAATCTTTATGTTTACTACAATTTAAACACAATAATTTAGTACTAGAATTAACCAAATCAGTTACATTAACTGCTTCTACTGAATAGGAAGTCTTGGTTTTCAATTGTGTCAAGCTGGAGGATACATACAGCGTCCATCAGCTCCTTATTAAAATTTTTTGCAAGCACTAAACATTATACTCTATCTTACTGAGCACAGGATTCAGTTCAGAATTAGGAGTTTTGAATTTGACTGTAGTCTATAGAGATCTAGCAGATCCAGTCTGCCAGCTGAGCTGGTGATGAATCTGCTAGGGTTGCCAGATACAACACAAAATTGGCAGGACAGCTGTGTCTATCTGGAGCTGGAAGTGGGGAAGGAATACCCCTGGTCACTGTGATGGCACCAAATGCCTGTTAGGTAACTGATTTTCACAACAATCCCATGTATGAATACCTAATGCACACCTAATGCTACTAAATGTCTAATACACTAATGCCTAATACACTAAATCTAGGTGCCTTGCTCCTTACAAATAGCAGACTCTCTGAATCAGTCAGTGAGGGTTTCTAGATATGCTTTACTGTGCCTGTTGTAGCTAAGATTAATAGCAGATACTGTTAGTTTTCTGGAAAAAAAAAAAAAACAACAACAACAAAAAAAAAATAACACCCTTCCCTTTTTTAGTTAAAATTCCTGTAAAAGCATGGCTACATTTGTTTACCCCTAAGTTGCTTTTAAATTAATGCTGTTTTTCATCTGGTTCCACACAGCCCAAGGTCTGTCCAAACAGTTTTGTCACTGAAGGTCTAATTTGCAGTTAGCAATTAGACAAGCTACAAGAGTGCACGCTGAAGTCTCTCTGGAGACATTCAAAACTGCCTGGATGTATTTCAGTTTGCTCTAGGTGTCCCTGTCTTGGCAGCAGGGTTGGACTAGATGATCTCTAGAAGTCCCTTCAAGCCTAATAATTCTGTGAATTACTGAAAATGAAGACATTGGATAATAAACTCATAATTCAGAAATGAAAATAAGTACCTGCCTGAATTATAATGAATGACTTTTTATTTAGACCAGGCATACACTTAAATGCTTTGCTAGTAAGGACTAACCCAATTTATTTTAGGATCACAAAGATACATTCAAAGTAAATGTTCAAAAACATGGGCTTCCTGCTACTGATGTCAAGTGTGGATCTGTCCAGCTCATGTGATAGCTTTCTTCCAAACATTAATTATACTTTCTTAACAAGTGGAGCTATGAGGTGATATCTTAAATCTGCAAATAAGAGTTTTCATACCAGATATCTTACATTAAGTAGACACAATAAAATTCTTTTTAGATGCAATTTTAGTTTACTCTTGTAGGTTTGGAGTCATGAAGCTTTCTTGGTCCAACTGTAATAATTTAAAATCTCAATATTAATATGTGGTTTAATTATATAAATTCCTTATGAATAAGATTAGGAGATGGATATTAACAGCACACCATTTGAAAGTAACAATAAGATACTATCCTTTCTAGCTGCAGGGCTAGTAAGGCAAAGGCTAATAAATTAAACTATGAAACCAAAAACTAATAAACCTCTAGGAATAAAAAGAACTTCTTTCATAGTTGAAAACATGAGATATTTGCAAGCCAGTGACAATCACTCTACAGAGTTCAGTGAATAAAACAAAGTCCCTAGAAGGCTGTAAATATTCATCATTATGAAAACAGAGGAGGGAAAAGGTTTATGAAAGAGTTATGTTCAGTACAGTGCATAGTCAAATACACATTTTAACAGTGCAATATGCTCAAATACAAATATGTTTAAATAATGTGGGGAAAACCACTTTACTTTGAATTACTTATGTAATGTTCTATTTATCAATGTTCTATGACTTTGTAATTCTATTTTCACCTTACTTTAATTTCTTTCATTTCAGAAGGTATAAAATGGATTTCAATCTGAAGCACCAGCGAGAACAGAAGTCCTTGTTCCACCTTATCTGTGTTGTAGCTGTCTCTAAATAGTCAGATAATCTTGTTCTTGCTTTGCTCAAGTAGACATTGTCCTGGAGTACCCACAGTGAAAACTGTATGATTGGTCTTGCTTTTGCATCAGTTGAGCTAGCTCCCTGCAGTACTCAGACACAGTTCATGCATTCTATATAGCCTACCACTGCATGGTCTCTTCCAGAAAAGCCAGCAAGGAGATGCTTTGCCCCAGCTTGGCTCCCTCTGAAAAGTGCATGAGCGCATATTCACATGCCTGTTGCTGTCAGATTGGTGTGCCTGGTGCGACATGGTGTGCCTGGTGCGACATGGTGCGCCTGGTGCATGAGCACATACTCATGAGCACACCAGGCACACCATGAGTATCATCTGATCCTACGCAATATGAAGCAGGAACTGGTCTTCTCAGGCTTTTACCTCAGGAGTTTTCCTCCTTTTGTAGCTTAATTTAGGGTTAGAGTACAGTTTGGCGAACTCAAAGGCAGTTGGTGTATAACTGTTCTCAGCAAAGTCCGGTGTTTTAGTGGCAATTTACCTATCCACAGCTGTAAGAATATGGTCTTCACAGTGTTTAATGACAGGATTAGAGCTACAGCTTGAAACACACAGGGATACATGTAAATAAAGCTAAAGACAGAGAATTCCAGCATGTGGCTGAACTCAGAAAACCACCTGAGTAAGAAACTATTTGATTTTGATTGCAAACAACCCCCATTTTTGTTGGCTACACACAGTTGCCCATTAAGAGTGAGGAGAGGATTAGAGATTAAAATTTTAAAGGATTACCAGAGGTTTTGTTACATATTTCAGAACTCCATGACTAGGAGAGGATTGGCAACTGCATAAAAGTTTCTACAAGTATTCATGCTATTTGTGCTGTCCATACTGAAAGAAACTGGCAGAACAAGTTAATGTCAATATAGGGTGTCTACTTTAAAGTAAGCACCTATGAGCTGTTCCACTAAAATAGCTTTCCAGGTTCAATTATTTAAATCTTTCCAAAATATGTTAACAGAATCCTGTGTCTTAATTTCAAGGAAACTCTAATCTTGTCATCATTTTTGTCCAATGATTTGCTGGTTTGTTTAGGTTTTGTTCTTTGTTTTTTATTTCCAAATAATTATAGAGAAAGGGTGGTGGTGGTGCAGTGGTAGTTGGGATATGCTAGTGAATATGAGCAGAGGAAATAAAACTGATTGCTGAGGAGTGTTTCAGTACTAAGAAGGGAGCTATTATAATAGCTGTTTAATTTTTTATAGCATTAAAAAAAAATCATATATAATCATATCCTGCTAATGGTTAAATTTACAGTTAGAGGAAATGGATAGGTTAACATAAGAGCTCTTATTATTTCATAATGTTGGAGTCTTCAGAGTTGGGAAGGGAGCTAAAATTTTCTTGCATACAATGTTTTATATTTTATCTTTTCATCATCAGTGAATCTTCTTGCTGTGAGAGGGTGAGCACTTAGAAGGCCCACTGTGGCCCTTGATGTTGCAGAGATAATGTGGCTATATCATTCATTCTTCTTAGTCAAAAGGTAAGAGACCTTAAAGAATAATTCCACCCCCATAAAGTTTAGTTATTTGGGAATTAGATCCTATTTTTTTACATTTAGCACATTAGTTTGTAAGTAAGTAGGAAACAAAACATTCCTTAAAATCTTTTCTACATCTTTAGAATTAAATAAAATTTATAAACTTTAGTGTTCATTGAGGACTTCACTTGAAGTTCTAGGAAACATAGAATGGGTGTGAAAAGTTTGCACAAAATCTTGACACTATAACCCATACAGATTCTTCCTCCCTCTACATTTTTTTCTTAGAATAAATGTCTTAGGTTTGTGGGTTTGTTGTGTTTTGTTTTGGTTTGTTTTTGGTTTTTGGTTTTTGGTATTTTTGTTTGTTTGTTTTCTTAAAAAGCCTTGTTAGAACTCAAGTAGTTTCCTATAAAATTAACATATTGTTTATTAAATATATGCACTTTAAGATATCTTTCTTAGCAGTGTAAAAGAAGCTCTTATTCGACTCCATCCACTGGGAATATTTCATAGTATACTCCAGTATTTATTTTTACTACATTTTCTGGAGAGGAAAAGAAATTAGATATTAACACTCTTCCCATAGAACAGAAAGAAAGTGTGCAAATTCATTCAAACTAATAATTAACAGAACCAACTGTATATGACCATTAGTTATGTATTTAAGTAATAGCATCTCCCATTCATAATTTTTTTACTACTGGTTTAGACAAGGTATCTCCAGGTTCTTTAATCCACAGAAACTATAGTTATCTTGGAGTAATCCTGAAGCTATTTGTGGCACAGTGAAACACTCAGGATTACAAAACTCAGAAATCATCAGCTGCAGGAACAGATAATTTAACTTGATTAGATAACTTAATAATTGTAATAATACAGTAATAGATAATTTAGCTGTCTTCAGCTCCTGAGCTGTATATTGGTCAGACTTCCTTGCCTAAACTAGTCTATCTCTTACAGAAAAAGTATGCTCTTGATGAGGATTTTCCTTTGTAATAATATTTTATAATTTCTCTGTATATTTTAATCTGCAATAGACCTAATTGTTTCAGAAAATTTATTAGAGGAATTTGGTTATGCAGTCTCTGGATTTACCATACACATATATATCTGTCCCTCTGAAATCTCAGAGCAAGAAAACAAAAAGTAGTCCATATTTTTCTAAATATTCAAATACATATATTGCTGACTGAGCTATACTAAAAGGAGTGTAATACAGTCTGAAAAACAACAAAAAACTTCTATAAACTCCAGCAGAATGAAGTAAAAAACAATAAAAGAGTACACATAACATGAAAAAAAAAAAGATTTTGCAAATCTGCATTGAGATGCAAGGCAATAATAATACAGTTGTTTTTTTTTTTTGATTTTGGTGGGGGGGAAGACTTAGGCTATTAAGAATGGGACTAATTTAAAAAGTCCTACTCTAAAATGTAGGACATTATATGTAAACATAATTAAAGAAAAAAAAAAACAAACCCACTTAAAACAGAGTCCATAAGTGGGATTCCCAAGTGATATGGCTGGTTATGCGTAGCACTACATTTGTATATTACTTCAACAAAGGTCTTCAGGGTCTTATCCTCACAGATCAAATAATTTCTAGGAGAAAGACAGTATGAGTCCACGGGATGACTTTCAGGAACGATTTGCTAGACAGAGGGAGTTCATGTAACTCAGCAGCTTTTAACTTCTCAACAATAACAACAAAACCACTAAATAATATCAAGTAATTACTATAAGCACTTGCTAAACAATAAAACCACAACACACAAATGAAAAAAAGAAATCAGATTTGGTAATGCCGATAAGTCCTAGTATTTTCATCTTGACAAGCACAAATTCAACATGTAAAGTAGTGACGTAAACTCTGAAGTAAACTGCCCTCTTAAATCAGTCCTTTCCCCCATGCACATATGCTTCTAAGGACATAATGACAATTGCAGGCAAGACTGAGCTCCACAGTTTATCTTTGTGTCCAAAAACCTTTACACATGTGTGCAGAAAAATATGCATTTACAGATCTCAGTATGAGCTCACCTAGCCTGTATGTTCAGTAAATGACACATTTTGATTTCACTTCAGCTTGTTAAGCACAAGGAACAGTTTCAGCCCTGAAAGCGTCTGAATCCCAAAAGGTTTTGGTTTGTGAGTTTTTTTCCTGGAAATAAAAAAAAAAAAAGAAAAAGGTGGGGAGACAAAAAGCCCCAAAATTCCAAAGCATTTCAAGCATTTCACTTTCCCTTAGACAGCTCTGCAGTGATGGTAGAAAGGGTTCAGAACATGGAAATGATGACAACCAAACCAATATGCTTTCTTAAAATAATACACACACAAATAGTGACAAGAAATGAATTAGATCATTAACTGATGTCAAAAATAAGGGTAGGATATAGATGAGATGTCTCTTTAATATTAGTCTTGATTAGATTAGTTTATTAAGCCTCAGTACACTGCACTAAGTTTCTCTGCGTAGGCAAGCAAATAACTTGCAGGGCATTATGACTTTCACTCACTACTTTGTTGAACTGTCTTTGAATGCCATATTCCATTAATTCCTCCTTAAGCTGCCCATCTGCAACGTCAGCAATTTTTCCATCAACTCACATGAAACTAAAGGCAATGGAACTCACAATGATTTGTTAAATATGTCCCATAAGCAGGTATTACTGTGCCATCATTGTGCATGTACTCCACATTACTCATGCAGCATGTTTATAAATTACATTGCCATCATGAACCTCTTTCATGCACTTTGTTTGTCCTTGGTGTTTTAAAATACAGACTGGTTATCAGTCAAAGCTGCAGGAAATAGCCTACAAGGTCATTCAGTACGAAACAGATGTTCACATAATTTATGGCGATAAACATGTGCTTGTACTTTATTAGGCTAAATATCGAGTAATAAATTAAAGGAGGTATTATCTTGCAGGGGGTTAATCAACCTGACTATATGCCGTATAATTTATTTTATGTTCAGGATTTTAAATATTTTGGGTTTTGTCAGCTGTTCTTTTAACAGAGACAAAATTAGTGTGGCTGCCACACTATTTTATAACTACGTTTTCATAAACATATCTGTAATAAAAGGCAAGTGCTGCAGTAACTGTGATTATTCATCACAACATTAACATGAGCAATTTGCTTATGATCTTTCATGTGTAACACTGAAAATGCAAATTTTCATTACCATTTCCTACCCTAAGTTTTATGAAATGTTTATTCCTGAAGTGAGCAGTAAAAACATGATAAAATTCAGAATAGGTTTTAAGCTTTAGGTTGTAGCACCTTATTGCCACTTCCTCTTAAAGAAACCCTTCTCAAAGAGCTATATTTAGAAGACTGATTATTTCCATTAATGTTTGTTACAGAAATTTTCTCAACCAAGCTATAACACACACAAATAAACAATTTCTGAAAAATCTTTTTTTCCATTAAATCAGGGTTGTTACTAAGTTTCCCCAAACTAGGCCAAGATATGAAGCTTCTCCCCATCTCTGTAATCAAATTGTCTTGTGGCATTTTCTCAAAATTAATAAGATGTTGCTCTTTAGATTTATTATTTTTCAAAGAGGCCTTGATTTGAATTCTAGTGCTTAAGGGTGCATGAATTGTCAGGTGAAGGAAGGACCAGCTTACAGCTGATGTTCCTTCAGTCACTTTCTTCTAATTAGAAGAAAAAACATATAATATGAAGCTGCCACAGGCCCTACTTATGAAGGTTCCAATGTAAAATACCCCCATGTTGCAGCACAGTATTACAAAGATTGCATGTGTGCAGTTCCGCCGTTTCTTTTCTGCTATAAGGTAGCATATGCCAGGTACAGCTGGTCAGTCTGCTTCCACATAGCACAGGGAGAAACGGTGAAGTGTGCATGCAACTAAACCTGGAACAAATACACACACACGTGCACGCACACAGCTGCTCAAAATGCCCAACACTCCTTTGTCAATGACTTATAGACTTATATGCGTTGCACCAAATATGTGACAGTGGAAACCATAGCAGCAAATCCTACACTCACCCGGCAAGACTTTAACAGATGAGAGTCCTGTTTCTTAGTTTGTATGCAGAAGTTAAACACATTCTGTTCACATCTGAATGAAATTAGAATTTGACTTATTGAGTGCAGTGGACTGGACAGATTTAGCAAGGATATAAGAGATTGCTCCAAGCAAAAATCACAGTATGACAGACCTGAAGTGAACACTAAGGCCTTTTGACAAACTTTAGAGAAATGCCTTCATCAGGTCTGTCCATTCCTGGTATAACATAAACATTCTTTTAGGAGTGTTTGTTCAGTCTTAAGGTTTTAACATGGACCTACACTCTTTGAATGACCCCAGGTATTTATGTCAAGGAATTAAAACATAAAGAATGCATAGAAGCAGATCTTTCAAGATGACTTCTGTCTCTGTAAAGACAGTAGCTCCTGATGAATATTGAAGAGATTTCAAATGCAGCCTTTGTCTCCTTGTTGCCCTACCAAAAAGAATGGTGATGTTCAGCTACAAAATTAACCGAAAGTCTTCCTGATTCTTACCACTGTTTTCAAAAGCATGTGACGTATGTTTTATGAAGACATCCATGATTTGAATACATCACTCAAGGATTAATCTGCCAAGTGGAGTCACAACCTATACCTGCTTCCTCTTTCACTTTTTACTGAATAAAAGTTATACACACACAAAAGGACTTTTTTGCCATTGAAAGTGAACAACACACAAACAAGGTGGGTTTTTTATATTTATGGACAGTTTTCTTCCATCCTTTCTACAGGTGTAACAACAATAAGACAAAATTCTCTCTCGCTTTCTGTATATGGAGAAGCAAATTCAAGTTGTGGTGTACATGGCACTGCAAGCCAAGTTTTATAACTTGTTTCCACCTGTTAGGCAAGCCCATCAGTGTAGTTCACTTTAAGCACAGAAACGTGGTACAGTTGCTAGATCCTTCTTATAGAATACAAGTTTAGAAAAGTAGAGATGGCAGTGTAAGGAGGACATGTTGACACGCAGAGTCTACTTCAGTTTCTGATTCTCCACTAAAGAGACACATATTCATTCTCACCTTCAGGAGTTTCTGTATAGAGTGCACATCTGTCTTCAGTATTAGGAAAAATTTACTTTCACCTCTGTCCTGTTTAAAATACCTAGGAGAATCTTCTCCAGAATTGTAAAACATTTGTTTTACATGATGGATTATGACTGGGTATATTCAAAATGCTGTTAAGAAACTAGATAGAATTATATTCATAGGCCTGCCAGGTTTCATTCATTTTCTATGACTTTCTCTCTATTTTACTGACAATTTTGGATCATTTGGAGCAATTTGGGGTATACAAAGTGATTCATAATATTTTGGAGGCTCCTTTGAGAGCTTTGTATCATTATCAGGCCTGTTCCTGCTAAAGGCACATTTTAATGTCTCTCATAATTTGTTTCCGTTTTCTAATGATGTGTTGACTAGTTTTTCCACTGGGTCCCTTTCTTTATTTTTCCCTGCACAGGTGACAGGAAAGATGAAAAATACATGCACAGAATAAAACCAGGTAATTGTCTTAAAAAGAATGGTTTAATTTTCATACTACAGAAGTGTACCAAAATCCAGAAATTTTCCTCAGCAGTGGCAGGTAAGAAACAATCTTCCTATACTACCTGAGCTGTTGAGCTCCTGAAAGACAATCTAAAACCAAAAGAGTAATGGTGATTACAAAATGGAAAGAAAACCCGTCTACCAACTGAAAATCATTACATGATGCAGATATGCAGAGGCGGACTTGAGGGTGCTGATGGACAAGAAACTCAGCATGACCTGGCAGTGTGTACTCACAGCCCAGAAAGCCAACTGTATGCAGGGCTGTATCAAAAAGAGCACCAGTAGGTTGAGGGGGGAGATTTCCCCTCTCTACTTGGTTCCCATGAGACCCCACCTGCAGCACCACATTCAGCTTTGGGGCCCCCAGCAGAAGAGAGATGTGGACCTACTCAAGCGAGTACAGAGGAGGGCCATGAGGATGATCAGAGGACTGCAGCACCTCCCATATGAAGGCAGGCTGAGAAAGTTAGGGCTGTTCAGCCTGGAGAAGAGAAGACTGCAAGGAGATCTCATAGCAACCTTCCTATAAGGGGTCTACAGGAAATCTGGAGAGGGATTTTTTACAAGGGCCTGTAGTGACAGGCAAGGGGCAATGGTTTTAAGCTGACAGAGGGGAGATTTAGACTAGATAAAAGGCAGAAGTTCTTCACTAAAAAAGTGGTGAGACACTGGAACAGGCTACCTAGAGAAGCTGTTGGTGCCCCATCCCTGGCAGTGTTCAAGACCAGGCTGGATGGGCCTTGGGTGACATGGTTTAGTTGAAGGTGTCACCACTTATGGCAGGGGAGAGTGGAATTAGATGATCTTTAAGGTCCCTTCCAACCCAAACCATTCTATGACTCTGTAATATTAGTCCTCATGATTTTTCACTGTTTTCCATATTTTTCATATTTTCCTGGATTAAATTTTCTCTGCAGATTATTTTCCTTTCTTTCTGAAATCTAATCTAATATTTTCCCATACCAAAAAAAAAAAAAACCACAAAAAAGACCACAAAAAAACCCAAACAAAAACAAACAAAACCAACAGCAACAAAAAAAAAAAAAACAAACAACCCTCCCCCTTGTCGTGGTTTAAGTCTCTAAACCCCCCCACGCAGTTTTCTCACTCACTCTCCTCTCTTTCTACCCTCAGTCCCATGGGGGGGAAATGGGGAGGGGAATCGAAAGAATGCAACTCGCACAGGTTGAGATAAGAACAGATTAGGAACTAAGGTACAACACAAATAACTACTGCTACCACCAGTAATAATACAAGAGAAATACAAGGAAAGAGAATACAACTGCTCACCAAGCCTGACCCAGCCAGTGCACCCCCCAGCAGCAAACCCCCCAATGCACCACCACCACAACCTTCCACGTCTCTGCTCTCCATTCTCACATCCTGGACATGACGTGCTGTGGTATGGAATAACCTCTTTGGTCAGTTTGGGTCAGGTGTCCTGTCTCTGCTTCCTCCCAGCTCCCCTCCTCCCTGGCATTGCATGAGACTCAGGAAGTCCTTGGCCAGACCAAAACACTGCCAAGCAGTAACTGAAAACACTGGTGTTATCAGCGCTGCTCCCAGGCCCAAAATCAAAAACACAGCACTGCACTAGCTACCAAGAAGGAGAAAAAACGACTGCTACTGCTGAACCCATGACAATCCACCCCTTATTCCATACCATTCACGTCATGCTCAGATCCCACATTTTCAATATACCATCACATGTATATGTATGGATCCACACACGCACAGAAAGGGAGAAAGATCATCCCTTTGTGCATGGACCAATCCCTACAAAGCTGCTGAGTCCATCCAGTCCATGATATGGGGCTCTACCTTTTGTAACAGTCTTTAAGAGCAGGAGAGGCTGTGTGCAGTGTTCACACTCGTGAATAACCTGGGCAGTAGTGCCCATTGCTAAGTCCACCCCTCGATCTTAAGTCCACCCCTAGATCATGAGTTCATCTGTATGCTGCACCTCTGCCCTGATGGCCTAAGGTGTCATAGGCCCACCAGGCTCAAAATAATTCACCCTTATGTTGCCAATCTAAGTCCATCTGAGCCACTTCAATTTTAGCAGCTTATCATTGGGGACTCCATACAGCTGCCTTTCATCTCCGACGCTTAAAAAGCACTGGAGGGGCCCAATGGACTAGATGCTTGCACTCGTGCACACTGTCCCACACACCCTGCCACTCATGACTGTCCAGTCTCAGGGAAAATCTCTTGGTCATCCTAGATAGTAGTCCAACCCCAGACAAGGCTCACACCCCACTCTGCTTAACTCTGGGGACCAGACAGAATGGTTGTGGGTAAAACACACTCTGAATGCATGCCAACATGCTGATCCCCATCACAATCAGCAGGCAGGTCTCAAGGGCACCCAAAGGCCATTCAAACCCTTCAAATGAGGCTGCTGTACTTGTCCCTGGGGCTGGTGTAGCTGCTGCGCTTGCCGGCTCTCTCACCCCCAGCTGCTCTTTGTCTGAGTCCAGATCTTCCTCCTCTGCCTTGCTGGGCAGTGCTGCGCGGTCTCCTGCATCCTCCTGGGGCTCGGGCTCGTGGGGCTCTGAGGGCGGCTGCTGTGGAACGCTCTCAGTCGCCGCAGGGCTGGGCTTCGCCGCCACCTGCCCCCTCACTTGGTAGCCGCGGCGCTTGGCTCAGCCTCCGGGCTCCGCTTCTCCGCCACCACACCCCGCTCAGCGGCGGGGCTCACCCCCTCTGCCACCTCCTTCGTGGCGTCCCGGTCACGGGGGCAGCTCTCCCGGGCTGTTTCGGCCGCCGGCGGCTCCTGGGGCCTCCCCACCACAGCTTCCCCTCCTCCCTTCTGGAGCTCGCCCGTATTACAAGCCATTTCAATAAAGTACACTGTAACAAGAACCTTAACCCAAAACCCAGATGTGAAAAACGTGAAGATAAGGAATACCGGCTGTAAGTAAAGTATCATACGCTGAACCCATGAGAACCAGAGCAACAACTTTGAGAGCCAATAAATCAGCATTGTGACGAGTGGTTATTCTGTCTTTATCTCAACCCTTGGAGCCCCACGTTGGGCGCCAAAAAGAACTGTCATGGTTTAAGTCTCTAAGCCCCCCCCCCGCAGTTTTCTCACTCACTCACTCACTCACTCACTCACTCACTCCCCTCTTTCTTCCCCCAGTCTCATGGGGGAGGGAAAGGGAGGAGAATCGAAAGAATGCAACTCGCACAGGTTGAGATAAGAACAGTTTAGTAACTAAGGTACAACACAAATCACTACTGCTACCATCAATAATAATACAAGAGAAATACAAGGAAAGAGAATACAACTGCTCACCAAGCCTGACCCAGCCAGTACACCCCCAACAGCAAACCCCCCAATGCACCACCACCACAACCTTCCACGTCTCTGCTCTCCGTCCTCACATCCTGGGCATGACGTGCTGTGGTATGGAATAACCTCTTTGGTCAGTTTGGGTCAGGTGTCCTGTCTCTGCTTCCTCCTGGCTCCCCCTCCTCCCTGACATAGCATGAGACTCAGAAAGTCCTCGGCCAGACAAAACACTGCCAAGCAGTAACTGAAAACAGTGGTGTTACCATCTCTGCTCCCAGGCCCAAAATCAAAAACACAGCACTGCATCAGCTACCAAGAAGGAGAAAAAACGACTGCTACTGCTGAACCCATGACACCCCCCTCAAAAAAAACCAAAAAACAAAAAACAAACAAATATTGGTGTAACAAGCCAGGAGACTATCATCTTTCAAAAGCTTCTCTTTCTGGACTCTTGGGAAGACTACACCATTACAACTTTTATATATGACCTCAGCAATACCATTATCATATATGAAAGAGCTGATCTTAAATGTAATTTGCATATGAGTGCTATCCTAGAGACCCAGTTACTTAAATTTGTTTGAAAAATCTATCTTTCTGGTGAATAGCCAACATTTTTGAAAGTTGAAGCCTGGTTGTCCATTAGATTTTTTACTTCTATAGCAATTACAGGTAAAAGATAAAGACTATTAGGAACAATTGCACTGTATATAATGCCAACATCACAAAGGGCATAATGCCCATAAATAATTGCCTTAGTACTAAATTTTTTAGAAGAAATATCATGCATTTCATTGTTTTGTTATTCTTATAGCCATTCCACAAATGATAAATAATAACAATAAAAAAGTAAAATAATAAGTGATAAATGATAAATTATCTTTAGAGAATGCTTCAAGGGGAAGTATGGTTATTATTAGCTTTATTTTTTTTGTATGTATTTGCGCACTGTGAAGGAAGAGATAGGAAAAACAAAGCTTTGCTTCCATACTGGAAACAAAGTTAATATATTTATTCAAATGTTAGGATTTCTTTTGATATGCAGTCAAGCAAAGAGGCTAGATAGAACTTGTTTGATTTCATTGCCAGAAATTGTAAGTGGTTCATTTAGACAAAAATACATCTTCAATAATACTACCTCTTATTTCTATGCCAAGTAAGTTTTCCAGGTTTGAACTTGAAAAATTGTACTGTTTAATACAATTGACATTTCAAGAACTACTAACAGTAATATTAAAAAATAAAACAGTGTCACATGCAATAGTAAAAGTTTCAAAATTTAAAACTAAGCCACTAATAAAATGTGGTTAAAAGATGAATACAAGTATACAAAGCATTTTTTAAAGCAACCTAAAGCACTGTCTTAATGTGAGCGAAGAGCATTTGTGAACAGAACCATAATAGTAACTGAGAGGGGATCTCATTAATGCATTTAAATATCTCACAGGACAGTGCAATGAAGGATGGTTCTGAAGAAAGGAAAATTATTCAAGGTCTGTAATGTCTGTGTAAAATATAGTTTAACAATAACATATAGTGTATTCTTGATAAGTATGTAACCACAGGAAAAGATAAATCCAAGTATACTTGAGCATAGAGTCTGGGAGGATACATAGTGTCCGGGAAGGTACTGATAATAACCGTAAAACTCTGCTTAATTAGCCAAATTTAGGACATAACAGCTGGATGACAACTGCACATGCGGCAGACAGAAGAGGTAAAAGAATTCAGCTGAAAAAGTCTGTATAAAGGTCACTGAGGAAGACTCTTACTTCATCCCGAGACCCTCGCCCAAGACCACCAGAAAGCAGTGCGCATGCGGGAAAGACTTATGAAACTAATTATCATACTAAGCAGGAACTTATATACATATTATAATACCTTAATGAATATGTATGAATTAGCATAATATATGTCCGAGCTCTGTAAACAAAAGGTATGCACGATAGGAGGAGCGATCCCCCATGCATTCATCGCTGTAATAAAGAATAAGCTGCTTAGACAAAAATTGACTTTGTCTTTCTCTGAATCAGTTCTAGACTCTTTTCAGTGGTGCCCAGCAACAAGATGAGGAGCAGTGTCCATAAACTAGAACACAAGAGAACACAAGCAGTGTTCCTCAACATGAGGAGGAACTTCTTTATGTTGGGTGTGGCAGAGCCCTGGAACAGGCTGTCCAGGGAGGTTGTAGGGTCTCCTTCTCTGGAGTCATTCAAAATCTGCCTGGGCTCATTCTTCTGTAACCTGCTCTAGGTGGCCCTGCCTTGGCAGGGGGTTGGACTAGGTTATATCCAGAGGTCCCTTCCAAACCTGATGATTATGCGATTCTATAATTCTATTATCAGCTCTCTGTTGCTACTTTTCTATATATAATATAGCATAATACAAGTTACTATAGGCCCCAAGTTATTACAAGATTTTCTGGGAAGAGATTTGAGTGGTTTTTCATGCTGAGCTATGGCTGAAGAATATAAAATTTAGCACTCTAAAGTATCATGCTTCTGCTTTGCTCTACTTCTCAGCAAGTCAAATACTCATTTCACTTTTTACTCAGAGACTGTAGAATTAAATCAGCAACTCACCATGTTCAAAGGAAGGAAAGCTCAGTATGCTAATTCCTGGATACTACTAAACTTTGAAAAATGGGAGACATTAATGTAAATTACCTTTGATGTCAATGTAAGAAATGTTAGAGTCGAAAAATACTTATGTAACTGATTAATTATATCTCAGGTGAACCTACATGTGGTCAAGGACTAAGACCTAAAGAAAGATACAGTATTCCTCTCTGTTGTTCCACTTAGCAGCAGTGATTAAGCTATGAACTGACTGAAATATCTGTATTACTTACTATCCATCTAAAAGAAGCTGATGCCTATTTTCTAAAGCATTATTTCAATTTTTAATTATAACATATTTCTCCTTTTAGGCAAAGTTCATAAAACACAGTAAACAAACACACTAGAATATTCTGTAATGCTTTTTAATTACTTATAAACACCAGCTGTTTCTGGGAAAGTTTCCTTTATATCAAGTGAGATAAAATACTTGTTAGAAATACAATCATAAATCCAGACTGTTCTATTTTTCTTCTTTTTGTGGTAAGCAGAGCGCCCCATGTGATCAACAGACAAGAGTATTGCATTATAGTGTGGTGGTAGGGCCCAGTTGTTAACTGGCACTGTTGCTCTTATGGGACTATCTGGTCCCATATGGATGACATAGTCCCATAAGAGCATACGGATTTTACTAATTTAAATCTGTAATTAAATTTTAACATTAACATTACTAATTTAAATCTGTAATTAAATTTAGCATTAACAAGTCAGTTACAACTGTCTTATATCTCTCTTTTGGTTTACTTGTTTTAGGCCTATTGAGGGATCAGATCTCTGTTTTGGAAAATAGAAACATCACCAATATTAGCTGTAGTTCTCAAATGGAACAGATATATAGATCTTTTACTGTCCTAAAACCCCCTCAACCTCTGAACATATCAGTACACAACACAATCCAAAATGTATTTACAGATGACAAAAGTGTGAGACAAATTTTGTCTACTTCATACACAAGGGATTCAGGGGTTTTACAGTGATTTTCAAGAATAAGATTGTTCTTAAATAATATTTCATCACAGAATCCAAAATGCATTCATTTTCCTCTGTAGAAGAGCAGGGAGTGCCGTCAAAGACACCCAAATTTGTTCTCAGAAAAGGAAAAAGACCAATTTTATTCTTTCCTTCTCTCTAAGAAATAGCTATTCCTATCATTCGTCTATGCAATTTTCTCATGTGTTCTTACCTTGTAGCTCTCTGTTTCTCTCCTATTTAATTTTTCTCCAAAAAGAGGTGGACCAGAAGTTTGGGACCCAAACAGCATAGTTCAAAATACTTCTTTCACAAGACAGGCTAATAAGATGAAGAGATAAAGGCAGTTGACCGGTAGGGTTTTCATGATAATTTTTAAGAGCTGTATTATCATTCACAGAGGAAATTCAACAATTCGAGATGTTTACAGGTGATTGATGCATAAAAAGTGAAATATCTACTTATTAAACATAGTCTATGACAAATTATTTCTAGGTAGATTGGTAGGTATGTCAGGTACAAAAGCAACACAATGCCTCAATTAGTCCACGCTGAGCTACAGTCATGCAGTTCTAGGACAAAACTCGTTTAGCATTAGTCTGGAAATTAATTCATTTTTCACAGTGCGTGGATACTGTGAAAGTATCTCGGATTACCAATAAGGCATTGTAGGCCAATTGTTTTAGTTAAGAATTAAAGATATATTATTTGACAAACTAAGGTTAACGCTCAAATAAATAAATTACAATGCATAATTCCTTCTATGCTTCTTGTCACAAAGAAAAAGTAATGTTTTTCAAATAATTCAGTGAATAATTTACTATTATTATAGATTGCATAATATTCAAATTACTGCTACAAATAATGGGGTGCAAGTTACTCCTAGGGAGATTCTGATTGGACACAAGAGGAAAATTTTTCAGAATGAGAACCATTAGCCATTGTAATAATCTCTCCAGGGAAGTGGTGGATTCCCCAACATTGGATGTTTTTTAAGACTTCAGCTGTACAGGGTGCTGGGATATCTAGTGTACGAGACAGGTTGGATCAGATGATCCTTGAGATCCCTTCCAGCCTGATATTCTATGACTCTATGAAATAAAT
Organism: Myiopsitta monachus; assembly: GCA_017639245.1. Classification (NCBI taxonomy): domain Eukaryota; kingdom Metazoa; phylum Chordata; class Aves; order Psittaciformes; family Psittacidae; genus Myiopsitta; species Myiopsitta monachus. The sequence continues at coordinate 7,007,681 of CM029918.1, forward strand.
TGCATTAATAATATTTTCCTAAGGCATTAGCTTTAACTTCTTAGAGTACTGCTTTACTTTTGGTGTACAGCAAAGAAGATTATTTTATGCCAAGAGGAATATCTAATAAGCATGCCAAGTTTCTATTAATTCCTTATTTGGCACTCACTAATAATGATCAAACAATATCAAAAGTTGCACCATTGCTTTCTAAGAAGCACTAGAAGACATTTTAATACCAAATTCTTATATTGCAGTGTGTGCCAATGCTGATTATTTTACATGAGTCTTCTGTTCAAAATTTAGCCAACCATCAAATTATGCCTTCATGATCAAATCCATGGCCTTCTTTCTTTTTGGACTATTTGGGGTTTACACCTCTCTATTTAAACACAAAGTTCAAATTTAATCCAAAGCCTTGTGGTCCTTGTCTCCAGACATGAGATTTTTCACTACCACAGATCCTTAGTTCCTGGCATTAGTTCTTGGTTTGAAAGGAAATAATGGTATTTAGGACCCTGCCATGTATTCCCATCCAGCTCTCTATGGGCAATTAAAGTCCACATGTAAATCATAGAATCACAGAATCATAGAGCAGTTAGGGATGGAAAGGACCTTAAGATCATCTAGTTCCAACCTCCCTGCCATGGGCAGGGACACCTCCCCCTAAAGCATATCACCCAACGCTTTGTCTAAATAACCCTTGTTTTCCATTTGCACCTCATTTTTATCACATCTCAGAATTTTCTAATGTTCTGGAGCTTTGAGTTTTCCTGTAGGTTTTTCCTAAGCTGTATCTGATGAGTATTGCCAGGGCAGTTGATACCCTTTGTTTCAGTCCATGTCAGACATTCTTATTCATTAACTTGTAAGTGGACCTTATTCTAACTTCCTTTTGCCATTACAGGCACAGGTCAATATAAGGCTCAGACTAGATCTATAAACTAGCACTGCTGCATGTGGATTTCATAAAAAATAGGTGAAGAATTTGTTTAGGTTATCAGGCAGTAATTTTGCCACCTAAACTACTGAATGAAATAGTCATATCAAAACCGTAGGGAGGAAAAAGTGTTTCTTATAATAGGCTATCATGCTACTTTGTAAGTATAGATTTCATGAATATGGTAATATTCTTTGTATAGGATGACCACTGCAACTGAGTTTTACTATAAGACTAACTGAAAAGACATTCTACTTTAGTATTACTATGCTGCATACAATATGTAGCACATTCATTTTATCTACAAAATAGGAATATTTTTCAGAAGTGGTGTATTTTAGTGAATGTTGGCATCTAAATATTACTGCCAAATGACTGGTATTCTGTTATCTTGTAAGGTCATCACCAGCAAAGCAGACAGAACTGGTTATGCCCTGTGAATATTAAGATTCCAAACAATATCTCCAGCCATGTTTAGCATCCCTTTTATGGCATGTTTATTTCTCCAAATCTATTTGCCCTAACCTCTTATGACAGCCTGGATTGAAGCCCTGTACTTGCAGCAAGACCTCTACTGCTGCTGTGGAAATTGATTGGCAAGCTATCATATGCAAGGAAGCTGGCACCAAAGTTCCACTCAGGACTAAGCCTGACACAGCTGGCCCTGGCTTGGTAGCTGAAAATTATTCAGAAGTTGAATTGCTGGGCTTGGGAGAAATAATAATTACAGAGACAGTTACTAGCACCTCTGTGAAAGACTTATTTTGATCTGTTTATGAATATCATAAGCATCATCATTATGATTTTTTTACCAAGGACCTTAGACTTAAGAGAAACTTCTAATATATAGTGACAAATTTTTGTAGCTGTGGCAAAGTACAGTCTTTAAGATAATACAAAGTGATGACAACACATTAATGATGGTGAATGACAACACATTAATGATGGTGAGTAAGTCATAATTTATAACAGCTCTTCGACATTTCTGACATCAAATAATATTTCTGGCTAGTGATACCATCAAGACATAATGCCTCTAAATAGCCTTCATAAAGGAGAAAATTGCTTGCATCATTTCACTGATGATATTAAATCTGATTTGTTTGTCAAATATGTGTAAAACCTTCAGCATTTGGAAGCTAATAGTAAGGATTAGCATTCTAGAATGGTTGCCGGAATGGCTGAGAAAAATAAACAACAACAAAAACCCGTTTTGTAATTAGACATCTAAGTGAAAAAGCTTGCTTGGCAGAAATCCAGTGCCCATATATTAATGTGAATAGCCATTACAGCAACTTTCTTTATTGCTGTTCTCATGAGATCCAACAATACAAATTACAAAGATGTGCCAACTATTCTCTGCTGGGATAGTCTGTTACAGAAGAAAAATAATGCATGAAATGTCATTGTTTCCACAAAAGCTCTCCTATATATTACGATAAAATGTATTTGTATTTTACTTTTAAATCATAACAGTGTGTTGTGTCACTATTACCTTTTTCAGTCTGTGACTGATAGTGTGATTCCCTGGATTTAGTAAAATGCGCCAAACAGAACAGCAGCAGAAACATCAACAGGAGTATGTCCTGTTGGAGAAGGACCAGGAGGGAAGGATGAAGTAAAGGTTTTACTATTTTTGAGGCACGAAGTTATTTTAAGTAACTTACACTGGCACACTTCCAAACATTTCCCAAAATGATTGCTAAATTGTATTTTTAATGATCTTATAAAAATAGGAGGAATACTAAAGTGCCCAGAAGTGCATCTAATTAGCTGATCATGTCCCTGTTCTGAAGTAAACGTTTACAGATAATCTCTGCTCTCAACATTTGAAACCTTTCTGCAGTAGAAAAGAAAGAACACGACTATGCATCTAATAGATATCTGTCTTCATGCCTTCTCCCTTTTTTAGCACTGTAAGAAATTGGTATCATTGAAAGAGTATCCATGGACTTTTAAGAAATATCTGTGCTCAGATCAGAACATTAAAAGAAACACCTTGCTTCATCTTTCTCTTTGCTAAATGCTTACAAATAGTTAATGGCTTAGAACTACTAGTCCTACATTCTTAAGTGTACTTATTACACTTTCACATAAAATAACAATAGAAACTCAGTCTTCCATGATTAATTTTTACTGATGCTTTAGAATAGCTAGATGACTATAAATGCATAGCATTATTTGGATTGCAAAGTCAGGCTTTGTGCTCACTGCACACATGTATGCTAGACAAGATATGAACTAATATCAGGCAGCAATCAGAAAAGAGTATTTTAGGAAAATCATAGAAGAGTATTTTGGGAAAAACATACAAGATTCACTATTCCACTTCCCTTATTTTCAGGTATCTTCTCCACCATTTCCCCCATAGAGCTGAGAGAAGGAACAAGTTCTCTTAGGCTTTTACTATTTGTCTTGATACCAAAAAGAAACCAGATTACTGAAACTTTGTCACAATGGGTATTCATTCAAAATGGAGTTCCTAGTTTACCAAAAGAGACAGCTCAGAAAACAAGCAAAAGGATAGGCCTGGGCATCTGGTGAGAACAGAGGGGCAGATGGGACCAGAATCATCATTAGGAAATTTGGCAAAGATGTTTAATTTTGTGTTTATTTGTTTTAAATACCTAAACCAGAATTGTATAGAAGAGAGCATCTGGGAGGAGACAGATGGGGTAAGGAGGAAGGTACAGCTGCCAAAACCTTAGGAAACAATAGAGCAACTTCTAGAGAAACTGCTTGAATGAGGAATTCTGAGGAAAGAAAAATTGAAAAAAAGTATAATGCAGTAAATCTGTAGGAATTCAGAAAGGAGAAATAAAAGTTTAAAATTTGCCTTGCTGGATTGTGAGCTGTGTTGCTCCTGCTGTTTAGAATGTGCAAAGATCAGATTGCAAACTGTCCTCTTTATAAGGAGATAAAATATTGCATCTCTACTCACTGCTTAAACAAAGTGAGCTCTTGAATGGTCAGGAGAGTCTCCTGAACACTAGGATAAAGTTATTTTGTACAAACAGCATTTAAGCAAAACTTAAAATCATTCCATGTCAACACATAGAGGATTCTGTAAATTATGTTACATAATAGTAGTAGTTAGAGAAGTCTTCTAAATATGAGGGATTTACTTTCGAGCAAGGGAATACAAAACCTGTAGCCCATATCCCTTGGTAATATTTCAGACAAAGACCTGTTGGTTGAAACAGGGAATACTGCCATTTTGCAAACGGGCATTTTTGAAAAAAAAAAAAACCAAAACCAAACTAAACATTAGTTAATGAAGATTTCCTTGATATATTTTGATTTTTTTTTATACATATGTTTTGATTTGGTTTTAAGTGTCAACACTCCCCTCCCCCTAAGTTCTAGAAAATAAAATGATTCACAGGGGGAAAAAATAACATACTGTTTCTGAATATAATCTGGCAGCAAAGAAAAAGTCTCTTGGACAAGGCATAAGACTGTAGTGGTTGCAGCCTTTATTTACCAGGGAATACAATGATAGCCAATAAACTTAGATGGCTGAATTTGGTTGTTTGAGGTAAAAGTAACCAAAACATATTTTTTCAACATCTTCCATAGTACTTGCTCTAATTCCCAGTAGAAGAGAGCAGAACTTCTCTACAGTACAGAGCAACACAAGCAGCACAGCCTCAAAAACCTGATACAGATGACCAGAGTTTGCATGGTAATATGATAAAAATGATATACAAACTTGCACAGGAGGATCCCCTGGGATTGTCTGAGCATACATGTAGTCATTCTTGGTTTACATTCATAACCCTTCTCTCTGTAATATATCAGCATCATGTTAGAAAGCAAGCAACAGCTGTTAGGGTACTACACGAGGTTTGCCAGACTTCAGTCATTGCAGTCACAGGAGCCCCAGGAGTTATGCAGCTGGATTTATGTTAAACCAAAAACTAGCCAGTTCAAGCATAGCGTAGAATCACAGTATCATAGAATAGTTAGGGTTGGAAAGGAGCTTAAGATCATCTAGTTCCAACCCCCTTGCCATGGGCAGGAACACCTCCCACTAAACCATGTCACCCAAGGCTCTGCCCAGCCCAGCCTTGAACATCACCAGGGATGGAGCATTCACAACTTCCCTGGGCAGCCCAGTCCAGTGCCTCACCACCCTAACAGGAACAAACTTCTTCCTTATATCCAGTCTAAGCTTTCCCTGTTTAAATTTTAGCCCATTACCCCTTGTCCTATCACTGCAGTCCCTAATGAAGAGTCCCTCCCCAGCATCCCCATAGGCCCCCTTCAGATACTGGAAGGCTGCTCTGAAGTCTCCATGCAGCCTTCTCTTCTCCAGGCTCAACAGCCCCAACTTTCTCAGCCTATCTTCATACAGGAGGTGATCCAGTTCCCTCATCATCCTCATGGCCCTCCTCTGGACTCGTTTCAACAGTTCCATGTTTTTTTTATGTTGAGGACACCAGAACTGTACACAATACTCCAAGTGAGGTCTCACAAGAGCAGAGTAAAGGGTCAGGATCACCTCCTTCGACCTGCTGGTCATGCTCCTTTTGACGCAGGCCAGGAGACGGTTGGCTTTCTGGGCTGCGAGATCACCTTTTTTAAAGAAATCTTTTGTTTTCCTTCATGTTATTTTCAACAAAATAGGTAAAGAAAGCCTAAATTGCAATGTACCATACTGAAAAGAAACCTATTTAGAATTCAATTGAATGCATAATTCTGTAAAAATATATTAGATCTTCCTAATTCAGATCCTCCTGAGTATATAAAATTTCCAATTTTTCAATTTAAATGGGAAGTTTTAGCATTACAGATATAGTAACAGAAGTCAAAGAAGTATCAGGCTAGCATTTAAACTTCTCACAAGTCCAGGTTTCCTATGCCCTTTCATAATTATAGAGGGCATTCAGCTACACCTAAGTATTTTCCTAGGCTATGATGTGTTCAGGCACAGGTTGTTGGTACTATAGCATAAAGGATGGAGCAAAGGTGATCAAGTTTTGTTTCAGCACAGCCTGGAAACCTCTTGAACACTTCAGCTGCTAGACACAGCCCATGAACTCCAACTCCAAAGGCACAGGTGCCAAACTGTATGGACACAATGACAATGCATTCAGACCTAGTCTGATGTACCTCTGCCCAACTGTTGTGCCTTTGACAGTGCTTCCTCATCCTGCCAGCTCTTGCATCTGCATGGATAGCTATTGTATTCAATGGCAAAGTTGAGGACCCACGCTATAAAAGGCCTAGTTTGAAAGTTTTAATGCACTGTGGTTAATGTCAGCTATTGAAGCAGAGCAATGGGAGAGATCATTTTAGACGGATATTAAATGCTTTTAAAATAACATGTTTTTTCAAGAAAACTTGTTTTAATACCCATTTCCTATTTTGGTACACGGTCATAAAAATACAGTTTTCTTAAAGGTATGCCCTTGGCAATGTTCTGGGCTTCAAAGATTTCATGGTATGATTCATAAACTGATTAGAGATATCACGTAAAAGAAAGAAACATGTACATTCTCTACTAACTCCTATTGGGAAATGCTTCCTGGATATTTAAATATATCTTCTCAAAATAGATAAACACTAGGCATTGTGGAAAATTCTGTGTTTATTTAATTAATAAAACTATTCGCTCAATCAAATATACTTTTGGACTGTGTCTTCCTTTCCTTTACAACATTTTTATTTTCTCTTCATCCTTTCCTCCCCCTTATACACAACCAAGTATTTCAAATGCAACTACTAGGACTCCTATTGCTGAACATTTAAATTCGAGATACTTTTCTCATTTATGGGCTCTGGTACTTAATTACATCATTTCTCCTAAAATGCAGCATTACCTAAGCCTTTTGGTCAGTAGAAACCACATTTCATAAGAAAGCTACCTAAGTGTTGCATCCCTTGAAGACACGATCAAGCTAAGCAAGCCAGGACATAAAAAATAGGGACACAAAATCTTCAGATTACAGTCTTAAGGAGTCATTTTACCGAAATTCCAGAATGTAAACATTTTTATATATATGCATTTTTACTAACTTTGCCATTTATTGCTGTTTCAAAAAATTAATGTTTAAAAAACCTAATGTAGATATTCCCTGTTCTCACCAGATATTACATGTAGATGTAATAGGAAGCACGAGAATATTTTAGAACAACTTGCATTAAAAAAAAAGCAAACATTAGATTTTTATTAACGTTAGAATATTATTCTGTGAAGTGTGACAAATGGTGCTGGATTTCAAAGTTCTTAAAGGGTTCCTAGAAATCAGTCTCAAAACTAGAACTGAGTTGCCATAACTTGGTGGTTTGGGTTTGTTTCTTATTTAAAAAAAAACAAATGATGATGTTACACAGTTGGAAAAAAAAAAAAAAGAGCAAGGCAAATCAAATACCCCCATTAGTGTCAATGGCAGATTGTGCAGAGAAGAAATTCCCATGTCTGGACCTAAAAATAAATCAATGGCTTTCAAAAAAAGCAACAAAACCCCAAAACAGAAGACATACCTCAGTATCTTCAGGGATTTCTCTTGAAGTGTCTCCCACACAAATACAGCCTGAAATACCTTTGTGGAAGGATAGTAATCCTCAAACTCAATTTAATTGTGTCTATACTTCCTTATGTGAAAAGTTTATGAAATAAAATTTGTGTGTAAGTAAAAGTTCGTATGCTTTCCAGCTAATAAAAGAATTAAATCTTTTCATTAGTAGAAGGAGATGAGGGACTGGAATGTAAACTTCTTTAGTCTAAACCAACAATTTATAAATGTGCAATCCAGCTGGCTGGTTTAGTTTTACTACCTTAGCAAATGGACAAAAAAAATCGATTAGGTTCCTGAAATCTGCTAAAGGGTACAAAGGAAGAAGGTAAGGTTCTGCATGTGGAAATGCTGATGCTACTGATCTAGTTGTAATCATGCGGCATGGGATATACTGAAAGAGAGATACCATGAAAACAAAAAAACCTTTAGATTGCTTCTTATAAAGCTGTCCCACCTCTATTATATTTAAACTTCCCTGCATCTGATTTTTCTGCCTTATGAAGTCCAACAGTGATTGCAATCATTAAGGCAGGGAGAAAACAGAAATGAGGAATAACAGGGAATAATTCAAAGCCTGTTGCTTTACCATATATTGGATTGAATTTAAAACGCTTCAAGTTGCCCAATAGTGGGGTGAGATAATACAAAGTCTCCAGAAATCTTTCCCTCTCCCTTCTTATTAGTTAGGATCTTTAATGCAAATAAACATAATACTTTCTATGCTTCATTCTACTGGGAAGAATCATCATTTAAAAGTGATTCACATTGTAAAAATATTTAAAATTTTATAACAACAGAGGAAGGTAAGCATGGTCAAAGACTGTCTGAAAGGAATCAGACGTTGCAGGCAGTATGCTCTTTTCTACTGTCTCATAATTCTATGTCTTCTACCTCCAAGCTATGTTTGTTACAGGCACTGAGAAATTTCCTTTGTTGTGCTTCACTGCTGAATCAAAATTGGTTTTATCTGCAGTTGTAAGTTTTGTGGGGCTGCATACTGGATCTGGGAATTAGAGATGGACATAAATTTTAAAATCCTTGAGTACCCCCAAGCACCTACCTGGAGAAGAGCAATAGATAGCACATATGGGAAACATGCTGAAAGAGCTCATATGAAAGAGTGAAGGCAATAGGCTAATTTCAGACGTCAAAGACAATGTAGACAGAAGAACAGACTGGTAGCTTACCAAAAATATAAACCCACATGGAGTGGGGATTGAAGCTGCACAGATTGGAAAACAATTGCTTACTGAGTAGCACTCTGTGAAATGGTTTGTACACTGTGAAATAAGGCCATTTCTCTTTTTTTTTTTCTCTTTTCAATTGCCAAGGAAAAAAAATAATCCTTTTCTTTTTTTTTTCTGACCAGAACACACTGATCCATAAATACTTTTTTAGAGCCCAAGAAGCAGTTGTTTTCTCTTTCTCAATCAAACAAGCAATTTAACATCTCAACCACTGCTCTATAAATATAATTCTCTCCCTACCCATTTTCAAAGGGGCTTTGAATGCAGTACATTTTGTGGCTGCCATTAAGATGCCAGCATAAACCCCCAGCAGCTGCTGAGCTATGATGCATATATCTGTCAAAAAGTCAGAAAGTGATACAAACTGATCATTCAAATAAATTTTTTGTGATGAGATGTGCTTAAAAAATTGTGATTTTTTTTTTTTTTTTTTTTTTTTTGAGATGGCAGTTGATGCATTCTTTAGTTCAGGTAGTGGAACATGCCAATATTTTACAGTAATAATATTTTATGTCAGAGTGCATATTTTTCTACCTAATTTTCTGTTTTAATAATGAAATAGATATTCTTGATAATACTTCATTTCTTCCTGTGTCATATTACAGTTTCAGGTTTTTCTCTCTCGTATAAATTTTCTCAATTACCTCAATTATTATCACTTGCACATAAAAGACACTGAAAGTAATTTAGCTTAACAGGATATTTGTATGTCTTGAATATGACCATTCCTTACAGCGTGATAAATTATATTTACAGGATGAATCACAAAAAAACAAAAAAAAATACTCAAATATTTTAAACATTTGATTTTTTAAAATGTCCTCAAAAAGTATGTTCCACATGAAACACAATAGTTTCCTCTGCCTTCCATATGCTATTAACTTTTGTGTGGGCGCATGCATAGTTTTACAGATTTCTACAGGAGATTTGAGAACAGGTCAAGGTGACAGCAACACTGTTAGATAATTTCCATGATAAAACTCTAAACCACATAAAAATAAACTCTTGAGCTTTTATCACAAATAACAATTAAAAAAATCAGAAATACATTCTTTTTTGTGTGTGCACGTTTAACCTGAAGTGTAAGACTTAGAACATAAAGACACAAAAAGTTGTGAAATCACCAAGCCATTTAACCACAATGTCATGTTTCAGGAAACATACAACACAACCCTTTCTCAGATATAGATCTCCTTCGTCTTTTTCTTCCCTCCAAATTGGCTGAGTGACCCGCCAAAAAAAGTATAAGGAGAAATAAATCACAGAAATATAGAATGGTTTGGGTTGGAAGACACTTTTAAAGATCATCTAGTTCCAACCACCCTGCCATGGGCAGGGACTCCTTCTACTAGACCAGATTGCTCAAAGCCCCATCAAAGCTGGTCTTGAGCACTTAGAGGGATGGAGCATCCACAGCTACTCTGGGCAATCTGCTCTAATGTCTTATCATAAAAACTTTCTTCCTCATATGAAGTGTAAATTTATGCTCTTTTAGTTTAAAATTGTTTCGCCACACACTATCACTAGATTCTGTGGTAAAAAGTCTTTATCCATCTATTGTGTAAGTCCCCTTTATACAGTGAAAGGCCACAATAAAGTCTTTCCTTAGCCTTCTCTTCTCTAGCTAAACCTTAGCTTTCCTAATCCCATCCGCACACATCTGGGCAGCATTCCTATATTTTTCCCAAGGTACACATCCCTGTTTTCAGCGCTTGCGCATTTTTTTTCTTCTACTTTATTTTGACCAGGGGGTCCTTACTGTCCTGTGCTCCCTTGCCCTAATTATTACGTGTGGGAATGGAGGGCTCTTGTGCTCTGAGAAAAATGTCCTTAAAGAGCTACCAGCTCTCTTCAGCTCCTTTGTCCCTGAGGGTAGTTTCCCAGGAGGTCTCATCCACTAATTCGTTAAACTAATTCTTTAAATCGAATTTCGTTAAGAAAGTTGTCAGTCCTGGAATTCAGCATCCTGACTCTACTAGATGCTGAAGAGGGACACTTCATCAGAGACTGTAGTGATAGGACAACGGGTAACAGGTTCAAACTAAAGCAGGGGAAGTTCAGACTGGATATAAGGAAGTTCTTTACTGTGAGGGTGATGAGGCACTGGAACAAGTTGACCAAAGAAGTGGTAAATGCTCCATCAATGGCAGTGTTCACGGCCAGGTTGGGCAGAGCCCTGGGCGACTTGGTCTAGTGTGAGGCACACCAGCCCATGGGAGGGGGATTGGAACTAGATGAACTTAAGGTCCTTTCCAACCCTAACTATTCTATGGTTCTACTCTTCACCTGGCCCATATTACTCAAGATGTGAATTCCACCAAAGCATCATCACTGCAGCCAAGGCTGCCACCAACCCTGACATCCATAATTAGTTATTCATTTTTGGTGAGCAACAGACCTAGTAACACTCCTCTGGTCAGGCTGCATTAAAAAATTATCCTTGACTCTCTCCAAGAGTGCTTTATGTGCCACTTTTCCAGCAGATGACTGGGTGGTTCCCCAGAAGGATCAGAGCCTGTAAACATTTTGTTTCTTGCAGTTGGAGTATGAATGTTTTGTCAACATCCTCCTCTTGGTCAGGTGACCTGTAATAAACAAAGACCACTGAGTTTTCTTCATTGGCTTGACCCCTAATTTTTATCCATAAGCTCTCAACCTATTCACTGCTGGTTTTCAAAGACAGCTCTGTGCAGCCAATCCATTCTTTTACATAGAGGGCAACATCCCCACCTCTCCTCCCTCACCTGTCCCTTCTGAACAGTTTATAACCATCAATTGCAATGTTCCAGTCATCCATTTCATCCCACTGCACTTAAGATTGTAAATTTTTAACTGCATAATAGCTTCCAGCTCCTCCTGTTTGCTATCCATGTTGCAGGCATTGGTTAGAGGCACTTCAGCGGGGATATTGACTGTGTCACCTTTTTATAGTTACATGGTCGATTCCTTTGAGGCATTTCACAGCTGTTTCCCTGTTGGTTCCTAATACATTAGCACCTCTGGCCCTTCTAAAAAACTGTTGACATACAAGATGTTAACTGGCACTGATTCCTTAAGAAAAAAGCAAACGATCTCGCCAGTATTTGAGAAGATTTGTCATTTATGGTTTTATGTAATGATATGGAAGGCTATGTGTATTACCAGTAGCTCAAACAAGTGTAAAATTATTTTTTACCCTTACACTATATGGCTACATAAATCTTAAATATAAATAAATGAACATACAATATATAGTGACTCCAATAGTGCTTGTATTTCTTTGTAATTGGAAACTGAAAGCAGCAATTTTAAAAATACTACTATGACTAATAATTGACAAAAAAAAAAAAAAGCACCTTGTTGGATCATGTGGCTTGGGATTGAAAGATCAATTTGAAATGTTCAAATGCTTATTCTTTCTCCCCATGAAAAAAAAAAATACCCAAGAAAAGGAATGGGGGACGTTTACATGAATTTTAGTAATTCCACTAAAGAGTTTTATACGACACTGGAATTAACCATAATGTCTAAGCCGATTTATCCTCACAATTTTGAAATGCACAGCTCTGCAAATATGATTCTTTTAAATACAACACTTGAAAGGAAAAATATTTACTCCACATTTTTATAAAAGCAGTACAAGAAGAAAGATTAACAATGAAATATGTATAGGCACTAACACATTCTCCCAGCATGTTTTATTAGTAATTTTTTGATATCTTATTGAAAGAATATTTGATCCAGACTTGAACTCATACCTATCAAAAGTCATGACATAATGCAACAACCTGGAAGCTTGATGTGGCAAAACTCAAAAGCAGAAAGAGAAAGCTAGCACCATTTTTTTATTTTTTTTTTTGACTTTGTGAGAAGACAGAACTAAGGAAGGACTTTTCTGCTAAAGCTTAGGAGAAGAAAAAGGATTTTCAAATCTGAAAAATGAAGCAAACTCTGAACTTGTACCTCCCACAACCTGAAAAATAGTGAGAAAATACCTGTGAAGGTTCACAACTTGTATCTTAAAGCAAATATTTCTCTTCAAATATTTCTCAGCTACAACAGAAAAATAGTTTTTATAACAAAAGTTTGGTGAACCAGAGAGCTTTAGATATGTCATGATGTTCATCCAGAACTACTCAGCTCCAATCCTTTCTTCCAGACTGTCCCATTTAATTTCAGGTTTTAATAAGATCATAGTAAGAAAAGCATTCATCTATAAAAAGCTAAAGAAAATTTTTTAAAGATCTGGCTATAAATGTCAAGTGTATTTGTTTTCCTCATAGATCCAGGCCTCTGGTAGGCAGCAAATAAAACTGGATTAAAAAGAAAGGGAAACTCAATGAAATGAAATGGGTGAGAAAACAGAAGGTCTAATAGATAATAATAAAAATATCAATGAAGATGATAATGTTGATGGCGATGATGCTGATTATAGTAATGATAATATTAATACAATATTAATATTAATAATCTTTATAACAATAAAGAGTACTTTGTAAAAAAGTAAAAAGAGAAGGAAGAATAAAAAAAAATATTAAAAAGCAAGTTGAATGAAAAAAAAACACAAAAAATAGTCTTAGAAAATGAGAAGAGACCAAAGAAAACTGACAGTTCCTTAGAATTATAAGAAATATTAAGTTCTTGATAAGTGCAGGTGAGAGACTTTAGACAATTAGCATAGAATTATATCGCTCAAGATTTTGTATGCATAGCTTCCAAATTTTAGCCATGGAGACTAACACTATGCACAGAAAGTAGTTCAAAACTATAACTTGATGTCAACTGCAGGTTTTATGGAACTATTTTGTGCTCAACGCATCTAAACTGCTTATCCTGACTCACCCAATTACTCCTCCAATACAAAAGTAATTGAGGTTTTTGAGGAAAGTTGATGAAAGACCACACTAAAATTTAGGGTCTCTAGCTTAATTTCAGGAACTATATTTTGCAAAAGCAGTTAACCACTTTATCTACTTCCCTTATCTCCAAGTGGGCATATTATTTTCCTTCCTTTAGTACTTTAAAACCTAAGACTACCTTAGTACAACTCTTATCATGTGCCTATGTACAGCTAGAAAAAGTCATACAGTGCTCCCTTATCTCTGAGTTTTGTTGCTGTCATATACAAAGAGCTATCGTTTTTTTAAAGTTATCTACCCTTATTTTAAAAACTAAAAAAAATAAATAAAAGGTTTTGCACTGTTTTTTCTCATTTCATGAGACTGGACAACCTATACAGCAACAACATTTATCTTCCACACTACTACCAGCCTTGTCTAGCTAAATGTGCAAATAAATATGCAACACACCAGGATCCAGATAAATTATGGAAACAAGGAATAAACAAACCAAATCCATCAGAGACTATAATACCAGAGACTAGAATACATTTCGTCACTCCAGCTATTTTGATCTTCATGAGAAGAAGAGGACCCAACAACAGTTTCAGGAATTGCTTTTCCTTGAAAATGAGTTAGTTGTGTGGTTTTTGCAGTCTTCCTCTATATAAAAAAAAAATTGCTCAGAGTATGGGAAAGTTAATTTACATATTATACACTCAGCAAAAGCATTCCTGACCAAGATAGCAAGGATATAACCTCAGGAAATTTTTAATTAAATTTAAACCATGGGAAACAGACAGCAGGATGCACTTATTCAGTATGAACAAACCACATTTTTGTCAAAAAAAATCCTTCAACAAATAAAAGCACTTTAGCCCCAACCTGTCACTCATGCAGTTTTTTCCTAGTGTGATTAATGGAAAAACAGTTTAATTTGTTTGGTCATAATGCATAATACATTATAGGTAAATATACAGCAAATTTGATGACCAAAGCATAAGTCAGGAAAGGCCTTTCAGACAAAGAGGACATAACATGAGCACCTCTAGGAAACTATGTGTGATGCAGGTGGGGTTAAACAGTTTGAAGGAGGAATCATTAGAAAGGCACAATCATCAAGTGTGTAGATTGAGACATTTCCAAGACACTAGATCATAGCATGCAGACAACACACATAATTCAGGAAAGACTGGAAAGGCAGTTCACAGAGCTTCAAATGTTAGCACCCATTAGAACTGTAACAAGGAATGCAAGCATAGGATGGTAGCAGAGGCCCTGAGAATGCAGTCACAATATGATGTCATAGGCCCTACTGGTATAAACACATATCACACAGAAAATCTTCTCTACCTTCAGAGCCAGATGAAGTTGGTTTATGTCCTGGGTTCAGCAGTAGCAGTCATTTTTTCTCCTTCTTAGCTGGTGCAGTGCTGAGTTTTTGACTTTCAGCCTGGGAGCAACGCTGATAACACCGATGGTTTTAGTTACTCCTCACTAATGTTTATTCTGACCAAGGACTTTCTGAGAAGCCGGGAGGAAGCAGAGACAGGACATCTGTCCCAAACTAACCAAAGAGGTATTCCATACCACAGAACATCATGCCCAGTCTATAAATTTGGGGCAGTTACTCAGAAGGATTGGACCACTGCTGGGTCAGGCTGGGTATAGGTTGGTGGGTGGTGAGCGGTTGTATCCTCTATCCTTGTTATTTCCCTCGTCATTATTATTATTGTTGGTAGCAGCAGTGGTTTGTGTTATACCATAGTTACTGGACTGTTCTTATTTCAACCCATGGGAGTCATATTCTTTTGATTCTCCTTCCCATCCCTCCGGTATTGGGGCGGAGGAAAGGGGGAGAGTGAGAGAGAGGCTGTGTGGCTGACTGAGCTTAAACCATGACAGTTTCAGGGCATAACAGACCGTTACAGTATAAGGAAAACAACTCATATGGTAAAAATATGAGGGAAAAAGCAAGAAGGTATAAAAAACTTTCACAGCCTTTACAAAATGTGAGCAAATGAACACCACAGAATGTAATTTATTCTATTTTTAATGACGATATACTTCACTACCACCACCACATATCTACAGTAACTCCTCCCTCAGAGTACCCTTTTTGATGTATCATTGACCATATTTTGCTACCAAAACTAGGGAATCATATGCAAAGTATTATTTCTTACAACACTGACAGCTTAAGTAAATAAGAATTTTAAAATGCAGCTTGTGCGCCTGTGCTTTTTGCTCCAATTTTCCCCCATGGTAAGGTGGTTAATACAGCAGCCCAAAGTCAGAATAAAGCTAGATGTAACAGAGCCAATAGCAGTAGCTGGAACATTGGAGAAATGTAGACAAAAAAAGATCTATTAACATCATAGACTTTACTCGCAGTAGAATATTCTACTGTCATTTTCCTGGGACAAGAAAGGCTCTCCTCACTCCGGTACTTCTGCGTTGCGCTCCTGAAACGCCCCAGTTGCATCGCTTTTGGTAATGGAGAAGTTAGTCCAGTTTAACCTCTCTGATAACTGCACAACTCATTGTAGGAACAAAGCCCACATTTCAAAGAAAGGGTTTGTTGCTAAAGAGAACAAAGCCTTATTTTTTTTTCTTATGCATGGTACTTCAAGAGATGCCTTTTAGTTTGAGTTGATTTTTTTTGTTTTGTTTTGGTTTGGTTTTGGTTTGGTTTGATTTGGTTTGGTTTGGTTTTTTTTTTTTTCTCTGGAATCTGGTAGATTTCCAGTTAGACAGAATAGTGGATCTGATGTGACAACCAAGACAGTCCTACAGGTGATAACATTAACCCAAGGCATATCTTCATTGACGAAGATGAGGTCAGATCCTTCTAAATTAAACAGGGGAAACAAAAATGAGTGTTCTTTCTCTCTGTTGTTCAAATACTACTTTCTCACCCAAGCTGGGTGACAAACTGGAGTTACTAAGGCAAATTCAGTCTTTATTTCCTTCTTGTTCCAGACTAGGGAAGCTCCCTAAAAAGAGTGTGGTGACATTAAAGCTAAAAAGTTTATGAAAATCTCATCTCAAGATTGGTGCCACTATTTTATCCACAGGAGAAATTAAATGACCTTTTCTTTTTGTAGACGTGATGGGGAGGAGGGAGAGAAAGCCCTTCATTAGGCATCTTTGAGGTACGATCATAACATACTAAAACAACACTATAAATTTAAAAGCTAAGAGAAAACAGTATTGCATTTTCTTTGTTGTTTTGTCTCATGAAATTTTGATCTCCAGGGAAATAGCTGAATATTATTTAAGGAAAACTGTTTTTTTTTCCTCTTTTTAAAATTTATTATTATTCAGAAAAACAACTGATGACAAATTGGATTGCTGTTACAGTCCATAAGGATTATCATGCAAATTAACCTAAGAAGATTAAAGTCCCAGAGCTTATATTATCCAGGTTGAAGATGCATTACTGTTATTTTTGATTAGAAGAAATTATAAGCAAAAAGGAAGACAATCTGTTTTCCAAGTTGTTTAGAATTTCCTCTCTTATTCAGCAAGGAGTTGACTGAAAAGGCAAAAGTTATCCTCCCCTCTTCACTTTCTGTAATAAATAAGCTGGGGGGGATCCAGACTTAATTCAATACCAATCTCATTCTTTTCAAGTAAAGGAAGGGTATTTCTGGTTCCAGTTTGTTGAGGATGTTTCAAAATGTGTCAGCATTATTAGAAAATCCCTGCAATATTTGCCTATGGAAAGCAGACTTGTCTAGCACTGGATTATCCAGACAAAATAAATGCAAGCAAAATTCTGCCCTCTTGCAGAAATGTTGCACATTAGTATATGAACTTGCAAACTACGGTAGTTGCTATTGTACATTTAGTACAAGCTGTTCTTACAAAAAAATCTGACAAATGGAAAGAATTTTAGACTTTTCTTTCATTTAGTTCATAGAATCATAGAAAGCTGTGTGGAGACCTCATAAAAGCCTTCCAATATCTGAAGGGGGCCTGTAGCAATGCTGGGGAGGGACTCTTCATTAGGGACTGTAGTGAGAGGACAAGGGGTAATGGATTCAAAGTTAAACAGGGGAAGTTTAGATTGGATATGAGGAAGAAATTCTTTACTGTAAGGGTGGTGAGGCACTGGAATGGGTTGCCCAGGGAAGTTGTGAATGCTCCATTGCTGGTGGTGTTCAAGGGCAGGTTGGACAGAGCTGTGGGTGGCATGGTTCCGTGTGAGGTGTCCCTGGCCATGGCAGGGGGGTTGGAACTAGATGATCTTAAGGTCTTTCCAACCCTAACTATTCTATGATTCTGTGATTATCAAGTCTAACCTTTACCCCAGGACTGCCAAATCCACCACTGAGCCATGTCACTGAGGGCCTCATCTACAGGTTTTTTGAACACTTCCAGGGATGCTGATTCCACAACTTCCCTGGGCAGCCTGTTCAAAAGCCTGATCACCCTCTCTGTGGAGAATTCTTTCCTAATATCCAATCTGAACGTCCCCTGGCACAGCTTAAGGCAGTTACCTCTTGTCCTACCACTTGTTATGTGGGAGAAGAGACCAGCCCCACCTTACTACAACCTCCTTCCAGGTATTTGTAGACAGCAATAAGATCCCCCCTGAGCCTTCTCCAGATTAACTAATCCAGTTCCCTCAGCTATTCCTCATAAGACTTGTTCTCCAGTCCCTTCACCAGCTTCATTGCCCTTCTCTGGACCAGATTTAACAGCTCAATAACTGTCTTGTAGTGAGGGGCCAAGAACTGAGCACAGGATTCGAGGTGGGTTCTCACCAGTTCTGAGTACAAGGTGATGATCACTGTCCTGGCCCTGCTGGCTACACTATTGCTGATAGAGGCCAGGATGCCCTTGGTCTTCTCAGCTGCTTGGACACAAGCTGCTCAGGTTCAGCAGCTGTCAATCAGCACCTCTGGTACTTTTTTGCCAAGCAGCTTTCCCGACACTCTTCCCCAAGCCTGTACTGTTGCATGGGGTTGTTGTGGTCTAAGTACAGGACTTGGCACTTTGTCTTGTTGAACCTCATACCATTGGCTGCAGCCTATCAATCTAACCTGTCCAGATTCCCCTACAAAGCGTTCCTACACTCCATCAGATCAAAACTCCCAGCCAATTTGATGTCATCTGCAAATTTACAAGGGTACACTCAACCCCCTCATCCAGATAATTGATAAAAGATATTAAACAACACTGATCCTTATACCAAGACCTGGGGGACACCACTAATGACTGGTCTGCAACTAGATGTTTGATACAGTTCTCTCAATTTTGTGGCCTTACTCTGCAGAACAGGTCTCCCCTTTCAGTTTTTAACTTCCTTTTTGAAACAATCATATAAAGAGGTAGGAAAATACTTTCAGAACTTGCATTGTAACCTGCAGGACTTCCCTGTAACCTAAGCCAAAGTAGAACCCATTGGGTTATGCTGGGAAAAACATGTCCTGATTGTGAATCCAATTTCTTTTCTTGTTTAAAAGAGAAAGGGAACGTTTTGCTGAAAAAAAAAATGCATTTCAATTCTTGTTGAGTTTGCTTTTATTAGCAAAACAAACAACTATTGAAATAAATAATAAAGAACACTTTTATATATATATATATACTCTTAAATCCTCATGTTTATATTATCTAGATATATTCAAAGAGAGTGGGAAACAGAATTAAGTAAATGAACCTCAGGTCCCTGTAAACCAGTGCAAATCCATTATGTGTGACTTTTCTCCTACTGCATACTATTTCACAGAAAGACAAATATCTTGCTTTCTTAATCTATACTGCAGTGCAGAGGTAACCACTCTGACTTCATCCTACCTGGATATTGGGTTCATTTACTTTTCAGGTCACTTCTTGAAGAACAACATGCAGCCAGCCCAGCCACCTGGCAGTGTAGAAAAATAATTTAAAATGAAAGCTGCAGTCATGTGAGTGAATTACAGATGCCAATGCCCTCAAAAACTCTTTATTTGAAATTATTTTCATTTCATCATTGACATACAAAGTTCATTCCTTTTAGACTAATTTTTAGTCTCCTCAGTTACAGAAATATTGTAAACATGGAGTTCAGACAGAGATCATTGGATTTGATCAGGTGATATCTAGAAAAAACTTGTTGGGAAGGGGCACAAATACCTGGAAAAATAAATAAATGAATATATCTTCTGTCACCTTTTCACAGGTTATCCCTGAATTCCAAACACATATTTGTTTCCCTGAAGGACTCTTTTTCTTCAGTATTTGTAGCTGTTAAATCAGAGAATCTCCTGCTTGAGTTATGATTGATTAAGATATTATCAGCAATTTTACACTTTAAAATAGTGAACTCAAGTATGTACCTCAATAAACAATGTAAATGACTAGATTTCTGTATGCCAGACTGTAAAGGAGCCTCTTCATTATCATATTGATTTTACTATAAACAAGGTTTCTTTCGCAGATGAAAAGGCAAATTGAAACTTCAATCAACTATTTCTGCAAAATTGAGTTGTAATCAGCCGGCCAAATTAACAGGCTGGGGTGGGATTAGGAGTGGTCATTTTGGATATAAAGGATGCCCCTAGAAAAAGAAATACATTCTAGAACAGTAAACACTGGGGTTTTTTGTAGAGGTATTTTTTCTATTTTTTTTTTAAATGACTGAAGACATCTTGTGAATGGGCTGTGTTACAAAGCTGGTATGAAAAATATTTACTTTTCATGGGATCAGAATGGGCTTCATGAAGCAAAATGCAAAAACCTTATGAGGCAATCTAAGCTTTAATAATCATATCCAAACATACAAGCTTTCTGATAGAAAATCTGTTTGTTTTGTTTTTAGAAATAACTATTTAACCCATGGAAAATAAAACGCCTAAATCAGTCCTCAGTCTGTTTTGTCTGAAAAATTTATTTATGACAACAACTTAGGTAAACATTGTTTCAGACATAACCAATGTAGACATTAAATTTATCTCTTCCTCCACAGAAAGATTTAATATTGGTACTGAGGTACATTGTCTAAAACTGAATGCAAGGCACCCCATCAACCTGCCCTGGCAGCAATGCTTCTTTTTGTCCCTTCTGGTTCAGAGATATTACTCTCTCACAGAAGCCTTGGAAATTGCCCATCAATTTGCATGACATTAAATAATCATCTTGGAATTGCTGCATTACAAAATATTTAGCTGCAGCATGTCACTTAAGTATTTGCAAATAAGAATACTTGTACTTAAAAGTCTTGTTCATATGTGCTGGATGAACTGTAAATTTGCCATTCCTCTGTGAATCTGCTATGCATCAGAATCTGAAGACCGTGGAAAACAATAAGCAAGAGTAAATTCTCGTATTCTATTCAGTTTATTTTTACACGGTTATTTAAAATCTCATGTCCAGAGTGCAAGATGATACAGTGGCTTACTACTCTGATTTTTCACCTGTGAGACAATACAGAATGATACCTGACATTTCAGAAGTTCAAATTTATTTGGTTGTCTGAAACTTGTCTGTTTGGCATGTTTATGCATATCACAAAACTGCGGCCTGTTTTATTACAACTATCTATCCTGATTCAGAATAAAATTCATACAGCAGTGGCAGAAGTGCTGTAGGTTAGGTTATTTCTGTGTAGAAAATACTGATGGGAAATGTTAGCACTTATATTGGGCCACATATCCTATTTTGATCAATACATGGTTTTCGATACATCTCATTATGTGCATCTAAGGAACTCTGGAGGAAAGGCTTTTTTGAGGGAAATTATAATTTATCAAACAGCATGTTTGCCAGGATCAATCAGTTTCAGTTAAACATTTGTTAGAAAGGCTTAAGGGTGAAGAAAGAAATTTTGAGAATAAGGGAGTCTACTTGAATACATACACTGCTAACAGTATGGTGTCTAGGATATAGAGCTAACTCATGGAGATGTAGTTTTTATCCAAATGTGTTCCACAGCAATATCAGATCACACAGTGCCTGCAGGTAAGTAATATCCCTATGTCACAGGCAAGAAATGAAGACATTGAATGTCTTTAGAGATTTTCAATTATGACATCATTATATAAGAAATCTGTATGACACGGATGAAAAGAAAAAGGCAGATGGATTTAAGTACTTTGATTTATTTTTTTAAGTGCCATGTGTCTTTACTATACTGAATATATAGCCTTGTAAATACTCTGAAGTACTATTCACTCATCAAAGATATTAGCCTATCTTTGCACTTAGACATCTCTTAATGCTTGCTGCATTCTCCATTTGTTCATATGAAGCCTTTATGATATACTAGTCTACATCATATTCTTATAAGAGAATCCCATTATCTGAGTATATGTTCAGTCTTCAAGTGAGAATCATTTGCAGCAAAACCTGTCTCATTTTTTCCAGATAACCATTTATATACAGCCAGGTCACTAGTTCCATTGGGACAGAGGGGATTTCTACCTATTTTTGTTCTACTTTTATTCCACTATGAATTTACTTCATTTAGTTGCTGCTTCTGTCTCTTTGGCTGCTACAGGCACTAACATAAACTTAATATTTTCTCCTATACCGTTCACAGCATTTGGATCTGAAAGTACCGTGAGACCATTCATGGTGTTTGCAACATTTTCAGCAGGAAATACCATTTGCTATTCAACCACCTCTTCAATGTTATTGATAATCAACTAAAAAAGGAAACTAAAGTGCTTGAAAATCACGGTATTTGAAAATCTTCCGGTACAGCCTTTCAGACTTCTAATGTTGATTCTTGAAAGCAATTTGAGAAACTACTAATAGTAATGGGACTTGATTTGGGAGGCCATGTCTACTGGAGGCTGGTGGAGCTGATCTGACAATGAAGGGGAAGAGCAGTTTTGATAGGAAGATTGCCAGGCTGGTCAAGAAAGCTTTAAACTAGATGTGTTGGAGGAGGAGGGCATCATTCCATCCCAACAGTCCCTGTAAATTGCCAGCACCTATAATAAAAGCTCAGAGCAATGCAGAGATATTTCAGCAGCTCCAGCTGTGAGCCAGCTTCATTTGGAGCTCGGCTCAGACTCCTCTGTACATGTTAGGGTGGTGAGGCAATGGAATAGGTTGCCCAAGGAAGTTGTAAATGCTCCATCAGTGGCAGTGCTCAAGGCCAGGCTGGACAGAGCCTTGGGTGGCATGGATTAGTGGGAGGTGTCCCTGCCCATGGCAGGGAAGTTGGAACTAGATGATCTTAAGGTTATTTTTGATAGATGGACCACTCAGTGGATATAGAACTAACTATTCTATGATTCTATGTTCTTTCAGTTTGGTAGTCTCATCATGAAAGAAACTATCTTGAAATTAAATAGCAATTAATAAAATACTTCTTATGCAATGTATTGTATATCTAACCTGTGGAATTCACTTCTATCAGATTCTAGTCAACTGTTTCAAAATAAGTCACAAGTTATATGTGTAGAAGTTCCACATTAAGAAGCACTGGTTATCATAAATTTAGAAAAGCTATTATTAGCTCTCAAACCTCAAAGAATAACTTTTTTATAATTAGTAATAAATAATTATATTATTATAATTAATAATTATATAATGTATAATAGAAATATATATCATAAATTTATTAAAATAATATGATTGTATAATTAATAATAATCATATAAATTGATCATGAATTGGATTTTTAAAGAATTCTGCTATGTTAAGTATACTTTAGTTTGAGCATAGTTGGAGCATAAGTCAGTATACTCCAAGTATATAGTGGTTTCCGTAATGTATAAGATGATAAAGGTATTTCCTTTAAAGGTAAGTGGTTATACATGTCATGAAATTATAAGTGAATGAAAATTATATGAAGTGAGATCAGTGTGTTTGCTAAATTATTTCTTTTAAAGTATGCATTTAACTGTCACTCATTGCATCAATTTTTTTTTTTGGGGGGGGCATTCATGGTAAAGCCTCTCTACACTGCCTTAATTTTGTAATTCAATAAAGAAAAAAAGCTTGGGTTTTATTTCAAACTCTGCCACTGTTTTAACACATTAACACAGCTAATCACTTTAGCGCCAGATGTTTCAATTTGATGTGGAATGTTGAAGGCCTAAACATTCATATCAAATGTATAAATAAATACTAACAGTTACACAGACATAGATACAGACACAGAGGATGATTTCTAGAGATCCTCCAGACCTGAGTATAAATTTCTGTAAGTTCAAGGTTGCTTGCAATTAACCATTTCTGTAAAACCCATTGGCAGCACAGTAGCACTTTCATAGCAAATACTGTTACAATGCATGTTTTCCATTTCATCGATGGAAAATTAAATCAGTGTTGGCACTGTTTTTATGGTTTATCTGTTATACCAAATGCATAGTATATCCTATCAGAGCAGTAAATACAGAATGAGGAAACCTCACTTTCACGATTTGGTTCTTTATGTTGATGACAGTACTTCTTTCTAGTACACTCTTCCCATCAAATTAAAATAACCCCAAAATATAAAAACCTGAAATCCACAGTCTTAATTCTGTTGAGGACAATATCGGCCACATGAAGTAAAGAGATACTTATTCTGATTTTAAACACTTTTCAGTTTGTGTTTATAATATTATATAAAAAAGGTTCAAATCATATTTGCAGTCAGATGAAATTGCAAAAAGTCTAACCTATTACTAGAAGGTAATGAGTCAGTGTGATTCACTGCAGCTCCTTGGTGATTTCTGTACAAACCAATCAAATGAAAGGGCACAAAAGCCATTCACAGTGAAGATAATCCTTAGTTCTAACTAATATAAAATCTGATGTCATGAAAATGTGTAACAGTGAGAAGAAGGAAACATAGAATCATAGAATCATAGAAGAGTTAGGGTAGCAAAGGACCTTAAGATCATCTAGTTCCATAAAAGGCATAAAAGTCTTTGCTCTTCCCACTCTCAAATCTTCATAACACAAATACTAAAACCTTAAAATCAGATATTAGGAGGACAGTGTTGAAACACTGAATCTTACAGTTCACATAATTTGTAAGAATATAAGCAGTCAAAATGAGAGGTTAGTGTCGTGCTTTAAGTCTCTAACACCCCCCCCCCCCCCCCCCGCAGTTTTCTCACTCACTCACTTGTCTCTCTTTCTACCCCCAGTCCTGGGGTGTATAGGAAGGAGAATCAAAGGAATGCAACTTCCACAGGTTGAGATAAGAACAGTTTAGTAACTAAGGTATAACACAAATCACTACTGCTACCACCAATAATAGTACAAGAGAAATACAAGGGAAAAGAATACAACTGCTCACCAAGTCTGACCCAGCCAGTGCATCCCCCAGCAGTGAACCCCCTAAAGCACCCCCAGTGCACCACCACACCCTTCCGGGTCTCTGCTCTCCGTCTTCACATCCTGGACATGACGTGCTGTGGTATGGAATAACCTCTTTCTTCAGTTTGGGTCAGGTGTCCTGTCTCTGCTTCCTCCTGGCTCCCCTCCTCCCTGGCATAACATGAGACTCAGAAAGTCCTTGGCCAGACCAAAACACTACCAAGCAGTAACTGAAAACACTGGTGTTATCAGCTCTGCTCCCAGGCCCAAAATCAAAAACAGCGCTGCATCAGCTACCACGAAGGAGAAGAAATGACTGCTGCTGCTGAACCTATGACAGTTGGTTAAAAAAAGCTGTTGCACTTAAACTTACAAGGAAAACAGGTTATGTGGGTCAACAAACATCCTACACAGCCCCTTAAGAAGGGTAATAATTCTGCAGAATGACCTTTAGCATGAAGAAGAAAATTAAGAAATGTATTTTTCTGAAAAAAACCCACAGACCATTTTTATATGTTATGTCATACATAAGAAATATTTTAAGATTTCTTTTTAAAAAACAACACTAAGTTTTGCATTCAAGAACACAGAATTGTGCTATCATGATTTTTTCATTAGTCAATTTTGTCTTGTTTTTACTTCCTAGAAAAGTCAGATAATATCGAAAGATCTCTGTTCATATCCTGATCTGAGTCTGAAGCCTTTTAATAGAATTTTTCTATAATCTTGCTGTAACATTTTTAACATTTTTTTGTCAAAATAATTTGAATAATTTGACTATTTGTACTATGGCTTATTTGTTTTGTTTTACCTTTTGGTTTTCTTGTTTCTCCTTGTTTGTTTGCTTGGTTTCTCATTGATTCATTTATTTTAACAGTGTATGCCATTACCTTATTCATTGTATTGGTATTTCAGTCCCTTCTGTGTTATACCTTGTGCTATGTTTGTTACTGGTTTTCCATTACTTCAGAAAAGGTTTCCCATTTGGCATCCCATTTCCAACCTGAATTCTATATTTTGCGTGGCTCGTCTTGGTGGGGAACACTTCTTGTTTCTTAGACTCCTGGGTGAAACCTCGATTACAGCTGCATCTCTCAGGGACTGATATAAGTCTGTCAAATCTTTTCAGGTCTAAGAAGAATCTCAAGTGACATTTTGGAAACCCCTCGGGTATCTTCCCCTCTCCTTTCACAGTCTGCTGTTACTGACATCATCTTCCCATTGATCTAGCTATTGTGGTGTTGCTCCCTAGTCCTCCACTTTCTGATTGGCAATTTTGCCTATCCACTCTTCAGAGAAGTCTCTCTTACTTCTTCTTTTGTAAATTTCTCCACCTCTATTTGCCTTTTTTTCCCCCTGACTTATTCATGTGACCTCATTCATCAGTGCATCACTGTTTCTTGACAGTTTGGCCTCTAGCATCTCTTTCACAGTAAACTTTAAAAGCAGAGATTGGTCAAATAAGTAATCTTCCTATCATGTTAGAAACCTTTTCTGACTTCTCTCCTTGGGGTCTTTTCATTTTTCAGATCTATTTCTCCATCAACTCTGCCTGTCAATATTTCATTCATAAGTAACTTGTGAAGGTAGCCACTCAAGAACAATGTACATGCGGCAGTTTTGGCATCCCATAAGCCATTTTGTCTCCTCCATTTTTCAGGTCACTTTGAATACTACCTTGTATTCTATGAGCATCTCTTTCTAGTTCTCACATTTAAAAGAAAAACAACACTCCTGAAACCTGCCCCTCCTACCTATGACATTTCTAATTTTCTTCTCCTCTGCCATTTGACCTTTCAGGTCCAAAGTACAAAAACAAGGCTCTGCTCCTCAGCAAATGTCAATCTGTCTGTCTGTAGACTGAAGTAGTGCATTTTAGTTTCACAAAGAAACATCCAGACAGATTCTGCTCAAAGAGCTTTTAAGAGGAATGAGCTTGTCAATCAAGGAAGTGCACATGGTAAAAAAAGTCTCTACCGGATATTCACATTAAATTGTTTATTCTTTATAAGCTGAAAATATAATTTTGGATTTAGAATAGCAATGTCATTTGAAGGTATCTGCTTCATACTGTGCGTATGCTTGTAAGGTAAATGGACATGGAATAAGGTAAATGGAATAAGTAGTAAAACATTCATCTAAAAAAAAAAAAAAAACCAGAGGGCAGAATAATGGTCCTAGAATGCGGGAGATTCCAGGACAACGAACTCTGACCAATATGATCAAGCGTTGACAATTTATTAAAAGCAAGCAGCGTCTTTTATAGAAAAAGCCTCAGAAGACTAGAACATTCAATAACATCTGATTGGGTACATTCTTTAGCCTAGTGTTAGCAACGGTTTTATGATTGGTTGTTACAATAGTAAGTGATTCCCGGGCTGCGGCCACAACAGCAGATGGTTTCAAGGACACAACTATCAGTTCCTTTGTACTCATCCCTCTTAACAGTCGTCCGTGCCAACGTTCTCAAAGCATTCCGCACGTACGAGACCTATAGTAACCTCCACACATTCTTTAGTAACTTCCAAGCAGGGCCTCACAGCCTTTGGTTCACTACTTTACAAATGTCAAGCAGTTGTCTGGATTGCTCACAGCCTGTTTTCAGCAAGAAACGCTGCAACACTAGAACTTAACTCTTAAGAATATTAGCGCTCATTCTTACAAGTAGATATTTTAAGACAAATTTTTTACCAGATGTTACGTAAAAAAACCAAATATATTTGGTTCATATCTTTATCAATGATCTGGATGAGAGGATTAAGTGCATCCTTCAGTAAATTTGAAGATGATACCAAGTTGGGTCGTTGTTATCTGCTTCTGGGTAGAACGGCTCTACAGAGGGGTCTGGACAGGCTGGATCAATGGGCTATGGCCAATGGTTTGAGGTTCAGCAAGGACAAAGTGCCAACTTAGATCATAACAACCCTATGCAACAGTACAGGCTTGGGAAAGAGTGGCTGGAAAGCTGCTCGGTGAAAAAGGACTTGGCGGTGCTGATTGACAGCTGCTGAGCATCAACCTGCAGTGTGTCCAAGCAGCCAAGAATGCCATTATCATCCCATCTTGTATCAGAAATAGTGTGGCCAGTAGGACCAGGGAAGTGATCCTCTCTCCCTGTTATTGACACTGGTGAGGCCACACCTGTAATACTGGGCTCAGTTTTGGACCCCTCACTACAAGAAGATATTGAGTTGTTGAACTGTGTCCAAAGAGTAATAAAGCTGGTAAGAGGTCTGAAGCACAAGTCTTATCAGAAGCAGATGGGACAACTGGGGTTGTTTAGTCTGACGAAAAGAAGGCTTAAGGGAGACCTTATTGCTCTCTACAACACGAAAGGACATTGTAGCGAGGTGGGGATTGGTTTCTTCTCCCAGGCACAAGGGATAGGACAAGAGAAAATTATCTCAAGGTGTTCCAGGGGAGGTTTAGATTGGATATTAAGAAAAATTTCTTCACCAACAGGGTTGTCAAGCATTGGAACAGGCTGCTCAGTGAAGTGGCTGAGTTGCCATCCCTGGAGGTATTTAAAATGACATGTAGATGTGGCACATAGCGACACGGGTTAGTAATGGACTTGGCAATGCTAGGTTGATGATCTTAAAGGTCTTTTCCAACCTAAATGATTCTATGCATCTATATTTATTTTTGCCTGATTCAGCTGATTATACTGCTCTTCATTACATAGAGAAATTAATAGCAAACTATGCCTGATTTTGTTAGGGTAAGAAGTTGATGTCATTTTGGGAAAACTTAATTCATATTGCAACCACAGAACCAATTTTGTCAGAGTCCAATCAGAGATAAATATAACTTGTTAAAGGGTAGATAAAAAAAAATCATTATTAACAGTCTTTTGGACTATTACAGTGGGAAACCAAAACCATTATCTGTCAGAAATCATCACTTAAGGAAGAACAGCATGTACTATTGCAGAAAGCTGGGCTGCTTTTTTTTTCAGTGAAGACAGAAGTTAGAATTTCTGACATAAATGCAATGTGGTACTGATTGCTCAGCTGAGTGATTTTTCAGGCTTTCTCTTTTGGAGGAGAAAGAAATGCGCCAGACTTTTTCCTAGTATAATATCCTATCAAAATTTGCCTTATATATTTTAATAATTATAACAAGTACTTTACGAATCACTTTACCATTATTCAGTTAAATCTGAAGGTAAAGTATTTAAGTTAAGGTTGATCTTATATCACTCATTAACTAAATCAAATCCAGAGATTAAGGTTCTATACATTATCATCCAGCAGACAAATTAAAATAGGGACCTGACCATGCTTTCATGGAGGTCAATCCTATTGCAACTACACTGTACTGACCTTAGTTGCAGTAAGCCTGATTTATACTCATATGAAAAGGAAAACACATTGTTTATTTTGAAATGTTACTTCTCTGATTGATTTTAATTATGAAAATGAACTGTATGCTTGTGAAAGGAAGCTCATATATAACCCTGAAAAATTAAGATTATAGCAGTAGGGAAAGCACAGCAGCTGAAGGGTGCAACTGTAGCTACAACTACATCTTCATGTGATGCTAGGACTAGTTACTTGATCTGCTACAAGATCTGACAACAGTTTCTTAAATCAGTCAGAAGTGTGTGGCTTAGTGAAAATCTATTTTCCTTTTACAAAAAAAACCCAAGGTCCATGTATTCATACAATCTTTGCTATAAAGGTTCATTCTAGATGCAATAACAAACACACAAGGCTACACCTTGAAACTGTGTCACTGAACTGATAGGTCATCTATTCCTCCTACTTGTCCCTCTTGTTCTTGCTCACTGGAAGCAAGAACAGCTCTTGAGGAAACTAGCTATGGGATGTACAAATTCAACATCAGTAAGCTAATTTGTAGACATACAAAAGCTTAACTGTCTTCAGTAAATCATCTCATGGATACTATATAAAATTTCACTGTGGATGTTAGAAATTATAAGTTAAGAAGTGAATTAACTAATTTAGCTAGTTGAAATTTGTTCATATATAAAAGCAAACATCTCAGAGCCAGCAAGGGCATAACTACAATTTCATGAAGCTAGATGGACATGTTCTCTGTATGTGTAATTTGAGGGCAAATTTGCTCCTTTGGAGTGAAAAAAGACTGCATATTGGAGCACACAGTAATCTAGCCCAGGCATAACAGCTTACTGACTATTGGCTTCCACCAGCTTTTATTTATCTGTAACTTTTTCCCTTTCTGATGTGCATTTTGTCAAAAGGTAGGAATTGTTATTGTGCTTTGCATTTTATTCTCTTGAAACACTAAAAGAAAGACAAGAAGTGAGAAGTTATTTTTCACTCTGTCTCAGATAACCAGGAAAAATGTAGTCAATATAACATAAAACATTAAACCAATTACAGAGGTAACTTTTATTTGACCAGGAAAAAGGTCAGACATTGTGATTGAGATCGTCCCTAACTGAAACATAGCAACCTAAGCATATCTTCAACAATAATGTATGCAAAGTATTTCAAAGTACAATCTGAGCACATGATTGTCTGTTTAAGGCGAATTGTGACAGGATTTCACCTTCAGCATTTTCTCTAATTTTTTTTCTTTCCTGCCTTGGGAGCATATTAATTTCATAGCCTTTTAACAGTGGCATTCATGTTGTGGTTTAGACAGTGTATATATAGGTGTGCATAGTTATGAATTCTGGTTTTGTTTTTGCTGGGTTTGGTTTTTTTTTGTTAATTGATAAATGCTTGTTTTTACTTGCTCTTTTTTTCCACCATTTGACACTGTTTTAAAGGAGTTACAACTCAGTGCCAGATTCTGCAGAGTTTATTAAAAACGACTGAGTGGTAAACTGCTTTTGCTATGGAATAAAAAAAAATATATATTCTTTTTCCTCATGTATGGATTGGACTCCATACATCTTTCTCAGTGGAGTGAAAAGTGTTGCTGAGATGAAGAATGTTGCATTTCAAGCATGAACTCAGTGCAACTACTCCTTAGTAACAGTATGTTTCTTCGTGGTTTGAGAGTTGAGATCCATTTGTTTGGGTTTTTTTTTTGTACTGAGGTCATTAATTGACAAGCATGTAAGGATGAGCTCATACAGGAATCTTGATCTGGGAACTTGGAACTATTGGTACTGCAGAACCACAAACATTTATGAGAAGTCATGTCTGCCCTTTTCATAAACATCTCACAGCATGCTGAACTGTATTTGTCACTCACCAAAAAAACCCAAAAATCCTGTTTTATGAATAAACAGCACCAGGTTTACACAGTCACATGACCTAATTTCCACAAATTAACAAAATAGTTCTCAGCTGAAAAGTGCTAGCTGAAGCAGCTATTCCAGTCAGTTAACTTTATACAGACCATTGTATTTGCAATGAACAAAAACAGGAGTCAATTACTGCAAGTCTGCTACTGAAAAGTTCGACATTTTTAAAGCACATTTATGCATACCATTCCTAAGGTAATATTTTTATTTTTTAAAAAAAAACCTGGCTGTCAATTTTTCAGCACAATTTGTCAAATTCGAAAGACAGTACACTTGAAAAAGAAAAGGTATCAATCTTGTTAATTAGAAATATATACACATATTTTCCAAAAATGTGCTTGTGAATGGACTTTGAATTTATTTCTGTTAAGTTTGCGATACTTAGAATATCAAAGAGAAATTTGTCCCAAAGTTAAAAAAGACAGATAAAACCAGCAAATTCAAAAAATCTCCTATATAACACAGTAGGAATCTTGTGCTTCTTACAGGCAAAATACTATCACATTTTCTCTTCACACATTTTAATATTAGTAGACTGTACACAGACAGTATTTCAGTTTTATAGTGCACCCTCATGAGAAAAGTAGAAAAAAGAGTTACAGGAACATAGGAATTGTTTTGTGTAGTTAAAACTTGGTAGCTGGGTATGCTATTCTGAATACTTTTTTTTTTTTTCAAAAGAAATTATTATCAGTTTTACTAGGAAGCTGATCCTGTCTTCATATAAGTTTTCTTTCTCCAGTATATAATATTGATTATCCATACAGAGCTTTTTGTCTTGTTTATAGTGGCATTTCTACCCATGCATTTAGCATGTTAGCAGTTGCATGAAGAGTTTGTCAAAGGAAGTGATGCAAGCTGCTTCCCCAAGACAAGAACTAGCAGTTTTCCTGTTGTGTACTTCCTGTCACAGCAGTCCACAGCAAAGCACCTCACGATTGCAACTAATAGATATGAAACTGTCAGCAATGTCTACAAGGCAAAACCACAAATTTCTTTTGTTAAGTAGTAACTGTGGACCAGTTTTGTTTTCATGTTCCCTCCATCCCTCCCATTCAAGTGCTGAAAAGCTTTATCTGCCTAGAATGAGATACTCCCATCACAGCATAGTCTGCAGAGCAGTGGGTACTTACATGCTACTAATGTGTAATATCATAACTTCACGCAGCCATACCACCAAATTACTAGATGCTAATATGCTCCACTTTCTTGTCTACAACACATCCTTATGTGAGCTCTGTTCATTGCTGCAGGGCCCTATCCTGAAATATTACCACCAGAGTGGGCCAGAAAGGAGATCTCTGTCCTACCTCCACACTGCCCTACAAGAATACTGTTACTGTCATGAAATAAGTTTATTATTAACATGATATTTTTATGTGAGATAAGAAGCATTACTACTGTAAATTATTCAAATTATAATCCCTACCAGTAAGCACTTCGAAACCTCCAGACATTGTAGTAAAGAGAAACTCATTTAAATAGCTACATTAATGATTACTGGAGTGACTCCTCCATCTGTAAAATGTTGAGAAGTGGAATGCTTTTTTGGTCCCTTCAAATGACGAAAGGATTTGCTTGCTCATGCCTGTCTGCTGGTTCACACTACAAGGCATATACAAGAAAATGTTTGCTCAGCTGCCAACTCCTCTCCCTTTCTTCAAGGGTTTCTTTTTTTTTGGTAATAACACTAAATCCTTGGCTGAACTACCCAGATACAAAGCATGGAGCTGTATGTGCAATTATGCCAAAACCTGCGTGATCAAAATCCATTACACTTTGTGATTCTTCCAAAAAACCCACCAAGATCTTCCAAGGTGACTAGAGAATGAAGACAGAAATTTATGTCTCTCAAGCTGCGAGCTTAAGTTATTGGCCAGTTCCTGAAGGACTGAAACCCCATGGAAAGGACCCTTGCTGGAGCAGTTCTTGAAGAACTACATCCCATGGGAAGAACTCATATTGGAGACGCTCATGAAAGATTATTTCTTGTGAGAGGAACCCCATGGTGGAGCAATTATCAACATAAACCTTTCCCAGATGCAGGAGATACTGGAGAGTCCATATACACTTGGATTCAGAGGGTACCAGAAACAGTTTTCAGTAGTCTTTTCTCATTGTGTTGAACATGAATAACACTTTAAAACTAGGTGCTAGACCAGGAAACAAAATATCTCAAGTTTGTTATCTAAGATAAAGAAATCTTTCTCAGTCTACCAGAACCAGTGAATAGTAGAATGTAGCCATTACTGCCAAATTTGAGACCTAATATTTTCTCCCCCTCTTCCCTGCCATAGCCTGCCATCTAGACCCTAGCTTCTCTTGATAAGTACTTCTTCACATTTAGTCTGACAATACTGACATTCTCTGCGCTCCAGGTATTGAAGTCCCCATGAGGTCAGAAAGCTATAAATGTGTATTACACCAATAAATCAGAAGAAGCATTCCAGATTATCTCAATGAACAATTTGTAGACAAGGTCTTTCTGGGAAATATTTGGTGCTTGGTTATGCATACAGCCCTAGCACTACAAGCACATTCCCATTATCTGCAAGTATATGGTTTTCTTTTACCTAGCCAACTGTAGAAAGTGAGCTTGATTACCTCATTGGGAGAGAGAGTAAAGTGCTAGAATGCTAATGTACATTTCTGGGAATTACTTACTAGAGGGAAGACTGCCACACTGAAAAATCAGTTTTGCTTTTACCCTTGAAAAAGTAGGTCTTTAGTATTCCAGTTTTAATAGAGTGAATTGCAGTTTAAGCTCTGCTGTAGTCCCAGATTCGTCTTTCCAGAATAGTCTCAATAGCATCTAGACTGCTAAAGGAAACAGACAACCAGGGTTGCAACTTTACCTTTAAATATATATATATATATAAACAAACAAAACATGACATTATGACTCTTAACACCATTTCTTTTGATGTTGAAAAATACACCATAAGAAAAAAGAATCTGACCTTGCTGTTATATATTGTAGAGTTTGGCTTATGCAACAAATTATTTTGGCAGCATGTTAATTAGATGTATTTATGAGTATTGTGTTAATTATAGAAATGTTATGCATTAGTAGCATGACTAGGAAGCTTTTTAATTATTAATTATAAAATAAGGTTATACCTACTGAATTATACGTCTAACCTATATTAATTCACTTACTATTTCAGTTACTAGGGTTTTTATTTTATAATTAAAAAGACTTCTAGTCACATTAGTCACACATATTGCTACTACGGAATATTTCTATACATAGTGAGAACTTACACGAATTAATTTACAGATAATCAAAACCACAGCCTTTTCTACAGAACAGATTCATTCTAGCAAAATCATTAAAACCTTTCATTGCATTGGTCAAAATAATGTTCAGTTACCTGCAGACTCAGTAAAAATGCATTAGCTTTATGCATATTGGCACTTCCATTCAAATCCAGCAAATGTAGGAAAATATGCTTAAAGTAGACACTGGACCTTGCTGTAGAGAGACTTTATTGATGAGTAATTTTCTGATTAAACAATGAGTGCAACATAGCTATTCACAAGCATATCAAGGGCTGAAAATAAATTCTAATCAGACTTTTTGAGAAATGCATGCACTTCTGTCTCCTACTGTCTGGCAGGGAGTAAGAGGATCCAAGCAAGGGTAGATATCTTGGTAGATACCTTTGATCGACGGGAAAATGAACATGAGCTGGCAAGTGTGCACTTGCAGCCCAGAAAGCCAACGGTATCCTGGTCTGCATCAGAAGGAGCGTGACCAGCAGGTCAACAGAAGTGATCCTGCCCCTCTACTCTGCTCTCGTGAGACCTCACTTGGAGTATTGTGTGCAGTTCTGGTGTCCTCAACATAAAAAGGACATGGAAGTGTTGGAACAAGTGCAGCGGAGGGCCACAAGGATGATGAGGGGACTGGAGCACCTCCCGTATGAAGATTGGCTGAGAAAGTTGGGGGTGTTGAGCCTGGAGAGGAGAAGGCTGCATGGAGACCTCATAGCAGCCTTCTAATATCTGAAGGGGGGCTATAGGGATGCTGGGGAGAGACTCTTCATGAGGGACTGTAGTGATAGGACAAGGGGTAACGGGTTCAAACTTCAACAGGAGAAGTTTAGATTGGAGATAAGGAAGAAATTTTTTACTGTCAGGGTGGTGAGGCACTGGAATGGGTTGCCCAGGGAAACTGTGAATGCTCCATTGGTGGCAGTGTTCAAGGACAGGTTGAACAGAGGCTTGGGTGACATGGTTTCGTGTGAGGTGTCCCTGCCCATGGCAGGGGGGGTGGAGCTAGATGATCTTAAGG
Organism: Myiopsitta monachus; assembly: GCA_017639245.1. Taxonomy (NCBI): domain Eukaryota; kingdom Metazoa; phylum Chordata; class Aves; order Psittaciformes; family Psittacidae; genus Myiopsitta; species Myiopsitta monachus. The sequence goes on from CM029918.1 coordinate 7,042,979, forward strand.
TCCTTTCCAACCTTAACTATTCTATGATTCTATGATACAGCAGCAATAGACCTGTTCAAAGTTGTGCCAGCTGAAATGAATGCTTCTAAATCATTTTGTCAGAAAAATCAAACGGTGAATATTACATTTCAGCTCAACTGACTCACTGTCAGTTATTTCAAACAGCTCACTGCCCTAAATACCAGTTTCAGTATGGAAGCTTTAAGACCAATCTACATGATCCCAGAGGCATATAGTGGTGACAGATGGGACTGAAGCACCTTGTTTAAGATGAATTCATAAGTATTTAGGTTTGTGTAAAAGGATGCAAATGACAGAACCACTTTTAAAGATTCTGGACCTCACATTAGGCTGATGCAAGGCAATTCTCCCAGTCTTGAACCCAAATTGTGGGATGGACATAAAAAGGGAAGTAGGGGAGACAATCACATTTTCAAATGATATTTTTTAACATAAACCATCCCACCCAGAAAATACAACATGAAAAAGTCAAGGCATTAAAAGTCAGACAAGTTAGTACTGGAGGGGAAATGGGCAAACCACTAAGCAAATGTGGGCAAAACTCTTTTTTTTTTTTTTTCACAGTTCTCTCCATCATTTTTAGTTCCTCTGGATAGGGATGTATCAGCATTTGCTATCAAATATGGAACTGTTCTGATGAAGAAGTGCTGTGCTACTGGCAAGACTGTGCTATTGGCAAGAGTCTAGTGTCGTCAGAGAACCATCTTACATGTGTTTACTGTTTAGCAATATTTAGCAAAGCATTAGGAAAAGGGGGAAGTAGGAGACAGCCTTGGCAATATAGCATACTTGCAGCCTGAAGGGAATTATCTGCCAGGGAACACAAACACTAAATCAGAACCTTGAAAGCTTCTCAGGGGCCTTCTTTATATAACTTTAAAAATGTGAGCCTCAGACATTGCAAATTAAATTAATTTCAAGTGCTGCAAAAATATTTTTTGAGCTAACAAAGAATAAGAAACATCCTGAGCTAGATAGCTTAACAAATTTCTGGAAGGTAGAGGCCCCTGCTAGTGAGCAGAGATGAGGTCTTCACTGACCTTTCGCACTAGCAATGAGACAGGTCCTCTCCTGCACTCAAATTTAGCCAAATAGGCTTTGTCAACCAGAGGCACCAATTCCAGGAAGCAGACCAGGTGACATCATCACCTCTTCTGACCCCTAGTTTTGTTAAGAAGTAGCAAAGTGAAGAATACTAGTTCAAGAATTCATCCTGCCACAAGTATGAAGAACAGTCTTTGAATTTCCAGTGTCTTTGCCAGCTGGCAACAAAGGTTATAAAATGCTTTATGGAAAACAGATAAAGTTGAAAGGTTAAAAAAAAAAAAAAAAAAGGAAAAATAAAGTTTTTCTACTTGAAAAAGTGAAAGGTAAACTTTTTCTGAGTTTTCAATCAAGCATTTTATACTGTTCTACTTAAAGGCAAATACTGGGAGAAAGTAAGTCTCCTTCTGGGCTTAAATAAAAGGAAGGTTGTAAGGCTGATATACTTTTAAAGTTTAAAGATCTGGAAAGAAAAACTGTCAAATGCCAAACATATGAAGTAGTACAATTACAAATACCAAAATAAAATTCAAAGAAATGTCTTCAAAACACATAGGTTTTTGAAAATATGCTTAACTTTAATATGAAAAGAATGTTAACAGAGTGAGCATAATTTAATATTGGGGGAGGGAATCTTCTTTGCCTTTTCCTTCAAGCTCTTCAGCAGTTTTAATTTCGCACACAGCACTTGGCCCAACCATGAGTACTGCGTAGTGTTGGGCTCCACAGTATAAAAAGGATATAAAAATGTTAGAACGTGTCCAAAGTGTGCAACACAGATGGTGAAAAGAGCAGAGTGCAAGACTTATGAGGAGTGGATGAGGATATTAAGTTTGCTCAATTACAGAAAAGACTGACGGGTGACCTCATTGCTGTCTACAGCTTCCTCATGAAGGGGAGCAGAGGGGGGAGTGCTGATCTCTCTGGTGCCTAGTAGTAGGACACGAGAAAATGGCTCGAAACTGCATCAAGGAAGTTCAGACTGGATATTAGAAAAAAGTCTTTCCTGAGAGGATGGTCAAGCAGTGGAACACACTGCCAGGGAACTGGTCATGGCCCATGTCAGTGTTCAAAAAGAATTTGAGCAATGCTCTTAGATATATATACCCTGATTAAAGTCAAGAGTTGGACTCAATGAGCCTTGCAGGTCCCTTCCAGGTCAGGATATTCTTCAACTTCTGGATCAATTTTATTATAATTCCAAAAATTGACTTAGATATTTTCCTTTCAGTAGCTGTGTGAAAAGTCAAGCTGCATATCCTTTAGCTGTTCCTGGCATGTCCTATGTCTCCTGGGAAAAAAGTTGGCAGTGGGAGTGAAAGAACCATTCTAGTCTTCCTTTTTCAGCTCCTATGAAAAATTTGTCTGTCCTGGGTCAGAAGTAGCAGTCATTCTTTTCTCCTTCTTGGTAGCTTGTGTAGCGCTGTGTTTTTGACTTTCAGCCTGGGAACAGCACTGATAACACCAATGGTTTTAGTTACTGCTCAAATGTTTAGTCTGACCAAGGACTTCCTGAGTCTCATGCTCTGCCAGGGAGGAGGGGAAGCCAGGAGGAAGCAGAAAGAGGGCACCTGTCCCAAACTAACCAAAGAGGTATTCCATACCACAGCACGTCATGACTAGGATGTAAAACCTAGGGGCAGGGACCCAGAAGAGGGGAATCACTGCTGGGTCAGGCTGGTTATCAGTTGGTGGGTGTGAGCAACTGTATTCTTTTCCCTGGTTATTTCCATTGTCATTATTATTATTGGTGGTAGCAGCAGTGGTTTGTGTTATAACTTAGTTACTGGACTCTTCTTAACCTGTGGGAGTTACATTCTTTTGACTCTCCTTCACATCCCCCTGGGAGTGGGAAGGAAGAAAGAGGAGGGAGTGAATGAGCAAACTGTATGAGTTACAGCTGGCTTAAACCACGGCAATGTCAAATTAAAAGCTTTCAGCTGAATATTCTGCCAAACATTTCCATTAAACTATTATATATGCTTGCATTCAACATTCATGCAAATTTGGATGTTACTCACACAAGAGTTTTGTCATTGCAAAGCTCTTGGCCTTGAAAAACTACAAGTAGTATGGTTAGAAGAGATAAAAAATTAGATATCTTAGTACGAAATGTACTTGCTTCATCTTTCCAGGATCATTTATTTAATATCTTATTATATAAAATTTTAAAATGTATGTTGTATTGGTATGCATTTTTGGATGCACATAAAGTAAGAAGTTTTGTATTTATCCTCTACTGGGTATACTGGATTGAAGCATCCTTAAAATTTTGTGGTTTCATAATAAAGCATTGCACCCTAGGCATTAATTTAATTTTACATGTTTAGACCCTGTTTTTCTGATAATTTTTACTAAAGATTAGACAAAACCAGCTTTCTTTTATCTGGAGCAAACAAGATTCAAGTACTTACATAACAAAGTTTGGTGCTGTACATCTTTCAGGCACATCCTTATCTTGAAACATGAATTCAAGACAGTTTCGTTTCCTAAAGTAAACTCCTTGGTTGCAATGGTGCTGTTGTGGTTTAAGCCTCTAAACCTCACGAAGTCGTTCACTCACCCACTCCCCCTCTTTCTTCCCTCAGTCCCGGGGGCATGGGGAGGAGAATCGAAAGAATGTAACTCACACAGGTTGAGATAAGAACAGTTTAGTAACTAAGGTATAACACAAATCACTACTGCTACCACCAGTAATAATACAAGAGAAATACAAAGAAAGAGAATACAGCTGCTCACCAAGCCCCACCCAGCCAGTGCACCCCCCAGCAGCAAACCCCCCAAAGCACCACCACTGTACCACCACACCCTTCTGGGTCTCTGCCCTCCGGGTTCACATCCTGGACATGACGTTCTGTGGTATGGAATAACCTCTTTTAGTCAGTTTGGGTCAGGTGTCCTGTCTCTGCTTCCTCCCGGCTCCCCCTCCTCCCTGGCATAGCATGAGACTCAGGAAGTCCTTGGCCAGACAAAACACTACCAAGCAGTAACTAAAAACACTGGTGTTATCAGCACAGCTCCAAGGCCCCAAAATCAAAAACACAGCGCTGCACCAGATACCAAGAAGGAGAAAAATGACTGCTACTGCTGAACCCATGACAGGTGCATATAATATTTTCAATAAAATAGTGAGATTATATAGTTAGTTTTGGGAAATTAAGTTACATTGAGCTCTGAAATAGCCAATCAGTAATCGCGGCACCATATTTCAGACTTTTCTCACCTGCCTTGAAAAGGTGGTACTATCACTTGTGAAAAATGAGTCTTCTAGATGCATTCTTCCCAAGCTTATTTCATGCTATTCCACCTGTCCTCTGTTCCTCAGAGATTAACACAACACACCTGCATCTTGGGCTTTAAGTGTTGCCTCACCTCTTAGCCTTTGACTGCAGATAAAGGTCAAAGAATAGTCAGTGCAATCATCAAGGAATTCTTACTGACTACTGACGGATGTTGCTCTCGAAAAAGGCAGTGGGAGTTTTGCTAATGTCAGGACAAGGATTCAGCTGTACCAAAACTATGAAGAAATAAAAAAGAAGTGTGTTATGCATTTTGTTAGTATTTAAATGCTCAAAACAAAGCAGCTATGAAAGTTTATTTTCAATACAATCTTGCACTCAGTGTGCACTACTTAAGAAAATGAATGAGTGTAGCAAATTTTTTTTTTTTTTTTTGAGGAAAAAAAACAAAACACTTCCTCTTGTCACTTAACAGGTAGGATAGGTAACACTTTGAATTAAGAAATCCTTGTTCATGAATTGTTTTAAGAAGTCAGGCTTTGCATAATTATTCCAATGATTAAATTATATTGTGCTACATGTTACTCTGTAGCAGCTTTTCATAAGCAGACCTCAGTAAGGATAAAGAAAGTAGAAAAACCAGAGAATTAATTGCTTAGACAGGTTGCAAAAGACTTGCATATATATTTTCTCAGGGAAAGAATTTTAGCAACATACATTCTTCTGGTCTCCAGACACAGAATTCAGGCAGTGTAATGTATCCTTACAGAAATCATATTTCTGACTGTCATGGGTTCAGCAGTAGCAGTTGTTTTTTCTCCTTCTTGGTAGCTGGTGCAGTGCTGTGCTTTTGATTTTGGGTGTGGGAGCAGTGCTGATAACACCAGTGTTTATAGTTTCTGCTAGACAATGTTTTGGCCTGGCCAAGGACTTTGAGTTTCATGCTATGCCAGGGAGGAGGGGAGACAGGAGGAAGCAGAGACAGGACACCTGACCCAAACTGACCAAAGAGGTTATTCCATACCACAGCACGTCATGTCCAGGATGTGAAGTCGGGGGGCGGAGACCCAGAAGGCGGTGGGAGTGGACTGGGGGTGCACGGCATGGTCAGGTTTTTGGTACTGGGGGATTCGCTGCTGGGGGGTGCACTGGCTGGGTCAGGCTTGGTGAGCAGTTTTATTCCCTTTCCTTGTATTTCTCTTGTATTACTGGTGGTAGCTGTAGTGATTTGTGTTATACCTTAGTTACTAAACTGTTCTTATCTCAACCTGTGCGAGTTGCATTCATTTAATTCTCCTCCCCATCCCCCAGGACTGGGGGAAGAAAGAGGGGAGTGAGTAAGATAATAAAACTTCGTGAGTTATTAGCCTGGGTGAGGCTTAAACCACGACACTGACGTTTCTTCCATAGCTATCCCTAAATAAACCCCATTCTATACTAACCATGTATGCTTTTAAAAAAATGGCAGGAACCCATTCCATTAGAGGGCAGATAATTGGGTCCAAGGGTCATCAGTTCTTAACACCCATCTTTAATCTTTATATTGAAAAAAGTCTGTAAAATTATAAATCCACCTTCTTCTAAGCAAGAGCTGAGGGTCAGCAACTTAAATTAACATTTCCAGATGGAAGGCTTAAAATTGTTTTGTGCAGTGGTCAAAGAACTGGAGTGGCAGTCCAGCAAGCTGATTCAGTGTTACCTGTGATGCTAAAATAAACAAATAGTCTTAGTTATTTGCCTTCATTCTCACGCTTCTGAAGTCACCCAGAAAACCACTGTAACCCGAACCAGAATTTGTACATTTATAGCAGGGCAACAATGAAAGTTAATCTGATTTTTCCTTAGTGTAGACATTTATCTGATGAGGAAGAAGGAGACTCACACATACTAACTACAACAAATTTCAGATGTTTCATGTTCTTCAAAAAAAAGAATAATTTTTAAAAAATACTATTTCATCAACTGTTAAATGTTGATTAACTGTATTTAAATACAGGTAATATTTTCTATATAATACAGTGATATTCAAACAGATTATATAGCAGATTAATGATCAATATTTCTGGGTGCCCTTCTGGTCAACATTCAACATCATAAGTGCATGATTTTGGACAAACAAATGAGTCTTTGATTTCATTTACATCACTGTAAAGTAACACCTACTTTGCAGGTATTTATAGATCATGAGTATTTGAAATATATTTGGATGGACCAAAATGCCGTATGTCATAATAGTAGCAATGTGTGCCATCTGATGCTCTCCTAGCCAAACATGCTGTGTCCCTCTTTCATCTGCAACTTAAAGGAAGAGTTCGATTTATTGATATGTTGTAGTATGGAGCAACATCCTTTATTATCAAAGTATCTATTACTAAAGTTATTGACAAGCCTCCATTTAGTAGTGTTTGTTCTGCCAGCTAGAAAATCACCTTCAGTAGGAACTGGTATTTTTTAAATGGCAGCAATTCCGGTAATCATGTCTGGCCTTACAAAGAAGTTGAAAGACTCCCTAATAACCTCAATGTCCACATCGGCTTAGGCTAAGCTTATGGTGGGAGAGATCTTCTTAAAATATATATTCAGATGCTGAAATTTTGTGTTTATACTTCACATATTTTTTTACAAAATGTACAGAAACTGAAAAGCATGCTGCTTCACCATCCAGTTTTTCTCACTAGTTTTGCTTATACCTGTCCTTCAAAATAACAGTCTCTGCTAGCAAACTGTCTGGGTAAAAGGTTTTCAAATAAAAATTCCAGAGTCAAACTCAGTTAATATAGCTAATCATATAATTTTCTTTAAAAACTTTCTTATTCAGCAGTATATAGTTCATTTCTCACATATCCAGAGTTCTAAATTACTTTAAGAAATTTATTGCTGAAAAGGAAGGTAACTCTTAATATAAGATTAAATAAGTTCTTCTCTTAGAAGTCTCTGTTTCTAGCTTGAAATATGCAGCAAATTCTGCCAACTGTGAATATCCCACTTACCTACCTAAAGACTAAATTTGCCACAGATGACAGCCCAAGTCTTTCCTGTTTGTCTGTGGAACCGGCATATTATCCTATAACATGTTTATTTTCTCACACTGGCAAGTTGTTGACTCACCAGGCAGAATGAGAAGTGAATGCGGAGATCATGCATCGATCACTTCCTATCACATGCACCATCCCAAATGTCAGTGATTAGACAAAGTTGGGTTGACAGGCACCCTGTCCAGACAAACAGCTTGTCAGTTTTCTAATAGGATTCAGCTGCTCTCTAACCATAAGCTTTACAACCTGAATCACTTCAAGTATTCTCTAGTGGAAATGGGTGAAATTGAATGAACAGAGAAAGGAGATTTTTATTTTGCCAAATTTAGAATAAATTAAAACTTTCAGACCTTTACTTTTGGTTATTATTTTATTGTAACAAAACCAGAAAAAATCCAATTTTAATATAAACATTAACCTACAGCTGTTATGTTATTTTTTTTTTCTTCTAACAAAAGAATGGTCCAGGCAATGTCCCTGATATTGCGTCAATGCTTCTGATTTAGAAGACAAACTACTTTGAGAAGCATGATTGCATTTACATGAATAAACTAGTAAGACAATTTTTTTTTTCAATAGCAATCAATGCTCCAGATAATCATTACTGTCACACTGGAGGGATGAATTTAGTTCAGGAATTTCAGACATTAGAAAAGTACATATTAGAGGTAAAATCAAAATATAGTCTAAGACTATCGTGTATTCATAGGAAATAGGTTGTGACTAAGAGCTACTAGCTTGCACAGGAACACTAATTACTACACTGGTAGTAGCAGGAAAAAAACAAACAATTCTCCATTGCTGCCGAAAGCTATGATTATATACTTTAAAAAGCATGGATAAGATATTTCTTGTAAATAAAAAGCAATTTATTCTGTTTATTAAACCTAAAATGTTTTCTTTTTAATCTCAGTTTTGTATTGATCTTCTCATAATTGTAAACACTGAACCTTTAGATAAAATTATAGCAATGAAAGGTTTCAAGTAAGCATCAATTACAAAATAGTAAGGATACTTTTATCCTACGAAATTTTCTGAATTCTGCATCATAGAGAGACAGACAATTGCAACACCAGTTTGAATGTCTAAAAATATGGATTAGTTTACTCAAAGCACAGTAAATGTGGTTTTTAATAGAATACAAAGTCCTATCAAAAACAACTCAATAACAATACAGGCATAACTATGCAGTAACAATGCGTTTGCCAAAAATCTTCCATAAACAAATAAACTCAACACGAATTATCATTACTTAGTCCTGTGAGGTCCCTGGATCTTGAAAAAGAAAGGTTGTGTGTATGCAGTTCACACTGTAAAAACAGAGGCTAAATTTAACATTAAGGCCACTTCAAGAGGCACTTCAAAAACCTGAAGCTACGCATTGTCTCCATTGTACTGCCATTTGAACATTTGTTCCATTCCTTTGACTGTACCAGGTAACTTTGCTACTCTTTGGCCACTCAGACCTGATGTTTGCAGGCATTTTCCAGCAACACTAACTCCCCCATTTCCGAAGGCAGAATAATTCAAATAATTACAAAGTTCCATATAGGAACTCCAAATTTTCTGAACTTTTTTTCTTTTTTTTTGTCTGCTGCTGTGCTGTTTCTCTGTTAGAGAAAAATATCCTACAGAATGGAATGAAACAAAATGTTAGAAGGAAAAGGTAAAAATATCTAAGATTATGAAAAATATATACTGATATTTTCCAGATTGATAAATGACAGTTGTTCTCTCAAAATATTTTTAAAAAAATCTCATTTCCATTGTCTTAGTCTAAAGAAAGCAACATGAATTAAAATGGAAAAAACTCCAACTTAATACATCAGGGAGAAAAAATACATATAGATAATAATAGTTCAGAATATGAACACAATCCAGAATATATTTGAAGACGATGATTCATTGACACAAACACCAATTTTTCTGGAAACAATCTTTTTATTTTTATCCTCTGTTTGTCACAAGAAATCTAATCTAAAGACAAAAGACACATTATGAAACATCTCTATAAAGGGTGTATTCAAATAGTTCAAATTCAAACTGAGCATCTGAGAAGCACAGCAGAAAAATTACATGCCTATAAAGTGATTCAGAAACACCTCATGTATTACCACTTACTGAACACCACTAACACCACAAAACAAAACAAAACAAAACAAAACAAACAAACAAAAAAACAACCATCCAGCTTTTATGAGAATTCAGATGCTTGTATATGGAAAGGCTGCAGAATTTTAATGTGTTAGTCATGCTGGGTCCAAGAGGACATGATATTGTGCTGGAAGCCATTCACATGAGGGACTCACAAAATTCCATGGCAACATGTTACAAAATCTTCTTTTCAAGGAAATCTTCGTGGCTTCCTACAGCAAATTTCATAACCCTAAACTCACTCAGTAGTCTGGTACCAAACTGGAAACTTCTGAGGACTGAGTGACTCATGTTCTTTTAGGCAAATTTTGAGTTTAGACAGTGGATATTGTATCACATTCTGATTATTAAGAATTTGACTCCATCTGCACAGGGTCCACATGACTCTAGATTATAAGAAAGTTTTTCTATTTATTAGAAATTCTGTTTAACTGAAAGCTCTGATAACTGATAAAAGTTCTGTGCAACAGTAAGCTACACTAACTGCTAGGAGTATTAGATATCAATAATCTATACTGATTTTTAATGGTTTTATGTAATAATAAAGTTCTAATTATAACCACAACCCTATGGCCAGTTATCACTCTACCAATGATCCCTAAAGCAATCTGCCTGTCCCTATAATGCCATTTGAAATCTAGACACAGACATTTGAATGCAAAGCAAAACATTAGAAAAACATAGTACGTTGAAGGAAAAGGGATAAGAAAATGCTCTTACAGTTTTTCCTGCTAAGCTAAACACCACTTTTTTCACCCTAAACTTCAAAATTAACTTTTTTCCTTCAACTTTCTTTTTTTATTTACTTTTACATGTATATACATTTACATACATATACATACATATACACTTTTATATACATATGTTAAAGTGTTCACTGTTTGCTCTGCCACCCCTAGACAAAAGGCTCAGTTACTTTCAAGAGCAATAGATCAGAATATGCATCTCATACAGAAGATTCACTTAAAATCCTAATTTCTCTTGTGGTTGTGAAAACCAAGTTTTATGAAGAACATTCAGGGCAAGCCCTGACCTTAGACATTAATGAGAATTTCTCAGCATCAGCAAATATTGCTCTAGTGCTTGTGAAATAGCCAAGAAAACACTGGTGCCAACATATTTAATTTTTAATTGGGATAAATGCCATGTGTCCAGCAAGAACTGACTTAAGCTGCAGGCACTTTATAAAGGTAAATGAAGGAACAGACTAATACAGAGGAAGGGGGAGGAGAGGGACAGCAGGCAGAGAAGGTTGTATCTGTATCCTGATAGCAGAGCAGTCTGAGAATCATTGAGGCAAGTGGAGCTTCCTAACACTGCTGGCTCCCTGGAAAATGTAAGCAGCTTTTCATTTAAAGAAAAGCAAATACAGTAGCAGGGCATTGCTGCTAGCACTGCCCATTAACAGCAGGGAGACCAGTTTCACAGAACTGATTTTCAGGGGATCTTCATTTTGATGAGTTCCTTTTCATTCCCACCCTGTAGGAGAGAATTATAAGATGTGAATCCCTGTATCTCAGCAGGTTTGCTCTGTTTCTAATGAGATAGAAGTGAAAACCCTGTCAAGACTAATACTCCTCTAGCAGAAGACCTTAAAATGAAAATGGTGTAGTGCTCTGCCCTTAAAATGTCAGGCACGTTGCATTTTCTCTTTTGTTCCCATCAAATACTTTGTGTACCTTACTTAGCAGCACATTAACAATTAAAAAAAAAAATTAAAAAAATTAAACAACACAAAGAACAAAATAACAGCATTTGAGGTTAAGGACCCTCTAAACTTCCAGACATTTTTATATGTGAATTGGTAACCATCTTTTTCCTTTTGCTGTCCTGTACATCCTGTGAACACACAATCCCAGTAGCAGAAACCTCCACCAGAAGACATGTAGAAAAGATTATGTGTATAAGAATTGCAAATTTTTTGCAAATCTGTAAGGTCCAAATATCTTGTCCTTGTCTTAGATAAGCAAAGTATGAATACTATGACTTCATACAGCAGAAATGCATATACACTGAACTACAAACATAGTATTAATTCTAGATGTGTAAACTGAGTGTCAGTTCAGGCACTATATATATTTTCTTTGTTTTTTCCAGAAATTATTATTTAAGCAGAAAACCATCTATGCATTTCGCACTAACATTTTCTAGTTAAATATTTTAATTACTGAAAGCTAAGAACAACAGACCTCACCCGAAGACTTGTTTTTGATAGTGTGTATAGAGTATTGTGTAAGAAGTACAGTATCTGAAGGGGGCTTATAAGGATGCTGGGGAGGGACTATTCATGAAGGGACTGTAGTGGTAGGACAAGGAGTAACAGGTTTGAAAAACAGGGGAAGTTTAGACTGGATAGAAGGAAGAAGTTCTTTACGGTAAGGGTGGTGAGGCACTGGAGTGGGTTGCCCAGGGAAGTTGTGGATGCTCCATCGGTGGCGGTGTTCAAGGCCAGGTTGAACAGAGCCTTGGGTGACACGGTTTAGTGTGAGGTGTCCCTGCCCATAGTGGGGGGTTTGGAACTTGATAACCTGAAGGTCCTTTCCAACCGTAACTTTTCTATGATCCTATGATTCTAAGTAGACATTTGAATTGTTGGAACAAGTCCAAGGAGGGCCACGGGGATGATCAGGGGACTGGAGCACCTCCCATATGAAGATAGGATGAGAAAGTTGTGGCTGTTGAGCCTGGAGAAGAGAAGGGTGCATGGAGACCTCATAGTAACCTTCCAATATCTGAAAGGGGCCTTTAAGGATGCTGAGGAGGAATTCTTCATTAGGGACTGTAGTGATAGGACAAGGGGTAACGGGTTCAGACTTAAAAGGGGGAAGTTTAGATTGGATATAAGGAAGAAATTCTTTACTGTAAGGGTGATGAGGCACTGGAATGGGTTGCCCAAGGAAGTTGTGAATTCTCCATCACTGGTGGTGTTCAAGGCCAGGTTGGACAGAGCCTTGGGTGGCATGGTTTAGTGGGAGGTGTCCCTGCCCACGGCAGGGAGGTTGGAACTAGATGATCTTAAGGTCCTTTCCAACCCTAACTATTCTATGATTCTATGATTCTATGAAATACTATGCGAAACTAGCATGATGTGCTTTCAACACTATTTTCAATCAAATACATTTATTCTACTGGGTTTATGTTAATTGCTTCTATCCTCAGAATTTGTTTGCAATTGAAGATAAATAAAAAGAAAACCTCAAGTAAAGGATGAAGTTCAGAACAGCTCCACATTTAGCAACATTGCAAATCCATATCTAAGCAATAACAAGAATCTTCTATTTTATTTCAGTGGCAGTTTTATTTTATGAAGTAGTAAAATAAACAATTAAAGGAACATTACAGTTAAACAATGTGCCTTAGTAAGCAATAAAAACCAGTTGAAAGTCATGTAACTGTCTCATCTGGAACTCATGTGAGTGGCTAAAAAAGAATCTGGAATAAGGTAAGACTCACACATGGCGACAGTAGGTTTACATCTGTATTTGTACAGCGAGACAGACATACATAGTGTTTAATTAATGATAGCCAGAATATTCTACGAACTTTATATCTAGAAATTTACTTTGCTTTTTGTGCAAAGCTTTTGAAGAAAACTGTTCAAATATTGCCTTATCCAGAGGAAAAAAAGTCCAAACCAACCCAAACCCTTGGATTTAGTGCTGTTGGGAATTAAGAAAACATGAAAGAAAGATGAAGAAAATAGAGCTTTATGAAACAAAACTTTTCCATTTGGTTTTCAAATCTTTTGATGGGCTTTAGAGATGCCACAGGAAACAGAATTTTCTGTTTATTATCTACTAGTTTTTCCCAACTTCAAAAATGAATCTTAATGAAGTTGTAACATTTATAGCCTCCAAGGTCTTTATTTATGGCAATTTATTGCATTTATAAATTATATGAAGAGGAAATGAAGCCTGAAGTGTTCCAACAATACAACTAGTTATACTTCAAGGAATAGTAAAAGTCTCTAAAAGACAAAAAAGAGCTGAGTGACTCAAAAATATTGCAGAGAGATGAGGACAAAAACCCTGTAAATCTATGTCAAAAGGAAAGCTACTGCAGAGGACATCAAAATATTGCTGCTGTTCAGGGAAGGTGCTTCTCACAGCAGCCACACAATGTGTTACTGATTTGCAAACTGGTGTTCTGGCTGAGAAATATTCTTCTCTACAGGAATGGAATAGAGAAGAGGGATACACAAATGTCTCAGTTTTTTTATTTATTTCTTTGGTACTATGTTATGATACTTGTAATAATGGAATATAAGTAATTTGTATTGACTCAAGTAGCACACTGAAAGATGGAAATCCTTTGCTACTTCCAGGAAATAGAAGTAAACTAAGTGGGCATATATAAATTATTTCAGGTGACACCCTCCAGAATCCTAGTGCAGTTCCAAATTCCTGGATATGAAGGATTTCCTGAATTACATATGCAATACTGAAAAATTTCACACAGTTCACTTGCACATACTGAAATAAAGTAGGGATCTGAATCTACTGGTCTGCCTCTAATTTAAAAGATATACTTTGTACTTTAATTGCTGAAAACCAGGAAAACTATGCTGTGCATTCCACAGTCAAGCACAAACAAGTTGGATGGGATTTAATGTTTTTTCATGTTAAGAAAGGAGTGCATCTGGGTCATCTTTTACATCATCTCTCTTTTTAGTATTCCAGTTGACATCCTGATAGGCTGTGGTGGTACTTTAAACAAGTATAATCTTTATTAAATCTCCTCCATGACTGTTGCTAATCCAAAGAGACTTTCAGATGCTGGGTACAAAATTCCTCTTAAAAAACATCTGCTAGGAAAAAGTATTGGTAATAAGCAATAATTACTCATGTAATAACATTTTCAGCCTTTCCATATGTATATTTATTTATTTATATGTTTATCTCTGAGGGCAGGGAGAATGCTAAGTGGGAAATAAAACTATTTCAAGCTAAAATGACTGAGGGACCTTAAATCGGTCATCTCTGACAGATGACAGGTCTATCCTTTTTAAGTGAAACTACTGCAGAAAGATGTAATTATTTTTTTTTAATCTTTTTTTTTTTTTTTTGCCTGATTCTTCCTAAATTATGCCCGTATCCTGAGAATATGGGTGACCTAGGATTGAATAACTAGTCTTTTACCCTCACCATCAAATTACTACAGAAATGAACTTCAGTTGGCGTTCAGTATTCTGATAATTATCTTGCAATTCTGCAGTGGCATATGTAGCAGTAAATTGAAATTCTGTTACACTACCTTTTTAAAAAATACAGAGGTGCCTTTTTTTTTTTCTTTCTTGTTTAAGAATAACTATATGGATGGGTTTAATTTACTCTTATATTCTGCATGCAAAATAAATGGAATTCTGAAGCAGACTGTCATCAGTCTGCTGGACCAAAGGCTTCTATGCCAGTGAGCATTCAACAATGGATGGCCAATAGGTATGTAATTTCAAGGCCAACATGATTTCATCTAATGCAGAGCAGAGTCCTTCCACTCGAGATAATGCGTCACTAAGAAGTAGTAGTAGACTCTAACACACAATTATAAATTATAAAAGTTTGTTTTATAAAACCTAAATCAAGACCATTTTAAGTTCAGTAGACAATTTAATAGGTTTTAATTCTGACAAGATTTTTAAAATTTGCAATTTTAAAGTCCAAACACACAAGAAAGTCATTAAGCTAAAACTCATTTTAAGCTCTTATATTAAAAGAATATCAAACAAGGAAAACAGAAAGCCTGAAAAGTTTTTTTCTTTTAGTTACTGACTTGATGTCACTGAAATAATAATTTGCAGTTGAATAAGTTTTCCATATTGAGTTTTGTACTTTTCATCCAAACCATCTCTCTCCTAAAGATTTTTTTATTCTTACACTAGATTTACTTTTGCTGTACTAGGAATCTACACTAAGGTCCATTTAATGCTTGTTACTTTAGCTATGTGTGACGGAACAGTCGCATCATAATTACTATGGAAAACATATGGCATCATCCTCCTTTTTACACTGGTGTACATCTGATTGCTCTTAAAAAGTCTTCTGCAACAGAAAGTTATTCACTTTTGCATTTTCGTTTTCTTTTGCTGTGTAGCTTCCTGAGCTGGTCATAGTGGGATCAAATAAGCAGCTTGTGAAACACCATCACACTCATGGGATTATTAAGCAGAAACCAAGGGCCAAAAAGCATTTTATTTTTTTCATTACCATAATAGAAACATTCCTGCAAAACTAAAGCTTGCCGTTTATTTTTATCAACTCTCCTTCACTCATTGTATTGGGAAAACAAGATGGCCAAACTCACGTGGAAAGCTTGGGGAAAATTTGGAAGCTGAGTTATTCCACAGTACAGCTGGAGTATCTTGTTCTATAAATTCTATGCAATCATTACCACTATTTCTACATTCTTACACCATCACAGCTACAGTAGAAATGTCCTAAATCAGAGAAGCCTAAACTCAAAAATAACTTATAAGAAGCTGTCACCTATGTAAATACATCATCACGAAATGTAAATGTCAGACCAATTAAGCGGTATATTTAACCACTTAATGAGTTACTCTTCAGTTAACAAAAGCTAAATATGAGAGGGGGCGGAGGCTATGATCAAAGCCTGATATGTTAATATGCTTCTACATAGCCGCCCTCGTGGCCTCCCTCCATCTGCTTTATACAATCACAATTCCCAGAAATGTTTATCTGCTTGCTACTTGTACTCTTCCCACCCTGTGAACCACTAATTTTTAGAATAAGCATGAACAATAAGCATATGCACATTTTACAGTACTAAGCATAACCATCCCAAAAATAACCTTTTCAGAGTGTTGCCTACCTCATGAAAATGTAGCTCCATCACCGTCACTGTAATTCATTTGAAATAAAAATTAACCTGTGGAAGTTTTAAGAAAGATGTGCATACAAGGAGCAACTTTTTTACCCAATAAAATGAATCAAAGAATTTTAAATTGTGACAATTCATAAGTATCTTGGTTTCAAAACTGTTATATTTATTAATTGCAAAGAAATTAAGAGTTAAAATACTGCATATAAACTAATTTTTGCTTCAAAAACTGCTGCAGGCTGTTTTCTTGTATTGTTATCTTAGCCACTACATAATTGAAAATCTTGTTTTATTTATACTTACAAAAAAGTCATAAAATATTTCCCTATTTGTATGCTTCTCATTTTTGCAATTTTAAGGTTTAACAATTTCTAGTAACTCTTGAAGTTCCTTTTAAAATAGTTTGGTGGTTTTTTATTTCCTCTATGGTACTAGTGAATGTATCAAGATTTAGGGACTTTTACCTGCCTGGTGTCCCAGGTACAAAGATTTGCTGTATCCAGAAGTGTACATATCAGATTCTTGATAAAACATGCTGCAGCACACAGTGAGTTGGATATGTTTTGCTGCTTTATTGAATACTAATCATTCAGTATCAATGAACCAACTAATTTTATAAGTCATAATGAATATTTTAAATGGATTATGAATTCTTTCAAGAAACAAACCTCTGTTTTCCTTCACACTATTGGAAAGAAGCCTAAGCAGTTTTACATGTCAGCTTCTGAGTATCTGAATGCAAAAGATGTCATATCTGACAAGTAGCAAGGTCCTTATGCCCTAGGGGGAATCATAAACCAGGTGTTCTTCTGCTTAAAAAAACCTGCAAGGCAATGCTTTCTAGTATCACGCCTACCAAGTCAGACTCCACACATAGTATTTTATTGCAGTATTTTTGGCATCAAAGAGCCCAGCAACTGCCTTACTGATTTGTGAACTACCCACCACCTTCAGTTCTTTTTTTCTAAAGGTAAGGCTGTGCCTTATCCAGTTAAATATTTTTGCACAAGGAGGCAGAATCAAGAGTTGCTTCAAGAAAGGTGCATCTCCCTTAATGTTTCAATAACACTACTTTGCATTGGAAGTAACACGTTGCATTGGAAGTTTTGATTTCTTTCTCATTTCTTGCAGTCAGAGGAGAGACCAAAGGGATCCCAACCTCATCTGAAAGTGGCCTTCAGGGCCTAGACCAAGATCCTTAATCTTACTCCTGGTCCCACTCAAGCCCAAATCCAATACCCAATTCTCCTTTGCTTTAGCAGAAATGTTCTAGTCCTCCCACTCTGCCTTCTGTTTTCTCGGACCAAAAGCACTGTTGTTTCCTACACCTGCTACATACAGGTATGCTTCTGTCATGGTACAGGGCAAAAGGAAGCATGGCAGCCACTTGTCACTACTGAGTCAGCCATTACCACAGCATAAGCAGGAGAAAGGTGCAGCAATTGCTGCTCAAGAGGACATAACTTCCACAGTGTTTTGCCATAAAAGACATAAGAGAGAATGTTTGGTCCAAGTTATTTTATTTTTTTTGAGGAAAAAAAAACAACCAGCAAACTGTGTTGGCAGTCTTTAATGTTACACTTCACAGTGTTAGCCAACGACCTAGATCTACATTGCATATATGTACGAAGAAAGTTAGTCATCATTCACAGTGTTTCTACCTTCAGTGTAAACCGTCAATGTCCAGATAAATTAGTTCTTTGTTTCAGTCCACAAGTGCACTACTTCTGAATGTAGGGCTTCCCAGCTGCAAACTGAGCAGGACAATAATCTAAAGACATTGATCTGCTGAATCAGTCAATATTAAGGAACCAAGGAATAAAACCAAGAAATATCAGTGCTTCCCTTCCATGTAGTATGTGTGACTGAGACAAATGTTTGCCAGTCTTGTTTTCTGCACCCTGTTTGCCATGCGCAACTGCAGGCTGGGTCCCAAAAAGTGGTAAGAGGAAGGCTGCTTCACCACTTTGTTCAGCCTGCTTTCCAGAGCAACCTTATCAAAGCCTATGGGGTCTTATGTAAAAAGACCATTTCCAGAGTGGCTGTGTAAAGTTTATTATAATCCAGAAGGCCAATAAAACTTGATGGACTGACAGCAAGAATGATGGAAAGGCCCCACTGGAGGACATGTTATAAAGTGAATAGATGTGGCCTGAAGTATTTTTATTTCAATTCCACTTTTCCAAAAGGTCATTGTTCTGCATTTCACAAGAGAAAAAGTGGTACCCTCAAAGAGGTAGACGTATGTCTATGTTCTGGCTCACTTTACTATAGAAGTTTTTAGAGCTTGTCACTTGTTTTTCATTGGTGGCTTTTTCAAGTAAACGTGTTTGAACTGCTTTCACATGTAAGATTTAAGATTGGGGTTTGATTTGCTATGGGTTGTGTTAGAAACAAGAGCATAAATAACTGTAAATACTTGGGTTTGGTTTTTTTCTATGGGATTTTTTTGTTTGGGCTTTTTTCCCTTTTTTAATATCAACTTCTTCATTCTTTTATTTAATGCTTTAAATACGAGGTCGTATGTTAGGTCAAAGCAGTTCACAACCTTTATTAAGTAAATGTGTGGTTTTGTCAATTAAAAATTTCAGTCTATCAGACTGATTTTTTGTTAGACACTACTCATTTTGACTAAAATCATAGGAGTTGAGTTAGGCAACAGTAGCTTCATTTGTAATCTGAAGAATGAAACAACGTTGTCATAAGAAAATATCAATTGGCTGGAAAATATCTAAAGGCTAATCAAATCCAGAATCTTGTCATTGTTAGTGTCTAGCTCTATAGTCATGAAAAGGAAAGAGAAAGGAGGAGAAAGGAAGGAAATATCTTGAAATTTTGCAATATCAACTACTGTCTTCTTCCATGAAAACATATATGCATATATATGTTCCTAGAGCTCACCAGTCACTGTTCTTGGGCTACTTTTCAAGGCAAAGGATAAATACATGAAGTTGCCTAAATTTATTCTTATTCTGAGCTCAGAGAATTACATTTCAAGATGTAAATGTGTTTCTAAGGCTTAACATTTCCTTCCTATTATTAATTTTCAGTATAATTCTTGATGTTTCTGAAATGCATATAAATGTTAAATCTCTTTTTCAAATTTTAATTTAAATTCTTAACCTCAATGAATCCCTTTGTCATTTTTATACACATAAATAACAATAACTGAGTATTGCAGTTTTGAAAATACTTTTCTTTGTTCATAAGCACGGAAGCCAGAAGGGGGTGTTATAATAATCTAGACTATCTGCAGCTATGAAGCCCATAGTGATTTTGCACAGCTTCTTTTTTGAATAATAATATCTTTCAAATCAGTATAAATTAAAAAGAGTAAAGAATCAGCCACGCTTCCCATTCCTTGAGCTGCGTATTTCAGTCTAGCTTTCAGTTCCCACTCAGTCTTTCAAATGCAATTATTGTGATCCACATCTGATCGCAGATTACATTTAGCTTTTAGATGGGGTAACACATAAGTAATCATATAAACCTGTAGGATTCCTCCTGTTTTAAAAATTGGTCCTGATTTTTTAGTTCAGTTTACACACAAACTGAAGTTTACTCTTTACCCTGCTTTATACTCAACTGCTAGATAAAAAAAAAAAAAAAAAAAAAAGGGGGGGGGGGAATGTCAGAGCAGTTTTGAATTTGTAAACAGTATTCCTTCAAGTGCAATCTAATTTTCAAGAGTTTTTATACTAGAATATTCTACTGTGGTACTATCTTCTCATTTTATCTTAATGATCTAATATGTGTTTAAGCCCCAGAAACATAACATCTGACGAAACAATGTAGAATGGTTCAACGATGCTGACAGGACTCTCCCTTAATTTATTAGAGGCACAGCTTGCTCCTACTTGATCTGGACTGATCAGATGTGCTGAGTGCTGTGTATTTTACTCTGTCAAGAAAGCAACTCAACAAATTATAGCCTATGGACTAGCAAGCTGACTATAACCCTTTTGACTGTATCTCCCTAATCTAACAGTTTCATGCTGATTCCTTGTCTCTTAGGAACAGAGATAATAAAAAACATAAGTGGAACTACCACTGTTTTGACCTTAGAAATCAAAGCAGACTCTGGGGTTTTGTTATTTGTTTTATTTTGTCGGATTTTTTGGGGATGATGGGTTTTGGATTTTTTGTTTGTTTGGTTTTTCGTGGGTTTTTTTTTTGTTTGTTTGTTTGGATTTTTTTTTTTTGAAGGGGGAGAAAAATAGCACCATTCCCATTTTATTGACTTCTGAAATTTATAAATAAAAATTAATCCAAATCTAGAGAAAAATACTCATAACTATCAAATGATGTGTTTCCTTCTTGTAGCTAACAGTCAGATTTTTTATGCATAAGGTTCCATTGCTGATTGCTAATCACTCATTATGGAAATGCCACAGACAAAACCAAAACAGTAAGTGAAAAAATGAAAAGTAAAAGTGTTTCTATAAACAGTTTTTTTGTTTTCTCTCTAAGAAAGTGTTTTGTAGATTAATCCGACAACAGCTAGAATGAAGATGCCATATAAACATAAACATGAGATATTTTTCTTAAGGTTTTAAACTGGAACAACATTTCATCTACTTATTCTTGAAATTTATTACCTGCCGGATCTTTATTCTGACTCCAAATGAGCAGCTTATTTTTAATGCATTGGATTAATCTGTGCTTTTGTATTTTTAATGTGAAGGTTAGAACAGAACAAATCCAGTGCACGCATATGCCAATTTTAATATAATGTTCTCCTACTTCAGGGACTTCGCTAGTTGTGTGGCTTACCCAGTAATACTACTCCGACTTTGTAATTGACAGTAAATAATTCTCTTGCAGCCACCCGCTTCCATTTGATGGAGGAAGCCATGCCATAATAAAGCCAATTCAATTTGAAAACAAAGTACTTCAGATATCTCAAATTTCTCTTCAGGAGCCAAATAATACCACCTGCTAGAGAGGGATAAGAGAAAGCTGATTTTTCAAGGTCATGTATTTCTTAGCACAGAGGTCTAGATGTCATTTACAACATGCAAACCAAAAAGTCAAGAAGGATGAAAAGTAGTCACATATAGAAGCAATGAAACCTAGTCCGCAACATCTGCAGCGGAGTATAGCTGCTCACAGGGCAATTAAGTTTTGATCTTTTCTCTCTTTGCCTTCTCCTAAAACCTCACATCTTCCACATTGTTTTTTCCTTATGTTTTTATGACACATTATTAGCAAAAATTTCCTTCTAATATGAATTCCTCATAATATTTATGTACATGGATATATCATATTACAGTAAGTTTCATATGACAAAAATACTGCATATTAATATAGATCACTTCATACTTTAAAGCTTGAAGGCTAAAATGACTAGTATTATGGCCTTTAAATACAAGCATGTCAGTGGTGAGCTGCAGTGAGCAGCCCCAACATAATATATACCAAAAGAGCAAATGGGAGACAACAGGTAGTGAACTAATTTAAAGTGAGCTCATCTCACTCCTTTACCAGTTAACTGTCAAAATTCTTGCCATGCTTCTTCAACATGTATTGCTATGTACTCAGAATTACTTTCACCTTGGGAGGGCTGAACTGAAAAATTCGGGTATGCAGTCAACTAAACTGTACAAAGCTGCCTGCATTGCCTAATTTGGGTAATAACTTCAGAAATATCTATCTGGTCAATATTCAGAAACTGTGGCTTCCATGTATTTTGAAAAAGATTGCAAAAAGGTTTCCAACTTTTTTCTTTCCAGAGTAGTTGCATACTGAATGTGAGATGAATATTTTACCTCTAATGATTGTGATCATTATTCACATGAGCACAAAATAATTTAACTGCCATTCACAATAATTTTGAACCCTAAGGTAAGCTCATGTTTCCGAGTCAGTTATATGAATATCCATTAGAGATTGAGAAGGAGAAAATAAAAGCTTTTCGGGTTTAAAGACATTGCTTTTAAGCAAATAAACAAAAAATCACCACAAAACAAAACAAAACAAATCAGCTCATATTTTGCATACAAGACAAATGTTACCCTTACCCAAAGACTGTCCATCAAGTCCTGAATTTTACACCTGTCCAGTTACCCAAGAGAATCTTATTTCCAATAAACAAATATGAATGTACTCTGATTTATTTTTCCAGAAAGCCATCAATAAAAATACAAAGTAGTCAAGTTTGGTAAGTTTTTTCAAAAACAATAAGTCTTACCAACATATAAACTACACATTTTAAAGGCGCTTGTCTATCCTTCCTTATTCTCTATACTTTCAGGCTTGCTTTAGTCTGTTTAATTATTTCTCTGAACTCTATGCCTAAAACACTTGGCAAAGGCCCACTGTTATTATAAACTGTCAGAATATTTAATAAATATTTGCCCTGAGTTTCATGTGAAAAAAGAAAGTCTGTATCAAAACAAATACAGAGATAGAAAGATTTTCACATCACAAACATTACACATTCTGTGTTTTCTGCTGACTGTATAGGGAGCCTGGAAGAAACCACCTTATATTTCAGCCACCACTACAATGCACCATTACAAATCTCATCATGCTGATTCAAGTGTGCTCTGAAATGTCAAATGAGCAGAAGTAAGTAGCTCAGCTGCAGCAGGTGTCTTCCATTCTCCTGCATCAACATGGAGCTATGTGCTTTGGCACAAAAGGCATGATCTCTGACTTGGCCTGAGTCAGCTCATACAGTAGTGGGAAGATCTGGAACTCAGCTTTGCAATAAGTGATATTATATGGGGATCTCTGTAACTTTTCTTTGGGATTCAGAAGTAGAAATCCAAATTCGCAAATCAGACTTGCACAGCTGACTCATTATCATGACAGAAAGGGACTCTGTAGATGTCAAGAGCAGGAGAATAAAATACCAAAATGGTTTTGTCACTGATGGGCAAGTTCTTACTTTTTAGTCACATTTTCCTCTCTTTTAAAACTATTCTGTGCTTCTGAATTTTTAAGGAGATAGATTCAATGTTGCCAGAATACATGCACTCATAAATAGCTAACAAGAAGTTTTTAGCCTTCATGCATACCTACACTTAATACTCTTCTAATTATAGTAAGAATTTTGCATCAGAATCTCTTGGGATTCTTCCCTCTTCCCACAAGGAATGGGTTTTCTTCTTTTTTGGTTGGTTGGTCGGTCAGTTTCGTTCTTGGTTCTTTTTAATGTTTGTTGGGGGGAGGGTTGTTTGGGGGGGTGGGTGTTCAGTTTTTTGTTGTTTTGGGTGTAATTATTGTTAGTGTTCATTTTTTAACTAAGCAGCTTTAGAAATTTCATAATACTTGTCTGATCTTTCCTCTCTTGCTGTGGCACATTTATTAGTCTCTGTAAACCTGTTCTCCCATGTACAGTAATAACAAATTAATATTGGACAAAGTCTTGGGACATAAGGATAATATGACCTTTTATTTTTTTCATACAAGTATCTCTCAATTTATAGATGAAGCTATAAAACACAAACCAACTGAATTTTATGTGAAATTCTACATCAGAATGGTCACTTTGGAAAAAAATTAAACAAAAGAGCAACAACAAAAATAAAACCACAACAAAACAAAAACAAACAAAAAAGAAACCCACACAAAATCAAAACCAAAACCCCCAATTTTGAAGTTTCCAGGCTTTGGTTTGGTCATATTAATATTCTTTATGATAAAATCCTGGATTTACCTGCAACAAAAATGTGCAGAAAGAAGGAAATCATAAACTCCCTTTGTTTATCTATAAATGCTATCAATGACTATCCTATAAAGAAGTTTAAAGTCAATGAAATCACAAGTATCTTTTCAAGGCTCATTTGTACCCTAGCACACTGCCAACTTCTTGAGCCCAGCTTAATAGCTAGGCTATTTAAAAAAAAATAAAAATAAAACGATGTATCATCAGCAGGATGGATGAAGTCAAAAGACACTTGCCTACTATAATGTTCAGCCAGAAGTGAGCTAGCAAAAAAAATCTAACATGAGAAACAAAAACCAATTAGAATGAATTCAGAAAACATGGTTGAAACACTTTTTTGCTTCTTGCTTCAAGTCCTTTCCTGCTGAGAGTAAAACAACATGCCAGCAAGAAAGGCACGAAGAGCAGCTGGCAGCCCAATAACGTACTAGAGTTGTCAATGCTGTCCACATGGTTGTGCACATGACATTTTTAGAGAATCCTGATACTGTAATCTATAATGCACTGGTAAAAAAGACATCGCTTTTCAAGGTCATCCTCCACAGAAGAGAAATACATGGTTAACGCAAAGAAAAAATACTCTCCTTTTTTTTTCTGTAAACCAGAAACTAAGAAAAAGATGTTGCAAAACCAAAGTAGTGCAAAAGATTATCTATACCTGGCAAAAAGTGTTTAGATGATACTTAATTAAAATAGGAGACCCATTAGGGAGGAAATATTAAAAAGATTATCACAAAACATGATTTTTCAGTTCCTTCTACTTTATAATTCACTTGTAATGGTTATGTTTAGAAGGCATCACTTTATTATTAAGGTCACAACTAAGAATGAGTAAGCTTACAAAAAAACAATGCGATAAAATAGAATTATGCAAATTTTATCATTAATTACTAATAATTGGACTTTTAATAATGCTTTAATAGAAGTGATTATTTAATAAAGAAAATAATGATTACCACAATAAATAAATCTTATGAATAATTAAGTAATTTAATATACATTTTCATTGTGTATTTGAATATATAAATGGAAATATTTTCTATTTGTATTAACATTTTCTAGCCAAGGGGTACATTTATATCTAGCTTTAAAATGAAAAGAAAAAGATACATAGTCATTATGACAAGCAAGCATTTATTAAAAAGGCTTTTGGCCTCTCTCTCTTGTACAAAGTGGATGTGGTTACTTTATATTTGACCATGCTTTTTGCACTGATTTTTTTTTCCCATTATATATATATATATATAGAGAGAGAGAGAGAGTGAAATTTAGATTCTGCTTTTAAAAGGGCTTAGAGGCCATGCCTGATGGAAAGACAAACTTAAATATTTACAGGACTTGAAGAGAATTTTTTTTTTCCCTCCTCCTTGCAAAATGTAATCCATTTCCTCACTCTTTAAGATGTATCACAGATAAAGCAAAGTATGCCAGGCAGAGTGATGGCAAATATTTGACATAAATTTAAGCCAGGAAACATAAATTCCTACCGAAGTCCAAAAACTTGTGACTAAGGAAATGCAAAAAAGAATTTCTGAATGTTAATTTGAAAATGGCAAAAAATCTAATTTAAAACATTGTAAGAGAATGTGGATTTCTTTGAGTGGGGGAAAAAAAAAAAAAGAAAAGACTGTTTTGTAAAACATTTTTGTGGAAAGATTTCTATGGGGATGAGGCATAAATTACTGTATACCTACAGTGTTCATTTAGAATTCATTTTTTTCTGAAAAAAACTCTGTTCAATGCATGTTTTGTGTAATTGCTCTTTCCACATGTCTATTCAAAACCTCCAACATAGCTTGTGCTTCTTTAGTCTATCTTCCACCTTCAGTGTTGTTAGAATACGCACAAAATAAGTTCAATTTCTACTCAGCAAATTATCTTTCTGTCTCACATGGGTCATTGTAGAAAAAGTAATTAACACTTCTTCACATATTACCTGCTCTGTTTTTAACTTTAATGAGCTAGTCTAGGTGGGTTGACCCTGGCTGGATACAAGTTGCTCACCAATGCCACTCCATCACTCCCCTCCTCAGCTACACTTGGGAGAGAAAATATAAGGAAATGCCTGTGGATCAAGAAAAGGACAGGGAGAGATCACTCACCAGTTACCAAGAGAGGCAAAACAGGTGCAACTTTGTGGAAATCGTGGTGCAGTCCTTCAGGAAAAGCCTGCTCCAGTGTAGGTCCCCTGCAGAGTTACAAGTCCGGCAGCAAACCTGCTCCAGCATGGGCTCCTCTCTCCGCAGGGCCACAGGTCTTGTCAGGAGCCTGCTCCAGTGTGGGCTTCCTACAGGGTCACAGCTCCCTTCATGTATCGCCCTACTCCAGCATGGGGTCCTTCATGGGCTGCAGGTGGAGATCTGCTGCACCATGGACCTCCATGGGCTGCAGGGGCACGGCCTGCCCCACAGACTGCAGGGGAATCTCTGCTTTGGTGCCTGGGTCACCTCCTCCCCTCCTTCTGCACTTCATATCATAAAATCATAAATCATAAAATCCTCATCATAAAATATTATAATTTAAACCAGAAAACAGACATGAAACAAAAAAATAATTCATTAGTTTCTGTAATAAATACTAGTTGGATACAAATGAAAATTCTTATCTGTTCATAAGAAGTAAAGAAAAAAATTATTATAAATTAATACTTCCTGACTTATCACAACTCAACTTCGATTCATGGTTTTACTGTCAGTCATATATCCAGGATTCAAAAGAAAGAAACAAAGTAAGAGGTCATTTCACTTCCATCCACAGGTCCATAATACTTTTTTTTGGCTGGTATTACAAACCATGTGATTATTAACTCTGAGTATCTTAATACCAGCCTGCTACAAGGACATTATCAATGTATTCAGTACAGTTTGCTAAGATGTCATCAGGTCATAACTAACTACTGTATGTCATTCTTCTACTGACCTTCAGCACATCTGATCCAACAGCCTAGAGTCAACAGCACCCATTACCCTTGGAGCAAGCCTCTGGGATGTCTGGTCTACAATTAAGAAAACGTAATGGATGAAACACTAACAAATACACCAACAAACCCACAAGAGAAAACAACCCAGCTCTTGGCCAGCATCAGAATTTGGGATGTGCTCCTCTTAATGTCACACATAAACAGCAAACAAGACTTTGCAGAAGACAATCTTCAAGTATCTAAAAATTAACATTTTGTATCTCTTGTTGCTGCCTAGCACCTCTTACTTGCTGCAATTTACCACCAGTAAATACTAGTGTTTGAACATTCATTTACCCTCCTGTCCCATTCATTTATCTTCCTTTCCCAAATTCTAATTAGATTTTACAGCGCTTGTTTAAAGTGGAGATATTTTTTGGAAGGAATACTTCATAGTCTGCCATCTTTGTTACATAGGTAATTTTGAAAGAGAAGTTCCTATTTAGTCTCAGGAAAGAGTCAGCCATGACTGAATTGCAATATAATTAGTTTTCAGAGCTACTAACTGCTAAATAATTAACTGGTATTCAGAAGATAGCCAATCCATAAATGTTGCAACAAAACTTTCACAGGTGTATTGTAAGCTGCGAGCGGGGCACTCTCGCTCCTTTTTCACACTATCCATGATTTATATAAATATGTCCGTGTTCCTTTAGCACTAACTTAACCCTGATAGGTCACTCTGAAGACGTCATTTCAGCAAGACTTATATATATTTTTTCCTGATAAAGGTTTAAATAGCAACAATGATTTACTGAACCCCTTTTCTAACTGTGTCTAATAGAGGACTGGTATGAAGAAGAACATTTGTTTCCTTTCATCTGTGTTGTGGTTTAAGCCCAGCCATAAATCTGCCACGCTGTCATTAGCTCACCCCCCACCCTTTCCTCCCCCCACTCCCGGAGACATGGGGGGGAGAATCAAAAGAATGTAACTCCCACAGGTTGAGATAAGAAGAGTCCAGTAACTAAGGTATATCACAAACCACTGCTGCTACCACCAGTACTGATAATGACAAAGGAAACAACAAGGGAAGAGAATACAACCGCTCATGACCTGCCAACCGACACCCAGCCCAACTGAGCAGTGATCTAGCCCTTCTGGGTGTCTCCCCCCAGTTTACATACTGGGTATGACGTGCTGTGGTATGAAATACCTCTTTGGTCGGTTTGGGTCAGGTGTCCTGTCTCTGCTTCCTCCCGGCTCCCCCTCCTCCCTGGCATAGCATGAAACTCAGAAAGTCCTTGGTCAGGGTAAACATTACTGAGAAGCAGCTAGAAACGTCAGTTTCTGTTCCCAGGCTGAAAGTCAAAAACACAGCGCTGTACCAGCTACTAAGAAGGAGAAAAATGACTGCTACTGCTGAACCCAGGGCAATCTGCTAATGGAAAGCTTCTCTTGCAGCTCCATTGATCCATATTGAAGGGAATTACTAAACAAGAAACTACAAACTATACTGTTTATTAAATTAAATATAATACAATGAAATAATAAAGGTAGAACAGAGCTTGGCTTTTCCTGGTACAGGACTTTGAAAGCCAGATTCCTCTGAAGAATGACCAGAATAGGGAAGATCTTGAAAATGCATGGGTTTCAGAAAAAAGTCTTCATTCCAATATCCATTTCAGTAATTAAAAATCCTGGTTTCTTGTTTTAGTCTGTGTTGCTTTTCCATTTGTGTTTCAGAGCTAGGTGTAGGACTGCACAGTGAGGTGATTTGGGTTAAAAATAATTATTTTGGCAAGCTTGCTTTTAAAATCATAATCAGTCTTCTGATTCCAGTAACAACTCTTAAGGAATCTCAGTTGAAGAAGACCACAACTGAAAATTTGTAAATAGTGACAAATGCATTATAAAAGCAAACAATTTTATTTTATTTTATTTTTTTTAAAAGCTATGGAAAACTATTCCACAGAACAATTCTACAATGTTAGCTCTGCATTACGTCACCACCACATTTTGTTATTGGGACAGAAGGTCAAAGGAAGATTTTAGCAAAGGCGTATGGGATTCGGATGGAGAGAAACCTCACCTCAAAGGAGCTCAGTCCTGCCTGGTTCAGTTCTTCATGCTGATCTGCTGAAATAAGTATGGCCAGAACAGAACAAGCTAGCAAGCAACACAACAATATGCATATAAAATCAAGCTCTTGGGAACAGAGGAAGTTGAAAAGCAAATGTGTAAGTGTATAGCAGGAAAAGAGTACTGAATGACAGCTATTAATATAATAGAACAAATTTGCAAGACAGTGGTTGATACTGATTTTCAGAAGTGCCATTCATATATATAGGAAAATATTGATCTTTTTACTCATGAAACACCAGTTTTCAGCAAATATCTGTGTCCAGGTTGAAGCACTACATTTCAATAAGTATACAGCTGGGGGAAAGTGTAGATAGAATTGCAAGCAGTTTTGAAAAGAAATCTTGTGAGAAAGATTACCAAAACCACCTCTGATTTTTTTCTAAGAGAAACACCCCAAAAAGAGGTGGTACACAGAACAAATAAACTCTTCAAATAAAGTTGCTACAAAGAGAAAGTAGGAGGATGAGACCAATGAGATCACATTTAATCAAACATGAGTGCAGTTTAAATTAGATGATATGAAAAAAATTTGTTAACCTTTGGAAAATAAAAACATTGTAACACATTACACTGAAAAAGCCTTACTATTTATGTTCTAGGCACATTTTAACTGGTGCAGAGAAGAAAAGTAGGTTAGATGATTTTTTCAGATTTTTTCAACTCCAAGTTTTAATTTTCTTTGTGCTTTCCCCAGATCCTCTACCTTCTAACTCTGCTTTCTATCAGCTGCTTTACTTCTTCCAGCTTCAACTCGCAAATGCTCAAGGGCAGAACATACTATGACAAATGAGAACACATACTGCTAATGAGGTATTCCAACAAGTGCCATTAAATAAAAAAAACAAACAGGTGCAGCTTATTTCCTCATTACTTCCCTTTGTATTAAAAGAAAATCAAGCTACTGCAGAAAGTTAGTGGTTTTGAATGTGATCTACCACTAATCCTGAAAAGTAATAAGTTTAGAGCCAGGGTTCCCAGAAAAGCCATGTGGTGCTGCAGAGACATAGTCTGTTTCTTGAGTGATGAGTCCTCCAAAATCTCTAAGTGCTACCAGGCACTCATAGTTACAAGGGAGAAACTGGACTTCAGTTCTTAAAAAGTCCCAAGAAAACGCATCATAAACTCAACACTAAATCAACAGAACAAGGGGAAAAAAATGATTTTACTGAAATAATACAGGCAAATAGGAAAAAAATCTTTGTAATTAAAAAGTCACACACAATTACACTGTAAAGTCACAGCTTTTAATGTGTCATCTCAACTCATAGCTTCTGCAAATCACAATAGTCTGCCTTTGGCAAGTTGCAGCAAACAAAATAAGTTTATTTGTGTTAAGAATAACTGTATTTCACAATTGACATGTAGTATTGATTGACTATCCCCATCTTACAGCCACATTTTGAAACAACACCACATTACAATGATATAGTTTCCATTGCTGAATAAAACAGTATATGAAGAAGCTAAAAGATAGATAGCACAATAGAATCTAGTCCTATTTGTTTCAGACCACAGACACATAATTTCCTATTTTTCTGGTAAAGGGTAAACAAAGTAGCAAAAGCTAAAGAAAGCCGAACTGGCACTCATCCCTACCTCCAGTTGTTGATACAATGGAGAAAAAAAAAGAAAATGTGGTAAAGATACCTGCAGGCATGAGTCTATCTGATTAGTTGTATTTCCATACAAAAGCACGTAGACAACAAATTCTGACTTCACCAGGTTATAATGTACGAAGAAAATGTGGCCAAGGAGCTTCAAAGTAAACAAAGGAATCACACCAAAGTGGTTGTGCACATGTGTACATACCTGTATACATAAATGCATGTTATTAATGTTACTATGGAGCTATCCTGGATTAAAGGTAAAATTTAATGTGCTGCATAAAACCTTTCTTAAAAGGAATGGTTTTGTCTAGCAAGTTAGTATGTGTTACCCCCCCGGAGTGGCACAGGCAGGTTAAAACCACCCTTAAAAGTAGGACCTGCATATGCATACTCTACCTGCATCACACATCAGGAGATATCCAGATCAAATATATTCTGTTATGTATTGCAAGGTGTTAGACACAATGGGAAACTTCCATCTGGAAATTTTACCCCAAATGCTTCTCTACCCCGAATGCTTCTGGATGACTGCGACTCTTGCAAAACTATGAAATTTCTCAGAAGCCTTAGTTCTCTGCGAGTACGCTACACATCAAATTGGGACTATAAAAATAGCTGAGAAACTTCACATTTCACTAGGAAAGTGTTTTCTTGCTTAAAACTATTTTTTTTAGGTGTTCAAAAGCTGCTCAAACAAGTAATATAGGTATCATAGAATGAAAACATTAGTCTGTATGATTCTCCTTCAAACTTTAAAACATATATATATATTCTGCCGGAAATTTTTCTTACATTATTTACAAAGATATTAAAAGTTCAGAAACTGAGATATTGTTGATTCCATTGAAGCAATATCTACTTGAGAAAAGTAATTATATTAACCATTATTATTTAGTTAACCACTTCTCAGCTTCTCACTTGGCAATTCCTGTTTCTTTTTCACAGAGCATATTTTCGTGAGCGAGAATGCTAGAACTGTATCTATCATTAACAATTTTCTTGGATGGACTCTGTTTTGTATTTCACAGTGAAACTGCACTTGCAGTATAGCTTAAGAAGGGTTAAACATAATGGCACTAGAGTCCCACCATCTTAGAGGAAAATCGCCACATATGTGGTGAGATGATCAGCTCTTTCAAACAAATAAAATGGTCAAAACATAAACACATCTAAATCTTCACCCTCTTAAATGAGTTACTTATGCTTCATGAGAAGACATGCTGGCACAGTATTGTGGGTGTGCTTTGCAGCATGAGGACAGTAGTTTAGCTGGCAGTTCAGGTTTTGGTGTTATCGATTGTTTTCCTTTTTGTTGTTGTGTTTCTAAAATTGCTGTATTTATTATAAGTATGTCTATTTGTAATAAAGCTCGTAGTTTTACATTTTATCTTGAAAATAAAACCTAAACTGAATACACATAGGCAGTTGTGGTATATAATTACTCAGTTTCTTTAAGTTTCTCCTTTACTAGTTATTCTATAAAGACAGGCAATTTCCCCTATAATTTCTAATGCCTTCATGCTGTGAAGACTATAAAGTCAACTAATATTATTATTATGTTATCATTAGATTTCATTATCAACCTCTATATTGTGTTGAAAATCTTAGTATCGCCTGTAACTGTAATCAAGTTTGTAGTATAATAGCAAAGACAACCTACTGCCCAGGAGTATATTCTAATGTTTAAATATATTAATTTATGACATAGCTATCTTACTTTGTTGTGATAGAGCAGTTACACTGAAAAATATACTACTAAGGCAGCAGTATGAATGTAGAAACGAACACCATCATGTCAAATTTTACATGAAAGTGCAATGGACATAAAGAAAACAGAGAACAATCTGAATAACCATAAAAGTAATAAACTGTCACTTCAAAACAGTTTAAATGAACCCATCTAATTTACATAATTCACTAGCCTCACTTTCATCAATTTTCACAGTCTTCTTAATGTTCTAGTGTACTACAGGAAATAAAATCCTCTGAATCTCGCTAAGTAAAATTATATTGATTGTCATCTTAATGGAAAGTAGCAACACAAAGTCCTTTTATCTTGTGGTAAAAGAGGAGAAAAAATGATCTATAAAGTCCTTTTGGTTTTATTTTTCATTTGAGAAGGAATTTTTTGCAATAGGCTTGAAAAAAGAAAAAAGAAACCAAAACCAACATTCTTTTCACTTGTAAAATTCAACCCTCTTTCTGATATGAAGGAAAGAAGCAATGTAATTTTATTGAGACAGATGATTGCAGCAAACAAACATATGATACATCTAAATTGCCTGAAAATTTTATTTTTCTACCTGGAAAAAACAAAGGAAAACAACAAATACATACTTCTTGTTTAGAAGGTTACAATGAGCCACCCTTGCCACTATTGCCCAATGGAAAAATTTAATACTGGTTTCAGATTCTTCTTTTACAAAGGCAGGAAGAGTGATGAAGGCCAAAGCTCTGGTGCAAATTGGATGGCTGTGCAAAAAGAAAAGAAAAGGAGAAAAAAAAGAAAAGAAAAATGAAAAATGATGGCAGCAGGTTGCTATCAGACCAGCTTAGCTGTCTCAGTTGATTTCAGTCTTACTGTCATAGTGTTACAGTCAATTTAACCTGGCATAAACTGGCAATGAGGCCAAATAGACTCTTCCTGTGATCCCTTCTTTCTTCTTTTTTGTTCTCACTTCTTTTGATGAGGCATAAGAGTTAATGAGGCCATCGAACACATGAGAGCAGGAAATGTCCATACGAACTCTTCTGCTGACACAGACAGGGAATGAGCAGTCAGCAACAGGGCTGTAGTCAGGAATCAGAGGTGCTGCCAGCTGAAAATGACTGAAACTACAGTCTGAGGGGACATCCAGCTAGCAGAAAGATGTGCCATATGCTCTTAGATACTACTGTATAGGCTTTTCAGTACTGGAAGCTGTAGGTTTGCATTAACTTCTCTCATGGTTGGGCTAGAAATCCCCTCCGATAGAGGTAATTCGTGCAGGTCTCTGGCATCAGGCTAGCTCGCACACAGCTGCATTTCTCACATGGAGATAAACTAAGAGTTTAACAAAGATATGCTTATTCCTCATGAAGAAGATCAGGAGGCAGGATATGATGGTATTAAACAACTGTACTTGAAGGCAGGATTGGCACAAATCAGCATGAATAAGTTCTGTTATTGATAACAGATAGGAGAGTTTTTGCATCAGCTTTCCATCAGAAACAGTGAGTCTTAAAAACCTATTTGTAGTTTCAAAATTGTTCAGTTTATAAAAAATATTTACCATCTGGTTTCTAAAGATTTCTTCAAAAGGTTTTCTCCTTTCCCCAAATCTACTAGTCCTGGACTACTAGCACAAAAAGTTTTCAGTTAAGAGTCAGAAAAAGGAATGTTGCAGATATAATACAACAGTAAATAAGATAAAAAAGACTTACATAGCTATATAATAAAATGAAAAACACAAAAAAAAACTGTCTTTCCTTCAGATTTGAATATAGAAAAAGGTAATAAAGTGCTTGGTATAAATAAAATATGCAACTTCTTTGAAGGTTTTTTGTCAAAGAAGCATCACAGAAGATTCAAGTTGGAAGAGTCATGTTTTCATGGCATTTGAGCAAAAATCCTCCCAAAGAAAGTGTGCATTTTGTTACAATATTGACAGATACAAAAAAAGACCATGTTAGAGAAGAAGCACAGGTGCCCTTTTGACATGGTTTAAGCCCCCCACCCACACAGTTATACTCACTCACTCCCCTCTATCTTTCCCCAGTCCCGGGGGGATGGGAAGGAGAATCAAAAGAATTCAACTTGCACAGGCTGAGATAAGAACAGTTTAGTAACTAAGGTATAACACAAATCACTACTGCTACCACCAGTAATAATACAAGAGAAATACAAAGAAAGAGAATACAACTGCTCACCAAGCCCGACCCAGCCAGAGCACTCCCCAGCAGCGAACCCCCCACTACCAAAAACCTGACCATGCCGTGCACCCCCAGTCCACCACCACACCCTTCTGAGCTTCTCTCTGTGTTCACATCCTGGACATGACGTGCTGTGGCATGGAATAACCTTTTTGGTCAGTTTGGGTCAGGTGTCCTGTCTCTGCTTCCTCCTGGCTCCCCCTCCTCCCTGGCAGAGCATGAGGCTCAGAAAGTCCTTGGTCAAACCAAAACATTGCCAAGCAGTAACTATAAACACTGGTGTTATCAGTGCTGCTCCCAGGCCCAAAATCAAAAACACAGTGCTGCACCAGCTACCAAGAAGGAGAAAAAACGACTGCTGCTGCTGAACCCATGACACCTTTAAAGCGAAAACAAACAAGACCCTTGTGCTGTTCATGTACTTGCGCCAATTGTGCTGAGACTACCTGAGGCTGTGAAAATAGAAAGATTCATAATTACTGCAGAGACTCCTCATGAGTCTCCAGTCTTTACTGAAAGGTAGAAAAGGTAGTCTTGACAAAGATGCACATGCACATGACAGCAGGATTTTTCTGACAGATATCTGGATAGATATACAGGTATCATGAGACTAGCACAAATAGAGACCAATACCCAGACATTAAGCTGCATATGATATTTTCAAATAAACTTTTCATATGAAGGTACTTTTTGCAAGTTGTGTCTGAGATGGCCTACATTCACTTTTGAAGATGAGAAAATGAGGAAGAAGATGATTTTTGGGCTGCACCAGTTCAAAGCACAACCCCAGGCAGTATCTTTCTAATCAGATTTTCAACCTGTCACTGGGAAGCAGCTTAGGAAAATTTGGCTGGTAGGAACAAGGCAAAAGGTAACAAGTAGAAGGAGCTTGGTGATATTTGCTCCATGTGTTCCTGGCAGAGTGCCTCCTCGGAGAAGAGTGATACTACACATCAGAGATTAACTTAAACACTGCACAAGGTAAATTAACAGTGTGTCAGTTTATTCACAGCATTCTGTGTAGAGCAGGGAAGTTCTTCCCTCTCTGTGAAGTGCCATACACATGCATCAACCTCCTGCACAAGCAGGCATTATGCAGTTCTTTTGCAACACTGGGATGCACTGAAAGTCTTACCACTCAATGTTGACATCCCTCAAGGGAAGCTTTCAGGTCCATCTCCACAGTTTCACTGTTCTGTTCAGACCCACTCTGCATCATGAAGAGAGAACAGAAATTTTTTAAAAGTACATATGAAGCACACAGTGGCAAAAAGCCAAATTCCAAGAAACTTCTGATAATCCAGTAACAGAAAAACATACAGTAATTTTTTCTCACATTTAGCTTATATTAAGCTTAGTAAATTATATCCAGAGGGAAAAATCTTGTGGAAAATACTGTGCCCCAGCTTGTGTACCTACCTTACCCAGTTAGTAAGAAAAGCAATGAATAGGAGCTGGAGAGTGTGAAATCAGATTTAGAATGGAGTCAAGGTTTTGAGTACCAGCTTTCCATGAACTGTAAGCAAGATATTTCTAACAGCAGCTAGAAACAGCAATAGAAACATCACAGCTCATCTATTAAAAATCAAGCTGTCTCTGTAGATCCACTCCTCAAAATGTAGACATTTAAGAGCAAAAACCATGAAAATAAAATAGGCCATCAGAAAAAGGGGTGCAGAAGGAAAATAGTTTCCCCTTGGAAGAATGAAAACACATTGGTTTAGAAATTCAGTATTATTGTCTTTTTCCTTGACACAATACTTCTATTGCCTGATTTATTAGTATTAATATCAGCGGTAGGAGGGAAGAAAATCTCCACCAGCTGAAAAGAGCATCAGAGCAGTTGCTGTCCAAATGTGTGTCATTAGGTGTGCTTGACAACTAATTGATGCTTATGGACTAAATGCACTAAAAGCTTTATGTATTTCATTCCTAAGCAATTCTTGTAAGGTAGCAAATTCTGTTTGCTAATTTCTTTGTTTGGTTTTTTGTTTGTTTTTAACTGATACCCAAATTATTAGCTTCTGAGAAAATATTCTGTCAATAGATGTTAAAAAAAACAAGCTCCTCCACTGTCACCTTGAGCAAGTTATTCACACATGCCTTCTATAGCTAACACTTATTAAATAAAGCAGATTAGAAATAAATAAAGCTATTTTGAAATATGATTCTTTGATTTGCACAGCAGTTAAACAGTTCTAGAAATAAGGACTGTTACCCAAGCCACAACTCTCAGAAGCTTGAGGCACTACATCTGTGCTTGATTATACCCACTTAAGGATACACCAAAGACAGACATTCAGGCAGAAGAACCATTGAATACTTATGTTTCTATCTAACAGAAAACAAGAAGTACGTCAGTACAGTAATTGATGACCCACAGAGATTACTCACAAAGTAGACAGAATTCTTAAAACCTTTTTCTGATCTTTAATAGAATTTGAACATTCCCAGCTTAGAAATAGAGCAGTGTATAGAATTTTGCTCCAGGCCCAAACTGCAGGGGTCTCAAGCGTCCACTGTAGCTCATGGAGGAAAGAAGGAGGCCGCTAACCTATGAAGCAGGGAAATAGTAACAAAAAGAAAAAACAAAAAAAGGAAGAAGAGGACAATTAAAAGCAAGGGACTTCCTCCTAAATCTGTTGTCCCCACCCAGAAACATTTTGCTGTCCTGCAGGGGGCTAATGTGGAAGCATACATGCACTAGGAACAACCGGCTGATGCACTGCTAAGGAAGATCACTACGGGTGCTGCCAGGAAAAAGTGTTTGGGCTGTAGTAGTAGGGGACTCTGCTCTGAAAGGAACAGAGGCACTCATCTGTCGGCCTGACTCAGTTGCAAGGGAGGTGTGTTGCCTACCAGGGGCTTGGATCAGGGATGTTGCAGAGAAGCTACCTGCACTAGTAAGTCCCACTATTACCCACTTCTAGTGATCCAAGTGGGTGCTACTGATATAGATAGCCCAGAGAACATAAAGAAGGCCTACAGAGCTGTGTGAGAGGTGGTTACGGGCTCTGGAGCTCAGATAGTCTTTTGGTCAATTCTCCAGGATACAGGGGAGGACCTTAAAAAGGCTAGGAGGATTTTCCAGGTTAATAAATGGTTAGAAGGATGGTGCTATAGTCAGGGGTTTCGGTACCTTGAACATGGGACTCAATTTAGGAGGCCAGGTCTACTGGGGGCTGGTGGAGCTGGTCTGACAAAGAAGAAGAAGGACAGTTTTGGTAGGAGGCTTGCCAGACTGGTCAAGGATGCTTTAAGCTAGATGTGCTGGGGGAGGGGGGCATCATTCCATCCCAACACACCCACTCAGTTGCCAACACCTATAGTAAATGTTCAGAGCAATGTAGAGATATTCCAGCTACTCCAGCCAATGAGCCGGCTTCAATTGGAGCTCAGCTCAGATGCCTCTATACAAATGCCTGTAGCATGGTGAACAAAAAGAGGAGTTAGAGATGTCTGCACATCTATGGGGGTATGATATAATAGGCATCACAGAAACATGGTGGGATGGCTCCTGTGACTGGAGTGTTGGAATGGAAGGTTACAGGCTCTTTAGAAAATACAGGCCCAGCAGATGTGGAAGGGGAGTTGCTCTTTATGTCAGAGAGACATAAGTCTGGAGAGCATGGAACTCTGTCTGGGGGCAGGTGAGCAGTTGACAGAGAGTTTGTGGGTCAGGGTTAAAGGGAGAACAGTGATGGCAGACATTATTGTGAGGATCTGTTACAGACCTCCTGATGAAGAGGACTCGGTGTATGAAGCACTCTAGAGACAGATAGGAACAGCCTCACAAAGACAGGTCCTTTTTCTCATGAGGGACTTCAAACACCCTGATATCTGTTGGAGGGATGGTACAGCCCTGCACAAGTAATCCAGGAAGTTCCTTGATTATGTGGAAGACATCTTCCTTCTGCAAGTAATAGAGGAGCCAACAAGGAGAGGTGCCATGCTTGACCTCATCCTCACCAACAGGGAAGGGCTGGTTGGAAATGTGGCACTCCAGAACAGCCTTGCTTGCAGCAATCATGAGATGGTTGAATTCGAGATCCTCAGGACAGTGAGAATAGCGTGCAGCAAGCTCACTACTCTGCACTTCAAGAGAACAGACTTTGGCCTCTTCAGGAACCTGCTCAGTAAGGTTCCATGGGATATAGCCCTAGAAGGCATGGGGGCCTAAGACTCTTCGTTGATATTCAAGGATCACCTGCTACAAGCTCAGGAGCACTGCATCCCAACTAGAAGGAAGTGCTGCAGGAGGGCCAGGAGACACCCTTGGATGGATAAGGAGCTGCTGAGGAAAATTCAAAGGAAAAAAGAGGCTTCTAAAAGGTGGAAGCAAGGACAGGCAGCCAGGGAAGAATGCAGGTGTGTTGTCTGGGAAGCTAGGGACCAGGTTAGGAAAGCTAAGGCCCACTTAGAATTCAACTTGGCTAGGGATTTTAAGTATAACAGGAAGGGATTCGATAGGTTCATAGCAAATAAAAGACAGACTATGGACTATGTGGGCCGCCTCCGGAAGCTATTGGGAGAACTGGCTACACTGGATTTAGAGAAGGCTGAGGTTCTTAATGACTTCTTTGCCTTAGTCTTCACTGGCAAATGCTCTGACCACACTACCCAAGTCTTGGAAGGCAGACTCAGGGACAGTGAGAATGAAGACCCAGGCCCCACTGTAGGAGAGGATCTGGGCCGAGACCATCTGAAAAACCTGAACATATACAAGTCCATGGGACCTGATGAACTCCATCAGCAGGTCCTGAAGGAGTTGGTGAATGAAGTTGCTAAGACACTGTCCATCATATTTGAAAAATCATGGCAGTCAGGTGAAGTTCCTGATGACTGGAAAAAGGGAAATATAACCCCCATTTTCAGGAAGGGGAAAATGGATGAGCAGGGGAACTACAGACCCGTCAGTCTCACCTCTGTGCCTGCCAAAATCTTGGGGCACATTCTCCTGGAAGGCAGGCTAAGGGACATGAAAAACAACAAGGTGCTTGGTGCCAGCCAGCATGGCTTCACTAAGGGGAAATCCTGCCTGACCAATCTGGTGGCCTTCTATGATGGGGCTACAGAACTCATGGACAGGGGTAGAGCAGCTGTTGTCATCTGCCTGGACTTTTGCAAAGCGTTTGACACTGTCTCACGTGACATCCTTGTCTCTGTGTTGGAGAGATATAAATTTGACAGGTGGACCACTCCATGGATAAAGAACTGGCTGGATGGCCACACACAAAGAGTTGTGCTCAATAGCTCAATATCCCTCTGGAGACCAGTGATGAGTGTTGTCCCTCAGGGATGGGTGTTGGGACCAGTCTTGTTCAACATCTTTGTTGGTGACGTGGAGAGTGGGATTGAGTGCACCCTTCGCAAGCTTGCCGATGACACCAAGCTGTGTGGTTTGGTTGATTTGCTGGAGGGAAGGAATGTCATATAGAGGGACCTTGACACGCTTGTGAGGTGGGCTGATTCCAACCTGATGAAGTTTAACCGTGACAAGTGCAAGGTCCTACAGGTTGGTCGGAGCAATCCCAGGCACAGCTACAGGTTGGGCAGGGAAGAGATTCAGAGCAGCCCTGCAGAGAAGGACTTGGGGGTGTTGGTTGATGAGAAAATGAACATGAGGCAGCAGTGTGCGCTCCCAGCCCAGAAAGCCAATGGTATGCTGGGCTGCATCAAAAGGAGCATGACCAGCAGGTTGAGGGAGGTGATCCTGCCCCTCTACTCTGCTCTCTAAGGGACCTCACTTGGAGTATTGTGTGCAGTTCTAGTGTCCTCAACATAAAAAGGGTATGGAACTGTTGGAACAAGTCCAGAGGAGGGTCATGAGGATGATCAGGGAACTGGAGCACCTCCCGTATGAAGATGGGCTGAGAAAGTTGGGGATGCTCGAGCCTGGAAAAGAGAAGGCTTCGTGGAGACCTGAGAGCAGCCTTCCAATATCTGAAGGGGCCTATAGGGATGCTGGGGAGAGACTCTTCATTAGGGACTGTAGTGATAAGACAAAGGGTAAGGGGTTCAAACTCAAGCAGGGGAAGTTTAGATTGGAAATGAGGAAGAAATTCTTTACTGTAAGGGTGGTGAGGCATTGGATTGGATTTCCCAGGGAAGTTGTGAATGCTCCATTGCTGATGGTGTTCAAGGGCAGGTTGGACAGAGCCTTGGGTGGCATGGTTTATTGGGAGGTGTCCCTGCCCCGTGGCAGGGGGGTTGGAACTAGATGATTTTGAGGTCCTTTCTAACCGTAACTATTCTATGATTCTGTTATTCTATGATTGTTTTTTTGGCTCATATAACTGTTATACACTTGCATTTTGTTTTCATGTAGTAGCTGTACTTTAGGTTCAATCTATGAAGATGACAGATTCTTTGTCATGGTTTTCCTACTGCCAAAATCTATCAGAAAATCAGCACATTTTCCACACAAAGAATATTTTGAAAAGTTACGCACTCTTATGGAGTGTATGCATGTACTTGTAGAATATATGCAAAAGGACCAGGGGATGAACATAATGAATCAAAATAAGGAAAATAATTAGTTATTTCCTAAAAAAGGAACACTAATATTTAGTTACAGAAGATATTTCTTAAGACATTTTTTTATTATTTATTAACATAAAGGGGGAAAAGAGGCATTCAACATTGCTAGTATTCAAAGGTTCTCTCTAAAAATGTTGTAGGCATTACTCTTAGTAATAAGCATTACATCATCCCAGGAACTTAAAGTTTACACAAGCGAGCAGTGAAAAAAGATGAGAAAAATGTGCCCAAACTGAAAATGAAACCAGGCTTCTTAGGTTAATGCCCTCTTTGCTATTTGCGAACTCCATCTCAAGGTTAACATGTCTTGCCATTTTTGTTTTTCAACTAGGACACTCTCTTTGCATTTCATGTGTCAGTGTGATTAGTTCCCATAGGTCCATGGAAGACCAGTAAGACCAGTTATTAAAGACAATAGGATCACTTTATATATTATATTCAGGAAATCACTTCTACTGACAGAAGGTTTTAATAAAACCAAGGTTTTTCTCTTTTAGCATAAGTGATTGCTTTTTAAAAATGGGAGTTAATTAGAAAGGAAATTCCAATTACAGCTGTGCAAAAATAATGTTAATAACACAACTCAAAACAAATCCATGAGCTGAAACAAGCCTGCTTTTATAAATAATGTTAATTATGATTTGCTCTGCTTTGTAAGTCCTTAGCAGCTTTATATTTGGTAAACAGAAAAGGTTGAGTCTATTTTGTCTTGTGTATAAAGCACAAACAGCTAGGGCATTGGTTTGTGAGAGTCCAAGTCTGGTTCCAGTAGGAACTTGTTATCTCCTAGCAGTGGCATAACCTGTTAATGTCGGATAAGCATGGGTCATGAGAAAACAGAAGAAAAAAAAAAAAAGAGAGGAAAAAAAAAAAAAAAGATGAATATAAAATACTAGTTTCAAGTCTTCTTTCCCAGGTCAAATGTTCACTGAAGGCATGTATGCCAGAGTTACTGATGCTTGTAATGATGATGGTTCCTCCTGACATCCCCCCTGTCATGCTCCTCCTAGGACATCTTGACATTCTTCTCTTGCTTTATCACCTTGTTTTTTAATTTAATAAAAAAAGATTAAATTACTTACTTTACAGGTTCTTGGAGCTTCACCTTCTGAAAATAGTCTTTATAGTAAGAAAAAAAAGTAACTAAATAAACCAAACCAACTTTTTAACTGCTACTTTTTATTCTAATCTTTGCCACTGATATGCTGCATATCTAGCGATCAAAAATCTCTTATCTAAGATGCTAAGATGTTCCCCACTTTCTTTAAGATCTTGCTTTGGCATTTTAGTAAGACCTTATCTTGGAAGATTTGGTATATTATTGTATGGCAGAAAGAAAATTGTGTAAGAAATCATTTTGGAGGGGTTTATCCTCTTCTAAGTTGCTGGTTAGGGACAATTTCAAATAGACCTTTACTTGTCATATCTGATAAAACAGCTACAGTCTTCATAGATGTGTTGCTCAAGACAGAAATTCCGGTAAAGTTTCTTAGGAATTTTCCCAAGCAAATTAATTGGTTAATTATTTCTTTTTGGAGACTCTCTTCAACTGCTTTTATTTTTGAAAACCTGCAGAAATAAACAAATCCCTGAGATGGAAATTTCTAGTTAACTACATTTTGTCAGAGTATTTATTGAGGGATACTGTCACTGGGAACTGCTTAAAAGGAAAGAAAAAAGTATCTTTTAAAGCTAAAGTTAATTTATTTTCATTTGATCTTTCAATAAAACTTAGACCACCTGAATCCATGAACACAATCTGAGAATTCAACACGTTGCTAGAAGTGGTCATTAGTTAAGATCATGAGATTGCTTTTGTTTGTTTGACCAAAAATAACTTTTAATATTTTTTTTACTTATTTTTTTTTAATGCAACTATGTACATCTCTATATATGTGTGATGTCTGTCCAAAAGTTGCTTAGCAGTTTGAAATGATTTGGAAAAGGACAGAGATTAATTTATGACATTTCTCCCCCTGAAAAGAACAAGGTAGACACAAAGTCAGAAAGAGCTGAGAAATCTGTAAGAAACAAAACAGACTATCTCCAGCAATAATTCACATCTGAGAATAACTACATAATGTCATAGACCTTGGAAAGACTTGAAAGCCAGCTTTTGCAGTGTAACAGGGCTGAGAAAGACATATCCACAGACCCCTACTGCTACGCTTCTTGCAGATTAAATATGACTTGTAAATCAGGACCACAGTGAATAGTTCCTCATTCTGACCTCTTCCCACTGACAGTCCAGGCTCCTCTGGAAACCCCTAGACAGATATCCAAAGCTTAGCCCTTCCAGCTGACTTCCTCATGATGCTCCTAAGCAGTGGAAAAGAAAAGATGCTACTCCATGTCTCTATAAAACATTTCCATCACAGAGAGCTGTGAGAGCTTCTTGCTTCAACTTCTGCAGTTCAAAAGAAGGGGAAGGCACTGTAGAAAGGATGCATCATTTTGTCTTACACCTACTCTAACATCTTCCCTTTAAGAATATGGAATCAGTCTGTGAAGTAGTAGACATGGAAGATTTTGTGGAAGCTAGTTAGTTGAAAACCAAAAAGAGCTTTGATGAGTAATCATCCCTTTCCATTACTTCACAATGTTGACTGGATCACTTATAGAAGAGATTTAATGCAAACAAGAGAATTATTTTCAATACAGCTTAACATCAAACGCATTCAGGTGTTAATAACATCCAGCAGTAATAAATTAATTACCAAGTATCACAGACTTTGGTCTCTTAGGTTCTTACAGCAGACTCTGATATTTTTTTAAGCTAGCATTCTTTGCTGTCACAAACTGTTAATACAACCATGTGAGAACATTTTAGATGATATAAAAAGTTTAATAAACCCCAAAATATGACCAAATACTCCATCATCTCAAGGCAAGACTTTGCTGTATGTGATTATTTATCCTTTTGACATTTTAGACCACATTTTAAAGAATTTAATCTCTAAAAATAAGTCTCTATGGAGCATGTGTATTCATGTATAAGAATATCTGCAGCATATTGACAATTTACTTGAAGTCAACTTCCTCAGGGAAGACTCTCAAGCTGCGTGATAAAGAGGGAATCATAGGCTAAAAAATCTTTCAAACAGAAAGTTTGTAAATGTTTACATAGTAGAGGCAAGATCTTCAGCTTTTCCAGGTTTTTTAAATAAAAAATGTTTTTAGAATACTTTAAAAATACTTTTAAAGTTTTTAAAATAACTTCTGGATGTTATTCATGCCTAACTTGCTGCAAACAAGCTACAATTTTTGTACAGCATGTTGTGAAAGTAGAATTCTTGAAAAAAGGGATTAGCAACAGAAGCTATGAAACTGTAGACTCATATAGTAGTTATAATGAACAAAACAAGTCACTGGCTGAATATGAGACCAGAGATCAATCTTCATTTTTTTTCTAAGTAGATTTAACAATAAAGACAGCTATAATATTGTCACTGTAAATGATCTCTTAGT
The DNA here is from genome assembly GCA_017639245.1 of Myiopsitta monachus. NCBI lineage: Eukaryota > Metazoa > Chordata > Aves > Psittaciformes > Psittacidae > Myiopsitta > Myiopsitta monachus. The sequence continues at coordinate 7,087,552 of CM029918.1, forward strand.
CAATTCGTCCGCGCTATGTCTGTATAGCAGATTCAGACCCATCAAGACAAATTATACCTACTGGTCCATCAAAGTACATCCTTAGATGGCTTTGCTTTATATATTTATAAGAACCCACATTACTAAATGCCCTTCATTCTCAAGGCCTATTGCAAGAAACTCGTGGTTAGAATAAGCTATCGACAACTACATCTGGCTAACTCAATTATTCCCAAAGTTAATCTAAATAATTATCTGATAAAATATTTGGTTCAAGACTCAGGAGAGCAAAGTTTAAGATTTTACAGCTACTGTATTAATATTTCTATAGTTCTTTGCATCTTAATTGCACTGTAAGATGAATACAGTTTTAAATTTAAAATGCCATATACATTACAGAATCATAGATAAGTTCAGGTTGGAAGGGACCTTTAAAAGTCATCTAATCCACTCCTCCCTGTCCCCTCACTATAAACAGGGACATCTTCAAGTAGACCAGGTTGCTCAGAGCCTCATCCAACCCAACCTTGAATGTTTCCAGAGGTGGTGCATCTACCACATCTCTGGGCAACCTGTTCCAGTGTTTCATTCGTAAAAAAGTTCTTTCTCAGACTGAGTCTAAATCATAGAATCACAAAATAGTTTGGGTTAGAAGGGACCTTCAAAGGTCATCTAGTCCAGCCCCCCAAATCCACCTGCTCTTAGTTTAAAACTATTCCCCTTGCCATATTACAGTAGGTGCTGCTAAAAAGCTTGTCCCCGTTTGTCTTGTAGGTCCCCATCAGGTACTGGAAACTGCTATAAGATCTCCCTAGAGCCTTCTCTTTCTAGGCTGAACAGCCCAGCTCTCTCAGCCTGTCTTCATATGGGAGGTGCTCCAGCCTGTCTTCATATGGGAGGTGCTCCAGTACCCTGATAATCCTTCTGGAATTTTAAATGTTTTGTGTGAAGGCAGAAATATACACCTATGAATTTTAAAATCTTCTTGAGCATGTGTGTTCTTTAACCTTCTAAACCAACCTCACCAATACCTCCCACCAATGATAGCTTTCTCCCTGTGCTAGTCCAGCACAATCATATCTTCTTGAAATGACAGACTTAACTGATTGATATTGCATTTGAAACTGAGGCAAGGTCCAATGGAAGGATTTTGGAAGGAACTTTTACATCTAGTAACTCTGAGCCTGTAAGAGTTACTTATGAAAAAACAGCCATAGTAGTTACCCATCACTGACCAAAACATATTCTAGTAAGGAATTAATGCAAAACATGTTCATATTTATTTCTCATAATGACACAGATTAATTCTTCTACATAAGGTCACATGCAAGATTTTTCCAAGTAGCCAATCTTGTATGTCCCAAGTGCTTTTTCCAAAGCAAATTAAAACAAACAACAAAGGAGACAAAACAAGACAACACACAGAACCCAGCATTTTGGAAACTGGTTCCAAAAAGAGTTATGTCATTTCTTAGAATGCAATTCTATATAGTTATCCAGTGAAACTCCTAACAAAGCAAGAGTCTGCAACAGTTCATCACCTTACATAACAGTGAAAAAAATCCCTAAATATGAAATTGCATGCACATGCAAAGTAAATTTGAGGTTTTAAATTTTTTAATGCCTTAAAGCTATGTTTTAGTTCAGCTCAGTGTCTTATGTAATAGTGAAAAAAACCCTAAACATGACACAAAATTACATGGACATGCAAAGTAAATTTGATTTTAATTTTTTAATGTCGTAGAGCTATGTTTTACTTGTTTATGTGGTAGGTAAACTAAAAATTATTCTACAGGTTAGGTTCTTAATGCAAATTGTATAATCATTCCATATGCACAGGAAAAGCTGGTAACTTGACTTAGAATTTCAACTGCCATTTATTAGCAACCATCTGGATCATGAATATGAAGAATATAACAGAAATAATTCTCCCAATTATACTTGACTGGGACTATCTTAATTGTCAATGGATATGTAACAGATAATAGGATCAAACATGTCGTGCTGCTGGTAAAAATTAGATTAATGTTGTGGTCAACATAATGAGGATCTACTTTTACAAAAAAAAAAAAAACCAAAAAGCTAGACTTCAAGCAACCTAATTTTAAGTTGTTATATTCCAGGGAATGCCAGCAATATATAATAACGTGATTCTCAAGCACCTCACAATAAAGTGTCATATTTAAACTGAAAAGGTTAAAAAATCAGACAACTTTCAAAGAAAATTTAAAAAAAAATTATAGATCATTTCTGAGCAGATTTTTCAGTAAGACAAAACATCTGAAAAACAGTAAACTGGAAGAAGTCTTTGATTCCATGCTAGAATAGAATAAACCTGAATATTTAAGTTATTTATAAAATAAATTCATATCAACTTGTATGGAGATAAATTTAAACTATACAAGGCTGACTGACAGGATGTTTGAAGCTTGCTGGTGTGGCTTTATAAGTGCAGCTATGATTATTTTATCTTCTTTTCTTTTTTTTCCCAAATGAACATTACTTTAATCCTGACTTTTTTGGAATATATGAATAAGCATTTAAGAAATTTTCAGTCTCTTAAGTAATGCAGAAAGAATGATGTTTCTGACAGCATGTACAGATTAGACACATTGCCATGAGTGAAAATATTTGTCCTGTACTTGAATATTTTAAGAACTTGGTATTTTTCAGTACCTATTTAACACTTGTGGGGATCTTTTACTGAATTTATTTGGCTACTCACCATTAAGCAAGAACATGCATCTATGCTGAATGTTTGCCGAGCCAGATCATCCAGTAAATTAAAGTCGACATAGAGTCCCCTGCCAGCTCAGCACCTGCTTCAGCCAAGTACAGCTCTTTATAAATGTGATGGATTCTGCCTGGCACCACCTGCATGGTTTGGCAATGCTGCCAATTGCCTCTCACTCAAAGCTGTTCACCAGAAATTCTTACTCAGCCTTTGAGCACCTGTGGTGCAGCAACAGAGTAAGATGCAAGATAGGGATATACAGAGGCTGCACTTGACACCAGCTTTCGAGAATACATAATATTCAGAATCCATAGAGTTTATGAGAAGAGTGGACCAGGCAGCTGGCAGCATCTGCCTCCATGAGCAATTCACTGATAGTGAGTTGCTGCCCAATTGCTGCCTAGAGACCCCACTTATGTGTGCCTGATTCATTACATAATTCTAAATCTTCATAGATCACAGTTCTTAATAGTTTAACTTGATAATTTACTGTGAAAGTGATAAGATGTTGGAACATGTTGCTTGGAGAAATTGTGGCTGGAAGCATTCAAGGCCAGGTTGGACAGGTCTTTGAGCAACCTGGTCTAGTGGAAGGTGTCCCTGCCCACGTCTCTTCCAACCCGAACCATTCTATGATTCTATGATTCTGTAATTTTCTGTTACTGATTTTGGGTGGTTGAGTGGATTTTTAATAGCTAGAATTCAGCTTGCTCTCATCTAATAACTTTTAAGCAGAAGAGACATGAATTTGTGGAAATAATACTGTGAACTGGTAGGCAGTATCCACCCCTCTCCCCTATTCTACCAACCCAGTCACTTTGTCAGAGTATATCAAGTTGGTGAAGCCTGACTTCCCACTGTTGAATGAATCCATGTTGACTACTACTGATGACCTTGGCCTTTATGTGCCTGGAAATAGTTTCCAGGATTATCTGCTCCATCACCTACCCAGTGAATCAGATGAGGCTGACCACTCTGTAATTCCTTAGGTCCTCCTTCTGGCTCTTCATGTAAATAGAAGTGGTCTTTGCTTTCCTACAGCCTTCAGGCTCCTCTAACAGTCACCATGATTTATCAACAATAATCAAGAGTGGCCTCATGATGACATCATCCAGCTCCCTCAGCACTGCTGGGTACATCCCAGCAGGTCCCATGAATTTGTGTGTGTCCAGTTTTCCTACATGTTCTCTGCCTCGTTCTCTTCTGCCAAAGATACACTTTCCTTGCTTCAGTATTTTCCCCTGACTTCTGAGGTCTTGATTTGTGCATTAGAAGCCAGGGAGGCAGTCTTAAAAAGCACCAATATATTCCTGGCTACGCTTTTTGCAGAGTTCTGCAACATTTCAGTAAATGCTTAAATTTTAAACTCTGGTTTAAATATGACACTTTTTTCTCAGGTTACCCATGCAAGCACTCAGGAAATCGCATTGTAAGATGGATCATGCTAGGAATCTCTGAAATCAGTGAGCATTTAATAAAATCTAAGGAGAATCTTGCATCCTACCAGGAATCATTATAAAACATTTTTATAGACAAATATCAATGCTTATTTTGGATGCTATATGAAGACCATTATTGTTGAGCTGTCTCACTTAATATGACAGGAGTAGAAGTGGCACAGAAGTGAGGTTTCCTAAACAATCAGTCTATAAAAATTTAAACAAAAAACTTTTACTGCGAACACAAATTATAATTCCAGTCCTAGCTTTTCCTGAGTTTTGAGCTTTTTACTTTTTCTCCAGAGGAGCTGAGGCAACATTTCATATTCAGCACTTAAAATATGCCAGTATGAAGGAGACAAGGCCTATTCCTCAAACTACATAATTAAATGCACTAGTTCTCCTCTCCCTGCCAGCAGGAATCCCAATTTGCTTAAGTCATAAAATGTGCAAAATTCACTTAATAAGCAGCTATTTAAAAAGTAGGCTAGGACTTATTTATTCAACGTCCCAATAAACACTTGACAGCTTTCTTATGGTCTTATTCTTTGCATTTATTAGCATAGCATCAAAGTCACTTTTACTGTTCTCCCAATTGTTCAGCAATTAACTATCCCTTAGTGAGTGAGAAGATGTTCATTACAAGCAGCTAGGGCAGATTTCTTCCTCATCATTCTCTGTTCACTTCCAGATTGTTCTGTGTCCCGGGTTCAGCAGTAGCAGTCATTTTTTCTCCTTCTTAGTAGCTGGTACAGTGCTGTGTTTTTGACTTTCAGCCTGGGAACAGTGTTGATAAAACTGACGTTTCTAGCTGCTTCTCAGTAATGTTTGCTCTGACCAAGGGCTTTCTGAGTCTCATGCTGTGCCAGGGAGGAGGGGAAGCCGGAGGAAGCAGAGACAGGACACCTGACCCAAACTAACCAAAGAGCTATTCCATACCACAGCATGTCATGCCCAGCCTATAAACTGAGGGCAGTTACCCGGAAGGGTTGGACCACTGCTGGGTCAGGCTGGGTATCGGTTGGCAGGGTGGTGAGCAGTTGTATTCTCTACCCTTGTTATTTCTCTTGTCATTATTATCATTGGTGGTAGCAACAGTGGTTTGTGTTATATCTTAGTTACTGGACTGTTGCTACCTCAACCCATGGGAGTTACATTCTTTCAGTTCTCCTCCCCATCCCTTCGGGAGCAGAGGTGAAGAAAGGGGGAAGTGAGAGAGCGGCTGCGTGGTTCTGAGTCATGGCTGAGCTTAAACCATGTAATTCCATTAAGGTTTCTCTTATAGTATCCACTCCCACACCCATCTCTTAAGATTTCACTTTTTCTAACACCATGTTTTTCAAGACAAGTGATTTTTCACTCCTTTTTGCATTCAAGTAGTTCGGGGGAGTAATGTTGATAGTGACACCTAAGTACCTCCTATACAAGCCAGGTGTAGCCACCATGTGCAGACAAATGCTTTATCTGCACCAGGCTCAGCCAAAAAGGTGGTATACACTGCAACCAGAGATGTAATGGATGCCAGCTAATTGCAAGTGATGTATTCAGAATTTCATCTGCATGAAATTTCAGCTGTTTAAGAAGCAAATTCAAGCTGAAACTGCAAGAAATACATCTGCAGAAAAGCAAATGTTTGACAAATTCCAAATTCCTCCTCTTCAGCAAAGAGGAGATAATTCTTATTAGGAGACACTGTGGCAACATTTTGTTCTTTCTCATGACAGTTACACTGAAGACAATAGTTTTTATTAAAAAACAATGGTAAGCTCAGTTATAAGCAGTGCATAGAATACATCAGAGCAAGACTACAGTATTGATGGGAAGAACAAAGTCGTAGTTTAACAGTAGCAGTCATTCACATTAAGCAATGATAGTTTTACTCTTAGCCTCCTTTTCTTTAAAGAAGAGGAGAAATAAATATATATGCATTAAGATTTAAGACTCTGAAATCAATCCCATCAACAACAGCAAATATTTCACAAACCATACATCACAAACAAAGTTGGAATGCCTCTGTCTACTTGGCACTGCTGGTACCAACTTTGTCCAGACATTATCACCTCAATAAGTGCAGAATTCTTGTTTTTCAAAGATGCATATTTCTACTTGTCTATGCATGACATATTGTAGCATTACTGTTTTCTTTATCAAATAATGTATTACTTCACTGTTAACACTCTTGTTAATGCAGAATAGACTGTTTCAGAGGATTGAATATTTCCTTCACCCAGATGTTCTGCTGCTGCAGTTAATTCACCACTTTTATGATTATTTTGACTAAAGAGCAGAGACTTCATCACAAAGTTTCTAACTATCCATCAATCAGAGCTTCCTTGAATGCTGGCAGAAGACCATATGCTTAAGGTCAACTGTGTACTCCAAAAAAACCCAAGTGGCTTTGTAATCTCTCACTAGCAGATAGCCTCTGTATATGATGGTAATAGCAGACATGCTACCCTGACCTATGTGGTGGTTTAATAAGAAAAACCTTACACTTTATGATCTAAAGGTCTTCAGTTCATCTTCCACACATAATTCCTTCAGGGTCTTTACATGCGTCTTTATTATTAGAGATTTATGTATAGTTCAAATAGAGCAAATGCAATCAAATATATTTCAAATGAAGCAAAATCATCATTGTGCCTGGAATTACAACTTCAGTTAGAGCAATCTGTCCCCATCTAAATATTAGACAAGCTGATTGCAATCCCTCAATATTGTTCATACAAAGCTATTTGAAGACATCTGACTTAGCCGACTGACTGTTCCATCACACTAAGCCCTATTTTCAACCACTAGCTGCTATTTGTATCCTAAAACTGCTCTAGGCTCAAGCATAGGTTTATCTAGAAAGCACTGAAGCCGGCCTCTTAATAGGTGGTGCTGCTTCTGTATTCCTGCACCGCATGATTAACCACCATCACAACCTGCTTTGGTATTTCTCCTCATAACCTTTCATAGAATCACAGAATAGTTCGGGTTGGAAAGGACCTTAAGACCATCTAGTTCCAACCCCCCTGCCATGGCCAGGGACACCTCACACGGAACCATGCCATCCAAGGCTCTGTCCAACCTGCCCTTGAACACCATCAGCAACGGAGCATTCACAACTTCCCTGGGCAACCCATTCCAGTGCCTCACCACCCTCACAGTAAAGAACTTCTTCCTCATATCCAATCTAAACTTCCCCTGCTTGAGTTTGAACCCCTTACCCTTTGTCTTATCACTACAGTCCCTAATGAAGAGTCTCTCCCCAGCATCCCTATAGGCCCCTTCAGATATTGGAAGGCTGCTCTCAGGTCTCCACGAAGCCTTCTCTTTTCCAGGCTCGACAGCCCCAACTTTCTCATCCTATCTTCATACGGGAGGTGCTCCAGTTCCCTGATCATCCTCATGACCCTCCTCTGGACTTGTTCCAACAGTTCCATATCCTTTTTATGTTGAGGACACTAGAACTGCACACAATACTCCAAGTGAGGCCTCATAACAGCAGAGTAGAGGGGCAGGATCACCTCCCTCAACCTGCTGGTCACGCTCCTTTTGATGCAGCCCAACATACCGTTGTCCTTCTGGGCTGCAAGCGCACACTGCTGCCTTATGTTCATTTTCTCATTGACCAACACCCCCAAGTCCTTCTCTGCAGGGCTGCTCTGAATCTCTTCCCTGCCCAACCTGTAGTTGTGACCTGGCATTGCTCCGACCAACCTGTAGGATCTTGCACTTGCCATGGTTAAACTTCATCAGGTGGGCATCATGCCCACCTCACAAGCGTGTCAAGGTTCCTCTGGATGGACATTCCTTCCCTCCAGCAAATCAACCAAACCACACAGCTTGGTGTCATCAGGCAAACTTGCTGATGGCGCACTCAATCCCACTCTCCACGTCACCAACAAAGATGTTGAATAAGACCTGGTCCCAACACCCATCCCTGAGGGACAACACTAGTTACTGGTCTCCAGCGGGACACTGAGCCATTGAGCACAAGTCTTTGCGTGCAGCCATCCAGCCAGTTCTGTATCCACAGTGTGGTTCACCTATCAAATTGATGTTTCTCCAACTTAGAGACAAGGATGTCACGTGAGACAGTGTTGAACGCTTCGCACATGTCCTGTTAGATGACATCAACTGCTCTACCCCTGTCCATCAGTTCCATAGCCCCATCATAGAAGGCCACCAAATTGGTCTGGCAGGATTTCCCCTTAGTGAAGCCATGCTGGCTGTCACCAAGCCTCTTGTTGTTTTTCACGTGCCTTAGCATGCCTTCCAGGAGAATTTGCTCCAAGATTTTGGCAGGCACAGAGGTGAGACTGACTGGTCTGTAATTCCCCTGGTCAACAATTTTCAAATGTGCATCGCTTATATTTAACTGGGACTATGGAAAAATTTTCTCAGTCACTAGGAAAGAAATTAGATGAAGAAGAATATATTTCCAGAAAAAGACCTGATATCCACTAAGCATGAGTTTGTACAGTGAATAGAGGAAGAACGAAAGCTACTGTGTTATTTTTTGATAAATGTATATACTATGCAAGTATGAAGTACAACTAATTACAAACAGCAAAGATTCCATTGCTGAATGGTTACTGCAGTCAGTATATAAGTCAATTCTTAATAATATTTGGACAATACAGACAAAGTGAAACCACTTCAGGAATTTTATTTAATTGTCCATTAATTTATATTTATTCCACAAAAAACCAAGCCGCATACATCGATACTACTCTCAGAGCTGGAATGGAAATGAAAATGAAGCATCTTCTCCATTCAGTGGAGTGAAGGTAGGAAGTTTTCAATTTATGCTCTCAAATTCGAAAGAATAAGCAAATTAATATTTTCTTTCACATATTACATGCTTTCATTACCTTTCATTATGAAATAAATATAAGGTCTTAAAGTTTTTCTGCCACTCACTGTTATTCAAGACTCCTATCCACTTAAGCTTGGACACCTAGCCAGGTTTATTCCATGGAGATGCTTGGATTTCATCATTTAGAGTTTTTCTAAAAGCACACATATACCTTACTTTTGTTACTTAGGAGAGAGATGGGGTTGTTCAGCCTGGAGAAAGAAGGCTCAGGGAGAATTTACTGCAGCCTTCCAATACCCAAAGGGTGCCTGCAAGAAGCCAGGAGAGGGCATTTTACAGGGATATGTAGGGACAGAACAAGGGGGAATGGCTTTATAAAGAGGGTAGGTTTAGATTAGCTATTAGGAAGAAATTCTTTACTGTGAGGGCGGTGAGGCGCTAGAACAGGTTGCCCAAAGAAGTTGTGCTGCCCCATCCCTGGAAGTGTTCATGGTCCAGTTTGGCTGGGGTTTCGAGCAACCTGGTCTACTGAAAGGTGTTCCCTGACCAAGGCAGGGGGGTTGAAACTAGATTATCTGTAAGGTCCCTTCCAACACAAACCATTGTGTCCCTTATTTTATTACAGATAGATACAAGCTGAAAGGATGATAGTGTGAAAAAACACATTCTGAGGTGCATCTGGATGAGAAATCTGTTCAATGCGCTAATAAAGAGCTTCGGCTACCTTTTGCCAGTTTTTGCAGATTAGAATAGAAATTTTAAAAAAAAATAAAAAAGAGGAATCATAGCTGACTATGTACAAACCAAGTCATCATTTTCATTAGCCTACTGACAAAGCTGTATAATGTTAGACTTGTTTCACACTACTGGCCATTAATAATTTTAAGTTGCTATTAACTCACTGTAACCTAGTGGACTTTAGTGGTATTACGCTACTGTCATGGGTTCAGCAGTAGCAGTCATTTTTCTCCTTCTTGGTAGCTGGTGCAGCACTGTGCTTTTGATTTTGGGCCTGGGAGCAGCGCTGATAACACCAGTGTTTTCAGTTACTGTTTGGTAATGTTTTATTCTGACCAAGGACTTTCTGAGTCTCATGCTTTGCCAGGGAGGAGGGGAAGCTGGGAGGAAGCAGAAACAGGACATCTGACCCAAGCCTGACTAAAGAGGTATTCCATGTCACTAGCACGTCGTGCCCAGGATGTAAAAACTGAGGGCAGGGACCCGGAAGGTGGGGGTGCACTGCTTGGTCGGCTTGGATGGTGAGCGATTGCTTTCTTTCCTTGTATTTGCCTTGTCATTATTATTATTGGTGGTAGCAGTAGTGATTTGTGTTATACCTTAGTTACTAAACTGTTCTTATCTCAACCTGTGAGAGTTGCATTCTTTCAATTCTCCTCCCCATCCCCCCCGGGACTGGAGGAAGAAAGAGGGGGAGAGTGAGCGAGAAAACTGCATGAAGGGCTTAAACCACCACAGCTAGTTTACATGACCTACAGATCCTGTCCAGAATTTCTTGTGTACTGTAACTCTTCTCTCTTGTTTATCTTCATTAGAGTTGCATTCTCAATCTGTTACTTTTCCAGTGAAGTCCCATCTTAAATACTTAAATTTGTCTTCTTGATGTCTTTTATCATTTCCCTGTTTTGTCTCAAAAAAATATATATCACTCAAACCAAGTATTGAAAATTATTACTTTCTTCTTAGGTAATCTCAGTGATGATTTCAGTGAAGTTTGCGTATTCTTTTACAGACACCATCAGGTACACAACACTATGAGACTTGAAGTGTGCTATCTCCATTTCATAGGTGCAAAGGCAATCATAAAGTTTCTAAAAGCCTGCTTGCTTCAGGAGTAGAAGCCCAGTGGATCACAGGGCAGAACTACTCAGACTAACTGTGCTCCTCAGTTTTGATCCAGAAACATTCATGAGAATTTCAAGGTCCCTTCAACCTGTGCTATTTTAATTATGGTCCATCAGCAAAGCTAAATCATGCAAACTTCTGTAATTCTGCAATGAAAGCAACAAGTTAAAATAGTAAGTTCACTATGAAGTTATGTCCAATTTTGGTCTTTTTTTAGGACAAATACCATGTATGCATTGGTTTCCGAGGTTTCAATTTCTTCACAAAACAAATAAATCAAGTTGCACTTACCTTATTTTAGAGACTGAGATTACATGAAGAACATGATGAGAAGAAGGAGGAATAAGAAAAAGACGAGGAGGACAAAGAGGAAGTAGAGGGTGAGGAAAAAGAAGAAGAGTGGCATATCACTAAGTTAAATAGAATTACAAGATAATTTAGGGTGAAAAAAGTCTCTGGAGGTAATCTGGCCTAATTTCATAATCAAAGCAGAATCTATTTCAAATTTAGATCCAAACTGAAAGTTAGATCACACTCATAGAAAAAACGATCATAGCCTTTTTTTAAAAAAAAAAATATATACTTATAATAAGGCAGCTACATTTAGAAATGCAAAATGCAAAGAATGATCTTTTCGTATTAGCAATAACAGAAATTTGTCTATATCAGCTTCTGATCTCATCACCATATTTGAGACTGCTATTGGTACGCCTTTCAGTATGATTTTAATTGACCTGCTGTTCAGGTTTGCTTTTTTTTTTATTTCACTTTTCATTTTATAATGCCTTTACAACTTGCAGGTACCAACTTGCATTCTAGAGTATCAAACATACTTTTAGGAGTTTATTAGAAAAATAGTGAGATCTAAATGATCAAATAAAGAACACCAGAAGCCTTTATATAGATACATATTACAGTTGTAGCTATGATGGAATAGGAAAATTTTACAAGATCAGTAGTCAAGAAGTAAAAATACCAGCGACAGAGTCACAGAGTCACAGAATGGCTTGAGTTGGAAGGGACCTTCAAAGGTCATCTAGTCCAACCCTCCTGCAATGAGCAGGGACATCTTCAGCTAGATCAGGTTGCTCATTACCGCATCCACCCTGGCCTTGAATTCCTCCAAGATTGGCGCATCCACCCCTTTTCTGGGCAACATCTGCCAGTGTTTTACCACCCACATTGTAACGAGTTTTTTCCTCACATCCAGCCTGAATCTCCCCTCTTTTAGATTAAAACTATTACCCATTGTCCTATCACAACAGGCTCTGCTGAAAGTCCGTTCCCCAGATGACATAAGGGGATTTCTACCGTAGATGAACCCAGATGCAGCATTTATTAACATTAACAATGGAAGACGGCATAAGACATGCCTGCCTTTTGGAGGCCAGTTTCTAGCCTTTTGGTGCCAAGCCTTTGTATCATACACAAGATTAATAGCAAAATGTCTATTAGTGTCTTAATGATTAAAGCCTGGTTCTTAAAAAGACAGAAAGCTTGTTTATGAGGATTGTTATTTGCTGGGCTCTGATACACATCCTCATTGGAAATCCACCTTGGCAAAAGTGCTGTGAATTTCATTCTTGCCCTTGAAAGGATCACACAAGAAATGCACATAGATCAGTTTTTGAACACTTGACATTTCTGACCACGAATTACAATAAGTGGGAAAAAAGAAAGAATGAAAGAAAGGAAGGACAAGATCATAGTCACTGTCATCTCATTACTTCAACAGAAGAAATGTTAAGGACAGAAAGATCAAGTATTTTACATTTTTAGAAATGATCCACTGGAGTTTGGGGTCATCTCCTAGTTTGACAAGCTTTTCCATAAAACTCCAAACCCTCTAACGTAGCAACCAATCCCCACTGATGCCTCTTCCCTGCTTTGTTTTTCAACATTTTTTATGATAACATCCAATTATCAGATTATAAATCCCGTGCAGGCCATAAAAATAACAATGCTTTTCATAGTGTTTTTTATTGCCCTTTGGACTGAAACAGTCTTGGAGGAAAAGGGAATTCATTATTGTACTTTCCTACTTGCCCACTTTTGTAAACTTCTGTAAAAGAGTCACAGAAATAGCTTGGATATGTTTGGGTTTCACAGCAGAAACTGAGTAACAGTTGGGAATTGGTAAGTATTGGAAAATGAGGACTAGATGATACAGGTTGGATCAGATACAGAACAGACCTTCACATTAGACTATATTCACAGTCACAAGGTAGCAGAAGTGTGTTGCTGTGCTCTGTGATACCTCATCTGAATATCTAGTAGACCATAATGCTTATCCTTTCACAATAACAGTACCACATGGCATGCATTACAGAATGTCAGCATAGCTTACTAATGGTAGACCTGTTTTCCTGTTTTCTAAGGTAAGTGAAAAATAAAATCCTAGGCTGGAAAATATCTGTAAGGTTATTTAGTACAGGAGAGAGATTCAAGGAAAAAAATCCCATTATACTGAAAGCATCTTAAGATTAAAAACTGATATCAAAATAAAGAAATGGAAAAAAAAAAACCCACAACAGCAAAAACCTAAAAGACTCAAGCTGTGTTAAACACATAACCACAGACATACTTGGATATTGGTAAAAATAGTAACATATGCAAACAAATTCCATATGATGATCCAATTATAATACTAGGAATTACACTAATACACAAAGCAACATGCTTTTTATTTTCATCAGTGAGGGATTCTAAAGGCTGTTCTGAATTATCATTTATTGGTGAAGAAGGATTAACTAATATAGATGAAAAAGTTAATAAAATCTGCTTCTATACATCATCTTCACACAACAGAAGACCATATAAAACAATTTTTACTGGTATCTGGAGGACTGTCACCTTTTATAAAATGTTTGTATTATTGCTCAATTAAAAGACAGGTATTGTTTGAAACACCTTAGAAATTTTAAGTGAGAAGTAAAAAACCCAAAATCTACATACTAGTAGTCTTTATACATAGATTAAAGAAAAATGCACACACATTTTCTACAAGGGGAACCACATATACCAATAGCCACACAAATGAAAAGTGTGTTGTCAGTCATCTCACAACTGTTTTTCTTCCTGGTCAAAGCAAGCATTAACTTTTAGTTAGGGAAAAAGGAACCGTCCAAGCAACCTTGTCTAGTGGAAGGTGTCCCTGACTGTGGCAGGGGTGTTCGAACTAGATAATCTTAAGGTCCTTTCAAACCAAAACATTCTACAATTCTATGAAAAGAGAAAAGTGGAAAAGGGAGAAACTACCTGAAATAATGTAGCTTAATGCACACAATCAACCATTTCTGTTTTCATTTAACACTTTTCTTTCTGATTCATGCTGTTTTTATTCAGTCTTACATCTGACAGCTAAAAAAAAAAAAAAGTACATTCAAAATGCCACTGAAAGTTTGCAACAATAAATGATTATGGAGCTATACCATGTCTTCATCCTTCACATTTAGATTAGGACAGATTCAAAGATTTGCAGAAGTGATTGCAAATTTCAATCTCTTTGTATCTTCTTTTGAGCAATTATAAATCCTTCCCTTTAAAATTCCTTTCATTTCTGCATACCCTCTTCTCATTTGCATGTGAATCATATGTGTCTGAATCACAATTTTCCTTTAAATCAAAATCAACTCTTGATTTTTGGAAGCCTTATAGATTTTAAATGCTGTAGAAAACTACCAGGAAAGATACATAAACACAGTGATGGGGAGATCTTCAGAGTGATATTTTTCAAAATAATTAGATTAGGTAAGATTAGATTAGAGAAGAATTTTTGATATTACTTTATAAAACTGAAGAATTGCTACCTGCTTCCTTAGTCATTTTCTTCTGGCAGAATAATTTTATGTAACTGAAGTCAAGTATTTTAGTGCATTCCCTATTTTTATTTTTTCTTTAGAAACCCCACAAAAAAAAAAGATGAAGGGATAAAAATAACCATAAAAAAACCAATGCATATATGACTGAGATCAGATGTCCATGTGAAAGAAAAATAAATTATAATTTATTTTCTAACAAGAATGAAGGATTCAGTTAATATTCTTTAAAATAATATCTCTATTTATTTTCATTCAAGCCAGTAAAGAAAAGCATATTGCTTGCTTTAAATTGAATGACTCAGACCTTGTTGAATAAACCTGTTGTTGAAAAATCCATACACAGAAGAGTTCTTTCTGTGGCTACAGAATTGTTGTAAATAAGGATGCACATAAGCATCATCAACTCTATACAGCTTCACAGAAGGGCTTATAAGCATCGTTAAAAATCCATAATAGCTTTCTGGCTGTTTTGTTTCTCATGACCTCTATTTAAAATGAAGTTTTATTCTCAGAGATGAAGCTAACACTAGCTTAACAAGAAAGCTAACACAAGCTCAGTAAGGATCAAATGAGGTCAGGAAGTAGAAAAGGTACTTTC
Source organism: Myiopsitta monachus (assembly GCA_017639245.1). Lineage (NCBI taxonomy): Eukaryota > Metazoa > Chordata > Aves > Psittaciformes > Psittacidae > Myiopsitta > Myiopsitta monachus. Next base: position 7,102,793 of record CM029918.1, read on the forward strand.
ACAAGCTCAGATCTCAACATATGTCACGAGCCACCATGTGAGATGTCACATACAACAAACTGTACATATAACTGCAACTTTCCATGTATATTAAATGTGTCTGCTCAATACAACTCAAAATCACCCATGAATTTTCAGACTCCTACACCACTTGCTCTGAACTGTATTTGCTCATTTACCATACACCAGGGATTTCAGTATATACCATCCATTTATTGATAAGGAAGTAGCATGTGGTTCCATCTTCACTCTATTTTGGGCATTCTGAAAAGATAAAAGAATACAAACAAAATGACATATTTATATATCTTAGGGCAACTGTCTCACCATATATAAAAAGAGAAAATCCAAGGATAAGAAATATATAGTTTGGTCTCAAGGCTAGAGTACTGTTTTCCATCTTGTTTTATTTAGACATCAACATGGCTTGAAGTAGTAGAAGGCAAAAGGAAATGTTGGTGCACTTCTTGGTCCTCATCAATCCAGTGTGATCTGAGTGGGACAATGACTTCGCAGAAATTTGTTGAGAATTTCCATTACTTGAAATTTTCTCTTCTGCTTACTTATGTGTCTTGTTTCCACCAGCTGACTTTTCACCAAAATAATCCCATTTCATAGAATAACTTCATATAGTTTCATGTATTTATAAATATTGCAGAGTATATGCAGCCACAGAGAGGAAAAAAAAAAAAAGCAATATGTTGGAATAACTGATATTGTCAGTAGACATTCTCAAAGCATGGATAAGGTGTCAGCTGCAGGTGGAATTTGTGACAAATGATTTCTTGGTAGCTTTAAGTTTCACAAATCTCACTATCTTCTTGCGACTGTAACTGTATGATAGTAAGATTGAAATTTCTGTGATGATTACACTATTCTAATCCAGCTTTAAGTTAATAGGGATATGGGGGAGATAAGGTTTGCAGATAAGCAGAATGCAATTTGAAATCTGCCTTTTTTGTTCCACTATCTGTGGAAGTGGCACACTGAATTATTTTCACAGGTTTCCAAAAGCTCTTATCCATCACTGCTAGTTTATTTTCCCTAAATGTGCATCTTTCACCCCCCCTTAAAAAAATAATGAAAACTCCCTTATTCACAAAGCAAAATTTTCAATTGAGCACACATGAAAATGACAAAAATATCACGAAAGTTGTAGAAGCTGCCCATTGTACTCCTTAATTATATATGTATTTTTTCTATATTCCTAAGTATATTCAATCATTAATCTTTCCTGAGATACATCTCAAAAATGTGTCTTTAACTATTCTAAGTAGAATGATATTAGCAAAGGAAACACCTATGAGAATCATTTGACAGTGCATGTATCTATTCAGTGACTATGGGTTTAAAAAAAGATGGAAGTGGAGAAATAACAGAATAACATAATTTCATCTGGAATTAAATAATTCTATGGTAAACATATTCCAATAATCAAGATATGGTTAAGCAACAGGAAATAGCTGAGAGAACTTGAGTAAGTGCAATTAATAATAAGCATTAATAAGTTTTAATTAATAAGTATTTTATTTAATTATTTAATTAATAAGTATTGATAGTTATTAATTAATAAGTATTAATTATAAGATAAGGTATGGTACAGGCAGTACCTTTCATCATGCTACATTTCACTATTTTCTTTCTCAAAAATGAGGACCCAGAGGTTACCACAAAGATAGAGAGGAGCTAGCTTTGATGTGAATGAGACTGCTCATATTTGAAGGCAAATTTTTTCTGTGATAGCAAATAATTCTACAGTACAAAACTAAAAAGGAAGAACATATTCAGGGATCAAAAAGGTCATGCAAAGAAAGAGAACAAAAGTTGTAATGGTATTCCATATTCTACTGTGGCACAAGGGTTTCTTATTTTTGTATCTGACCTCCCTGCCAAGATCCAAGACTTAAAAAAATCTGAATACTGGGCAGAAGCAAAAAAAAAACCCAAACAAAAAACCCACAAAGCCTCTACAGCTTACACTTTTTACTTTTAAAATAAGTACGAAATCACATCCAGCAAAAACGATCAGCGAGAGGCACTCATACTGTCTTGTTGTAGGATGTAGTACCCATTGATAGCAGGAAAAAAATTCCAAATGTGGATAAATGCACTATAACAACAACCTGATTTTTTAAAAATTGCCATAAAACTCTAAACTTCTAAACCAAACAATTCATGTAATGAGTCTTTCTATATCTGTCAGTATCATCTGAAAAAAATTATTAAAAATATTCACAAATTTTAAATGTTATTAAGCGTTTTTCTAGAACTTCCTGACAACAGATTTACAAGGTATTTTCCAGCATAATATATGCCATATGAGAAACTCTTCCTGAGACATGGTCTTCTTTTAATTTATGAAAAAGTCATTGATGCATAACATACATTTTTTAATTACACATAAACAGTATGTACGTATCATATAGTATCTCACCACTACCACTCTTTCTTATGAAGGACATAATTTTATTTTATAATATCTACAGATAATGATAAGAAAAACTTAAGATCCCCCTTGAGAAAAAAGAGAAAGATAAACCTATAGGAGCACAAAATAAAAATTACCTCTCAGTTCTTTATACAGTCTATATTGGTTGTGAAATCTTATTTGTGACTGTGGAGACAAAATATATTACTAACTGAATATTATTTTAGGTGGACCTATAGCTACTCTCTCTCAAACAGGAGAACCCCCCAAGTAATTTCAGAAGATAACATGGTTATGTCTATAACTAAACAGAAATGAAAGATTTATTCAACAGTGATTTTTCCCTATCTAGGATAACCCAGCATATACCCATTCCCAAGGATTTCCTACCTTTTCCACCAGTGACGTTATATATGAGAAAGAAAAGACGCAGGTCTTCACTCGTTAGAGCCCTAACTATAAAAATATAGGATTAAGACCCTTATACAAGCACATTTAGGACAAATAAAGTTTTTGCTCATTTTACTGCAAGTAATATTGTACACCCATTAAAAAATAAAGTGTCTTTTCAAAAATCAAAAAAAACCCCATATGTTTGCATTTATCTTAATTATAAAATCTGTATACATTTTAATGTAATAAGACATTTAAATACACACATGCAAACATTAATGTATGTATAACTAAAATAAACTATTTTTACTTTACAGTTGTGCTCAAATTAGGGATATTTTAAAAGTCCTACAGTTTCTTATCCTAGGCCTGCATTGGTCCACCCACAGACCTAAAGACTAGCTGATCAGTAACATCTGGAGAAACTGGATGCCTATAGCTATTAGATTTTGAAAACTGTAGACCAAACCATATTTGCTTCTCTGCTAAAATGCTATTTACCAGATATCTAACATAAAAGTTTTGACTTGCCATACTCATACATCTGGTTGGGAAAAAAAATAACCCAAGAAATCAACCAAAGGAAAAGAAGTAAAAAGGAAGAAGGAAAGAATCACACACAAAGCTCTAGTGTAGAATATTAAAATAGAGAAACAAAATCAGAGGCACAGTTTTACACTGAAAGGTAAACACACTGAGTAAGGGAAGTAGTGATACAAGCATGTTTTTCCTGCATAGCACTAGTGCCAAAGGAAGAGCATCCTAATGTGACAGTCATGTATTTTAATGCTAGATAATGAATACAATGATATTTGTTCTTTAATATGTATCAAAACATATGCCTAATGAACATGTTTTAAGGACCAGATGTGAGCGGAACAAACAATTCTTACAAGAGCATTAAAAAAAAATACACTGAAAGCAAATTTTATCTACATAAGGCTCTTTCTAGAAGGAAATGCTGATTATTTCCATTTGCAATAATGTCAGATCATAGAGTTTTCTAATGATGATATTCTCCCCTTTTCATTTTATTCCCTAACATGTTGAAAATATTCCCAGTCTTTTAGTTAGTTACAAAGGAACATTTGGCAGACTCATCATCTTTGATAGCATAATTTTTAATCTGCTTTTGTAACCCAAGAGAATCTTTCAATAAAGAGATTAAAGTATTGAATTTTTATTCTACACACTCCAGAGGACAGTGTCTGACCCTGATGACTAATTGAAAATTAAATTTTATTGCATTACACTGGACACTAATTAGACCAGTTGGAATAGCTTTCCAGCAATGTAACATTCACCAAAAGAAAAATCCTCGATATTTATAAAAAAACCTTCAAACTGGTAGGAGTATAGAAAAAGGGACAAAGAAAATAAAAGAAAAATGACTACTTAAAATCATCAGAAATGAAGTGGGAGATGGTAACAGCATTAGATTAAAAACAAAAAAAAAAAGAGGATTATAATTTAATTAAATCGGTTTGTGTTGCAGTTACAGCTCATCAGATTTGGGTTTCTTTTGTGGTTTTTTTAATATCCTATTTTGAGATAAAGGGTGTTTCAATAGGAACAGGAGTTGTTTACGTGGATGATGCAAAATTGTGCCTTTGCAGTCAACGATGACTACTCAACATGCGGCGACATTAACGAAGACGCTCAATCTGAAGAATACTCTTCTAATAAATGCACATTGATGTAAACTGACAATATCCCCCGAGGTAAAGGCAGATTTTTGCACCATGAGGCTTTGTAAATAAGTTACACTCTTTTACTGAGATCCATGTTAAGATCTCCATGAGATAGCAGTACTCACACTACCCCAGAGCACGGTAAACATTTTACAGTGAGTACTGCCATGTCTAGTTCTGCTTTCTTGTGGGTGTGTTGGCTTCATTTGGGTATTTTTTTTTGACAGAGGACAACATCTGGCCTGAAAAAAAAAAAAAGTCCCTTCAGTTATTCCATTACCCTTTTCTTTCTTTAACCAATCCTACATCTCATGTCATACCGAAGAAAGCCCATGGATGCTGCAAGCCTGGTAAAACTATATTGTCATACTTCCCCCATAGCCCTAGTGGCACCAGAAAGGAATATTCACTCATGTCAAATCAACAAGCTGATCTCATTAGATGGTCACACAACTACTAGAGGTGACACAGGAAAGTGTGAACTGATACCTGAAAGAGAGAAATGGACACGGAGAAAAAGGAGAGGGAGAAAGGAGTGAGAACACAAGGGTGAGCAAGCATATAAGCATATGCCAATCATGAAAATGCAGAGCAAGGTACAAGGCTTCTAAGAATTACATAGCGGAAACACTGGATTTTTCAGCTTCTTTTCTCTCTGGATAAGAGGACAAGACTGTCATCACAATGTGCTGATGAATTCAGTACTTTGATAAACCTTTGAAAATGGTCACGGCAAATATAATTTTTAAATTGTTTGAAAATTTTCAATAAACACAAGCTATTGCATATCATTAATCCTCAATCTGCCTCATTTTTTTCTTCAAGGGGAAATAATGAAGAAGATGCACACATACTTACATAATTTTCCACAGTGAACTGAAGCACCCACATACTTGAATCACAATCTGTGGAGAGAGATGGGCACCTAACAACTGAATAAATTTCAAAAGTAATTAAATAAGGGTCAGAACAGACCAGTACATCTTCTGCTCTAGTTTTATAATCAGTTTTAAGTGGCGTGTGCACCAATACTCAGTCTCACATAACTCATGGTTTTCTACATTTGACTTCTGTTTTGTCTTTTTATTTTTTGTTATGGCAGTTGCTTCATAGAGCTAGCATTATAAGTATATTTTTGAAATTCTTAAGGCGGAGGAGCATTTAAATCCTTTCAAGCTAACCTAAACCACTTAAATATAAAAACATACATTAGACAAAGAAAATAAAAAGCATTGTTCTTTTTCTGGTCACACACATACACACATGCTTGTACCCTTTAAAAATATATTTCATTCATTTACTTAATCATTCAAACTGTAGACACTAAAAATTCAAATGAAACCTAATTAGAGCTATTATCATAAAGCTTTAGCAGAACAGTTCTCATTTATATTAAAGAAGATCTAGTTCAAAGAAAAACTCTTTGCAATGAGTCATGCATAATATTACAGATCATTTTTTGTCTTTTGTCAGAAATCAATCATATTTTTGTCATCACAGCGAGAATTGTTGGTCTTTTCAAGATAAAGGACACAAGTACCTTGTCGTGAAACATCCCTACCTAGGTAAAATACCCCTACTTGTGAAGTCTTACTTTAAGATATAAAAAATAACTCTTCCTCATTCTTCAATTCATGTCAATGGGCAACATAAGAAAAAGAAAAAAAAAAAAAAGGACAACCACAGAAATAAACTCCTGCCCTATTGTAGACAATGGAAGTTTTACAATTTATCTGTTCAGCTTGATCTTATAAACTGAGGGACAGAGGCCACACAGCTTCCCTGAGCAGATTGTCCCGCTGCTGGGCTGTTTATCCTTTCTGCTGGGAGGTTTATACTTTCGTCCAGCTGGAACCTGCCCTGTTTCATTTTATGGGAACTGTGACTCATTCAAGCGCCCACAAGAAAGAACTTGACTCTGTCCTCCTGACAACATTCTCTCAACTATATATGTATACACCTCCAGGCTGAACAAACCCTGTCCTCTCAGCTTCCGCTCATGGGCAATGTGCACCCAACCCTTGTCGTCCCTCCATAGTTTACTTGCACAAGGGAGACCAAGGCTGGGCACAGTACTCCGTATGTGATCTGATGAGCTCTGAGCAGAAAGGGATAATTGCTTCCACCAGATTGTCTGACCATGCTCCTATTCACACAGCCCAGGGAGCTCTTGTCTACCTGTGCTGCCTGGGGCTCATCTCATTGCTCATCAGGCCCCAGGACCTTTCCCTCAGGGCTGCTCCCAGCTTGTCTGTCTCCAGCCTGTGGCATTGTAGGGGCTCCTCTGTCCCAGGGACAGCACCTGACACTTGTTCTTGCTCCATTTAGATGGTCTCTGTCAGCCCATTTCTCCTGCATGTCCATGACCTTCTATACAGCAGCCCTGACCCCAAGTTTTGCAGCTCTTACCCTTAGTTTGTTGTCATCCTTAGACATGGAAAGGTACCTTCTGCTTCCATATGCAGGTCACTGACAAAGGTAAGAAACAGGCCAACTCCAAGGAGAGGTGCTCCACTTATTGCTGTCCTCCAGGCAGAACATCAACCGCTAACCATGACCTTTTTTTTGCATTCATTCTCATACTCCTCTCCAGATTGTTACTTCCCAATACAGATTGCTGTGGGAGACCATGTCTAAAGCCTTTCTAAAGTCAAGGTAAACAACTTTTAAGATCATATCCACAAAGGGCTTTTTCCCTCTTATCTCACAGTGGAGCAACAAAACATTAGACAGTATTACATGTAGTTGTACGCAGCCAGAAAAATAGATGATCATGAAGCTCCATATGTAACACGTCAGGATTCCAGCAAGTAAGTTACCTGTTGTGAGCTGTAATCCAAGGGCTAAAACAACTGACTGTGGGGCAATTTGGGCCAAGGGATTTAGGCTTAGATTTTACTTAGACACAGAAAATTTTATTATTACCTAAAGGCCCTTGCTATCTTGGTCTGGAAGAGAATACCGTTAGTATTATAAATAGAAAAGTCAGTGAAAGGAAAGAGCACATATCATATACTCAGCAAGTAAGCAGAACTGTTTGAATATAAGCAGGCAGTTCCTGTCCACATCTTACATAGTGGTCGTCAGATGCTGCTTTGGCATACACCAGGCAGAGACATCATCAAGACACTGGATGGACACAAAAATGCACCTTTCAGTCTCGCACAGATTATGGGCCAGAACAAAGATATGTGCAGGGCACACAAAGCAGGGAGACTTCACAGCATGTTAAGATGTGCCTGTGCTCCTTTTTACTTACTTTCTCTACCCTTTGAACAGGACGAAAAGAAAGTCTAAATTCAAATAAGGGGAAATAAAAGCCTAAAGAAAGTAATGATTTTGCATTTTACTTCTGAGGAATGAGGAATAAGGAATACATCTTTATCAATCTTTGCTTCTACAAGCTCTAAACATATTCTTAAACCTTCTGGTTTTGTGCTCTTTTTTTCTGGGAGTATGTGTCCTTTTTAGGGGGCTTTGGTAGTTTACTTTGGTTTTGTTTTGGTTTTTTAACTAAGCTTTTGCTCTGATCTTATCCAAGTCTCTTTTGTTACCTCAGCAAGATAAGCGTTTTTCTAATTGCAAACAGTTTCTTGAACCACGGATATAAAATTCATCTTTGTTCTTTAGGTATCAATGATTGCGTTGTCACTCAACCTTCTTAGTCTGACAATATTTCTGATGTACTTCAAAAACTGGAATTAAATTTAGAATTGCCAGTATAAGTGATCTTTTTGTCTTCTCACTCAGTGTTATCCCTCTTTCTCATAGCCCACAATATGGATGCTGAATAGTCTCCCACAGCATTTCTGCACCCATCAGTCTTGTACGATACAGTACAACTTCTGGTTTAGGCATGAGAGTATAAAGTTTCTTTGTTTTGTAAATGAAGTAAAAATTTTTGAGGTTTACAATTTCCAGGGATTATGGTAAAAAACACTGCACACAGTCTTATTCCACAAGCATCTGATAAATATGCAGTAATTCCACAAAACAGAATTCTAGATTTATCCCATGGCAAGAAGGAAAATATAAGGCAGAGTGACTGACAATATTTCAAATTAATTATATGCCTAGATATATACCCACAAAGGTTGCAAAGAATATGGTATCTCATGGTTAATTTCTGTTCTGACTGCATGTACTGAACAAACCGATCTTGAGAATCCAAAGGGAAAGCTGTTCAGACTTTGCTACCCCATTGCCATAAAAGCTTGCAGTAAATGAAAATTTATCTCTAAAATAATTTTACTAATTAAAAAAATCCTCTGCAACGGTATGTGGAAGGAGACCATCTACTTTCTTTAGGGTATCCAGTCAAAGGAGCCATAAACAAGAGCATACAGAGGCAAACCTGACGGACAACTGATGAGAAAAGTAGTGGTAAGAAGAAACCCAGTCAGTCACACTAATTGGTAAGGATGTGTGAAGCATGAGAAGGTTTTGTTTTAGTTCAGTAAGATTACCTGACTAAGGACCAAATTGGTGTGATAAGAGAAAAGAGGGAGACAAACACAGAGAAAAATAAAGCCTGACCAATTAACCATAATGAAGACAAGATCCAGAAACAAAACTGGCCAATCACATTAACTGATGGACTACCAAGAAACTGCAGGCAAGCCATGATTTCACAATTCATAAGGACGTAGACTTGAGGGCCCAGGGTGTTGAGGGGGGGCAGGGAAATTATGCCATCTGATGAGGCAATGTGCAAGGGAAGGGGATCTGGGAGACAGGGAAGACACAAAAGGGTATAAAAGGGGCCGGTCTCATGTAAAATGGAGCTTGTCAGTACACTTGTCTGGCTGAGCCCTGTGCTTGATCCCTAGCCTGTTCTATCATCTCATTAAATCTTTCCTCAACTCTCTGTGTAATTTCATAATTACATGTAAATTCTCCATCTGCATGTGTGCTCTGGGGACTCAGTGCCAGCTACTCAAGTCTGTCTGGAGTGTGCAGGTAGCCCTGGCCTGTGGTGTCAGCTACTGTAGTAAGTGGGGTCTCAGCATCAGTTGCAGAAGTGAGTTGGTAGTCTTTAACTTCCAGCCATAGGGGCTAAAGAAATGTGTATTCCCAAAACCAACTATAGGGGAAACTGGTGTGAGCGACACGAGTGAGTGTCTCTGCAGGTAGAGCAGGACCATGGATCACAGCTTGTGTTCCTGGTGCCGGCTTCTGGGAGCTTATGAGTGTATGTATCTTCCCCAAACCAGATGTGTGTGAACCTGTGCGCGTGTAATTTGCTTTCAAACTTTAAGCTGGACTGAATGGCAAGTAGGGGATCCTCAGGTCTGGGCCAGGGTGGGCACTGGCAGTCTTGTGAATGGGGAGTACATAAGGGATGAGTGTGTGAGTGCTGCAATTTTGCCAACAAGCGTCAATAATGTACTAGCTGGGGACCAATGAAGCAGGTAAAGGGGGCTGGGATCCGGGCAGTTGTGCAGGGCAGAAAGCGGAGCTGTGCTAATACTGGAGGGATAAGCAAGTGTGTGTTTGCCTGTGAACTTGGGAAGTGCGTGTGTGTGTGTATGTATGTACATGTCAGCTGAGCTTCATCACTAAACACAGATATATTCATTTGGACGGATAACAAATGACTGTTCCTAGCATGCCCAACACACTCAAGAAGTTTGCATTTAGAGAATATTAGTGCTAAGATGTACTTTCTGCAGAATAAGGTACGCTTCCTGCAAAAATTAATTCTAGGATGTGCTTTGATATTCGTGTAAGAATTAAGGTAAACAGTTTTATCTTCCTGAAAGTAAAAGAACATGTGGCTGCACCTTCATTTCTGCTTTATATGAAGATGAAACATATATTGCAGACAGTGACTAATATGTTTTCTGATTACTGCATTCTGCTACATAAAATTAGTTTCAGAATGAGAACACAGAATTCTGACTTTCTGAAATGTTTAGCCTTTTCCTTATTTATAATAACGACAGAATCCTCTAAAACCTGCTTCTGATTTGCAGCTAGCACCAGTATCATTGGGTAATGAAAGGCAACTCTCTCCTCCTTTTGTCTCTCCTCCTTCCTGTTTTCTGGAGGAAAGAAAAGGTCCATAGATACAAAACACATTAAAAACATACTATTTGCCACTCCAAACAAAATTTGAAAAAATGCCAACCAGTGATGAACATTTGGGAAAAACATGCATCTACTATGCATTGTATATGTAGCTTCTCTCACTGCATGCAATCTAACAAGTTAAGGCTGTTAAAAAGGCTTAAAAACTTTAGTACCAGCAACAGACCCTCAAATTTAGCTTCTTGTTCCAGACCCAAGCCTCATTCACTCATGTTAATAGAAATGTCAACTTTCTTTCAGAAATCTGAAAGCTGCATTCGCTTGCTTTTTAGGGTTAAAGATAATGGGAAGTGACTAAGGAGCAAACAGAAGTAACTCCGTCTTCAGACACTCACAGTAAGCAATGTTAAAGTATTGCCCATTTTGAAAAAAGGAATAATTTTTCTCATGACATGGCCACATCATGCCTTTTATTTCAGAGGCACTCAAACTTTGAGGAATATAGTAAAGAGAATATCAAGCAAGGAATACCTCCAAGCACTGCAAGAAAAAGCTTTATCATGCCAGACAGACACACACAAACAAAAAGACCATTTAGGACAATAAAGTATTTTGAATATTTCAGTCAAAGATTCAAAATTTTAATGTTATTACTGCTAAATACTTTGGGGACTAAAGGAAGACATTTTTCTGTTAGCTCTGAAGTAGGAAAGCATCTCATCATAGGCGAGCCACAGAGGGATCATAATATTACCTGAACTTTCCATACTTGAAAGCATTTTCCTGTTATTCTGAGCTCTCTTGCAGAGAGGTTTTAGCAGTAACAAGACATAGCAGATGGAGGGGAAAAAAAAAAACCAAAACAAACAAACAAAAAAAAAACCAACAGAACACAACAGAAAAAAAAATCCAAACTAAACCAGAAATAGCAGTATTTTCTCAGTGGTACTAAGAAAACATTATGCTTTTATGATTCTTCCTTCTCATCTCAGTTCTGTATATAATTCAGATAATAATGTTTCCACTAGCTCAGATCTCACCTCCTGGCCAACAGGAAGTGCAAGTGACTGAGAGCATTTATTTAAACATTAACCACCATATGAACTGCATTAACCAGGCACAGCAGAGTGAGGAGAGGGAGGTGGAAATGGGGAATGACAGTTTCCTCCATCTTTGAATGTGCTACAGCTAAAGAAACCTTGAAACATTTTATCCACTGGCCTTGCACCCTTCTGCCTCTTCGTCTGTTATCTCACTGACAACCTCTTTGAGTCATCACTCTGAGCAGTCTCCGGTTTCAGTGCCGTTCTCTCATTAGGGAGCAGGCTGTTTTCATCAAGATAAGAATACAACTGAAATATGTTCAGTTGTTCTTAAAATCAGCTTTTTCAGCAACACAACATGGATTTTAACTGTCTAGGGAAATTTCCAGGCTTAGAGTTTTTCAAATAAATATGATTAAAACAATTAAAATATTCTTCCATTCTCTTTGAGAAATAGAATATTTCTTTTCTCTAAGAAGAGTTCAATCTTACTGCACAGTGTGTTCTTTGATATCTAGCAGCAGGAATGATTGATAACTTAGCATTTCTCAGGTAAGAGATTAATCTCTATGCAGATTCAAGAGTAGGAAGAAAGAGACATTCAAATTCTCTGTCTTTATACCTGGACTTCTGTAAATTAGAAATGTCAAAAATGTAATTCATCAACTTATATGCATTGAAAAAGCCTTTTTTTTTTCTTTAAAAATACTACCCATAGGGAAAAGAATGCCTTAGGTCCAAACCATATCCAAATATATAATTTGTATTTAAAATATATACAACATTCCTCATGCCATTTAAATGCCCTGTCATTTAAAAAATAATTAAAATACAGGAATAACCATTAGCATCCCATGTAGCATAGGAAATACAGTACATGTAATGGTCATAATATCCAAAACATATGTAGCAAATTTAAAATAATTCCACATGTATGAATTTTTAGCTGTAGAAGGGAAAAAAAAAAAAAAAAAAAAAAAAAAACACAAGCATTTAACAGTGTCAGGAAACTGCTTGAAAATTTTACTTGTGTTTGAAAGGGCTGACATAGAGACACGCCTATAAGTTATGCCTGTATCTCAAAACTGCTGACGCAAAACAAACACCTCCAAAATGTCTAAACTATCACAGAGGTAGTTGCAGTCATAACATGCTATATGTCCAGGCACAGTCTCCTAGCATAGGTAGTGGTTGCCAAGGATAATTGTTGACAGGCAGTATGTCAGGCTTGGACCTGCACCAAGCTTTCCTGGACACAGTTACATTTTTATTAAAATTCATTTTCTGCTTTCCTGTGCTCCACCAGCTCCAGAGGAGGCTCATGACTGGCCTCGCAAACTTAATTTCTCTTCCATTCCCATTCAGGTATTGAAGGATTCCTTCATTAGCAGATCCCTATTTTGGGGGATCTTGGATGATGCAAAACATTCAAGATTCGGTCGAAGTGAGGCTCTAAATATATACTCCCTGAATATCTCTTCACGTAGATAAAATCAATCTTTAAATTAGAAAAGGGTAATGGAACTTTCACCTAAACCACACTTTAAAGACTAGTCTGTTCTTTATAGAATAAGACAATAAATTAGCTATTATGCTAATCTGCAATACATTATTATCTATATTTTATCTTCCACACAGGTACAGAACTTTAGAAAATAATCAAATTAAATTACTTTCAAAAAAAAATTAAAATAATCTGATAATATAATGAATATAATATATACAATATAATTAATGTAATGTCATTGATATGAGATGAAAAGAGATGATACGATAAGGGGAAATCCTGCCAGACCAATTTGGTAGCCTTCTATGATGGGGCTACGGAACTGATGGACAGGGGTAGAGCAGTTGATGTCATCTAACAAGACATGTGCAAAGCGTTCAACACTGTCCCACAGGAGATCCTTGTCTCTAAGTTCGAGAGACAACAATTTGATAGGTGGACCACTCCGTGGATAAAGAACTGGCTGGATGGTCGCACGCAAAGACTTGTGCTCAATGGCTCAGTGTCCCGCTGGAGAACAGTAACTAGTGTTGTCCCTCAGGGATGGGTGTTGGGACTGGTCTTATTCAACATCTTTGTTGGTGACATGGGCAGTGGGATTGAGTGCTCCCTCAGCAAGTTTGCCGATGACACCAAGCTGTGTGGTTTGGTTGATTTGCTGGAGGGAAGGAATGCCATCCGGAGACACCTCGACATGCTTGTGAGGTGGGCTGATGCCCACCTGATGAAGCTTAACCATGGCAAGTGCAAGGTCCTACCGGTTGGTCGGAGCAATGCCAGGCACAGCTACAGGTTGGGCAGAGACGAGATTCAGAGCAGCCCTGCAGAGAAGGACTTGGGGGTGCTGGTTGATGGGAAAATGAACATGAGGCGGCAGTGTGTGCTCGCAGCCCAGAAAGACAACAGGTATGATGGGCTGCTATCAAAAGGAGCATGACCAGCAGGTTGAGGGAGGTGATCCTGCCCCTCTGCCTCTGCTCTCAAGAGACCTCACTTGGACTAGTTGTGCGCAGTTCTAGTGTCCTCAACATAAAAAGGATATGGAACTGTTGGAACAAGTCCAGAGGAGGGTCATGAGGATGATCAGGGAACTGGAGCACCTCCCGTATGAAGATAGGATGAGAAAGTTAGGGATGTCGAGCCTGGAAAAGAGAAGGCTTCATGGAGACCTGAGAGCAGCCTTCCAATATCTGAAGGGGCCTATAGGGATGCTGGGGAGAGACTCTTCATTAGGGATTGTAGTGAGAGGACAAGGGGTAAGGGGTTCAAACTCAAGCAAGGGAAGTTTAGATTGGATATGAGGAAGAAATTCTTTACTGTAAGGGTGGTGAGGTGCTAGAATGGGTTGCCCAGGGAAGTTGTGAATGCTCCATTGCTGGTGGTGTTCAAGGGCAGGTTGGACAGAGCCTTTGGTGACATGGTTTCGTGGGAGGTGTCCCTGCCCCGTGGCAGGGGGGTTGGAACTAGATGATTTTGAGGTCCTTTCCAACCCTAACTATTCTATGATTCTATGGTATGGTAACAACAAATTGATTAAAAGAATTCAGTTTTATGATTAAGACCTTGGATATACATCACAGCTAGAAACCAAACTCTTGCACATCTTAGAATGAAAAGCAATCAAATGGTAAGTGAATGTACTTAATGTTCTTCACATGCATTACTTTATATCTTAAGATATTTCCACACAAAGTGAACATTTTGACACACAGAAAAGCTTGTCATCTAGTTATATGGAATTTTGCCTAATAACATCTTTGTAGATGAAACTGTGCCTGCTAAGTGAGCTATTGTTTAAAATAAAAATCTGAAAGTACTGCTTTGTTGTATCCTTTGAAAGGAGGTTTCATTTATTCAAAGCAATATCTGAGAATAGGAATACTGAATCATAAATCCCATGTAATGACTCAGAGTATCTTGATGCTTCACCTCATTTTCTTAACTATAAATCTATTCGGAATGTCTTGCCATGACATTAGTTCTATCTACTGAGTTACAAAAGTACTGTAGCATTTCTTTTGAGAACTGGAATGCATGTTAAGTTACTGCAAGTAATGCGCTCTCATTACCAAATATATAATTGAATATAACTAGAACATGACAATCTCTTTATATACACACCAAAAACTGTGTTAAAAATCATAATTAACTCTGAAAAGTCAAAAGCCAGAAAATACCTGTGTTATAGTCTACCTTCTAGCGCTTTATGCTTCATGGTGCAAGTTTCACTTCAACAACTGAATACTGTCACTAAAATTTTGCCCCTACTTAATTCATTTCCTGAGATGGATGGTATTCACTGACTGCGGAGCTATTCAGTATTTGTGTCATTGGTTCAGCAGTAGCAGTCATTTTTCTCCTTCTTGGTAGCTGGTGCAGCACTGTGCTTTTGATTTTGGGCCTGGGAGCAGCGCTGATGACATCAGTGTTTTCAGTTACTGCTTGGTAATGTTTTGGTCTGACCAAGGACTTTCTGAGCCTCATGCTCTGCCAGGGAGGAGGGGAAGCTGGGAGGAAGCAGAAACAGGACACCTGACCCAAACTGACCAAAGAGGTTATTCCACACCACAGCACGTCATGTCCAGGATAGAAAAATGGAGGGCAGGGACCTGGAAGTGTGGGGTTTGGTCAGGCTGGGTGGTGAGCGATTGTTTTCCTTCCTTGTATTTGCATTGTCATTATTATTATTGGTGGTAGCAGTAGTGGTTTTGTGTTATACTTCTTTCAATTCTCCTCCCCATCTCCCCGGGACTGGGGGAAGAAAGAGGGGGCAGTGAGTGAGCGAGAAAACTGCATGGCTGATTGGACTTAAACCATGACAATTGGGTTTTCAGGTTTTTGTTAGAGGGTTGTTTTGTTTCAGTTGTTCACTGTGTGAATCCATGCATTATTTACTGCACATTATCCAAACTCTGTACAGAGTACTGAGTTATTAATTTTGTCATGGGTTTTTTCTGGTTGGCTCACCACTGCATTTATCACCAGAATTCCCATCTGAGGCAAAAGTTACTTGTGATTATTATTAGCCCAATTTAATGTATCAGGAGCTGATATGGAAATTAATGCAAAACTGTTGAACATGTCTTTGCATTTCAGTCATCTGATTTTTTTTTTTAAATTTCTGAATAACAGAAGATACTTTTCATGTTCATAGCAGAGATCCTAAAATAGTTTAATTATTCATGCACACCAGGCCCCACGTTACAAAACAGACATGTGGAAGACATCAGTTACTTGCTGCAGACACTTTGTTTATGTAATTTTCCTAGCACCACTCATTAAATTTGCAGCCACAGAAGCCAGGCTGTGATCTACTGTCATGGCCACAAGGGCTTCTTAAATTCACTACATGGCATTTCTTAGCAGACTGAACAACACTCTGACGGATTTAGTTCTTTCTCAGCGTATTGCTGCATTGGGTTGACCTTGTCTGGACACCAGGTGCCCACAAAGCTGCCCCTCCTTAGCTGGACAGGGGAGAGAAGAATGCAACGAAATAATCGTGGGTTGAAATAAGGACGGGGAGAAACCAATCAACATTTACTGTCATGGGCAAAACAGACTCAACTCAGGGAAATTAGGAACTAGGAATGCTATCTATAGGTTTGAAATTTTTAGCAACTGCATGTTATACAATTGAATTTTCATAGAACATCAGTTATAAGTGGAATAATATCATAATCAGATTCAGTCATGTTACTGTCCATCAGAAAAGAGACTATAATGCAAGTGGGCACCAAGCCAACATTGTCACAAATAGGACTGAAGACTCTATGTCCCTTTGAATTGGGTAATTTAGAAAATTCTTATAAAGCAAATTTGATTCCAATAGTAATACTATCTACATGTTTCCACAAATAGGAAATTGAAAATCTGAGTTTTCCTCAAAAAAAATTGTAACATTTATAAGCTGAACACTGTATTCAGGACACTGATAAAGACAATATATATTGGTAAATAGTAAGACAGCAGATATATTATAAAGAAACAGTATCCAAAATAGCATGTATGGGAAATGGCCCTTAATTCTTAGATAAAATCTATGACTCCAGAAATATGCTACAAAAAAATGGTGATTTACTTCCATATATACACTTACAAATTACAAAATTATTCTTTACATCTTTCCTCTTGAACCACAGCAACTGCTTTAGGCTTAATAAAACAATACAATGACAATTTAATAAATGAAAATATCATTTATCTTGTGCACTAAGAATCTATCACAGCCCCTTTCAGTTCTCTTGTTGGAGCATCTTGTACATGAAACACTGTTGAAAGCCCTAAGTCTCTGAGTTTGGGAAACACAATCTGCCTCTCTACCAATAATAAATCTTGTTTAATCTTTGCTAAATCCGTTTTTGAAAAGACTACAGAGAGATAGAAACTTAAAGAACAGGATTTGACAAACTGGAAGAAAAAGATTTTTCATACTGCTGGAATAGTAACATACGTTACTTGAGGTGGATGTAGAAAGGTTTAATGATTTGATTAAATGGCTTTAATTGTCTGATGAAGTTCAACAAACATTTGTTAGGACAAAATTGTTTCTACTTAATCTTGCTTTGGAAAGCTAGGAAATACAGCATTTTCTTTTCTACACCTCTTGCAGTTCTGTGGTGGAGAGGGATGTGAAGAGCTTTTTCAGGAAGGACACTTCAGCTCCAGGAAATACTTTGAATCAAACCTACTAAAGTCATCAGTGTGTACAAAACATTTATGTGTCTAATAAGTTTGGTTATTTTTGTTTGGTATTTATCTTTTGTAGCCAGACTAAGTGGGATATTGATTTGCTATGTCCACTAAGTTTGGATAACCTGAAAGTGAATCTGCTTCAGAATATGAAGTTCAGTTCAACCTCCTCAATAGCAATAAACTAATAAATGGGACTAACATGCTTTGAAGATACAGGAAGAATAATCTAAGACTAGGGTGCTTGGTTTCTTGGCTCAAACATAGACTTAATGTGTGATGCCATCTGATCCCATGTCATGAGAGATGCCTGTGCAAAAATAGAATGCCAGGTGTGTGTCATCATTACATAAGTGTAGCCCTAAATGCTGTTCCATATCTGAACTATTTCACAAAAAAAAAAATAATTAAAAAGCACTGAAATACACTATATCAAGAATTTTTTAACTGAGCAACAGAGACATTATGTATCACAACAAAGAGCTTAGATTAGTTTTCAGAGAAAGTTAGATAAATTTAAATGAGCTTGAAGTTGCACAGGGTTTTCCCTCGTTATTTTTGTTTAAAAGAAGCTGAGAAGACAAAGTTGCTTCTTGATTTATAGAAAAAAAAATCAAATCAGTGTTTGAAAAGTTCCGGATGTGGTGTAAAGTGCATCTGAAATGAGAGACTCAGATAATAAGATATGAGAGGCCATAAAGCTCATTAACCACTCTCAATAAGTAGGTCATAACTTATTTGTTTTCAGAAGAGTTATTAACTCCCAGACCAAGCTATTTCGTTAAAAAAGAGAGCTTGATCTGCAAAGTTTTAACAATATACTTGTCCATCTTATATATCAAACTGGAAATGTTGAAAACCTGATAAAGTAATGCTTAGGTAATAATACACTGTTGCATGCCGAAGAATAGAGCATCAAGCACAAACATGAAAAAACAGCATTTTGTGCTGACAATTTACCTCAAAAACTCATAGCAACTGAAAACCCATAAAAGTGATCACACCACAGCAATGCCACAATCACGTGCCCTGTAAGCTGACTGGGGAAAACCATGATATCCAAATTATTACACACAGATAAAGGTGGACAGGATGATGAAAACGTTATTTGTCAGATCATACTGGCCAGAGAATGGGAGAATTTGTATCCAGGTCAACAGGTTCATACAGAAAGCAGCAGTGCCAAAGCCTCCAGGGGAACATTCTCAGAAGCCAAAATTAAGAGCGCATTTTTGAAGAGAGTAGGATTTTTTTTTTCCAAGATACTTCTATTTGGAACATCAGCTGGCTAAAACGGCAGCACCACCAGACTGCAGTGAAAGCTGCTAACAGCTGGGCTCTGAGAAAACCAGCCAGATACAATATGAGACTGAAAACAACACAACAAAACAACCTGACTAATTAAGTGGCTGTAAAATACTTGGAAAGCCATTCAGTTCATACATCTTCTTTAAAGAAACTTAAAAATATTTTACAAATCTTAGATTCATTACAAGGGGGGGATATGCACATGGGTTCTGATTTACTGCTGACATCAATGCCTGCTTATTTAATTTGTAAACTGAAATGGCTAGAAGAGGCTAGATACACAGAACTCTGTACAGGAAAAAGGCTGCTCTATTAAGCTTTACAACATCCTATCACAACCCTGCCAAGCTGGCAACTGGCAGCATGGAGCCACAGCTATCTTGGGGAAAAGGGGATGCAGGGGAACACTAAGTCTCAGCTCTGACACAGGAAGGACTTCTACAGAGCATACTGAATCTGAAGGCTGGGCTACTGTCTTCTGTGAGTAACTGAAGGGACTTCAGCATGCCCTCAAGCATGCAGTCTCCAATTTGTAGCAGCTTCCCAAAGGGGCACAGAAACTGTATTCAGTGTGTAGGAGGACTTTACAGCTTCAAACAGACAGTATTACACTAAGCAAGGTAGCAGACATGCCTGACAAAGAGATGGTATGAATCAAACTAAACGAAGACAATCTTAAGGTCCTTTCCAACCCTAACAATTCTATGATTTTATGATTCTAAGATGTTTATGATTTATTCTGATCTGGAGAACAATTTTCCCTCAAACTGGGATCCATATTAACTCACCTGAAGGCTTAGCCATGTAAAGCCCCCTCCACTTTTTTTTTTAATAGTCCTTAAATATAAATTGCAGTGTTCAGCATTGTTACCCCTATTTTATCCAAAAACTCAACAGTTGAAAAAAAAAATTGCATATCTGGCTTTAATTTCATTATTTAAAAAAGCCTCTAAAATGCTTGAAACAATTCTCTAATGTTGTGCTTGTTATCAAAAGCAGTCTCTTTCGAGATACACTAGTTAAATTCAAGTGTGAAATTCTGAACTGCCATCATTTTTCATCTTCTGAATCCAGCTGAAAATAAGTTCTAAACATCCAGTTCTGTACTGTTTACTTATAGGGCTGTTGTTAGTGCTCTCATTGATTTTATTTTTCATTACTCCAAAACAAATCAAAATTCATACTTAGAAGAATTCTTTTCAACCAAAACCAATATTCTTGGGTTTATATCAATGTCCTGTGGCAAATTAAGCTGGAATTTCTTAACATCATCCCAGATACCTAAAAATACTTGCATTTACTTCAACTATAGTTTTATTCCTGGAGCAGTATTGAGTCAAAGCATGAAGGATTGTGAATAGGAACATATACAACAAACAGACATGTAAAACAGCTTTTACATCATAACATGTTCTTCGATGGTTTTCTCTTTTCATACCAAAGCTTCAAAATGGTGCGTTCCACCTTTTCTTCCCTTCCCTGACTTCTGCAGAGAGGAAATGTGCTTGTCATAGACATTTCAGATAGAAATAACTGTATGATCTGTGCTCAGCTGACTTTAACAACGACCAATACCTATTTGAAAAGGAAGTCCACAGCTAGAGGAACTATTCCCAAATAGAACCTCTCACATGCTAGGTTTGGAAGATGCATCTTAAGCTTCATAGGTTATTCAAGATAAGCTTTTCACTGATACCTCATCTTTAGCACAATTATTTCTAAGAGACAAAATTAGACAATTTCTGAAGGCAATTAGTGCCTTCAGAAACATGGTAAACTGAATTTTCAAACTGAGCTGCAACTTATGAATGTGCTGCTATAGAGGATATATTTGTACATATAGTAGGACAACTTCTGTATTTTCCCTTCTGCTAGGGAATATTATCCGTTGCAATAGGATATGGCTTACAGTCCTGTGTCTAATGCTTCCAAGTGCGTTCCTAATACTTCCAAAGAATCTAGGTTTCGTTCCCTCAGTTCATATCTAGTGGACACTGTGCTACATCAATCTTATTCAAGTGAAACCTACAGTCCTAAATTAAATGTACTTTTTTGAGCTCAAGTCTCTAGTGAACAGTTGTTCTTCCCAGAAAAGTAATACACATAAAATCACCATAATTCATTGAGAAAAAAGAAACACTGTTATTGAATAAGATGTTCTAAAAGAATGGTGAATCTGAACTTTTAACTGCTAGAATAAATGGATAGTCATCTCAATGTTCATGTTATTGTCAATACAATGAGTGACAATGCCTTTAAATGTACATAAATTAAATTTCATAGCCCATTAAAAGCAAGAGGTATCAAGATGTTTTGGTTTTGTATGTAATTTTTATTTCTCTTTGTCCTGGGTTCAGCAGCAGAAGTCATTTTTCTCCTTGGTAGCTGGAGCAGCGCTGATAACACCAGTGTTTTCAGTTGCTGCTTGGTAATGTTTTGGTCTGACCAAAAACTTTCTGAGTCTCATGCTCTTCCGGGGAGGAGGGAGTGGGCCGGGAGGAAGCAGGGATGGGGCGCCTGACACAAACTGACCGAAGAGTGATTCCATGCCACAGCACGTCATGCCCAGGGTGTAAAATACTGGGGGCAGGAACCCGGAAGTAGCTGTCTCTCTCGGCTCTGTTGGGCAGAGAGCGGTTGTATCCTTTTCCCTTGTATTTGCCTTGTCATTAATATTATTATTGGTGGTAGCAGTAGTGATTTGTATTATATCTCAGTTACTGGACTGTTCTTATCTCAACTCAATTTTTTCAGTTCTTCTCCCCATTTCCCCCCCATCGGAGTGGGGGAGGAAGGGGGAAGTGAAATTTACAGCTTAAACCATGACACTCATCCATCAAAAATATAAGCTACACTATAATTATTGGCTGACCTGAGAGCTTTGATATTATTGTTATTAGCATTATGGGTTTTATTTATTCAGTAGAGCTTTGAGGTTGGACTTATTTCCAGATCGTAAGCTTTCCCAATACAGCAGATAATCCAAGCTTTGAAATTTTTTTCATAAACACAGATAGAACACTAAATCCCCCTGTACCTAGTCAATATAAAGAACCACATATTTTGTAGTTACTTCTGGATCTGACCAAAAATAGGCAAATGTAACTGCTCTTTATTAGACCTGATGTGCGTCGTGTCATGGTTTAAGTCCAGTCAGCCTCAATTTTCTCTCCCACTCTCTCCTTCCTCTTTCTTCACCCAGTCCCGGGGGAATGGGGAGGAGAATCAAAAGAATGCAACTCCCACAGGTTGAGGTAAGAACAGTTTAGTAATTAAGGTATAACACAAATCACTACTGCTACCACCAATAATAATACAAAAGAAATACAAGGAAAGAGAATACAACTGCTCACCACCCAATATGAAACCCGACTCCACAGTGCACCCCCACCCTTCTGGGTCTCTGCCCTCCATTTTTTACATCCTGAGCATGACGTGCTGTGGTATGAAATTACCTCTTTTGTCAGTTTGTGTCAGGTGTCCTGTCTCTGTTTCCTCCCGGCTTCCCCTCCTCCCTGGCAGAGCATGAGGCTCAGAAAGTCCTTGGTCAGACCAAAACATTACCAAGCAGTAACTGAAAACACTGATGTTATCAGTGCAGTTCCCAGGCCCAAAATCAAAACTACAGCACTGCACCAGCTAGCAAGAAGGAGAAAAATGACTGCTGCTGCTGAACCCATTACAATGTGCAATTTTAAAAAGTATGCAATCAAGCTTTCAAAAAGTGTAGTTCCAAAAGGTCCTTGAATAATGTAATTAAAGACGATTGATAGCATAATTGCACAAAAAAAGATCAAGTAGTGTTTGCCTGACAAGGTAACCCAGTCTTTTTTTTTTTTTTTTGCTTTCTTTTTGTGCTCCTACCTCATGTGATGAGGGAATCAGACATGCTGTGTTTACATGTAGGAATGTGAGCCTTACACTAAAGCCTAAGGGCAGAAGCCCTGCAGGTCTTCCCTTTACAGCCTTCACAGTTCACTGCTGTACGTGTATATCTGTCCAGCAGGCCAAAAATAGCCTTCCCAGCTGGTTGGATGCCTCCAATGGTTTCTATTGGAACTTAAATAGCAAGAGAATCACTAAAAAGGCACAAATTGGTGTTCAGTGCAACTGCTTTGCTGGAATCACACCCCACTTCAAAGCTCATGGGATTCACTTAGCTTTCTCTCTGCTGGAGGTAACGTTGGTCATTGCCATAGGTTTCTTGGCAGAAAGCTCTAATCAAGTCAGTAGGCTTCTAACGCAGAATTTTAGCTTAAAAATCCTCCTGCTGACACAAAGTGTGCTGATCTAGATTATGTCTATATAACAATATTGCATTATACTACATAACACATTAGAGACATAAGGTGCATACTGGAATTCTTAAGTTAAAAACTTCAAGAGTTAAAACTTCTAGAGTTTAAATGTAAACGTTTGTCTCTATGCTGCTAATCTCACAAGGTTAGTGTATTGTTGCTGTGCTATCCAAAGACCTTTGAAGCAAGCTCCTGCACAACAGCTCATACCTTGAAACTTTTGCTAATACAGTTGTTAGTAAGTCGTGGAATAACGTAATGATGTTCACTACAAGAAGCGTGTCAGGAACAACAGAGAGGTAAGAGATTTCCCTTTCTTTCCTCTTCTTTGGACATAAATATAGATGTTACCTTCAGCTGTACTTTGACAAGAAAACTGGATGTACTTAGCAAGTTAAATAGAGCAAAAATCACTCTAACCTGGAAGGAAAGTAACTTACTTATAACAAGGAAGAACAGGGAAAAGGAAATCAAAGTTGCTGACTGGAGAGGACATGAACTTTTGCTATGGCCTTGGCTGAGTGTCATTATTAGTGAGTTCAAATAATAACATTTGTGACCCTTTTCTTGTATGCATATTTATATGCTCTACATTACTGTAAGGCCATTTAAGCCATCCTCTTTTGAAACAGACTGATCATGAGTTATCAAGACACACACATTGATCCTCATTTTTCTTTCATCTTCTGTAATCCAATGTCTGCATATAATGCATAGGTGCCTGATTTTTTCACAACCATAAATAATATTCCAACTGTAGCAATATAAATATTGATACATATATGTTATGATACATAACAATGATACATGTGTGTGCATGTGCATATATATTTATAAATAGCATATATCGTGTTACCATTATATACTGTATAATATTTATATCATATAAGATATATATGTTATTTATAAATGTATTAATTTATATGTAACAGATATCTAAACCTTTAAGGTGCTATGTGTTATGGCACCAGAAAGCCAAACCTTTAAAACACTAAAAGAAACTTTAAGACCCCTGAGGTTAATGAAGTTGGTCACTGGCAGATGTTTAATTTCTAGATGAAGAGAGATCTTTGGTCCATCTTCTCTGTGTGAAAAAACTCATTTAGTTTCAGTGAAGTAAGTAGAAAAACCTTCATTGTGACAGTAGGGATAAAACCATGCAATTGCAGATTCCCTCTCAAGAAGATTCACTTGGCACAAACAATCTCTCTGAAAATGGGTCCAGAAAAAATGTAAATCAGATGGCAGGCTTCACAGAATGAACAACTGAATTTAATTAAAATCTATCTCATCTGCCTTAAATTTGCCACTGATGGCCACCTCTGAATTAAAAAAATATATAAATAAAGCTGATTTCACCAGAATGTTGGAGAACATATTCTGAATTGTGCCATATAGTAATAACTAGAAGAATTGTATTTGTTATAAGTGTGAAAACCTTTCTGTACTTCTGGCAAATATCATACTACTAAAGATGAAAATTACAGCCTGATAATTTTGTATAAGAAGCGATTGCTTGATCTGTGGAGCTGGCTGAGAGCATCAATGATGCTACTCTATTATACACGAGCTGGATATCAGTAATATGCATATAGCTTGCAAAACATTTTTAAACAGAGCAACAGTCCCTGTAAATTTCATATACTGCATGACTGACATTTTTTATCCAACAGAGTAATTCAATTTCATCATTGTAGCTGACTAACATTTTGAATAACAATATTACCAGATGCTAAATAATATGCCTTAAAAGAACTAACTTAAAACCAATGACTCCCTCTCCTTTACAGTTAGCCAAATTCAAGGGAATGGAGCAGGTACTTCTAATTGCTACATCTAGTCCAAGCAGTTACAACTTCATATTTGATTAATTTTTTTCATATTTTTATAGGATATCACAGTCACTGTGATTATTATGAGTGCTGCTGGACTTGTTTCCAAGAAGCTCTGAGGATTTAATGAAATAATACCAAAAATATAATAACCAGAGCACTGAACGGATCATATATGACAAAGGACCTGTTAGCATGTATGAGAATTTATACAGAGAAATTTCATTCAGTACGAGATATTGTGAGGCTGTTTCAGAAGGAGATTAATAGTTCAGAAAGCCAAAGAATACATAAATGAGGTAAATAAAAATAACAACAGGGAGACTGCTTGCCAAAAAAACAAAACAAAACAAAAAAGGCAATTTTCTTAAGGAAAATTATAGAAGGAAATTGTTCACAGGTAGATTACATAGTACAATTATAATATCATTAGTATGACCTATTTGTAAAGCTACAATAAGTGAAATGGTGCATAAGGAAGAATTAGTAGCATTATTTTTGTCTTAGGATTTCTATATTTTTGTATTAGGGTTTCTGTATTTTTGTTTTAGGATTGTTGATCATCCAGAACTTAGTGATATTGAACATAAACAATTATGATCTAAGAAGAATTATGGCAGTCATCAAAGTTTTAAGAACACTTTCAGGAATTCCTGTGAAGTACTAATTCAAAGTAAATGAAAGAATTAAAAGTGAACAGTGAAACTTCTAAGACAAGACATGCTCTTGAGAACCCTGTGCTTAAAAATTAAGCTTAAAAAATCTTTGCAAGAAGATAATGCCAAGCTGGAGCACTCCTGGCTTAATAATGTTCTAATAAACGTTTTTGGTTTTATTTCTAGAGTTTTTTTTCCTAGCAAACCTAGAAATAAATTCCATTTCCATTTGTAGGATTGATAGAAACTGGTATGCATCTCTCTTTCCAGTAAATACTTAGGGGTTTGTATTAACAATATTTAGTCACTGGAATCAGTGCCAAGGGGAGTGACAGATTCTTCATTAAACAAAAATTTTATGACATAAAATATTAAAGGCATAGTCCAGTTTGGCTGTAGGTGAACATTAAAGGTCATACCAGCATGATCTCATGCTTCTTCTTTGCCCTAAACTTTACAATAAAGGATCAAAAATGCTGTAGTCCCACACTATAATTCAAGGTCTCAATTCTCATTGTTCCATTCTTGCAACTCATGTGAAATGGGTTCACTCAAATCATGAAAAATTGGGGAAAAACTATAAGAAAAGACTCCCCTCCCCATTTTTTCTAAATATTTAAGTTATAAACACAATTCAGCAGATTAACACTTAAAAATAAGACCCTAGAAACAGTTAAGAAAGAAGATGAACATTCACATGTTATACACACAATACACTAGATTCAAACGAGGAATTTTCATACAGAAAGATATATACTTTCTGAATAGAGTTCATATAGTTTTCCCAAACTCATGATCATAAGAAAATATACATTTCTGAGCCTGAAAAATTACTTTTACATACTTCCTCTACTTTGTAATACTTTTTTTTTATTTCATGGGAGTATTGTGTCCGACTTCAATTGCTCAAGCACTTACCTCTTTTCAGCTGACCGCTTACTGAACAATTTGCACTCTTCAATAAGTTCTGAATAAAGGATCCTGAGATGAGAAAAAAAAATCCACCCTAATTTCATAGTTTATCTTTAAAAAAAATATGTAGGTTTTTTTTTTTAATATATTATTGATATTTTAGTATCACTTACGTCTATGCGTACGTGGCAATCACCTTCATAATCTGAAGAACTGAATGCCACGGCTTTCATCCACTGGAGTACAGGCATCAGTTATACTCAGTTTTCCTGTGGATACTTCCTCAAGGATTCAGAAATCCTGCAGTAGGACAGAGCTCAGTGTCATAGTTCCTAATCCCTCTCTCATGTTATCTAGAGAGGGTTGGTAGGAGCTTCCAAGTTTGCCAGAACCTGGAAGAATTTCTAGAAGCTATCTTTAACATAAGTCAAATAAATTCGGGAGCTACTTCAGCGGTCACTAGAAACTAGCTTCCAACCACCTCATGATCCTCAAAATTTATACTCACAGCTTTCCACCCAGACCAAAAAAAAGGGGACCCCTGACCTTTGAAACAGATTTTTATCAAATCTGTCATGCATGCAGAATACTAGTGATCAGTTTGTGCTGAGAGACTACTAAAAAGAGGGGTTTGAAAACAAGGTTCCCAACAGAAAAATGACATCATTATTATTCAAGAAACAGGTATCTCTACTCCATAACACAGTAATGGCAAATTATTAAAAGATAAATATGGGATATTTAGCATTCACAAACCAAGATATAAAAATGATTAATAGGATATTCCCAAAATGCTTTTATAAATAAATCACACAGACAATACTGAAATAATTATTAAATTCCTGCTTAACTCACAATATCACTGAAGATTAAGATGATGTTTGAAATAATTAACTCATAAATTGAGCTGGGATATAAAAAGGTTTTTCTTAACTGGCTTTTATTTCTCATGGGCTGCATATGACTGGATGATTTTATTTTTCTTGTAACAGCAAAGCTGAGACTTTGATAAAAGAGTTAGATATAAACATAACATGAAGCCAATAATAAGATCTGTGAGTTTTAAAATGCTCCAGTTGTGATGACATCATGGATTTGAAAATGCAAGGGTTTAACATGGAAGACTCCCAGCAGCCCAGAATCAATATTCTCAGGGCTAAGCTGTGGACAGACTTAGGAGAGAAACATCAACAGGCCATTGTTGATGTTTCTCTCCTAAAACCAACCCCAGGTGACTCCCTTTGTCACTGACCTGAGATAAAGCAATTTGAAGACAGAAATTATATGTCTACTTTGCATGGTACAAAGATTTTCAAAGTCATTCCAGGGCCAGAAAAATCAGTGTCAACATATCTGTGTCCAATTCCACATTAATACAGTTACTTGGTTTCTAGGATGTGGGGTTATCATATAAAAGCAGTGCAGCTCTAGGATGTATAGGTGTACTAGTGTTGCTTCAAGCAAATCTGGGTATTGTATCATATGGATGAAAGTTGTAAACAGACTTACTGAAAAATCATGGCCTCTCAGCTACCATTCTACACCAAATACCATTCATGGATGAGACGTACTTTTATCATCTTGTGAGAAATGTTGATATTATAAACAAGAAACCCACAGTTACTAGGAACAAAAAAAATAAAAAAAAATAATTAAGGATTTTCACTGAGTTCAAGTAATAAAATAATTCAAATAAACTCAATTTATGACTTCATTTTAATAACCTCATTCCAGTGTGTGTGTACCACTTGTAATGTAACTGGTTTAATAAATGCATTTTGAAATGTAAACCAACATTCTTCATTTAAAGAATTAATAAAAAAATTGTACTTTTTCTTTTAAATTTAGAAAATTGCTGATATCATTAAAACTGCTGTATCATTAAAAGAAATTGGTTTGAAATATATATTGTAGCAATGTGAAGTATGTCATTTACAGAATAGTAAATGGTGAGACTTGATAGGCTTGTGTTTTGCTATCTGTCCATGTGCATCATAAAAAATCAAGATCAACATTTGCCCTCCAAATGTATCACCTGTTCTTGTTTAGATTATGCATCCTATCCCCTCAAATCTTTATTTGCTATATATTCATGGTTTACTGAAAGATCAATATCAGTTGACTTCTGAACATTGATGAAAATAAATATATTTTAAGTACACACGTCTAAACAAATGCTTTATAATTATAACAGATTCCTCTGAGAAGCTTTTGCTAATATTCTGTTCCAGATGGCAGTTTCCTAATAAGCTTAAAAGCTTCATGGATAAAACCCTGGACATTAGAACCGATAAATAAATTGCTTTAAAACAAAGCAGAACAAAAAAATGAAAGTTGTGGAGGTCAGTCAGTACTTTGAACCCTGGGGTTTTAATCTCTCTAAAGCATACAGATAAGAGGACCACCTGCAATCTACTTCAATGTAGAGATGGCTGTGCAATACTAATTCCTTACTAGAGGCAGAAAAAGGTTTCAGCTTTCTATCTGTGAACTGGCTTGCTTATAGCAAATAAATTTTTGTTATGTAAGATAAAACAAAACAGAAAAAAAAAACCCTGAATGAGAGTGCTTGAAAAGATAAAATAATTAAGAAAATTAAGTAAAAAGATCACTTTTCTAATTCTAAATTAACATTTCAATAGACAAGATAAAAATAAGCCAAAATATCAAAGCAAAGAGTAATTGATAAACTGATAATTAAGGAAAAAAGACAGTACACTTGCACTTCAAAATTCTTGCAGGTAAATATACCAAGATCTAGCTACAATGAAAGATCTTACCAGTCAGTACCTTCATCTACCTTTCTTCTTATTTTTTTCTGCAACACTTCAACACTGTCTCAGTAGCATGCTCAAAAGGTATTTAGTAAAGGTGCATCTAGCTATGTATCACAACAACAATGTAAAGATATTTAAAAAGAGAAAACCAAAATCCAAACCAAACCAAACCCCTCTGAAGGTAATTAACAATCATTAGTTGTCAACTAGGCTGTCATTCCAAGAGAGGTCTGCAGAAGGTCAACTTAAGCAGCACCAGTTCCAATGCTGTCTCACATGCTGATTTGTGCAAGTGGCAGAATAAGGAAAGGTTTCTGAAAGGTTTTTTTAGTACACTAACTAAAAAGAAGTGAAAGCAGTGTGGTGAGTGAGAGCAGATCTTAAATCTTGTTGATGAAATGGTGATATCTCAGAAGTCATCATGAAATAATCACAGACTTCTATGGTGAATAAATCTTAAAGATCTTGAGAGCAATCTTTCCATGTATTCTTACAAACACAAACTTCTGGCAGAAGTCTGCACGGAAAATTACTGGGAAAATAAAAAGACAGCTTACACAGTTTGCAGTGTTTTGGAGGGACTAGGAGTCCCCTCCCTTCTTGATAAGACATTTGTTTATTTTTATCAGAAAGCAACCTGCTCTAGGTGGCCCTGCCTTGGCAGGCGGTTTGGACCAAATGATCTCCAAAGGTCCCTTCCAACCCTAATGGTTCTGTGATGATGATGAATTATGAGATTTATCTCAACTAAGAATGTTCTTTTCATACATTTAATCTCCCTGAATGTACCTGTTCTTCAGATTTCCCTCGGAAGTCCACTGTAACACCAGAAAAACATGGGAAGCAATTGGCCTAGTGCTTGTTGAATACCTAAAGAAGTAGGTTGCATTGAGTCTATAACAGGAAAACTCTCCACCTTCAAAAGTACACTCTCAGAAATCTTCAGTTTTTCTCTGGGTCAGCTTAAATCACATTTCAGTCTATTAGCACTTACAATTAAGACTTTAACAGTTTAATTTGTATTTACTATCTTTCCTGAGATTATGACTGTTTCCTTAATTATATGATGATCAAAACAAAACACATCCCCATTTATTTTATAATCAAGATTAACACTATGCCCACAAATGATGACTACAGCAATTTCACAGATTTAATGAAGATAGATATTAGAAGTGTTTAAGAATTGAAGAAATTGGCTTATTTATTCCTAGCATTTAATTACTTGTGGATTTCTCTGTCTTTACCTACAACCAATAACATTTTATATTATAATTAACCAATCTAGGGACTATAAGCAATAAGGATGCACAAAGTGCAGGGAAAAGCAACATATCTGATGGTGGGAATGAGCACTAAGGAATTGCAGTACATTCTTTAGTTTGTTATGATAATCAGTCAGATCAAGCTTATCTAACCCATGTCTGCAATTATCTCCCTTGAAAATTAATAAGAAAGCAACTAATAAAAGCATTTGTTAACAGCTAGAATTACTCAAAAATTACAGTCCAGAATTGTGCTTTCAAATATAAGCTGGAAAAGCAATAATTTTGGCTTCATGGTTTAATCATAGAATCAGAGAATCATAGAATAGTTAGGGTTGGAAAGGACCTTAAGATCATCTAGCTCCAACCCCCCTGCCAT
This sequence comes from Myiopsitta monachus, assembly GCA_017639245.1. Lineage (NCBI taxonomy): Eukaryota > Metazoa > Chordata > Aves > Psittaciformes > Psittacidae > Myiopsitta > Myiopsitta monachus. Next base: position 7,134,004 of record CM029918.1, read on the forward strand.
GCGCAGGGACACCTCACACTAAGCCATGCCACCCAAGGCTCTGTCCAACCCACCTTTGAACACTGCCAGCGATGGGGCATTCACAACTTCCCTGGGCAACCCATTCCAGTGCCTCACCACCCTTACAGTAAAGAATTTCTTCCTCATATCCAATCTAAACTTCCACAGAAATAAAACAGATTTTAAAAAGCTTTTTTAAAAAATCTCAATGTATTGAAGAATTTCTATGAGTTTTTCCCACAGAAAACATAAGGTAAAGAAGTAGGTTCACTTTCTTACATGTAATAAATTTGGGAATTTAGAAGAGAACAGGTCTTTCCATTGAACTTGTACCTTAGAAAAGTTTCACATAAAGTTCTGATTCAAGAAGATGAGTTTAATTTGGCTTTACTTGAAATAAAAAAAAAAAAAAAAAACCAAACCCAAACCCATCACAGTAGCGTTCAATGGAAATAAAAGGTTTTCCATGTGTACTCTGCCCCAGTGTTCCAGAATGCATCCAGAGATGTATGGGATCCCTAGATGCACCAGGTGTCCAGGTGAGGGAGAGTTTTTCCAAATGAAAAAGAAAGTTCCAAGGTTCTTTCCAGCCAGTCTGAAATGTTTGTCAGAAGGAATTGGATGAATATAGAATGGACTCAAAGGAAAATGCTAGGAAAGCAGGGCAAAGGCAGCAAATTAGGGCACAAAGACAAGAATAAAAATTTCAAAGATGAAAGGGTTCCCCTTGTTTCTCATGACACCACAAGAAAAGGATAAAGTTTTGCTTCACCTGCAGCTCAGATAAGTACAACATTTAGCCCAAAGACTGTTCTAAATGTTTTCTACCACTCCATATTTCTTTAGGTTAAACAAAAAAAACTAAATATATGTGTGTCAGGGACAATAGATAATGGCCCGTGGTGAATCACACAAAGATAGAAAAGTACTGTTTGTCCACTTTGACTCCTCCCCGGAAGGTCAATCTTTGGCTCCTCCTCGGAGAGTCCTGCTTTGACTGCTCCCTGGAAAGTCCAGCTTTGGTTCCTTCCTGGAAAGTTCTGTTTTGGAACTCTCCAGAAAAGTCCCAACCCTTGGAGACCTTTCTAGATACAGCTGGCCACTTCTTCTGATGTAGGCTGGCCCCCTGCATCAGAATGAGCGTACATTTTTGTTAATATAAAAGCCTGAGCCTCATATGATGTGTGGAGGTAGACCCTCATACCACCCAGGTCATTGTTGCCTTTGCGGGGATGCGTGCTAAGGTAGAGCCTGCTTCTTCGCACTGCAATGATGACTCTTGGAGCTGGTTTCCTGATCATCTTCACAGGGTCCTTGGAGCTGGTAAGACATCCACTCTTCAGAAATATCCTCTACTGTGTCTGTTAGATTCTCTATATTTTCCTATATTAATAAACCAGTTGAGAGTTCCTTGTTAGTGTCTCGTTTCTCTCACCCGGAGTCCTCGAACTCTGGAACAATATGCAAAGTTGCATAATGATAATATTACTGACATTCAATCTCTGTCTCAAAAGAAAAATTATAAAAACTCTTTCACTCATGTAAAGTCCAGAAATTCTCTCTGTGTAACTGTTTTTACTGATTGTCATGGTTTAAGCTGTAAATTTCACTTCTCCCTCTCTTACCCCCCCTCCTCCCACTCCGATGGGGAGGGAATGGGGAGAAGAACTGAAAGAATGTAACTCCCACGGGTTGAGATAAGAACAGTCCAGTAACTGAGATACAATACAAATCACTACTGCTACCACCAATAATAACAATGACACTAATAATAACAATAACAATGGCAAATACAAGGGAAGAGGATACAACTGCTCACCACCCAACTGAGCCAAGAGAGGGAGAGAGAGAGACTTCCAGGTTCCTGCCCCCAGTATTTTACCTCCTGGACATGACTTGCTGTGGCATGGAATAGCTCTTTGGTCAGTTTGTGTCAGGCGCCCCGTCTCTGCTTCCTCCCGGCCCCCCCTCCTCCCCGGAAGAGCATGAGACTCAGAAAGTCCTTGGTCAGACCAAAACATTACGAAGCAGTAACTGAAAACACTGGTGTTATCAGCGCTGCTCCAGCTACCAAGGAGAAAAATGACTGCTGCTGCTGAACCCAGGACACTGATAAAGCATAGAAATAAAATAAAAACCCTTTCAAGCAGACTGATGTTGAACATACCTGAGAATGATGCTGAGGATGAAGATGCCAGGAGACCAAATGAAAGCACTTATTCTTTATTATATATCATCATCACAAACACCAAATTTAATAACACCATCACTACATTTGATTCTGCAAGGTTACAGAAGAGTTTTCTTGTGTCTCAGCTTAATCATAAATGGAATACAAAAAGGGAGTAAAAAAAGAAAGAAACAATGAAAAATTGTAACCTTTCTATTTGGTAAACCTGAATGCAGGTTGCACGGCAATTATTTTTTGTGACAAATATGAAAGTTCTCAGAGGCTGTGAAGCATCCTACATAATTGCCTGTTGATGACCTCAGACAAAATGCACAAAAGCCACTTTTTTTTATCAGCTGAATTTACAAAAGAGTGTTCAGAAAGAGAGTTAATATGGAATAATTGACATTCAAGAAATCCAAAACCAAATTTATCTCCCTGCAACGTATTAGTGTACACGCAGCTGAACACAATACAGCAAACTGTGCTTCCCAGTCATAGAATCACAGAATGGTTTGAGTCTGAAGGGACCTGAAAGATCATCTTGTTCCAACCCGCCTACCATGACCAGGGACACCTTTCACTAAACCAGGCTGCTCAGAGCCCTGTCCAAGTTAATGCCTATCCTTAGCTCACACACAGAACAGCAAAAGAAATGCTAAGCTTTTAATGAAAAAAAATGGAACAATGTTTTTATATTAGTCTGCTTTAACTTCTCACTTATTGGCATTTGCTGGTAGTAGATAAATAGGTTGGGATGCCTTTCTAACCTAATCCTATACAAGCAGTAACATAATTCTGTTCGAAACTTACAAGTTGAGCAAACCAGCAGAGCTCTATGAACAACAGTGGATAGGTACCACTTTAAAGTATAAAAGGTTCTGTCCATCCATCACTTCTGTTTAGTCTTCATCAGGATGAAACTCAAATGCTGTAGACCACAAGTTGCTTACCACTTTTTACACAAATTATCAAAACCAAACTTTTAAATTACGAGGATTGTGCAACCCAAGGGAAAAAATGTACTGATCCAGTTTTTCAGAGTTTGTAATCTACTTAATTGACCCTTACACAAATTAAGATTTTTGATAGCTGAACTACCGTGCTTTTTGTTTTCACCAAGGTCATTTACCTTTTCATTGAAGAAAATTATTTCAGTAAACCGAAATGTGGTAATGTGAGAAAGCAAAGAATCGTTACCCCAATTTAGACAGTTTCTCTAACTTCCATTAGATATTGCAGAATGTTTGAGTCAAAAATCCACAAAACATTTCTATTCTAGTAAAAACAGTTGAGGAGATGTGTGTTGCAGAAATGGCAGGAAGCATCCAACCAGCGTTAAACAATACGAAGGACTTACTGTTCAGGCAGGCAATTTTCTCTGCATGAATATAATGTGATTACAATGGGAGCTGCTGTAGGCTAATGAGCTCCTATTCACAGTTTTTACGGCATGGAAGTGTTCAGCATTTCCCTTTGCACTTTAAAGCAGATGGTACTGTGGTGAGACAGTGCCCTTCCACGGTACACTGCACAATCTGCGTGATGCAGCAGAACAAAAAAGCCCAGAGGTCTTTTCTGTATGTTGATGACATTTAAGATAGACTAGCAGAAACTCCAACAAGGCAAATTGGTTTTGCTGAAGGCATTTAATTAATGGGATTTGAAATATATATTGCCAGACCCAGCAGAGATTTATAACAACTATAGTTTTCTACTATGAACTAAATCTTTCAGTGTTTGTTTTGTTGTTGTGGAGGGTGCTTCATAAAGGTCATCAGCAAAAATCAAACATGTTTGTTTGAAGATAGTCCTTTTATTAAGACAAAAATTGTGTTCAGCAAAAGCTGACTGAAGAAAAAACAACAAATCAGATTCTTTTATTAAAGAAATTAAGATGTTTAAAGCTTTCAGATGCCATAATTAAATTTCATACAGGAATGGAGTTTCCTTTCACATCTATTATATCATCAGCTTACTGTTAGAAATAAATATCTAAATACTGGTAGCATAGTGTTATCATAGCTTTCAAATTTAGAAAGTAAACTGGTTTTAACTATGGAACATAAGATGTTTAGATTTAAAAATATTTTGCTCAAACCACATTTAAGCAATCTAAATATTTACTAGTTATCCAGGCAAGTGTTTCGTGATACAAAACTAAGACAGTCAGACTCAACAAGCTAAATGATTTTGAAGAGAATTGTAGCACAACAGTAACCTGAACACCCCTTAACTACTTACTGGTAAAATACTCCCTATTGTTATTCAAGGCTATCCACTGTGAAAAAAACTTAATCCAGTTTCTCAAGTGATTGTGAAATAAACATCAGGCTCAAACAAAAACTTTAAATTGATTACAGGAGCTGACTGACAAATAAAGCAAAAGGTCTCAATGGTGTGAATGGCATTGCTGTATTGAAATCAGCAGAAACATTCCATTTTACACAGGTGCACAACCTGGCACAAGGTGAGCAGGTTACCCTGCCTTTGCTGGTACTTCTCCACTTGGACTCTTCAGGTCAGAGCTCCGCTGTTTTTTAAGCCTGGCTGTTGTGACTTTAGAGCCCAAGGACCGCAAAGGCCAGATAACCCATGCAAGATCCATATACAAAAGAACATGATGCAGTCTTTTCTGCCAAATGCACTCTTGAAAGAGACTTTGTTTATTTGGTTTGTTTTGGTATGGCTGTTGTTCAGTCTTGAATTAGATTTTTTTTGCCACTCCCAGCAAAATAAAAACAGATTTCCCCGTATTTCTTCTTTGGCCACAGAACTGAAGATCAATTGTCTAGTTCAGTGAGAAAGTCTTATTTAATATTGAAGAACTCTGTCTTCTTCTATTTCTCCAGTCAACACTCAGGGTTGCTTGCTAGATACATTTATTTTCTCTGTATGGAGCTTTTATTCAGTTTTTATTACAAATGCCATGGGTGATCATTAAACACTATTCGAAACTGCATGCAGAGAAATTGCACAAGAACAGAGCAGACTGGCTTAACAATCACAGACACAGAAAGCAAACTGGCTTCTTGTCTTTCAGACTTGTCTTTCGTGGCTGCTGCTCTCCCAAAAGATACTGCTATAGTAGAAAAATGAAAGAAAAATTAGTACATATTTCAGATCTTGATTTTATCCCTGATTATATATCTTGTAAAAATAGATCCATTAGCTCTTAGAAAGTGACAGACATTTATAGCTTAATTAACAGTATTACATACCACTTGTTGCTGCAGAAATGGATATACAAGTAAGTATCTGCTTCTTAGCTCTTCTAATTTCAGACAACGGTTTGGATGCAGATATATTTCTACTTCAAGAGCATAGCACAGAATGTGATTATTTACAGAGAGTTGTAACAGCAATATATTCTTCAGATATTAAAATAAAATCTACATTCTGGGAATTAGTAAAACTTGAACTTGACATAATATGTAGACAGGGTAACCATGAGAATGAAAAATTCTAGTACCCTACCCTGTCAAAACTCAAAGAAGGAAAATGGTAAGCATTTGCCTACACAATCAGTCGAATTCTCATATGAACCCTGCAGAGATGCCAAAGGCCCAGATTAAAACTAGGTTTACCAGTGAGAATGCTTTTCCCTATTTGTGCCAGTAAGTCTCTCTCATTCCTCAGTGAGCAACATGAGTACAAGTTTCTGTAATTTGTAGTCTGCTTATAATCTAAAAAGAACTTGGACTTTTAACACAAAATTTCATTTCCAAAGTAGGTTTTTATAAATTTGAAAAGTCAACATGCAAGAACACAATGACTATCGCTTATATGATAAGCGCTTTCATCTCAGAGAGCATTCTGTCAATGCACAGATCCACATAACACAATGGTGTGTTCACTTTTTCAGTTTCCACTTAATTTTTCAAACACACTCCTTTATGAGTCCCTGACCATACTTCTAGCCTGTCTTGAACAGTTTTATCTCCATTCCATGATTCTTATGTAACAAAGAACAATATTTTTTCCATCTCAAGCTCATAGGATCAGTGAAAACGTTGGTTAGGAGATGTACTGATGCACCATCTTCTTGCTCTTCAAAGTTTTAAAAAGAAGGAAACATTACAAAAATGACTTCTCATTCTCAGTGGTATAATTCTATTGCTACTCCTGAAGAAATCTCAATTCATCAAAATTTCAGCATTGATGTTGGGGAAGAATCCACTGCATTAGCCTGTCAACATCTGCAGCGCTGCAGGGTCATCTCTATCTTTGAGACTGAACCAGTTTCTGTTCTCAGCAGGGAACGCCACATGGCAGTTACTGTATCTGGTTATCATGACTATATTATGGTTATCATGATTATATTATGGTTATCATGATTATATTATATCACTGAATTCAGAAGAATTCCCAATTGTTTTGACTGAAGTATGGTCTGACATATTATTAGTCTAAATAGCTGATGAGAACATAGTTGTTTATTGATCTGGTTCAATTTTTTTGTGATTGTTTGGAAAATTGTGTTAAACTAAGGAAATAAGGCACTATATTCGAAACTGTGCAGTATGGCAGTCCCTGAGCACAGACAAGTTTTCATCCCAGTGCCTTCTGGGATTCATTCAGGTTAAACGAATAGTTAGGAATAAGAGTTGATGTCCTCCTTCAGCGTCAGGTAGGACTGTTGCTTGGATACAAAGACTGCATTTGTATCCTTCAGAGGAGATGCAGCATTGTCTATAGCCATGCTACTGCGCTAATGCAGCTCTGCAATTGCCTGGCATGGCACAATCTGTTCCTTAAAAAGACAAAAGAAGGATTCATGAAAGCCTCAGGGCTTATCCTCCTAAATGTTCTTATTAATTCAGCACCATAATAAAAATCTGAGTCTTAAAATCTAAGAATATAAGACAAAAGCTTACTATATTCATAGGTATTGTGATGTAAACTGACAGTACAAAATTATTCAGATAGAACTTTTGATATATTTCCCTCTTAAAGTTAATTATTTATTTTCTGATAAGCAACCGAGTAGGCAAACAATGCTGCTCCTGCTCAAAGATTCCAGGTTATATAGCTTCTGGGAAAAAAAAAAAAAAAAGAAATAATCCCCCTCTTAACCAAATAAAAGGTTTAAATATCCTTCTTTTTGTTATATAGTACCAGAATGAAATTATTTGTGCAGAAATAATAGTTACTTTAATGAAAGAGAAAATCCACTTTGTCATATTGTTAGAGGAATATACTCAAAGTCTATTGAATAGTAAAGGTGTACTCATGTTGGTTTTTTGCTGATTTCAGATGGGTCATGGTTTCATTCTTCTGTTTCAAAGATACATAAAAAAGTAACTGTATATATACATAATTATATAAAAACATTTATTAACAATTGTTTACAAACCAGTAATTTTGCCTTGGTTTTGATTAAAATTTGAAATGTAATTCCTGCTTCATATGAAGAGCATTAATCACTTAAATACTACAAAAAATGTGTTTCACCATGAAAAAATGCATGCAGGGATCAAATCTGGTTCTAAGATATATATATACACATACATATATATATAGAACTTATGCTCACACAGAATGCACCTGTAAGAAGGCTTTGAGCCATGATGCTAAAGTCCCCCTTCCTAAAAAAGAGGCTAAGATTAGTTTGTTAGAGCATATGTGATAGTTCCTACTCAATATCACAAACAGGATGGCTGATTTGTACAAACGTACAGATAGACACACTGCACTTCTGCCAACTTAACCATAAAACATGACTGAAGGCATCAGACGGAGGTAAACTTCTTATATATAAGGCATTAAGGTGGATTTTCCCCTTCAAAACAAGGTGGTTTTATCATACTACCCTGCCTTGACTTCTGCAAATCCCAAACCATGCTTGGTAATCATCTAGAATAATGGTAGCTAGAATACGTGAAAACTATGTTAGTGACTGTACTAAAAATAAACACTATCAGTTACCAAAGGACCTGTATAGTTTACTAGTAAACTAATGGCAGTACTTTTCCAGCATTACCACAGAAGTACAGAGAGAAGGACTCATCAAAATTTAAAAGCCACTGCACCATCTAGAACAGGTTTATACTATGTTACACTACACATGTATGAAAAAAAATGTTGGCAACCCCCCCTCAGAATTTCAAAAGAATCTAGGAAAAAAAATAAAAAGAAAATTCTGTTCACATTAGTACCAAAAGCTCTGAATGAGTAATCTTACTTTTTACTCAATTACACAGGTCTGGATAGGGGCAACTTCTGTATCATTCAATAGATAGTCAACGACTCTGTGATGCTAAAGTTGCAAATGCCAAGAGTTCATGGATATTTTCCATCTGTCTCTATCTATCTCACCTCTGATCTAAACAACAGTTGTAGTTTTTTCCTAAACCATAATAATAAATGGATGAAGAACACCTGGGTTTTGCTAAACTTAAGTTTAAAGTTTACAGATACGTATGGGAACAAATTTGTCAACATAATCTGGCCATACAGTAATTCTCTCCACATTCTGATTTCCTTTAGAAACATACTTTTTTTTTGATTCTGAAACATGATTGCCCTAAGGTAACACCTAAATCCACTTTCTTTACCAAAAGCATATTAAATAACAATTAACGTAAGATAAATTTTAAGAAAATCAATTCACACTTTAAATAAGTACTTAAGAAAAAAGGGAGTTGAGGCCAAATAACATGTCAGCACTCATTGAACATACTAACAGATACAGTATAAACACCTGGAAATTATTAGTATTAAAAGTAATTTCTTTACCACAATGATAAATTTAAGGTAAAAAGGAAGTTAAAATATCAAGAGTTCAGAAATCAGAATTTCAGAATTATACCCTCTAACTTGTATGATTATAATAATGATATCTTCCCTATTTTATTTTATTACCCAGGATTCCAGACAATGATTTTGAGGCTACACAATTCCTAATCTCACAAAATTAAATTTTAATTTTAATTTTATTTTCAGTATATAGCAATAAGTAGGTAGACAACAGCTGTATAAGACAACTTTTTGGAGCTCACATCTTGCTTTTCCTTTTGTTACAATTTTTTTTTTTTTAAGACACTTAAACAAGTTTGAAAAAGTTTCTTCGAACCTCTGAACAGTAATGTTCTTCCCACATATGTTGCTACATTTTAGTAATCTAAATAATCTTTTCAGTGAAAACTGCTTACTTTGAAACAACAGTTTCCCATAATTGTTTCTTGGCAACGGAATCCAACAAATATGTCTATTCGCCAAGCCCAGCTTTTTATCATCTTATTTATTTTTCTGAAGGGTTCTTTTCCCAAACTGTAATTCAATAATTTTTACATTTCTTTGCAATCTAGGGAAAATATGCCCCAAGAAGACATTTTGGGTGATTTTAAATTCATTTCTATTTCTGCAAAAAATTCAAAATTGCATGTCTCAAATTACACTTATACTGATACTAACAGTAACCAAGTCCATAAACAGCTACTTTACCTATTCTGGTGTCACTAATTGTTGCACTGTCAACTAAGGAGTCTTTAAATTGGTGTTAATTTGATACATGCCAGAATAGCAAGAGCTGATAGAACTGAAGGTGACCAGAAATATTCTAAAAGAGGTAGTGTTGCTGGGGTGTTCTTAGATTTCTGACAGAACTATTTCTGAGCAAATTCAAATAATATCTATTTCGTACATCATGATGCATAGCCTCAGTGCTGCTGAAAGATACTATTGTACAAGTGACATTTAATTACCCGCATTATAGTAGATGAAGGAAGTATTGTGAGTTTTCTTATTGTAAAAATAACTACAACACTGTAGCATACTTATCTTAGGAGTGGCTGATGAATATTTTTTTTTACCAGTAATCAGTAGGACAATTTCAGCTAAAACTGCAGGAATTAAAAGGGTCAGGTTCATCATCCCAAACCTGGATTTAACTCAGCAAGTGCTACCTGCAGACTTAGTGTTATGTTGTATAACATCCTGAGGAAAATAATGAAAAACAAATATATCATCCTTTCCAAAGACAAATATGACTGTGTATGAAGGAAGTATGACTTACCTTTCTGCAACATTCTAACTGTCATCCAGTTTGACTCCATCTTCTGAATTATGTGAGTCATTATTCTGCTGCAGCGGTTCTCTAGAAATAGACTAAGTGAAGTCCAGAACAATTTCATTACAAAGATAAATAAGTAAATATAGCCCACTCTTACAGTCTTCCAAATGTAAGAAATAATACAGATATGAGTTCATTAAGGCAGTGTCTGCAACTACAATGAAGAGAATTTATTTGTAGCACGCTACTCCTTGTACTCTTATTTCTGCATAAGTAACCGTATGCATTACCATTTGTAGACAGACAGAGAGCATTCAAGTTTTCAAATTCAGGAAATGACTCACAAAGAGGATATTCTCAGGACTGATTTGCAAACAGGAGAAAAACAGCTTGACTCTGTAGAGTAGTAGATAATAAGGCTATGGAAGAAAGAAGACACGTCTATCTCTGAGAATAAAGCACATGTTGCAAAATGCTTCTGTCCTTTTCTCTTGAGAGATAAATTGTTCTGTGGTTCTATGTATTTAAAACACAGCTCACCTATCACAATAACCAGGAATAACAAAGGTTACAATTTGTCACAGATGAACACTGAACTACAACTACAATTACTATTCTTCAGCTCTCAATGCATAAAGAACAGTATGATCTTACAGACTTCTGGTAGACAAAGTGAAGGAGAAAGGAGAAGGAGAATGGGCCATTTCAGTTATAATGAAGAAATGCAGGCACTCTCATAGAATTAAATGTCAAATGGGTCAGGTTCTAGAGGAAGAAACACTGCTCTGTTCCATGTCCTTTTGCAATGAACTCATTACCATCAGCTCTTGATCAGATACGCAGGATAACTGACAAATTCTGGAAACGAACTTTCTCTTACATTATAAAACTATTGAAGTGTTCAAGCAGTCAATGATAGCAAATAGTAATTGCTGTCTGAGCAGACAGCTGATAGTGGTCTCTTCCTGTTTATGGCACATATGGGTTACAGGTCTTCAGAATTCTACTAAGGCTCTGCTCTGCTTAATGAAGTTATGCTCTGATTTACAGTTGCTTTGCCTCAAGATAGGGATTTCTGACAATAGGATTTCAATCAAAATAATTGCCCTATAATTAGACAATTTATTATGTTTTTATGTAATGACATTTATAAAAAGTAAAGCAAAAAAAGGCTGATTTGATCAAATAAAAATGAAGATTTCTTAATTGGCTGTGTCTTAATTAGTGTAATTACTATACTATATCTATCTGTCTCAAGCTGATATATATCTATGCAGAAGTGCTTCTGATCTTACAAAAACAAATTTGTTTTCAGTTCTGCAGAACCCTCTTAATGATTAATAACAAAGTATTGATGAGCAAACTTCTAAACCAGTGTTGCACTTCAATTAAACAATAACAAAAGCTATTAGTTTTGTGTTCAGACACTTTGGCAAGCAAATAGGAAAAAAAATACAGAAGCACTGAAGAACAAGTAGTAAGCAACTTCTCATCTGTAGAATGCCTCAGTGCAAATATTCTGTTAACAACAGATCTTAGTCAAACTACAAAAAGGGAAAAGCCCATCAGAAAAAAGTGGAACACAAAAATACCATAGCAAAAAATGGACTGATGTTTCAGACATTCCTTTATATCTAATGCTCAAAATTTTTTGTGTAATTCAGCTGAAGCTGTTTACTGTGTGACAGCTCATACTAATATTGATCTGGTTATAGTAATTTTAACATAGAGGTATCCTTGTTCTCATCACCCAAGGGACTATTTCTGAAGTTAAATACAATGGGATCAGAAAATATTCAGGGTTTCTGTAGATTTTGCTATATCATACAAAGTGAAGCTCTTAAACAAGGGACAGAAGTAGCATGAAAAATACTGTATGAGGGTACCCACTGGTTTTACATCAATAACCTATTTGCATTATTTCATAAGATATGAATGACAACTAAATGCTTCTACTTCAAATCAGAAAAAGGAGAAGCATTTATTTCCTTAAACTCCACTTGTCTCATCACTGTATAATTCATAAATTTAAATTAGAACCCTGGAAATATCACAGCAGCCATCATGTTCAAGCCACACACTCAGAATTTTACCAAAAGGTTTAGCTTCAGTCTTGGATATAAAATGAATATGAATTCAGTCTTGAGCAGTTTAGTTGTACTGCATGCTATCAGCAATGAATGAGGTTTTCTTGCCTAAAAACCAATTTCTAATGAAATGGGAATGGGATATTAGATTGCAGACGTGTCCAAGGTCTGCTATAGAAAGAGACAACACCCATTTGAGATTTTATTTCTGACTTAATAGCGAAATTCAATATTTAAAAAATTTAAAACTGAGGAAAATTAACTGTATTCTATTTAATAGAAAGAATTTTTGTGGGTGTAAAAGCAATCTTTTTTTTTTTTTCCTGATATCACAAGTTAATTTAGAAACAATCTCCCAAAGAGTGTTTATTCCTCACAGAAATAATATGTGGTCAACTTCGACATACTGGTTCAACTAATGATGGCAGAATCAAGACTAAAACTGTTATGGCCCATTAAGAAAGTTTCAATCTTCAGGTAAAAAATAAAAATTAAAAAAAAAAAAAAAAAGAGAGAGATCAAAGGACAAATAAAAAAAAAATCCTATAAAACATTTCATATTATTTTAAAAAACTTTAATAAAGGTAAAAAAATATTTCATCATCTGTCAAGGTCAGTAACACCTCATTCAGAATCCATAATATGAAATAATTTCATGAAGTAGCCACATGGATTTTGGTTTTAGTTTTTGGGTTGGTTTTTTTTGTTTGTTTTTTGGTTTGGTTTTTTTTTCAAAAGAATGAATTCAGACGAGGTAGGAAAAAGCCCCCATAATTTCAGCCTTTAAAAAAAAACAAACTAGCTTTGATGCATAATGCTAATAAGAATGGACAAGTACAATTACAAATGTAGAAATAAAATATAGCCGCACATATTATTTTTTATAATACCTACATAGCCTTAGGTTATATGAATATAATACTTAATGGATGTATATGTAGCATGATATAGGTTAGATCTTTCTGGCATTAAATGCAGCTTAAAAGTCCTGAGGTATTTCATTAAAATGAAAGGCAAAATAGGTTTGTCATATTGCACTTGAATGGTGGTTAACAAAACATAAAATTTTTCTTTCTTCATATAACCCAAGACTCATGTAAGAATGTAGATTGCTCTGGGTTCTGCGTTATTTCTTGGGTAAATCAAGTTTGATTCTGTAATCCAAGATCAACCCCTGATAAAAGAAGACGTTAAAGAAATTTGCACTTCTAAAACCCCATTATTATGCTTTCTCACCATTCTGAAATGCAAATCAGGAACACTTTGTAGCTTTTATAATGCTTACTAAATTTAAACAAATCCAGCAACAGAATGTGGCTTTGCAGAAAGCACCTTTAATATTATTGTGTATAATTAGCAGTTAACAATGAAGCACTATATTAATCACATTTATTACACAGGTGCTTTCAGATGAGACTGAAGTCCCATTATGTAAACACAGGCTTTCAGAGAGTTTACAAGCTGTATAACAGAAGGTGAACAGACATTACGCATGACAATGTTAGAACATCGAATATAATGTTAACTCATGTTTATTCATTTTCTGAAGCTACTTCAAAAATATAGTGAAATATTTGAGAGACAAGGTTCATAAAAGGGGGTGGGACAGGATATACAGGAAAAGAGCAAAAAGTAAAGCAACAGAAAGATGCGTAGGTAGGTGTGAAGCTAAGGTTGATGTTGAGAGCAAATTAAATATCAAAAATAAAATAATCAACCACTGGAGCATGTCAGCTCCTCCTAAGCAGGGCTAAACAACTGCCTGGAACAGTGCAAATTGGCTCTATATTAAACAATTCTTCCATTGTGCAATTCTGCTTAATTTACTCACGTAGTACCCTATATGTTCACAGGTCCCTGATTTACCAGCTTACTTTCATTACACGGGTTTCTCTCTTCAAGTTTCCACCTGACCACATGGCAGTAAGGGCGAAAAACATCACTTTTATCATAATTTCCCTTCACATGAAGTGCTCTGCACCTTCTGATCCCCACATCCTGGGCACAGGATCATTGCTACAGCGCTCCATCAGATCTGCTCTGCATTATATAACTTCACTTAGCATGTTTCCTCCTGCACATGTTCCTACTGATATTTATGTGATAGTGAATGAGGAGTGGTGACAAGCTAGTTGTATTCATCATAGTTAGCCAGTGTGGTAGGTTGACCTTGACTGGCCAAAAGGTGCCCACAAGCCACTGCCCCTACTCTATGGGACCGAGAGAGAAAATAAAACGAAAGAGCTCATGAGTCAAGATAAAGACAGGGAGATCACTTACTGTCGTGGGCAAAATAGCTTCAACTTGGAGAAAAAGACTTGAATTTATTGCCAATTAATAACAGAGCAGGATAGCAAGAAATGAAACACCTCCCACACACCACTCCCCTCTTACCAGGCTCAGCTTTACTCCCAATTCTTCTACTTCCTTTCCACAAATGGGGAGGTGGAATGGGAAAGGAGCATGTGGTTAGTCCATAATGCTTTGTCCCTAACACTACTGTTTCTTCCAGCTCTTCCTTTGCTGCAGCGTGGGGTGCATCTTACAGGAGACATTCCTCCATGAACTTCACCAATGTGAGTCCTTCCCACAAGCTGCAGTTCTCCATGAACTGCTCCAGCATGGGTCCCTTCCATGGGGTGCAGCCCTTCAGGAACAGACTGCTCCAGTGTAGGTCCCCTGTGGGGCCACAAGTTCTGCAGCAAACCTGCTCCAGCACGGGCCTCTCTCCTGTGAGACCCCACTCACTGGATCCTCCTCTGGCAAGCACTCTCCACAGGACGCTTCCTTTAGGGCACACCCACTTGCTCCAGCCTAAGTAGCTTCACAGGCTGCAGGTGGATATTTGCTCCAAAGTAGATCTCAGTGGGCTGCAGGGGAACAATCTACCTCAAAGTGGACTTTAACCCAGGCTGAAGGGTGATCTCTGCTTCCTCTTTGTCCTTCTTTTCCACCTCAGGGCTGCAGGGCTGTTTCCCACACATTTTTCTCACTCCTCTCTCATACAGCTGCTTTGTGGTATTTTTTCCCCCTTCTTAAATATGTTATCACAAAGGTGCCACCAACAATGCTAATGTGCTCAACATAGGCCAGGGGCAGGTCCATTTTGAAGCTGACTGGAACTGACCAAGTACAAGCACAGCTCCAGGTGTCTTCTCACAGAAGCTACCTCTATGAAAACAACCCCACTACCAAAACGTTGACATGTGAATCCAATAACTGCAATAATAACTTACTACAAAAAGGTAAATAAAATCACAGTATGTAACAGAGAGTGATCTGCAGAACTACCATTTTAAGGCTAACAGATCTACATTAAAAAATAAGCACCTAGTGACTAAAAACAAGCATTTCTCCTGCTTGTTTTAACTCCCCAAATTGCTTTTATGTCTTTATATGACTTCTTCAGATTAATTACAGGATCGAAACAATTGATTTTTACTTGAAAAAAGGTATGTAGGGCTCAGAAAGCTATTCAAAAAATGTATTACTGGTAATGGCATTTGATTTTAGACTTTCTGAAGGAAGATATTTTCATAGAATCATAGAAGAGTTAGGGATTGGAAAGGACCTTAAGATCATCTAGTTCCAACCTCCCTGCCATGGGCAGGGGCACCTCACACTAAACCGTGTCACCCAAGGCTCTGTCCAACCTGGCCTTGAACACCACCAGGGATGGATCATTCACAACTTCCTCATGCAACCCATTCCAGTGCCTCACCACCTGTACAGTAAAGAATTTCTTCCTTATATCCAATCTAAACTTCCCCTGTTGAAGTTTGAACCCATTACCCCTTGTCCTGTCACTACAGCCCCTAATGAATAGTCCATCCCTAGCATTCCCATAGGCCCCCTTCAGATACTGGAAGGCTGCTATGAGGTCTCCACACAGCCTTCTCTTCTCCAGGCTGAACAGCCCCAACTTTCTCAGCCTATCTTCATACAGTTGATAAAGTTGGGGCTGTTCAGCCTGGAGAAGAGAAAGCTGAGTGGAGACCTCATAAAGTGAATTTATAAGTCATTCAAAAGTCATGCGCAAATTTCATCAGCTGTCTCAGTTAAAGCATCCCACTTTGACGCCTGTCAAAACATCTGCATTTTAAATTAAAAGAAAAAAAAAGTTGTTGTTTTTTTTTTTTCTGATTTTAGATCTGTCTCCTTACTAACCCCTAGAAATACAGAGCTAACTGCACATACACATACTGAGGAAATAAATAGCTTTCCTCTTATAATCTAGGGCGGGAAGCAACACGGGTTTACAGAAGCAACAATGCTTTCAAATGTCACAGTGATGGGTGGTATGCACCTTTCTACAGTGCTTATGTACAGCACTTAAGAGGTACAGAATCTGGGTTTTGACCTTCTTTTCCCTTTCTTTTTTATGCCAAGAGATGGGCGCAAGCTGTGATTAACACTTCACATCAGAAGGGAAATACCAGCAGAAACTGCAGCCAGATCAGAGTATCATGTAGCATCAACAGACGACATTGCACCAGCTAGGTATTACCGTATCATCAGTTCCCCTAAAAATATGTGAAAACTGCCTACAGCACAGTTTCCACTTCTTCCCTCCATAATATTTTTGATCATAGGAAGTACTTAGCTGAGAAAGAAGCTGTTTTCTGCAATTCATCCTTATTAGCATATGAAAGCTCTCTGAGCATTCAAGTGTATATATCTCATCTCGCCTCACCCAATGAAAGCATAAGAAAACCTTCTGCATATATTTTCGCATAACAGCAGAAGAATGATTCAGGACTCAGACACCGTTTTTGTAATGTGAGCTTATATAAATTCATATTATACTTACTCTCAAATGAAAGCATAAACATAAAATGTAGAAAAGTAGGGAACACAATTGAACTGAGCTGCGTTGTTGGTAACCAAAAATTATGTATTTGCCTGTATCTTTAACTCACCATTTCAGTATTAGGCCTGGTAGAAGCCTAGAGTCTGCTGCACTTCTTTTTGCAACCTGAGACCAGACCTCATAGCCAAGGATATTGTTCTGAAAGGCAAACTACTTAATCTTTGTTGGAGCTGGATCCATCACACCATCTCAGCAGATGTCTCACTAAGAGATGAAAGGCTTCAGTCACCAGTAGTTGAGAAAACTGTTCTTTAAATCATGCAGGTACATAAGCATCTAATTCACATATTTGATAACAACTTGGTGATTACAGCTTTCATTCAAGGGTAAGGGAGAGAAAGAAGTCCAGTTGGAGAAATTTATTCAAAGGAAAAAGAAAAAAAGTAGACTTAGAGTTATTTAAAATTAATAATTGCATGTTTCACCAAAGAAATTAGGACTTTTTTCACTTGTTTTTATACAATGTCATGGTCCCTTTGATAGACTGCCTTAAAGAAATAAAACTGTGAAGGACATAAATGCCTGAGAAAGCCTTAAATAAAGCAGGTTATGACTGCAATTTAATAATGAATATATAATATTCAAATTTCAAACCATTATTTTCATACATAAGTTAAAAAAAAGTAAATGTTGAATATGCGTATATTGAATGTTAATCAGTGATGAGCTATTGATTATTTGATACTATACAAGAGAAAATACTGTACGCTCATGAGCACAGTAAATTGGTAACATTTTAGTGAAATTTTTACCACTAATAGTCACAAATTCTGAAGAAAACACACTCTTGTCAGTAAGAAAATATGATAGAAGATAGAAGCCTTATATAAAAGCAAAATATCACACATAATACTGAATCAATCGGCACAACTCTATATTCTCTTTATTTTTGATATATTACTTCTAATGGTGAAGTGAACTCATACTTTCAAACAAAACAAAGCAGCAAAGGATAAGATAGGTTTAGGGTTACCAGTTTAATCACAACACAAAACCCTGCAGAATATTCTTCTTTGAAAGCAGATTCAGCATCAAGAGTGAGGTTATTCTCAAAAACATACCAGCCTCACTATCAAAGATTTCTTTGCATAAAGTTCCTGGAAAATGATCCAAGAAACTACTAGCAAAAGACCTTCAACTGAGATGTAAATACAGAAACACCACATTGCAGCCTCAGAGAATTCATTGACCAAAACAAGACTACAATGTTTGGCAGCAGCAAGTCAGCCCAGAAAGCAAATTTGCTTTGAAGTAAAAAATAAGCTTAAAAATGAAATAGCAGCTAGAACACAACATGATTCCTAAAATGCAGTCAATAAAAACATCTATCCAGAGAACTATGAACTCATTCAAGCAGAAGAGGAAGTGATGCTAGCAAAATTACAGATGTATGATAAATCTAAAATGCGACTGAAAATTAAAGGGAAAAACTCAGGCCCAAATCAAATAAAATAACCCCCCCCCAAAAAAAAGACAAACAAACAAACAAACAAAAAAAACCCACAAAAAAACAAAAAAAAACAACAAAAAAAAAAACCAAAAAAACCACAACACAACAACAACAAAAAAAAGGCACACACAAAAAAAATAATAATCCACCCAGTTACGTAAAAAAGACCAAACTTTTGCTGGAAGAAAAAGAGTATACTATTCTATTGTCAGAAATAGACTTGTGTATGTAATATTCAACAATATTTAATTATCCAGGCAGTGAAGTTCAAGGGTGAAAGCATCAGTGGTCTAAACAGGCTTCATGATGGCAGCATGCTATAGAAGCACTTCAAAGATGTATTATAGAACTTTCAAAAAGAAAGAAATTGAATTGATCAAATAAGATTGAAATTGATTGAATAAGATCATAATTGAAGTGTATGATCTTATTTTTACTACTGGAAATTATTACAGCAACTTGAGGAATACCACACTTTATGGAAAGAAGTGTATTAATGATCTTTTATAATAAGATTATAAAATAAATATGTGTATTAAAAATCAGATAAAACCAGATCAGCTCTAGATGAGTATCTAAGCTAAATACTCTACTACTAGTACTATTACTATATACTAGTACTATTACTATACTAGTACTATAGTACTACTCTACTCTAGATGAGTATCTAGAACTAAAGTTCTAGATGAGTATCTAGAACAATGTATGTGGAGGCAGATCTGAAAAAACAGTAAGCCAATCAATACAAGAGTTACGATATATAAAGAGCTATCAAGAATAAAGTTAAGAGTCTGGACAGCAGTCTTAAATTGTGAGAACTGAAAGTGACACAAGACAGACTTCACAAGAAAGGCAAAGAATGAAAGGCTAGAAACTTCACAGTATTTGAGAAAAGATTAAAAAGTTTAAAGAAATTACATGAGTTTTGAGTGTGCCAGCACAATACATAAAGAAAAAAATGAAGAGCATAATTCATCTATCATGACTTATGCTTAATGGTGAGGCATCTACTTTGTATAGAATAAATTTCCACTAGCTGCGGTGCAGAAGTAAAAACAGTCATTCTAAAGAGTACAAGGGTGCATTTCCATTAAGCTAGACACAGTTTTTAAGTCAAAATAATAATAAAAATAACGATATTAGAATAAGAAAAAGGGCAAAAAGGCAAATAAGTCAAACTTAGACAGTTCTGTGTACTTCTAGTAAGGAATTGTGTAAATTAATTGCATAAGTGTCAAAATAAATGAAATACATACCCCTTTCGCAGGTGTACAAATCACAAGTGAGTTCTGTCATTCCATCACAAACTGGATTATCCTAAATAGAGAGTTGAATGACCTTGGAAATACTTTAATATATTCACAAGTGTATAATACCTAATTAGAAAAACTGCTGCTATTTAGCATTGCTTGTAAGGCTTCATTCCAAAAAAAAGATACATATTTTTATTAAAAATTTAAATTGATAAAATAAATGGAGATTGATCAGTTTTCACCTCAAACTCTTTATTCCTGTATTATTAAGTAGAAATTAAATGCAAATTAACAAAATCATTAATTTTAGATGTTAACATAAGAAACTCATCACATTTCACAAAATGATTATTTTCAAAGTATTTGGTTTTATTAATACTTGAAGCAGCACTAGTTACATACCAGCACTGCAGCAATATATGACACAAACCTTTTATCAACCCACTTTTCATCCTCTTGATATCTGCAGCAGAGCACATGATTTATACCAAAAGCCTTACATTCCTAACTGGGCTACCTTGACCATAAAAGAGTTTGGTTTTGAAGCTGGCTATTTTCAAGTAAAGCATTAATTATAGACATGTCATTTTATGCCTTATTAGAAACTGCCAAGCTTAATATAATCTGAAGAATACACTTTCAAACTCAAATAAATGAAAAAAAGGAATTGTGTTTTCCTTATCTCCGCTGGACTAGTGCAGTAGCTTGATTGCAACGACAAAAGAAGAAATAAGAGGATGAGAAGGACTGGTCATAAGTTCATATGTCTGACCTGCTTTCTGGTAGAATATCCATAAGATAAATCAATAAACACAACAAGGCAAATAGAGAATGAGTATTTTCATTTGCAAACACTGATCACTTGCCTCAGTTAAGGAAGCAAACAGAATGAAGAGATTCAATATCATAGTGCTAGAACTGAAAATAACAGCTCTTACATAGCAGTTTGGAAAACAGAAAAAAGAAAAAGTGAAGTTCTTCTTTGGTTCTATGAACAACTGTTTTGCAATCTGTATAGACGTTGAGCTCTGACCCTTCTCATGTGTGGTTTAATTATTTATAATAAATGCATATCCAAGTGAATGAAAGAAATTATGGCAAAATACATTCAAAACCATATAAAGTAAGCCCAGTGTTGAGCAAAGTGTAATAAATGTAATGAGCAAAGACATGCATCTATTTAAGCCAGAAAAAGTAAAAATACAAATTAGATGTGCCAACATTCTCAATATATAACAGAATAAAAAAAAAACAACTGATCAATAACACAGCTATGATACTGCCCTATAAGTAAGAGTTAACACTAGAGTATGAACATCAACAATGAAAAAAAAAATATTAAAATTGATTAAAGTTTTGGAAAGGAAAAGTATTTTAGATAGCAAAAAGGAAAACAGTAATTTCTCCCTAAACTTCAAAGCTGAACCCACATTGAAGTAGGGTACGTTAATCTTAAACGTTATGAAAGATATGAATGCATGGAATTTATTCCTCCATTGTTTGCAGAACTGTACAATTATCCCTATAATCTGTCAAGTCCAATAATCAGTTATTCAATGTGCTTATGAGCCAGCATGGTTGATGTCCCTAAAAGATTACCTGAGTCAAAAATTCAGACACAGCGGTTGCTATTTATCCAGAGAACATATAATCCATGAAAATACCAATAATTAAAAAAAAAAGAAAAAACAAAACAAAACCAAACCCCAAGAAAAAGTCAGACAAGACCCCTGCAGAATCACAGGTGGTTATATACTGCCAGACAGCAAATCAATCATTACTTCTCTCCTGGTAATTTTCCAACTGGTTGTGGGTTTGTTTTGTAAGACTTTTTCCAGACTATATTTCCTGTCACTAGTTCATGAGAAAAGCAAGACTCTCAAGCACCTGAGAAAAAATATTCTGTATCTTCTGTCACTCCTTAATTCATAAGCCCTTCTCATTCTCAGGAAAGGAAATTAGATTCATCTGTCACTGCTCAGTTTCCTCCTCTGCTTCTATCACTTCTGTGTGCATGCACACATTATTTTACCAGCACCCCTCCAACTGGACTTGCTTTGACAGAACCTGGGGTCTTTTTTGCTATGTTGCTTTTTTGATAGTGCATAGCGTAATAAGGGCTAGGTTTCTGTTTGCTACAACTGTACAGCAGCAGTTGCTACTCTTATCATCACTACTGCAGTTTCAGCCAGCGTGTTGCTATTGATTCAGAATGGAGGATTCTCTAGAGAAAGTCATATGCTGTATATCACAAAGCAATTCTTAAATGTGATCAGTAATTTCAAATTGAAAACTTAGTGCTGGGAACTAAATGTTTCTGGGAGTGCTTTGACAGTGTATACTGTACCCTGAAAAGGTGTTAATACTTTTCTCACACTTCTTGCAAGGACGCAGTAGGAGACAAAACTGTTAATCAACAAACTGTACAAAGAATCAGGTAAAGGACTACTCATCTATTGTGGCTTGGCTATTTCCCTTTTCTTCGTATTCTTCCTTTACTAAACACTTGTTCAGTGTCAAAAAAAGCCATGGCTGCTTGCAATTGCTGTAGTTTCAACAATGCCAGCTTTATCTAAAAACCTAAAGAAAACCCAAAAATCCCAAAACCAAGCAAACCCCACAAAAAAAACCCCAACAAACAAAACCAACCAAATAAAACAAAACCAAACTGTTTGTTAAAGCATTCTTTTTCTTTTGATTAAAAAAACAGTGACAAAAAGAACTCATCTGTAGGGGTTTAAGCCCAGCTGTAGCTCAGAAAAACCACACAGTCTCTGGAGCCTCTCCTCCCCTTCCTCCGCCCCACTCCTGGAGGGATTGGGAGGAGAATTGAAAGAATGTAACACCCACCGATAGCTCTTGTATTCCAGCTTCTCCATCTAGACATGTTATCAAAGTTTGGATGGGTGGAACTAAAAGATACTTTACTACTTTGCAAGAAGAACCTTGTAGAGATTATGTGTGATGGAGGCTTTATTACAACAGGTTTCTTTTGCAGCTACACTAATGTACTGTTAACAAAGTAAACATAAGGGCTATGGAATGACTAATATCAGTTTAATACCTGACATATTTCTCGCTTATCACATCATACATAGGACCAGGACATCCTTGTGGCTACAGAAGACAAAATGCATTCTTCAGAGCTTCCACTTCCACTTGAAAAGATAGTTTTGAAAAGGAGGAGTAAGGAAAGCCTAATAGGGAAAAGATATTTCTTACTATGAATTCCAGATGTAAGTATTTGACTTAAAAGTTTGCTTGACTAGGATGTTGTTCATGCTGATTCTGCTTACTGTTTTTTGGGGTAGTGCTGAGGTTACCTTACTGGAATAACTCCTAGGCTTAGGCTGGCTGATTGGTACAATCATGCACTATCTATTGTCATTATTAACAATTTTGTGTGTGTGTGTGAATTGTTCATTACCTTTTTCTTTTTTGGATCAAGTACATAGTAAAAATTATAGGCAGCTGAAAGAGATGTGCAGAATAATAGACACTAATGTGAAAAATGAACTTACTGCACTGAGAATCTAACCTGGAAAAAAGAAAAAGGAACTACTGACCTTTGATTCTTAATCTGTATCTTTCAGAAATAAGGAAAGAAGTAAATTCTTAACCTAAGGTCTTGTGTTTGTCCAATTCTTCTGATTATTTTTAAAGCTTTCTTTTTACTTGTTCATTATACTCTCATCATTCAACTCAGTTCTAATTTGACATTACTCAGTCTTGGCAAGTTCTCCTACACCCTTCTTAACCCCCTAAACTCTTTCAGATTCATATAGATTGCATATACGAGAGACATTTGTGTGCAAGACCTTGTCTATTTTTATCATGGAATTGCAACGAGTTGCTTTGAAAAGAAGAGTAGGCATTGAATAGATGATTCTCTTGGCTTCAACTTCATACACCATCTGCATTAACCCACTGTGAGATGTGTTTAGTTCTGTTAGGTAGAATACAAAGCATACCTCCTGCCTCAGAAGACATGTTAAAAACATGTATAATCTGTATTCTGCTATGCTTCAGTTTAGAGCATATAGTAATGAAGTGGTGTCCCTCAGGGATGGGTGTTGGGACCGGTCTTGTTCAGCATCTTTTGTCGGTGACATGGACAGTGGGATTGAGTGCGCCCTTAGCAAGTTTGCTGATGACACCAAGCTGCGTTGTTCGCTTGATACTCTGGAGGGAAGGAATGCCATCAGGAGACACCTTGACACGCTTGTGAGGTGGGCAGATGCCAACCTGATGAAGTTTAACTATGCCAAGTGCAAGGTCCTACACCTGGGTCGGAGCAATCCCAGGCACAGCTACAGGTTGGGCAGAGAAGAGATTCGGAACAGCCCTGCGGAAAAGGACAGTGGGTTTGTTGGTCGATGAGAAAATGAACATGAGCCGGCAGTGTGCGCTTGCAGCCCAGAAAGCCAACGGTATGCTGGGCTGCATCAAAAGGAGCATGACCAGCAGGTTGAGGGAGGTGATCCTGCCCCTCTCCCCTGCTCTCAAGAGACCTCACTTGGACTATTGTGTGCTAGTTCTGGTGTCCTTAACATAAAAAATACATGGAACTGTTGGAACAAGTCCAGAAGAGGGTTAAGAGGATGATCAGAGGACTGGAGCACCTCCCATACGAAGATAGGATGAGAAGGTTGGGGCTGCTGAGCCTGGAGAGGAGAAGGCTGCATGGAGACCTCCTAGCAGTCTTCCAGTATGTGAAGGGGGCCTATAGGGATGCTGGGGAGAGACTCTTCATGAGGGACTGTAGTGAGAGGGCAAGGGGTAACGGGTTCAAGCTAAAACAGGGAAGTTTAGATTGGATATGAGGAAGAAATTCTTTACTGTGAGGGTGGTGAGGCCCTGGAATAGGTTTCCCAGGGAAGTTGTGAATGCTCCATCGGTGTCAGTGTTCAAGGCTGGGCTGAAGAGAGCCTTGGGTGGCATGGTTTATTGGGAGGTGTCCCTTCCCATGGCAGGGGGGTTGGAACTAGATGATCTTAAGGTCTTTTCCAACCCTTACGATTCTATGATACTATGATTGTACTTCTGTTAATCTATAATGTCATTTCCTCTTCAAGAAGAAAAAAAGAAAAAAAAAAACCCTATAGTGTATTCCTTTGATGTGAGGCTCTGCTCAAAGATTGTGCGTATGTATGTGTCAATGCATTTTATATAGCTGTGCTCATTCTTTTTGGAAATAATGTAGAAGTTTCCGTATGAGAAGGGTGTAATTTCCTACCCTTTCTAGAATGAGTGAGAAGTTGCCGTCCATTTTTTTTTACTGTATTCTTAATGCTTTAGGGCAGGATTTGAGAAATATAAGTGGATATAATGGATAAAGCCTTGGAGAGCTATGCTCTAGTTAAAGTTATAGCTAGAGGACAAATAATATAACACACCAAACAAATGGCAAACCGACTATGTCTAAGGTCATATTCGCAAGCCAGGTAGATCAGATAGCTCAAGGTGATTTGTATTAGCTGAGAATCTAGCTTCTTTGCCCCTGAATTAATTTACTTTGACTGTATTCTGAGAGCGTATTTTTCCTTTTTATATACATAATGCTTGCATGGATAAGAATGGAGGTATTATGTATATAATGTTTTTTTTAATATATCTATATAACTGTTTCTTTGACTAGTGGAAAAAAATATGTGCAAAGAACGCTAAAACATTTAAAAAGCAGCTTGTCTTAAAGGTTTTGTAATAACATGTTATCACTATTGCTTTCAACGGTAGCACACAAATATGGCAATTATTGTAATTCTTCAGTCATGGTTCCATGAGAGTTGAAATAATTATCAGTCAATCAACCTGAAATGCATTAACTGAACAAAGTTTGTACAGGTATCCAGAACCAGTGCTACACCACAGGAGATCTGTCAAATGGAGTATTAAGAGCCATCAGGAATCAGATGGTTGAAATAGGATTTTGTATATACTGAACCCTGCAGGGAAAGAACATTAATATTATCACAGGTAACTCTTTGTTACAGTGAAACTCTTTGTTTATCCTTACCCTGGCCCATCTTCTAAAATATCCAATTGAATGGCATACCAGCTTTATATAGTGTCATTCAAGATGCTAAAAATCATCTATAGTCCATGACCTTAGTCAGTAATTACTGGCAGCATAATTCTAGATATGAGAATTCAAATATTTTCCCTTGAACATTTGTTGAGCCTTTAAAGTCTTCAATAGGACTTCCAGTTACCTAAAAGTTCTGTCCAATTACATAATTCCATAGATTTCAGTGCTTCAATCAATATGAAGGTGTATTGGACCTCACAGTAGATATTGACATTAACTTTACTTAGTGTATAACTTTTAGCCCAGTGAAGCATAACATTTAAGAATGAATTTGCCGCTGTGGTGTATTGAGAAAATTAGCATTTTTGGTTAGACAAATGGAAAAAGTCTCTTCCTACTTCCTGGATCTGATCTTGGAAAATTTGGGAGATGTAAAGGTGAATAGTTAGTTATTAATGGAAAAAAAGGTGTAGAATATTTTTACTTTTCATCCACACTTCAAATAAGTCTGAATGTAAACCAGCATGGAAAAATTTAATTTTTAGAAACATTATCATACTAAAATGGCAAGATTCAGGCAGTCTGTTTCTACAGGTCAAGGAGAAGAGAGACTATCCACAACATAAACTGATCTGTTTGGCCAGTCTTCAGGAAGTGAAAATCCACTTCTCCTCAGAATCAGTAACAGAACTGTGACCTAATTTCATTTATTGTAGTTGCGTGCATCTTCATTCTCACTCTCTCTCTGATCAAGCACAGTCAGCCCTTTGCTCATGCAACTGAACAAGAGTTTTCAACACTCCAGCTTCCTGACATGATGTCCTGGGTTCAACAGTAGCAGTCATTTTTCTCCTTCTTGGTAGCTGGTTTCGCTTGGTAGCTGGTTTTTAGTCTTGCAGCAGCTAAGTTTTTGACTTTTGGCCTGAGAACAGTGCTGATAACACCAATGTTTTCAGTTACTGCTCAAATATTTAGTCTGATTAAGGACTTTATGAGTCTCATGCTCTGCCAGGGAGGAGGGGAAGCCAGGAGGAAGCAGAGACAGGACACCTGACCCAAACTAGCCAAAGAGGTATTCCATGACACAGCACATCATGACCAGGATGTAAAAACTGGGAGCAGGAACCCAGAAGAGTTAGTTCACGGCTTCGGTAGTCAGGCGGTGAGCGGTTTTATTCTCTTCCCTTGTTATTTCCCTTGTCATTATTATTATTGGTGGCAGCAGTAGTGGTTTGTGTTATACCTTTGTTACTGGACTGTTCTTATCTCAACCCATATTATCAATACATATTGGTCCCTCAGATAATTTAATATAAACCTATTGTTTAATTATTTTTTTTGTTGTTGATGGGGGTATGTGTATTCTAATGGATTGACTTTTCCCTTTCTTTTCTTTTTGATTGTAACTACTTAAGATGATATTTGGGCTACTGATTTTATTTCTTAGAAGAGTCAAAGCAATTTAATGTAGTGCAGAACCAGACACTTTCGTGCTGAGGAGGGTTAATAATCTCAGACAAACATCAGCTAATTTCTTAACCATTTTTGTTTGAGGTTTTTTTTTTTTTTGAGGAGGGGGTGACACCTTTAAATAACTGATGTCATAAAACAAACAAACAAACAAACAAATCAAAAACCAAAACCCAAACAAACCCAAAACACTAAAATAAAGATAATTTAATATTGTTAAAATTCTGAAACCACAGAACACAGCCAAATTCCAGTTGGGTGAGTGGGTATGTGTGGGGAAAAAAAAAAAAAGAGAATTCACCCTCTTTTCATTATCTAATTGTGACATGTAGCAGATGTCAGTTACATCCTACTCACTGATAATAAAAATGAAAAAATATATAGTTATAGTATATTACAATATTATGCAAGTTCTGACTGTGCATGGATAGATATCCTTGAGTGGCTGATAGGAAGACTTTATTATAATTTTTACAAAGTTAGCAATTAATGTTCTGCAGATGCTTACATCTCTGATACATTTAGTCCATTCAATTGTATAACAAGCATTATAAAGCACATTAGTAAAGGTAACAATTGTAAAATGCATGTGACTAAGAAAAAGTCTTCCTTTTGATGCAGAATAAAAAAAATTCCTGAAATGAATCAATTTTAATGGGAAATTCTAGATACGGATAACGGGAAATTCTAGTATTTAGAAAATCAATGATTTTTTTGCCTTTTTTTAAATGTAGCTCAAAAAAAGCAGTTAAAACCTCAGACTGGACAGAATTGTATCACATTGAATTTAACATCAGTCTGACCATACAATAAAAGGTCAAATATTTCTCTTTAAATCATCAAACATTCAAGAAAATCTGTTATTCTTTGTCAAGCAAATTGAACAGTAACTTCAATTTATCATGTTTTCCCTGTTTTCCTCCCTCATTGTTATGCACAACTATCTGGATAAGAATGGAAATTATTTCAAGTTAAAATAATATTCTTATTTGACATTACAAATACAGTATTAGTAGATTTGGAAATGTATTTTTTTTTTCAGAATAAAGATCTTTGGTTTTGTCATTCTGTTTATAACAGCAGGAATAATTTTTCCTAAGAATTCCTGATCAAATTTCAAAAATTAATCTCTGGAAAGTTTAAAACTTTACATCATCCAGATTGTGTTCCTGAGATTTCACTTCTTCAGTCAAATCCTTCACTTGCAGAGAGTTCTTCTGTGCAGAGATTCTTCATCACAACTATATTTGGTTTTCCTCCAGACTGAAAGTTGACTTTTGTCAGCTACATAAACGCTGTCACTGGGAGAATAAACCCAAAGTTTTATCACACATGTGAGCTCCTATCTCCCAGTGAATATATTCATATAAGTGGATGAAACCTACCCAGGAAATTAATGTATGAAGGCTCTATTAAATTATTACTAAAGAGGCAAAATATCCTGTATCTGTCATCATTTCAAGTTCCAACTTTGCTACCACATCTCCAGTTGCAAAAAATAAAATGAGTTCCTAACCATTTATAGAAACATGGAATTGTTTGGGTTGGAAGGGACCTTAAAGGTCATCTAGCTCCTACCCCGTTCCACAAAGAAAACTCAACACTTCAGAATAAACATGTTATATAAAAGTTGTGGTTATTTTTTTCCTCAATTTTCAACAAATATTTATATAAAATCAAGTCTCAAAAGCTGATTTCTGCTCGCTATTTCTCTTTGGGCAGTCAAAGTCAAAACCTTACCCCTTTTTGCTACAGAAACAATTAAACTTTATTTCAATATTTTACAGAAGTGCAGGCCTCCTGCCATATAATTAGATTAGTATGGAAAGTTAGAGGGATATCTACAGCATAAATAGGTTGAATACCCCACAATACTGTGGTTAGAAAGAGTAGATGAAAGCAAGTAGCGAAGGTCTTTTTTTTTGTTAGGCAATGCAAATCTAAAGATCATTTCACCCAAAAACGTTTAATTTCTAATGTACTATATCTTGAAGGAAAAGCATGCAATTTAGATAGCATATGAGATAATTAAGCTTCTGAAAAATGAAACAAAGGAGAGGGTTTAATAGTCTGAAAGCAATTCAAATTTAATTTGAAATAGACTGTGAAGCCTTTTAAATTTTATCTCTACATGTCTTCTAACTTGCAAGAATCCCTCTGAGAACTGGTTTAATCTGCATAAATATATTGTAATGCTATCAGAAGTGTTTTATAATTCGCACTCCAAATGCTTCAAAATCCTAGTTTCAAGGTGATTTGGGGCGGGTGTTTCAGGCTTTTTGTTTTGTTTCAATTTTCATTTTGTTTTGTTTCATTTTTTATTTTGTTTGTTGTTGTGTGTGTGTGGGGGGGTTGTTTGGTGGTGTTTTTTATGTTGGTTTTTTTTTTTATTATTTCATTTTACAGTTACAAAATGTAATGAAGAAATTTATACAAGGGAAAATTAAGAAGGGCAATCAGGATACCGTAAATTGAATCAGTACATTACATTAACTGTTGAAGGCCAAGTGTTTAAAACTGCTTTGGAAAACATTTAAGTTCCAAATACAATCAAAATAATATGAGTAATTATAAACTTCTCTCAGATATTTATATTGTCTGCTACCAAGGTCTCTTTCAATAAGTAATAATACCCACACCCTGATGTAAATTTCATTTTTTATTCCATACTGCTAATGCAAAGTACTATCAATATTACTGTAATCACTGTGATCTAGACCACACTGTTATAAACACTCTACACTAAGATGTCCCTTCCACTCAAAAAAGAAGAAACAATTTCAATCTTTTTTCTCATTTGTTTTTTTCCTTACAAAAAGCTCACAGACAATTTACAGAGATGTAAGGTGATGGTATATTACAGTGTATGAGCTGCTCCACTGATCATGCCAGTATGATTCAAATCTTCCTTTGTCAGAACTATAAATTCAAATTGGGTACTTAAATTTGCTCCCATAGACACTTAGGGTGCCTATGGATTGATCAGGTTGGGGCAGCATTCAGAAGGTTTATTCCCACAAAAAGAAATCTGCTCACATTGTCATTCATTAAGTATTAATGTGGCACTTCTCAGACTGTGAATAGAGTTTATTGAAACTGTTACAAACAATATTCTTTCTAATTACTTCCTTTATTTGTCAGTTAAAAATACTCAAATTATTCAATGCTTCTTTCTTATTGTTCCTGACTGAAGTCATGCAAATTTGGTTCAGTCATCAGAGTTTTGGGCCAGGATACCAAAATCACAATGAAACCTGAATCAGTAAAACCCCAGACTGCCTCACCTATTGCTCCCAAGCAGGATGTTTCTTCAGCCTGTTACCTGGAATATCAGGTAGATTAAAACATTCCCCATTCCCACATCTAGATAGATCCGTTTTCTTGCTTACAGTTGGAGATACTAGACTCTCTTTCAAACTCTTTTTCTAAACTGCTAGTGCAGTTTATAGGCCAAGAACCATCTGCCAGTGATAACTAGGGACTTGTCAGTGCATGCACTGTTTTCTCCCTATGAACAAGAAGACAATGTAGCCATAAATTGTATTTTACAGTCTTGGGGGTGAGGGGAAGGGGAGCAAAAAAAAGAAGACATTAAGAATGACTGGCATTTACAGTGGGATTTATTTAGACTATTTTTCTGCATTTAAAAGTACTGAGTTATTGATGCTATGCTGTAAAAAATTCATCTTAACTGTAAAAGATTATCACTTACTAAAGAAGATGACTCAATTAAAAAAAGTAGTGAAATAAACCACCAAATAACTACTGATATTCAAGTACTTCCTAAGTTCATCTGCATCTTTATATCATTAAGAGCTACGTGGTTTCCTAACCCTAAAGAAGAAATTTCTCTAGTAAAAAAAAAAAAAAAACCAACAAAAAACCTCAACCCTCCAGGAGGTATTTTAAAAAGGTATTTCAGCTCTCCTTTGCATTTGGATTGGTTATTATAACTACAATAAACTGCTTGATTTCCTATTAAGATTCCTAAGAAAACTGTACAGATGTACTTACTACTATTGGGTTTTTAAATCAAAAACAACTGATATGATATCTGTAAGTGATTAAAAAGCCCTGAAAGTACTTCTTTGGGGCACCAGGAAAAGGTGAACTTATGTAAAAATAAATAGATGAGTAAGTCCAGAAGTCACTGGAAGACATACTGGAATTTTTGCAGAAAAGTTTCTGTTCCTTTCTCATTACACATTTAAACCAGTGCAAAGTGGGCTAAAAGATTTTTATAAATTAAAAATTAAAGAAAAAGAAATCAAACATTACTACAGTCATGACATATCCCACATTTTGGCTGAAGGTTGATGCATTTTGCCTCATAAGGTTTCCATCATGTCTTGAAATGGTTTTGAAGTTATTTCTGCCTGTACTGTTTTAAGACATCTCCTGAGTCAATTTAATAGTGGACAAGATACAAACTTGACAATAGCTTAAACCCATCACTCATTCACAAATTATGAATAGTGTGACTACCAGTTTGAAGAGCTTTCCTCACTGCCTACAAAAGCATACAATACAGCCGTAATGAAAAGTTATTCCTTTGAAGCATTGCTTTACATAATTTCTATCAAAATATTACTGCCTCAAGGTAGAGAAGAGGGAGTGGCTTCCCTTGGCTTTGGTTCACTGATAATCTCACCTGGCCACATGCAAATACATCAAGTGTATTAAGGTGCAGTAGCCTGGCTCCTGTCCATCCAGTTTGGCTGAGTTACTGTGAAAAATCTTGAACCTGTTGGGACTGATGCACAAATGTACTGGTCTGCACAAAATATGATCCAATTTTACTATTCACTGTGGTCAAATCTGAAGTGTACAGCACAGAATACAAGAAAGTCTGGGTTTCAAACTAATTTGGGGCAGATTCCACAGATTCTATTGGCACATTTGCTGTGTCTAATCACAATTAATTTCCTAATTTCTTAGGAAAGATTTAGCTGACAGTTAAACAAACTAATGCAATGTCCTTTATTCTCTCTTATTATTCAGATTTCTGGAGATCCAAGAAAGCAATTGAGTTGCACTGCAGCAACTGTAAGGGTAAAGTTTTGACTGAGCATAAATCTTTTTTGCCACAAGAGAAATCACTCATCAAGCACACTTCTTTGTTTCAGCATCCTGTAACAATACATTATCAAGCACTTCATGCAATTTCACTTCATTCACATTGTCATGGTTTAAGCTGTAAATCATGCAGTCACTCTCTCACTACCTCCTCTTTCTTCCCCCCAGCTCCTGAGGGGATGGGAAGGAGAATCAAAAAAATGCAACTCCCACAGGCTGAGACAAGAACAGTTCAGTAACTAAGGTATAACACAAACCACTGCTGCTACCACCTAATAATAATACAAGAAAAATACAAGAAAAGAGAATACAACTGCTCACCACCCTGAAACCAAGCCTGACCCAGCAGCACCCGCACAGTGCACCCCCACCAGCAGCAAGCCCCACCCTTCCAGGGTCTCTGCACTTAGTTTTTACATCCTGGACATGACGTGCTGTGGTATGGAATAACCTCTTTGGTCAGTTTGGGTCAGGTGTCCTGTCTCTGCTTCCTCCTGGGGCTTCCCCTCCTCCCTGGCAGAGCATGAGGCTCAGAAAGTCCTTGGTCAGACCAAAACATTACTAAGCAGTAACTAAAAACACTGGTGTTATCAACTGCAGTTCCAAGGCCCAAAACCAAAACCACAGCGCTGCACCAGCTACCAAGAAGCAGAAAAAAGACTGCTACTGCTGAACCCAGGACACAAATCAACTGAAAAAAGGAGCTGCCCTCCATTCCACTACTCATGACATCCTCTCTCTGAATTCAGTACATGCAAAAAGTATCTGGATAATATTTATGCATTCAGGGTGGTTTTTCTTAAGTCAGCTCTGCTGAAATCCATTTTTGTGGCAATTTAATTAATTGCACAATCTATTTTTCAGCAAAAAAAAAAAAAAAAGGTACTCACTTAGCCTGTTGGCATTAGTTATGTTTTATGAGACCATAAAGTAAAGATTTGTACGTGACCTTCAAGGAAATCTAATAAAAAGCAAATCACATATCTACAGTTTGCAAAAGCTTAGAGAGACTCCATAGATCCCAAATTCAGTGGACGAGATCTGCACTTTGCAATTTGTCATGGGTTCAGCAGCAGCAGTCGTTTTTTCTCCTTCTTGGTAGCTGGTGCAGTGCTGTGTTTTTGATTTTGGGCCTGGGAACAATGCTGATAACACCAGTGTTTTCAGTTACTGCTTGGTAATGTTTTTTCTGGCCAAGGACATTCTGAGTCTCATGCTATACCAGGGAGGAGGGGAAGCCAGGAGGAAGCACAGACAGGACACCTGACCCAAACTGACCAAAGAGGTTATTCCACACCACAGTACGCCATGCCCAGGATGTGAACACAGAGGGCAGAGGCCCAGAAGGGTGTGGTGGCGGACTGGGGGTGCACGGCATGGTCAGATTTTTGGTACTGGGGGGTTTGCTGCATGGGGGCTGCACTGGCTGGGTCAGGCTTGGTGAGCAGTTGTATTCTTTTTCCTTGTATTTCTCTTGTATTATTATTAGTGGTAGCAGTAGTGATTTGTGTTATACCTTAGATACTAAACTGTTCTTATCCCAACCTGTGTGAGTTGTATTCTTTTGATTCTCCTCCCCATCCCCCCAGGACTGAGGGACGAAAGAGAGGTGGTTAAGAGGGTGAGAAAACTGAGGGGGGGGGGGTAAAGACTTAAACCACGACACAATTCAAAATTCTCCTTCTGAATCTCAGAGAAAGACTGAACACAATCCACACAAACACACATGCTATGTTCATGTACTTCCCATTCCATCCATCCTCTAGTGTGTTGGTTACAAAGCTGAAGAATATAAGGGAAAATATCAAAATTACAGTCATCGTTTTATAAGCAGATTCATAGAGTCATAGAACAGTTAGGGTTGGAAAGGACCTTAAGATCATCTAGTTCCAACCCCCCTGCCATGGGAAGGGACACCTCCCAATAAACCATGCCACCCAAGGCTCTCTTCAACCTGGCCTTGAACACTGACACCGATGGAGCATTCACAACTTCCCTGGGAAACCCATTCCAGGGCCTCACCACCCTCACAGTAAAGAATTTCTTCCTCATATCCAATCTAAACTTCCCTGTTTAAGTTTGAACCCGTTACCCCTTGCCCTCTCACTACAGTCCCTCATGAAGAGTCCCTCCCCAGCATCCCTATAGGCCCCCTTCAGATACTGGAAGGCTGCTAGGAGGTCTCCATGCAGCCTTCTCCTCTCCAGGCTCAGCAGCCCCAACCTTCTCATCCTATCTTCGTACGGGAGGTGCTCCAGTCCTCTGATCATCCTCGTAACCCTCCACTGGACTTGTTCCAACAGTTCCATGTATTTTTTATGTTGAGGACACCAGAACTGCACACAGTACTCCAAGTGAGGTCTCTTGAGAGCAGGGGAGAGGGGCAGGATCACCTCCCTCAACCTGCTGGTCACGCTCCTTTTGATGCAGCCCAGCATACCGTTGTCTTTCTGGGCTGCAAGCGCACACTGCTGCCTCATGTTCATTTTCTCATCGACCAACAAACCCACGTCCTTTTCCGCAGAGCTGTTCCGAATCTCTTCTCTGCCCAACCTGTAGCTGTGCCTGGGATTGCTCCAACCCAGGTGTAGGACCTTGCACTTGTCATGGTTAAACTTCATCAGGTTGGCATCTGCCCCCCTCACAAGCGTGTCAAGGTGTCTCTGGATGGCATTCCTTCCCTCCAGTGTATCAAGCGAACCACACAGCTTGGTGTCATCGGCAAACATGCTGAGGGCGCACTCAATCCCACTGTCCATGTCACCGACAAAGATATTGAACAAGACCGGTCCCAACACCCATCCCTGAGGGACAACACTCCTTGCTGGTTTCCAGCTGGATGTTGAGCCATTGAGCACAACACTTTGTGTGCAGCCATCCAGCCAGTTCTGTATCCATGGGGTGGTCCGCCTATCCAATTGATGTCTCTCTAACTTAGAGACAAGGTTGTCGTGTGGGAAAGTGTCGAACGCTTTGCACAAGTCCAGGTAGATGACATCCACTGCTCTACTCCTGTCCATCAGTACTGTAGCCCAATCATAGAAGGCCACCAAATTGGTCAGGCAGGATTTCCCCTTAGTGAAGCAATTCTGGCTGTCACCAAGCACCTAGTTGTTTTTTTGTGTGCCTCAGCATGCCTTCCAGGAGAATGTGCCCCAAGATTTTGGCAGGCACAGAGATGAGACTGACTGCTCTGTAGTTCCCCAGCTCATCCATTTTCCCCTTCTTGAAAATGGGAGTTATATTTCCCTTTTTACAGTCATCGGGAACTTCACCTGACTGCCATGATTTTTCAAATATGATGGACAGTGGCTTAGCAACTTCATTCACCAACTCCTTCAGGACCCACGGATGGATTTCATCAGGTCCCATGGACTTGTATATGTCCGGGTTTTTAAGATGGTCTCGACCCAGATCCTCTCCTACAGTGGGCCCAGGGTCTTCATTCTCACTGCCCCTGAGTCTGCCTTCCAAGACTTGGGTGGTGTGGTCAGAGCATTTGCCAGTGAAGACTAAGGCAAAGAAGTCATTAACAACCTCAGCCTTCTCTAAATCCAGGGTAGCCAGTTCTCCCAATAGCTTCCGGAGGCGGCCCACGTTGTCCATAGTCTGTCTTTTATTTGCTATGAACCTATAGAATCCCTTCCTGTTATCCTTAACATCCCTAGCCAAGTTTAATTCTAAGTGGGCCTTAGCTTTCCTAACCTGGTCCCTAGCTTCCTGGACAACATCCCTGCATTCTTCCCAGGCTTCCTGTCCTTGCTTCCACCTTTTAGAAGCCTCTTTTTTCCTTTGAATTTTCCTCAGCAGCTCCTAATCCATCCAAGGAGGTCTCCTTGCCCTCCTGCAGCACTTCCTTCTAGTTGGAACACAACACTCCTGAGCTTGTAGTAGATGATCCTTGAATATCAACCAACAGTCTTGGGGCTCCCTGCCCTCTAGGGCCATGAGTCTTACTGAGCACGTTCCTGAAGAGGCCAAAGTCTGTTCTCTTGAAGTCCAGAACAGCGAGCTTGCTGCACGCTCTTCTCACTGTCCTGAGGATCTCAAATTCAACCATCTCATGATCGCTGCAGTCAAGGCTGTTCTGGAGTGTCACATTTCCAACCAGCCCTAGCCTGTTAGAGAGCACGAGGTCAAGCATGGCACCTCTCCTTCTCAGCTTCTCTATTACTTGCAGAAGGAAGTTGTCTTCCACACAATCGAGGAACCTCCTGGATTGCTTCTGTCGGGCCATACCATCCCTCCAACAGGTATCAGAGTGGTTGAAGTCCCCCATGAGAACAAGGGCCTGAGAGTGTGAGGCTATTCCTATCTGTCTCCAGAGTGCTTCATCCACAGAGTCTTCTTGGTCAGGTGGTCTGTAACATATCCCCACAATAATGTCTCCCATTGAACTTCTCCCTTTAACCCTGACCCACAAAGTCTCTGTCAACTACTCGCCTGTCCCCAGACAGAGTTCCATACTCACCAGCCTATCCCTAACAGAAATAGCAACTCCCCTTCCCCGTTTGCTGGGCTTGTCTTTTCTAAAGAGTCTGTAACCTTCCATTCCAGCACTCCTGTCATAGAGCCATCCGACCATGTTTCTGTGATGCCTATGATATCATAACCCCATAGACGTGCATACACCTCTAATTCCTCTTGTTTGTTTCCCACGCTACGGGAGTTTGTATAGAAGCATCTGAGCCGAGCTCCAATTGAAGCTGGCTCTTTGGCTGGAGGTGCTGGAATATCTCTATATTGCTCTGAACATTTATTATAGGTGCTGCCAAGTGACTGGGTGTGTTGGGATGGAATGATGCCCCCCCTCCCCCTAAACACCTAGTTTAAAACATCCTTGACCAGTCTGACAAGCTTTCTACAAAAAAAAACCGCTCTTCCACCTTCATTGTCAGACCAGCTCCACCAGCCCCCAGTAGACCTGGCATACTAAACTGAGTCTTGTGTTCAAGATACCCAAGCCCCTGACTATGGCACCACCCTTCTAACCATTTAGTAACCTGGTCAATCCCCCTAGCTTTTTTGAATCTGACATACAAATTAGGAAATGCTTTTGAAAAATTTCAGAATAAGTTGATTCAACACATGTGATTTCCGCAGTCTCCTGACAACATATTCTTCCTTCCCCTTCCTAGCCGAAGCTGAACACTACTTAACAAGTTTGATGTGCAGGTATCTTTGGAGAAAATAAACTATGCACTCACAAATTCTAGATCCAAAATTATCCCAGATGCAGTCAAAAAAAAGAACGAAACCCCACGACATTTAAATCCATAAAAGTCTGTCTGCTCCAGTTATTTAATGTTTGGATAAGATTTTGTATGAAAGTGACAGAATTTAATACTAATATTTAGCACTACCTTTCACAAACTCTTTGAATTTCATTGTGGCTTTAGAATTCTCATCTTCACAGAAAATGTTTCTAATATAAATTTACCGGACTGTTTCAAAGAGCTTAAGTAACATGATTCCCTTCACTAAAAGTATCAGGAAAATACATTTTTCAATTGCCGGTTAATTAAAAAGGTAAAAAGCACATCTTCAAATTAATCAACCTCCATTTCAGAGCAAATCTCTATTTTCACTGTAAAACCAGAATCAGAATCCTTCACACTAACTTGCAGTCTGTAACTATTAAAGTGATTCAAATGGAAACTATCATGTACAATTAATTAAAAAAAATACCAAAAACCAAAAAAAAAAAAAACCCAAGCAGCATTATAATAAACAAAACCTTTTAAAGAAGCAATATTGTTGCAGCAAATTTGAGCTAAATTTGCTAAAATAAAATCGTAATTAAGCCCAGTTTACCCGAAAGTGACTGATTATAAATCCAGCTTTACAATATAGTGATGGCTTAATATATGTATTTCACTGAGCTAACATTTCTTACTTAACACAAAGCTTATTGAAACTACTTATTGTACTATTGAAAGTACAAGTTCCAGAAGTTACAGGTTTTAATGTTTTTGCACAGCACCCATTAGAAACAAATTTGATAATAACTTTACAATTATTATATTGTGTGGTTAGAAATATACAGAGAAATATATGTAGGATTGATGTAATCTTTGGATTAAGCCTCTATCTTTCAGGGTGTTTCAGGAGGATACAGACACAAATTGCGGAACTATAACATCTTCCTAAGTGGAGAGTATTTCACACTCCAGTGGGACTAGCACTAGGCCCCTAACACAGAAGAAAACAAAAATAAGGTCTTCCAGGCTCAACAGTTACATAAAGCAATTCCAGGTCTTAAGCCTGTAGTCCTTACTTAAATTGCTTTCCAGTTACGAGTTTAGTTAGTTATGGTTTTTGAAAGCTCCTAGCAATTGTTCTATTTCATAGGTTTAGTACGCTAATGAAAGAAACTATTTTAACTACTTGGGAAAAAAAAGAAAAAAAGGAAATTTATGTAGTTTCAGGAGTAAGGATCAGAAAACAAACCAACCAACTAACCAGAAATCCAAATACAACCAGAACATGTTTGTCTTTCCAATTTTCATACCTAAGAATTTGCATGCATTTCAATTTCAGATTGATACTGTAACCACTGAAGAATACATTATGAAATAATGATGAGGGCTGCCTCATATGGGGACAATATAGAAGTAATATTTTTTTAATCGGTTGTAAAAGAATATTTTCCACCTCATTTAAGGAGTTACACAGTAAAGTTTGAATAGAAAAAAGTCTTTTAGTTTTGGCAGGTTTTGTTTGTTTTAAATCACCTCATTATTTATTATGTGCACAGAGGCAGGATGAGCTGTCTACTGCATAAGATCTTTTGAGCTTTGTATTTTTCTTAGCAAATTTTCCAGTTTTTTTCCTCTTCTAAATGTAACATCGTGAAACCTTGCAGGACTGGACTTACTTGCCAGAACATTTATCCCAGAGGTGATCAGGTCTGTTTCAAACCCTTTTTTACTTCAGAAAGGCTTCATGTCTTTCCCAAGAGCTCACAAACCATCAAGCCTAATTTAAGAATCAAGCTCCATTGCCCCTATGGAAACCAAGATACTATGTAGAAAAAAGGCACAAGTGTCACTCAGGGAAAAAGAACAGCTAAGGCACAGCAGCTGAGTAGTTAACGCTAATACCCCATTTACACAGGAGTACAGTCCTTGACTTCAGAATGCTAGGAGTTGGGAAGGAAAGGAATCTTTTTGTTCTCTTGTCCTCCACCCTCTCTCCCACCTCAGTTAACAGGATCCCTCCCACATATTTTTGGTGTATTTTGTGTTTCCTTTTACTCACAGTGAACCAGTTATGACTAAAACAGACAAGATAAGAGGTTCTGACCTCTCTAGCTCATGGACAAGGCCAAGGATTAGTAGCTATTCACAAGAAGCAGCCATGAAAAATAATTGAAGGGTTATTCAGCTGAGAAATCTACAGCTTTCAGATAAGCAGCCATTGACTCCTCCACAGTAAATCCAATGGACAGAACTGTGGCTGTTTAGTGTGGGCCATGAATTAAGTTCCTGAGTTTTACTATAGTTGAATTAAGAGGAGAGGAGGGGAGAGGAGGGAAGGGGACGGGAGGGGACGGGAGGGGAGGGAAAGGAGAGGAAAGGAGAGGAAAGGAGAGGAAAGGAGAGGAGAGGAGAGGAGAGGAGAGGAGAGGAGAGGAAGGGAAGGGAAGGGAAGGGAAGGGAAGGGAAGGGAAGGGAAGGGAAGGGAAGGGAAGGGAAGGGAAGGGAAGGGAAGGGAAGGGAAGGGAAGGGAAGGGAAGGGAAGGGAAGGGAAGGGAAGGGAAGGGAAGGGAAGGGAAGGGAAGGGAAGGGAAGGGAAGGGAAGGGAAGGGAAGGGAAGGGAAGGGAAGGGAAGGGAAGGAAAGGAAAGGAAAGGAAAGGAAAGGAAAGGAAAGGAAAGGAAAGGAAAGGAAAGGAAAGGAAAGGAAAGGAAAGGAAAGGAAAGGAAAGGAAAGGAAAGGAAAGGAAAGGAGGAAAGGAAGGAAGGAGAAAAGGAAGGAAGGAAAAGGAAGGAAGGAAGGAAGGAAGGAAGGAAGGAAGGAAGGAAGGAAGGAAGGAAGGAAGGAAGGAAGGAAGGAAGGAAGGAAGGAAGGAAGGAAGGAAGGAAGGAAGGAAGGAAAGAAGGAAGGAAGGAAGGAAGGAGTTATAAATTATGATTTCTCATATAAAATTGAGATGTTAAAACAATATGGTGTTGAGTGACTGACTCGTATAGCCGCCATGAACAATGCTTTCATTAGATTGGACTATTCTGATTAAGAAAAAAGAATTACAACCTAAGCAGCAGAGCATTGTTACTATTCACTTTTTTTTTTAATTAAACTGAAGACTACAGCTCCTATAGTACCTGGATATCATACCATCCATATATCAATATTTGCATTGACTGTGCAGATGCAGTTCTTTCTGGTCAGTAATTCTTCTGCATTATAGGAGTCCACTGTATCACTTTTCTGAACAATAAGAAAAAAATCAGACTTGTTGAAAGACCACATGCAATGCAGTCTTTTGTACTGGATCTGTAAGTGTCAATTAATACGTACAAGCCAGGAAGATTTCACTCATTTGTCTTATTAAGGGAAGTTAAAAAACACTATTCATCATCTTAGCTATATGTTCAGCTGTGTGCTAGTGTATTATATATCTAGTCCCTTGACTGCGCTAACTGAATCTCAATGCAATCAACAAGACATATGGAGGAAAGAGTGGACGGTGCTTCAGCCATCCATCATGATTCTGCAGGTCCTGCTGAATCACAAAAGGCAAAGAGCTCAGAATCCTGAACATCCAATATTGTTAGAGGACTAAAGTGCTATTCATTTGCACTGAAAGTGCTGGTTTCTATTTAGAAATAGAAGTGAGTTCACAGGCTCTTGTGTTCCTTTCAAACTACAAAATGAGAGGATTAAGGAATACTTTGATACTTTTTCTTTCAGATTTCAAATGTTCAAAAGAAGGAAAAAGACATTTTTATAGTTAGTTACGAACAGGACTCTGCATGCTGTATACTATCCCTCACTTACATATGAGTAAAAGTAGAAGCTTCATATATGCGAAAGTTAGGAATGTAAATAACCAGATGCAGAATCTCCTTATCCTGAATGTAAAAATGAAATAAAGTGGTGTTACTTGCTACAAATGAACAAATATCCCATTCGATGATTCTGTTTTCCTGGATAATTGCATCAGTTCCAGCACATAAACCTGTATAACCTGTCTGGGAGTGACTACACTGTGGATAGAGGCCAACATTCGAAGAGGCATTTCGAGGACTAAAAAACCAAGCAACTAAACAGAACCACTTTTACTTTAGTAGCAGGTAGAATTTTACCTGGCAGCTCACCTGCAACTGCACTGCAGGAAGCTTTTACAGCTATTTTTTTGAGAAGCAACATGCTTTGTGATTTTGGGGAAAATCATAACCCCTACAACACATATGGCTGCAATGCATCACATATTGTGACGTTAATTATCTGGCAACATATTTTCTAACATTGTAACTAGAAATTTTCTGGATGCCAGAAAGGAAATGCCTCTAAAGATAGCTAGATCTGTAGATTATGCAGAATAGCTTTTATCCCTGCCCATCTGTATAAGCCAGAGCAGGATTTCATCCAGGCTGGGCATCTCTGGCTGGTCTGCATTTTTTTTTTTGGGGGGGGTAGGGGAGGAGAAATAATATGTACAACTTTATGATAAGTGATAAACTTTTAAACAAAGCAAATTTAAGAAATCAAAGGAGAGCAACAACATCCTGCAAAGTTGCAGTGTGTGTTATCAAAACTTTCTGCAGTATTGTGTAAAATTTTCAAAATCACAAAAGCCTAGCTCCTAATATACTCAACACCTAATACTCACAACAGTAGTGGTCTTCACAACTTGCTGTCCTGAGATACGCCTCCCTATCACTGAAATACAAAGAAGGGATCCCCAAGGCAGCCATAGACACTCTGTATGTTAGCACATGACATCAAGTAAATGTGTTATTTTAGGTCCTCATAGGATTATAATAGTGCTATTAAGATGATACAGAAAATGAAAGAATTATTATTTAGCAGAATTACTTACCATGAGCATAACATTTCCACAGGTTATACAAGACACATGATCACAGAGACAACACATCTGTCTCCCAAAGTAAGGAAGAAACTTGTTTCCTCCAAGTAATTTCTGTTGCTTTATCAGTTCAACACTTCCAGATCTTTTTCATCCTAAATGCACACCAGAAAATAGCCTCAGAATGTAGGTTACTGAGTATGACGTTTTCAGAAAAGTCACCAACTATGATAATACAGTCAAGTCTTGCTGGCATTAACCATTGCTGTCAGAAATGTTTTGCTGAGAGAGGTGAAAAAAGCTTTTGTCATGGGTCCAGCAGCAGCAGTCATTTTTCTCCTCCTTGGTAGCTGGTGCAGTGCTGTGTTTTTGATTTTGGGCCTGGGAGCAGCGCTGATAACACCAGTGTTTTCAGTTACTGCTTGGCAATGTTTTGTCTGGCCAAGGACTTTCTGAGTCTCATGCTATACCAGGGAGGAGGGGGAGCTGGCAGGAAGCAGAGACAGGACACCTGACCCAAACTGACCAAAGAGGTTATTCCATACCACAGCACGTCATGCCCAGGATGAGAACACAGAGGGCAGAGGCCCAGAAGGGTGTGGTGGTGGACTGGGGGTGCATGGCATGATCAGGTTTTGGTACTGGGGGGTTCGCTGCCGGGTGGTGCACTGGCTGGGTCAGGCTTGGTGAGCAGCAGTTGTATTCTCTTTCTCTTGTATTATTACTGGTGGTAGCAGCAGTGATTTGTGTTATACTTTAGTTACTAAACTGATCTTATCTCAACCTGAGGAAGTTGAATTCTTTTGATTCTCCTCCCCATTCCCCCGGGACTGGGGGAAGAAAGAGGGGAAGTGAGTGAGTGAGTGA
Organism: Myiopsitta monachus; assembly: GCA_017639245.1. Taxonomy (NCBI): domain Eukaryota; kingdom Metazoa; phylum Chordata; class Aves; order Psittaciformes; family Psittacidae; genus Myiopsitta; species Myiopsitta monachus. Next base: position 7,177,323 of record CM029918.1, read on the forward strand.
GAGAGAAAACTGCGTGGGTGGGGGGCTTAAACCACGACAGCTTTCAAGTTTCTCTTTCTCTAGCCCTGTGCATCCTGAGGAGTCTTCCAGTAAGTCAAATCACTAAAAGTAAAAAAAATAAAGAGTGGAACTAGCACTTTGAATTTATAATGAAGGTTAAGAAAGAATGTATTTTATCTGACTATACTGTCCCCTTAAATTCTTGCAGGGTTAGTGACTGAAAAGACTGGTGAAGTGGGAGGACTTGAAGTTCCAAAACTGACAATAAAAATTTGCAGCTGATTATCTGTGGCCTCCAGCCATGAGTCTCTGCAAAAAATTTTAAAATACTTTCTTATTTGTGAAAGAGCACTCTTCTTCCTTCTGGCTTTTTTCACAAATAAATATTTGTTCATAATTTGTTTTTCAGACAAAAGGCTCCCCAGTACTGTTTGTTTCCTGTCAAAATTGATGCATTTGTAATAGCACCATCATATGCTATTCCAATGATACCACCTATTGAAGGCAAATTTACAAATAGATTCCAGAATGATGCAAATAAAAAAAGTCTATTTCAGTGACAGTAAATTAAAAGGTTTTCCTTAACAATTGTAAGGAAAACAGGTGTTGTGGTTTAAGCCCCCCACCCATGCAGTTTTCTCACTCACTCTCCTTTCTTTCTACCCCCAGTCCCAGGGGGTATGGGAATCAAAAGAACGCAACTCCCACAGGTTGAGATAAGAACAGTTTAGTAACTAAGGTATAACACAAATCACTACTGCTAGCACCAGTAATAATAATGACAGGAGAAGTACAAAGAAAGAGAATACAACTGCTCACCAAGCCTCACCCAGCCAGTGCACCCCCCAGCAGCGAACCCCCCATTACCAAAAATTTGACCATGCCATGCACCCCCAGTCCACCACCACACCCTTCTGGGCCTCTGCCCTCTGTTTTCACATCCTGGACATGACATACTGTGGTATGGAATAACCTCTTTGGTCAGTTTGGGTCAGGTGTTCTGTCTCTGCTTCTTCCCGGCTCCCCGTCCTCCCTGGCATAGCATGAGGCTCAGAAAGTCCTTGGCCAGACAAAACATTACCAAGCAGTAACTGAAAACACTGGTGTTATCAGCGCTGTTCCCAGGCTCAAAATCAAAAACACAGCACTGCACCAGCTACCAAGAAGGAGAAAAAATGACTGCTGCTGCTGGACCCATGACAACAGGTCTAATTAGCACTGAGACATTTGGTAAATCATTAAGCCTAGAAGATTTTCTTGCCTTTCGTTGAAAAAAAAAAAAAATCCTTTCTGTAAGTCATACTTCCTTCATCCTTAAAAATACCTGTGCTGGTTTGGGCTGGGGTAGTTAATTTTCTTCATAGTTGCTAGTATAGGGATATGGTTTAGATTAGTACTGGAAGCAGTGTTGATAACACAGGGATGTTTCTGTTAATGCTGAGCAGTGCATACACGGAGCCAAGGCCTTTTCTGCTCCTCACACCACTGCACCAGCGAGTAGGCTGGGGTACACAAGGAGTTGGGATGGAACGCAGCTAGGCCAGCTGAGCCCAACAGACCAAAGGTGTATCCCACACTATATGACATCATGCTCAGTATGTAAAACTGGGGAATAAGAAAGAAGTGGGGGGATGTTTGGAGTAATTGCACTTGTCTTCCCAACTTACATCTGATGGAGCCCTGCTTTCTTGGAGATGGTTGAACACCTACCTGAGTTAATGGGAAGCTGTGAATGAATTCCTTGTTTTGCTTTCCTTATGTGTACAGCTTTTGCTTTACCTGTCTTTATCTCAACATATGAGTTCTCTCACTTTTACTCTTCCAATTCATTTCCTGATCCTGTTGTAGGGGGAGTGAGCAAGCAGCTGCGTGGGGCTTAGTTGCCAGATGGGTTTATGCCACAGCAATAACACACGTCAAATAGACAAGAAAAGAAAAGAAAAAAAAAAAAGTTGCTCTAAGCAAAGAGAAATACGCCTTATTAATGAAAGGTTATTTTCTAAAGAGTCTTTCTTTATGGGAGGTCTGGAAATGATAAAAGAGGTTGCTTTCCTTTACAAAGGGCAACAAATTGTTTCCTCAAGTTTAGCAAATGACTAGACATATGTCTATGGTAGGAAGTCATTATTGGTACTCGCAGGGAAGCTCAGTCGTTACTGCAATTGTACTTTGAAACAGCACATATCAACTTGTATATCCAACTGCAAAGATTTTTGAGGCTGCACTTCCCTAAAACGTATTTCAGAAGTTACTAATAGTGAATGTTTGAGTATGCTTACATCAAATGCATCACTGCAGAAAACAGCAGCATTTGAACTGGATTGTTCATAGAAAACTCAAAAATTTATTTAAATATCATTAAGCTTATGTCTGAAGGTGAGAAACATACACCATCCTTCTAAGCAAGTAAATTTATGGATTCTGATACTGAGAGGTCACCAGATCATGAAGAAAGGAAAATCTGTCACAGTTTCAGTTGATTTTTAAGGGCTTTTAGATTTTTTTATTTTTTTGTTAGGGAATTAGAAGACAAAATATTTGAAAACAAGAAAAAAATCACATTAGAAAGATTCAAGAATGCGGTTTTGGGAATTTTTTTTTCTTTTTGTGCTTGTTTTTTAAGGGGAGTTGTTTTGGGGTCCCCTCCCCATTTAGTTTTCTTCAAATACAATACCTTCAATTCTGGTATATTTATTTATTTATTTATTTACTATTGAACTTTTGATGCATGTTCTGCATGAAAAATCAAATTATGCAGTTGCTCTTCTTCCTTGTAGTCTTCAAAAACAAAGATATACATAGACAACATTCAATCTTGAGGTGGATTCAAGACAGAGTGAAGGAATCGCTTTTTTGTATCTAATCAAAGGTGAACCTTGATTTGCAGCACAATTTGACCATCCCTTACCCTGTATTTGTGTAAAAGATGTTAGATGTGAAGTTTGATCTTTAGAAATATTCTGGCTCTTTAGAGCTAGCTAGTTCTAGCTAGTACTGGCAGGAGGGGTTTGAGATTCCCACTTGGAACAAAGTGTGTATTTAGACCATTCTATTACCTTGGAGCTCAGTCTTTAAGAACACAATGAGACCAATAAAACAAACTAGACCCTATGGAATATTTTGATGACACACACTATTTAATAACTATGTATTCATGAAACCACTGAGTTTTGCAGAGTTTGCCAGATTTTAGTTAAGTAATTTTAGCACATTTCTAAGTAGTATTTCAACCCCACCACCTTGCCCTCTTATTTGAAATTTCTGTAACACTCTGATTTCCTTCTTGAAAGAGAATTGTGAGAGAATATTAACATTTCAGAGAATCAGGTTTCAGGGATTCATTTGTAACTTCAGTAAGAAATTATGACACAATTCAGAATTCAGCAAAAAGACAAATTGGTTCAGAGCATAGAGCTGGTCTTTGATCAAGCCCATAACTTTGTTTCCTAGAAGTTTCTTGACTGCTTTGTAATATAACTTATTGCTGCTCTATTCCTTAAAAGACAAAATAGTTCTGCTCCCGCTAAAATAAGGAGGCTTATCAGGTTATAAGGAGGCTGATAAAGAGTTTATCAGCTCTGCATATTGGGCTGGGTAGGAAGCAGTTAACTGCAGGAAGGGTTTCTTATTGCAACAAATAATGAAGTGGGTGTCAACGCTAAAACTAAGCATACCATGAAATTTTTCAAAATCTAGGTACAAACAGGCTAGGGGTGAGGGAAATGCAGCTGAACTAATCTCTGATCACTAATACTGTAAGTTAAGGAAAAACACACACACACACACACTCAAAACCCCTTCAGGCAAAACTACTTGCAAATAAATGTATGCCCCTGGAGGTCAGCAATATGAACATTTGTTTGATTAAATGAGGCCACGTAACCAATTTTGACTCTGCATCCAATGGCTCTAGGTCATGAGTTAAATTTTTTCAAAAAATGCATAGCTCTGAAGGAAAAATACTTCTGACACTATACCTAATATAATTTTGTTCTGCTTTCAGAATTCCAAATTTTTCCCTGTCTAAAAATTATTAACAAAAAACATCTTTCATAATCTTCTACCAGTGACAGTTCTATGATTCCACAAATAAAGAAGTGAATGGTAAGTCCACGTTAAATAAGTTTAATGAGTCACAGCTAGCGGAAATGAGTATTGGCCACTGGTTTCCAAAAAACTTCCTGACAGCAGTGAATCACTAATAATAGCTATTGTCAGACAACCTAATTCTGCTTTTGGGTTGTTTGGCTTTCTTTTCTTTTTTTTTTTTAAGCAGTAATATTATCTATTATTAGAAATAATGAAAAAGGAAATGTGCTTTAACTAATCATTATAGAAGAAATATATCAGTACAAAAGGGATAATGAAAAAGTAAAAAAGTTATGTTACTAAAAATGACCAAAAATAGTTGACTGATTAGAATACAGAAAGCTTTTCATGTAAATTAGAAAATATATGTAAATTAGAAGTTTTACTGATGGACTCATAAGAATCTGTACAGTCAATGAGCTACACTAGAGCTGTTTGATCATCAACTTTCCCCTTATTTCTCTTTCAGATCTGTATCCCAGAAAAGCGAGAAAGAAAATCTGAAGAGCAAAGCTGAGATGATGATAAATAAGCACCTAAAGGAAACAACTGTCAAACCAGAAAAAAAAGCCCATATAAAATAATTAGAAGACACCAATGATCAGGTGGTTCCAGATAACTTTCAGAAGTTCATTTGAGATCTAGGGAATTTCAATTAAATCATGTTTTTTAAGACATGACATGCTGTGTTGAACACATTTCATAACACCAAGTGGTATAGCCGCTAGAAAGGAAAAAAAAATAAAGAATATAATCACCACTTTGTTTAGAATCAAATTTCATTACAACAGGATTGACAGGACAGGAGGAAATGGAATAAAGCTTCATTGGGGAAAGTTGAGACTGGACATCAGGAAAAGGTTTTTCACTGACAGGGTGGTTGGTCACTTAAACAGGCTCCGCAGGGAGCAGTGCTCTTAGACATACGGTTTAGTTTAAGTAGTGCTGTGAGAAGCAGGGAGTTGGCCTCAATGACCCTTTTGGATTCTGTCCAACTTGAGATATTCTGTGATCTCTGTAGCAGTTTCCCTTCAAAAAAAGTTTCAGAGAGAGAAAGGGTTGACGGGTCACTTATTTTGAAGGGTAGAAAAGAAAGAAAATTACTATTTTCATAAGGCACTGTATGAATTGTCATACTGTAGTGCATCTGAGAAAACTGTTTTGCAATGTACTAGCTATTGACAGGAATTTTTTGTCCTTACAGAGAGCTTTTACTTAAGTGTTTATGTATTTGCTATGCAATCTACAGTTGAAAACAAACTTTCTATAAAATGTTCTCACTCACTTTTGTGTGTGAGTGCCATAGGTCCTGATAGGTCTCTGCAGCAAATACTATGCAGCATGTAGGACAATCAAAAAGACCAACTTGCAAAACAGTGTTCAAAGGCAATTAGGAAGAACAGGTTGGACAAAGAGGATTCTTTCTTTAGATATTTACATTATACTCAGCCCAAAACCACCTATGGCATATCCCTTTAACTATATTTTATTTACGTCTTTCTGATAAATCTGTCTAGCAACACTTATTTGCAAAGACAATATACCTGTGCATTAATTACCCAAACTTTGTTCAGATTTCTAGAAAGAGAGTGGAAACAGAGGAGATGGCATTCAGGAAGAAGGAACAATGGGAAGGCCACAAGTAAACTTGTGCTGGAAGCCTGCAGGAACCAGATAAATTCCAGATTCTCTGAATGAACGAAACGGAAAGAGTATAGAATCATGGAATGGTCTGGGATGGAAGGGACATTAACGATCATCTAGTTCCAGCCCCTCTGCTATGGGCAGGGACACTTTCCACTAGACCAGATTTCTAGATCAGAACATTGCCAGAGGTCAAGCTTTATGATATGAGTTGATGGTGGCACTCATGATCTAAGGGATCCACACAGAGCATGTTCAATGCCATAACCCTGCACTGCACAGGGGTGCTGAAAACACTTTGAATGTTGAAAGTAGTGTAGTTATATTGGCACAGCACTCTAGCGGAATAACATACTCAACTACTCAGCAGGCTAACAAACCCAGGCAGAATGCCACACTAGCATGACTAGACTACTTCTGATACTGAAATGACTTGGCTCAGAGCTTGCTCTACTATCTCCAGATGGCACTGCCTGGTAATGTGTAGTTGAACTTGAATGGCGTGAAGGATTAGAATTAAAATTACAAAACATGTCTACTGTTTGTGTTTCAGGCACCAGAACTACGTACACATTGCCTGTCAAACCATATAAAAATATTTTGAAAAAGTGAAACCACAAATACAAATCACAGAAAAGAACTAAAAAATGGCACAAAGCAGCTTTAATGCAATGTTAAAAAAAATTATTCATTAACATTGTTGACAACAAAAAAACCCAGTAATACTTAGGAGTAAGCCAGTTAAACCATTCTTTCTCCCTGTCTTGTACTGACCATCCCTGTTTCCACCCCTCCCCTCCCAGTCAGATTAAGGGAGGTTTATTAATATAATTGCACTAGCAAGAGCAATGCATTTCAATTTTGGTACTGCAGTCATTCACTGAAACATTTATTGATTGAAAAAGCCCCATGAGAATTCTGATTATCCAAATTCTTTTTTTTTTTTTTTCTGGGAGTGAAAGGGGCAGGCTTTCTTATTTCATTTTATGCAAAGTTACAGTAATTGGTATCTGACCTTTTTGGAATAGACTGGAATAGCTTTACACTGCTGGATTTTTTTTTCATTGAATCAATTATTTAAATTATGGCTATCTCTAAAGGAGCAACAGGGTGCAAACAAGAATAGAATATTTAAATGAAACTCAAAACAGATTCTCCACCACTACCCCATTAACGCAAAACATGCTATTAGCTGAAAATCCAGCCTCTGAAGACTTCTAATACTTGGATTAAAATCTAGCTTTTAAATAATTAAACTAAAGCAGCACAAACAAAGACAAATGACATTTCCAAGCACTCAAAAAAAAAAAAAAGTCCAAATGAAAATACAAGGATGGAAATAAGCAAAAGCTATTTTATATTTGAAAATATATCTTGGAGTAATAAGAAAGACAAGCAATAATGAGCACAGGTTACTACTGGGGAGGTTCCAGCTGGCCACAGGAGGAAAATTATTCACCATGAGAACAATCAGCCAAAGGAATAATCTCCTCAGGGAAGTGGTGGATTTCCCCAACCCTGGCCAGCTTTAAGACTTGGCTGGGTAGTGTGCTGGGACATGTAGCCTAGGTCAGGCTTTGCCTAGAACGGCTGGAGCAGATGATCCCTCAGGTCCCTTCCAACTTGATATTCTATGATTCTAAGCCTTTTTAAATGGTCCAAAAAATGAGTTACTCTTTTTTGTTTGTTTGTTTTTTTAAATAAAGCAAAGATAGAAAAAGAGTGTGCACTCAGCAAATTGACTACAAACTCAAACACTTTCCAGAACAGTCACTGGTAAATTCATTCCCAATTGGTATGACATAATCTGTATCCTTCTTTCCTAATCTAGGTAATGAAGACAGAATGAAGGCAACTGACTCACAATTCTATCTATCAGAAACAAACCTGAGCGCAATTGTGTAGAAGCTACTTTAAGGTAAACTGAGCTTAAACCACTACTGAACATTATTCAAGCCTTTCTGTTTGATCCGGAGTGGTTTAAAAATATTAGCAGCTGAATACACCATTTTCAGAGATAAAGATATGTTCTATTCAGAACACGATAATTTTAAAATTATTTAGTGAAAGATCAGACAGTCATCATAATTTAGCATTCGCAGTCCCTTCAGACAGTCTATTCTGGCTTGAAGTATTGTCATGTTTCTACATACATCTTGTGAAACGTTCACTGCCACGATTAAGCCCTTCTTCAGCCTTTCTTCACTTCACATGAGTGGTCTTGTATGGAAGAGGCATCACTGCTTCAGAGGGTACTGAAAAGACAACCCACCTCTTCGTAAATGACAGATAACCACAGTCTTTCAGCTTCCTGAAAGCAAAGTATGAATAATTTACAAAAAGTGTATCCAGGGAAAAGTATTTGTAAAACAGCAGTCATGTTGTTTATCAGCCTGCATTACAGGGATATACATATTTATTTCCTTTAAGTGAGATACCACTTTCCTCTCCAGCTACAGGGAGAGTTTTCCATTTACCTTAGAATCCAATACACAAATTCTCACTTTCCCCAAACAGTTCTGCACTTCCCTTAGAGAAAAGGTATAAGACCCCTAGAGGTTATTTTCCTGCAAACTGAGTCATGATTTCATGAGAGAAAGTATTTATATTAAGATTTTGACGTCATAAACTTCAATTTCTCCAAAAAGAAGTACCACCCTTCCACCTTTACCCAGGAGCATTGCTTTCTTCCACTTTGTCTCTTAGTTTTTTTGAAGACAGAACAATTGTAATAGTGTTTTCACATGCTTTATTTATAATTACAAAAGTTAGTGTGCATTATGTGGAAGATGTTTTTATCGTCCAAAAGAAGGGTGACTGTGAATAGGACCTTTCCATCAACAACATTCAAACACTTGGGTTCTGAAACTGTCTACTGGGTGTGACTGGGACAGCATTAACTTTCTTCATGGCAACCTGTATGGTCCTATGTTTTGGATTTATGGCTTAAAGAGTGTTGATAACACACACCAATGCTAGCTACTTCTGAATGGTGCTTGCACAACATTAAGTCTTTCTTATTTTCTTACACCTCCTTCTTGCCCTGCAAGTAAGGCTGGGGGTGGGCAAGAACTGGGAGGGACCACAGAGAGGACAGCTGACCTGAATTGGACATTTCACACCATAAAGCATCATACTCAGCAATAAAAAAAAAATGATGGAGCAGGCAGGAGCTGACTTCCCAAGCAGCTGCTGCTCAGAGACTGACTGGGCACTGGTCTGCTTGTGGGTGATGGTGAGGGATTATCTTTGCGTTAGTTGAGGTTTTTTCCTCTTTCCTTCTTTTATTAGGCAGTTATTATATTGACCCACTAATTTCTTGCTTTGTATTCTCTTTTCCATCCTGCTTCTGGGGGAAAATGAGTGCAGATTTGGGGGTGTGGGGGGCTTATCTTCTGTTTGGGGTCAACCCAATGCAGACTGCAAGGGAAATTATACTCCTCGGTTGATTGTACTGAGAATGGCAGAAAAAAAGTATAACAATACTAGAAGACACATGTATCACAGTCTTGTAATGTACTATAAATAATAATACTTTTTTTGTTACATTTTTTCTGCTCCTAGTGATCTATCTATCATTAGTAATCATGCTGTTTTAAGATCCTTCTAGCATTTCAGATAAGGCTGCAATTGTCATTCTATTTCATAGACTTGCAATTAAGTTCTCAGCAAGAAGTTTTGTAGCACTCATGCAGTGTAATGTTGGCAACTCACATTTTACACGGAAAATAAAATTTTCCAGCATTACACTATTGAGCAGTCTACCTGTTTGAGCACAATCTCCAAGTAACAAAGTTAGTTGTGGAGTTTACATGAAGCCATTTCATTACCTGAAGTTCCTTCATTATCATATAATGAAGGGCCTAAAGAAGAAATACAGGAAGGAAAGTGCTTGTCTTTCTTCGATTACAGCAATACAAAACAAAAACAAACAAACAAACAAACAACAAAAAAAAAAACCAACAAAAATCAGATGCCAAAAATGAGACAATGCTCCAGGATTCTGTTCACAATGGAAAAAAGAAGTAGTTTTTGCCACAGTCACTTCCATTCTGCTTTGCAAGGGTTCATTATCAATCTTTAGACAGGCATTCATAATTTAAAATAAATCCCAAAGGAGCTTGCATTTCGTGACAGATTACAAATGCTATACAAAACCCAGATGAAACTTGGGGAAAGAAACACATTCTATCTCATCAAGTTTCCAGTGTAGTGGAGTGCATTTCTCCTGCTCATCAAGTACCTACCAAATCTAACCACAAAACTTAGCATTAAACAAATTTTAAGCTTATATAAAAAACCACCCAAACTTAATTCCTTCTGTGGATGATTATAAACCTTATATTTTATGGTATTCAAGGATGAATTTGATCCCCAAATATGTTATTTTAGTTTCTGCATTAAAAAATAATTTTCATTTACATATTTTTAGTGAATAAAAATACTGTCTAAGTGAATTTCAGATAAACTTAAAACACTGTTAACTCAGTTTGGTTTTCTCTTCTTTATAACACATCAGATACAGATCATCACAACTGCGTGAACTATTTTTTTTGAAGAAAGATATTACTATATTTTTTTGTGGGAGCAGTGATAAATTATCATTGAAACTTAGAAATTATGTTAGTCCTGATATTTTATTTCACTCTGCATGTGTCTGATAAAACCTAGATTGTTTACAATTCCACTTTTTATTCAATTGAAAATTTAACAAAACTAAATTTCTGAATTAATATTTTTAATTTTAAAGTTTGGCATCAATATTTAGTATCTCCCTTACATACTAAAAGCAAGGCTCTTCATGTACTTTTGTAGTTTCTTTTATGTTTTGGGGTTTTTTTAATATTTTGTCCCTGAAATCTTCTATGGGCATGGAACTGCTGGAACAAGTGCAGAGGAGGGCCATGAGGATGATCAGGGGACTGGGGCACCTCTCATACGAAGATAGGGTGAGAGAGTTGGGGCTGTTGAGCCTGGAGAAGAGAAGGCTGCATGGAGACCTCATACCAGGCTTCCAGTATCTGAAGGGGGCCTATAGGGATGCTGGGGAGGGACTCTTCAGTAGGGACTGTGGTGACAGGACAAGAGGTAACAGGTTCAGACTTAAAGAGAGGAAGTTTAGATTGGATATGAGGAGGAAATTCTTTACTGTGAGGGTGGTGAGGCACTGGAATGAGTTGCCCAGGGAAGTTGTGAATGCTCCATTGATGGGGTTGTTCAAGGCCGGGTTGGACAGGACCTTGGATGACATGGTTCAGTGGGAGGTGTTCCTGCCCCTGGTAGGGGGAGTGGAACTAGATGATCTTAAGGTCCTTTCCAACCCTAACTATTCTATGATTCCATGATTCTTATTATACAAATTAATGCAAATTACGTGTAAGATTCAGTACTAAGTACTAGAACACACAGTTCAGTTGTATGCAACAAAACTGTTTTCTAACTCTTCAATTATTAATATTTTGTATTAGTTTTCTTTTTATAAGGAAATTCTTGATGTTTTTATTTAAGTCTAAGGATTGCGTAATCGCACAATCAATTGTAATTGCATGACTCAAGTTCTTCGATACTACTTCCTTGAGACTGTAAAAGTAAAAATTATACTTACCAGTTGAATAGCAAACTTTTTCCCACTTGAGAAATATCATAAAATTTAATTTAAATTTGATGGTATTAGTCATATTCGCAGTATTTACCTTTTTTGCTATTGCTACTGTATCATGGTTAAGAAGATCATCTAGCACAACAAAAAGAAAAAATCCTGTTGCTCTGATATGCTTGTAATGTTTGAAGTAATTGAATACCATGCTATTAATTCTCATTATTTATTGAAAGTGCTCATTTCAATTATCTTAAATCTGTAAGGATAGTGAATCAAGCCTTGTTTTAATTATATTTTGTGCTGAAGAATTTCACAGTGATTCATTATTCCCATTTATTCGTTTTAAAAAGTGCACCTAATTCAGTATCATTTGGGGATCTTGAGCTCATTTTCACTGCTTATTAATTCAGCTAGTAAAGTTGAATACAACTTATAACTTCCGCTACAAGTTCAATTTTTTTAGTTAAAAAAAAAAATCAAAATGTTTTCTTCTTGTGGTATGTCTCACTGCTTGCCAAATGTTATGTTAGATTGAGAATTACCATAACAAACAACAGTAATCTAATTTAAGTATTTTCTTACTAGCATTATGAAAAAACACTAATAATTGTTATTCACTGTTTAAGCGCAGCCACTCAGAGCCACGCGGCCACTCACTCAATCCCCATTTCCCCCCACCCTGCTCCCAAAGGGATGGGGAGGAGAATCGTAAGAATGTAAACCCCACAGGCTGAGATAAGAACAGTCCAGTAACAAAGATACTATACAAAACTAGTACTGCTAATACCAATATAATAATGATAAGGGAAATAAGTGGAGACAATACAAAACTAAAAGGGAAACATGAAAAAAACCCAAACAATAAACAGAAGTGATGCACAATACAATTCCTCACCACCCACTGACCAATACACAGCCTGACCGAAGCAGCTATCTGGGCCTTCCAGTTAACCCCCTCAGTTTATATACTGGGCATGATGTGCTGTGGTATGGAATACCTCTGCCTAATTTGGGTTAGGTGTCCTGTCTCTGTTCCATCCCGGCTTCTTGTGCCCCTCCTCACTGGCAGAGCATGAGAGACTGAAAAGTCCTTGATCAAAGTAAGCATTACTTAGCAACAACTAAAACATTGGTGCACTATCAGCGCTGTTCTCAGGCTAAAGCCAAAACACAGCACTGCACCAGCTACTAGGAAGGAGAAAACTGTTACAGCCGAACTCAGGACACTCCCTAACAATCACATTTAACTACGTTTGATCCTAGATACTGTTTTGTTCTTACCTATATTTTGGTTAGTTTTACGTGACAGGCTTTAGTTTAACTACATTTATCTATAGGTGCATCATAACGGGTCACTTCAATATTCTTGTCATATAATTTATATTCTCTCGGTGTCTCCTGAGAGAAGGTCAACTCAGAGACTAGTCTTGCTGTGGCAGCAAAACTACAAGGCAGTCTTCAGTCTGTGAAATAGCAAAGCTACCAAATGCCAACCCCCCAGAAGAAAACCTCAAATCCACAATACACTTCAAGTCTCCATAATTTTTTAAATACTTGGTGCTTTTTACTAGATATAACCAATTAATGATTATAATTAACAAGAAGAAAGAAGCAATGTCAAAAGGAATTCTCTCTTCTACATTCCCTTTCGTTTATGAGTCTGCTCTTCATTTGTAAGCATACTGAGCTTTCCACTCAGACATACATATTTAGCTGACTATCCTGAGCTTGCTAATATGAGTTTCATACTGGTGTAATTTTACCTGTTAGTGAAGTTACTTTTAATTCAAACTAAATCAAGCTAGACCAGATTCAGCTGGCCTGAGTTTATTTTTATCTTCAGCATAATTTACTTTTGTTTGTAAAATCCGGACTGTGAACAACAGCTTAAAGCCTCATTTTGCTGTGTGCACTGAGTTTGTACATATCTGCACCTCCTGCGTGTTAGTAATTCTTGTACTGCATTAAGTCATTTTAAGCAAATGGGGTACAAGCTTTAAGACTCATTGGTGGAAGGAAGTGTTTCAGTTTACATAGGGAGTGTATTTTGCATCAATTCAGACAGTTCCCAGGGCCAGTACAGAATGGAATAGCAAAAGGTACTTCAGGAAATAAAAGTAAATCCTTGCATCATCATCTTTATCTATTTTTTCCTCCTAATATCTTGGAAATGCTGTTATATTCATTTCACAGGTGAGACCCGAGGAACTGAGAAACAAATATGTGAAGGTAGTCAGACAGTAAGCACTTAATTACTTAGCTTCTGAAGGCATTTTTCCTTAATCAGGCCTGAGTCAGATATTCAGTTAATCTTGAATGCTAAGCACTTTTAAAAATCATGTAATATGCCAACTTTCCATTCCTAGGATGCTGATGACACAATTAGATTTGAGCCTGTATTTCCTATAAACAAGGCTAACTTCTGTAAGAAATAATTGACCCACATTATAACTAATCTCCTGACAAAGAATTATCATTCTTCTTACGAAAAAGCATATTTCAGCATGCATTGATATGTACAGCACGGCAAATATGTGATAATAGTTGTGTGTTGAGTGCAGTACTCAGTATCCTCCGTATCTGAAGTGGTATGTGGGTGCAGACATTTCCAGTGTCTGGCTGGATTACGCTCTATTGGAAGGTGTCCCTGCCCATGGCAGACGAGTTGGAACTAGGAGATTATATGAAAAATTCATATGATTATATGAAAAATGCTCTATAATCCACTGGAACTGCTGTTTGAGTAGGTAGTGCAGTATGGCTATTTTGGGCTACCAGTATTATCACTGGAATTGTCAAAAATCCACCACATTCCAACAAAGACACAGTTATGTGTTGCATAATGTTCTTTTCTAAAACCTTGCTGAAAAGAGCTGAAAAGTCAGAGTGTACATTCTAGAATCTCCTCAGATTGACAGATGTTGGCAATGTTCTCCCTGTCACAGATATTTTTCTAACCATAAAATACTGGGTGAAAATTCCCTGAAAATATCATTTGCTAAGTCTTTTCTTCCTCTCCCCAAGTCCCTTTACCTATTTTCTCTAGCAACATTTAGCCAAAGTTATTCAGTACATCTGTCTTTTTTATGTTTATTTGCATAATCAGGATTTATTTGTAGTTTAAATGAAAGTGCATTACATACCAACAGCGAAATGGAGTTAATTAAATATAAAATTCTGAGTAGACAGTAATTTTACCCCTAGAATCCATATACTTCTCAGATTTTAATTTGTTTTTTAAACAAAATTATTAGTACAGGATGAATTCTCATCATTCAATGGTGGAAGAGCTAACCTCTTTAGGTTATTACCTTAGTATCTCAATTAGTGCTTCTCTCTGATATAAACTAAACTATATTTTAAGAATTACAAAAAATTGTAAACTTTTTTTGCCCCAGTGATAAAAACACATATCTTATTGAAAAGTTTTATGTGAGGCTTAAATAATAATGAAATTAGAGTTAGGAATATCATTTCTTTGTTTGGAACATCCCAGTGTTAGGAACATCAGTTCAGCACTTGTTAATGATAACCCAAACAAGCAGAAAATCAGAACACACTGCCAAATGTCATTATTAGAATAATTTTCTAGCCTTCTGTGTATATCTTCCATATGCATCCATGTCATCTCCACAAGTCTGCATGAGCCCTTTTGCTGCAAAAGAGAGAATTTTCTGTCGTTGGTTTCAGCAATCAAAACAGAATTAAAATTAAATGGCTTCTGTCCTGGCAAATTTAACCAGTTAAGCAACCTGCAGAAGAACCACTTTTGAAATGCAGTATTATTGTCAGTTGCAATCAGAAGAAGAAACAAAAAAAAAAATCAAAACAAAACAACAAATACCAAAACATGATCTCCCTCTGCCCCCGAAAAAATCCAGAAACCGAAGCCTCTTACTTTTGGATGAAACATGCTATTCAAAACTGAATTATTAAATTCAATAATATCATATTTATGAAAATTATATAAAAAGTTTTTTTAAAATGCAAAGAAGGTAATGGAAAATATGTTGCTAGAATGACTAAAACTATAAGAAAGAGTTCTTTAAAAATTTTAAGAAATAAGAACTAGTACTTGAAGTCTCTCATATTACTCAAGAGTTGGTCATGCAAAGGTGAAAAGTCATTAGTAGGTAAAGCCATGGCTATTTCTCCATAAAACTTTGGGATTATTCAGAAGATATCTATGCAGAGTGTAACTGGGTTTTTGAATGCCATTGTGGCAATTAAAGGGATAGATATGTCTAGTTTATTCATCTAAAAGGTAGACACCAGTTTCTAATGAATGAAGAAATATTTAGACAGGTCTTTGGAGAAGGCAATTTAGCCTTAAAAAAACCCCAAACAACAAACAAAAACCCACTAGTATTGAAAGAGGATACAGCGATGTTGACCCTCTTCCCCCACATCTTTTTTCATTTTTTTTTTTAGTAACTTAAAATATAACCTACTGTTTTGATTGTTTGTTTGTTTGTTTGTTTAAAAAGATGAACTTTAATTATAGGAAGTACTAAAGCTCATCTTGGAGCTTGAATATTTGAAAGCTGTACTCTCAAAAACAAGCAAAAAAAAAGCCTCACAAAACCCACAAACCCCAAGAAAATTAAAGGAAAGCATTTTAAGCAAGATATTAAAAATATTAAGTTAAAATTAAGAAAGAATACCTTTAGAATACAAATAAATGCTTATACTAACTGTATCAGAGAAAAGAAAAATACAGTGGTTTGCAGAAACTGTTACAAAGCAGTTGGTCGTGGTAACATATCTACAGCAATATGGTTCATATTTTCACTAACTTCATAAAGGCTATGCATAATTTATTAGAAACTAATTTAGTCATGAATATAAATTTTCTGACAGTTGTAAAAAAATAACCTTTATTATGCATATTTTGCAGCTCAACTTCTTCCTTTCCTTGTTAAAATATGCTATTATAGCATTTTCTCACATTAACTTCTGACTGCATAAATTATAAATCAGCAGGGACCATTAAAACAAGTTTCAGAAGGCACAGGCTTGCGATACTTGTCTACAAGGACACCTTATTTATTACCCAATAAGGTATTATACTAAAATTATAACATTTTCCTTTAGGCTCTTTCACGATATCTAATTCTCTTTTTTTCCACCAAGATGCAGTTTTGTGACTTTTTATGAGAACTGCAAAGGTGCTTTTCAAAATAAAAGCTCATATTAAATGTGTTCACAGTTCACTGTTATTTTAGCCTACCATTATTACATGCCAGATAAAAAAATCAAAACTAAAACAAACACAGGAAAACAAGCAAACAAACACAACAAAACAAGAAATAACTGCTCTCTACCCCTCTTTTTTAGGGGTAAAAAAATTAACAAGATTGTGTCAAAATATTACACTTATTTAACAGTATGATTTTGGACACCCACATGTACCATTAACAGCTTTCAGTATGTTTGAGAAGCTGGGAAATAGAGCATTTTTTGAGTATTTACCAGAGCTCTACAAGTGATTATGTTTCTGAAAACAATGGTGTAAAAAAGTGTTATTTGGTGGTTGGGTAACTGAAATCCTTATAAGACTGTGCCATGATGCCATTCAAAAATTACGTTTAACTTCTGTGAGAAACTGAGGAGGGAAAAATGCAAAGAGATATGCAGGTGTCCTGTTCCAAAACACACAGATAAATATGTGTGCCTAATGGTTATAATCAAAATGCAATTTTCACTTTCACAGTTCACTATACTGTGCAATTTTATTGCTCTATCATATGTACAATAAAAAAAAAAAGAAGCCTTGCTTATGGCTATATAAATATTTTTAAAAAGCAGCGGTGAAGGGCTAACAATGATAAGGAGAATAAGGAACCTGTTTTATCAGTGGATAAAGCCAGACAAAGATTTTTTTGCTGGATAAGCTCTTCCCTATTCCAGCAAAAAGATGAATGAGAGGGAATATGATCACTCTTTTATAAGTGCAGCAGCTGAGAACACACAAGGGCTGCAGGGGAGATAAACTATTTAACTAAACAACAATACTGGCACAAAACCAAATGTGTAGAGATTGACCATAAATAAATTTAAGCGGACAACAGGCCTCTTACAATCTTACAAAAGACAGCAGAGATGGTAGAAGTACAAGAAAAGCTGTACTTTTAAATGGAACTTGATAAAGCGATGCTTTGTATTACATCAGGCAGTTCACATGACAGCCCATGGCTAGACTTTAGCACACAGGAAATCCTTTCCAATTCCATATTTTTAGTACTGAGGTTTTCTTTCAATCAAATATAGAAAAATAAAACATGAAACCCAAAACTTACAAAAAATGCAGTAGTACCATACCTCTAAACTTCACAAAAAACATACATAAAATGGATGAAAATAGAGACTTAAAAAGAAAGCAAGGAGAGGAAAAATATACCCTCTAATTTGTAGATCTAAGTTTTGGCAATAAGAGAAGCACCTAAGTTGTTATTATTAGCTTTTTGAGAAAACTGTTAAATAGAATTTTCGTGCCATGGCAATTTTCTCGAGGTTCCTTCCTTCTCTTTTAATTTTACTTTAACATCAATTGCAGAAATATACACATTGTTCTGGAGAGAAAAGTTAATTTATTCTGATACACAAAATATATACACACAGGAAAAACAAACAAACAAACAAAAACCACAGTTCTGAGAGGCTCTTTACTTTTTGAAGGTAAGTCTTTTCACTGAGAACTCTTGCATTTTTTATGCTATCACTAGTCACTGCTGAACCAGCATACTAGATATGAGCATAGCCTTAATGAGGAGTATACTAATGGTTTTTACTCAAAGCACTTCAGAGCATCAATCCTAAAGTGAATGAGGACATGCCAAATCTAGAAGCTAATTTGCTTTGATAAAAGAAAAATGCCAAGATTCCTTTAAAACCTTCCACAAAGGTGGAATTTAAAACAATACAAGAAACTAACCTAAGCTTCTATATTTTAAAAGCAGACAGGAAAGCCTGGGTTTTCTGTTGCAGTTCCCATTAATGCTACCCTAAACCAAAACATTCTCATTCAAATTAAGGACTAAGTATATGCTGTTCTAAAAACTGTGACATGAAATATTCAAAATAGAAGAAGAGGTCAAACGTGATGAGTATGAAAGCAAAACAAAGGCACAATGTGCACTGCAACATAAACCCATCTGTTCTAATATTTGCTTTTTCCAGTTTCCATCAATCTCTATTTCATTTGCATAAAGCTAGGGAGTGATAGACTTTGCTCCCTACTTTTATAGAAGTCTTTAATCCCTTTATACTCTAGCTTAAATGCCAATCATTACACAGATAACCACATCTGCTGTTAGCCAGGTGTTCCTTTGCTCCACTGTTTTGTAAGATACATGACTAAATGTTGTCATGAAAAGTAACTTAAAAACTGATTGGTATCAGTAGTGCATCACTCTTTGAACTGTCATAAAATCTGTGGGTATTTCCAGCAGCAGCCAAGTTGAGTGGAAGAAATAAAAACAAATAAACTACAACAAACCAAACACTGGAAACAAACTGAAAACAAACCCTCAGAAAGACTGAATAAACTAGGCGTTCGGTTTTCTTAATGCCAACATAAATCTAGGTCACACTTGAAAATAAAGCTCTATTTGCATATAGGTTTCAAGGTTTCAGATAGCTTAAAATATTAACGACATTAAACATGCATTCGAGAGACACATGCTCACAAGGCATTGTAACCACAAAACTATGTGATACATCATATTAATCTGTCACTTCATATAAACAATTTATCTTTTATATAATAATATGAATATTTTGGTTACTTAACTAAGAAAACTCATAAGTAGACTTTATGAAAGGTGATATTTTATATAAGCCTCTAGCCATTGACCAAATGCTTGAGAATGTATAAACTGAGTCATCTGTTGAGACAGTAGCTTTAAACGTGCTATTACCTAACTTTGTTTGACTAAAGAAATTATTCATTTGAACACTATAAACTGCATGAACCTCATGTCGTGGTTTAAGCATCTCAATAACTCACCCAGTTTGTTCACTCACTCACTCCCCCTCTTTCTTCCCCCAGTCCCGCTGGAATGGGGAGGAGAATCAAAAGAATGCAACTTCCACAGGTTGAGATAAGAACAGTTTAGTAATAAGGTATAACACGAATCACTACTGCTACCACCAGTAATAATACAAGAGAAGTACAAAGAAAGAGAATGTAACTGCTCACCAAGGCTGACCCAGCCAGTGCACCCCCCAGCAGCAAACCCCCAGTGCACCACTACCCTTCCGGGTCTCTGCTCTCTGTTCTCACATCCTGGGCATGACATGCTGTGGCAGTTTGGGTCAGGTGTCCTGTCTCTGCTTCCTCCCGGCTTCCCCTCCTCCCTGCCAGAGCATGAGGTTCAGAAAGTCCTTGGTCAGACCAAAACATTACCAAGCAGTAACTGAAAACACTGGTGTTATCAGCACTGCTCTCAGGCCCAAAATCAGAAACACAGCGCTGCACCATCTACCAAGAATTAGAAAAATGACTGCTGCTGCTGAACCCATGACACCTCACAATCACAGATCTTAGTTAAGAAGATCATACATGCAGCAATCCCTCATTATGATATTGTAGTAAACCCCACGATAATCCACACTACTCAGAAGCCAAATTACATATCTAACATTCACTGTTAGAAATATATAAACATATTGAAATTTGAATGACACAACTGTATATAAGAATTGTTTTCTGTGCATCCCCTTAACCTTCATTGACTTCAAACACTGGGGAAAGAAAAGACACAAAAAAAAAAGGATGTCAGGAACACTGGTTATGAAAGCTTCTGATGCAATTTGTATCACCTGATCCACCAACGGATCAAATAACTTCCTCTCAGAGTAATAAAAAAATGCATGTCCTTGACTAGATAGGAATAAATGAAACTCTTCTACTAGGTAAAGCAGGTTAGCAAGAGGTAGGCTGAAGATAATTATGTAAAAAGTAGAATAAATATAGCACATATTTTAAGGAACAACATATTGCCTCTAAGAAAGATCAAACACTGACCATAAAATTATTGATATTTTATAACTTATTTTTTGCACTTTTGATAGCTGAGTAGGTAGATGCTTAATGAAGTCTTATATATGTTGATAAATGATAAGAGATCCTTATTCAGGATAAATACCTTTATTTTTCAAGTCAGAGCTCCAAACAGAAAGCACATTAGTCTCAAGTCAATCATGTTGCTGGCATGAAAAAATAGGAGAATAAGCAAAATGAATGCCTTCTAACACCCATCTCTATATCTGAATGTACCACTAAACTAAATCCAAACTTGATTCAAGCAACTAGGACACAACTAACAATCTTTCTGCTCTGGCCAAAGCTAAGAAATAGGAAGTGATAAGACACCTAAATAGAAATGTGAAGATTTGTGTTCAAAGGTTCCTAAGGTAAAGCATTAACAAGCCAATTCCATATAGTGTTATGAAGTTGCAATTCTTGAGTAAAATGTGACAGTGAAAACTCACAATACTCCTAGAGATGAGGGACTCAAGCACAGAAGTGCCAGATGGCAAATAGGCAGAAATCGATTATCAGGCATTGGAAATATATTTCTGGACTCAATATGTATGATTAAAAATGAAATCGTAGTTTATTTAATTACAAGATGAGACAGGAAACATGGTGCATTCAATTTATAAAACTAAGAGAAATTAATACAAATATTAGGTAAAGCAATTAATTTAAATACAGTGTCATGTACAGTGGTCAAGCAAAGAATAACTGCTATAAAGAAAAAAAACCTGTATGCAAGGACAAAGAACTGTAAACGTGTCAGTGAAGGACCTGTTGTAGATTGTGAAACAGAAACAGCAATTTAGAAGACTAGTAGAAATGCAGAAGGATCTGTCCTACCAGTTCTAGATAGCATAGCAGCCCAAAGCAGAGTTTGGATATTGGGTTATCAGTGAACCAAAATGCAAAGAATAGAGACAAAAATAAAAGAGCCAATGGTTAAGACAATCCATCCCAAGGAATATATTTGACTGAGCTTTAAGAGGAAGACTAAGAGTGACTGCAATCATTCACTCAGCTTCTGTGAGGCTGCATAGAAGTTGTTTTATAATACATTTAGGTAATCACTTAACTCTCGAGCTGCTGAAGACAACTGTGTAAATAGTCTACAAAAAAAAAAAGACACATATGGATAGGTCCTACCATATGAACATGCGTTGATCGAATTACTCCAAACCCACATCCTTCAGACTCAATCCATATCATAAGTCACCATTTAGGGAGTACACTCAGGAAATGCACTGAATGTCAGCTAAAGCTATAACCAGAGTGATGGTACAAGACTAATAAAAAAAGAATTTTGCACACACCAGCAGTCCCATACTTCCACATTAGAATCATAGAATCGTTAGGGTTGGAAAGGACCTTAAGATCATCTAGTTCCAACCCCCCTGCCGTGGGTGGGGACACCTCACACTAAACCATGCCACCCAAGGCACTATCCAGCCCGGCCTTGACATCTATACTGACAGAGCCCTACCAACAGAGGCTGAGTGAGAAGCAACTATTGG
This sequence comes from Myiopsitta monachus, assembly GCA_017639245.1. Classification (NCBI taxonomy): domain Eukaryota; kingdom Metazoa; phylum Chordata; class Aves; order Psittaciformes; family Psittacidae; genus Myiopsitta; species Myiopsitta monachus. The sequence continues at coordinate 7,199,209 of CM029918.1, forward strand.
AAGGACAAGATTAATACCCTCATTAAAGAATTTTAGAATAATATATATATATATGCACATCTCTGTTGTATCACCTTTCAGTGTGGATTGAATGTGAGATCTGAAAAAGCTTTAAGTGTTTATATGGATTTTCTTTTTCTTCATGATGATATGGGTTGGTTTTTTTTGGTGCAGAGAACATAAAATAAAGCCAGTGCCCTTCCCACCTAAAAACAAACTTGGAATTAGTCAGTGCAGTTAACAATATCCTGATTAGCATACAGCAGTGTTAGATTAGCCTTATAATGTACTGTCACATTCAGATCGATTCAAACAATCATTCAACTATTACTGTGCTATGTTCCCCTCCAATGAAATTGTACATATTTCCATGTTCTGTGGGTTTTAGAAAAACATCCAAAGAAATATTTTTTCTTTTCAATGTTCATAAAATGTTTTCACTGCACGTTCATATATGAGGGGGCAAATGGAAAAAAACCTGTGAAATACAGAGCTGCAAGATCATATTAGCTTACAAGCAGTACTTACTGAGCAAGGCACATGTGAAGAAAGCAAAACAGAATTAGAGAATGCAGTTTGAGCAGGCTGCTCTGTGCTCTGCTGGGTGAGATGCTGGATCCAGTTCATTCTTAATGTAGCACCCTAATGATTTCATCATCATGGAAGCTACCCAAGAGAATATCTGACTTGTGAAACACAAGGTAAGCATGTTCAGAAACAGTAGCTTACAGACAAGCACAAAGAAAAGAAGCATCCCAGCATAAATCCAGCAATGTTATCTAAACATGTTCTTAAAAATTTGTTTCAGGCTTGTTAGCACAAAGCCTTTGATCACAAACAAAACTGCTAAAATCTCCTGCCCTCCAGAAATGATGGTAAGGACAGAGAAATGTAATGCAGCCTGAATTAAAAGGTCAGGACTGGTTTTTGCGCTTGTGTCAGAAAATTGGTGCCAGCTGAGAGCTCTGCCTTCAAAGAGCAATACTGATGGTTTAAGAAAGCCTACGGTGAGCTGCTAGGACCATATGCATCTTCTTAGTTCATAATTCTGAGGCTAATGATTCCGGTATGCCCTTCCCCATTTATTTATAAACAGCAAGGTATGTTTTCCAGTTTAGTGAATGCTTGGCACATCTGCCTCTTCAGCAGATACTCCAGCTGCTAAATTCTACCAAATTCAACTCAGAGGGGGTCTAAACCTCCAATTTTGTTGCAATGAGAGAAACCTGTCCCTTCTGCAGCCTTCAGCACAGAAGCAGGACATTTGGTATTTGAATTCAAGAACATCAAGGGACCTATGTGTGGCCAAAAGAGAAGAAAGATATCTATATCATAAAAGCTGTCTCAGATGTTACCCAAAGAGGCAGTAAAAACATGGGTCAAGGCCTTTCTGAGAACAATATCAGTAGATTTTAGCTTCTGATAATGAGATGGATAACTGCAGGATGAACGATCAGCACTGATTGTAAATGAAACCTAACAGAAGGTGAATCTGTTGTAAGAAATTCATAGTTCACAGAACGTGTAGCATATTCTGAAGAGCAACTATTGCTTTGACACTAAGAGTCACTATAACTCTAAACCAGCTAATGGTAGGATAAATAATTTGAACAGGAAAACTTTATTCTGGGTATATATTTGATTCTTACTAATGGGACCTAACTTTGTGAGCATTCCACTAAAGTATATCTCTAACTTGCATGACTGAAGGAAATGCTAATTAAAAAAAAGCAAAAACAAAAAGAAAAGGTAACAAAAAAACCCACAAAACCAACCAACCAGCCAACAAAAAAAAAAGGCACACCAAGAAAACCAACCCACAACCTCCCCTCTTATAATTACAGAAAAAAAACCCAACACCCCCCAAAAAAACCCAACCCATTAAAAAAGAAACAAACAAACAAAAACCAAAATGCACTACTGACTTGAAAATACCACAGTGCAACTGTCAGCTGTCATTCTACTGTCATACTACTACAGTAAGTGAAACAGGGATCCTTTCTCTCCTCATCAGTTTCCTACAGGTTGTTCACATTGCTCAGAGGCAATGCAGAAGGTTTTTAAATTACTTTCTTTGCTCATAGCACAGAAACAGCTGTAATATCTGTGTAAGAAACCAATAAAAATGCTTCTTGCTTCATCATTGTTTAGTATGTGCACCAGATAGAGGGAGATAAGCAAATACAGATTTCTTACACGTTTCTGGGAAATACCTCCTAAACATAATATTAGGTCAAGATGCTAAGATACCATCTGGAAAAGCACACAGTGGTTTGATTCTTTCATCTGCTTTGCTTCTTTTAAGGTCCAGATAAGGACCTTAACTATGACTAACCACTGTTGTACCATAGGACCCACCATATGGCAGTAATCTTTTGACATTTATGTAACTTCAAAATGATACAAGTTTTACTTTACTATTTGACGGTATGGGTTTTGTTGGTGGCTTTTTTTGTGTTCTGTTGTGAGGTTTTTTTGTGCTGTTTTTTTGTTGGTTTTGGGTGGGTTTTTTTGGTTGGTTGATTGAGTTTTTATTGGTTGGTTTAGGGTTTTTTTAAATATAATTTTAATCAGGAGAACCAGATATTTTCTATAGTTGGCAAAACATTTCTCTCCTTAGTAAAGAGAGATAATCTGTTGATTATTTACATCACTTTAAAACCTACAGATTATTGCAATAGGTGCAGTAAAGTTTTTTCCTTGTATTTGAGCATATATAAAAACCATCAATGGGTTTACTGAATTTGTAGCACATTCAGTATAACGCATTTGTTCTGAGGTTAGTAGAGCACTGGAATAAAGTGACTATAACAGTCAGTAACTGGGAAAAGGAAAGAGAGGAAATTGAAGTGACAGAAAACAAAGAGGAGGAATTAACCCAAATTAAGTAAACTAAGTCAAGGTATAAAGTAACTGGGTAATTCAAAGCATGATCAGTCAAGTAATCGAGTTTTCTGTGATAAAGATTTGTGGAAGGGAGCTTTAAAGGTGAATTTGAGTTTACAACTGAATTTACAATCAAATTTGAATGCATACAGACAAGAAATGGTAAGTAAATACTGTCAGAAAGTGTTTATATATACTTTTTTTGACCAGTCATAACAAGAGAACAGTGTCAAATATTTGGAATATTTCACCTTTATCTTAACATTTTTTTAAACATCCATTAAGCTGTCAAGGTGTTTTATGGCTTGTAATGAAATTTGTGAGAGGTACATGGCAGGCATTAACTACTAATTTCACTATCACAGAGTAAGAAAGAAAGAGGCTAGAGGGAGACACTTGCACCTTGGGTGTCTTGAAAATACTGACAGGGACATTTGTTCATTATTAGAATTACTTGAATATTAAAAGTCTTCTAAAATCTTCACAGGGGAAAAAACAAAAATAAAAAATCCAGCTTTGCTTGAGTCAAGAACCAAACATATTAATATATTGAACTCTAAGTATTAACTGTGACCACTACATTAAAGTTTCTTATTCCTCCATTCAGATTCCTAAACAATCTCTGAAGAAGCTTCTCCTAGAGAATGGTCCAGGCAGGAAAAACAAAACAACACCCCCAAAAAAAACCCAAACAAACCTGTCCAAGCCTTTCCCCTGCAAATGTCAAGCATTAAATATAAACATGGTTATTTATATATTAAGTATGATTTTAAGAGGTGAAATAATTCAAAATACAGCTACTATAGATACAGAAATAAGAATATCAAATAGGGATGGGTTTGTGGGTTGGGTTTTTTGCATAATAACTTAAATGCTGATACCATTCATTACTTGTTAAAGTAGACATAAAGAAACAGATTTTAACTAGGCTTCTTTGTATTTCTTTGCTATGCTTACAGCACCATTACTACCAAAAGCTTTAATTAAACTACAGATTCCATAGCATATACAACTAATTTTTTCAGTTCAGGAATTCAAGCCATAGAATATTTTTCAACTGGTAAAGATGTAATTGTACATATTTATCTAAATGAATATTTGCAATATAGCAACTCCCTAATCTTAACAATAAACATTACAATGTAAAATTACAGTGATGTTACTAGATTAGATACTAATTAAAAACAATAATACAGAACAACTATCTCAAAGGCACTGGGAATAGCCAGGTGGTTTACTTACCAAAAATACAAAAATTGTTTATCAAGAGAAGAAATGATTTTTTAAAAAATATTAGTCACATTTTAAAATTTGTCTTTAAAAATCAGATATAAAGATGATAATGTGTCAGAATATCTCTTACTAGGCAATATTTTTACTTCCTTGCAATAGAACTTCAATTGCTATTAATGCCAGCTGAAACATGAATTAAATTTCAGAAAATTGATTCAGAAGTGAAAAATTAAAGAACTATAACTGCAGAGACTGTCTGCGAATGTTCAGCCACAAAATAAATACTGTTATAACCAGATGAATACACATCAAGCAGACAATATTTCATGAAAATGTTACACAGACTAGCTAGATATGGAGTTACATTGGCAAATTCGAAGAGTATAATGAAAAGTTTTTGAAAGCCTTCTAAATGGAACAGTCTCCCTCTGCTTCTATTCAGCTTTCAAATTCATTTAGTTTCGCCAGATCAATAGCAGCCAGACAGGTAAATAATGCAGAGAACAAAATGCAGCACAAAGAATCAGTGAGTGTTCAGGGTGGTTTCTCTAAAAATTACCATCACTAAGAATCACAGTCACGAGGGAAGGTATTTGTGTGCACTTGCTCCACTCTCCCCCTCCTGCCCCCTACTTTTTTCTTGTAGTTTTATAAATGGGGTACTGAAATGTTTTTGTAATTTACAGTTTCCATTATTAAATGGAAACTTATATAGACAGCATATGAGACAAAAGTGCATTTAACTTGAGTTTAAGGTTCTTGATTCTTTAGAAAAGCTTGCTTTGAGATAACACTTTGGATAAGTATGTAGTTTAATAATAATTAAAATGTAGTTCATGGATTTATGCTCTGCATGGGCAGAGATGCTGAAATATGTAGGTGGTAATGTTGAAATTTTATTAAGGGCCTGAAAATGCTGTAAAGATCGCAGAACATGCAGAAACACAGTAGGAAGCCCATCTGACATGCTTTCTATGCTGTACACTTTGGAAGAATTCTGTTTCCCAGCTTTTCCTCCAATAGCTTGGCTTCCAATAATCAGTACTTTTCCATGCACACAGGCAGAAAACAGATCATCGTATATTGACTTGTACTTTGATTACAAAGTGGGGTTTATGATTCATCATAAAGTCTTCAGAATGTATAGAAAGTGGAATCTTTCAACGAGCAGAAAAATTGCTAGGGAAAAATAACAGCTTTCGTAAAGCAGAATTTCTAGTACAGACAATTATGCAGCATAAGGTAAAGCATGACAATATAAAATTTTTATAAAAAGACACGTTTTTTGTTGTTTGATGCAGTTTTTTTGTTGTCAGTGTTGTCAAATGGATGTCCTACCTTGTAGAGGTATAGCTTTGGATCTAGTCCTGGAAACTGCTTTTTATGCTTAAACCACGACACAGGCTGATAGAGTTGGTGTTGTTCAGCTTGGAGAAGAGAAGGCTCCAGGGAGACCTTAGAGCTGTCTTCCAACACTTTCAGGGGGCCTAAAAAAAAATCTGGAGAGGGACTTAATATAGGGACATGTAGGTATAGGACAAAGGGGAATGGCTTTAAGCTGACAGGGTAGATTTAGATTAGATGTTAGGAAAAATTTCCTCACTGTGAGGGTGGAGAGGTACTGGCACACGTTGCCCAGAAAAGTGCTTAAGGCCAGGCTGGGCAGGGGTTTGAGTGACCTGGTCTAGTGTAAGATATTTCGGCCCATGGCATGGGAGTTGGAGCCAGCTGATTATTAAGATCGTTTCCAAACCTAGCCATTCTGTATGACTAGAGTCAGAGGATCCTAAGTGCAGAGGAGCTCTAAGTCCAGAGGAGGGCCACAAGGATGATCAGGGGACTGGAGCACCTCCTGTATGAAGACAGGATGAGAAAGTTGGGGCTGTTCAGCCTGGAGAGGAGAAGGCTGCATGGAGACCTCATAGCAGCCTTCCAATATCTCAAGGGGGCCTATGGGGATGCTGGGGAGGGACTCTTCATTAGGGGCTGTAGTGATAGGACAAGGGGTAATGGGTTCAAACTTAATCAGGGGAAGTTTAGATTGGATATAAGGAAGAAGTTCTTTACTGTTAGGGTGGTGAGGCACTGGAATGGGTTCCCCAGGGAAGTTGTGAATGCTCCTTTGATGGCAGTGTTCAAGGCCAGGTTGGACATGGCCTTGGATGACATGGATTAGTGGGAGGTGTCCCTGCCCATTGCAGGGGGGTTGGAACTAGATGAACATTAGGTCCTTTCCAGCCCTGACTATTCTGTAATTCTATAATTCTAATCAACAGTTTGTGTCATCCTAAATCAGAATATCAAAACAATCCTACTTATATTCCAAAAGTGATTAGATACAGCAACCTTGGGGATCTACCTCTTCAGACAGAGTAACTTGAAGTTACTCTGGTGTATGAGCTTCTATATACCTAGCTTGTCAGGTTTTGGCAGATATGTAAATTGTTGAATATATTAGACTACGTGACATCTCACATAATCTGTAACTTCAAAACATTTTTCAAGTGTTTATGTTATAATAAAATATTTTAAAAAGTAATTTTCATTCATGTACCTTACCTCATGTCCTGGATTCAGCAGTAGCAGTCATTTTTCTCCTTGGTACCTGGTGCAGCGCTGTGTTTTTGATTTTGGGCCTGGGAACTGTGCTGATAACACCAGTGTTTTTAGTTACTGCTTGGTAATATTTTGGTCTGATCAAGGGCTTTCTGAGCCTCACGCTCTGCCAGAGAGGAAGGGAAGTCGGAAGGAAGAAGAGAAAGGACACCTGACCCAAACTAGCCAAAGGGGTTATTTCATACCACAGCACGTCATGTCCAGCATGTGAAAACGGAGAGCAGAGACCCGGAAGGGTGTGGTGGTGGACTGGGGGGTTCGCTGCTGGGGGGTGCACTGGCTGGGTCGGGCTTGGTGAGCAGTTGCATTCTCTTTCTTTGTACTTCTCTTGTCATTATTATTATTGGTGGCAGCAGTAGTGATTTGTGTTATACCTTAGTTACTAAACTGTTCTTATCTCAACCTGTGGAAGTTGCATTCTTTCGATTCTCCTCCCCATCCTCCTGGTACTAGGGGAAGAAAGAGAGGAAAGTGAGTGAGCGAGCGAGCAAACTAGCTTAAACCATGACATTTAGTTATTAAACTGTTCTTATCTCAACCTGTGGAAGTTGCATTTTTTCAATTCTCCTCCCCATCCCCCTGAGACTGGGGGAAGAAAGAGAGGGGAGTGAGTGAGAGTGGGACTGCATGAGTTATTGAGGGGCTTAAACCACAAAGTTCTTTTTTGCATCCAGTGTTGGCCTCGAAGGGTTGAGATAATGGCAGGATTAATAGCCACTCGTCACAATGCTGATTTATCGGCTCTCAATTCTCTTGAGTTCATGGTTTCAGCCTGCTGTACCTTACTTACAGCCAGTATTAGTTATCTTAGCTTTTGGATATGGGTTTTGGGTTAAGGCTCTTGTTTCATTGTACTTTATTGGAATGGCTTGTAATACAGGCGGGCTCTGGAAGCATGGGGGGGCGGACGTGGATGTGGATTTGTACCTGGCTGTCTGGCTGCTCTTTACAGTCCTGGCCCTTGTCCTCGGCTCTGTCTTCGCGAGGCTGTGGGAAGCCAAGGGGAGCGGCCCCGGAAGCCACCAGCAGCCGAAACAGCACAGGAGAACAGCCCAGGGGAACAAGAGGCCGGGAAGGGGGCGGTGGAGTAGCTGAACCCCCCTCCTTGCCCAGGCCGGCTGCTGCCAAGCTGCTGGAGGAGGCAGCTACCAACCAGCCAGAGGAGACAGCAGAGAAGCTGGGCCCCGGGCCCCAAAGGCTCGGGTTGGACTACAATGTAGGATGACCAAGAGATTTTCCCCAAGGCTGGACAGTCATGAGTGGCAGGGTGTGTGGGACAGTATGGGCCAGTATATAGTCCACTGGGCCCCTCCAGTGCTTTGGAAGCATCGGAGAAGGAAGGAAGCTGTATGGTGTCCCCACCAACATGCTGCAGAAACTGCTGGAGGGGTGGGTGAATTATTTTGAGCCTGGTGGGCCCATGACAATTCAGGCCATCAGGGCAGAGGTGCAACATACAGATGGACTCATGATCGAGGGGTGGACTTAGCAATGGACACTATTGTCCAGGTTATTCACGAGTGTGAACACTGCACACAGTCTCTCCTGCTCTGAAAGACTGTTACAAAAGATGGAGCCCGATATCATGGACTGGATGGACTCAGTAGCTTTATAGGGATTGGTCCATGCACTAAGGGTTGATCTCTCTCCCTCTCTGCGTGTGTGTGTATGTATATATATACATGTGATGGTATATTGAAAATGTGGGATCTGACCATGACGTGAATGGTATGGAATAAGGGTGGATTCTGTCATGGGTTCAGCAGTAGCAATCATTTTTCTCCTTCTTGGTAGCTAGTGCAGTGCTGTGGTTTTGATTTTGGGCCTGGGAACAGCGCTGATAACACCAGTGTTTTCAGTTACTGCTTGGTAGTGCTTTGGTCTGGCCAAGGACTTTCTAAGTCTCATGCTATGCCAGGGAGGAAGGGAACCCGGGAAGAAGCAGAGACAGGACACCTGATCCAAGCTAGCCAAAGAGGTTATTCCATATCACAGCACATCATGCCCAGGATGTAAAAACGGAGGGCAGAGACCCGGAAGGGTGGGGGGTGCACTGCGGAGGTTCACTGCGTGGTTGGGTTGATGTCAGGTGGTGAGCAGTTGTATTGTTTTTCTTTTTATTTCTCTTGTATTATTATTGGTGGTAGCAGTAGTGATTTGTGTTACACTTTAGTCACTAAACTCTTCTTATCTCAACCTGTGGAAGTTGCATTCTTTTGATTCTCCTCCCCATTCCCCCGGGACTTGGGGAAGAAAGAGGGGGGAGTGAGTGAGAGAACAACTGCCTGAGCTTATTGAGGGGCTTAAACCACGACACCTCATTATTGAATTTCAGGATCATACCTGAAATTCATAAATCTAAAATTTGTTGGGAAAGCACTATAAATATTCCACTTCTAATGAGCAAGTAGCTAATGTATTCCATTTAGTAGCATGTAAGGAAAATACTGGGTTTAATTTGTTTACTGCTAGTAGAAATGTTAGCATTAAAATTTTGGGAGGTTTCCTTACAAAGGAGGCAGTATATGCTTTCAAGCTGTACTAATTTCAATACAAAAGTGATAGAAAGAAGTCACTGATCACTGCGAATTTTACATTACTAGATCTAGAGCTGTACCTCTACAAGGTAGACATCCATTTAGCTGGAGGAGTAGAGTTCCACAACTTACTCTTTCCCCAATTTGAAATTCAGTGTAAAATTCAAAAGTTTTTAGTTTTCAAGACAGCCAGAGCAATCCTTATCCCCTCTGCCCTGCAATATAAAAAGATATTGTCCCATGTTGAAATATTCTTTCTGCCATCAAACAAGAAGACAGCTGAAAAAAAGAATGACAGCGATATATTTCTTTTGTTGATGTCAGTGGTAATGTTCAGTTCAAAAGTAATCAGAATTTCATGCTTTGGATGTATTATTTGATGATTAAACTTTAATTCTTCAATGAGAACTGCTTAGAAAAACCTAGCCATCTATTCAGAACTTTGCCAATTTAATGGACTCCCACAGACCACAAAGATGTATTTCAGCTAGCTGATTCAGAACAAGGATTAAAGAACTTAACATTTATCAGTATGATGAGAAGGAAAAAGAGAGTATTTTTCTCACTTCTGTTGCCAGAGTCATCTTCTTTCTCCTTATGGTGCAGTCTCTGTCTGCCAACACTGATTCCAGATCACTCAGCATCTGAAAGACAGCTCACCCTCCCTTGATTCAGCAAAGCAGACTGTGATGTCACAGTGTAAATGAGATCAGGTTAAATATCCAACTGAAATCCAACACACAGAGGCACATAAAATATGTGTATTTATGTATTAAAACCATTTTTGTTTATATATGATCTTCGGTATACTCAACTTGTTCACTCATCGAATAAATAGAGTGAAAGGAGATAACAGACAGCCAGGCTGGGAGAAACGAACCACATCTTTCTACCACAATGAGATCTCACCCAAAACTTCAAACTTGAGATCAAGACACATTGCAGCATATACAATACATAATAAACATCCCACTTCTAGTACTATCATACCTTTCTTTCACCATTGGAAAATATTACCATCAACCATAACGTACAGCTACTTTGAAGCAAAATAGAATGCATAAACAAAGAATAGAAAAAATAGAAATTCTGGAGACAAATTAAACCTATTTGATTTCATCCTACCTTTTTCCTACCTCTTTAAAGTCTTTTCTAGAATATTCCCTGCAGGGACATATGCAACTAAAACTAGAGTTGAGAGTAAAATAACTAATAAATATTTTCATCTTGTTGCTGGATTTGTGTTGTAATTTAGATATAGTTTTCATTTCCTCCCAGCAAGAAGTGGCTACAAACATTTTAATCAAAAATTTCCTTTACTGATTTAAAATTAGTATCTTGGGCAGTTGAACAAGTTATCGTTATACCTCATTGTGTTGCTTGCCACATTGTTACAATGAGAAAACTAACACATACTCATGGATCATGGTAATATAGGAGAGATTTTAGGATTCAGTCACTCCTTAGCAGATAAGACCTTGTTACTTTGAGTTTATTGTTTGATACATGGGGAAAAATGCAGCTTATTATTACTGAGAATGCTACACCAATAGTGTTAGGGCCAAACAAACTAAACCCACAAACAAACAAGACAACCAAAAGAATTCAACAGTATGTTGATCCAGTGTACAACTAAAACAGATATATTTCAGGAGTGCACATGCATTTTTCATACACAGTGTATGTATACAATTAACCAAATAAAAAGAAAGTCAACTTGAAATTTCTCAAAACAAGATCAAGAGGTCTAGTTTTGCCAGGTATTTATAAACGAATCTGTAGTTCAGATGCTTCTTTCAGTAAAGGTCTGTCGGATAAGGTGGTGTCCTCATCCATTTCCCATTGAATTCAATGCAAGTTTGAATGGCAGTCAGCAATCAGACCTGAGAGTGATGTTTTCTTTCCATAGGAACACTTTGCGTACTAGCAATGCCTTAAACTAGATTTACATTTTTTTTTAATGGTGTTTAGCCTTGCTGCTATTACTGAAGTGCTAGAGAAAGTGGCAATTCTGTTAGAAAACTAGATTCATCTGCATACTTCCCTTTGCATATCTGTTACAAATAACATCTTACAGTTTTATCTAGTATATAGTTGCATATTTACATTTTATCTAAGCCTCATTTTTTAACCATAGAATTTCAGTGGTAGAGACACTGAAGTTCTAAAGGATGTTTGGGCTCTGATGCCGTTCAAAGCCTTAAAAGCAAAATACAATTTAAATATGACATCTGGTAGAGTTATTAAATCTAGCAGCAGCTGAGAAAATGTAAAAGGATTATTCTTTTAAATAGAAAACAAAATGGCATTTTACAAATATTCACTATTTCAGCTACTGCTATATATTGCAGAAGACTACAATAATCAGAAATAATTTGAATGATCTATGAAACAAATGAATCTACTAAATTACAAAGACAGCAGATGTTTCAGGATTTCTTTCTCTTTAAACCCTCTGCTTTCATACATTTCCAGGTCAAACATTCAGTGCATATCTCTTTATTCCTTCTAATTTTCAGCTGCATACACTCCACAGCACATACGACACTTTGAAATTTTATTCTGAAACAATATCTCAGCCACATCAGAGAGATGAGGTATAATTACTGACCCATTATAACATAGTTTTTACTTGATATTTTTTCCCCTCTTCTATAAGTAGCTTCTTGAACTTCAGGTGTCTGATTTGCATGATCATAGGGATCTTTATTGTGAGATCATTATTATTTTTACTGCATGCATATCTTTACCCAGGCATGACTAATTGGTGTTTAATAAAGCCTTTTCAAAACCAGTATACAACACACATCATTTCACAACCAGCACATGGTATGCGCAGTATGGTTTCAGGCACAGACAAATCAGAAAAATAACAATTGAATAACCTAGACCTATTTACGTAGGGAAATATCTTGGTTTTAAAATAATGCCCATTGACTACAGAAAAGAAACTCTGATCCTCAGAATGTAATTTTCCACTCAGGTTTTGGAGATTTTTTTTCCTTTGGTCTTGAATTTGCTTGCAGATATATCAGTTTCAGCGCTTACCTCTCCTTACAAGGTTGTGTTCTGTCTGATTTTACTTGCCTAATATTTATTTGAGGGTTTGGAGAGACAGGAAAGAGTTATAAATACTATACTATATGTATTAAAAAAAAAAACAAAACAAAACAAAACAAAAAACAAACAAACAAAAAAAAAAAAAAACCAGAAAAACAAAACCAAAAAATAACAAAACGAGCACAAATGGCACATTACTTTTTTCAAAGAAAATTGTCGTTGACCTGAAATCCATGAGATCTTACCCATCATAACTCAAGAACTCAACCACAATTTTCATACAACTAGCAATGAACTGGCTTTTTTTGATGCACAGTCGATAGGGTTGAAGGGGACACAGCATTTGAAAAAGAGCACCAAAAGAGTCACGGCTTTCCAATTCTAATGGGTCCCCAGTCATAAAGCTAACAGAAATAGCAATGTGTGATGTCAGGCAGTTTGTGGTAGTTGGCAGATAGTCTTACAGTTGCTTTCTGTTCTGGAAAGTAACAAAGGAAAACATGAGTACATGGGGGGGGGTGCTTTTTGTCTTTGATAAAAATTCAGGTTAGAGAGTGGCTCTGACAACTGGCAATGCTCAAAGTCTTTCAGACAAAGACAAGTATATGAAAAGAAAGATAAATGGAAAGAAACCTATCTAGAAAGTTCAAAGCATCAGACTCCATCCAACAATCCCAATTTCTTATAATCGTAAAGATTATTTTATATTCATTGCCAAGTATTCAGATTAATTCACACCCTCATATCTCACTTACTTAGAAGTGCAAGGACTAAATTCTAGCTGCAAGATCTATTTTTCATAAAGAACATGAGTTAAAGAAAAATCCTGGTCCTGAGAATACTGAACAACTCAAGCTGTTACCTGAACGTTTCGTTCTATTAAAAAGCCAGTTTGGCAACTGTTCCTAACCACTCACTCTTGGTTTTTTTGTGCCTTGAGCTTATCACTTCTAAGCTGTGCCAATGCAACTATTTAAGCAGCTTCACATTAAACTGAATCATAGAAATACTGGTTATAAGTCATAAGAATTTATCACCAAATTTCTATTGCTAGCTCAGCATTGGCTTTAATCAAGATATGCCAGTTTAAGAAGTTTTGTTTTCATTTACATTGATTGCTCCTTCCCTTGAATCAGTGTTTTAAAAGTGTATCATATTGTATGTATTACTATGATCTTGTACAATACTATGAGTTTATGGAAACAGTATAGCAAAAAAAGGCATGATCATCAGTTAGAAAGTTCTCTTCAATAACAGCCAAGCTTACCTTTCATAGAATGCTTTAGAAACAATGATCAAACTTAGGAAAGGTTGAAGTCTCTCAGAGGGAGAAATCCCTCTACTGCTAAGCAGAAGTCGAGGAAAGATACTAAAGTCAGTGGGCAAATGCAGTTAAATCCTCCCTGAAGCCCATTCAAGTGAAACTCAGGTGAAAGATCACGAATTCAACAGAGCAAGCAGGATTCAAATTAGTTTGGCCTAGGCAACCAGCCTAACACTTAAACAAATATCAGCTCTGCACCTTGCCCACTGAACACTCAATTCTTCTTAAAGACACACAGCTGAAGCAGAAAGGTTTCTTAATATCCCTCATTTGAAAAAGTTCCAAGCCCTGTAGCTTGAGCACAGTTTGAAGAGGTGACATATGTGGTTGATTACTCACAGAAGGAAACTGAGGGTCTCTTAGTACCAGCCTAGGCAATAAAAATTCTGAAAAAACAGAACAATCGAAAAGCCACCTGTAAGTCCCATCAAGAATGATGAAATAAGTATCTGTCCTTTTCCCTATAGCTTTATTATCTTTTCAGGGAAAAATAAGCTTACATGTTCACAGCACTTTTATCAGGTGTTAAAACTTCCCTGTCCTCCCAAAAAGTTAATCAAAGAAAAGTGGGATTGCCTTAGCGGTTTGATATTTTAAAGTTTTCTTATATTTCAAGAGATGAAATCAACTAGGTTTTGAAAGCTGTCACCAAAATTAAGTGCTCCAGCTTGGGGTCTTCCCAGAGCTGCAGGTGGATATCAGCTCCACCATGGACCTCCATAGGCTGCAGGGGGAATCTCTGCCTTGACATGGTCTGCACCACATGCTACAGGGGAATTTCTGCTCTGACATCTAGAACAGCTCTTCCCCTCCTTCTGTGCTGACCATGGTGTCTGCAGGGCTGTTCCTCTCACATATTCTTCTCCCTCTGGCTGCTGTAGCACGTTTCACCCCCTCCCTTCTTAAATATGCTATCCCAGAGGAGCTATCCCTGTCACTTACATGCTCGGCCTTGGCCAGTGGCGGGTCCCCCTTGGAGCTGGCTGGTATTGTCTCTATTGGACACTGGAAGCTTTTGGCAGCTACTTATAGAAGAAACCTCCCTAGCCCCTGCAGTACCAAAACTTTGCCATGCAAATCCAATGCAGCATAGCAAGAGAATAATTTCTTTTAGTAGATTTTTTTAATTATGTATTTTTTTTAGTAACTATGTACTGGTCATCCCTTAAATGAAATATTCATTCTAAACTAGACGCTGCCTTGACTGAAATCTTCCTTCATTCTGTAAATTCAGCTTGAAAGGAAAAGATGGATTTGAAAGGAAAGAAAGGAAAATAGTAACATCGGAAAAAAACAGTACTACTAATGCAAAATTACACCAAATTTTCCCTATGTTAAATAATTGCAGTAGAATCTTGGGAAAACTGTCTTTTCTCAAAGTTAGGAATTAAAAGATATGTTTAAAAAAATTTGGTTTAAGATTTTTCAAAGCATGGCTAAACTAACAATATGGGATTTCATCACGCAAGCAGTATCTTACAGCTTCTGTGTTAGCTTCTTCTCCCTCTATGACACAAAATGCATGACAAGTGGCAACTGTGCACATTACTTCTATTTGCTGGCAGTAAGAATTTTTTTCAAGGCTCATGTGCATATGATCTGATGATAGAGTTTTGCTATGCAAAGAACGCCTTAAACTCCTTTAGTTATTTTAACAAAATTAGAAGTAAGCTTATTATTGAACCTACACTATGGAAGAAAACTAAGCTGTTGCTTTGCTGCTATAAATTATTCAGACAATCAGTTTCATGGCTGAAATCCATCATGATTTCCCATTTCTCATCCAATATATGAGAAACTCAAAAGTACTCAAAAAGTTTATTAGTAGATAGGGAAAGTACTAGGCTGAAAAGCCTAGAAATCTACATTCTCTAGAGGTCAAGTCTTCCAGTGAATCATGAAAAATGTCTGGGAGTAGTTCAAAGCTTGAGAAAATTCAGCTTTTTTAAAATTATGAAAATATTTTATAAGAAAACTATGTTTTGTTAATGCTGGAGAACTATTCTAAGTCTGTTAAGAAAATTAACTTGTTAACTGAATAGAAGGGTGTCGTGGTTTAAGTCTCTTTTAAGTCTCTAACACACACACACACACACACACACTGCAATTTTCTCACTCACTCACTCCCCTCTTTTTCGTTCCCCAGTCCTGGGGGAATGGAGAGGAGAATCAAAAAAAAAAAATACAACTCACACAGGTTGAAGATAAGAACAGTTTAGTAACTAAAGTATAACACAAATCACTACTGCTACCATCAATAATAATACAAGAGAAATACAAGGAAAGAGAATACAACTGCTCACCAAGCCCGACCCAGCCAGTGCACCCCCCAGCAGTAAACCCCCCAGTGTCAAAAAACTGACCATGCCGTGCACCCCCAGTCCACCACCACACCCTTCCAGGTCTCTTCTCTCCACCTTCACATCCTGGACGTGACGTGCTGTGGCATGGAATAATCTCTTTGGTCAGTTTGGGTCAGGCGTCCTGTCTCTGCTTCCTCCATGGCTTCCCCTCCTCCCTGCCAGAGCTATGAGATTGAGCAAAGTCCTTGGCCAGACCAAAACATTACCAAGCAGTAACTGAAAACACTGGTGTTATCAACGCAGTTCCAAGGCCCAAAATCAAAAACACAGCACTGCACCAGCTACCAAGAAGGAGAAAAAACGACTGCTGCTGCTGAACTCATGACAAAGGGTAAGATTCTAAGACTGCAAAAATTATTTACAATAGCTGTATCACTTCAGCTGTACTTAATATCCACAATTCAAAAAAAAAACAACAAAAAAAAATAATAATAAAAAAAAACCTGAACATAAATGTACAGTTAGGGAAGGCTGATGCCTAAATATAATGTGTCCTTGAAGACCAGAATGACTGCATGTCTCCAGTATTATCTTTTTAAGTGTTTTATGAAAGCAATTCACTTTCAAAAATAAATACACACTACACTCTAATGACAGCAAAACTGCAGATAAATCTTCCTTACACCAAAAATATGATCTGAAAAAGCATTAACAAAGCTAGCCTTACAGTAATATCTCTGACACAGTTAATGACCCTGTGTGCTATTTCTCCTTGATTACATAATGGACTTTAAGTGCAAATACACAAAATCATAACATTATTTTTGACAATATCTGTTAGAAGAAATAGGAGGTGATTTAACTACTCAATGCTCACATGTAATGCCCCTTGACTACACGCGTTTTCAATTTCAAAGTAAAGATGCTGTATATGAATAAGTATGTTAGTGTGAGGTAACGTTGGAAAAATACTGATCTTCATTCAGCTAATATATACATTGATATTTCCTCTTTCCATGTGACATGACATAGGTCAAACAGAATTTTTTTGTGCCAGCAAATAATATATACTATTTATGAATGGAAGAAAATGTTTTTTAATACAGAGTACATTTGTCTGAATCAATTGACAAAGTTTGGATGACAAAACTATAATATCTACTCCTGATCTCTCTGAATTGAGAGCAACAGTGGGTTATATTCGCATTTTTTCATTACCATATACTGACGTTTCTCAGGTTTGGCTTTTATTTTTTGTTGTCATTTCTTTCTAAGACTAGCCAATCCAGGGAAGATATCTAATTATCAAATTTAAAGAACATTTGGAAAAAACCTAATCTTGAAAATGGAATCCAAGCCTGAATTTCAAAATAATGATTGAATATAAAGTGGACTGATTAATCTGACTCATTTATTCAAAGAAGAAACTATTTAATATTTACTGTAAAAATTTTGTTATAACAAGGAAATTATTTTTCCTGCTAGCTCATGAGTGTAAATGACAATATATATATTTTCATGATAAACATACATAAATATCAGAATTTAAAATAATTCTTTTCCAATCATTCAATATCAGAGTAAGAAACTGCACTACAAAGTTGTAAATCCATCATCTCTCATCATCATTAGATTTCAAATTATAGCCAAAAGAGAGAGAGGTTGGTTGCTGGTGGTACAAATTATTTAATGAATAATGGCCAATATTTGCAAATAGAAATATCACTATGAGGTTGACTAACAGTATCATGCTGATTGACTAAAGTTTCAGGCAGTGTGAGAGAGTAGGACTGATTACATGTTAATATGATCAGCTGTGCCACATACAGTGTGACCAATAAGGGGTCTTTCTCACTGTGAATGATTAAGTTTGCCCTTAGTTAGATAAGATTATTGTCATGGTTTAAGCCTCTAAAACTCACGAAGTTTTACTCACTCACTCACTCCCCTCTTTTTCGTCCCCCAGTCCCGGGTGGATGGGCAGGAGAATCGAAAAAAAAATGCAACTCGCACAGGTTGAGATAAGAACAGTTTAGTAACTAAAGTATAACACAAATCACTACTGCTACCATCAATAATAATACAAGAGAAATACAAGGAAAGAGAATACAACTGCTCACCAAGCCCGACCCAGCCAGTGCACCCCCCAGCAGTAAACCCCCCAGTGTCAAAAAACTGACCATGCCGTGCACCCCCAGTCCACCACCACACCCTTCCGGGTCTCTTCTCTCCATCTTCACATCCTGGACATGATGTGCTGTGATATGGAATAATCTCTTTGGTCAGTTTGGGTCAGGCGTCCTGTCTCTGCTTCCTCCAGGCTTCCCCTCCTCTCTGGCATAGCACGAGACTGAGAAAGTCCTTGGCCAGACCAAAACATTACCAAGCAGTAACTGAAAACGCCGGCGTTATCAGTGCTGTTCCAAGGCCCAAAATCAAAAACACAGCACTGCACCAGCTACCAAGAAGGAGAAAAAATGACTGCTGCTGCTGAACGGATGACAATTATATTTTCTATGACTCTTGCACTTTAGAAAGCAGCATTTATGATAAAGTGTTCTAAAGATTCTCACTGTTTTAATCATAATGCTGAATTGTATGCTTAATGCCAGCTAATCAGGTAGATTTGATTATGCTGAATGAAGTCTTTTATTTGTTCTTTTCTTTCACTTTTTCCATTTTCTTCCAGAGAAAAAAATATTGAGGCAGCAAATAAGCTTAGCAATGAGAAAAAAAAATTGCCATGTTTAAGTAGCCTGACTGATAATCTAAAAAAGCAAGAATTGCACTGCTACTCTAAGTAATTCCATTACTAGGCCCTTTCTGAACTAATTAAGACAGCGGTCTTAAAATATTCAGTGTAGAATAATACAGTTTAATATTACTGTTCTTCTCAACTCTTCCATTCCATTATTCGTTCATACTACAGTGCTCTCTAAAAGTTCACACAAGTTTACAATCACACACTATCCCTAGTACTTACCAGAAGAGGCTGCGGGCAAAATCTGATAGAGTATACACAAGGCATGGTATGACTTATCTGGTGCCGTATTCCAGCCAACATCAGAATCTGCAATAGAAAGCTGCGTGTCTCAAACCCAAATGAAGTTTCTTATACAATATGTTCTCCAGCACCTATTAGAAATAGAAAATATTGCCTTTACAAAAAAGCAGTACCAGGCAGGAATTTTGTACTCTCCTCTGAGGATAAGCTATCGCTCAACTGGAGAGATAGAGAAGCAGGCA
The DNA here is from genome assembly GCA_017639245.1 of Myiopsitta monachus. Classification (NCBI taxonomy): domain Eukaryota; kingdom Metazoa; phylum Chordata; class Aves; order Psittaciformes; family Psittacidae; genus Myiopsitta; species Myiopsitta monachus. The sequence continues at coordinate 7,218,414 of CM029918.1, forward strand.
AACAGGCCCAGAGGTGTGCTGGGAAAGCAAAATAATTGTGAAGATCCCTGAACAAATGAAGGAAAAAAAAAGAAACTAAGATAAAAATTATCTCATATCAGTGATAGAAGCTCTACTTCTTGTTTTTTCTACATATGTCTTGTTCATTAAAACATTTGATGCGTTATTTCTTTTAATTTTTTGCTAGAAGGGTAAACTAAACTCCTATTAAAGAGCTAGCAGGGTCATAAAATTGGTGGCACTATAAGTAGAACATTTTTGCTTACTTTTCTGTAAATTTACAGCCTTATTAAGTACCTTCTGCACACTAAAAGCCTGTCTTATTTAACATTTGCCAAAAGTAACTTTCACCCATCAAGCTATTCTTGCTTACAAGATGCTGGCCGGAATTACACGGGAATATTTTTTTCCTGAAGCCTGGCTTGTTACAGCGATAAAAATGCAAAGCCATTTCCATCCTGATTGACATTTAACACTTGATAACACTTACTTATTTTACACTTGGGGCACTAATTTTGTTTTATTTTATAACTCTGTTCTTAATTATGAATCTGACAATAACCTGTTGAAAAATTTGCATCAATATAGTGCTTATTCACATTCCAGAAAGCAAGGTCAAGTGATAACCCCCAAATAATGTAAAGGAACAGCTGATGGTGAAGGTCCATTTGAAAGCACAAACCTTAGGCTAACATATGAGTTTCATCTCAAAGGAAGTTTTATGGGTTTGAAAATTGCTGTATAGCAGTGTCTAGTTGCTTGTAAATCCAAACCTCAGAGACAAGGCATGTCAAAAGAAAGTAATTTTCAGTATGGGGACAATAAGAAGATGTCAACCTATGCCTTTTTTTTTTCCAAATGTATTTCTGAAAGAAGATAATAAATCCTTTGAAGTTTAGGCTGATTTGAAAATCTAAGCTGTCAAAGTTCAAACTCCCACTTAATTTTTCAAACTGCACTATTGCATAACCTCAAATGCTTTGATCATTTTTAGCTGCTTTAAACTGAGACTTTGAGTTTCTAGCTCTTTTTATATAACTAAAATACCATATAAAAGTACAGGATGGGAAAGTTTTTCTAATTGCACACATACAAAAGTATGGGACAGATCCACATTTCCACAATGCAACATTTTACCCATTTTTTGGGGGGTGCGTGGAGGTTTGTGCTCTTGATTCCACCCTTTATAATTGTACTTCACACTACCTGAGAAAACCAAGTAGTGGTTCAAGGCTGCTCTTTCAGTCAAATTGATGTCCTGGTCATTATTGTCCTAATATGTCCCATAGCATATTTTCAGTTGAATGCTCTGTACTTCACGTACTTAAATAAGATGTTCTTAATTGCATTGTGCCCTTTATTATTATCTCTCTGCATAATTTCCTAGTAGCAAAGGGAATATTTTGCCACTAAAGTGGTTGTGTATTGCTGCTATGTTGTTGTGCACTATTAAACAACCACTGTGTAAGTAATGTTGTAAAGGTGACTGCATTTTATTATGCTTAGTGAATCCATTTTATTATATCCATCTGTGGATACAATAGCCATGAGACAAATTGTGTTCATCATGTATGGCTCCTAACCTTCACTTTGTCCACTAACCTACCTACCCTTAGAACTATGTCTAGTTTATGTGAACTTTGTAACAAGTCTCAAAAAAGACTTCTGGAGAGGTATTCCTGGGCACAGAAACTTACCCTCCACAGTCTTATGTGAAAAGAACAGAGAATAGACAGAATTCAACTAATTGAAAGTCTAGCTTCTGAAATCACACTAAATCAAAGGACATGCACTCAAAACAAAAATAAACCCACACAACTGCAGATTGGAAGATGACCTAAATTTAATTGCATGTGGCTTTTTCTGGGTGAAACACAGTCTGTCTTTCTGAATTTTTCCTGAAAGAAACATTTTGTATGCTATGAAAAATCTAAACAAATACAAATATTATGGAGGCTACTGTGAGGGAAAAAAAAAAAAAAAAAAAACACAAACCAAACCAAACCAAAACAAAATCAAACCAACCAACCACAGATTTTTGAAGGAGGAGCAATTTCCTCCTCATCCAATAGTGTATCGGTCCTCCTCTTCATGATAAATTGTACAGGAATGAAAATTCTGATAAACCTTTAGCAAGGATAATCACCCAAAACTATGCCAAAGAGATAATTGAAGTCAAGGAATCACAGGTGAGCTCCAAGTCCTATAGGAGGTGGATTAATGTGCAGAATGAAAATTAAAATAAATACATGATAAATGCAATTTGTTCCAGGGATATCCCTATCATATATGCAATGGAAAATTATGTTCACTGAGCATAAATGCTCTCAACTCAGCTTCACAGACAGAGCCTTTTGTTTGAAAAAATCCTTTTTATATAAAATATATAAATAATCCTTGAAATAGCTGGCATGATTCTACTGCTCTGCGAAACAATTCTGAAGACATAGTTTGACTATTGTTTAACAGAAGGTAGAATTATATTTACATTTCCTTTTTCACATGTGAGGACTCTCACCTCCTCTTGGAATTAGTAGATAAAACCCATATATCTACATACATTCCAATAATTTCATGTTTATAGCCTTAAAGAACATTTTTACCCATCCTTATAATTCAAATGTTGAATTTCCACCATCAATCTCCAATAAATTCATTGGCAACAAAGCTTACAGAAATGAAAAAATACTCCTTTGGATCCGTAAGTCCTGTTGAATACAAGGTCCGAAATGTTGAGACATTAGTTTGTCTGGCAAAACTATCAGAATAGTGTCTCAAATGAATGATACTTCTCCAGTCAACCTGTGTGGTGTTCCAAAAAATTGATGTTTACAAATAGACTGAAAGACAAAAAAACCTAACTCCTCCCCTAAACAGCAATATTTTTCCATCTATTACATATAGCTGGAAAGTCTTTTATTTGCTTATTTTGCAAAATGTCCCATAACTGGAATACATAACAGGTGTATTTTATGAGTTTGACTGGTAGTTGTCTGGAGTAAGCCAATAAACCATTGTTCTGTATGTCACTGAAGTAGATTAAAACTCTTCGTGAGTTCCAGGACATTGAGTACATGAAGGAGGCTTATTGAATTATATATGCAAATGAGTAACATAATCACTACAGTACTTGACTTAATTTCTTTTTTAATTCTGCTTGCTATAAACTGTCCACAAACTCTCATTTTTGATGTGTTGCCATAATTTTGTACTGACAATACTTGATACTCTGTTAAAGGGCAGTTTATTGCTCAGAAGAGTCACTGTGGATTCTGAGACATATTGTGTGAAACGTTTTGGGGAATAATGGGAGATGTGATAGGTGAAACGCATGTCCAGCTGAACCCTCATAATGAGACATGTTAGAAGACAGTGTCTATTGTAATGGACTTTGAACATTCATAGAATCACTGAATCATGGAATCAAATGCTCAACAACAGTAGTTCTTCTCAAGCTGGCTGTGCCAAGGACTGAAGCAATTGTTCATTGGCATTCAGGAACCCAAAAAAGTGTATCTCTGTGTATCAAAAAGTGTGGCCAAGGTACAAATATTCTTTCCATAAACTTTTGCCTTTCTAGTAAATTCCCCGTCTCATAAGAAACGTGCTAAGTAGGTCTGAAAGGGCCTAGGGAAAAATTAAGCATGCTATATCAGTGAAACAGTGATAACACAACTACTACACTATTTAATACGTCAGAAATATTTTTTTGAGAACCTAATTTTTAGATCTCCATCCCTCAAAATGTTGATTTTGATCTAAGGAAAAGAAGATTGTTGATTGAATTATAATAAGCCATTTTCCGGTTTTCTGTAAATTGTAGTTTAGACTGTAGTCTTTCTTTGCAGTTCAAAAGCTCTCTAAATTCTTTGCTGGTTTCTTGGTGTTCTTTTTTATTATTATTTTGCCATTATGCTAACAAACACATGACTACTTAAGAAACAGAAATATTGGCAGATAGAAGGACTTGCCAGCAACGCTTCTAAGAACTGTTCCGTCAACAGTAAATGTACTACTTTTATTAATTAAGCTTTCAGGCTCTTCATGAATCACATATGAAAGCAGAGTTCAGTATTTTAAGAGCTGACCGGTTTTTGAAACCGGGTGAAATAAAAAAACAAAATCAAACCCATGCACATTAAGAGACTGCAATGATGTAATAGATCTAGATGCATGATGTTGGTTCAAGCAAATCACATCAAACTTTGTAAATAAAACCCAGGCACCTTATGATGTCACACCAATCAAAACAAAATAGTCCATACTAACTCTCAGCCACCAGTAAATATTGTTCAACTCAATCATCTTAGGACAAAAGAAAATAGTTCAGTTAAAAGTAGAGATGTGTCCCTTATTCTCGTGATTGCTAATAAGATATGAGACAAACATACTGCTGAAAAGTGTAAATGCCTGTTATGCAGGATTTATCTATAATCTAACTTAAAAGAGTTACTCATAAGCTGATAAGAAGCAAAGACTTTTGTAGGAGAAACAGCAATTTACAGATTAGGACAATCTTTAATAAAGGTGTATAAATGTGTCCTCATTTCAAACATAAGAAAACCTAAAGGAGCCAGTGGAAACACTTAATACATTAAAAATTTAGACAATCTGCACCCTGATACAGATAAAAGGATTTTCCCTCTAAAGGTACGAGCCCTTTCATTTTTATAAACACAGCATTAAAGAACAAAACTAGAACCCACTGTAATTATTTCTGGCCACATTAATTGCATGTCTGCTTTTGCTTATATGAACAATACCTTTGAGTTTAAAGATACTATAGTAAAAATATGCTTATCAACCCATTTTTTACTCCTAGATGTTTATATCATCATCATTTATTATTATTAAGAGGCAATTTGAGGGTAAACAAATACAGAATCATTAAATAGAAAGGATCTAAATCCCAGCTGAAATCACTGTGCATTCTGTATACTGTTAAGAATTCATAACAAACAAATGAATGGATAATGAAAATGAGGATTCAGAACTGCAAAGATGCCAGAATCAGTAAATACACTTTTTGTTTGTTCCCTGTTTTGCTTTGCCTTACTTTATGTAAGACAATATGTTGATGTACTTTAACCTACTCTCCAATGTGCCAGTTCCCTCCTTCTGGACCATCTTTGTTGACCTTCCATCACTTAATACTATCTGAAAAACTTTCTAGATTCGCTATAAGAGTGTATCCTCATACAGTGATTTTCCTGGTCTGCTCTATTACCTCTGAAATTGCCTACACTTAGAAAACCCAAGATTTTTTAAAGTTAAAACTTCCATAGAAATTTTGCATATAAATTTCCATAGAAATATAAAAATAAAATTAATATGAGGCTATTTAAAATAACAATGAAAATTTCTGGATGGAAAAATTGAGAGTTTTTTCCAAAAGAAAGATGCAAAATTTTGTATGATGACTTCCCATTTAAATGATTCTTTTATTAGAATATTCCATTCCATCTTCTCTGTACTATTATTGCAACTTAGAATCTATTTCTATTAAATTTCTTCCCAAAATTTTATGAACAGCAGTACCATTCTATCTTTATAATCGTCTGCTTTGCTCCAGTGAAAACTGAAACTAGTTACTTTTTAAAATGAAGCCTCTAGTCATTTATATAACATTCACATGGTGCATGCATGCATTTCTTTTGCATAGAAAGACATATTTGGGTGTATATATATAAGAATCTTAACCCCTAGAATGAGTCCCTGGAAAAAAATGTGTGATGTTCCCATGCCTCAGTCTTTCTAGGTGAGAGAAAATGGGGGAAATCATTGAAATTTCCCCAGTCCCTCTAAGTCATATTATAACATAAAGGAAATTTTTAGAGTAAAATGCAGATACTACTTCCATGGTGGAATGTGATTGTGTTGCACAAAACCTACTCTACAATAGTTCCCAGGCAACCCTGCAATACTGGTCTCTTAAGAGGCTCATCCTCCTCCTAGGAGGAACTGAAGGGAGTGTGGAGAGGAGTGAAAACAGTGAAGACAGTGGCCAGGCTCTGTTATAATCCCTGCGGGACTGTGAACTTCAAGGTATCATGTACAAATAAAACTCATAGCATTTGCTAAACAAGGAAGATAAAAGTTCATTGCAATACCAATTTTACACCAAACAATAACAAAAGTATGTACAACTAGAGTCACTCAAGCTCCATAGGCATATAAATAAAACTGGAACATATCCCACACAACATCATTGTCTCTAAGTTGGAAAGACATCAATTTCACAAGTGGACCACTAGGTGGATAAAGAACTGGCTGCATGGCCGCAAGCAAAGCGTAGTGCTTAATGGCTCAATGTCCAACTGGAGAACAGTAACGAGTGGTGTCCCTCAGGAATCGGTTTTGGGACCGGACTTGTTGAACATCTTTGTGGGTGACAGGGACAGTGGGATCGAGTGTGCACTCAGGAAGTTTGATGATGACAGCAAGCTGCGTGGTTCGCTTGATACATTGGAGGGAAGGAATGCCTTCCAGAGGGACCTTGACATGCTTCTGATGTGGGCTGATGCCAACCTGATGAAGTTTAACCATGCCAAGTGCAAGGTCCTACACCTGAGTCAGAGCAATCCCAGGCGCAGCTCCAGGCTGGGCAAGGAAGAGATTCAGAGCAGCCCTGTGGAGAAGGACTTGGGGGTGTTGGTTGATGAAAAAATGAACATGAGACAGCAGTGTGTGCTTGCAGCCCAGAAAGACAACCGTATCCTGGGCTGCATCAAAAGAAGGGTGACCAGCAGGTCAAGGGAGGTGATCCTGCCCTTCTACTCTGCTCTCAAGAGACCTCACTTGAGTATTGTGTGCAGTTCTGGTGTCCTCAACATGAAAAGGACATGGAACTGTTGGAACAAGTGTAGAGTAAGGCCACAAGGATGATCAGAGGACTGGAGCACCTCCCGTATGAAGATAGGCTGAGAAAGTTGGGGTTGTTGAGCCTGGAGAATAGAAGGCTGTGCGTAGCCCTCATAGCAGCCTTCCAGTATCTGAAGGGGGACTATGGGGATGCTGAGGAGGGACTCTTCATTAGGGGCTATAGTAATATAACAAGGGGTAAAGGGTTCAAACTTAAACTGAGGAAGTTTAGACTGGATATGAGGAAGAAATTCTTTACTGTACGGGTTGTGAGGCCCTGGAATGGGTTGCCCAGGGAAGTTGTGAATGCTCCATTGATGGCAGTGTTCGAGACCAGGGTTGGACAGAGCCTTTGGTGACATGGTTTAGTGTGAGGTGTCTCTGCCCATGGCAGGGAGGTTGGAACTAGATGATCTTAAAGTCCTTTCCAAGCCTAACTATTCTATGATGCTATGATTCTGTGTGTTGCTATGGAAAATCCTGAAAAGTTACAGGGGCCTCCTAAAAGGTCAGGATGACCTGGGAACATATATGCACTAATGGGGACAACTAATGAATTGTTTTAATGAGAACAATTATGAAGAGAATTGTTAGCTGGAGAGGAAGCTTTGGTCTTGTGTAGGTGGCCTCGGAAACAGGGCTAGCAAATTTTTAATCAGAGAAGGCTATCGAAGAAGACTGGTACATCTTGAAAACACATGGTGTCATGGTTTAAGCTCAGCCAGCAACCCAGAACCATGCAGCCGCTCTCTCACTCCCCCCCACCTCCTTCTTACCCCCCACTCCCAGAGGGATGGAGAGGAGAATGGAACGAATGTAACTCCCACAGGTTGAGATAAGAACAGTCCAGTAACTAAGGGATAACACAAACCACTACTGCTACCACCGATAATAATAATGACAAGGGAAATAACAAAGGGAAGAGAATACAAACTCTCACCATCTGCCAACCGATCCGAGCAGTGATCTAGCCCTTCTGGGTAACTGCCCCCAGTTTATATACTGAGCATGGCGTGCTGTGGTATGGAATACATCTTTGGCTAGTTCGGGTGAGGGGTCCTGTCTCTGCTTCCTCCCGGCTTCCCCTCCTCCCTGGCAGAGCATGAGACTCCTTGGTCAGAGAAAACATTACATAGCAGTAACTGAAAACACTGGTGTTATCAGCGCTGTTCCTAGGCTGAAAGTCAAAACCACAGCACTGCACCAGCTACCAAGAAGGAGAAAAATGACTGCTACTGCTGAACACAAGACACATGGATAGCTCAGCTGAAATCTGTTTTGTGTGCATTTCTGGAAACTTGAATAATTGACTAGAAGAGTGAATGTGTTACCATGAATCCCTGAATAGGACAGTCAAATCACCCTCTGGTAAAGTGTACTGTCCAGTAAAGCTTCTGCAATGGGCTCTGAGAGGCTAGTTTAGCTCAAGGGTCCTGCGTTTCCTGGGACGTTGACAGACCCATCAGACATAAAAGACTGTGGGGAAAACCAGTTATAATGTGAGACTAGGTGAAAAGAAGCCGATATTCATAATGTCTCCTATGTTTGCAGAAATTTTTTTACAAGTTTAAGGGTAAATGTATCTTCTAAGCGTCTTTTATATGGCTTTTATGTACAACAATGCTCTTTAGCATATTGATTTGAACTAGTGAAGTTGGTTGCTCTCAGGACAGAGTTACAGAAAAACAAAAGGGTAATGAGATTATTTGAGAGATATTCCTGAATATGATGGAATAATCAGGAGGACTAAATTAATAGTAAGGGTTCGTATGCACATGTATATGTATAAAACATAGATTTCTGAGTTTTTACTAAAATTGTTGCTCTGTAACATGTCTAATGTGCACAGATGCCCATCTATATGTTTGAAAACATTTAAAAAATAAATAAACAACATTGTTTTCCCCCTTTTGTCTTTGAAGGTAAATAAATTTGTAGCAATGTGTTTCACTCAAATAAACAAAGGATATAGGAAAAGAGAGATATGAAAGCTCTAATATGAACTGAAACAGATTTTCCGTTAATAAAATAAACCTGGCCTATAAAACTTATTTATGAACCTACAACACTCCTTATCTCTGACACTGGTGTGTCCAGCCAATCAGAAATTCAATGAGAACTCACATCATTCTGTGCATTGTCCCTTCAGTTTACACTGTAGCTTTGAAAAAGGAACTCAGCAAAAGACTTTTTTGACTATTCAGTCTTTCCAAGATGCATATTAATTTCTGCAAACTCTGTTCAATTAGATCTATATTATAAAATGAACCGAACTAATTTACATATTGCCCAAGTTTCAAACCACTTCCACTTATGACTTTTTTTGACTGGAGGTCCAGTGATCTACATTTGACATTAATCTGCACATGCTTTTGAGATGTAAGTATTACTCATTCAAGAAGGAAGCCCACCCATGTTTAAAAATAGGTTAAACCCACAAAACTGTTACTAGAATATATGTGAACTGAGTACCATACGACCATTACAGTCTACAGTTTAAGTAACATTCCATGTTGTTTAAATATATTGTCACATTGCCAAATAACTGCTGTCTAGTATACCGGTATTTGTATACTCCATTTACACCAATTGCAGAAATACACTCTTCAGAATAACAGGATATCTGAACAGCAGTTGTCAATACCCTGATTACTTTAAGGGAGGCATGGAAGAAAATTTTCCCCAGATAATGTCACCATGCATCTCAACCTCAATATTTACATTTTTATTTCATTTTCACACTTCACTTGGTCTAAAGGAGGTAAAAAAGGATTAAAACTCTCTGTCACCAATAAACCGTTTTCCTGTACAGCTTGGATGACCACAGGGAACTAAAAATAATTTCGATTTTGTGACAAAACCATGATGCCAGACACAACAGAAACAGGAAAAGGGCAAAAGATTTCTCAAAGGCCTGTGTTAGTTCAGTAAGACCAACCAAAACAGCATTACCGGCCACATGATGTTTTACAATGTTACTTTTCCAAACCCAGTGTCAATTAGAGGAAATGCCAGCAAATTATTCCCTGTTGAGGAGCGATTTCAAGCCCGGGTAGTAGGAAATGAACTGACACCAGCAGCAAGTGAAAACTACCTCCCAAGTGAAAACTACCTCCCTTACAGTCCTTGGAACTTAGATAAATGGTTAAAATTAGGTTTATACAATACAATGTTGCTGCAGCACTAAAATGTTTTGTACTGTTAGAATTGCCCTTTAAAAATCAGTTAAAAGTTCCTTGTGCCTTGTACACTGCAAAATTTAGTAGACATGAAACAAATCATAGCAAGGGTCATATCACATATGTGTAGTTGTAACTAAATATTTTTGTTCCAATTCCCATCTCACTCCTTATACTGCCATATAGTAACTCTTAAGTCAGTAGCATGATTTTGCATTTTTTACTTTAAAATATCAGGAATGAGTTAATTTCAGAAATACTCATGCATATAATTCATGACTGCTGAAGACATTAAGATTGATTATTTAGAATGTTTATAATTATGTTTAAAAATAAGGAAGTAGAAATCTGAGAGTTTTTTCTAAATCTATTATGTACAGTATAGCTATTGACAAGAAGAGAACATTCTTAATTGATTTTGTGAGCCAAGGTAATAACCTGCAGGCAGGTCCTCACTCCTAAAGGGTAATGAAAAAAAAAAAATCCAAATCAAGCTGATGTTATGTATTTAGAAAAAACTAAGCAATTTCCAAGATACTTCCTTTTCCAGTTAAAAAATATATCAACTTCAGCATTATTTATGTATTTGCATATAATTTAGGGTAACTATTAAGCTTCTGTAACTCAGCAGGGAGCTATAGTTAGGGCTGTTTCATGGGAATTCTTATTACAAAGTACTCAACATTTTATTTGTGCCTGCTACAGTTATGATGATTGCCATTCTCCTCCTAAACTAAGCAGCAACAAACAACCCTTGAAGAGGATTCAAGACAGCACGGGGTTTAAGAAGTTGCACTGCCTGTCTGCTTTGTCATTCCCACAGCTTGCTCTTAAACCCACTGAAAGTAAGTATGCTAAGGAAAAAAATAACTGTAATATTGTGTACCCATTTCAGACTCTTAATGACCAGCAGCAGCACCTTAGACACTAATCTTTCTTTTATCTTAACATTCATCTCGACACCTTTGCTGCACTATTCTCTAGTTAAAAGCAATATTTAAAGCACTAAGACCAAGCCAGCTATATCATGAGAGCCAGTAGCCTTTTCACTATCCAATGCTGAAAACTGTAGGGAAAAAAAACAACAACAAAAAACCAACCAACCAAACAAACAAACAAAAAAAAAAAAACCACAACAACAAAACAGCAAAAAAGCCCTTTATATATTATTGGGGGTTTTTTGGATCCAGAAACCTGGTTTGGCCAGAAAATTTTTAACTCTTTCTTTTTGTCCATTCCATCCTGATTACTCTATCACTAAAATTTATACTTAAAGTACAACTGATTAAAACAACAGTACTTGAATGCTATTTGTGTATTGGTTATTAACTAACTAAATCTCTTTGTTAAGATAGCTTCACCCAGCCATCATGAGTAAGTACCAGAGTAATAAGAAATAGGTCTTTGTGTGAGGAAAGTAAGATAAACATCTACCTTTGTTGCTCAGTGTTCTGACAAAATATGCAAACTGTTTTGAGGGTTTTCAGTGGCTAATTCTCATTATCTAAATGGTAAGTCAGACATACACACGTGAATCAGGTGAAGACAATGCCTAAAGCTGTGAGGACTTCCCCTGAAATGTACAAATCCTGCTTTTTTCAAACCTAAGTCCACAACATCACTGTCCATAATAGAAGTGTTGAATGGAATTTTCCAACAGCATCATACCTGGAGCTATAATTTGGTCTATACACTTCTCAAAGTCTTAAGGCTCCTGGAAAAAGTGAAGGGTTGACAGTGGTTCTTGTCGTGGTTTAAGCCCCCCACCCACGCAGTTTTACTCACTCCCTCTCTTTCTTCCCCCAGTCTCGAGGGGATGGGGAGGAGAATCAAAAGAATTCAACTCACACAGGTTGAGATAAGAACAGTTTAGCAACTAAGGTATAACACAAATCACTGCTGCTACCATCAATAATAATAGAAGTACAAAGAAAGAGAATACAACTGCTCACCAAGCCCGACCCAGCCAGTGCACACCCCAGCAGCGAACACCACAATGCACCACCACACCATTCCGGGTCTCTGCCCTCCGGGTTTACATCCTGGACATGACGTGCTGTAGTATGGAATAACCAATTTAGTCAGTTTGGGTCAGGTGTCTGTCTCTGCTTCCTCCTGGGGCTTCCTCTCCTCCCTGGCATAGCATGAAACTCAAAGTCCTTGGCCAGGCCAAAACATTGTCAAGCAGAAACTATAAACATTGGTGTTATCAGCACTGCTCCCAGGCCTAAAATCAAAACCACAGCACTGCACCAGCTACCAAGAAGGAGAAAAAAAATGACTGCTACTGCTGAACCCATGACAATCCACCCCTTATTCTATACCATTCACGTCATGCTCAGATCCCACATTTTCAATATGCCATCACATGTATATGTATGGATACACACACACACACACAGAAAGGGAGAGAGATCATCCCTTTGTGCATGGACCAATCCCTATAAAGCTGCTGAGTCCATCCAGTCCATGATATCGGGCTCCATCTTTTGCAACAGTCTTTCAGAGCAGGGGAGGCCGTGTGCAGTGCTCACACTCATGAATAACTTGGGCAATAGTGTCCATTGCTAAGTCCACCCCTCGATCTTAAGTCCACCCCTCGATCATGAGTTCATCTGTATGCTGCATCTCTGCCCTGATGGCCTAAGGTGTCATATGCCCACCAGGCTCAAAATAATTCACACTTATGTTGCCAATCTAAGTCAATCTGAGCCACTTCTTCTAGCCGCTTGTCACTGGGGACTCCATACAGCTGCCTTCCATCTCCAATGCTTCCAAAGCACTGGAGGGGTCCAGAGGACTAGATACTCACACTCGCCCACACTGTCCCACACACCCTGCCACTCATGACTGTCCAGCCTTGGGGAAAATCTCTCGGCCATCCCACATTGCAGTCCAACCCCAGACAAGGCCCACACCCCACTCTGCTTAACTCTGGGGACCAGACAAAATAGTTGTGGGTAAAACACACTCTGAATGCATGCCAAAATGGTGATCCCCATCACAATCAGCAGGCAGGTCTCAAGGGCACCCAAAAAGCCATTCAGACCCTTCAGAACTCTCAAATGAGGCTGCTGTACTTGTCCCTGGGGCTGGTGTAGCTGCTGTGCTTGCCGGCTCTCTCACCCCCAGCTGCTCTTTGTCTGAGTCCAGATCTTCCTCCTCTGCCTTGCTGGGAAGTGCTGCGCGGTCTCCTGCATCCTCCTGGGGCTCGGGCTCGCGGGGCTCTGCGGGCGGCTGCTGGGGAATGCCCTCGGTCACCACGGGGCTGGGCTCGGCCGCCGCCTGCCCGCCCCCCTGCTCTGTAGCCGCGTGTCTCGGCTCGGCCTCGGGGCTCGGCTTCTCCGCCGCCACCCCCCGCTCGGCGGCAGCCGAGCTCACCCCCTCTGCCACCTCCGCAGTCGCGGGGCTGGGCTCGGCCGCCGCCTGCCCCTCCTGCTCGGTAGCCGCTGGGCTCGGCTCGGCCTCGGGGCTCGGTTTCTCTGCCGTCTCCTCCGGCTGTCAGTAGCCGCCTTCTCCTGCGGCTCGGCAGTCTCCGGGCTGGGCTCGGTGGGGGGCTCAGCTCCTCTGCTGTCCCGTTCCCGGCCCCTTGATCCCCTGGGCCGCTCTCCCGGGCCGTTTCGGCCGCCGGCGGCTCCCGGGGCCGCCTCGCCGCGGCTTCCCTTCCTCCCTTCTGGAGCTCGCCAGTATTACCAGCCCTTCCAGTAGAGTACAATGTAACAAGAACCGCAACCCAAAACCCAGATGTGAAAAACGTTAAGATAAGGAATACCGGCTGTAAGTAAAGTAGCATACACTGAACCTGTGAGAACCAGAGCAACAACTTTGAGAGCCAAAAAATCAGCATTGTGACGAGTGGCTATTAATTCTGTCCTTATCTCAACCCTTCGTGCCCCACATTTGGCGCCAAAAAGAACTGTCGTGGTTTAAGCCCCCCACCCACGCAGTTTTACTCACTCACTCCCCCTCTTTCTTCCCCCAGTCTCGAGGGGATGGGGAGGAGAATCAAAAGAATTCAACTCGCACAGGTTGAGGTAAGGACAGTTTAGTAACTAAGGTATAACACAAATCACTACTGCTACCACCAGTAATAATAGAAGTACAAAGAAAGAGAATACAACTGCTCACCAAGCCCGACCCAGCCAGTGCACACCCCAGCAGCGAACACCACAATGCACCACCACACCATTCCGGGTCTCTGCCCTCCGGGTTCACATCCTGGACATGACGTGCTGTGGTATGGAATAACCTCTTTGGTCAGTTTGGGTCAGGTGTCCTGTCTCTGCTTCCTCCTGGGGCTTCCTCTCCTCCCTGGCATAGCATGAAACTCAAAGTCCTTGGCCAGGCCAAAACATTGTCAAGCAGAAACTATACACGCTGGCGTTATCAGCACTGCTCCCAGGCCCAAAATCAAAAACACAGCACTGCACCAGCTACCAAGGAGAAAAAAAACGACTGCTACTGCTGAACCCATGACAGTTCTAAATCCTGGTTTGAGTATTTTTCTCTTATCAACATCTATGAGCACCACTGTATAAGAAGGACAGGCTGTTATGATAGATTGCTTTCAAGATTCCTTGTACTTAAGCCTTAGTTTAAGGTTATTCTACTGTTCTTAGTAACATGAATACTCTGCAAGATCAAAAACATTTTTTGCTGGCCCATATCTCTTTCAGGTATCTTCTTTCTTTGTAGACTTTGTGGACTGCATCATACATTTGTGTTATTCACAGGCAAGAATTGAATAAAGAGCTGTTCATTTTCCTCACATATGCCAGAAAAGTGGCTTTTGTTACAGTGTCTCTTGGGAGTAATGTTATAAAATGCCCACTCTGTGGCTAACCTACTTGAATTGGGCCCCAGTGCCTCTAGATATATTCTCAGCATTTGTATCTATATCCTTTCCATCCTTACCTTCTAAATAAAATGCAAAGTAAAACTTGTTTAATTTAGCTGAAGGTAAACGTAATGCTACAAAATTATTGACTTGAGAATTTAAATTTAAACCCTCTTATCAGAGAAGACATACAAGCTTTTTAGCAAAATTCTGCTTACAGGTGTAACGTGATAAATGGAGCAGTGTTCCAATCATTTTTTTATGTGGTTAATAATTCTCTATGATCAATTTCTACTCCTTTATCTTTGTGTCTGCAATACACCCATCCTGACTGCTCTTTTTCTCACATCTTTTGGCTAGATTCTCCATCTTCTCTGTGGCACTAGGTTGCAGCATTGTTAAAATTTATGGACTGCAGAAAATTATTTCAGATGACACCTTTTTCTCAGTTTGCCACAGCAGTGTGCATGAATATACATGCAAATGATTTATACTAAAAAGTTTCCTAAAATATCAGATTATTGACTCCCATTAATTTTTAAAAGAGGTTTCTGCTGAAGCTGTGACTATAATGTAACATCTGCTTTACTACAGTGAAATTCACAATATTAAAAAGAATTCATTATGGTAACAAAGCTAAGGAGACAAAGAAGAAAGAGAATTCAGCAAGTACAGATTTACTAAACTCAAATATCTGTAACATTCATTATTAATGATGGAGGAGAAATTTAAACATGTATCTGAAATTATCATTAATAAAATAATTATAATTCAATAGAAAAAAGAGATCTTTCCAAACTTGCTCATCCATTAGCTCAAGTATGCTATATTAAAAATATTTCTACACACTTGATAACTGGATAATATTTTGATTTCTTTTATGGTTAGATAAATTAAAGAAATCACAGGAAGTTTTATCTTCTGGTATCCAAGGGCAGCAAATCATCTCTAGTAGGATACTTACAGGAATCGCGTAATTAGGTATATAACTAAGAAATTCATTTTGTTCCACTTTGTTCTGACACTGCCCTTCAAATTAAGTGCAACCTATCCCACAACAGAATCATCAGATAATATTATGAGGCTACAACCTATTACATTATCAAGATATTAACCAAAAATATTCAGTAAAACTTGAATATATCTTCAGAACAGATTATCTCCTCATTTGTTACTACAATGATGCTATTTAAATGTTGTAATCACTTGTGCCTTTGTCTTTTCCTGGCCACACTGAAACTGTGCATTAACCAGTTTGTAAGAGGGTTAATTAAAATTTGAAAAAAAAAAAAATCTCACTTAAAACTACATAATCAGATATAAGCAGCACTTTGGACTTTTGGGGACTCTGGGCATGTGGTTTTGATGTAGGTGAAAGGATGCACTTCATCTGTAAAAGAGAAGTAACAATATATCTATTCATGTAAACCAACAATTTATCACAGTTTAGAAGTAAATGCAACAGTGGTTTAGCAAGATTCAATAGTAAGATACACTTGACTATTTACTGCAATGAGGGCAGGGTCAGGCAAAACTGTCAAGGGGTTTCAATCTGAACCTCATGATTCAGTACAAGGGCCTCCCTTACACTTTTGACTTTTGAACTTTATACAAATTATTTTAGTTTGATTCTACCTTGATTTTGCTTTATACCTTCCATTATACATAAAATGTTGAGCAAATCTGAGACTAAAACTAGATCCAGCCACACCTGGGCTCCACCATGAGTTTAGAGCACAAGTGGGGGTCTATTGTGAATATCATGACTTAACAGAAGGTTCTCCCTTACCCTTTGTGCCTTTGGCCTCTGTATCAATCACCACTTTTACCTTGATTTTCATTTGTATGGTTCATCCATGTAATAAGTGATAGAGTGAACCTTGCCATCAAAATCTAAGTTGTGTCTTTATAAATCATATTAAAGCTGATGGTTTTATTACCTTTGATTGCCATTTTTTGAGAGCCTCTTAACCACTTAGTTCATGACACCACCACAGGCTCCTTACAAAATTAATTTTGCGAAATCACCAAAGTCTTGCCTGTGCACTAACTGGTGGCTTTGTGACAGTCTGTACTCCTGCTAGGAGTAGAATAAATCTGTCATGAATGTCCATAAGTAAGTCTGCAAAGCAAGAACTTGTGCCTACATTAACTACTGAAGCATTCACTCACTTGTCTTAGAACAAGTATAAAGAACTCTATTTGTCATTTGGCTTCAGATTTTGATATTCACTCATGGCTTCATGACATGAATTATTAATACACAAAGTCTCAGTATGTGCAAAGGGTCCTACCAAAAAATTAAAGTAACATTGCTAGAGGTTTACAGAAAAAACACTAAGACAGAATGAGCTTAATGAGTAAACTCTAGTACACATGAAAGATAAATTTATTTTATAAATAAAAAAATGTTTTAATTTCTTATTTAATAAGTTAAGCATAAAATGATGTACAATTGTGTCAATAAATACAGTAAGATTCATTAGAGTATTATTTATAGACTCAGATGCTCATTGTGAGTGTTGTGTCCTTATATCACAGCAAGGGAAAAACAGTATAAAACAGTTAGACATGAACAGCAGGCTGGACATTTCTTCAAAGATTAATTTAATTGTATTAACAGTGGAATCTGTATCTATGAATTGCTTGAAAGCAGACCTGAAATTTAATTAATTCAGTATGTGATTGAGTGTTCACTAACGTACTTAATAGTTATTCTTCTTTATAACTGTAAAGAAAACCTTCAAACTTAAGAACTTAATGCAGACCTACTCCAGTTATTCCAGTTTTGTGCTACCTTTTAATTTTTTTTTCTCTTTTTTCTTCTAAATATTTATAATTCTTTTTAATATCTGGTCAAATTTAAGCAATCTTTTTATCACCAAGTGTACTGATACATTTTATTTTTTATGAGTAAGAATAAAAATCCAGTCCAAAACACAATTTGTATTTAACAAAGTTTGGTTTTTTTTCTTGATGTGTGTGTTTTGGTTTCTTTGTTGCTTTTCTTCCCCCCTTCCTCTGTTGGATAGTATGGCTGCACAAACAGATTTTTTCAGTTGAATTGCAGCTAATTTTCAGTGACTCAGATGTAGAAGTATACTCTGTGGTAATGCTTTGTTCTCAGTCTTGTTTTTCTTATTACTTGCTGCTACAAAAGTTGTTTTACGACAGATTAAGGGAAGCTTTTTCTTCTTCACATACATTGCAGCTTTAAAGCTTTACTTTTGAAATTGCAGCTGTCTCATTGATTTTCAACATTTTGGCAGGTGCTTTCGTACTTTTAAAGTCAACCTTAGGATTACCTTTCCCTTCAAATTTCAAAGTTCAGAAACTTTTGCAGAGAGAGAAGGCAACCTACTTTTCAAATTTGCAATAGAAGACAGAAAGCGGGAGCAAAATCATTAAAAATATTGCTAGCGAGAAGCTCAAAGGAAGGCATTATTCCAGTTTCATCAGAATCAACAAGATCAAGATAATGTTACATTTATTTAGAAAGATAAATGATGATCAGCCGTCAGAAAGTTATCTGAGGATAAACCCCTGTAACTTTGAAAGATATTTTATAAAATGCAAACTTCTGCAGCATAACAGCTGATACAAAAATGAAACCTCTCAGATTTTAAAAACATATATTATTCTCCTAAATTATTATGAAATGTATAGATTTGCAATGTTGTACATACAGGAACATGCATTATTATTTATAATACATTTTGCATTTACAATTAAATGTTCTGTCATTTTATGTTAATGATGTTATAAGTCCCTAACTGATGTCCTATGTGGTAAAAACAAAGAAGGAATACCAGAAATAAGTACCTCAATTTATATGAGTCAATTGTTTCCAAAGCACCTAAGCAATTCCAGTGATTACATGTTACTGTCATTTAGCCTGTATTCAAAATCAGATTCTATCTGAAGAAGCCGTTATTAGGAAGTGAGTGTGTGATGTCTGTATAGAAAGGACAGCTATAATTTTCAATGTGGAAGAAGGGGTATAGGACTATCTTCTTACTGCATGTTATCAGAAGCTAAAATCTAACTCCCTTTGGACTTTTGTAAGCCTAAAATGCTGAAAAGTAAATGATATGAAACATTATCAAAATTAATGTATTCAATAATTATGCAACCAAGAGGCTTTGTCACCAACATGCCAGTATGGAAGCTCTTTTAACATGGAAGATCTTTTAACATGCCTTTTCTTCTATTTTTTCAATAAATGGTGTTATGTATTTCTTAATTATTGTTACTATTTCTTAGTTTCAACTTTCTGTCTTGGCTGATTTTCATCAAATTAAGTTCTGGCTTGGATTTTGTTCTCTATGAACATAATGTATGTCATCAAGTCAATGTCAGCCAAGACAATGACTGCAAGCTTTATAGTTCTGTGGCAAACTCACCTTTATTGTTCTAAAATGCAAACTAAAGCAAATTTTACTTTTACCTGTACACAGGTCTTTCTACAGCTAGGAAAATGCCATCTCTAAGTTCATCAGGTGGTACAGACCTTGTAAGCAGAACATGTTAAGCAAGAAACACAGCATGAAATCTCAAAAATAACATCATTTTTCCCCACCACTTTATTTTATAAATTAGTTCTTAGAGGCTTAATTTATCTTCTTTAGTAGGATTTGATGATCTGTAGCAGATTATCTATCAGGTTACAGTAATGTCTTGTGTTTAATTTGCTAAAATGTAGATCCATAACAATTTACTTCTGAGGTCTCAGTGTTCTAGAAACACACAATGTCATTTTTCACTCCAATTGACTCTCCCCAAACTTTTTGCCTGCTCAAGTAGATTATGATCAATTACTTTAATATGTTGGTAATATGAATTTTTCTACCTGTTTATTACTCAACTGCCCATTGTATTTAAATAAATTCTCTTCTTTGCATTTCTTATGGTCTTGATTAATAGTTCTTGGCATTTTGATTTTTGTGCTGGGCATTTCCATTATAATTTAATGTTTTTCATCACTCATAAATGTCTTAGATTTTATTACACTGCATGAGTCGGACATCTCCATTTTCTATTCAGTCATTTCATTTTTCTATTCAGATATACATTCAAGGTGGATGCTAATGGACTTCAAATAACTGTTCTAAGCAAATTGAAATCCTGCTTTTCCTTTTTCAATTTTATTCCTTTACTGAAGCATATGTCTTATACTGGTTTTGATTAAAACTATTTTTATATGTACGTATTTCCTCTTAATATGAAATTTACAATATCAAAAAATACCAATTAACAATTGAAACAGCCCCCCCCCCCAAGAAGAAAACATTCCAAGGAAACAAATACCCCCCCTAGCCTACATTAAAAAAATATTTTCTTTAATTTTAAGCATTTTTAGATCATTACACTGTAAATGAAAGCATAAACTAGGAGTTTCTGACATAGTACACAAGTGAAATAACTGGTGCTTTTTCATCACACTCTTCCATGAATCCAGAAATGATTAGTAAGTATAAGTCTAAGTAGGAAATAGAGCAGAAAAGAACAAGTGAGCAAAAGCGTGAACAGCCAAAAGAACGAGTGAAAGAAGGATAGAGAAACTGAAATTGAGCTCCTCTCAAAAAGCTATACGAAAAATCTGGTTCTAAACAGCCCTCAGCTTTCAGAATTTATTAACAGTTTTCTTATGTTCCCCAGTCCTAAGCTTTTAAGGGACCCAATATCCTCACTGTTGTTAATTCTAAAAGTTAAAATGAAACTAATGTGTGGGATCCATGCATGCAACTCTAAATTTGGCAATCCAGATTTCTATTTGCTTCCAGTGTTCTTAGGATCTATACTTTAATCCATTCCAGAGCAATGGGGAATTCAAGCTATAAAACAGAAAGCTGTAATTAAAAGCAACCATCTTGAACCAGTGTATCATTATGACATAAATGAAAGTCCTTGAGAAATTTTTCTTTTTTTTTTTTTTTAAGCAAAATAGTTCTAATGAAATAATATTAAAAAAATTAAAGGAAAAAGGGACACTAATTGAATTTCAGGGTAAGCACTCAGTCTCTCAATATTGGTGATACTGTTCAGTTTTGTTCAGTTACACAACAGCTTACCCAAACTTCTGCAAAATGTCATAGAAATTACAGTTTTCTTTCGGTCCCTGCTTTTTATTCTGCTGACTTAGTGGACTGTACATCCTAAAAAGTATCAAAATACCCTTCTGGTTAGGTTGCTATACTGTACTATTGAAGTATGACATTTGGCAATAAAACAATATGATGAGGTGGAAATATTTTGCAAAGCAAGTGCCTCAATCAATATTGCTTTCTGTAATCTGAAAGAAAAATACTTAGCAATTACTGCCATGTTAAAAAAAATGCACAATAAAAAAAAGGACGTGCAGAACCCTTTGCTCCATTCACTGTGAAATACACCATAAATAAAGACAAAATTCACAGAAGTTCCTGTCTTTGTCATCATAAAAATTTTCTGCATCTAAATTAGCCTGAAGACATATATATGTTTACATATGTGTCTTCTGAACATTGTTAAAGAGTGTTTTAAACATTATACAAATTATAATACTCATGGTTTTCAAAGATCCCTTAAACAATTTTATTTTACACTATATGTATATGTTACATATATTAGTTAAGGAATCTTTGAGATTCCTAATCTCCTATATCAATTCTCATAATTAAATTCAAATGGTGTCTTTCCTCCTGAAAAAAAAACAAAACAGCAATATAATGTCAAATTGTGTTTTTCTGCTTCCCAGCTTTTCAGTTGCAAAGCTGCTTAAAATAAAGTTGAAAAAATACTTACGTTCTTGTGAAAATAATCAGACTGCCAGATCTCCTACCAAGTGAAAGCAATAGGAGTGTATTTAGTGATTATCTACTCTTGCAGGGGCCTAAGTCAACTTGTATAAGCACCACGCAAACAGTATTACAAGTGATGAAAAACTAAACCTAGGCATTCATTAAATCTGATTCCATCAAAGCTAGAAATAGAGCATGACTTTTTGCTGGGTTTTGGATTCTTTGTTCCTTGAATTCTTAAATTCAGAGCATCTTCCTCATAAATATCCTATAGCTGCAGCAAATATTCGAAGCTGAAAAATAGCTAGTAAAGTTATGAGTGCTGTAGGAGGCAAGGGCGGATGATCTCTTCAGGCTGAGTTTCTCTATCCAAAGCTAAAGGCATGTAATGAGCCTGACCAGCTCTGCACGAAGGGAATAAAGGCAGAGCAGGTGTTACATTGAACTTTTTATGGAAAACACTAACATAGAAGTGCATAAAAAAAAAATATGTATTTCCTTCTCAAAGTATAATGAAATATTATTATTCAAAAATGTTTACCTGATGTACTGCTGTGGCTGTATTCTTCATGCACCTCTTCTTTTTTATTGTTATGTATTGCAGCTCAGACTCCTTCCTTTCTCATAAGATAAGCTTTCCTAGACGAGAGCAGTGATGTAGCACAAGGGATATTACCTGGGACCCCATTCACCAATTGGTAATCATAACATTTTCTCTGCATCTTTACTTTTCTCCCACAGATTTTCCTCTAAATCATGTTGGTTTTATTAATTTTATTTCATTTACTCTTAATATTGTTTAAAACCAGTTTGGATTGTTCTTTCTTCTTGGAAGCCCTACAGGAAAGAGAATGATATTGCTTAATTTATAGTAACTCTTGCACATAAAAAAAAAAAAAAGGAAAAAAATTTATTTAGCTACATTAGAGTTTAGAAGTCTTTTATCCAATGTCTAGCAATTACAATGCAATCAAACATCTTGAGAATATTTTGTTAGTCTACAATATCATTTTTTGACTGGAAAAATCTTTACTGGACCACTTTTATGTTTATGGCAGGTAGCTGTAACTAGAAAACCAAGAAATTAATTGGTGAAGGTGAGTTTTTCCTGAAAGGCAAACAAATTTGGCCAAAGAACTTAAAAAAATAACTCACACCCAACTCTTACTGCTTATCAGGATCAAATGTAGACTTGGATACTTCTTATCTCCCAGTATGACCGTGGACACGGGGCAGGTGTTTTACAGGTCCCTTTTTCTCATTTTCAATTAGTTTTAAAGAATATTACCAATGCCCATACTCATATAGTCTTATTTCTTTCCTATTTGATAAAACCCTACTTAACAGCCCTTACGCCTCCTTTCTATGCACTTCTGAATGCCCTTTTGCTGCTTGCTGCACTGTTCAGCTCTTATTCAATCTCAATAGTGAACTTAACTTAAACTTCTGGTGTACTTTGGCACACAGCACAGAATGTCATGGAATCATAGAATCATAGAATATTTAGGGCTGGAAAGGACCTTACCCTCATCAAGTTTCAACCCCTCTGCCATGGGCAGGGACACCTCATACTAAATGATGTCAAACAAGGCTCAGAGCAGCTACCTTTCTTGACATAAACACAAATGAAGAATCAGAACAGAAAAATCCAAGGAAAAATGTTGGCATTCTCTTTACAGGGAGGTTGGATATTTGAAAACCCAGCAACTTTACGTTTGCCTCAGGATTAAAAAAAAAGAAAAGAAAAAAGAAAAGAAAAAAGGTTTCAAGCAAACAGCCTCGAATGTTATGTAAAAACATGCTAAGCCAGCCTACCGTGTGCCAAACGACAAGCCAGCAGGGAAGAAGACTCTCTTGGCTAAGCAGAGAGTGCTGGCTGGAACTCAGGAAAAAAAAGAAGAGTTTATGACCTTTGGCAGAAGGGTCAGGCAACTCAGAAGGACAACAAGGATTTAATGAAGGAAAAGATTAGAAAGGCCAAAGCCCAACTAGAACTTAACCCGGTTACTGCCACAAAAGACAACAAAACTAGGGCTAAGGAGAATCATATCCTTTATTTGATGCAAGGGGAAACATAACTGAGAAAGGGTGAGGAAAAGGCTGAGGTACTTAATGTTTTCTTTGCCTCAGTCTTTAACAGTACAACAGTTCTTCTTCAGGTATTCAGCCCCCTGAGCTGGAAGATGGGGACAGTGAAAAGAATGAAGCCCCCTCAGTCCAAGGAGAAATCGTCAGTGACCTGATATGCCATATAGACACAAGTCTATGGAGACAGATGGAGTCTACCCAAAGTACTGAGGGATCTGGTGGAAGTGTAGACTGAGCCACTTCCAGTCATTTAACAGCAGTTCTGTCTGATGGGTTGAGGCCATCTGTATGAGATTCAACATAACAAAGTTCCAGTCCTGCACTTGGGTCACAAAAACCCCATGTAATGCTTGCGGAAGTGTGGCTGGAAAGCTGCTTGGTGGAAAAGGACTTGTGGATGTTAGTTGACAGCTGGCTGAACATGAGCCACCTTAT
This sequence comes from Myiopsitta monachus, assembly GCA_017639245.1. Classification (NCBI taxonomy): domain Eukaryota; kingdom Metazoa; phylum Chordata; class Aves; order Psittaciformes; family Psittacidae; genus Myiopsitta; species Myiopsitta monachus. Next base: position 7,242,593 of record CM029918.1, read on the forward strand.
GCCCAGGCAGCCAAGAAGGCCAACAGCATCCTGGCTTGTATTAGCAATAGTGTGGCCAGCATGACTAAGGCAGTGATCATCCCCCTGTACTTGGCACTGGTGAGGCCATATCTCAAATACTGTGTCCAGTTCTGGGCCTTTCACTAGAAGGAGACATTGAGGCGCTGGAGCAGGTGCAGAGAACAACAATGAAGCTGGTGAAGGGCCTGGAGTACAGTTCTGATGAGGAATGGCTGAGAGAACTGGGGCTGTTTAGTCTGGAGAAGAGAAGGCTCATGGGGGACCTTATTACTTTCTATGAATACCTGAAAGGAGGATGAAGTGAGGAGGTGGCTGTTCTCTTCTCTCAAGTAACAAGTGATAGGACAAGAAGAAATGACCTTAAATTGTACCAGGGGAGGTTTAGATTGGATATTAATAAAAATTTCTTCACCAAAAGGGTTGTCAAGAATTGGAACAGACTCCCCAGGGAAGTGGTGGAGTCACCATCCCTGGAGGTGTTTAAAAGTTGTGTAGATGACATGCTTAGTGACATGGTTTAGTGGTGGTACTGGCAGTGCTGAGGTAATGGCTGATGATCTTAAAGGTCTTTTCCAGACTAAATGATTCCAAGAAAAGCACCTGCAGAATGTTTCTCTCTTCTCCTTCCTTCCCTCTTCCTTGCAAAGGTTTCCTTTATCACTCCCAAAGCTGCCAAGAGTCTCAGGAAATAATAGGGCGTTATAGTTCTGGGGTTAAGAGTACCTTGTTGTCTTATGCTCCAGAAGACACACACTAAGCAATTTATCACAGACCAAACAGAAGGATTGAACTATCTCATACTAAATGCAAAACCTTATCTAAAAATGTGATCCCATGTGTGGTTAGTGAATTTGGTTTGAAGTACTATGCATTTATTCAGATCTTTGTTTCAGTGTTAATCCTCCATCTGACAGAATCCCAGATCTCTTTGCTAAACATTGCTATAAAAATGCTGCTTTATGCTAATTAAAATGAAGCATTTCAGCTATTATTTATTTATTAATTCAACCAAGATACTTGCAAATAAGACAGAACCAGGAAAAAAAAATAGTTTGAATTAGACTTGCAAATTATTAAAGTGTCAACTTTGGTCCGTGAAAATTAATGGTTTTCAACAGAGCTGGATATTTCCTCTTAGATTGCACCATTTATTATAGACTAGTTATAAACAAACAGTAACTCTGACACAATTGCAAGCATGTATATACACCAAAATATAACATTCTTCAGCGGATCACAAAAGAAAACAAAAAAACGTATCTTGTTGACAGGATTATCCAAAACTTCACTGGTTTGGGTAGTGTCATATTATCATGTAGTGACTTGGCCGCTGTTATTGGGATATGGAAAGTAAAATGATTAATTATGTATTGACTCCATTGCATGTAGATCCTAAGGGATTTTACCTGCATCTTGGTCTTTATTTCCACCATCCTTTTTTTTTATATACACATATATGACATGTATGCATATATATACATATATATACACAAACACACACTCTCCTGATCTGCAGAATTTGTATAGAGATTGCAAATAAGGTTTGACACATATTCTTCCTGACTATTTGCACCTGAACTAGAGCAGCATTTGGTGTGTTTCTTCTCTGCTGCATTGTACTCATCTAATAAGAGAAAAATCAGAAGGGAATGACGAGGAAAACACAGAGCTGACAGCAGAAGACTGCTCAGCTTTGGCACTTGTCCACTTTAACAGAGCAGGCACAGAGAAAAATATGGATACCCAACAGAGCAAGCCAATTCGTTTTTTTGCTGTGTACTCCAAAAAGGTTACTAACAATAAGATCACCTACAGCGCAGATTCTCAATATAGACTTTTAAAAAAAAGAGGATAATGAAAAACACCTTCAAGCCTGAGCATGCCTGAACCATGGCACTGCATGGTATGAAAAAAAATGTCGTTTCCAGGAGAGGAATTTTCAGGGTCTTAAAAGATCAGCCTAGCTCTAAGAAACATTCAAGTGCAGCAAAGAAACCCAGACTGAAAACAGGTATAGAAGTCTGAGTCTATTGATCCTGCCAGCCAGGACTACAGGCACAGTATCACAGCCACATCAGTGCATTTCACTGTATCCAAGCAAGTCATGCAACATTATCCACCAATGTGTTTAAGAAACAACCCACCTGTACACCTAATAAGTACACTGCATTCCTAAACATTTTTGAGGAATCCCACTCTGAAAACAAGGCTGAATTTATTATTCTTCGTCTTTCCTGTATTGCAAATCTATTTACTTTTATAAGATTTCCTTTGAGCTCCTTGGCTGTTTTGTGGCTCCTAAACTACTTCTAGAATGCCAGTTATTATGACAGGTGGGTCTTATTTATTAATGCACTTACTTATACAGGGGGATAGCAGAAATCCTTTGCCTTCCTTACATAAATAAAGAAGCAGTACAATTATAATCCCACAACAAGGATTTTACTGTGGCTTTCAAACAACTGCCTTCACCAAATGGAGCTATATTGTAATTCCAAAACAGGAATTTTTTTTAAGGAAGAACTAGACCATGTAGTAATTTTGTATTAGTATACATGCTTACAGAATTCAGTTCACAACTTTTCCATATGTTCTGTAGCTAGGACATCATACTTACAGGGAGGACTGATCACTCACTTGAGCTGGCTATCACTAGGGTTTCTTCTCTCCTTGTTGCTCTTCTTTGATCTGAGTTTCTCAGTCTGATACAGTTTTGTGTAGAAACTATTGAAAACTGCTAATTGCAGAGTTTAGTACGAGGCAGGAAAACTTCAGGCACGGCTTCTCTCTAAAGTGTTAATTCATTTCACTCTGTGGTGCAGAAGTCACTAATCAGAATGACTTTACCTCATTGTTTTGTATTCTATTGGCATTTTATATTTTAAAATATATTCCTATATTCAAGTATATTTTATCACAGGGTGCCTTGAAGTTAAATCCTCCAGGCTAGTGCAGTATTTTATTGTTAATGTTCTCATTTGGAAAAGAGGATGAGGGAAATTTATATGAGGAAAAAGCTGAACAGTGAATGGATCAATAAAGTGACTAAATGTTGAGGATATTGAAAGAGGGACAAATGAGACATTTTGCATAAAGCTAGGGTGAGCAAAGGGACTACAGCAATTACAGTGACAAACAGGAAACTGGAAAGGAGTCTCCAGACTTGCCATCAGGGCTCCACGTGAGAAAACTCTTTTTATACTTGAAACATTTTTATGCTTATCACTTGAAGTGATGGGACCACGATAGCAAACTTTTTATTCAATGTTCAAACTTTTTTAAAAGTTTGACATTTTGACACTGCTTTTATTAGCTCTATGTATGTTAGTTTTATTAATTCCTTTTTGTTCTGTGACCTGAACGGAGAACACGGTCTTTCAGGCCTGAATTTTAGATACATGTAGCCTCCAGAGAATAATATGCACCAATCACTGTAGCTGTAGTTGTCCCCTGCATACACCGAAATGAACACAATTCACCACTCAGCTTTATAGCATAAGATGTCATTGAAGCTGCAAAGGCAAATTCTGCCCATGCAGGGTAATTGCAATACAGGAATTTAAATCATTGGCATATACCAGCATCATTGAATATGAAGGGTTAAACATATTTCTAATAACAGGCTAGATGTAGAATAAGAAGCAAAAAGTAAGGATCTGAAAATGACAGATAAAGATACACATTGTTGCCAACTACAATATAGAGATTCAAATAACAAGGTTAGTAGCAAAGTTCCTGTTTAAATGACTGTGTTGGCATACAGTGAAAATAAAAGTGATTAGCGCATTTCCAGCTCCAATTTAATGTGTCATACTCCCTTGTGAATGTAGATCAGAGCTTCCATAGCACTTTTCAACTGCTTCCAGGTAGAGAAAAAGGTTGGTGGTGTACCAAACCATATATCAGAACTAAAGAAATACTTAGGGGGCTGGGAGGGGATGGAACTGAGCAACATTCAGTATAATTTCCTTGCTTCATCTGAACTGGTATCAAAATATTTTTTATGCATAACAAAATTCACTGCAGTGAAAAAAATGTGTTGTAACAAATATGAACTGAACCAATATTTTAATGAACTGGCAGAAGAACGGATAAGTAGCAACTGGAAATATTTCCAGGATTTCATGACTTTACGTATCTTTTGATTTTCAACATATGCAAGCTGAAGAAAGACAAGTAGCAATATTAAAATATGTATTTAAGTGCCATAATTTTCAGACAAATATACCCGCATTCAGTTGTTAATGATGATTTTTTTTTAAGTGTTAAGATAGAATTTCAGAATCTAGTATTTACTGCTTAGATCTCCTGAAAATTAGTCCCTATGTTTATATAGTAGAATCTGACCTATAATTTTTGTTCAAGATCAGGGCCATTCAGAGAGAACTGTATTTCAACATAGGTTAGAAAATAAAAATAACTCATTTGACCTAGTAATTGTTTAAAGAATGCAAAGTGATTTCTTAAAGTGATGCAAGAAATTCTGGAAGAAACTTCCTTATTCTTACTTCGGAATTAAGTCTGATCCTGTATGCTTTTGTTAGGTTGGGATGCTAGTGACTTTAGTAGATTGGCATGGCTGAATATTCAACACTATAAATATCAAGCATACATAATTTTACTTATGCTATGTACTCAAATGGAAATTTAATAGCTAAAACGAGATGTGAGAACAGTGAGCACACACAGGCTCTTCTGACTATTCAAGCCACTTTATACTCAGCTTCTCAAAACAAGAGACGTTAAACTTATGGGACACTACTAATAAATACTATAAATGCAAAGTATCTAGTCCATCATCAAACAGAAATAAACAGAGGTTTCTTATGCAGTACATGTTAGCCAGCATCAATATTGAAATCTTCAGTATCCACAAACAACACCACCCTAGCATTTAACTGAACATTTGTTATGCAAATACAAGACAGCTTATGTTCTGTTTTTTAAGTCCTTTTTTTTTTTTTTTTGTTTAGCAAAGAAGGTGAAGCTAAAAATCCAAAACATTAATTAAAATTAATTGGGGAAAAAGGTGTTTAAAAGTTTCTGTAATTCATATTAACGTGAACAGCAGGTCAAAGGAGGCGATCCTGTCCTGTTACTCTGCTCTCCTGAGACCTCGCTTGGAGTATTGTGTACAGTTCTGGTGTCCTCAGCATAAAAAGGACACGGAACTGCTGCAATAAGTCCAGAGAGGGACACAAGGATGATCAGGGTACTGGAGCGCCTCCCATATGAAGACAGGCTAAGAAGGCTGGGGCTGTTCAGCCTGGAGAAGAGAAGGCTGCGTGGAGACCTCATAGCAGCCTTTCAGTATCTGAAGGGGAACTATGGGGATGCTGGGGAAGGACTCTTCATTAGGGACTATGGTAATAGGACAATGGGTAACAGGTTCAAACTTAAAGATGGGAAGTTTAGATTAGACGTAAGGAAAAAATTCTTTACTGTGAGGGTGGTGAGGCACTGGAATGGGTTGCCCAGGGAAGCTGTGAATGCTCCATCGCTGGCGGTGTTCATGGCTGGGTTGGACATAGCCTTGGGTGATGTGGTTTAGTGGGAGGTGTCCCTGCCCATGGCAGGGGGGTTGGAACTAGATGATCTTAAGGTCCTTTCCAACCCTAACTATTCTATGTTTCTATGAACTATTCTATGATTAGGCTTTTTTAGTTCAGTTATTATTTAACCAGGAGGGCTAGGGTCAGTTATATATTAGAGTATTGAACAAGGATTTCATGTGTACGTATGGCAACAATCTTTTAATGGTTATCTGTATCTCAAAAATAGATTGAAGTGAAACCTCAGTAAATGATATTCAGAACAATAGCTACAATGTTAAATCATCATCTCTAGTAAAATTAAAATCACCAGTCAATATGTTCCATATTTTAGCTTAAGGCATAAAAAAAATCAAAGAAAATAAGCCCCCCAAAAGAAAAACAAAACAAACAAAACAAACCCCACCCCAACAAATAAACACAACAACCAACCAAGGAAACAAACAAAACCAAACAAGATTACTTTCTAGAAAATAGTTCTTCTGGAACTGATGGGGAAATGGTAAGAAACTAAGCAATGACATGATATAAGATAGATATAGATATAAGATATATATAGACATATAGATATATAGATACAAGGAAGAAATTCTTTATTGTAGGGGTGGTGAAGCACTAGAATGGGCTGCTCAGGGAAGTGGTGAATGCTCCATCACTGGTGGTGTTCAAGGTTAGACAGAGCCTTGGGTGACATGGTTTAGTGTGAGGTGTCCCTGCCCATGACAGGGGGGTTGGAACTAGATGACCTTAAGGTCCTTTCCAACCCTAACTATTCTATGATGCTATGATTCTATGATTTTGAGAAATTCTACAACCTTATAAGAGATTCAGTAATTTTTATGGCCAGTTGGCTCTGTATAAGAAATACTGTAAAATAAAAACAGTTCTCTCTAAGAGCAAGGTCTAAGGAACTGAATTTGGGATATTATGCCCCGAGGATGATGAATAAACACCAAGAAACCATTTTATTCCATATATTAATCCCTGCCTACAGCCTTCTTAAAATTTACCTACTATTTCATATCATATGTGACTTGCTCACCAGCAAAGTGTTTTGGATTATAGTCTTCCTAAAATTTGAGCTAACTGAAAAATGACAAAATAAGGAGCATGTGTCTCAGCGTAACTTAAAATAACTGTGACACCTTCTGCATCAAGTCCTTCAACTTATGTCTTCTACAGGTAATTTCTGGAGCCAGTAATGTCATGCTGGTTAAATAGCTGGATTTGTGGGAGTGAATTTAAAATCTCAAAGAAGCAAGTTGCATACACACCACATTTCTGGTTATATACATTATTGAGTACACACTCTACAGTATATCTACCCCTTTTTGATCTCCTAACTGTAGCTATTTCTGCACCATTTGAACTTGGGCTTTGTTAAGAAAAACATTTTGGACCTGACCAGACATCTGAAAAAAAAGGCAAAAACAAATAGAAGGAACCTCATGTTATTCCAACAAAATAAATACAATATTGCCTCCTTTCACAGGTTTATGACAAATATGTGTTAATATTTATGTAGTTTAGCTAATTACATACATATACCACAAAATATATGTATAAATGATAGGGACAACTGGTTTTCCAGTGACACAATAACATTTCTAATCACCTCTATCAAAAATCTTTTAATTTTAAAATAGTTGGTGACTGTCAAAACTTAAAGGTAGAAACTTCTCCATCAGTGTTTTTCGAAAAGTAATTTCTACAAGGAAAGGAAGAAAGGACACCTTCAAAATCCCAATTTCTATTTTGATATTAAATTATCATAAAAAAGAGGGGCTTTTTCATTTTTCATTTCTGTAGACTCCTGAGACTACTCTTCAAATTTTCAAAGAAGCAGTTCTAGAATTCAGAAAAGATTATACAGTATCTAAAAATAATAGGAAGAATTCAGTTTTACAATAATTGCAGTAATTAAACAACCAGCTTTGCCAACTTCGGTTTAAATTAGATTATTATGAATGAGGTTTTTTCTCCCCCTTGGTCCTATCAAGACAAACCCCATGTTTCTTTAAATGAAGCTTGCTGATAATATATACGTGTCATGCCATTCCCTCTGAGTGCTTGGGGAAATAAAAATTCATAGCAATTGATTGCCCTGCGTAGCCATGGATCCAGATGCCCTTTCAAATATTCATAAAGATCTTAAAGGGGTCCCCGTGGATCCCATTTGTCTGCTGTATTTTTATATATCCCTCCAGTCTTCAGGAAAATTGTCAAACAAAAGTCACTTTTGCAGCTAGATATTATTGACTTTTTCTACCTTGTAGATATTTGTATTCTCAAGCTGTGTATTCTGAGTGAAAAATACAAGACGAAGAAATGTTTATGAATATCATTTACCAAGTCTTTAAAGTTCTTCATTAAATCTGGGGGCTAGAAAGCTGTTACTGATCATAAATGGATGAAAGAAAAGGACAAAAGTGTTATAATTGAAGTCAAGCAGAGCAAAATCTGAGATAAAAATAAAGGACAAAAATGTCACATTTGCACTCAAAGTCAGACCAGTAAATTCAGAGCTACATGCTGGCTGAGCTTTCAAAACCTCTCACTGAGATCAGTGTAAAGAGTGCAAATTTAAAGCAATTTAAAAAGTTTAAATATCTTTTAGAAATTATTTCCACGGTGTTGTGTGAAACATATCTTATTCAACTGAAAATTTCAAGGGATATTTCTTTGCCTTACCTCTCCCTAATAAGTAAGTTATCCATTTTCAGAATCCCAAGAAAGGTGGAACAACCTTTAAACCCTTCTGTAAATGCTTTGACTTACTGCTCTATTCAAAAAGTCATGGAGCAGAAGGTGTTCATTCAACCTCATAGAAAAATCTATACTGGTTTGCAGGATAAAATTCTGACCACATAATGATTTAGAAGTTAGCAGTCAAGTTTCAGTTTCCATCTTCCATACTTACTGAGATTTTCAACTTCTATTTTTTTCTCTTTTTAAGAGAATATTCAAAAATTATGTTCAAAAAGGGTTCCAAACAGAAGACAGTGGAAATACATAGTGCTCCCTTAACTCTTCAGTCCTTACCCTAATCTGCAACAGCTGCAATTAACTTGAACAGTCCATCCCTACTGACACTGGTCTTGTGTTCTTGCTCCAGCAGACCATGACACCAGGAGAGCAGCAGAGAGACAGAACCTGGTCAGGATACGAGTCTTGTCTGTCAACAGTCATTTCCATTCTGTTGCTCAGGTAATAACCGTAGTTCAGAGTCCAGGATTTAATTGGTCATGTAGCAGCTATTATATCACCTATAAAGTAATTACATAAGTTAGTGTCTGTAATGCAGAATACTAGTGAAAGACAATTAGGTGTCGTGATACCTGTCACTAGTTCCTGTCAACACTTAGACCTATGAATTGAGACACAAAATTTTAAGTACATCACCATCAGTATATGTTAGATAGACATTGCGAGGTTTATTCTAAGATACAGTATTGTTATCTATCAGATTCCGTAGGCTTTTGGTCAAGTGATTTTTCACAGTCTTCACAAATATACTGACAAGTAAAATGCAACATGAAACAGACTTCAACAAACCTTTATAGAAATGATGAAATGATTCTTGTTCCTGTTTTTAATTTTTTTAAAAAAATCAAGAGTGATTGGGTTTGAATGGAAGTAAATAAAAGAGAAAATAAGCATTGTATGTGACTCCAAGTTCTATGATACTGAGCTGAAGGACCCAACAATACAATCAGTATGTAAAAGTGAATGTGCTATGCACTTATTTTCCACTTAAAAAGCAGCTGTTTGCTTATGTAGTATCTTTCCCGGTTGAAATCAGAATGCAAAACAGCATGAAGTAAAAGTTCACTGTGAGCAGATTCCTTCTGCTTTTGGTGGATTGAATGAATGCAGAACAGCAGGAGGTTGGTCTTTGCTCGTGTACTTAAGGAAACTCACAGAAAAAAATCGAGAAAACAAATATAACACTATGGGGCTAATTTAAACCTGCAAAATAGGGAAATGAAGACACAAGTTTCTCCCCACAGTGTATGAAAAAGAGCAGGGGTCACCATATGGGCTGCAAAACATTTTGTGGAATGATTTAATTAAAATAGAATTGAAGTATCTCCTCTAAGTTCTATTGGTTTTGTGAGTTTTGCGAGATAGTATGTATAGCATTGGCAAAGAAATACAAGACAAAAAATGTAAGACAAACTGCAAGTCATTATCATTTTATGCGTTGAGTATGCTAATACCCCCTTGTGTTACCTTAGTGAGCAAAATCCATTTGCTAAAATCACGGAAGACTTTCTTTCTTAAAGTTAAGACTATTAAATATGAATGAAAAGGAGGTGGAAAAGCTTGTCCTGAATGTATTGACTAACATCAAGGGCTTGGAAATTCTTTTGAAAGTGGTACCTGTAATACTGAAATTTTCAGTAAAGATCCTGGGATGCACACTGCAGGAGCTACTCTTTATGGTTCAGTTCACATTCCAGTGTGAAGCCTAAAGGAAGAATGTGATTTTCTCTTCCTAATGCAAATTCTAGTGGAATTGTCTCTTAGTTTCAACATGTTGTCTATGATTCCTTACAAAGTGTGCACTTGCAGAACAATTATTGCTTCCTCGTAATAATAACTATGATGAAAAGATATTTTATAAATAACAAAAAAGATAAAATATGGAATAATCAGCACATTTGATATATGCCACCAGACAGAAGGAAACTCCAGTCTTCTGAATTTTTCTTTCCCCTACTTGTCACTTTTTATGTTGCAGAAATAAAAATACTTCTAATGAAATATTTATTATGCAGTGGGTTGACCTTTGATGGCTGCCAGGTGCCCAGCAAGTAACTCAATCAATCCCCTTTCTTTACAGGGCACGGGGAGAAAATACTATGAAAAGCTTGTGGGTCGAGAGAAGCATAGGAAGATCACTTACTAATTACTGTCATGGCAAAACAGACTTGCCTTGGGGAAGAGTTGGTGAAACTCTTGAACAGGTTGCCCACAGATGTGGCAGATGACTCATTCCTGGAAATGTACACAGAAACATGTGGACATGTCCAGCTGCTCCAGTGTGGGCTACTCTTTCCATGGAGCCACAGGTCTGCCAGGCTCCTGTTCCAGTGTGGGCTTCCCATGGGGTCACTGTCTCCTTCAAGCATCCCCCTGCTTAGTTGTAGTGTCCTCCATGGGCTGCACGTGGGTATCTGCTCCTCTGTGAACCCCCGTGGGCTGCAGGGGCACAGCCTGCCCCACCACGGTCTGTAGCACTGTTTGCAGGGGAATCTCTGCTCCAGTGCATGGAGCACCTCCTCCCCTCCTTCTTTTGCCTCTGTGTCTGCAGGGCTGTTTCTCTCACATGTTGTCACTGCTCTCTCCCATCTGCTGTTGTGCAGCATTTTTTACCCTTTTTAAAATATCACAAAGGCACTGCCAATGTCACCAAATAGCTCAGCTTTGGCCAGCAGCAAATCTGCACTGGAGCTGGAGATGACTAGAACAGTCTATCCCACACCACATGAGGGCAGTTGCACACATCTTCTTACAGAAGCCACCATTGGAACCCACCGCCACATAAGCCTGGAACAGCTAATCTGATGACACATTGTGACACCCATCAGCTGGACGGAAACTGAATTTTCATTTGGGTTAAAATATTCTGACAAAATCTTAACAAATGATCTTCAGTAGATGAGACACTAAGTACATGTGTAAATGCATTCCATACTGAAATACTTTTTTACTAAATTTCTAAACTTCTGATTTCCAAAACAGAGACAATATTTAGATGAAATTTTCTTCAAACAAATAATAAGAGAAAAGTAATATTGAATTGGTAGTTCAAATCCCTTTGTTTTTATGAAGATATTGCAGATTAATCAATATTATTTGAAATCAGATTTGATTATTGATTGCCATAACATTGTCCTGTCCAAAAATAGGAGGAAAAATAAATATTGCTTATAACTGTTATATATATAGTTGACAGTGTCAGATTGAGCGAGTGAAACATTATCCTGAGATATGAGGCAAGTAAATATTAATGTTTAATCAATTAATGTGATTTTTTCTATTTAATTACACCACTGAGTGTGCTCAGCAGCAGCTGCTGTTGTCATTTTAGACATGTTCCACAAAATTAATGAAAGGAACATAAGGTTATGGTAAGTTCACCAGCCACCCTCTTAGTCCTTTGGCTTGTTGTGACTCATTCTTTTGTGACTATACAATTAGTTTGGAATGGTGTGTAAAAATCTATTGCTTTGCTAATCAAACTGATTTAACATATTGTCTAGCAGTATAATTGCCTTTTGAAGAAATAAGGGGAAGGGGGAGCTGGGGTCGGGGGGAACGCATGTAAGATTTTTGTCTTAAATGCTTTCAAAGAAATTGGTTTTGTCTGCATGTGTGCCAAGGAGAGTACAAAAAGATGTGAACTTGAATTTGAGAGCTCCTGTACATAACAACCAATGACAAATAATAAACACATTCCTTTGTTCCAGCCATAGTGGTTTTTCAGAGGAAATTTTGATAAAGCATCTATTTAAATGAACTTGCCATTAGAAATGTTATGCCCAATGCATTTCCTATGAGGTCATAGTTAGGTGTACTCTATCTGATATTCCACCAGCTTTTATGTGCTTGCAAACTAATTTTCTAGAAGCTGTGATCGATGCTTCATTCAACACACGGATTGGACTGTGCTTTGGGTAGAATAATTTGTCACCAAAGGTGGCAAGAAGGTATAGAATGAAGCAGGAATTATAAGAAAATGCATAGTCTTACACATTAGTAAGTTAAGTGCTGCCCTGGAAAATGGCATGGTTTTCTATAAATCTGCCACTAAGCTACAATGTGCTTTTGGAAAAAAAAAAAGAAACAAACTAAAATTAAATTTCCCATGGATGACCGACAATTGTATGCTTCTGTATTGCTGAAAATTCTGAACCTGAGCCCCTAAAATGTTGATGCACTGAGAAGAAAAATGCTTTAAACTGCTATTTTTCAAAAATAGATTTCAGATGATTTAAATTCACCCAAGTTAATGGATACTTTTGATTTGTATCTGGTTTTAATTTGTCATTTGTGAAAATGGTGATGTAATACCAAATACTTTGAAATTTTGAAAATAAAGACAGCAGTCCATGAAGTATGCCAGTATAATTCAACATCTAATTTCTTGTGGGAAATTTATGCATAATCTTAGACTCAGCATCTCCATACTTGAGAGCCATACTTATCCCATTGAAGCATTTACCTCCTTAGACAGAGAAGCAGAGACCTCATTACATCACCTGACAGCCATAACTTCAGTGCAAAGTACTTGTGTCATTGAAAAAAAAACATTTGTCTTCTTTTGGTAAGAAGGTGGCTGTAATCCTTTTCTGTTGATTGAGGCACCTGCCAGAATTTTATTTACTCCTTCACCCCTGGTTACTGACACATAACTATAAGCTACGTTTATATCACTCATCTGAGATTTCTGATTTGTGACTTTGCAATGTTAGCACCAAGCAACAGTAGTGACTAACGTGATCTGTGCTTGTTGCTGTTAAATAGAGGCTTGCTACTGCAAAGTGTTTAGAGCCAAACTTTTACAAGTACCCTAGTATCTATTACTCATCTCAACACTTGAAATCCTTTGGTAATTGAGTATATGAAAGGATAGAAAACTGCACAGATAAAGGTGGAAGTACATGTCTAAATTTTATAGACAACTTCACAAGAGGTAACACAGAACAGAAAAGCACTTTTTTTTTTAATTTCAGTAAGACAAGACTACTAGTCATACAATTGTCAGATTCTATTGTCAGAATTTTTCTGTGTGAGAATATAAATTGATTTTCTGCAACCTGGTTGGTTTTCTTTTATTCTATTGTTACTAAGACTTTGTACAAATGCTGAAACATTAAGAAAAATTTAGGTTTTGTTGGATGGGTAAAAAACATCTACTGGGACATGCCAGGATCTTCACACCACTTGGAAGAGGTAAATAAAAAGATCTGACATTGGAGATGGTGACAACATTAATAGGAGAGACTGAGTAGTAAAAAAAAAAAGGCAAAACTTTATCAGTGGTGAAATCTGTAGACATTAACACCTCTGGCATTTTATGTTCCAAATACCAGAAAAAACAATATATTGATTTGGTGGTTTATTACTGCTGCTTATCTTTATGGAATGACATCAAACCTCATTAAAGGCAAAATAAAATCAAAGTAATCTGTTCAAAGTGTGGGCCACTAAGGTCAAATTGGAAAGAAAAATAAGTCCTTGAAGGCCATAATGTCAGATACAAATTCTGCACCAGGCATTTTACCATAAATATGTTGTTGATGTAAACAAACTCTTTCCCAAGCTGTTCAGTTGGAAAATTATGTTCTAGGCCCAGTGAGATTGAGGTATGCTTCTCAGTCAACCATTTCAGTGGAGAAAACAGACAGTGCATCCGTATTCAGCCCTTGAGATACTGATTTCTGCACACACTAAGCAAAAATAGAACTTCTATCTCCATATTTGTTCCAGTTCTGTTAACAGGTAAATACAACATCCATTGTGATGAATTGTTTTGCCTTTGAATTTATACTTCACAATTGCACAAATGATATGTTTCAAGATTAAGTCCACCTGACATGAAAACTTTCAATCTTATGTTTAATTTCAGCATAAAGCAGGAAAAGCCAATACTGACTCTAATATTAGGCTCTGATTCTTCATTATAAGCAAGACCAAACCAAAGAAACTTGGAACTTTTGTGTCAAAGTATTAACTATTTTACTTACTTGAAGGAAGAAACTCAACTGACCTTCAGTGCCTTAGACTTAGGTAATGAAGTAAAAAGTTTGTGGTCCAAACTAGGATGGCATCAGAATTCAACATGGACTTGATACACAGTAAAGTGATCAGTGAGCTGATCTTTAATGAGTGTGCTGTATTTTACCTTAGATGGGAAGTCAAAACCAAAGCAGATATGCAGACGTAACAGCAACGGTATAATGAATAACAAGAGAAAGTCATTATTCTTTCCTGGTCGATACCTGTTAATTAAAACTCCAACATGAGACCTACACCAAGTCTGCAACATATACTTAAAAGAAGATCTAGAGGAGCTGGGAAAAGTTTAAATGAACAGCAAAGATGTAAGAGATTTTTGGGAACAGAACGAGGGAAATTATTGAGTTTGTTGGCATTGTTTTGATGGTTACTCACAATTTGTCTAGAAATATGATTTCACAAAAAAAAAAAAAAAAGAAAGAAAGAATAGTTAATAGAAAAAGTTGAAAAGTTGTTAATTGTGCTCGATATCTTCACTGATATGTCCAGCAGGACTAAACAAATTTCACAAGAAGTAATTTTATAGGAAAGATTTCACCAGATTATAACTTCCAAAGTATTAAGATAAAAACAAATAAAAAAGTTGCAGAATTTCCTGTTTTTATGAACAGACAGATTTGCATAGATAAGTCATCCTGCCTCAAACTATTGATAAGGAGTAAATAATCACTCTCTAATGATAAAATTATCTAGCCTTATTATTAAAATCTATTTGTTCAGTTTGGACTTTGTTCTTTAAAAGCATTGTTTAGAAGCATCCACATACTACATCTTGTCCATGTACAAGATATATAATTGAATTTACACTCATGCAGGTAACAAAAATTAAGATGGTTAAGCACTAACTCATTGCCTTTAACTATGACATAACATTAATGGAACTTATATTTTTTAGATATGTGGTAGTAATCTCATTTATTTTGGGATGAGTTAGGTAATTTACGTTATCCATACTTTTCATATCATGCAAGTACAAGTTCTTTTTCCACTGTAATAATATCACGAATATTCATTTTGGAGTTCCATTGACTTATATCCTTTGTCAATCCAGGAGCCACAAACTGTATGTGAGGAAGCCACAATCACGCCTATAGGGAACTTGCTTGTCCCAGCTGCTAGAATGCAGGAACTGCAAGACTCTACAGTGATAAGGTGCACCTGTGTTGGACGACACATGCAGAAAGATTGCAAATGCTTCTCCATCTAGATATCCAGGTCTACACTGATGTCCATAGCAAGTATATGAACCAATGTGAGATTATTTCAAATCACTACTTTTTCAAGATCCAAAATATCCTCCCTACAGTCATGGCTGCAAAAACACTTTGTCAAAGACTAAGATTGGTATCTCTAGAGCATAGACATCATAAAATGAACCCAAAACTGACTATAAAATCATTTACAACTGTGTCTAAAATGAGCCGTTTGCTTTGTTTGCAGTATGTCTAAAGACAGCAACTTCAAGTGCCTAAGGAAGATTTAAGAGAAGCAAACAGCAAGCTAAAGACCTCAGTCGAACAATATTTCTAGGTTATATTAGAAAGAGTGAAATGGAACTGCCCTGAAGGCTGTAAAATAGGATTTTTAAATATTAACAGATGCAAGAGCTCTTTTATGACACATTCTTTAGGACATGTTAAATAACTTCATATAGTGTTCAGTTAAAAAAAATGGTAAAAAATATGCCGAAGCAGGGGATAATTATCTTGACATTTTTAAATAAATAATTTTGTTAACAATGACTTTGAAATTAACACAGATATAGAAGAAAAAGTTAGTCAAAACTTAGTTGCGGCTCTTCTTTTTTTAATTCCACAAAACAAAACAGTTTTCAAATGTTATTTTAATTTCTCAAAAACTGACATAATGAAAATGCACATTTGCCGCCTATTAGTCTATGACTGAGAAAAAGCTGTAAAGCCTAGTAATAACTCAGATGAGGCAACAATAGACAAAAAGGGAATGCGTGATATGCAAATTATAAGGCTGACTGGAATTAAGATGTTTTCTCAAACCAGCACTCACAGATTTTTTAAAAAGAGTGTAGTAGCATCTTACAACATAGATGTAGAAGTAATTTGTAACACAAAGTTAATTCCTACAAATGGAAAAGTAATACATGTAGTCTCTGGCCTACATAAGATATAGCACAATAACTGCTGCGTATTTTTAAAAGTAAGAAAGAGAGATACTCCCGTAATAAATTTCAGGTTGCAGGAAGCATGCTGTACTATGTTATGAATACAGCATCAGAAAAGATAGGTCAGATTAGAAGGTAACTTCCAAGGTAACTTCCATTTATCTTCACACCTGTAATTAATCTCTTGTCAATCAAAGAGCAATATCTAACACAGTGATGCCATCTGGGAGATAGCAAATAACTACTCAATTTTCATTTTCTCCCCAAACCAGTGAAAATTCCAGGAGATTTTTCTGAATTCTCAGTATTCGGTAGCAAAAATGAAAATAAAAACTTGATACATCAAGTGCCCATGGGAGATTTCCCTTTCCGTGGCTGAGGGGTTGGAACTAGATGACCTTAAGGACCTTTCCAACCCTAACTATTCTATGATTCTAAGTAAAAACTAGTCATGAGACATCAGGGTTATTTTGTGAGCTAGCTAGGAAAACAAACTGGTAGCATGTTGTCATGGGTTCAGCAGCAGCAGTCATTTTTCTCCTTCTTGGTAGATGGTGCAGTACTGTGGTTTTTGATTTTGGGCCTTGGAACTGTGCTGATAACACCAGTGTTTTCAGTTACTGCTTGGCAGTGTTTTGTCTGGCCAAGGACTTTCTGAGTCTCATGCTATGCCAGGGAGGAGGGGGAGCCAGGAGGAAGCAAAGACAGGACACCTGATCCAAACTGACCAAAGAGGTTATTGCATACCACAGCACGTCATGCCCAGGATGTAAAAACGGAGAGCAGAGACCCGGAAGGGTGTGGTGGTGGACTGGGGGGTTCGCTGCTGGGGGGTGCACTGGCTGGGTCGGGCTTGGTGAGCAGTTGTATTCTCGTTCCTTGTATTTCTCGTGTATTATTACTGGCGGTAGCAGTAGTGATTTGTGTTATACCTTAGTTACTGAACTGTTCTTATCTCAACCTGTGCGAGTTGAGTTCTTTTAATTCTCCTCCCTATCCCCCCGAGACTGGGGGAAGAAAGAGGGGAGTGAGTGAGTGAGTGAGTGAGTGAGTGAGTGAGTGAGTAAACTGCATGGGAGGGGGTTAGAGGCTTAAACCACGACACATCTCCACTATAGGAAAGCGAAAGAAAAGGAAGAAAAATGGTAACGGTAGTAGACCTCTAAGCCCTGAGTTCTTTATGTTTGATTATCCTGTGTTTTTCCTGGGGGGAGAAGGGGAGCATGGTTAAACCCAAAGTTTTCTGAGCAGAGAGCTGTTCCTTTCTTCTTACTCATATTCAGAGAAACTCAGTTTCAGAAAACTTCTTGCCCATACTCAGAAAAACTACTCAAAGTAGCGTCACTTACATTTCTTATTATATTTTCTTTTGCAGAATCCAAATGCCAGCATCTGTTAAGTACGTTACGCAGCTTATCCTACTATAGAAATATACCTCAAACCCAGGAAGTGAGAGAGATTTCAGAACTGCATGCCAGGATGTTATAGCATAATTTAATCTTTTTTTACACTAGTACTGCTATTTTTATTGCAAAGAAAACATTGTTTTGCTGTAAAAACATTATAGATGAACTATCTTTACCCCTTCCCTGGAAAAATCCCTTACAGAGGCCCTACAGATATGTGAGATTTTTTTAAGATAATATATTTCTCTGTTGCTAAGAGACTATGTAATTCTGATGTTATTTAATTAATGATGGTTTTATCATAACAGCTGTTATCATTCTTAATGTCTCAAATTGAGAATAGCAAACTCAGGTAACATTACACCTCTGAAATAATACAATATTCATTGAGTCAATGCATCTAATGCTCCACAGGTCGGAATTAACCATGGCAGCATGTTTTCTCTACAAGAATATTTTGACACTGATATCCTTGTACATCCTGAAATGAACAGTTGCAGCGACATCATTTAATATTTCTAGTAGATACAGTGAGTTCTAGGTTTAAGAAGTGAGCAATCTCTGTTAGTTATCTATACGTGTCAACTGATTTTACTGTGAAACAGGTAAACCAGAAAACTAAAAAAAAAGGCCTGTTGGTGAGATTAAAAAATGACAGAAACAGTGATCTGGGTGTGTTGTCATAGGAACTGCAAGAGACAGAAATCTCAGCCCCTGTGATTCTGAATAGCCAAAATGAGAATCTGTCTTTTACAGTAATACTAACAGTAACAGCTAAAAAAGATAAAAAAATAATGTAAGGTTCAAAATTCAGACCTTAGTTAAGAACTGTCTGAACTGATATAGCTAGAGTTCTTATAATCATGTGCTTTCATGTCACTTGTAACTGTAGCCTGATATGCTATTCTTCACTAGTTATTTTCCATCTGTAATTCATTATTTTTGCCCAAGTTTAGTATGCACCTCCAGACTAATTAATACAATCATAGAATCATAGAATAGTTAGGGTTGGAAAGGACCTTAAGATCATCTAGTTCTAACCCCCCTGCCATGGGCAGGGACATCTCACACTAAACCATGCCACCCAAGGCTCTGGCCTTGAACACAGCCAGGGGTGGAACATTCACAACTTCCCTGGGAAACCCATTCCAGTGCCTCACCAACCTTACAGTAAATAACTTCTTCTTTATATCCAATCTAAATTTTCCCTGTGTGATTTTGAACCTGTTACCCCTAGTCCTATCACTACAGTACCTAAGGAAGTGTCCCTCCTCAGCATCCTTATATACCTCTTTCAGATACTGGAAGGCTGCTATGAGGTTTCCACGCAGCCTTCTCTTCTCCAGGCTGAGCAGCCCCAACTTTCTCAGTCTATCTTCATATGGGAGGTGCTCCAGTACCCTCATCATCCTCATGGCCCTACCCTGCACTTGTTCCAACAGTTCCATGTCCTTTTTATGTTGGAGACACCAGAACTGCACAGAATCCTCCAAGTGAGGTCTCTTGAGAGCAGAGGAGAGGGGCAGGATCGCCTCCCTTGACCTGCTGGTCATACTCCTTTTGATGCAGCCCAGCATACCGTTGTCTTTCTGGGCTGCAAGTGCACACTGCCGGCTCATGTTCATTTTCTCATTGACCAACACCCCCAAGTCCTTCTCCTTAGGGCTGCTCTGAATCTCTTCTCTGCCCAACCTGTAGCTGTGCCTGGGATTGCTCCAACCCAGGTGTAGGACCTTGCACTTGGCATGGTTAAACTTCATCAGGTTGGAATCAGCCCACATCAGAAGCATGTCAAGGTCCCTCTGGATGGCATCCCTTCCCTCCAGAGTATCAAGCAAACCAAACAGCTTGGTGTCATCGGCAAACGTGCTGAGGGCGCACTGTCCATGTCACCGGCAAAGTTGTTGAGCAAGACCGGTCCCAACACTGATCACTGAGGGACACCACTTGTTACTTGTCTCCAGCTGGACACTGAGCTATTGAGCACAACACTTTGTGTGCGGCCATCCAGCCAGTTCTTTGTCCACTGAGTGGTCCACCTATCAAATTGATGTCTCTCTAATTTAGAGATAAGTATGTCCTGTGGGACAGTGTTGAACGCTTTGCACATGTCCAGGTAGATGACATCCACTGCTCTACACCTGTCCATCAGTTCCGTAGCCCCATCATAGCAGACCACCAAATTGGTCAGGCAGTTGAACACTACATTGAATACTACAATTCCATGTAGTATTTATACCCTAAGTTAAACAGTAATTTAGTATTTTCTTCACACATATTTCTCCTGTATTTTCACCATAAGAACTAAGTATTTTACAAGCATTAATATATTTCTCTTTAAGGCATATGTGAGATTAAATTTCTGTCTTTATAAATAAGGACTTGAGCAAAAAGGAAATTAAGCAGGAAATAATTTAAAATACCCAAGAGTTCACAGTACTCAGTTGGAAAAACCTGTGACAGATTGTCATAGGTTCAACAGTAGCAGTCATTTTTCTCCTTCTTGCTAGCTGGTGCAGTGCTGTGGTTTTGATTTTGGGCCTTGGAGCTGTGCTGATAACACCAGTGTTTTTGGTTACCGCTTGGTAATATTTTTGTCTGACCAAGGACTTTCTGAGTCTCATGCTCTGCCAGGGAGGAGTGGAAGCTGGGAGGAAGCGGAGACAGGGCACCTTACACAAACTGACCAAAGAGGTTATTCCATACCACAGCACATCATGTCCAGGATGTAAAAAGGGAGAGCAGAGACCCAGAAGGGTGGGGGTGCCCGGTGTGGTCAGGCTTTTTGTATCAGGTGGTGAGCAGTTGTATTCTCTTTCTTTGTATTTCTCTTGTATTATTATTATTGGTGGTAGCAGTAGTGATTTGTGTTATAACTTAGTTACTAAACTGTTCTTATCTTAACCTGTGGAAGTTGCATTCTTTCGATTCTCCTCCCCATGCCCCCGGGACTGGGGAAAGAACAAGAGTCATGTGAGTGAGTGAGAAAACTGCGTGGGTTAGAGGCTTAAACCACGACACAGATATTTCAGAGAACCTGGATCTTGCATATTATTTTCTATGGATCTGCATTAATGTATCTGTTCACAAAATTTACGTAGACATCTCCTGTTGAAAGCACAGGAAACAGGCAGTGCCAAATCCAAAAGGCTTGTTTCACATAAACTGAGTCACCACCTACAGGAACCTGCATCAAATGAGAAGCAAAAAAGTTTGACCAGATGACGACACTTTCTGTTTCTTCAGTTGTATAAAATATACTTACTAATACATAATATATCACATAATGTATACTTCTAATACAACTGAGCCCAGGTCATAAAAATAGCCTCTTTCACAACATATCTGAGCTTTGTCCCAAAATACTTAATTTTTAGAACTGAACTACACAGTGATATTTGTAAAAACAAACAAATAAATAAATTGATAATTTTTGTTAAGAAAAATATCTTACAAATAGGCTTGATTCAATCAAACTACATTCACAAATCATCTTGTAAAATCAACTTAAAAAGTCTTTGCCTTTTCATTGACTGTTCTGTAAAATGGAGCGGGACATAAATCTCATCACCAGACTTCACAAATATGTGCTAACAGAAGGAAAGTGTATCATAGAATCATAGAATAGTTAGGGTTGGAAAGGACCTTAAAATCATCTAGTTCCATAGAATGGTTTGGGTTGGAAGGGACTTTAAAGATCATCTCGTTCCACCCCCCTTGACATGGGCAGGGACACCCCTACTAGACCATGTTGCCCAAAGCTCCATCCAACTTGGCCTTAATTGTTGCCACAATTTCTCTGGCAACCTGTGCTGGTGTCTCACCACTCTCACAGTGAAAAATTTCTTCCTAATATCTAATCTTAATCTACAGTCTTGTATTCAGTTCTGGGTTTTGAAGCAGAATTTTCTGCAGTAATCAACAATCATTCAGCCTATTCTACAGCCTTCTACATTGCCCATTTTCCCTTGATCTCTAGCTTTGCCCTTACACCATATGCTTACATACATTCTTCTGCAATACCACCTCATGCTCCTTAGTCTTTTCACCTTTTGGTCTTGTTGGTTCTCAGCCTTATCCCGATTTATACTGTGCTCCACCATTTCCCCTCATTTACCTGACAAGTCTTCCTCACGACTTTTTCCTCTTGTTCCCTCTGTATCTGCCTATCACTCCTCTTCCATGTTTCCAGTCACAAACTTTCTCTTATTCTTTATGCTCACTAGCTACCAACAGCAGATGTAATCATAAATGAAGACAGATACTCTTCCCAACTCTTTTCAGCTCTTTTACCCTCAAATTTGGGCCAAAACAGCTTAGAGGAACAACTGGAAGAAAAAGGCCGGAAGAAAAACGCCTGGAAATAACATGCATGTCTTCTATAAGCCTATCAACACTTACAAAACTATATAACGTGACCAAAGCTAGGTAGGCACATTACTGCTATTAAAATGCTAATTGCAAGGTTTTTAAAAAAAATCTTTTCAATGTAAAATTATTTTTTTTTAACATGGATAAAAGAATAAACACAGAAACGTCATTTTTAAAAAATCTGAACTATTTCTTAAAACTTTCTGCGTATGCTAGAAATCTCATCTTGAAAATGGCTGCTAAAAATGATTGAACTTTAACAAAGATGTAAGAAACTGAAAACAGATATCTACAGAAAGTATCTGAAAAATATAAATACAGACTTTAAACCACGCACACACACTTAAATATAGTAGTTTGTCATAGAATAAACAAACATCAACCCAAGAATGGTTCCTGTTACATTAGTTAGAAATACTATCCACAGCAAATTGCAAACTTTATAAAAAAATTTTGCATATTAAACAGCTACTAAAACTGTGCACTTTACATCAGCCAAGAGGGGAAGATAAAAGCCTCTGTGGTTCTTTATGTTGTCTATATACACTTCTTATGAAAGCAATTCAACATGTCAGAATCTAGTAGGACTGAAGAAAGTAGACTGCAATGGTATCTCTCAAATCTGAGCAAGGTGCATCAATGAGCAATGTACTTTTACACTGATAGAAGAATAGAAAAATTTTGCAGTGCCATAGATAAAGATGGCAAAATATTAGCTCAATCTTAGTGTATACAGCTATGTATGTGGCCTATGTCATGGGTTCAGCAGTAGCAGTCATTTTTCTCCTTCTTGGTAGCTGGTGCAGCATTATGGTTTTGATTTTGGGCCTGGGACTGCGCTGATAACACCAGTGTTATCAGTTACTGCTTGGTAACGTTTTGGTCTGGCCAAGGACTTTCTGAGCCTCATGCCCTTCCAGGGAGGAGGTGAAGCTGGGAGGAAGCAGAGGCAGGGCACCTGACCCAAGCTGACAAAAGAGGTTATTCCATACCACAGCACATCATGTCCAGGATGTAAAAACAGAGGGCAGAGACCTGGTGTGGGGTTCGCTGCTGGGGAGTGCACTGCCTTGGTCGGGCTTGGTGAGCAGTTGTATTCTCTTTCTTTGTATTTCCCTTGTATTATTATTGGTGGTAGCAGTAGTGGTTTGTGTTTTACCTTAGTTACTAAACTGTTCTTATCTCGACCTGTGGAAGTTGCATTCTTTCGATTCTCCTCCCCATCTCCTTGGGACTGGGGGAAGAAAGGGGGGGAGTGAGTGAGTGAGAAAACTTCATGGTTGACTGGACTTAAACCACAACACCTATTATCTTTGCTATTCAGTTGATCATCTTCCTACGGATTCTTTCTCTAAGGCTATTATTGCAGTTCTGACTGACTGTTCAGGAAGAACAAAATGGGCTTAATCTTGGCATCTCCCATATTTAGAGTTTATCTGTTTCTGAATGCAGCCCCCAGAGCAGGAAATAAAAAGCTCTAAGTAGAGTTACCACAGAACCCCATGATCATCCCACCCCTTCTCAATAGAAGTGCAGCCCTAATTGATGTCCTACATGCTGAAAGTAATCAGGCTACTTATAAAGAGTCCTATATTTTTCGACAGCTTACAGAATTATTAGAAGTCTAAAGGAAAAGTCACATAAGAACATGGTGATTCAGGAACATATCTTGATTCAAACTATATAAATGATTACCAGTACACGCACATCATCTGCTTTCTATCATGGTTCATTTAGGTAATGAAATGTTTTGCCAGTTAGTCATAGATTTGCAACACAAAACCTACCAACAGAAGATATATTATAAAATAATGGGACATTTAGCATATAACTGATCAGCTGCACATTGTGCTTAATATACAGGGGATGCTTTGACTAGAATCTCATCTTATCTAAAGGCAGTGGATTTTGCAAATACCTAAATGTCATCATTGCTGACTCTTCTATTGACAACAATTTCACTAAGAAACACCACAGGTTTTTCTAAACTAATTTTCAAAATAACAAATCCCAGAGACATGGCAATGGTATTCATAATGAACTGTTATGAAAGAAGAGCAAATTTGATTTGTTCAGTAGATGAAAGGTCTACAGTAATAAGCAACTGCTGCAAGCAAGAGCCACAAAAAAAAAGATAGTTTAAGTCATTGAAGATTTAAGGGAAGGTAGCTCCTATAAAATCTGGCCCTTAGGGTGCTTAAATCCATTAAACTGACAAAAACCTGCAGTCTCAGGGGAAAATAAAATATTAGGAATCAGAATTCCCTGTTCAATTTCTGACTTTCTAAACCCTCGCTATACTTGTGAAGGGGAGTAGAGGAATCATAGAACCACAGAATAATAGAATACTTAGGGTTGGAAAGGACATTAAGATCATCTAGTTCCAAACCCCTGCCATCAGCAGGGACACCTCACACTAAACAGTGCGACCCACGGCTCCGTCCAACCCAGCCTTGAATGCCGACAGGGATGGAGCATTCACAACTTCCCTGGGAAACCCATTCCAGTGCCTCAACACCCTAACAGTAAAGAACTTCTTCCTCATATCCAATCTAAACTTCCCCTCTTTAAGTTTGAACCTTTTACCCCTTGTCCGATCACTGCAGTCGCTAATGAAGAGTCCCTCCACAGCATCCTTAAAAGCCCCCTTCAGATACTGGGAAGGCTGCTATGAGGTCTCCATGAAGCCTTCTCTTCTCCAGGCTCAACAGCCCCAACTTTCTCAGCCTATCTTCCTACGGGACGGCACTCCAGTACCCTCATCATCCTCGTAGCCTTCCTCTGCACTTGTTCCAACAGTTCCATGTCCTTTTTATGTTGGAGACCCCAGAACTGCACAGAATCCTCCAAGTGAGGTCTCTTGAGAGCAGAGGAGAGGGGCAGCATCACCTCCTTCGACCTGCTGGTCATGTTCCTTTTGATGCAACCCAGGATACCGTTGTCTTTCT
This sequence comes from Myiopsitta monachus, assembly GCA_017639245.1. Classification (NCBI taxonomy): domain Eukaryota; kingdom Metazoa; phylum Chordata; class Aves; order Psittaciformes; family Psittacidae; genus Myiopsitta; species Myiopsitta monachus. The sequence continues at coordinate 7,267,839 of CM029918.1, forward strand.
GGGCTGCAAGCACACACTTCCGGCTCATGTTCATTTTTTCATCAGTCGTGGAAAGGCTCTTCAGGAATAAACATTCCCCACCCATAGAGCTCCTATCAATATTTTAAAAATATCGGCGATGAAGACTAGATCCTTCTTTCATGTGTCATTATGAGTGGCTAAGCGTTGTATCAATTACATGGGAAATACCGGTTTTGAACACTCTGAAACACAACACTGTAGTTAATATTAACCATCAGCCTAAGTGTTTGATTTCTGCAGTGAAAGAATTTGAAATTTTCCATCAGCTTTAAAAACAGCATAAGGTTCCTAAATAAGCTGAGTTTTTAAATGCCCAGAACTGAGCAAGTGGCATGAATCTGAGACCAGCATTTGACAGTTTTCATCCAGGATTTCTGGAAAATATAATTCAATCACACTAGTGCCTAAACACAATCCTTCCTATCCACCATATATTTATACACCTTTATTTTACCAAAATACACAGTTAGTCACAGCATTAAGGACAGGGTTTTAATCCTTGCAAGGAATATCTGAGCATACTCAGCTTTCTGAGTCCAGGACAGATTAGAAAGTTTAATATTAACTATAAATTGAAAAAAATATCAAATATAAACCAGTTTGGAAGAAAAAGAAGTATACACAGTGATTTTATTCACAGGGCACAATTAATTCAGTGTAACTACTAAAGTGAATTAAGATATTCAAATACAAATTATTACAAATCAGTAACATGGATGTGAAAATCATGGGCCAGTCTGTGACCGCAGATAACAACACACCAGTGCCAGTGTTATCCATCAAAATGACTGTTACTGAGGGCAGATTCTGGACACTGTATCTCCAGAATGAGCACATTCCTATTACTGTAGGTACAGTGGTATAAATCCAGCTTCTGGGAAATCAAGTTCTGATGCAATGCACCGAATTATCTCTCCCAATTAAGTTGAAATATTAAAAATTATACATATTGTTCCCCTAGTCATAGGATGACTTTTTTAAAAAAAATCTTGTGCTATCTTTCTTTAAGAATACCATGCTTTTTTAGATATCCAAAACTATTGCAATCTAGTATTAAGTCACCTGAAAGAAAAATGTTTGATGTCTTAGTTTATTCTTTCATGTTTCATTAATCTTGTAATTTAATTATTTCAAGTGAAAATATCTTTTAAATTATTATTCCAGAAAAAGTGGATATTGTTTATGCAGTGATCTAAATTTGAGCACTTCGTAAGATCCTTGCTTTCTCAGGGATAGATAGTTCTCTTGTAGGTTGATGAGAAGAGAAAATTAAATCTAAAACGAGATTTAGATTTCAAAATACTTTGAAATGTAAATGACTGACTACCAATTTAAAATATTTTGTTTCATACGGTTCTGTGAAGAGCTATTCACTGTACCTTTTTTTCCTGTTAATTATGTGAAAGAAAATGAAGGGAGTGGTAAGCCATCCAGATGAATTCTGAAATATTTGCGAGGTAATTCTTTAAATTCTGTTGATCTTTATACCAAGCAGTAATCATAAGATTTTGAAGTAACATTTAAAATTTCAAAGGTTAACAACATCAGAGAAACTTTTTTTTTTCTCCCAGAAATGAATACCATACCTGATTTAGCATAAATTCCAGGAAGCAGAAGAAAACATCTAAAGGAGCTTTAGAAAACCACCAGAACTGTTCCAACCACACTGCAACAGAATGTAAACAAATTTTTTTTTTGGATGCCAGACACAAAGATAGAAGGTCTGGTCTGTGGTAAGTGCTGATCAAAGATTGTATTGGAGGCAAAAAATAACAGTCTGCGCATAATTCTGCACATAAACAACAATGTGAAAATCACTTGAGAGAAATAAAAAGCCTCCGTTGGTAGAGAGGGAGGCTTTGAACCTATATTCTTTGTAGCTTTTTCTCTATGTCATTCTTTGGTTAAAGCATATTCTACTATTTTTATATCTGAAAATATAAAATATTTTATAATTTTACTTAAACCGCACTGAAATATCTGTATTCCAATTTTAACCAAATTAAAATTCTTTCTATCTGTGATGAAAAAAATAAGATATATTCCTATTGTACTTTAGATGGAGTTAACCAAATATTGTCCAGCTTGGTGAACTATACTTCTTACACACTTTGTTATGCGCTCTATCATTTATTTCAGAATAATGATATGAAAAGATTGTTCTAGCTTTTGTCATAATATTCTGGTTCTGTCTTCAAAATCAATAATCCTTTTTTTTATTTAATGGGATTGTGAAATCAATAAGAAAGAAGGGGAAAAAAAAAAAGGGAAATTAGGAAGCCAAGAAATCTCCTTCATAACTTCAGTATATCAAACAGTTTTTACAAAGTGTATGACAAATTTGAAATTTTTTATTTAGTACACAGAAACATCAAAGAAATATAACCTTGGAATCACTTATTGTGTATCCATGGCCTTGAGCATCCTAATATGACTTTCAACTTCGACGAATTTCGACTAGATGATCTGCTATGCCTCTTTTCACTTTTGGATCTATTTCATCCTATGAATATAAGTAGCAGAGAATATAACCAGAGAGGGAAGAAAACACTCTAATTTACAAAATTTGAAGCCATTCTAATCTTCAAATGTCCCTTACTTTGTAGAGGTGACTTAACAGGGTAAGCTTATTTTTTGTCAGACAGCATAAAATGTTTAGTAGTATTATCGAATTGCTGAGGTGAGCAGCTCGAGAGAGGACTCCCTTCAACACCTGAGTAGGTGGAAGCTCAGAGTTCAGGAGCCTCAACTCAGAGCAGCAAGAGCCACCGAGGGAGCCTCAAGTCCTCGACAGGACTTGCCCAGGAGCCAGCAGCTCAGCTGACGCGAGCAGCTGACTCAGAGGGGGCGGTGCAAGGAGGAGCGGCACCAGTCCTGACTGGTTAAAAACCTGACGCAGGGAGTGCAGTGATCAGGGTGGGTCGAAGCAGCTTCTGGGGACAGGCAATGGTGAGCACTTGCTGTATGATGAGGGTCCGGCCTTGGAGCTCTGCTATGGCTGCCCCAGCACTGGCCAGGGTAGGCACTCAGACAGAGCTGATAAGAGGGGAGGATGCAGCTCAGAGCTCAGAGTGTAGAGAGAGCCTGCACTGGTCTCCTCAGGCGAGGATGCACAATGGGCAGGGCTGCACTTGGTGGGCCCTGGTGGAGGTCCCCCTGCAGTAGGTGGCTGAGCTGCAGAACGTTCTTAATAGGCTGAAAGATGTCAGGGAAGCTGAGAGGAAGCAGCACTGCTTGCTCCAGGCCCAAAATGTGCAGGGGACTCAAGCATCCACTGTAGCTCATGGAGGAAAGAAGGAGGCCGCTAACCCAGGAAGCTGGGAAAGATTAAAAAAAAAAAAAAAAACAAACCAAAAATAATACCAAAACAACAAAAAAAGGGAGGCAGAGGATAATTAAAAGCAAGGGGCTTCCTCCTAAATTTATTGTCCCCACCCAGAACCTCTTTGCCTGTGCAAGCCTGCAGGGGGCTAATGAGAAAACACATTCACACCATGAACAACCAGCTGATGCACTGCTAAAGAAGATCTCTACTGGTGCTGCCAGGAAAAAGTGTCGGGTCGTAGTAGTAGGGGAGTCTACATTGAAAAGAACAGAGGCACACCCATCTGTCAGCCTGACCCAGGCTCAAGGGATGTATGTTGTCTACCACAGTCATGGACCAGGGGTGTTGCAGAGAGACTGCTTGCTCTAGTAAGTCCCCCTGACTATTATCCACTTCTAGTGATCCATGTGGGTGCCACTGATAGAGATAGCAGTAGCCCAGAGGACATAAAGAAGGACAACAGAGCTCTGAGAGAGGTGGTTAGAGGCTCTGGAGCTCTGATAGTCTTTTTGTCAATTCTCCAGGATTAAGGGGAGGACCTTAAAAAGGTTAGGAGGATTGGCCAGGTTAATAAATGGTCAGAAGGGTGGTGCCATAGTCAGGGATTTGGGTAACTAGAACATGTGAATCAATTTAATAGGCTAGGTCTACTGGGGGCTGGGGGAGCTGGTCTAACAAAGAAAGGGAAAAGTGGTTTTGGTAGGAGGCTTGTCAGACTGGACAAGGATGCTTCAAACTAGATGTGTTGGTGTCATGGGTTCAGCGGTAGCAGTCATTTTTCTCCTTCTTGGTAGCTGGTGCAGCACTGTGCTTTTGATTTTGGGCCTTGGAGCTGTGCTGATAACACCAGTGTTTTCAGTTAGTGATTGGTAATGTTTTGGTCTGACCAAGGACATTCTGAGCCTCATTCTCTGCCAGGGAGGAGGGGAAGGCGGGAGGAAGCAGAGGCAGGGCACCTGACCCAAACTGACCAAAGAGGTTATTCCATGCCACAGCACGTCATGCCCAGGATGTGAAAACGGAGGGCAGAGACCTGGAAGGGTGGGAGTGCACTGGGGGTTCACTGCTGGTTCAGGCTTGGTGTCGGGTGGTGAGCAGTTGTATTCTCTTTCCTTGTATTTCCCTTGTCATTATTATTATTGGTGGTAGCAGTAGTGATTTGTGTTATACCTTAGTTACTAAACTGTTCTTATCTCAACCTGTGAGAGTTGCATTCTTTTAATTTTCCTCCCCATCCCCCCGGGACTGGGGGAAGAAAGAGAGGGAGGGAAGTGAGTGAGTGAGAAAACTGCATGGCTGAGAGGCTTAAACCACGACAGTTGGGGGAGGGGGACATCATTCCATCCTGACACTCCCAGCCAGTTGCAAGCACATATAATAAGTGCTCAGAGCAAAGTAGGGATATCACAGCTGCTCCAGCCAATAAGCCAGCTTCATTTGAAGCTTTGCTCAGATGCCTCTATACAAACGCTCATAGCATGGGAAACAAACAGGAGGAATTAGAGGTGTATGCACATCTACGGGGTATGATATCAGAGGCACCACAGAAACATGGTGGGATGGCTCTTATGACTGCTGTGTTGGAATGGAAGGTTACAGGCTCTTTAGGAAAGACAGGCCCAGCAGACAGGGAGGGGGAGTTGCTCTTTATGTTAGGGATAGTCTAGAGAGCATGGAACTCTGTCTGGGGACAGCTGAGCAGTCGACAGAGAGTTTTTGGGTCAGGGTTAAAGGGAGAACAGTGATGGGAGACATTATTGTGGGGATCTGTTACAGACAACCTGATCAAGAGGACTCTGTGGATGAAGCACTCCACAGACAGATAGGAAAAGCCTCATGCTCACAGGCCCTTGTTCTCATGGGGGACTTCAACCACCCTGATATCTGTTGGAGGGATGGTATGGCCTGGCACAAGCAATCCAGGAAGTTCCTCGATTGTGTGGAAGACAACTTTCTTCTGCAAGTAATAGAGGAGCCAACAAGGAGAGGTGCCATGCTTCACCTCGTCCTCACTAACAAGGAAGGGCTGGTTGGAAATGTGACACTCCAGAACAGCCTTGATTGCAGCGATCATGAGATGGTTGAATTTGAGATCCTCAGGACAGTGAGAAGAGCGTACAGCAAGCTCACTGCCCTGGACTTCAAGAGAGCAGACTTTGGCCTCTTCAGGAACCTGCTCAGTAAGGTTCCATGGCCCTAGAGGGCAGGGAGCCCCAAGACTGTTGGTTAATATTCAAGGATCATCTACTACAACCTCAGGAGTGTTGTGTTCCAACTAGAAGGAAGTGCTGCAGGAGGGCCAGGAGACCTCCTCGGATGGATAAGGAGCTGCTGAGGAAAATTCAAAGGAAAAAAGAGTCTTATAAAAGGTGGAAGCAAGGACAGGTGGCCTGGGAAGAATACAGAGATGTTGTCTGGGAAGCTAGGGACCAGGTTAGGAAAGCTAAGGCCCATTTAGAATTCAACTTGGCTAGGGATGTTGAAGATAACAGGAAGGGATTCTATATGTATATTGCAAATAAAAGACAGACTATGGACAATGTGGGCCGCCTCCGGAAGCTATTGGGAGAACTGGCTACCCTGGATTTGGAGAAGGCTGAGGTTGTTAATGACTTCTTTGCTTCAGTCTTCAGTGGCAAATGCTCTGACCACACCACCCAAGTCTTGGAAGGCAGTCACAGGGACAGTGAGAATGAAGACCCTGGGCCCACTGTGGGAGAGGATCTGGTTTGAGACCATCTTAGGAACCTGAACGTATACAAGTCCATGTGACCTGATAAAATCCATCCACGGGTCCTGATGGAGCTGGCAAATGAAGCTGCTAAGCCACTGTCCATCATATTTGAAAAATCATGGCAGTCAGGTGAAGTTCCCGATAACTGGAAAAAGAGAAATACAACCCCCATTTTCAGGGAGGGGAAAATGGAGGAGCTGGGGAATTAATGACCAGACAGTCTCATCTCTGTGCCTGGCAAAATCTTGGAGCAGATTCTCCTGGAAGGCAGGCTAAGGCACATGAAAAACAACAACGGGCTTGGTGACAGCCAGCATGGCTTCACTAAGGGGAAATCCTGCCTGACCAATTTGGTGGCCTTCTATGATTGGGCTATGGAACTGATGGACAGGAGTAGAGCAGTGGATGTCATCTAATAGGACTTGTGCAAAGCATTTAGCATTGTCCTGCATGATATACTTGTCTCTAAGTTGGAGAGACATCAATTTGATAGGTGGACCACTCGGTCCTGGATAAAGAACTGGCTGGATGGCTGCACACAAAGTGTTGTGCTCAATAGCTCAATGTCCAGCTGGAGACAAGTAATGAGTGTTGTCCCTCAGGGATGGGTGTTGGGACCGGTCTTGCTCAACATCTTTGTCGGTGACATGGACAGTGGGATTGAGTGCGCCCTCAGTAAGTTTGCTGATGACACCAAGCTGTGTGGTTCAGCTGATATGCTGGAGGGAAGGGATGCCATCCAGAGGGACCTTGACACGCTTCTGATGTGGGCTGACTCCAGCCTGATGAAGTTTAACCATGCCAAGTGCAAGGTAATCATGCCAAGTGTAAGAACACCTGGGTCATAGAAATCACAGGCACAGCTACAGGTTAGGCAGAGAAGAGATTCACAGCAGCCCTGCAGAGAAGGACATGGGTGTGTTGGTCAATGAAAAAATGAACAGGAGATAGCAGTATGCACTTGCAGCCCAGAAAGACAACGGTATCCTGGGCTGCATCAAAAGGAACATGACCAGCAGGTCAAGGGAGGTGATCCTGCCCCTCTCCTCTGCTCTCAAGTGACCTCACTTGGAGGATTCTGTGCAGTTCTGGTGTCTCCAACATAAACAGGACATGGAACTGTTGGAACAAGTGCAGAGGAAGGCCACGAGGATGATCAGAGGACTGGAGCACCTCCCGTATAAAGATAGACTGAGAAAGTTGGGGCTGTTGAGCCTGGAGAAGAGAAGGCTTCATGAAGACCTCATAGCAGCCTTGCAGTATCTGAAGGGGGCTTATAAGGATGCTGGGGAGGGACTCTTCATTAGCGACTGCAGTGATCGGACAAGGGGTAAAAGGTTCAAACTTAAACAGGGGAAGTTTAGATTGGATATGAGGAAGAAGTTCTTTACTGTTAGGGTGTTGAGGCACTGGAATGGGTTTCCCAGGGAAGTTGTGAATGCTCCATCCCTGTCGTCATTCAAGGCTGGTTTGCACAGAGCCTTGGGTCGCACTGTTTAGTGTGAGGTCTCCCTGCCCATGGCAAGGGGGTTGGAACTAGATGGTTGTAAGGTCCTTTCCAACCCTAACTATTCTGTGATTCTATGATTATTATTATATGTATATATGTAAAGTTACATACAAGTTAGAGTTTCTAAAATGGATAATAGACATCCTAACTGTCACAGGTTTCAAGGCTTTCAGTCATTTCTCTACAGGAAGTAGTGTTTCACTTTAAGGAATTTTGTAAGCATTCAGCCCAAAAAATGCCATCATCTGTCTCAGGATTCCACACATATGGAAACATAGTTACAACTGTTTCATAATTATTGGTAGATAATGTTCATTTAATTGTCTCACATGCTCTGTGCTACTCAAAGCACACAAAATATTGTTCCTTCTTGCCAAAAGATGACATGACCTACCCTCTCCCAAGCCATTAGTCTTTCTGATGCTGAGCACATAAAAACGGCCACAAGTTATAACACAACGAGAACACCTTATTTTTTTCCACAAGGAATCAGATGACTTCTTTAGGCTTGTACATTTAAACTTCTAGACTTTGAACATTTTAAACCACTTCTAGTTTTCTTCATTAATATTGGACAGAAAGAAGCATTATCTTCTGTGCGATTAGCTCTTTAATTTAGAAACTTAAAAGCATGTTGGGCATGTTCTCCTGGAAGCTCTCAAAGGCATTCATGCCTACTAACTACTTAAGAAATTTCAGCATTATTTTCGATATAACACAAAATTTCACAGGATTCTTGAAATTTATTATGCCATTTCTTTATTTCAGTTATGTGAACTTGATCTCCATTATAAAGTACTGAATCATGTTTTAGAGCTCCTCCTGTTCCGTTTGTTGTACAGGTGTCATAGGGAGATTAGTTCTCTAACCACATTTCCTTAAAGTTTGGTATTGGGTTTATCCCTTCATTATCTTTAGATTATCTGTAATTATTATCTTAGACTATTGAAGAATAATCAGTGCCAGCTTGTAGATCAAAATTAGTAGGACCAGAGTGGGGGATCCCTCCAATTATAAGAATACAGTCTTTCAAATGTCAGAGGGGAAAAGTTCAGCTGTACATTCTGAGACAGACTAGCTCAGCACAGTATTCAATGTTTGTGAACAAATACACAGTTCCAAATAACTGCAAGCAAGCCTTAACTGAAGAAACTTCATGAGATTCAGTGAATGAAATTCAGTTCAAATGGTGGGGTTTAGTATGTTTTACAAGCTCTGCTTGCTCTACTACACATTCTGACCTCATATCTTTCATGTCCTTGACATTTAACTCCAAAGTATTAAAAGCTCTCCTTTTAAATATGTTTTTAAATCAGTGAATAAAAATCGAACAGGTGTCAACATCTTTTGTGCAATATTAGCACAGATGAATAGCACATCAGAATGTTTGATTTTTAAAGACCACCAGACTTCCAGCCAAAAAAAGAGAGAAAAAAATAAGCTATCTTACAAGCTTGGTACTTAGTTCTGTAAACAGCTTACTGTTATAGATAATAATAATAGCATCAATCTAAAAGAAAAAAAAAAATCAACCAACAAACTAAACATAATAGTAGAAAACTAATTTCTAAAAGAATTATAACAGTTCTGTCTCCCAGACTGTTGAATTAGAAGTAAAACAGTATCTCCCAGGGCTGTAAGTAATGAAATCAGTCATAAACACAAGCAAATAATTTGAAGTCAGTCTGACGGGTGATGAACCGTTGAAAGGGAGGGAATATAATTTTGTTTATTAGTTTTCCTAAACATCTGAGTCATGCATACAATATTAAAAAAAAATGTAGAAAAAACATAATTTCTTAATTGTATCAGACAAAAATTTTCTGTAACGACTGTATTCATATAGAGCATCCAGGTTTCATCATAACATTCCAAGATGTATATGGGAGATATTGAAATGTTTTGACTCAGAACATCATCCAGATGAAAGCTTTTTTTGTTTTCTTTTTTTTCCATACACATATAAAAGAGAATAAAATGAAAGTTCATGTTTAATATATTCAATTTTTCTAAGTGTATGTTTATATAGCTATCAATAACTAAAATAGTCTTTGAAAACTGATACCCTGAGAAATTAATTTCCCTACAGGATTTGAAATTAGTTAGGATACTATAACAGAGATTGCATAGTAGGCGAAGTACACTGATTTTTCTTTATGATTTTCTATTCATGATTTACTCACCTAAAACTCTTAAACGCTCCAGAGAAATACCAAAATTCTGTGCATTACCGTTGTTGCTATATAATTGTAATATCTAAACTTAAATATAATGCAGATAGATGCAGCACTTGAATAGCATCCTCAGAGGAGCTCTTCTTCTTAAAGCAATTACAAGTGATTGTAATCACTGATGTGAAGCTGAATAAAGTCAGCTCTTTGAATTCTGTGTGTTTTCCCTGAAAAGACGGAACTGAAAAATACTGTCATTGAAAATGAGAAATCATTTGGCTCTCTGTAGCATAGCCTCTAAACCGACCCATTTATTTTTTTAAAACCACTAACATTATGAATTAATTTTCATGTCACTGAACACTTTCTCTGAAACCAAAGTTAATTGGAGCATATTTATCAGCAAATACTTCAAATTCCTTTTTTTTTTTTTTTTTTTAATCTCTTTTATTTATCAGGAATTCAGAGACAAAAAGGAGCAAAAAGTTTTAAGATGGAGCAGTGTCCAGGTGAGCAGCAGATTAAAAACTATCTTCACTCCTTTTTTTCTGCAGGAAAACAAAACCTGATACAAGTTTATCTGACTTTTAAGCAAAATCAGCTCTTGAAAGTAAATGTTGTATCTTTTGTAGTGGGAAAGTGATGAAGTCCCAAAATGCTGCTGTGGCAAAAGATTACAGTCCTTAAGTAAAATATAATTACATTAAATATTAATATAGTGGTTAAATAACTAGATAAGCAATGAAACTAAGTCAAGACTAACAGATTAAAATTCTGCCTTTCCTGAGACACTTGGCTGAAACCAGGGACTTCAGCTTTCAGTACCTTTACTGTCTCTTCTTCCTGATCTTAGTGAAAAGAAAGGCCTTCCTTTAAAGATGTAAGTTTAAAAATATCTACTGGGAGTAAACAAACTGTCTAAAATGGTAAAATCACACTGCAAAGATATCTCATCTTCAGAAGCAAGATAGAGTATTAACCATAGTGAGAAAGAAGAAAGAGATGACACGCAAAGGCAGGAGGTATTTTATCTTCCGCAGTCCAAGTCCAGTCATGCAATTGCAGAGGGAAAAACTGACAACAAAGAAAATAGGCTCTTTAGAATTAATAATAATAATAATAATAAAATGAAATCATGTAGCAGTGCCGCAGCTGGCCCAGTCGGTAACTCAGAACCACGCAGCCGCTCGCTCACTCCCCACCCACCCCACTTCCTCCTTTCCACTGTGGGAAGGATGGGGAGGAGAATCCAAAGAATGCAACTCCCACTGGTTGAGATAAGAGCAATCCAGTAGCTAAGGTATAACACAAAACCACTACTGCTACCACTAATAATAATAATGATAAGGGAAATAAAAAGGGAACACAACCAGTCACCACTCACCAACCAATACCCAGCACAATCTGAGCAGCAATCTAGCCGTTCCAAGTAACTGCCCCCAGTTTCTATACTGAGCATGATGTGCTGTGGTATGGAATACCTCTTTATCTAGTTTGGGTCAGATGTCCTGTCTTTGCTTCCTGCCAGCTTCCCCTCCTCTCTGGCAGAGCATGAAACTCAGAAAAGTCCTTGGTCAGAGTAAACATCACATAGCAACAACTAAAAACATCGGTGTTATTAGCACTGTTCCCAGGCTGTAAGTCAAATACACAGCGCTGCACCAGCTACTAAGAAGGAGAAAAATGACTGCTACTGCTGAACCCATGACAGTATCCACCCCTTATTGCATACCATTCACGTCATGATCAGATCCCACATTTTTCAACATGCCACCATTCTTGTCTCAGATATATGTATATGTGTACATATATATCTACACACACACACAAAAAGAGAGATATCATTCCTTAGTGCATGGGCCAATCCCTATAAAGCTGCTGAGTTCATCTGGTCCATGATGTCAGGCTCCATCTCGTGTAACATCTTTCAGAGCAGGAGAGATGGTGCTCAGTGTTGGATTGTTGCCTGCTGATAACACCTTGGAACTCATCTGGTCACTGCTGAGGTGGTCTGGTTTCTTCATATTCATTCTTTGTTGTGATGATGGTTGGAGGGAAGTCAGGGCCAGTCTCTTCTGACCTGAAGACATCTAGTTGGTGGGCTATAAGAGTGTTATATAGCAGGCAACAACATACAATTGAGTTCATTGGCTGTTTTCTCCTAAAATCAAATCCCTTTGAGGTACACATCGGACTTCCCCATTTTCCCACATTTCCCACTAGGTATACCTGGGTCCCTGAGCAAGAGCGATCCCATGAGTGGGGTTGCCTTTACCTGAAGCAGGAATAACCCAGGCTGTCTTCCCCACAATTTTTTTATATACACCACAGGAACTTTATCCCCTTCTACAGTATGTAAAAATTCTGACTGGGCTGGGCCAGCTCTGTTGGCAGATCCTCTGGTGTTGACCAACCAGGTGGCCTTTGGTAAATGTGTATCCCAATGTTTGAAAGTCCCACCACCCATTGCTCTCAGTGTAGTTTTTAACAGCCCATTGTACTGTTCGATTTTCTCAGAGGCTGATGTATGGTAGGAAATATGATACACCCACTCAATTACATGCTCTTTGGCCCAAGTGTCCTTAAGGCTGTTCCAGAAATGAGTTCCATGGTCTGATTCAGTTCTACCTGGGGTGCCGTGTTGGCACAAACTCTGTTTCTTAAGGCCCAGGAGAGCGTTCTGGGCAATGGCGTGGGGCACAGCATATGTTTCCAGCCATCCGGTGGTTGCTTCCACCATGGTAAGCACATGGCGCTTGCCTTGGCGGGTTGGTGGGAGTGTGATATAATCAATCTGCCAGGCCTCCCCGTATTTGTACTTCAGCCATCATCCTCCATACCAAAGAGGCTTTGAGCACTTGCCTTGCTTAATTGCAGCACGTGTTTCACAGTCATGAATAACCTGGGCAATAGTATCCATTGTTAAGTCCACCCCTCGATCATGAGCCCATCTATATGTTGCCTCTCTGCCCTGACGACCTGAAGTGTCGTGGGCCCACCGGGCCAAAAATAATTCACCCTTATGTTGCCAAACTACGTCCATCTGAGCCACTTCAATTTTAGCAGCTTGATCCACTTGTTGGTTGTTCTGGTGTTCCTCAGTGGCCTCTTTGATACATGAGCATCTACATGGTGTACTTTGACCACCAGGTTCCGCACCCGGACAGCGATATCTTGCCACAGTGCAGCAGCCCAGATGGGTTTACCTCTGCGTTGCCAGTTGCTCTGCTTCCATTGCTGCAACCACCCCCACAGGGCATTTGCCACCATCCATGAGTCAGTATAAAGTACTGGCCACTTTTCTCGTTCAGCAGTGTCCAAGGCCAGCTGGATGGCTTTCACCTCAGCAGACTGACTCGATTCACCCTCCCCTTCAGCAGTTTCTGCAACTTGTTGCCGAGGACTCCATACAGCTTCCTTCCATCTCCGATGCTTTCCACAATATAGCAGGACCCATCAGTAAACAAGGCATACTGCTTTTCACTTTCTGACAGTTTATTATATGGTGGGGCCCCTTCAGCACGCATCACTCCTTCCTCCTCTGGTGACCTTCCAAAATCTTTGCCCTCTGGCCAGTCCATGATGACTTCTAGAATTCCCGGACGACTGGGATTTCCTATTTGAGCTCGTTGCATAATTAGTGTGGTCCACTTACTCCATGTAGCATCAGTTGCATAATGTGTAGAGGAGACCCTGCCTTTGAACATCCAGCCCAGCACGGGCAACCGGGGTGCCAGGAGGAGCTGTGCTTCAGTGCCAATCGCTTCCGAAGCAGCTCGAACCCCTTCATAGGCTGCCAATATCTCTTTTTCAGTTGGGGTATAGGTGTCCTCAGATCCTTTGTATCCCAAACTCCAAAAGCCGAGGGGTCGACCTCGAGTTTCCCCTGGAGCTTTCTGCCAGAGGCTCCAGGTGGGACCGTTCTCCCCAGCTGCGGTGTACAGTACATTTTTAACATCTGGCCCAGTCCGGACTGGTCCGAGGGCTACTGCACGAACTATCTCACGTTTAATTTGCTCAAAGGCTTGTTGTTGCTCAGGGCCCCATTTAAAATCATTTTTCTTCCATAATAGAGAGGGCTTACAATCAAACTGTAATTTGGAATGTGCATTCTCCAGACCCCCACAGCACCCAAGAAAGCTTGTGTTTCTTTCTTATTAGTTGGTGGCAACATTGCTGTTATCTTGTTGATCGCATCTGTGGGGATCTGGCAACGTCCATCTTGCCATTTTATTCCCAAAAATTGAATCTCCTGTGCAGGTCCCTTGACCTTACTCCGTTTTATGGCAAAACCGGCTGTCAGCAGGATTTGGGTTATTTTCTTCCCTTTCTCAAAACTTCTTCTGCCGTATCACCCCACACAATGATGTCATCAATGTATTGCAGGTATTCTGGAGCTTGCCCCTGTTCCAGTGCAGTCTGGATCAGTCCATGGCAGATGGTAGGGCTGTGTTTCCACCCCTGGGGCAGTCGGTTCCAAGTGTACTGGACGCCCCTCCAAGTAAAAGCGAACTGTGGCCTGCACTCTGCTGCCAGAGGAGTTGAGAAAAAGGCATTGGCAATATCAATCGTGGCATACCACTTGGCTGCCTTTGACTCCAGTTCATACTGAAGCTCTAGCATGTCTGGTATGGCAGCACTCAAGGATGGGGTAACTTCGTTCAGGCCGCAATAGTCTACTGTTAGTCTCCACTCTCCGTTAGACTTTCGCACTGGCCATATGGGGCTATTAAAGGGTGAGTGGGTCCTACTGATCACTCCTTGACTCTCTAATCTACAGATCAGCTTATGGATGGGAATCAGGGAGTCTCAGTTGGTGCGATATTGCCGCCGGTGCCCTGTTGTGGTTGCGACTGGCACTCGTTGTTCTTCGACCTTCAGCAACCCCACAGCAGAAGGATCCTCTGAGAGACCAGGCAAGATGGACAGCTGTTCCACTTCCTCTGTCTCCAAAGCAGCTATACCGAAAGCCCATCGGTACCCTTTTGGGTCTTTGAAGTACCCTCTTCTGAGGTAATCTATGCCAAGGATACATGGAGCCTCTGGACCAGTCACAATGGGGTGTTTTTGCCATTCCCTCCCAGTCAGGCTGATTTCAGCCTCCAGTACAGTCAACTCTTGGGATCCTCCTGTCACTCCAGAAATAGAAATAGGTTCCACCCCTTGACAGCTTGATGGCATCAGAGTACACTGTTCACCGGTATCTACTAGAGCCTTATACTTCTGTGGGACTGATGTGCCAGGCCATCTGATCCATACAGTCCAATAAGTTCGATTGTCCCCTACCTCCACCTGGCTGGAGGCGGGGCCCCTCTAGTAGTCATCACAACACTCGTCGCTTCCATTTTGTAGAAAGAGATTATTCTACTTTATCACAAGAGCAGGAGTAAAATCAGCTCTTCCACTCCATCTGGGAACTTGCCCACCAGAGACTGAAGCCGCAGCTTTCATAGGATGATCATCCTTGACCTTTGTTCTCCTCTTCAATTCATGCACCCATTCCTCCAGAGCTGAGATAGGTTTTCCATCCCACTTCGTCATGTCTTCTCTGGGATCCAGCAGGTAAAACCATAGGGTGACCTGTGGTGTGTACCTCCCATATCTTCTCTCTCAAGCAGTAGGATGCCTTTTGTTAATAGCTGAGATATGGTTTGGTACTTGTGGGGAGCTGGATAGATTGGACAGATCATCTCTCAATTGTTTGAACTCCTGGGACAGTTTTTCCACAGCTGAGATGATGGAAGGGGTGAGACTGTCTTCGAGCTCTTGGAGTTTGTGAATCATTTCATCCACTGCTAGTGGTACTATGTCATTCCAGATAATTGCTGCCAGTGAGTGGGCATATGATGATGATGCACTCCATGTAAATTTCTGCCACATTGGTCGTGCACATTTGACTTCATCTGGATCTACGGATGCATTCCCTGCATCTGGCCTGCAATAGATCATCTCCACAATGGCTGATTTTCTCAGAGGCTGGATGTTTTCTCTAGTGTGGTCCAGTTGGCTGAATGAGTCATATCATCATCCTTGTACGGAAACCTTTCTTTCACAGCTGCTAAGAGCTGCCTCCAAAGCCTGAGGGACCGTTTCTCTTTTGCAATTGCACTGTCAATTCCCCATTCCCTAGCAAGTGATCCCAGCTGCTTAGGTTCCCTACCTTCTAGTTTGTGACTGTCGGCCCCATTGTCCCAGCATCAGAGCAACCAGGTGTTAGCAGACAAACTACATCCAGTTTTATCCAAGCAAACATGAATTACATGCAAAAAAGTCAATTTTTCCTCTTGCCTTTGGAAACTCGAAAGAATCTGGACACAAGTAAAGGTACATAGCCAACCACCTGAATGAAAACAAGTTTGAAAAATAATTTGAGTTGCCACCTTTCCCTCTTTCACTCTGTCCTTTCTCTAATTTAAAACATTTCACATAAATGTTTGTTAGTGAGGGTAGATTGACTTCAACACTGTAAGTACTTAATTTGTGGACTTCAAAGAACTTTACATGCTGACTTGTAATGCAAATCCTACTTTTTATGCATAAACTATTAACGTATCTCATCATTTGCCTTCCACTGAACCTTTAGGATTTGTACTTCTTTATCTTTTATTATACAAACAGCTGGTTTTGAAATGGAACAGGAGCTGATTTAGATTTATCAAATTGGTGACATTTTCATCAATTTAGACTTATTTTAAGAGACTTCAAGGGCCCAGTTTCTCAGCCTCTTACTGTTACAGAAATTTCAGTGGAACTGTTCAAACTTTAGAGATCTGTGGCTATAACTATATGTATAATAACATTTACATGTCACAAAAGTCTGTTTTAAAATAAGACAGAGTTAAAAGTTCTTACTAAAATGAGTAGAGAAAAATTTAATTTGCAAAATGTTATAAATTATAAAATATTCATCTCAACATTTATATATTTTTTAAATTCCAAACTTGAATTGAATTGTTTTGTTCTTCAGTATGTTTAAAATTTATGTTTATTTCTAGAAAAAATCTTCACTGTAAATTAAACTTATGTTAAAATGCTATAAGCAGTATTAAACACAACAGCATATCTTATAAGTGAGCATCAGTTACAGTTGGGAAAATACATTCTGTATTGTTTTATTTTCATTTTTAGAGGCTTTGTTGTATACATTTACTTAAAATTTTCCAGAATTCTGTAAATCAGGAGGTACCTCATTAATTGGTATAATTGACTTTTTTCAACTTGTCCATGAGTTTGCTATAGGATTGCTATATCCTTTACATAGGATATCATACTCTTGAAAAAAAGACTTTTATATTCCCTGGGACTGTACAGAATAGTTTGTAGAAAACAGTAACTATACTATGTAGAGACAAACAAATACATACATACTCAGGAGACTGTAAATGTTAGTTATCTTCAGACTATTGCATTTTGCTATGAATTTATGTCTCTTGATAAAACATTTTCCTGTGGACTGTTGTCATTTTTAGGAAGACTAAAAAATTGTAGCTAATTCAGGTTAACTTAAATTATAATTCCTATTTTTAACTATGTAATGAAGCTAAAGTGTAAGAAAAATACTCAGAATAGGGTGAAGACCCTTCTGAAGGGCTTAAAGGATAGGTTTAAGATTGTATTAGAACCATGGAACTACAGAATATCCTGAGCTGGAAGGGACCCTTGAGGATTATCGAGCCCAACTCCTGAGTCCACACAGTAAAAAACTTTTTTGTAATAGCCAATTTCGACTTCCCCAAAGCAGCTTTTAACCATTCTTTCATGTCCTGTCACCAGTCACTAGAGAGATCAGCACCTCCATCTCTGTTCCTCATCATGAGGAAGTTGTAGACAGTGATGAGATCACCCTTAAGCTGAATAAAACCAGTATCCTCACCTACTTCTTGTAAGTCATGCCCTCTACTCCTTTCTCTATTTTTATTGTCCATCTTTGGCCACATTTTATTTTTATATCTTGCTTATACTGTGGAGCCCAAAACTCCATCTGAGGCCAAACTAATGCTGAGCGAAAATGAGACAGTTACCTTTTTCTGTCTGGATAGCTATACTATGCTTAGTGCAACCCAGGATAAGGTTGGCTCTTTTGGCCACCAGGGCACATTGTTGGCTTTGTGTTGAATTTACCATCAACTAAAATCCCCAGATCCCTTTCTGCAGTGCTGAACTCCACCTTGTTGTCTTCATCAGGATTACACTGTTCAAGGTGCAGAATCCAGCATTTGGCCTTGTTTTATGTGGTTATACTGTGAGGAAAAAACTAATGCTGAAATTAAGGAGAAACCTGAGAGAAATATGTTTTCATTTACAGCTCACAAAAAATTATTATTAAGAGCAATTAAAAGAAAATTCTTTGAGTTATTTCAAGCAGATATTAATGGGAAAATATATTAGCCACCTCGTTTCTCCACTGAAATCAAAACTGAGAGGACTTGCATTATTTTGTCAGCCAGACAGCTTCCTCTCCCAAAGGAAAATTTACCAGCAGGTAAAAAAAAAAGAGGTCATAATACAGATTAGATGGCTGCTTACCACAGGAAACCTCCAGAAAAGTTTAGAGGCATTCCTTGCATAATGCAATGGGCACTGTGTTGCTCACCAAACTGTCAGTACTCTTGTGGATAGGTTAGAAACTTGAAGCATGTTTTGGCTGTAATTAAACATCTTAATTCCTGGCAGGAACTACTCTAGAAGATATTTTATATTGCACTCAAATGATAATTCTGAACGAGCTAGTTAATGAAACAAGTAATGAAAAATAGTCTGAAATTTACTGTCAGTTATAAAAACCCCAAACTGAACCACCAACAAAAACAAAGCAAACAAAAAACAACAGCAAAAAAAACACAAGCAAAAAAAACCAAACACAGAAAACATGAGAAGCTGAGAAATTCCTTATGGTTTTGGCTAAAGCTCTTTCACTGTCCTTGTCAGGAAATGGCTACCAATTTAGACAAGACCTATGTTTCTAAACATCTGTAAATGTGTCAGAGATTACCATTCAGAAGTATTTGTTTAGTATCTAAAGGCAATAGGGTCTATAGGTGCTTAATCACAAATAAGCCTTAGTAAAAGCACTGCAACAATAATTACAGAAGGAGGAATTACTTTTCATTGGGGTTATCATCTTACGACAAAATTTAAGTCAGTTAAGAAAGTACAAAAATATAGTTTCAGCTGCAGCAAGCTGAAATAGCTCTTGGTCCCACAGGTATGTGTTCCACCACCATTGAGCTCCAAGATGAGCTAGGCTAGATATGGGTGAAGACAGCAGGTTGCTGCTTACACATAATTTAGGAAAAGCTCTAGTTTTTCTAGCAAATAATTTAAGGTTTTAATAGAAATGAAAAAGAAATGTAAAGCATAATGCAAGGGTTTGAAAGAACTCAGGATGTCAAATACGACAGAAAAACCTCAGCAGGACTTTGTGTTACATTTTTTTATTATTAATTTCCATTTATTACAGATAAAAAGGGCTCTATTTTATGACTGTAAGGTGAAAATCACAATTTTGTTTCTTAAGCTGAGTATAAGTATTAACTCCATATGTGATTTTAGGAAAAGTTAAGGTCCTCAAAGAAGGATTTAACAGGCAATAGAACTAGACATTAAAAAACACTGAAAAAAACTAAAGCACCCTGCAATTCCACCCTTTTAGGATGAAGGTGAGAGGTTTTCATGCACCCTTTTTTAGATTTGTAAACACCTAATTGTTGCTCTCTAAAATGTCCTTTTTTGGCAGTAGAGATGGAATTATATGTTCATTCTGAAGAGGTTGAGATGAGAGGTTGATGGCAATAGCACAATATCTCACAAGCATTCTCCTGATAAGTACTATTCTCTGTACAAAGGCATTTAAACACCTACCATCACCCTCTGGTGACTGTCCTAGACACCTGGTTAGACAGCTCCTCCTTTGTTTAAATTTTGCTATACTGCAAAAAGCCACAACAAAACCAACAAAAAACCAAAACCAAAAAAAAAAAAAACAAACAACCAAAGGAACATGAAGATTGTCAAACTGTTAATGTCTACTCTGCTCACTCACAGGGCTCAGAACTGGTAGAGTACATCTATTCTAGTACGCAGTTATGGCTGTGAAGTGAAACCTTCCACTGTCTCCCTTACCATGCTGTGGTTCATTTCTTGGAGCCATTTCTGGAACATAAACGGTGTTCCTTTTGCGTCACTCTACAGATCTGCCCCTGTTCTGCTGTGCAGCTTGCTAATGAAGACATATCCAAATGCAGCTCAAAAGTCAGATTAAATATTTATTTGGAGAATTGGTTTAATTCCAGCCTGTTAGGGAGGAAATTCCCTTAGAAATTGAAGATGTGGGTTTGAGCTCCTCAAGATGAGGCAGTGCTTAATCTGAATACCTTTACAGTCTTATTCACTCTTTCACTTTCCTTATGGAAGGAGAGCAGCGCTTCTTCAAAGGAATTCAGTGGAATTTAATTGTCAGTTTGTCCTGGTGCCATACTCTTCCTTCCATGACAGACACAGCAAAGCCAAAACACTGACCTACTGGGCCACATCAAAGGCCCACATCACTCAACATCCTGTCTCAAACAGAAGCCCATAGCAAATGCCTTGGGAAGAGTATAATTATAGGACTGAAGAATATTAGCTCTTCAGCCACCAGAAGCTATTTCGTACCTTTGATCATTCTTACTGTCCCTCCCTGGACACTTTGAAGGTGTAGTATTTTTGAGGACAAAAAAAACAAAGTTAGTGTGCCATGAATTTGAATATACATATAGGGGTATTTTTATCATGTTTCTCTTCCTAACAATTTCTAATATCCTGTCTGTTTCTGACTGCTGCTGTGCACGGAGGTCATATAATTTTTTCAGACGTCAGTTACAACTCCAAGATCTCTGAAGAATCAGTGTTGAAGCTACATTGCTGTATAGGCAAAGTTAGGGTTTGGGGATTGAAGTCCTCTGTACATCATTGCACAGTCATGTACATTGACTTTTTCCTGCCATTTTGTCTGCAGCTGTCTCAGGTAGCCCTTTTGCAGTTTCTCACAGAGTTTTTCTTACTTTGAACATTTCACATTGCTAGAACACTTTTTCACCTTACTTCTTCTATACTTTCCCAAATTATGAAGGAACATGCTGAAAAAGTTCAGAGCAAATCTCTGTTGGAAAATATGAATAGCGAAACTCTGTTGGAAAAGATGAATATTTATTCTTATTTAACAGGCTTTTATGCTTTTACTTCTCTGTGTAAGGGCCTTCCATTTTATTCCATGGAGAATTCAGCCTGGTTCAAATATCAGATAATGGTTTGGATCTTAAGCATCGGTTTAAACCAAAAATTATTTTTCAGTTCTCCATGAAGATAGGGTTTGTTTTACTTCAGAGAGAAATACAGAGTTTATTTTGACATGTACTCTCCCAGTGCATTCAGATTCATTGGTAATACAGTCCATTAGTACCTAGCTTTCCTGTCAGTCTGTATCATTATCATCAGCAACATCTGCTACCAAATTGCATAGAGAGAGCTACAGATTTAATGAACAGGTGTTTATTTAATACTTAATTTATTTTAAAGGTGTTGTCTTATCAATTGATATGCTTCCAGCAACACTGAGGTGCTCCATGAATAAAAATATCAGCACTTAATGACGATTCTGCCTATAATAGGTGAAAAGACTATGAAACAGGTTAAATTCACTTCTTGGCAACACTGGATAAAAAAGTTTTCCTAGCAAATGCACAAAAACAAAGGTAACAAAAGTTATAGCTGCTAATAACAATGACCCTTTGTTGCACAGTCTCAACATAACTCAAGTGCTATGAATGCCAAGGGAAATCTGAACTCTTTCAAGGGTGTAGAAGAACTACAGAAAGCCAAAGCTGTTATTATTGTTATTATTATTAGCCTTCATGTAACACTCCTTTAAGACTGACAACAGAGAACATGTAAAAGCATTAGCACACCTGTATGATTGGGTGAAAATTGCAGGCTAAACAATTCCAAAATAAAAAGAGAAAACATATAAATTGTCCACATAAAGTTGTGAGGCAGGTAGTAGCTCCAGCCTCATCAAAATCCCATGTGTTTATGCCTCCCCCTACTTTTTAATCCAGAGTTTACTTCACTAACTCTCTTGACCTGGTCAAATAACTATAATCTGCATTTCATGTAATACAATTCCAATAAAATGGGATTTTGCCATCAGGATAAGAAAATTACTTCTTTTTAGCAATGCAGTGCATGTCTATAGGAAGGACATATGAAATAAGTGCAATATTTTTCCTTCTTTCTCATAAACAGGAAATTACAAATCTACAGAATTAATCTATAAGAGATCTCCTCCTTATATGGATCTGTGCATAACTCTACAATCATGGTAATACATAAAGATCCTGAATTAAAAGTTAGAAAGTAATCTTCCTCTCCTTAAATTTTCTTTGATGTGTGAAAGAATGGCTGTTTTTATTCACTGGCAAAAGGAAAGACAAGTCTGTGTGTTGATGGCTGTGATAGCGACAAGATATGAGGTTACTTACAGCTGATAGAATCTCATGAAATTCTTGAACAATTTTTCAATTAAAATATGCACATGAAGGTCTGTAGTTGAACATAACTGTAATAAACATCCATTCAAAAAATTCCTATTCTCTCCAGCGTATGTCACAGAAAACTTTGCTTCATTAGTGAAGTACCTGAGAACATATTTGTAGCAAAGTGGAGGTAAGGATAAGAGCAGAGTCAGAAATATTTTTAAGGTGCCAGTTTTTCCATCTTTCTGTTTTTCTAACAGCATTTCATCAGGTTTTCTTTCCTTCACATGCATTTCCTTGTATAGGATTTTTCGATGCCAGCTCAGAAAACTAACAGTAACTGCCTTTCTTGCAACAGGATTGTTGTTCATAATTTACAAAGTATTGACACAGAAAGATATAGGGACAAAGAGAAGAGGAAGAGAAAAGAGCGACAGAAGAGGAGCACAGAAAAGTGAATGGTAGCCTGCAAAAAAAGCTACCATTCTTCTTAAGCTAATGGAAAAAAACCTGGCCATGAAATAATGGTGATTCTTGTAGCCCATTTGTCGACATTTTAAAGTAAGACACAGTAAGTATTAGTGATCTAATTTAAATATAAACTGTAAATTGGGACTTGAAGCAGAGGAAAGGAGAGTGACAGGCTAAGGATCAACTGGTAGCACTGACAGTTGAGATGAGGACCAAGAACTACCCAAGCCACATCAGTGCAGCCAATTCCAAAATGAAACCCCTGTCAACTTCACTTTGTCTCCACCACTGTCAGTACTGCACTCCCTCCATTACACAATAGCTTCCTATTCTGTCTCCTTTCTGATTGCTATCAGAGTTTATACCTCAGGGAATAATGCCACATGATTTTTCACTTTGTGGGTAACCACCTGTCTCTTTAAATCAACATCAGGCAGCAGCTCAGAAACTTCACACCAAAAACCTCTAACTTGGTGGAAATTAAGTGCATAATCAGGCTTTTTTTAGCAGCTGCTTTATAAGAGCAGCCTCACATAAGATTCCTGTGTTCACCTGTTTCTCTTGCCCTGACACTGTTATTATGTGTGTGGAAGCATGCTCCTCTGGATTAATTTGTTTTGCTAGAACACAAGTGTACTGAGGCTTTTGCAGCAGTGCCATATTTCTGTAAGTTTTTCTCCCCCCTAGGATGTATAGGTAATTCAGGTTGTGAATTTCAAAGTCTTATTGTTGAACTTGTCTAATCAGGAAGAAAACCTCAGCCAACCAGCCAATCAATCAGGACAAATGAAAACCATGTACTTGCATTTAAAAACTATATACAGGGCTATTATTTCTTCTTAGAAGAAGCAAAGACCAGGAAGTTGAAATCTGACCATTGAGGAAATACAAAATGAAACTCTGTAGGTGCAGCTAGGTAATTGTCAGGCACACAGGAACCAGGTTCTGCTGGTTGGAGAGCATCAGCCTTCATACACTGTCCCTGCCTGAGGCAACTTAGTGAGTCCTAGGGACTGGTTGCAACAACACAAGTTCAGCCAAGGAGACAAATATTCGTGCCAAGTAGCTAATGAAGGGCAAAATGATTATTTTCTCCAGGCAGACTGCGAAACCTCCTCTAAATCTGTATTGCATGCCATTTTCTTCCATCTGATGTCACCAGTAGACTGGTATTTTGCATAGTAAGACCCTTATAGTCAACCCCAGATAGGTAACAAAAGTGAAAAAAATGTGATTTCTGCCTTTATTTCCTTAGAAAAAGCAGAAGTTCCTCTGAACAAAGCAAAAGAAGGAGAAAGAAGTGGGACTATGAAACAGGACAAATTATTAAGAGCAGGTTCAGAAATTGCTGTGATGAGGTGCACCTGTCTTGTTTTCAGGTAAAGTGTATTTGAGGTGTCTGAGAAGGTGACAGGATTGAAGGTAACTTAGAAAAAAAAATAGCATTATTTCTACAGATAAGAGAGAGGAACTGGTGGTAGAACTGAGAAAGAAGGGAACAGAAGGGTTATAGCTGATCCAGATCAAAGGGAAGAAATCTGCAGATATAGAATTACAGAATTGAGGATAAAGCCCACAGAAAGTAAGATGCGCCAGACAAAATAAGATAACTGCTGAAAGGAGAGAAAGGTGTAGCAAAATGAAAGGATTATGGCACAACATGCCTTTGCTTGAGAGGGAAACATCTGTTGATTTAATCATAGCAGTTGATGACTGCAGACACCGTGCTCTGTCAGAGGTGCTGGTCTGGGTCATGGGGTCTTTGGTGAAACAAAAGGGGCTGGTGAGGGGCAAAGTACTTCCAGAAAGCACACTGGATCCTCCTTTACTGCATGGGGCAGACTAAAACTGAGTAGTGAAATTAACTATGCTACTTTTATGGAGACATTACTGGCATCTTTTGTGACCTCCTTTCTTTGTGCCCTATCTTCTTGTAATTTATTAGAAGGTGGGTGTCATGGACAAAACAGCACCAGCTCAGGAAATTCTACTTAATTTAATTTACTGACAGTTAAAAACAACTTTTGATGATGATGATTGATTTGGGTATTGAGAAACAGCCCTGCTACCAACAAAAACAATTAAACGAACACTTAGGGAAACACCCTCTGTCCACCTTCCGCAGGCTAACTGCAGTCCAATACCTCTCCTCCCCCATTCCTTGTTCTCACCTCCCCTTGTTTTTGTCGCTTGTTTCACTCTCAATCCCTGCACAGAATAGCAAGGATACTTAGTCTAGGACAGACCTTTCTAACATTCAGAGGCATTTACATGTAATTCAACTGATTTCCGAAGACAAGAATCCATATTCACAAGGAAGAAAATCAAAGAAGAATGATTAACTAGGCCCCTCAAAACCAGCAGTAATAACAAAAAAAAATACCTATTTTTCACAGTCACGTTTGAAATCAAGAAATCTTTTATATTCTTATACACAATCTGCTGTTAATAATAGGCCTAAAAATTGTTATCAATGAAAGACTCATTCATTTCAACAATAAAGTAAGACTAAATTGCAGGTTTTACTGTATAACAGTAAATATGTATTGTTGCAGTCTCAATCTTACCTCTGTCCTATGTTTAACCTGCCAGTTAACTACAGTAATTATGGTTGATTTCGGCACCTACCTTTCCTCTGTAACTAGAAATTAATCCTTCTACTCTATGCTCCTTAGCAAATAGCCTTCCTAGTATGCTTGAAAATATTTCCTTGTTTGTATACCTGTATCAGTGTTGACAGTGAAAGGGATTTCCTGTTCCATCTTTTAAAATGTAACATTATACTTTTGTCCATATACGTCAATGCTGGCGGTGCTGTTTTAAGGGATTAAAACACCATCATTAAACTCCACTTGGCACAAACAGCCTCAAAGGCAGTTTAGATCTCTCATGTCAGCATTTATTTCTCAGAGGTTTTGGACCAATTACTGAAGTAATGGGAAATTAGAAGTTTAGCTAACATACACTTATGAAACAAATGTCCGAACTATTGACTTTAGTTTATAAACTTACTAAATAATTGAAAAGGAGAAGTTAATACAATGTCCACTAGAGTATTCTCCCTGAGAAGAAATAGAGATTTGGTTTTGATAGCACACAGGAGAACGAAAGCCTTTAAAGGGACAAAACGTTGCTTAAGCAGGTGGCACACTGGCTTCAAACCAGCCTCTACCGCAGGACACCTAATGGAAGCAGAGGTTTGGGTGCTGTGCTCTCAAGATTTCACATAAAATGTTGCATTTCACTTAATTAGTTAAACTTCTGTCTCTTTACTTTCTGAATTTATTTCAATAGGGGTTCACATATAACAAGAGGGGGCAGGGGTCAAAGGGAAGGGTGTGCTCTGCAAAAGTAATTTCTGAGGAAACATTAAAAAATCTAATAATTTGTGCTGTGCGATGCAGTTTGGTGTAATGTACATGCTTGTTTTCTTATCCAGGAAAATAAAAGGTCTCTGAATAGTAACATGAAAGTAGAAAAACAAGCAAACAAACCTACACCCTGCTGCCACGGGGCATTGCTAGGGTTTGGAGGAAATAGATCTTTTTGCAAAAAATGTTGATGAGCTTCCGTGGAAACAGTCATCTGATCTGAGAGGGAAGGAATTATGTAAGAGCCAGATCAAAGGAGGTGAAGGAGAAGCAATATGGAAAACGAGCATAACTTCGAGGCTGCGTCATCCTTTGGTTGTCCGAAGCAAGTTACTCCTTCCTGAATTTACTTTGAGCTGTTTAGGAGAGAAACATTATTGTACTAACACTTGAGCCTTAAAGGGACAAGTTGTGCTTTTAAGTTAAAGCACAGTATAAATGCACTTAACTCCTGTTTTGCAAATTATTGACATTTAACCAGTTTGTTCACAACATCACACACCAAACATGGAAGAACTGACATGCACATATGCCATCAAGAGTGCAGCCAGACAAGCTCTGGATATAACCAACATAAAACATGACCTTGGTAATAAAAACATATTAGTATCGTCTTTTGGTACATAGCTTCTAATATTAGTAGTCTTTTCAGTACCAGAGTTGTTGCATTGCTTTTAAAGGTACATTTACTCACAGACAGAACATAGAGTTCAAAAATAACATTAAAAGGTTCATGATATCCTGCTGACAAACAGTACAAATCATCCTTGCCTCCTAAATGGCCAGGCTATTTGCTGAATGACCGGGTGATGAAATCAGTTACAATTTCTTTTAAAAACCTAACATGCTGCTGTTGCCCTTTAATTGTCTTGACACAAATTGCGATGTTTTAATTACAGATTTCTTAACAGCTGTCCTTCCACTTGGCTTCCCTACACTACAGATTCATGCCACAAAAGTGTGCTGCACCTCCTGAGAGATATGCAAATTAACATCACCTTGCTTGAAAATCTGCAGCCACCCAGTAGCTGAAAGTCCTCACAGCCCCCATTGATTTCCTCATTCTTCCAGTTTGTTCCAGTCCCCAAATTCTTGATTAACGGTCACTTTGACTACCTTAAAATGAGTCCAAGTTCTGCATATTCATATGTAACAACTTATTTATAATAACATGTCCCTTTCTGCATGAGTTACAGCCTTAGCCTTTCTACTTAGACCATGCAATAACAAAGCTGAAAACACAGTCTTCAGTGTCGATAACAGGACAAAAAGGAGACAAATCAGGAGAGCTTGTCTTGATTCTTTTTTTCTTTTGGTGAGAAAAATACATTCTGTACCCGCTATTTATTATCCAAAAACTGATGAACAACAAAACTGAAAACAGATACAGAACACACACACACACACAAAGGCAGAATTACACCCAGTTTTAATAACAGCTGCTTCCTGTTCCCACCCATTGCCCCTGGCTTTTTTCAAAGCACAACACCGGACTGTCCATCTTAAGTCATTCTGAGGGAGAAATAGCAGAGCAGCTTCTTTTTATTTGACATACAAGGTCTTGCACAATGAAGGTGGAAAGAACATTCAAAAGGCTCTCAGATTCTGCATGCTGTTCTCAGAGAGCCTTTGTAAGTGTTTTCAGAGACAATAACAACAATCTAGACTCTGATTCCTCATCCTTATGGCAGGAGAGAAACTCTTCTCAGGCTCTTTCTGAGCACCTGCATGCCTGGACTTTCACAAAGTATGATATATTTTTAAATTACAACAGTTAAAAAAATTACACACAGGAATATTGTGTTCTATGTCTACTCACTGAAGTCCCCACAGTCCGCTATGACCAATTCTGATAGTTTAAAGTTATTGTATTACTCTCAAAGAGTACTGGGGAACTTTTTAAATATAGGGCAGTTTTCTTAGCTCAGATTTTCAGCAAAAGCACACCTAATGGTAGAAAGAATAGGTGCATTCACACTTGTGATAAACCCTGAAATTTAGATTTTCAAGCAACTAATGACTCTGATTTATCAGCTTGAGAATCAGGAAACATATTTTTACACTTCTTAAAAACTTAAAGTTCCCAGAAGTTGTTTGAAGGTAGTTAGTCAGCTATTTGGAACTCCAGATGGGTTTGCTAAAATTGAAGCTCCAAAATTTATGGTATTAGACATGATATTACATTTCAACTCTATTTTCCCTAATATAATATAGCTTTTTATTTCAAAATGGTGAATTACTATCTGCTATCATGGTACGAATATCCCCTAAGTCTGTGTTTTGGCAGAAATAATGGAGTTCTGAAAAGAACTCATGGAACATAGACCTTTCTCCAATTTTAAAGTAAAAAAAATCTGCTTAGCATACTGTTCGTCGACTAGCTTTTAAAACCAGTCTGAGTGAAACTGTATTGTTACATGGCTTATTTTTCTAAGGATTCTCTTATTCAGTCCAGGCAGAATATTTTAACTGTTTCCCAAACTAACTATAAAATAAATAGAATAAAAAAAATTCTTTGATTTTTGTCATCTGCATGCCTGCTTAAAGGTATGCTGTATTTTATTTATCTTAACACAGTTGTTTAAGGAGCAAAAGCAGTTGACATTTATCTTCCACAGGGTCTACTACAAAGAAACAGAAATTACATAATCCTCCTTCTCAAGTAAATTATAAATACTGTACACAAAACATTTTCGTTCTCTGTTGGTATTTTACTTTTTCAAAGATTTTTCCCTCTGAGAAAAAAGTACTTTTTTGCATGTGGTGTCTTCTGTTGAAGCTTGATTTCTGCAAAAAACATCAGAGTTAAACCAAGCACTTAGTCACAAAAGTCAGTAACTGTCAAAGTTTTGCCTCATTAGGAAAGACCATCCAGATGTCAAAGCAATGGAGTATAGTCTACTAAAGGCAGCATCTGGCACTTTGGCAAATTCAGCTGGCAGATGGTTTTACATTTGTCTCTCTTACAGTACTTTTTTTCTGCCATATTCCTATTTTTTCTTTTCTTTCTTGCAGGAACTTCATTCTAGAAAGCTAGCCACTGTTCATGTAACTCCTCTATTCTATACAAATACTTCATTGTTTCAAAATAAATACTAAAAATAAAAGAATAAAATAAATACAGTGTTTCTGCAACTGCATTACGATAACAGTGAACTCCTCCATGTAGCATATATTTACTTATGTGTAGATATTAATTATGAATTCAGATATCCTGTTGGTTTTTTAAACAGTTCATATTCCATCTCACTATAATTTTATATCTGAGAAGCACAAGGCAAGTTCCAAAATGGGGAAAGTTTATAAACTTCTAAGTTTTCATACACTTGTAAGAAATAAGCTCCCCACACACACTTTTATCTTCAT
Organism: Myiopsitta monachus; assembly: GCA_017639245.1. NCBI lineage: Eukaryota > Metazoa > Chordata > Aves > Psittaciformes > Psittacidae > Myiopsitta > Myiopsitta monachus. The sequence continues at coordinate 7,297,320 of CM029918.1, forward strand.
TTTCAAGAATGACCTCTTTTATAGCTGCAATGAATAACTCTAAAATAATAAGTTTGCTTTTGTCCAGTATTTTAGAGTGAATACTTCTGTTATTGACGTTCCTCAGCAAAACTCAGGCCTTGCACTATGAAACGAGAAAAATAGTGGGTCTAGATTTCAAATCCAAAGCTTCAGAATCAAGGTCTACCTTTTCCAAGGAAGGAACAGCTAAGAAAGATCCCAGTGCTGGAACAACTCTATATATAGTTTAAATGAGTCTACCTCAATACTCAAACTAAATAGCTGAAAACAGAGGTTTGTAAGCATTTTTAATACTAACCAAACACTAAAAGTATTTTCATCTGAAAAGTGGTGTGGCATTTGCTGATCTACACTGATTTATCAACAGTCATTACATGATGTCTAAATATGCAACCTTACTACTAAAATAGCATTGTTAAATGCTCTACCATCTATATCATTATACGTATGTGTCTCTACTGCCACCTACTTGTGCTAGCATTGGGAAAGTTTTCTTTCCACCTTTGAAAAGCTGCAGAGTATGTGATTTACAGATGTATTTCCAAACTTTAAATTTAAATTTTATGCCTATTCTCTTAAAAAAAAAATAAATTAACAAAATTTATAAAACCAGTGAAGGCAGCAATTGATGAAATACTAGAGATTTTCCAAAACTGTATTCTGTACAAAAAGGCAGTTGTTCTACATCCTACCTGACAGAGAGGACCTTCATCCGATTGAATTGTTGCACAAATGTAAAATTTTCTTCCCTGGCTTACCATAAGCCTTCAATGGTACACCTCATCTACTTCTCAGCCTTTCAGCAAAATCATAGTAGCATACATAGAAAAGGTGAGTTACTTATTCATAGAATCATAGAATTATAGAATCAATGTAGTTATACATTTGAATAAAAGGTGATATTAAATAGGAATGTAAAATAAAAAAAGAAATAAAAAAAGCTCTGCAGCAAAAGATGAATCAGGTGAAAGAAGCAGGCAATTCCTATTCTTTCTTAAAAACAGAAAGCTTGAAAGAACATAATCAACTATTATGTCAAAGGCAACACTGAGTCGGAAGCAATGTGAGAAGATAAAGTTCAGTAGACAATTTGGCACACAAGCAGGGAAAACAAGTAATGAAACCCTCCAGAAGTGAGAGGAATTATTGCAATGATAATGGTACAGCTTGGATTCGCTACAAAAGTTGTCAAATACACCCTGATTCACTTTTACTCCTTAAGTTACACTTTCACAGAATCACAGAACGGTTTAGAGTGGAAAGGACCTTAAGGACCAGTCGCATGGGCAGGGACACCTAGACCTGGTTGGTCTAAGCCCTGTCCAACCTGGCCTTGAATACTTCCAGGAATGGGGCAGCCACAATTCTGGGCAGCCTGTTCCAGTGTTTCACCACTCCCACAAGAACAAAACAAAATTAATATTCTTCCAGCCATAGAAGAATAGCCACTCAACAGCTCAAGCAAGTTAAGTATTTTTTTTGGAAGAGGATATTGGAATCTTTTACAGAAGAGTCATTGGAATGAGCTTAAGCACTTGCAACGTGCAGTCTGAATTACGTGGTCAGGTATACAAATACAATATGGAAATTTGCCAAGGCTAGTGCCAGCACATTATGCTTGTTCAATATGCTTGCAGCACAGACTTTTTATTACCTTCAGAATTTTAACTTTTCTGTACATAGAGGAGGTCTGGGTCCTGGAAAGTTAAATATCTTTGAGAGTTTTGTCATCACTGTACAAACAAGATGACTATTACACTAAGGCTTCTGCTAATACCTGTCTTGCAACTAGCTAAAAAAAAAAATGTGCAATTTCAGAACATAGCAAAATTACCAACAAATAAAGAACAGCAAGAACCACAGCAAATAAAAAGTTTGTTTCTGCACAAAGCCTTTTTTTACAGTGTTTTCCCATTCCAGTGGGGAATGAATTCAACAACTGCACTAAAGAAGAAAGAAAACATAACAGAAAAACCATAATAGATCCTGAGAACATTGCTGCATGCATTTCTATGTGTCTATGAGCCTCCACAGTCTTTATGTCATCGGATGGGAGTTACATTTAAGATAATATTTCTATATTACTCAACATATTATAATAATGTTGGCTGTAGTTTACTTCCCAATGAGCTTGTAATGCTGGTGTAAAAGGCTGGACTCCCAGTAACTGCTGTTTGACAGACTTTCACATAATACCATGTTTTCATATCACAGTATTTTTATATGCAAGCTAAAGTTACTGTCTAAATGTTGTTTGAGAAGACGCTAATAAGGAAGGGGAAGAAAGCCTGGAACATGCTGACAGTGAATGTCAGTGACATAGTTAGAGCTGTGAGCTTTTATTGTCACAAATTAATGAACAGGACACTAACAGCTTCCGTTTGCCAAGACAGCAGCAGTGCTTGGCAAGGGCCATTAGCCAGGCACTGTAAGAGGCCTCCTCTGGAGGCAAACCAGTCAATGGGGTCCTGAAATGGAGCCCTCTTGCTCACAGGAGAAACCCACTGTCAATAAGAGGCTAGTTAGTAGAGGGTGGTTAGTTTCTGTGAGGAGCTGAGCAGCTGACAGACATTAACCCTATAAGCTGCAGGCAGTCAGCACATCAGCCATTCCGGATTAGGAGAAAAAAGTGCTGCTTTTCCAAGATATATGTTCCCTGGAGCAAGGCCAGAGCTGACCCTTCTCCATGGACGTACTGGGTTTCTGTTGCAAGATTGTGGTAGTGGATGGATTACAGGGGTGGCTTCTATGAGAAACTGCTAGAAACTTACTCTATGTCCAATACAGAAAATGTCAGCTGGTTCCAGAACATATCCGCTGCTAGCCAAAGTTGATCCCATCAGTGAGAGTGGCACCATCTTTGGACAACAGATTTAAGAAAGAGGAAAGGTTGTTGCACAACAGCAATTGCAGCTAGAGAGAAAGGAGTGAGAATATGTGTGAGGAACCACTATGCAGGCACCCAGGTCAGTGCAGAAGGAAGGGAGAAGATGATCCAGGTGCCAGGCTCCCCTGCAGCCGGTGATGCAAACCATTGTGATGCAAAACACTGGTGCTATCAGCGCTATTCCCAGGCCGAAAGTCAAAAACACAGTGCTGCACCAGCTATCAAGGAGAAAAAATGACTGCTACTGCTGAACCCAGGGCACCATGTTCGGGAAGGCTGTGCCCCTGTGTCATGGGTTCAGCAGTAGCAGTCATTTTTTCTCCTTCTTGGTAGATGGTGCAGCGCTGTGGTTTTGATTTTTGGGCCTTGGAGCAGCGCTGATAACACCAGTGTTTTCAGTTACTGCTTGGTAATGTTTTGGTCTGGCCAAGGGCTTTCTGAGTCTCATGCTCTGCCAGGGAGGAGGCGAAGCTGGGAGGAAGCAGAGACAGGACACCTGACCCAAACTGACCAAAGAGGCTATTCCATACCACAGCACGTCATGCCCAGGATGTAAAAATGGAGGGCAGAGACCCAGAAGGGTGGGGGGTGCACTGCGGGGGTGCACTGCGTGGTCGGATTGATATCGGGTGGTGAGCAGCTATATTCTCTTTCTTTGTATTTCTCCTGTCATTATTATTACTGGTGGTAGCAGCAGTGATTTGTGTTACACCTTAGTTACTAAACTGTTCTTATCTCAACCTGTGCGAGTTGAATTCTTTCGATTCTCCTCCCCATCCCCTTGGGACTGGGGGAAGAAAGAGAGAGGAGTGAGTGAGTGAGTGAGTGAGTGAGTGAGTGAGTGAGTGAGCGAGCGAACTGGCTTAAACCACAACACCCTGCAGCCCGTGGAGGTCCACGGTGAAGCAGATCTCCACCTGTAGTTCCTGGAGGATCACACACCAAAGCAGTGGGATACCCAAAGCGGGCTGTGACCCCATGGGAAGCCCATGCTGAAGGAGGCTCCTGACAGGACCTGTAGCCCTTGGAATGGACCCACACTTGAGCAGTCTGTTCCTGAGGAACTGCACCCCATAAAGGGACCCACACTGGAGGTGTTCATGAAGAACTACAGCCTGTGAGACGGATGCATGTTGGACAAGTTCATGAAGAACTGTCTCCTATGGGAGGTGCTCTGGAGCAGGGGAAGAGTGTGAGGAGTCCTCCCCCTGAGGAGGAAGGAGCAGCAAAGACAACGTGTTGAACTGACTGTGACCTCCGTTCGCTATCCCTAAAGGAGAGGAGGTAAGGAAATCAAGAATGAAGTTAAACCCGGGATGAAGGCAAGGACAGGGGAAAGGTGTTTTTTAGATTTTAATTTATTTCTCATTATCCTACTCTGATTTGATCGGTAATAAATTAAATTCATTTCCCCAAGTCAAGTCTGTTTTGCCTGTGATGGTAATTGGTGAGTGATCTCCCCTTCTTTATCTCTACTTAAGAAGCCTTCTGTTATGTTTCCTCTCCCATGTCCAGCTGAGGAGGGGAGTGACATGGCAGCTTTCGTAGGCACCCACATGCAGCCATGGTCAATGCACCACAATGGAAAGTATTTGATGAGTGGGAAAACAGCACAAGTGCACAATAGCAATCACTTCATCTTAGTGTAGACAAGGTTCAGCTGATGTATTGCAGGCTGGGATCCAAGACAGCTGTCTAGGACACTGACTCACAAAACCAAATAGGGCATGGGAATGCTCCTGAGGCCTAAATACCATTTGTTCCTCCTTAAAGGTATTGTAGGTTTCCATCTCCCCAACCTCACAAACATGAATCTAGAGAAGAAAGGTCATTCTGTCAAGTGGTAGAGTGCCAGGGAGCAGCAGCAAGGGTGGTTGACTCTGCAGAAGGTGGTGAAAAGGGAGCCCAGTGTAACAGCAGGGTTGGCAGGGCAGTGACCCCTCTCACAGAGGCACCAGATGAGGTTACCCACAGCTCTTTCTCACAGAGTGGGTGTTTTCACAGCAGTCTGGTGCTCCAAGGTTACAGCTGCAGCATCTCTGAGTAGAGCTTGTGCACAGGCTGCAAACCCCCTAGGGAGTAGGAGGGGAGGGGGGCAGATTACAAAAAAAGGCATTGCAGCCCAATCAGGGCATAGAGCCCATCATTGCCTCCATAATCCTGGCAGTTTGGGTAGTACCTTATAGATTTACAAGACAGTGTGGGGAGGGAGGTGAAAGTCACAATATGTATGCAGCACAGACAAGGTGGGATGAACCAATTGCTGTGAGAGCTTTGGTGACACAAGTAGATCTCTGTACAGTCAGGTGCCAGGTGACACCCCCTAGGATGGACGCTGTTAAAATACTTAGGGTGTTGCATTTTGGGCACAAAAGCATTTTCTGGAATGAGATTCTACTGAAAAACTCACAGTGGCATAATAGGCAAATCAGAATGGTTAATTACACAGTGGTGTAAGATAAACTAATCATATTCTCTTCTTCCTGGGAAATCAAAACATAAAACCCCACACATAACTATGCCTCCTTGTTGTTTAAAAGCTCTCATTTGAAATTTGAAATACAGCATATGAATTTATAAAATTTTATTTTGATTATGTCTATTCCTTAAGGATATTTCCGTAGTTTTTCATCAATCTGGTGTTCAAAAACTGTCACTGAAATACAAGAAAAACAAGGTTACTTCCTGCAATCTTAGGTGGCCAAGTGCTGCTGACTGCAAAAGTCAGACACCATATTTGTGGTTCCCCGTTTGCAGGTTATACTACATGTCAATCCCGACCTTCAAGAGCAGTATCCAGGACTTACTGAGGAAAACGTTTACCTCTGTTCTCACTCCTTTAACTCATGGGGACACACTGGCACCAGCAGTGCCACTACAAACATGGCCATCTGTTATAACTGAATATTATAATTCATCTTTAAAGGGAAAAAGCAGAGTAGCCCAAATAACAGTATCCCACATATGCAGTGTGATGTGTGTATATATATATTTTTTTTTTAATTCCAAAACTAAGCTGATTACCAAACTGTGCAGAAAAACAGAATAGCAAAGGATCAAATATTCCAACATCAGGATTCCATCTCAAATGCATAATTTTACATAATAACAAATATTATATTATTTTACAAATAACATATGTTACTGTTGTAGTTTAAACAATAGTATTCAGTATTTCAGTACAAAACAAAACCTCTTGGTTACTGTACTGCATTATATAGTCAAGAGAGACAGAAATTCTAACTTGCAGGATCTATTAAGACTCCCACAAACTACTGTATCATAAACTTGCCATGTGTCAGATGTGCTAAACTAGCCATTTCAATTCCATTTGTAGCTATAATGTTCCACCAAAACATCCCACTCACATAAAATGTGCAGAAATCCCAATGCAGTGAACACTGGGACTATCTTTCTTTGTAAAACGTAACTAAATATTGAATAAAAAACTGTGCAGATGTTCTAGTTTATTCTGCAGCATTTCACTAGTCTGAAGCTGTACAGGGCTAGAAGCTCTACAGGGCTAGAAATCAGATGGTTAATGCAGCTGTGAGTGCCCCCAGCAAGATGGGAACCTTAACAGATGTAGAATAACACATCTGACCTCCTCATTACAAGGGATGCATGGGTGATATTGCAAGTGCATCAAAGGACGAAAGCACGGAATTCAGGCTGTCTCTAGCTGATGAAGGATCCCTTCCTGCCAGTTGGCACAAGCTGTAGGAATCAGAGCCTGAACTATCCTGAGCAATGTAGATCTGCTGTCAGAATTAGAGAACAACAAATTGCCTGAAGACTTTCTGCAGGAGGATTTGCTTTTTTTTGGTCCTAATCATATGTTTTCAGATTACAAATCCAAAACTTAGTATTTCTTGGAATTCTTTTTTGTTATCCCCATCTGCAATAATTTGTTTGTACATTTGTCCAATTGTAAAATTTTTGGCCAAGAATAGTGTGGCAGCTGTGGCTAAAAAATTGGAAAAAACTCCACTACTAGATAGAAAATATATGGACATTATAGAGGAAGGGATGATATCACCTGACCCAAGTTAAGTGTCTAGGTTAGTACAAGCCAATATGCAGCAAAAAGTTCCTATCTAGTGTAAAGAGGAGTGCGTCCTCCCACCTTGTTGAACAATTAGACATACAAAGATGGTACAGATGTTTAGTAAACATCTATCCTGATGCCTTATCTACTCCTTCTCCCAGGTCAACCAACCACTCTTTTCCTTTCTGTGCACACAGCAGCATTTGTCAGCATGCCAAGACGAAGTGTACAGAAGACAAGGACTGCAGAAGCAATTTTGATCTCTTATTTCCTTAGAGAAAAAGGAAATTTTAAGGACTGAAATTATAGGAAAGAGAGCTTCAAGTTTCCATAGTTTAAATCTGCATGTTTATATGGAGGCATTTGGAGACATCTGTCAGTTGAAGAACTCATGTAATGGGTCTCATTGTCATGGGTTCAGCAGTAGCAGTAATTTTTTCTCCTTCTTGGTAGATGGTGCAGCACTGTGTTTTTGATTTTTGGGCCTTGGAACTGTGCTGATAACACCAGTGTTTTCAGTTACTGCTTGGTAGTGTTTTGGTCTGACCAAGGACTTTCTGCGTCTCATGCTATGCCAGGGAGGAGGGGAAGCCGGGAGGAAGCAGAGACAGGACACCTGACCCAAACTGACCAAAGAAGTTATTCCATACCACAGCACGTCATGCCCAGGATGTGAAGACTGGGAGCAGAGACCCGGAAGGGTGTGGTGGTGACTGGCGTGGTCAGGTTTTTGGTGGTGGACTGGGGGGTTCTCTGCTGGGGGGTACATTGGCTGGGTCAGGCTTGGTGAGCAGTTGTATTCTTTTTCCTTGTATTTCTCTTGTATTATTATTGATGGTAGCAGTAGGGATTTGTGTTATGCTTTAGTTACTGAACTGTTCTTATCTCAACCTGTGTGAGTTGAATTCTTTTGATTCTCCTCCCCATTCCCCTGGGACTGGGGGGAGAAAAATAGGGGAGTGAGTGAGTGACTAAAACTTCGTGAGTTATCAGCCTGGTTGAGGCTTAAACCACAACAGTCTTTCAGATAACCTTATGTTAAAATCAGATTTACACTTTTTCATTATTGGGTAAACTGAAAGATTAAGTTATATGTGTTTACTATGTGGAGTTGCTTTTCAATATCTGTGTATATGCTTAAGATGAAACTGGCTTATGGCATCAAAATGGACAGGCACAGGTTGCGTGGGGCTCTTGCACTGTGTGATATGTAAACCCCATTTCTCATGTACTACAAGACAGAAGCCAATTTCAGAGCTCCTAGCTGGGTCCCTCAGGTGACCTTGTTAGCAGACTCCTTGATGACTCAGTCCCTCACCCTGCACTCCCCAGTCCCTCTCCCTCTGATAAATACCAGGAATCCAAACAAAACACTGACTGTGAAACAGGGAATGTGAAACATTGCTTGTTTTCATTTTGTGCTTTAATACATTGCTTGTTTTGTGCTTTCCTTCTTCCCAGTTGCTACCTGCTGTCATGTCATCCTGCCTCCTTTCTTCCCTGGTACTTCATGTTTCATTGCTCTCCTTTCATCCTCTCTCCATGCTCTGCCAAGCACCTTGCCTGCGACTAGCTTAAGGAGACGCACTCCCATCTTTTGTAGCTTAACAATCATTACACCAGTCCCTGTTCAGTTTCACTGGGTGTACTGGGATTTATAACCACTTGTTGTCTCCACACCTTTTTACTTTGTCAGTCATTTAATGGAGAAGAAATACTTTTTACTGGAAGACAAAACCCACAGAAAATTACTTAATTTTTGAGGTATATCAAATCCATTTTACTCCATTAACTACAAAATATGTTCTCATATAATTTTATATCTGCACAAAATGGTCTGTGTAAATATTCCTTAAAATCTACATTGGTCTTAGGCTGGAATATACTGAAAATGAGGGATGAACATTATTAATCTGGAGCCCATTTGAAAGGATAAGACATAGATTTTTGCCTATGTAAATGGAGAAGCAAAAAATGAGTCAGTAATTTGTTTACCACTTTTTCTTTCCACCATGCTTCCACCTTCACCTTCTCTTGGCAGTACATCACATTGAAAACAGGACATGCAGCAGGTTCATTTTCTCGGCAGCTGCTGCTGATCTTCTATTTGATGACTCAACTCAGCTACTAGCCTCTTCTCAGTGGCATTTACATTCCAAAATAGATCTCTTTTGATGTCATGTCCATGAAATGGAAATAGTTAGAGTGATGTTACACCCTGTACTTCCTGATGCTTACAAACTTGCCTGGGAAAGTAATGTTAACCAGTTGTGCCTTATTGGTGGAGCAGGGAGGGAATTCTGGTATGGCTTTTTTATGTGTTGGCAGAGAGTTTCCAGTGGCTCAGGTATCCAATCCAGACACTTAATAGTTTCTTGACCTAACCGGCTAGGTTTACATGGTTTACATGTAAGCCTCTTCTTTTTTTCTTCAGGTTTGCAGCAAATTTGTGTACATATGAAATACTTAGTCTATTTCAGGTTCTTTCTCTTAAAAGGCTAAGGGATTAATCCTGACTAAAACCGTACATGTTTGTGTGACTCAGGATTTATTGTGACTGATAGGCCCTTAAGGTGACTGAAATAATCTCTTGCTGGAGTGTGAGTCCAATGCACAACATATGCAGTGTTTCTGGATGGTGAATTAATATGTTTGTAGCATTTCTTAATGGTATACTGACAGGACGCAACATGGCACAGTCTGCTATGTGGAAAATTGATAAGGAAAAATCATGCCTATTCAAGAAGCCACAAATTGCTTCTGCATTCACAGTCAAAGAAAGAACTTAAGAGAGCATTCATGGAAAGATATATTTCATTCACCTAATATTTTAACATGATGTGAAGGTGATAGTGAAACCGAGTATGGACAAAAAACTGCCCAGCTGACTACAGGCAGAGGCCTTAGGGAATGCACTGCACAGGAGTGACTACAATGCCTAGTAGTACGAGATACACACATACAGCATTTTGGGCGCACTTACACCAGAATTATGGGACAGAGACATGCTTTTTAATATTAATCTCTCAAATCTCAGTTATGAGTTTAGGTTGATATTTCATAGTCATAATACATCAACAACATTTCTTTTGGGTAAGCCGACCTGGAAGCTCAGTTTCGCCCACTTATGTGTACTCTAGAGGCACGCTCTCTTGGGATATTGGGTCCTCAGGATCAACTGTTCTGCTTTACAGATTCACTTCTATTCACTTGCACTGCTACATGGACATACTTCTTCAGCCGAGGGGAACATCTGAGGGTACAATCATTGATCCATATGAAGACTGTAGTCAGTGAATCTTTTTCAGTACCAAGGGAGGTTAGTGTACTTCTTAGAAAGCAGCTCCTATTTCCTGATACCTCAGTGCAGGTCTACCTGGAATAAGAATGCAAAGCATCACTTGCTGCTTAAATTATCGTTTTTTTAATTCAGAATTACACAGGACATGTTTCAGTAGAGCAGTTCATTTGAGTAATTTTTAATTTACTGTTATATGTACTCTTCATTAGTCCTAATTATATAACATTTTTCCTGTATCAAATGACTGCAATTTTTATAAGCAGAAGAAGGACTCTGGAAAGGTTCAAAGATGGACACACAGACATCTAGACTAAGTTTGTAATGGCATAGACATTCACAAACAAATCCTTTCTTAAATATTCCGAGGATTAAAGATGGCTTGCACTGTTTGGTGATTTTATTTCTATATTTGTTTAAGAAAAATGTTTGCAAATGTTATCCAAGTGACTCAGACCCACTTATTCAAATAAACATTTGCAAATACTTCCTGCACTCACTTGCCCTACACTTTTTATTAGGAAAAGCATTTGGATTATTCTGACTACTTGTCTGCACACAGAAAAATTAAGCATTTCTGAGAAACATTCTTTGATGTTCTTATATATTCGACATGGTGAAGCAGGAGTATAAGTTTATAATTACACACTCATATTTGAAACAAAATCTCTTGCTTGTAACTCCTTGAGCGACAGTATGGCTTCATGTTTCTTTTTCTTTTTTTTTAACTAATCTCCTATACTGTTCAGGTAAAAGCTAAGAAAATGAGTCAGAATCAGAGGAATGTTCAACTAGATGTTACGGTGGTAAATACACATGTGAAACTCTTCAAAGCACAAGCAGGCACTACCCACAAAATGACCTTCATGAAGAGGGACAGTTACTAACTCTATAAACACCATTTTTCTAAAAAAAAAACAAAAAAAACCAAACAAAACTAAAAATCTAAGTTTGAATTAGAAGTTTAATTAAAGTCACAGATACTCCGAGATGACAGAAGAGTATAATAATTTGCCTGACAATCTTCGTTTCATTCCTCTTCTCATGCATTTGTGTCTACCAAAATCCATTCAGAAGTAATAGTGGGATCATTTTAGGGGCAACTATATTTATTTAACTGCATTCCTCTATTGTTCCTGGTTTTGCTCATTGGTGTTGCATGAATTATAGAATTTATAGAATTCTATAAATTATAGAAACAAACTCTGACTCCTATGTTTAAATGGAGTAGCTTTACACTGCAGTTTCATAGCCACTTTAATACGACATAAGTCAGCTCAACCATCAAAGACATCCACCACACCCTCATTCCCGGGCGCTTATTTCTCCACCCATTACTGCAGGCACATGCAGTCATAGAGCTGTGCCATGAAATACCTCAGGGAAGTAATGTGAGATAATTAACCTGGGAAAAAAAAATATCTCAAAGCCCAAAACCAAAAAGATATTTAAACCTTCCTGTGCCACCTGGATGGTTTTTTTCCAAGCTGTCAGATTTTGGTGGGGGTTTTTTTATTATATTTCATTTTTGAACCTACAAGGTAAGAAGTTTTGGACAAGAAAAAGCTGCCAACAATTTCAGGTAGTAGTGCTACCTTATGCAGATTTAAACTAGCATAAAATTATGACATCATCATTCAGCCTATTCTGTGCACTCCAAAGAATTATTAACTAAAATGAATATAATCTACTCAAAACAAAGAGAAAACAACTTGTCTTAAAATAAGCTAATAATATCTGAAGGGCTTTTTAAACAAAAATGTATTATCACATAGACTGCTTGCAATATAAAATGGTAAAACCCAATGCCAACATAGGGCTATGATTTAAAGAAGCAGTAAGAAATCAGTAAAGATTTCATATGTGAAAAGGCAAATTAGCTGTATGATTTTGCAATCCAGCTTCTGTTTCCTGCATAAGTAAGGAAATAGAGTCAGGTGTCTTCTATCATAGGAATTATCCTTAGCATTAGTTATTTTTTTCCTGAAATAAAGGTGAATTTCACAAGAGGTTTAAATTCTGAAAGTGAGGTACTGACAAATGCGGGTATCGACATGCAAAGTTCCAGGGACTTTATCTTGGAGGCACTGTAATTCTATATGTGCATAGTTTATTCCTTTACATTTGCCAAACCTTGCAGTACGCACATTCCAGTCTCGCTAGCTGAGCAGCGTAAGCAGCTGGCCTGTGCCAAAGCCAGATCAAGATCTCCAAGCTAAGCATTCCTTAGCATAGTTGGTGCTGATAGGGTTGATCTTCCTATAAAGTGCAGCTACTGTTTTCCTGTAAGAGGAAGGAGATGGTGTTGGCTCTTTTATTCCATAGACTATTGATTAGTTCAGTCTGACTGGAGATGGAAATATCCTTAACCAGCAGACTGATATAGTGCTTCATCATAGGCTGCTAATGTGACGTGCCTTTCACTTCTCACTTTGAAACTCAGCTACTGAACTGAAAGAAATGCAAAAGCTATGAAATTTCTGAGCTATAAAGTGGCAATGAGCATGTCTCAGTAAGCAAATGCTTATGATATTAACCTGGCAACAGAGAAACCCTATTTTCCTGTCTCCACTCCAAAATAATCTTCTGTTTTTCTCTTTCATATGTGCTTTAGCAGCTACTAGATAAAATTTAGAGGTGGTGATGAGGAGGATCAAATGCCCTTCCACTTTAATTTCTACACTGTAAAATCATAGTGTGCCTCAGGATAAGTCATCTATAATACACCATCACTTGATCTTCAAGCATTTCCTGCTTGATAATTCTGAAGTCTTTGGGCATGCTGAGTTTGATGGGATAATATTGAGAAAAAATATTTCCATTGTTCATTGTGTGGGAATTTGCATTATAGTTTTGGATATTTTATTCCATTTGGGAAATTAGATCACTAAAAAGTCAGCACTGAAGCAGTTTGCCTACCTGGGAAGGGTCTATCCTTATTGTTATTGGTTTCTGTAAATTATCTATACATTGAGGAGCCTAAGCTATCAGATCATAATAATTAATAATAATAGCTACTAAATAATGGTAACAATTACTATTATTACAGTCATAATAATAAAGACAGCAACTGATTTCCCATTTAAAAGCTCAATCATTATTATAAAGTTACATAGGGAGAGGAAAAAAGATTTCTTTAAAAACCTCTGCCTTTCAAGCAGATAACTGCATTTTTCAACAGAAAATACTGGTATAGATTTCTGCAAGTATAAAGTCATCTTATTTTGAGTCCATTCTTTCGAAAGTTCTACATACATTTTTTAATTTGAGGCACATTTACTCTCTCAATATTTATTTTCAGTAAGGTTGTGACTGATATTTATTCTTCACAGGCACACACTAAGGCTGAAAACTTGTTTGAGGTAGAGATGCTAACATCTCATTGCCAATGCTCTATGTTATCCCAATTTTCCAGGGATTTTTGTCAGTAATTGGTATATTTCTGTGTCAATAAATCATTTGTATTTTCATTCTGGAAGACAATTTCAGCCCAGAGAGAGACTGCAATAAATACCTGTTGTGTACATGATATATTGCTAATGAAGAAGATGATGTATTGCTAATGAATAATCAAAAAAAATGTATTGTGAAAACCTTGCTTAAATATAGGTAATGAATGTTACACTTAGAATACAATTTTTCAGGTTCTCAAACATTATTATTAGATTTCATACTGCCTTCATAAGCACTGAGGACAACTCCTACAATTCTTCTTGCTCCACTAAATCCAGCGGGACTTTAGACACCAATACCTAGCTGTGAATACCAAGGAAGAAGGACACCAAAGTGATTTTACATGATGCTAGGTCTAAAATAAAAGATCCGCTTCATAGGTACACAATTGTACCAGGCTGGACCCCAGCCCAGGCCAAGCCCCTACAAGTGGGGGGGGTGGAGGGGGAAAGGGGAGATTTGCATGTGGGAAGGTTTAGAAATTTATGATATTACCTCTTGGGGTTTTAGTCATATAGTCACAAACTATAAAATCACATTTCCAGAGTGAAAGACCAGATACCAGAGCAAGTACAAAAGGACAGACAACTAAAATAATTACTTATATGCTACACAAATTAAAATTTATTAAAACTTTAAAAAGGAGAAATATTCTCTGTGAGCATCTGTCAAAAGAAAGGTTTGATGCTCAGTTCTATAATCTTGGAAATAACATATAATGAAGTAAAACTAATTTTTAATGCAAAATCCTTAATCCAGCAAATTTAAACCTACGGATTTTAACATTGACAGATTTTAGTTAATGTCAAAAATTGGAGTACAATTTCTGCATTTGCAAAGAAGCTCAAGAAGATTTTCATGATGGTAAATCAAGTATTTCCAACCCAAATCTTTACTCTTTTGAGAGCATGTACAATCTAACAGCTATTCATAGAATCATAGAATCATAGAATAGTTAGGGTTGGAAAGGACCTTAAGATCATCTAGTTCCAACTCCCCTGCCATGGGCAGGGACACCTCCCACTAAACCAGGCCACCCAAGGCTATGTCCAATCCAGCCTTGAACACTGCCAGCGATGGAGCATTCACAACTTGCCTGGGCAACCCATTTCAGTGTCTCACCACCCTTAGAGTAAAGAATTTCTTCCTCATATCCAATCTAAACTTCCACTGTTGAAGTTTGAACCCGTTACCCCTTGTCCTCTCACTACAGTCCCTCATGAAGAGTCCATCCCCAGCATCCCGATAGGCCCCCTTCAGATACTGGAAGGCTGCTAGGTCGTCTCCACACAGCCTTCTCTTCTCCAGGATGAACAGCCCCAACTTTCACAGCCTATCTTCATACGGAAGGTCCTCCAGTCCCTTGATCATCCTCGTGGCCCTCCTCTGGACTTGTTCCAACAGTTCCATGTCCTTTTTATGTTGAGGACACCAGAACTGCACCCGATACTCCAAGAGAGGTCTCACGAGAGCAGAGTAGAGGGGCAGGATCACCTCCCTCGACCTGCGTAGATGTCAAAATTTCCTCATTAAAAGCGGCTATTTGAGCATCATTATATTCTAATCTTGGAAATGAAGAATGTCCATGACAGGATGTCAATTATTTAATCCCTTAGATCTTAATTCGATGTTTTGATGAAGATTAATTTTCAGGTCTTTCATATTCAAACTCTAAATACTTTAATATTGTAGTGGTATCCTTCAAAAAAAATTTTTTAGACAAAAGTATATTTTTTCATCCTGCCTCCAAAGCCTCTTGGACTTCTGAATCGACACAAAGTCTGTTTTCTGGTTAGAACACAATAAAAATGCACAAGTGCATATGTTACCTTTTTTTTTTTTACTTTAGTAATTATTTCAATCAGACTTTTTGCAATAAGAGTTCTCAATACAGGCCATACTGTATACTGTACAATACTATATTGCTTTTAAACAAAACCAAATAATTATTTTCTGCCAATCCAATATCATGAATCAGTAACAAATTTTCTTTCTTTTAATGTCTGAGGCTTGTAATTCAGAATTAAAATGTTCTTACTTCACTGTTGGATGAAGGCTATTTCTAAACTTTGTAGATATGCTTATGTTACATGCATTCTGACCACCCTAAGGGAATTTAGGCTGGAAATACCTAGCTTCTAGACCTTGATGTGACCTAAGAGTAAGGAGGAGCACAGCAGGATGAATCCAACTCTGTCTGGGACAAAAGTCTCTACATATTGGGACACAAACCTAGGCACCTCAAGATTTTAAAAAGAAGCAGTAAGGCTGCTGCAGGATTTCGATGTTGCCAGGATTAAGCAGTACCCACAATAAAATTTTCAGGATTTTAATTTTGGGCTTTTAGTGCCCAACTTTTGCCCTATATATTAAATAACCCTTTTGTATCTTATTTCTGTTTGACCTGTAGTCCTTGGATAAACTTCATACCTACTTTTATAGAAGCATATGAAGTTTCACTGTGAAGTTACAGACCAGATCTCTGTTAATCCTGTTTATCATTCCTTTGACCTTGATATTGTCCTTGGCATTTGGCCTCAGTCAGTGATGCAGAAAAGCACATGTTAGTATTCAGCTAATGTGCAGTTAGGACCCCTAATAACACATGCTATTATATAATTGACTGAGACCACCTAAAGTAAAGGAATAAGACCATTGCAAAAACCTCAGTAGTCTCTCCATTTTATATGGTTTGTGCACTGCAGACAGAATTCCCTATTAGAGACTCTGAAATGTCTAATAAAGGCTGATGTAGCAATTTAGTGATGTTTGCATTTGAGCAGCCTCTAGCTATTCCAATTGTTCCATCTGTGAAGAAAAGAGACGAAGGCCAAAAAAAGGTGAGAATTAAATTAAAAGATAAGCAAAACTTAGAAGATTAAGATGCTACATTTAGCCCCGCTAGAATTATAGAGCATTTTTAGGTCAGGGTTAACATCCATTGTCTGAGCTCTATACACAGAAACTGCTGCAGCTGATGGATTAGTTTTCCTGGTATATTTTAATATATTGGAAAGGGCAAGGATTCTTGGTGGCATTTATCTCAAACATCAACGTTTGTCTAATTCTAATTAATTGAAACCTAATTTGACATGCCATAGCTTTAATAAAATTTGAGGTTTTATATTCAAAAAGAGGAATTAGAGAAAACCAGAATCACAGAAGACTTTTCTAAAAAAAACCTGTAAACTGGTGACATATCTTTATACTGTAAAGATTTTCCCTTCTTTACACATAACTCCTGGTTTTCTAGACGTCGTTTCATTTTATTAACTTTTGTAACCAGTTTGTTTGTCTCACTGAATACTCTTCAAACCCTGTAGCACTGATAAATTATGGAGAAAACAGACATGTATGATGGCTGGAAGTGAGCATATGAAAAAGTACAAGTTGCTCAAATAGCTAATGCAGTCTACTGAGCACCATTTGTGACAACTTTTCTCAGGAGAGAACAACATGAAAAAAAAATATGGTTAGTAGAAAAGTTAGACAAGTGTGGCCAATTAGTATATCTAAACCAAACATTTAAAATCCAAATTAATGTGGTGTAAGACTTAATTATTATTATAAATAAGCAACAGAATAGTAACGAGGGCTCAGCTGTGCATGTACACCCTAGCTGGTCCTTAGGCTAGGATCTGTATTCAGTTCTGCATAGGTCTCCTGCACAAAGCCTTTATTCCAGTGTCAGTCAGAGAGTCAGAAAATTACCCAATAGAAATGAGTGTACATGCGCATTACATAATATACCTTGCACTTCAAAGACAAAGAATTCAAAAGCTTCAACAAGATTATCCAGGAAGAATATACAAAGGCGTGGAAGAAATTCCTCCCATCTAAGGCATCGAAAGAAAGAGCGAGCTGGGATGCTTGTAAAATATTTGAATAGGATTTCCTTCTGCAAATAATGATCTTCCCTTATGAAAACACGTCTGCAAATGCAGCATAAAAAAATTAACTTGTGAAAAGACATAAATTGCTGAAAAACAGAAAAAGAAATCCCTGTTGTCTTTTGCATTTTGAATATTTTATGTTTTCCTGCTCAGCATATTTAACTTCTTTATTTTTATACACTTCATAGTACATGTTCCAAAGTATTTTGTTTGGTTTTAACACTAAGTAAAATGAATATAGTGTTTCCCTAATTTAATCTTCTTGTCTGGTACAATACATCAAATTTAACTTGCGTCTGTAACTAATGCGTAGTAAGAAATTGGTTCACTGAGTTACACATTTCAGTGTTTTTTTTTTGTAGGCAATGGAATATATAAAAATAAATTACATTTCACTCAGGCACTGTATATTACGTCACCAGCAAATGTCCAAAGCAGCACAAACCTTAAGCATTTAAAGTTTGAAATGGTTAAGCTGCAGCTAAATCTTAATTTCTCATCTAAAAAAAAAAAAAAGATTTGTATAAGTCTAATGAACTGTTAAGGATGAAAACTGAAAATTATCACATACTAGATTCTTCCTCCTCTTTAAAAGAAATACCACCTTATTTTAGTCACAACAAAAATAAATTTCAGTACTCCTATTTATTATTCTAAATCATAGAAAGGGTAACTATAATAATGCATGAGAAATAACATTTTTTCACCTTCACTGGCCTAGAAACAAATGAACGTATTTCCCTCACTTAAATAAAATACATGTCTGGACTGAGATGAAAATTAGAAATGCACACCTGAACACATAAATAAAATAATACTGTATTCAATATCTGATGAATATAATTGTCACACTTGAGTTGCCCTCCCATTCTCTAAAATAGAGTTCTTTATGTATCACACCACACTACAGAATGTGGTTAATCTTCAATATGTTAACTACACTAGGCAAAAAAAAAGAAAAAAAAGGAATTTCCCATGGGTTCCACTTCAGGAAAGTGCATTTGTGATAGCCAAGCATATCAATTTGGGGAAAATGAACAAACATGCAAAACTAAGCCAAACAAAACCAAAACAAAACAACAATCAACCCACAACAGAAGAGAAATCCAGTAGAAATTCAAGCCATGACTTCTGTAAGCTACTTTATAAAATATAGGTTGTAGACTTTCACTTAAATATTTAAGAAGGCAATAATTTAAATCAGTCCTGTTGGGTTTGGTGGTAGTGGTTTTATCTTTTTGTGGGTTTCTTTGTTTTGTTTTAATTCTCCCCCCTTCCACTGCCCCTTCCACCCCAACCCAAATGAATATGACACTATAGACTACAACAACCTACCTTTTGTTAGTATTAGGATATATGTGACAACAACACATTCAAGATAATTTTTTTAGCATTACAATAATTTTGAACTTGTCCTGGGTTCAGCAGCAGCAGTCATTTTTCTCCTTCTTGGTAGCTGGTGCAGCACTGTGGTTTTGATTTTGGGCCTTGGAGCTGTGCTGATAACACCAGTGTTTTCAGTTACTGCTTGGCAGTGTTTTGTCTGGCCAAGGACTTTCTGAGCCTCATGCTATGCCAGGGATGAGGGGAAGCCAGGAGGAAGCAGAGACAGGACACCTGACCCAAACTGACCAAAGAGGTTATTCCATACCACAACACGTCCTGCCCAGGATGTGAAAACAGAGAGCAGAGACCCGGAAGGGTGTGGTGGTGCACTGGCTGGGTTTGGCTTGGTGAGCAGTTGTATTCTCCTTCCTTGTATTTCTCTTGTATTATTACTGGTGGTAGCAGCAGTGATTTGTGTTATACCTTAGTTACTGAACTGTTCTTATCTCAGCCTGTGGGAGTTGCATTCTTTTGATTCTCCTCCCCATCCCCCTGGTGCTGGGGGGGAAGGAGGGAAAAGTGAGTGAGTGAGAAAACTGCATTGGTTGGGTTGGAGGCTTAAACCATGACAGAACTTTAAAGGATTTCTGCTATTCTCCATGGCTCCAATAATAATGAACTCTCTTCAGTTTTCAAAAGCAATATGTATTCAACATATATGGCAAGAAGAGTGGTAAATAAAGTTTGCACACAGTTTGGACAGCTCCAGTGACATGAAGAGGTTGGGACCAGATCTTAAGAGTTTCTGAAATGTGGAACCAGGTTCATTCTCAGAAATGAAGACAATTAGGAGAAGTCAAACCAGTACTGGGAGAATAAATCTGAAATGTTATTTGGTAATGATGTAGATATCATGTACTATTAACATTTTCTCAAGAAAATCACATTTTTTCTTAAGTAGATAGTGTTGGTATTTTTCTACCACTGAAAGATCTGTTCATTTTGGCATTTCTGTGAACTGTGGGTTTTGCAGACCATGAAGGCAAAAAGCCTTCCAAGTGGAAAGCTTTACTGTGAGCAAAAAAGATGGTTGAATATTTCCTCTAATACCAAACTATTTCAGTTATAGTAGGAAATCTATAGATTTCCCCTAACTTCAAATCTTATTTTGAAGCCTTGGTTTCAGATTTTAGGGAAAGGAAGAGAAAATATAAGAGAAATTGAAATACAAATCTATAAATGGAGTGGAAGATTTCACATTTCAGTGCATCTGGAGAGATTCCTTCCCCACTTTTGAAGAAATATTGCCCTCCCACCCCCAAAACCCCAAAGCAACAGAATTACAGGTGATTTTAAATTCCTATTTTTATTGTCAGTCAGGAAAAGTAATTCTCAGCAAATACCTAACACAGACTATTGAAACTGCATAAAAAACCAAGTCATTAGTTATGACCACTTCACTACAATATCCAGGCAAATATTTCTTCTACCATACTCAGAATTACTATGTAGTTAATAGTGTTGGCATATTCATAGTTACCATCTGACACCACATATTTCCCAAATCCCCAGAAGGTTACTCAATCTCATCATAGAGCACAGGGGTGTGAACTAAAGTGATACTACTGAAATACTATCACTACACAATTGAAAATTCTGCAGCACCAGCAAAATTATCTTAACACAAAACCCCACTAACACTTGTTACCAAAAATAAAAGAGCACTAAAGGAAAATAATGGAGGGATGGGAAGTGTTGTCAGTAAATCTAAAATTCTTCTGAGCAAATCCAAAATTAGGGGACAGTTCCATTATGACAATATATGATTTCAATTCTTAAAACGCTGGGAGAGGGTTAGCACTGAAATGGTACCAGTTATCTAAAGAAGACACAATACGTTTTCATTCACCTTCTTAACTTTTTAGTTGGGAGGGCTGGGTGTTGGAAAGAAAGGATAACATCATACTTGTTTCTCTAGTTCAGGTCTGGTGATAGAAGTTTACTAGCTATATTGAATCAAAAAAGCACAGCCTTGGAATTAGACCACCCCCACGAACCTAAATGCATGCAATACACACAAAGAGGTTTTTGGAATATGTGATTGGAGAAGTATTCAACTGTGTAAGGCAGTAAGTTGGTATTAATTGTTCACTGAGTTTTGCTGCCTTTCTAATCTGACCTTTGGGTTCCCGATAATGGAACTGTAATACATCAGGAGTAGTAATACTACATTTATTACAACTGCTCTTTTTTTTTTTTTAAACTCTTCAGTTGATTTCTAGCAATTTAATTACTCCTTGACCTCCTCAATTTTTACTACCCCATAAGGAAATTTGAGTGTGTGCAGAACTGACCCAAGCCACACCAATACTGGGACTCAGGGACCCAATATATTAGGTAACATGTAAGGCAAGTCTGCTGCCACCTCTTTGCAGTATCGCAGGGACAGCACATTTCATGCAAGGGGAGAGATTTGCTACAAGTGCTGTAGCCCAGGGAGATCTGAGAAGTAATCACTGCAAAAAATCAAGAGAAGAGAGAGTCAAAGCACAACCTTTATAAAACAGCTTAACCAAGCAAGTAAATCCATTTACCTGCACTGTGTAACTATTGTCATGACAGCTCAATGGAGACCACGTTCATTTTGTCACTTCCACCATACTGTATCTCAAGACATACGAGTATTACATCAAATGCGTTCCTCAGAAGTCAGCTAGCAGCTAGCTTTCTTGGCACCTCTCAAATGCGCGGATAAATACCCAGAACTACACATGCCATGCTCCGTCACCTTATTTTTAAACTCTTTCAAAGCATCTGCACCCTGCCTTTAATTCACTGGCTTTGGGTTTTCTCCAGGTTAATCTCCATTACAGGTATTTGCGTTTGAAGTAATTATAAGTGCTCCTCCTAGGGCTCCAGGGTGTACGGGACCCTACCTGGGGTAGGGTGCTGCTAGGGGGGCATGACCCAGAGCGAGGCAGAGTGGCATAGGCAGAGGGAGAGGTGGAGTGGGGAAGAGCGGTGTAGGCAGATCGGGACAAGGTGTTGTAGGAGCGCGACAAGGCACTGTACAAAGGGCGCGTGAGCGTGCTGTAGGCAGTGCGGGACAAGGGGGAGTAGCCCGAGCGTCCCACGGAGCTCCATGCTGAGCGGGAGGCGGGAGCCCATGTGAGGTTGGAGCCCAAGCGAGTGGTGGTGTCACAGGAGGGGGCCCACTGAGGGCTGCACACTGAGCGAGACCCCAGGGTGCCCACGCCCCGGGAGACCGAGTAAGAGGTGGGTGCATAGAGGGAGCGGGCTGAGGCAGCTGCCAGGGGGTCTGGGGCTGGGGAGCAGGCTCCTGATGAGTCCTCGGGGTGAGCAGGGGGTGAGCCGGTGGTGCGGGCACCCGCAGCACCCAGAGACACAGAGGTAGCTGAGCGCAGCGAGTGGGCTGCAGGGGCCCCCACTGGGTGCGGGGATGGAGAGTACAGCGAGTGGGCTGCCGGGGGTCCCACAGGGCGTGGGACTGGGGAGCACAGCGTGCATGCTGCGGGGGTGCTTGACATCTGCAGCCCTGCTGGGGTGGCACTACGGGCAGCAGAGTGGGGTGCAGGGGAAGCCGCTGGGCAGGAGGCTGGGGAGCACACACCGTGGCCTACCGGGGTGCTCAGGGGTTGGGAGGTCAGGGTTGGCATTGGTCCACATGGAGGCTGGGCTGTGGGAGAGGGTGCAGAGCTGCAGACAACATGCGAGACGGAGGCACCAGCTGTTGGTGGCATGGCGACAGTGTGAGCTACTGGAGAGTACATAGGGTGGGATGGTGGAGCAGATATATGGGTAGGGACTGCCTGGGTTGCCACTGTGGGGCCAGAGCCAGCCATGAAGTGAGTTAGAAGGGCACTCACCGCATTATCTGCGGGGACAGCAACTGAGTAGGACACTGGCCCCCCTCCACCTCCAGGCTGGTGCACAGGAGCAGTACCTGTCTCAAACACCACTTGAGGCATAGGGGGGCACACAGGGTTGGAGGCTGGGGCAGGCATAGAGCCATACATGGATGGAGGCATCGGGGCACACGTAGCAGAAGGCACAGTCTCACATACGACACGGAAGCCAGGATCACCTCCCACATCAAAACCAGAATTGATGTTTGGATTGAAGCCTTGGTTGCAGATGGAGTTGCATAAGGGATGGCCCGCAGGGAGGTACACGAAGTCATACACAGGCTGGCCCCCTGCACTGCAATTTGGGTTGCACATTGGGATACATACATATTCACACATGGAGTTGAACGCAGGGTCTGCCACTGGGACAGGCCCAGAGCCATTCATGTGGACAGTGCCGTTCTCACACACCGGATGTGATCCGTTCTGGCTGACAGGCAGAGCACCATTCTGAGCAACAGGCAGGGTACCGTTCTGGCCTGTGAGGCAACACACTTCGGCCTTGGTGCATCCCTTGCAGTAGGCAAACTTATGGCATCCAAGATTAGCCAGGAGCCGGTGGCTGCCAAGCCTGTAAGGTGTGAACTCCACGATGGTCCGTGCCTGCTGGTTGGATGCTAGTGTTCCCAAACTGGATTGAGATAAGGAAAAGAATTAGGACTCTGGCCAGCTCAGAGACATGAAGAGCTACAATGTGAGAGCGTGTAACTAGGCTTGATTTGCTACAACATGTTTTCAGAGACATGCTGTTATAACAACTTTGTCTTTCTTGCCTTCCTCCAGAAAAAAAAACAAACCCACCATATGAAAAGGATGGGAACAACTTCTGTTCCAAGGGAAGATTTGTAAAACTCCCATAGTCGGTTCTGCAATTGGAACTGGAAGCTTATTCATGATACTGCCTTGAATTCTTCAAAAATTTAGCACCCTTCTGCATCAAAAATATATTTCCTGCTTTCCATTTCCAGTAGCCTAATTTGGATCGGACAGCTTTGTGGAATCAAGTTCATTACTATTCAGTAAGAACAATTCATAATTGCTTCCACTCAAAACTAGTCATACTTTTGTCAGTTCTCCTTGTCATGAAGAACATCAATGCATATTAATGAACAACTATTTTTCCTAGGATATTATAGCATCCTGGATGTCTCCACTTTCTGTGATTAACATGTTGTGAGAACAGAATGCATACTGCTGTTTCTCACTGTTGTTTTCTAATTGATCATGTGTGTGGTGTCAGTTCATGAATAATTAAAGAAATTTTATTACAAACTCAATAATATTATCAGGAATGGAGAACACAGCTAGAATTTCTTGTGAAGAAAACAGTGTGTTCCCTTTCAGAGAGAAATTTCAAACACAGGTAGTGTAAAACTTGAGAAAAAATGAAGCAGCAGCATATCTTGCCAGGTCTAAATGATCCATCAGTTTCAAGAGGACTAAGGCTTTTAATGGAGCCTCAAAGCAGTAAGAGCCAAAAGGTCCTGTTCAGGTCCTGAACACCAAAAATATCAGTTTCCCTCGAAACCTGCTCTGATCTAGCAACCTTAGTCAATGCTTAATATTTTCCCCATTTAAATAATTGATGATCTTACTCAATCGTCATTGGCTCTTTGAATAAACCACAGCCTTCTAACGTCATTACACAGTTCTTCATATCTTCCTGGAGAGGATTGCAGAAGGAGATCTCTGCAGTACATGGTACTTTCAGCCTTGGCTGGTTCAGTAGCTAGTCAGAAAATAAACAAATACATCAATCTAGAATCAAATGTTACACATTTAAATTCACACTGATCTTGCCAAGATAAGAAAAAAAATAAAAAGTATTTCAAGTTTATTCACATTGTACCTAGAAAGTGGCCAGTAAGAGTCCCTCTGTTCCTTAGATCACCAATCCCATAATTAAAATTCTTTACCTTTACAATAACAGGTGGTCTGTTGATCACGATATCCCTGCTCACCATCAGAACTTCTCCACACTCTGGGTCTGAGACAGCAACTACTTTAATAATGTTGTGATCACAGAGATAAGGTCCATACTGATTATATGATATACACACTGGAATTGTTTTCACTGTAAATAAAAATATTTTAATTATTTTTTTTCTGATTTTGGGTTAATATTTCCACTTTCCTTTCTCCCAAAGTTTAACTGGCATTTACAATGGCTAAAATATTTATTTATCCCAGCATTTTTAAAAACAGACATGATTTTTCCTAGCTTACCTAGTTAGACACACTGCTACTTGCAACAACCAGATTCATAGTTTTCAGTTAATGTAACTATCAGTGCATTTTACAAGTTGCTTTTTTATAAGCATTATCATCATCATCATTATTATCATCATTATTGCACAAAGTTTGGAAAATTACATTCCAGTGAAATTCTTAAAGCAATAATTTCAAAGGCAGGAAAGTTAAAGTGTGATAAACCATAATGTTAATATCAGGTATGAAATTTAATCTTATAATGATGAATTTTAATTAAAGGTGACATTTTTCTTCCAGAAAAAGATATTAACCCTATAAGCAACTGTTCATGTTCTGATATACCTTTGCACTTGCCAGTAGCGGTATATCTAGAAATTATTACTTTAGTGCTCTAAACAAGTGTTTTACACTGGCTAGTATCTTCTGGACAAAGGGGGGGGAAAAATGCTTTTCTGATAAACAGCTTTATCTTCCTGTAGAATATAGAAACCAGAACCTAACTTTTAGTGGAAATGAGTTTTCAAATGATTCTAAGAATCTCTAAGTCTTGGGGAAATTAAAGACTACAATTTGCCTGTCACTATACCCGTAGTATTGACACTGTGTTGATTTTTGTGTTATCACCCTAAAGTGAATTCAGCTGTCAATATTTAACATTGTATTCATATCAACTCCCACCTCTATTAGGAAGTCTCCAGTAGTCCTAAAAACCAAACTATCTCCTGAAAAGAACAGCAGACAAAGAGGTGTTAGACAAATTCACCTTCTTACCTTCCCTTGGACCCAATGTGATAGTCACACTATCTTTCCAAAACTGATCCAATGGGCAACCACTGTAGGTTATTATTTGTGCACACAAATTAAACTTCAGGGTTTTGTTTTCATTACGCAAGTTTTCAAGCAGCCAGTGCAGTTGGACATCTTCACCGTACATTGGGCAATTAGCCATTTTTAACCTCATGTTAATACCAGAGTCACTCAAAAATGGGTTTTTCAGAGACGATAACTCTCTATCAATATGACAGTTGGAAGCATTGCAGTACCCTGGATAAATTCTTCTGTAAGCCCGGTAATAGGCTTCTTTGTTTTTCACGGAACCTATTGAAGAAGATACATGATAAGGAATCCACTGGAGGCACAAGAAGACACATCTGCCCAAATAATAAAGATAGATAATTAAATTCCTTCTTCCTCCTTCCTGAAACCTAATGTAATGGCTTGGTGTAGAACAAATCCACCAGATAATGAAACACAAGGTATGGTTGTCTGAATGCATAGAAGAAAATAAATATATCAAAAACATTTAAAAAATTATTTTACTTTTATTAGTGAAATTTAAAAATAGTCATGTAAACCTCAAAGTCTACAGTTAGTGCAAAAATTAAAATATAACTCATTATAATGGGGTTAGGATGAATATGAAATGCTACCATGTCTCTCAAAGCCAAAATACACCATTCAAACAAAGAAGCTATCGTTTTGTCTTTCGTTTCTTTTGGGAAAAAAAAAAAAATAAAAACACAGTATTTTGCAAAACTGTACATGTAAAGTATTTACAAAAAAAAAGTAATTTTACAGTCAACTGTGATCCACTCATTATTCCTTTATGCAATTTTCTGGTTTTGCTGGTTTAGCTCCCTGCTACTGGAAGATGAAAGCCAATAATCAGCTGTCCAAAGTAAGAACAGAAGAATATCCTAAAAATACATGAATTCAGTAAGCAGGCATATTTTCTGACAGATCTGGTACACAAAGTAACAAGAAAGAAGTTAATCCTGGTCTAAAAGAATTTAGGGGGTTATTTTTAGATTATCTAAAGTTTGCTAATATTTTAAACCACTGTACAGGTAATATAAAAACATGTCCATACAAATAGTGGTATTAAAAGGGCTGTAAGGCATGTCCTGTGAGGAGTGGTTAAGGACTCTGGGCTTGTCTAACTTGGGGAAAAGGAAGCTGAGGGGCAGCCTCGCTGTTCTCTGCAGCTTCCCATGGAGGAGAAGTGGAGAGAGGTGCTGAGCTCTTCTCCTGGGGGTCTACCGACAGGATGTGAGGGAATGGATCAAAGCTGCATCAGGCAACATTCAGACCTGACATGAAGAAGCATTTCTTTACCAAGAGGGTGGTCAACCACTGGAGCAGGCTTCCAAGAGAGGTGTTTGATATCCCAAGCCTGTCAATACGTCAGAATGAGGTATTTGAACAATGCCCTTAATAATACGCTTTAACTTTCAGTTAAATACATCTTTGAGGCAGAAGGGTGCTACAGGCAGTTACATTACAGGATCATTGTAGGTTCCTTCCAACTGAAATATCCTATCCTAAATTAATCCAATTGCTATCTGTTTCATTTTAATAATCTAAATGTGTTTAGAAGTTTAAGAATCAAGGTGTTTGAACAGAAATGCATCTTCCTCTTTTCTCAAAAAATACAACTTCAGATTGTTCTATTAATTATAACAAAGGACAGATTACACTAATAATTTTATATGATTAGCTCTGAAAATTTCCTCTAACTCCTTTAATGGCTTTGCATCATACCTAGTTCATACTTGTAGGCCCCAGTGATATCTTCAAATTGTTCACTGCCAACACGCTTGGTGATTAGACGTTGTCCACATGGCCAAGGATCGCAGAAAAATTTTGTTCTTTTGGCATTGTTTTGGGAAAGCCAGCCAACATAGTTTGAATTTACTCGAGAAAACAGATGATGACCATCATAGTCCAAGTCCAGTTCCCCTTCTCTGATGCTTCGAACCCAGGTAGGACCGCTGCAAGCTGTACCTAAGCCAGATAGCAACATTATAGTAGGTTGCAACCTGAGTAGTAGGAAAACTCAATAACATAAGAAGAAAACAATTAGAGTTATAGTAAACAGTTACCTCTGCCTGTTTCCAAAGGTGTTGGATCCAGACACTGCCAATCACCACAGCATTGTTTTAGGTCTCTGCGAGCCATCCAAGATTCATTCCAGCAGTGATATCGCCTGTAGGATGCAGGTATATAGGATTAAAAATATCTCTTGGATCACCAAGTTCAATGCCTTAATGGAGGAAAACCATGTCAGAGAGAACATTTTAATCAACTGAAGACTCTCTATGTCTTAAAACTTTTAATGATGTCTGGGGACAGGAGTTGTTCGGTTTATTTTATATCACTCAGACTGGAAATTCGTTCTGCAGACCTGATTGCAAAACACTCTTCTTACAGCTCTTTTTCTTGCTGTTAAGTAGTTTATTTTCCTAATATCTTCCTCCTGGTTCTTTACAGGAAAATCACATACTGTCTTAGTATTCTTTTTTAATGGCTTAACAAAGAATAAACTCTTCAGTAATTTGTGCTAAAATAAGATACTCCTTCCCTTATATTTCAGTTAGACCTTATTTTTTTGACACATGAAAGGGCAGAAAATTCACTAACAGCTCTCACAGATGAGATAAGAAAAAATTCTGGTGCAGTGAAACTATGAACACACAGGCCAAGGGTGACAA
Source organism: Myiopsitta monachus (assembly GCA_017639245.1). NCBI lineage: Eukaryota > Metazoa > Chordata > Aves > Psittaciformes > Psittacidae > Myiopsitta > Myiopsitta monachus. Next base: position 7,325,874 of record CM029918.1, read on the forward strand.
TATGAAATTCTACTGTGATAAATGATAATGTCATCGTTGTATGAAAATGAATTGAAAGGTTTACACAAATAAAGCAATTTTTGAAAAAAAAAAAAAAAACCCTCAGGAAGGCAATGTAATTATCAAACAAGATGGCCTTATTCTTTTAACTGAGAAGGGTAAGCAGGTAGCATAACTTCTCACAAGTGGTTTTCTTTTTGTTTTCTGAAAATGTAGGTTGAGCAGACTGCCTGTACAGTAACTACATGTTTGGAAATGTATTTTTAAGAAACTAAACTGCTTTGCCACAACAAACAAAGATACACACTGATCTGCTAGATTTACACTAGTCTATGATTTAAAAAAAAATAAAACCAAATCAAAACCAAAAGAACTTGTGTATTTCTTATTTACCATAGCTTGTCTTTACCACATAGGTTTTTTCCAGTGCAGTCAAAAATCTCATTGATACCAAGTGGATTCTCATTTGAGCTTGGAAAACAGAAGCTTGTGACAACACGGCTTGGAACTCCCAAACACCGCATCACTGTAGAGAAAAAAAATAAATATTAATTAGTCAACACAAATGGTATTTAATCAAGCAAATCCTTCACTTATTTTATAAATAAGTCTCCTATATTCTACTTTGCCATTATATAAATACAATTGATTGAAAGCAATGTTTGGGATGCCCTGATTCTGTCTTCAAAACTCCTTTCATGTGGTTAAAAGTAGTCTGAAAAGAGCTTAGCAGAAAGAAATGGCTTGGTATTCTTCCAGCTTATACTAGAAAACCCCCAAAATCCACAAACAGGAATCATTAACCTGATCCTGCATTAATAAAACGCAGTCATTTTGTTGTAAGCAGTGTAGTACAGACAGATTCATCTTTGTAATATCAATTCAATTTCAATTCAATATCAATTTAATTCTATTTAATGTGTAGAAACAGGTTCAGTAAATAAATGTTAAAAAGTTCGAACTTAATTTTTTTGTCCATATAGTTTACTATTATCTTATTCTTTGCAGTAAAATAACATAGTAGCTGGCTGCTTTCACGTTTTGGAGGGGACACTGCTACAGGTTTTCCTGTTCTTATCTTAGTGTTTTTTTCTCAGCCTTCAAACTTCAGCCAAAGGATATTTTGGCTCCACAATGCTGCAATTGCTCTGTGTTTTAATAAAGTCGTAGATTTGATAGCTGTATGGTATAAAGATCACAGACAGTACTGTTTTTCTTCTTGCTCTTCATGTTGTATAGGAAAGCAATAGCTGAATAACAAATGCTGTGTTAGGAGCCATACCATATTATAGCAAGAGAAAAATACTATTTTTTTTTTTTTTCAGTAAAATGCTTAATATCCTTCCACTAGTTTTTAGGGCCAGAGATTTCTGATCCTGGTTTTCTCTCTTCCTTTTTGAACAGCTGGGTAAGGGTAGACTGAAATATCATACCTGTGCACATTACTGAAGCAAGAGACCCACAGTAGCCATATCTGACTGGCCTACATCTGCCATTGTACCACTGCTGAAGGATGGGGACACTCCCATTCCAGGAAAATGGTTTTGTTCCTTTCAGGTAATCATTGTTTTCTGGAATCTTCATTATACTGCTAGTGATATGGCTGCTTATCTAGAAAGAGAAAATAAAAACCACCTTCTCAAATAGTTGACCACGTATTTAATCCTAAGTACATTATAAAATCATTAGATACTAGTGTCACCAGTTAGCTTTTTCTGTGAATCTGAGAAAAGAAAGGACTCCCCCTGTTATTCATACTATGTTAGATTACAGTTCAGCATGTCCTATAATATAATGGATTGTGTTCTGACATATTCAGAGGTCATACACCACTACAGGTCTTACCATGTGATTTACCACCATGCTGACATGCACAGGGTCATTGCGCCAACAATGGTCGCGATCAGAGCCATGATGATAACTTGCACCTATGTCTAGGATCTTCAAGCAGATATCCAGAATTCCATCTTCAAACTGAAGAAAGAGAAGTTAAAACATGCATCAATGGTTCTGCAGTTTCCTTAATTTTGCTGCAGAAAGATTCCTTCAGGTTGTTTGGTCTATAGTGAAATTCTCAAAAGTTTTGTTTTGTGTATGCATAATCTGGACGGGTCCTTAGAACTTTTCATGCTCCATAATATAACCATGCATTTCTGAAAAGGTATGGATAACACTTCACTTATCCATATATGGATGACATCTAATTCTGAGGAAGCTTTTAAAATATACCTGTCCGAAGTGCCATGGTCGGGAGGTAATATGCTTGTGAACTCCTTCATACAGTATTCCATGTTCATTCAGAACATATTCTTCTCTATGGGCCTGATTGTCCATATACACAGGGTCATCTGAAAAAGATACAGAGCTATCAGTCAGACGAATGTACATTTCTAGCACTTCTGTATCTTCTTCACTGATCCCTCTTTCTTTTTCTACCTATTTTTGATTAATATTTTTAAACATGTTCAAGGGTGCAGGCTCTTTAAACATTCAGAGACAATTCATTTCTACTTACAGCTAGGTATTATCTTTATTAGGTCTCTCCTTGCTATATTATGCTGAATTACAGAATTTGCAATTTATCTTCACACCAAGCCACTCTAGAAGTCAATCACTGGGCACTTAGAGTTCAGCATCTGATTTTTCTCAAATCAAAAGCACAGACAATGTAAATATATAATGATTTTGGCAAGGTCCTACAGACTCCAGATCTGCTTCCTATCAGAACCAGATCTACGGAATTTCTTTTGAATTTGTATACTATATTATTTAATAATGATACCACAGAATTCAGAGAATTATAGTATGTTTGAGATGGGAAGAGACTTCCGGAGGTCATCTGGTCCAGCTCTCCGCTCAAGCAGCTTCACGCTCTGCTGGTTACCCAAGATCACATCCATGTGGCTATAGAGCATCTCCAAGGATGGAGACTCCACAGCCTCTCTGGGCAATCTGTACCAGTGCTCAGTCACCCTCACCTTAAAAAAGTGTTTCCTGCTGTTCAGAGGAAACCTCCTGTATTTTAGTTTGCGTCAATTGCTTCTTGTCCTGTCAAGCCATTGTAAAGGGGGGGGGGGGAATATATTACATCTCTACTACCATGAAGAAACCAAATAAAAACACTGGCTTGAGACAGTCTTGAACTTGGAGGAAAAAAAACCCCAAACAAACAAACAAGAGAACAAAAAAAAAGTTCCTTCCTGTTTCTGTGACTCCATCCCTTAGCTATGAGCTAAGTAATACATATGTTCAATATTTTTACTCATCACTAGAATTTTTCTTAAAATAATCTGATCATCACTAGAGCTCTTACCTGCACACCAGGGGTTAAAAAGGACATAAAAATCTCCAAGACATCGCTGATATGTATGGCCACAAGATGTGATTTGCATATTGAGAATGTAACGGCCAATGCAGGCATTGGAGGGAGGAAACATGCTGATATTGATGCATTTTGGCTGATAAATTTTGTAGGAAGAACTCCAGCAGGTTTGATCTAGACATCTGCCCATTGGGAAGCTGCATTTTGTCTCATTTGATTCGCAGGGTCTGAGGCCTTTTCAGGAAAATAAGTACAACTTTTATCAGACTAAACAAAGTACATGTAAAAAGCAAGTAATTTGTTTAGGCATCATTTGCAATACAAAGCAAAGGGTGGATTTCTTTTTCACTTGTCACCTCTGCAGCAGAGTGAGAAAACTTTAAAAGTTAGCAGAATTGCCTGAGCTAGGGGAAGGTAGTCTCTGCACAGAAGGTGCGTGAGCAGATACTATTTGTCAGTGAAGACTACTGGGAATATTACATACCAGAAGAGGACTGGGAAAGACTACACTGAGTTTGGGAGTAACTACCTGTCTCCACAGTGAAAATGGCCTTGTCCACGGAGTCATCCCATTCCCGGTTTTGAAAGCGAGCATAAAAGTTGAAGGCTTGCCCTCTCCTTATTATCTGTCTGTCAGTTCCAAAGAATTGGGTATTATGAATTTGGCAGTTTGAAGGACAGTTCAGGTCAACTTCTCCCAGCTCGATGACTGCAGGATGAAGAAAGGAACACAAAGGAAAAACCAGATAGTTGAGTTCCCATTGGCTGAGGTCAAGATTACATGAAAGAGGAGATAAAGATGAAAGGCAGAGATAACTGTTCCAAAAAATTAAATCAGGAGTTTGTTCAAAATTCAGCAACACTGAGATTGACACATACATCCATAAAATTATCCTTACAAGTTCACCACTTCCCTAGCTTGCAGGTGGAAACTTGTTATAATGCTTTGATTTATAAAGCTGTGCCACAAGTTTCACATCTTTTATATAGTACCTTCTTGCTTAATAAATACCTGATGCTGAGGGATGATTTTAGTATCTCTACTTGAAAAATTGATTTTGCACTGTAATATTCTTTCCACATTAAAGCACACTGTCCACAGTTACTTTTCAACCACAGCTAGACAGCAGATATTTTGCACGTACTGTCAGTTGAGAGTTTTTTATACAAGTAATACAATAATAAATTGAATAAAAGATTTTATTAAAACAATAGGTGTTTGAAAGCATAAATGTTTTGAAAAAATAGAAACAAATAGATATCTCCCCCCAAATTGTAAGTACTGTTAAATATACATGAAAATATCTCAGTCTGCACGTCCCTAAGTCATAAAAGGTTTGCAGACATCTTTGAGGAACTTAATGGAGAAAGAGATACTAAAAAATTAAAAAATGTTGATAATCTAACCCAAGTGCTATGATTAGCTTAACAAAAATTTTAGCTGATTGCCCTTAGGCATCCTGCCTGCATATCAGTTATTTCATAGGGGTAATTATGATTCTGGTGCCAGAAGGATGGGTGGCAACACTTATTTTTACCTAGTTTGCATCCAACATTCTGTTTTCAAAAGTGCTTCGCTTTAACTGAAGATAATGGGAGCCACAGATTCTCAGGAGTTTTGGAAATTTGCCTTACTGGACTACAAAGGCTTGTATACTATTTTAATTCTAAAGGGTTAAGTTTAGCCTTGCTAAGACTACAGAAAAATCAAGCAATGCAACTTCTCTAACTATATTGGCACTAAATTGAATATAGAGTTGGTATTCAGTGGAAACTAATTTTTCCTAACCAGAAACAAGGGTGTAGCCACATAAAAGGAGAGTCATAGCTAAGCCCATGGGACCAGGACACTTCCAACACAAACCAGTAAAGTTTCCCAGGATCCCATCCTGAAGTGACACGATTGAAATGAATGGAGAGGGGAGGATGGATCAGAGAAAAGAAACCAATCAGCAACAAAACCAACCAAGAAAACAAAACTCAACAAAACCCAACCACAAACCTCCCCACCACCCCAGCTTTTTCTGATTTCTTTCCTTGAACAAAAATAATCTCAGTTTTCATCTCACCATTTAAACAAACTGATCATTCAGCTCTTCAGCAAAGATTAGCAGATAAATGCAGTTCTGGGCGTTACCCATGTTAAAAACATGCACACGATCAACAACAACAAAAAAATATAGCAATGCATGAAATCATTATTACTCATGAATGCATCATACCTGCTGACAAAAAAAAGTAACAGAGCTGAACTGAAATTCTCATACCTTAATGAGATTTTTTTCAATCATAACACAAAATTGTCTGGTTCAACAGAAAGGATTAGAAGTGGTTATAGCACACATGATGAATTCCTGTGGTCAAGAACACTGAAAAAACCTGGCAAGTCCTCACCCATTCTCTGGAGGCGTTTACAAACCAAGACAACTACACCTCATCCACTCATTAATCCAGCTGAACCAGAACATCAGGGAGTTGATATATTACATGTTTCCCAGGGAATTTCTTTAAAGTCAGCCCACAGTTTCCTTATCAGAGTTAATTATCACAATTGGATCACAAAGGTGCTAACAATTGCCTTCTTAAGCAAAGGCATCTTGGAGAAAATACTAAAGGCCAATAAATTTCATATCTTTTACTGGCTTTCTCTCTCTGGTAGAATCCCAACCCTCAATACTAGTCACTGGGTTTTCTCTATAAATTCACATTTAATCTTCATTCCAGAGAGAATACTTCAGGTATGCATTGTGAAATACTAGCTTCTAGCATAAGAATACCGAAAACTAGTACTTTAATGTTTATGCTGGAAATAAAATGCATTCTTTTCCATGCTATTACTCTCAGAATTTGTTGTTGTTTCACCAATTCTTTTCCACAGCTCTCATTTTCCATTACAAAAGGAAAACTTTTTTCCAAAGGTGTTTTTCTTTTCTTTCTCACTAAGTCCACAAACAAAATCTAAACCATTAAAGTAATTTCTATACTTGATTCCGCACAGCAAAATTTACTTATTTTTTTTTTGGTCCTTACACCTGAACTAAGTATTTCCACTTTCAGTACTGAGTCAAGTGATAGTAAGGTTTCAAGACACTCACCTTCCATTTTTCTTCTACATGTACTAGTTTCTGAAGAACAGTACTGGTGGAGATACCTGCTCCTCGGCAAGATGTACTGCAAGGTCTGGCGGATCTCCTCTGTGAACCAACCTAATTTCCCCTCAGTAACATTTATATTCAGAACTAAAAGGCTGTCACACATATTGCATCAACAAAATACCAGTTTACAAAGAGGCACCACCCATGTGTCTACTGATGCTCATAAATGATTCATTTTAACTTCCAGCATTATTAGGGAGAGTCCTGAGGCTGAAGGGAGGGAGAGATCTTGGTACCTCACGTATAACATAGTACTTTCAACGTCCCACAACTCACCATGTCTCAAAAATATTTTAAGACCAGGATGAATCTAACCACATTTTAGTGCAAGTCATTTTTTACCATTTAAATTTCCCATAAATCCCAGCACCTACTGTTCCCTTCTGGCTAGACTTCTTCAGTCACCTGCAAGAAAACAATAAAGAACGCCAGACTTAAGCTGGATTTAGACTCCTTGAATATGATCACTAGTGGACATTTGTACTATAATATAAGCAGAAATCCCAGCTTTCAGAAAGTCTGCATAGCACTCCCTCCAAGGGGAGGTCAGAGTAAAATGAAACAGCAACAAATCTTTTGAGCTATACTGTAAAATAAACAGAAGACATGCATGAAATGGTTTTGAAGATGACAGTAAAATTTAATCTAAGCATTACAGAATTTATTTATACTTTGTGTGTATTTTTATTCTAGCACACAATTTTACAGCTTCTTAGCTCACTCCATCTCCCTTCCCCTGAAATCATGAAAAACACAAGAGTTTTCCAATAATTTCTATGAACAGAAAACATTTAAGTATACACAAAAATGTATTATTTTAGTTAGGTTACAGGCATATTTAATAAAAGAACTGCAAAAATGTTCTCCCTGCACACCCAGATTAGTACATTAGCAGGCAAATAGGGGAGATTGAAATTTCCTCTCACAAAACCATAAGGAACATTTTCTATACTACCTCCTGTCTTCCTTATGCCTCTATGTCAAGTTTTACTCCATGAGATATCCTTTGGATCCCTCAATACTTTGGATTAAAACCCACCTTCTTCCGAAAATAACATGAAAAAAATCATCAACAACAAACAACAAATAAAACAACTAATAACAACCTCCTAAAAATAAATAAAAAAAACCCAACATTCATTGATATAGAAAGAATACAATGACTGACGTTCAGTGATTTGCATAACTACCTGGATTCTTGACAGTACTTTAAGAAATCATAAAATGAAAGAGCTTAACTAACAGTGAAATAACTTAGTAGGCATAACTTAACAGCTCAGGTATTGTGAAATAACTTCACGGAAATTAGAGCAAAGAAAAAAATCAGCACTTCAGCGGTGGGTTTGGAAGAGAGTGGTTAAAATATTTGTATGACATGCATATGAAAGTGAACATAATATTCAATGTGTTCATTTCTGAAATCTGTAAATATTTGGTGGCTAGTCAGTAGGCAGACATGAAAAATATATGAATCTTAAATGTTTCACCAATTTCTCATATATCTGAAAACTTTCTTTTTCTTAATATTTATCATTTGACTATTAAACTTCAACTCATTGAAAAAAGGAAACCTATACTATTCCATAAGAAATAACTTAGAAGCCACAAACACATAATCAACCTTAAATCAACCTGTAAAAGAAGAATGGTAGTGGTCCAGTCACCCATTGAAGACCTGCCTACAAATATATGCCCATACTAATATCCAGAGAATAGCACAGGAAAGTATACAAATTGGTCACGGTTTCCAAGATAGATTAAAATCCCCTGAAATACCTCTAGTTCAATCTGACTGAAATATTTTGGTAAATAAAAACCTGTAACAAATAAAAGAAAACAAATAAGCATCAGTGAGTAGCTGCACCTGTGGGTTCAAAGAGACTTAATTAAGAGTTTAAAATAATAAAGGCCTGATTCAGGAGTGGAACACTTTCTGTATGGATATGAGTCACCAACTTTAGTAAGCATGCTTGCTTAGGTCCTTGAAGCTGCTTTGGTGCCTATCTGTCTCTGTAGGATCACTATACAGATATCCAGCCCCAAAGCAAAGCCTCCCATATACTCAAGTTCCTGCCTTTCAGTGTTTGCAAAGCCATCCAATTGTTGCCAGCTCACAGCTATCAGACTGGTTGGTCCTCATTCAAGCCCAAGTCCCAAGTGTCTGAAGTAAGACTCTTGAACAAGGTAGAAAAATCATAGCATACTAACTCTTTAGGTGCGCTCACTCTATTCTTACCTCTCTTGCCTTCCATGCCCTGAATCATAAGAGTTGGACTCCGGTAGTCCATGCAACAGGGCCCCCACCCTAAAGAAGGAGGTATGGGAGACTGAGTGCAAACAGGAAACAGAGATATGGTTCAAAGAAAGGTTCTACATCTCAGCTTACAGTATGACTGAACAACTGATGCATCCAGATTGCCAACCTCCAAGAGAGGTTACTGCCCTGTAGTCTCCTCCTGGGTTGAAAGAGTTCCCCACCCTGCCTGACAGCAAGGTATGCCAAGCTAAGGTTAATAGTCCCTTGGACCCTGCTGGAGGTGCTTTTCCCTTCTGCCTCAACCTTTTTCCCTAACACTTCACTCATCATTCGCCCAAGCTGTCCTTTCCTACATTACTACCGTATCTCACGCATCCAGCATTCCCTAAATGTAAAAGGAAGCTGATACCCCTGATGAAGGCCTCAAATTTCTGCAGGATAGCACATTTATGAGGGTTTAGACACTTCCAGAATTTAAGCCATTTAGGCTATTAAGCTTCTTTAAAGACACTTGACTTTGGCCCTTATTGCAGAAGTATCTGCTTGATAATAGTTTAGAGAGGACTTTTTAATTCCTGGAGTAATTGGTACTTACAATATTACAGACTACATTTACTTATTACAACAGTTTTGTTTGTTGTTTTTTGGTTTGGCTTGGTTTTTTAAATGTTACTTGTATTACAGTAGACTGACATATGATGAGCTTGCTGAGGCTCTGAAATTTTCATAACTTTCAATTACCCCTATGCCAGTAGGAAATGGCAAGGATTGAACACGGCATCACAATCACAGAACACCTGTGAACAGCATTGATGCAGCTCTGCAGTATCACTAATACATTCGGGAGCAATAGAGAAGATGCAGTAATCAAGCATCCAAGGAATCCCTTCAAGAAAAAAGAACACAAAATGAAGCTCAACAAGGGATAAAGGAACAAATCAGAAAATATCTGAATCGAAGTGTCTTGGTGAAAGTGCCATCTAGTGAAAAGCTGGTGTAACTACAGTGCTTAAAGAAACTGCTCAAGCATGTGCCAATAGGCAGCCCAAGTTCACTTTTTTCACTTGGTCATATAATTGTATTCCTTTGATTGCTGAACCTGGAGTTCACCTTAATTAAAAAAGCCTACAATTTTGTAGCAATAGTAATGAATGGCATAGTAAGAAGTTTCCTGTGAAGGTGGGATATTTGAAGCCATTAAATGGCATTGCTATCTTCTCACAAGAGCGTGAGCAGACTCCCATTCCTCACAAGGAATATTCATGTCTAACAAGGAGATAATGAAGAAAAAAATGGATGTCATAGGTTAACTCTAAAATAATCATGTTTGTTAGGAATACGTATCTGACATTTAGAAACTTCTTATTACAAGGGCAATAGGCTGGCAGACTAACATGAACTCTGTTTCAGAGCACACCCAGAAGTTTCTTAAAATTCATAAATCAATTTGCAATGAGTGTGCCTTTCATTAAAGAACCTGAAAGCACTGGCAGCTACTCTGTTCAGCATAAGCAACTATTACAACACCCTATTTACAGATGAATTAGGACAAAGAAATGCTTCAAATGAAATCTTAAATGAGAAGCTCTGTCTTTATAGAAGCTGAAGGAAATTAGTAACATTAAATAACTATAGGTGGTTCCTGACACTACAAAACCACCAGCCTTCATAAAAGAAACCAAAAACTCCTTCAAGGCAGCTGCTATCCAACCTGGTCCATAAGATTTGTTTTTCATTCTGACTGAGTTACTTGTCTGGTCTTTCAGCCTTTTCCTGGGTCTCCATCAACTTTGTAAGCCATTTTCTTGTTCCATTTAATCAGATGTTTTTTCCCCCAATATCCACAGTGCTGATGAGAAAGACACACATCTATAATGTTGCAGTATATGCAGAATGCTGAAAAGTCAGACAATTAAAGGATGTGTACCTCATGAGAGCAAGCAACATCATTTATGCTTAAGGCAGATAGTCATCATATTTAGAACAGAACCCAGGTAAAATGCTAGCCTGAGTCATGCTGTAAGCCTTACTTCTGTACTTCACCTTTGCCCTATAGCACTTCCATAGTAATTTTTTCTTAATTGTATCTTTTTTAATGCAACTTAATGACAGTAGCAACAGTGACCAGGTTAACTTAATAGAATAAAACTATAAACATTCCATAAATAACAATTAATAAGTTTCAATAAAAAGAAAAAAATTAATTTGTCTATCAAAAAACCTCAACCAACAACCCTTTTTTATAAAATGAAGCTAGAATTTACAGCTGAGTAATTTGCCAGGAAGCCTACTTCAAGTACAGTAAGTTCACTTTCAAATGAGCTTGTTCACAACTTTATTTAAAAACGGAAGTGGAATAAACTAGCAGGACTGTAAATTCAAACCTCAGCTCACTGAGCAGTAACTTTCCCCCACAGAGAAACCTGTAAATCATCAAGAGGGCCTGTGATCATAACCCACCGGTCTCTAACTGCCCAAGCAATGGAGTAGATGCCATCGATCTTTTACCTGGACAGGCAATGCTAATTGGAAAAGATTCAGTCTGAGTACTATGAGTTGAAAGAATAAAACAAGGAGGGACATTTACTGGGCTGGATCACAGGAGGTTTGGGGCTCTCTGGGAGAATACTCTAGCACATTGGCTCCTATACTGTTCTTTAATTTAAAGGTTAAACTTTTAGTGAAGCGTGCTGGCTGTTTAAAGGGGAAAAAAAAGTGTTCTCCTCCAATGCCTATTTACAGATATTCATTTAAAATGTTTTTATATAAGAGTGGAGCTCAGCATCTTGAGGCAGAAGTCTAAGATATAGATTTCCACCCCAGCAAAAAAGTAAGTCTTGATTACTGATATTTATACTGTAAAGAGCACTGACTTTTACCTGGGAACTACCTAATATTAGAAAAGGCGATGAGGAAATATTTTGTGAATATTTATTTTTGTAAATATTTTACGGCAAAATGAGTTCAATATACCTGCCTGATGTAACTTTTTCAAGACTTTCTAAAATTTCCCATGTATTTCTTATTTTAGAGTTAAAAAATATGCAGTTACGTTCTGGTTTTATTTTAAGCAGTTGGGAGTATAAGACTCGGAAGTTAAAATTAACAGGGACAAACTTAAAATTCTTGGCCATTTTAGATCTCTGTAGCAGATAACTTACAGAAGCATGGTATATCAAGAAGACAATATTGTGTATAAAGAGTAAGGAAGACCCCGTATTTCAGAAAAGCAAATGCTTTTTTTGCAAAAGCCAATTTTTATTCTTTTTAAAATATATGCGCAGACACACCCTTCAATGAGAAACAGCACAGTAACTCACTTCTAGGCTATAATATTATCTTTGGGTGGGTGGTGGGGGGAGGGAAATACATTTTAACTCCTTTGCAAACTTTGGTTTTTTTTAAAGGATTAGGCCTGACAGCTGATGATTTATTTGCTCATTAAGGAACCATTACACAGCAGGTTTGGGCAGACAAACTAACACATTTGAGGGGCAGTGACATTGCTCTGATGGTGTTTGCCTCAGCTTTCACAGCCTTCCCAAAAGTAGGGGATTAGCAATTGATTTTAGTGAAAAATGAATCTCTGTTTTCAGCCGTTTAAATGCAGCACAAGGCACAGTGTGAAAGAGGGACAGGGAGCTGGAAGTGCTGGGTTAGATGGAGGCAGGCAGTAGTGAAAGTCAAAGAGATAGCTACTGTTCTCTCAAGTTGGAAGTATCTTTGTAGATTAGTTTTTGATGTGCAATAGGCTCCATTCTACTTCTGAGTTCTCATCTAATTCAAACTCTCCTCCTTCAACAAATTTTTACCACTAGCGCATTACTGTGTCATAAGGCATAGGCAGCTGAACTCAAATATATATGGCAACATACGAAAGGTCAAAACATAAGACAGGACTAGCATGAAGACAGATGTCTTTCAGTATGAAGGGGTAAACACTTCCAGCTCCTGTACAAGCATGGCATACAAACATAATCTTAGAATGATGTAGCAAATAGTTCCAAGTCTTTTAGAAGCACAGCTGTACAAACACAAGTGTAAGTGCCAACACCTTTCTTTGAAGGCCCTTGTCTCCCTTTACTAGAAGTTCCTGAGTCAGTAGGCTTTTGTTACTTCAATTAATATTCTTGTCTTGCTTTGAGATCTCTACCTTTTGGCAAGATGATCCTTGATATGTCATTCAGCAACTTAATATATAGTGGCCATGACCAGATTTTTAAGAAGACCGTTCCATAGTATTTTATCTTTTCTACAATATTTTCTGATACACACTTCAATTTATACTTATTAAGCTTTACTAAGCTTACCCATTAACATATTCTATAAAGGCTATATAGGTGCTCCCATCTTCAAAATTAAAAGATATCATAATGAAAGGAACTAATTTAGCTTAACCTAGATTCAATTTAGCTTTTGTTCCATAAATATTAGACATAGAAAAGCTGCAGTACACACAGTGCAAATGTTTTGGCAAAACATTGTGTAGTTATTCTTGATTCAGCATCAATTTATACTATTAAAAGATACTTGAGAGTTCTAAAGAAGTTTGGTTGGCTGGGATGTTTTTTAGGAGGATGCAGTATATGCTGTCCTTATGCTCACTGGAATGAATTTTGAGTTAGCTGATGATCTAAGTTAAGTGTAAGGTGTCAGTTTCATCTAGCGATGCTTTGTTTTGTCCTGAAAATTGGCATGGACAACTTGTTTTCCTGACTCTTAATGAAATTACTTCACACATTATAGAAAAAAACAAATAAATAACAGAATGGGACTGATTAGGCATCCTTTTATACCACGATGACCAGTAATTCAGATATGACTGGCTAAGTACTGTTCCCCTTTATACACAGGCAACTTCTTTGTCTAAGACATTTGAACAAAATTTCATATGCTGAATTTTTCATGTACTGAATTACTTTCAGTAGAAAATCCAGAGTAAATTTCTGCTTTCGGTTACTTCTGTAGTTGCTTTAATACAATTCTAAGTGCACAAACCTTCCAAATTTCAGCTGGTACACAGAAAGAAAATTCAGCTCACACCTTTCTGCTTGGCACTTCGCTATCAGAACATCAAAAAATACTTCAATAACCCAGTAAAATAAAGTGAAATGACAACTTAATTGCATCATGAAAATAAGCATGGAGACATTTACACACCCAGGTATCACATATTTCAAGCAGCACCTTCCAGTTTTTCTAGTCAGCTTTTAAATAGGACGACATTTTAAGGACATACTAAAACGCTTTGGGCTAATTTATAACATATAAGCATGGATTCTCTGCATGCTAAAGACACAGTAGCCATAACCTCAGTTTGCTGCATTTTATGCAGAAGACAGCTGTCTTCAGTAACGTCTTTGCCTAATCCTTCCTTCAATTATGTTTTAAAACCTGTTTTCGACATCTTTTCACAGCTTCTGTACAAAGAAACCGAATATTCACCAGATCTATTGCAAATAATTTTGCTATGCTTAGCAATCAATAAGAATAACAATAATAGAATAGAAATCAAAAAGAATATCAGGTCTATTCTTTGCTGGTTTTGAACACCACACATTCTAACATCCTATACAATAATCTGAAATGAGTTCTTTTTCATAAGCACACATCCAGCTGAGCAATAATTACAGTGAAATGTGCTGTCATCTTTCCAGAGAAGAGTAATTAGGGATGTGAGCCTGGATGTCTTGTATGCTTATGGAAACATTTTTTCTTTCCAGCTAATGATCTTCTAAATAGTAAATTATTAGAAGGAAAATGGTAAAGGGTGTGGACAGTGGCTGTCATCAGCCTTGTGCATCAGCTCCAAACTCTGTCTTCTTCCTTTGGAAGTTAGAATTAGCAAAATTTAGAATTCTTCATGCTGCTTTGGAGAAGAAAACAAATACAGGTAATTCATTTTGTTATTTATTATTGGTAATACTTAAATACAAGTCTCTCTTGTTTCTCTCCCTTTATTGATCTGGGAAATAATCTTTGTATTAGACTATCCTTATTATGCAGGTCAAAGAGAGTCAAAGACCGTCTTATACAAAAAGTAGCTGTGTATCTTTGATTCTTATATAATTTAAATCAACACCAAAGAGCACAGGCATGTAAGTAACTCTCTGTCTGAAACCTCAGAATCATCACCAGCTTTCCTGCTTCTAGTCAGAACAACATTTAATACACACATGCTAGTGTGAACTGACTGACAAGAGAAATGAAAAAGACCCGGGCTGTACCACTGCTGCATTGCACTGGAAACAGCAACCAATCCTGTTATGTACCTAGGTACCTAATGAACAAAAATTTGGAGCTCTTTTTTGTTTAATGTCTCAGTGTCAAATAAACACTTAAACAAAGTAATTACTACCAACTCTTACTATTGTTTTCATTACTTTGCAATTAACTCTGCAGGGGCAACTGGTACCTACTTTGCAGTTTTTTGAGTGACAGACATCAATCTGTTATATGACCAATGCACCAATAACAATAACATTTTCTTGGATCTTAGGAGAACCAGCTTCCAGAGATATAAGAGAAGCTACTTCAGATTCGAGTAGGTGTGTCTTTAACTCATATCTCCCAAATCATATGAGATCTGATCTTAAAGCCCTTACAGCAAATTTTTCTCCTCTCCATTTAGGTGAAAAATCAGTGTTAATTAAATACACTTCTGTTGCCCACCCCCAACCCCCCTCTTTTTTAACCTTGAGTACAGCAAATTTGCACGCATTTCCCGCTCAGTGAGTGAGCACCTATCAATGAAACCCATTATTTTATTTTACTGCTAATTTTTAACTTGTTCAGAAAAAATATTTTTTAGAACATCAGACAAGTCAGCACTGAAAGAAAGCTTGATAAAAATTGTGAAGGAGGCAGCAAAGCAGGACTGAAAGACTACTGTTTCATTAAAAAATGCTCCCTTCTTTTCCAAATACTTTGATCAATTTCTTTTTTTTTTTTAAACAATTAAATGCTGTCAAATCTATTCAGACTTCCCCTATCAAGTATCTGGTTTTTTTCCTCCAAGCAATAATAGATCTAAGGTTTTGCATTTGTTAACCAATATGTTGCATACAAACCACAGGCATGTTAAGACACACAGCAACACATTAAATTTCATCAACCTCACCGTGACAAAGCAAGTTCGTACATATTCCTGAAGCATGTTATTGCCCACTTTGAAGAAATTCCAAAAGTGTTATGGCTGCTACTCATGTTCGGGATATAAAAAAGTGGGCAAAACTGATATTGTTCCACAGCAATATAATTTAAACAAAACTCCATAAAATATTATAAAAGATAGGACACAAGATTAGAACAGTAATGTGTTATGGAATTAGGTAAGGTTTCCAAACACCTTAGTTACAACCTGCATTAAGCACTACAAGCAAGCTAATGATACAGTTCATGGTTTAATCCCAACACAATAACCAGAGATATGCTTTTTAAAAATGTTTGATGTTTGACATACTAAATTGTAATTATAGGGATATTCCCATTTACCTGTGCGTAAGTAACAGCGAACACTTTATAAACGCCTCATGCACCAAAAGAACAGGCCTAGCAGCACCTCAAAGAGCATGTCTATCTAACATTTGTCATTTACTATGGTCAACAAATCACTCTTGTAGAACAGGTTACACATTTGTACTGAAAATCCACTGCCTTTATTATGACATTAAAGAGCTTCCAATCTGGGGAAACATCAGGTCTGATCTGGGTTTCAGAATTGGTTTGTCACTATGATAGTATTTTTCTTTAACTATTTTTATTTTAAGGAACAAATATGTATTGTAAATTACATGTTATATGTTACACTAGGAAAGATATACGCTTTACCAATCTTTTCTGATAGTGAATGTATGCCTAACTCCCCCATCAGCTTTGGCTATATCTGGCATGCTAAACACCTAACTTTCTGAAACACTCAGCTGACACTCCAGTTAATTTTAAAAATGTATTCAGAAATTCTTGGAGTAATAAAAGTAAAAATGACAGGAAAATAGCATTATTCCTTACCAGGTATATTATTAACCTGACTGTGAATTTGCTTTTTCACACAAGAGAAATTTAAACAGATTAAGCAGTCAATTTTTAAAAAATAAAAGCTCTTCCATTAAACCGAAACCCCCACATGACTTTAATGATTATAAAAATTTTCATGTTAACAGTACTCAAAGCTAGAATCTATGTCTAACTTAACTGGAGTAAAACCACCTTGTCTTATAATGTCATGATACAATAAAAAAAAATTCATTATAATCAGAAATGCAAAAATAATATGTACCAAGTAAGGTACATACGGCACATGGTTGAATCTTTTAGTATCTTGTTTGTCCACCATTAATTAGTTAATGCACTATTACTTTTAAAAGAAATAGGCAAAGAGTAATCAAACTCAGGAAGTGCCTTATGGGCTCCTGGGTTCTTTTTTCTTTTTCCTGTTACTGAAATTAGCAAAGAAAACACACATTAAAATAGAAAATACTGGAAATAGAAAAAAAAAAAAAGTTTTTTTTTGTCTTTCCAGCAGTTCCTACTGGAAAACCGTATACAGACTGCCAAAGTATCTAGCAATTACGTATTGTAAGCTTGATACAGAATAAAACAAGTTGTATGAACAGCATTCAAACACCTTAGTAGCTGAGACTGTTGGCTTTCTTTACACCAGCATTCTCATTTTTAGTGAAGAAAGTTGGCTTAAGGATCTTGCATACTGCTTTATTGAGTTCTCAGAAAAGGAATTAAAAAGTACTGTTGGACAAATAGGTAAAAAGTAGTTCACACTTTATTGTCTTGAAGCATATTTTAAAAGCATTAGTAGGCAGCTCTAAAAATTGCATTTCAGTAGAAAATATGATGTAAAGAAATTCATTTATGCGACAATGTCATCGTGCACTACATTAGAAATTATTCTAGAACAGGACAGAGTATCTTCATACTAGAAATGCATACATCCATGAAGTACAGATGAGAAGAATTGTGTGAGGAAAAGACACTAACAGACATCTATATATAATCCACTTTGGTTTGCTGCCTTTATCCTTAAGACAGATAACTGAAGAGTATTCCAGCATAGAGGAAAAATAGCAAATTCATATTCATGGATGGACCACAATAGAAAAAACAAATGTATCAAATTACAGCAGTCAAACAAGCAAGATAAAAACAATTAAAAAAAAAAAAAGTTGATTTTTGATTTAGGCTTTCTTTGATTTGGAAATGGCATCATGCTCAACATTTTGTAAGCCCAGCTGGGACACCACAGCAGTAATTTTCAAGCAAAATTCACCATTTTAAGTGTAGGCACATTCATTACCTGCCTACAGTAAGGTATTACTTTGGATTACTCAAAAGACACCTCAAGATGGTAATCAGAGTGTTTTAGAAAGCTTGTTCATAAAAATCAAACAAATGGTTTGCAGCAGATAACTTCGCTCTACAACTAATATTACAACTTAAACTTCTGACAGTTAAACACAGAATGCACAAAACTATTTTAGAGCTGAATCAAACCCATGATTTATTGTAGTAATGTTGTCTCCCTCTTGAGTAGTAGGGCTTTCTAATTGGCAATCACCTTTCTCTCAAATGTGTATGTTAGAATTTTAAACTGTGTGGACCAATTATTCTCAAATATAAAGCATTACAATCCACTTCTGGGTTGTATTAGTCAGTTGTAAATGGTGAGTCACAAAGCACTTTCCGAGTGGTGTGGAACGTGCTAGAACATTTGCAAAGAGAAAACACTAAAGCAAGAGACTTGAGAACATTATATTTAAACAACTATTTTGAAAAACAGTATGCTTGTTTCCACTGAATTTTTTCTAAATATGTAATTATATTTCAGAGACTTTCAGTGGCCTTGCGCTAAGAGGACTGGATTAGGCTGTTAATAATTAAGATCCTACATTAACACACAGAGTTAGATTCAGAGACTTGGTATTTACTAATATTATCATATTAACAGAGAGGCACTGCTGGGAGATTAAGACTTGAAATCCCAATTCCATAGTCTGTTTTCACAAGCAACTGCCCAAAACTGTCCTTATATTTTGCTGAAAAACACATGGTCTTAACAACAGAGATTTAATTTTCTGTGGAACAGACCACCCATGATAACTAATCTATTTTTCAGGGAAGACAATCTACATATTCTCTATTAATCTCCCCTCCTCCAGAGTCACATGGTGCTAAAAAAATGAATTATACAAATGATTGACAGTTATATTATTTTCATCTTTTTATTCAGTGTGATTTTTCCCTGAATCTCGTAAGAGAAGGAATGGATAATTAAACAATCCATTAATATTGCCCCCATGTGAGTATATGAAACTGAAAAGACACAGGTATTAAGTAAGCATATTATCATTGTTACCTATGGAACTTAGTAAAACCTATGTGATCTAGGCATGAAATTTAATTTTTATTAATGACAAATTTATTTTGAAGTTTCAGATTTTGTCTCTCATTGGGATTCTCATTTTTACAAACAGTTCAATTCTTTCTGTATTTAGACTGCCCACATTTCACAGCGAGTGTATAGACACGGAGTCTATAAAATTATAATTTTAGCTTACTTAGAACCATAGAATCATAGAATAGTTAGGGCTGGAAAGGACCTTAAGATCATCTAGTTCCAACCCTCCTGCCATGGGCAGGGACACCTCACACTAAACCATGTCACCCAAGGCTACGTCCAACCCAGCCATGAACACTGCCAGCGATAGAGCATTCACAACTTGCCTGGGCAACCCATTCCAGTGCCTCACCACCCTCGCAGTAAAGAATTTCTTCCTTATATCCAATCTAAACTTCCTGTTTAAGTTTGAACCCGTTACCACTTGTCCTATCACTACAGTCCCTCATGAAGAGTCCCTCCCCAGCATCCCCATAGTCTCCTTTCAGATACTGGAAGGCTGCTATGAGGTCTCCACGCAGCCTTCTCTTCTCCAAGCTCAACAGCCCCAACCTTCTCAGCCTATCTAAATACGGGAGGTGCTCCAGTCCCCTCATCATCCTCGTGGCCCTCCTTTGGACTCGCTCCAACAGTTGCATGTCCTTTTTATGTTGAGGACACCAGAACTGCACACAATACTCCAAGGGAGGTCTCTTGAGAGCAGAGGAGAGGGACAGGATCACCTCCTTCAACCTGCTGGTCGCACTGCTTTTGATGCAGCCTGGATACTGTTGGCTTGCTGGGCTGCAAGCGCACACTGAAGCCACCTCATGTTCATTTTTTCATCAACCAACACCCCCAAGTCCTTCTCTGCAGGGCTGCTCTCAATCTCTTCCCCGCCCAACCTGTAGCTGCGCCTGGGATTGCTCCGACTCAGGTGTAGGACCTTGCACTTGGCATGGTTCAACTTCATCAGGTTGGCATCAGCCCACCTCACAAGCGTGTCAAGGTCCCTCTGGATGGCATCCCTTCCCTCCAGCATATCAACTGAACCACACAGCTTGGTGTCATCGGCAAACTTGCTGAGGGCGCACTCAATCCCACTGTCCCTTTCACCCACAAAGATGTTGAACAAGACCGGTCCCAACATCCATCCCTGAGGGACATCACCTCTTACTGGTCTCCAGCAGGACATTGAGCCATTGAGCACTACTCTTTGTGTGCAGCCATCCAGCCAGTTCTTTATCCAGGACCGAGTGGTCCACCTATCAAATTGATGTCTCTCCAACTTAGAGACAAGGATGTTGTGCAGGACAGTGTCAAAACTTTGTACAAGTCCAGGGAGATGACATCAACTGCTCTACCCCTGTCCATCAGTTCCGTAGCCCAATCATAGAAGGCCACCAAATTGGTCAGGCAGGATTTCCCCTGAGTGAAGCTATGCTGGCTGGCACCAACCACTTTGTTGTTTTTCATGTGCCTTAGCCTGCCTTCCAGGAGAATCTGCTCCAAGATTTTGCCAGGCACAGAGTTCAGACTGACTGGTCTGTAGTTCTCCAGATCATTCATTTTCCCCTTCTTGAAAATGGGGGTTATAGTTCCCTTTTTCCGGTCACCGGAAACTTCATCTGACTGCCATGATTTTTCAAATATGATGGACAGTGGCTTAGCAACTTCATTTGTCAGCTCCTTCAGGACCCACGGATGGATTTCATCAGGTCCCATGGACTTGCATACGTTCAGGTTCTTAAGATGGTCTCAAACCAGATCCTCTCCAGCAGTGGGCCTAAGGTCTTCATTCTCACCGTCCCTGCCTTCCAAGACTTGGGTGGTGTGGTCAGAGCATTTGCCAGTGAAGACTGAGGCGAAGAAGTCATTAAGAACCTCAGCCTTCTCCAAATCCAGGGTAAGCAGTTCTCCCAATAGCTTCCGGAGGCGGCCCACGTTGTCCCTAGCCTGTCTTTTATTTGCAATATACATATAGAATCCCTTCCTGTTATCTTCAACGTCCCTAGCCAAGTTGAATTCTAAATGGGCCTTAGCTTTCCTAACCTGGTCCCTAGCTTCCCGGACAACATGCCTGTATTCTTCCCAGGCCACCTGTCCTTGCTTCCACCTTCTATAAGACTCTTTTTTCCTTTGAATTTTCCTCAGCAACTCCTTATCCATCCAAGGAGGTCTCCTGGCCCTCCTGCAGCACTTCCTTCTAGTTGGGATGCAACACTCCTGAGCTTGTAGTAGGTGATCCTTGAATATCAAATAGCAGTCTTGGGCCCCCTGCCCTCTAGGACTATATCCCATGGAACCTTACTGAGCAGGTTCCTGAAGAGGCCAAAGTCTGCTCTCTCGAAGTCCAGGGCAGTGAGCTTGCTGTACGCTCTTCTCACTCTCCTGAGGATCTTGAATTTAACCATCTCATGATCACTGCAACCAAAGCTGCCCTGGAGTATCACATTTCCAACCAGCCCTTCCCTGTTGGTGAGGATGAGGTCAAGCATGGCACCTCTCCTTCTCAGCTCCTCTATTACTTGCAGAAGAAAGTTGTCTTCCACACAATCGAGGAACTTCCTGGATTGCTTGTGCTGGGCCTTGCCATCCCTCCATCAGATATCAGAGTGGTTGAAGTCCCCATGAGAACAAGGGCCTGCGAGCGTGAGGCTGTTCCTATCTGTCTATAGAGCTCTTCATCCACAGAGTCCTCGTGATCAGGCGGTCTGTAACAGATCCCCAGAATAATGTCTCCCATTACCATTATGGAGTAAATTAATCTGGAGCAGCATAGAGGAGCTGAACGACCTTATAGTCAGTGGAATGCAAAAGCAATGAGATGGAAGCAAATTACCTTAGAATTGTTTCTTACAGCTGTGTTTCAGAGAGTTGACAGGGAGTGGTTATTTTGCTTTGAACTATTTGTATATTGACTTCTGTTGTAGTTATATATTACCTTCGTCTTCCATCTCCAGAGACCATGCTTCAATTATTTCAATGAACCACAATTTACCAGACTTCAGCTATGATGTTGCAGGACCAGACCAATACAATTGTTTTCTGGGAGACTTGAGCTGGCATAGCCTAAACAGCACCATACAAAAATCAAACATTTCAGCTTGTTACAGCAGACACAGATAGTTGAAACTAAACTAACTAGCAGTCTTAATGCCTAAAATTTAATAAACTCAGGCAAATTAACCCTTAAGTTGTGATGTTTTGTGGTTGCATCGTACTAGGCAAAGTTTCTGAATCATTATTTTTCCTGCTCCATTTCTGTAGGCTGCACAGAAATTTACATCTTGCACAACTAGAATTTTGCTAGCATAATGTCACTGAAAAACAAGCAATTCACACAAAAAAAAAAAAATTACCTTGCAAAAAGGTAAGTAAGCTACAGTGGTAGAAAGCTTTGAAGAATCCATAGAGATCTGCTAGTCCTACTGAAGCATAACTATATGGACTAATTGGGAATCATTCTCGTGAATAACAGAAAAGCAGTGGTCATGTCCAAAACAGGCAAAATGAGATACTTTCATTATGAGAACCACTCACACAGCTTATCAGTTGCACATATTTGTTTGCATGTTGAGATTTAAATTAAGAAAGAAGGTGAAGGAGAAGGATGTTTCTATGAATATACCTTGGCTAAATAAGCATTAAAGCACCATTATAACATTCCGGAAAAACTAAAAGCATTACATATGCTCAGTTAAAATAGTTTTGCCAAGAGAACAAATGTATCAACTGCTCTTCAACAGTAACCATTGTGTTTTCCACAGACACTGTGCCATTGCATAAAAATTATTCATTACTAGATCACATTCTTATCTGCTTTCTTTAGATTTCATTCAAAACTATACAAATATGAGACAAAGAGAAAACCAAAGCCCTCAGAAAAAAAAAATTATTAGTTTTTCAATCTGAAAACTATGTGCCCTCCATTTGTTTTCTAATTAACTAGACATCAACTGCTGATCCAAGGATTAACTATATGAATCATAGAACCAGAGAATCATAGAATAGTTAGAGTTGGAAAGGTCCTTAAGATCATCTAGTTCCAACTCCCCTGCCATGGGCAGGGACACCTCCCACTAAACCATGCCACCCCAGGCTCTGTCCATCCCGGCCTTGAAGATACTGGAAGGCTGCTATGAGGTCTCCACACAGCCTTCTCTTCTCCTGAAGAACAGGAGTAGCAGATAAATTTGTATCTAGAGTATTTTATCACATAAATTAGTAACTGGCTAGACAGAAAGACTTTGCAAGACCATGTTAATCATCTGAGGTCAGGACAAAATTAATCTGCAAATACTTACCTGTGTGGTCTTCATTGAAAGGAAGACTTAAGTACTTCACTAACTGTAGTAAAAGTTTGTAAGAGGCAAATCTAAAATTCTCCTGTGTTCTAGATACAGGAGTGAAATGTGACAACTCCCAAGAGGAAGGCTCAAAGACAAGATATTTTATGATCTGCATATAAAATCTGTTAATCTCAATTCTTTAAGTCATCTGTAATAAACGTTTCCCTTATTTTTTATAATAAAATAGCTTATTGATTTCAACTCATCCAGTCAAAATTAATAAAGAAACCTACGTAAGATGTCAGAATACTGAACATGCTGGACCACTAAACAAATAACATCATTATGAAACAGTATGAGAGGTCATGCAGTAGCCTGAATGAAGAGTTTTAATCACAGATTGTTTCATCATTATCTGATATTTCCTTTACATTTCTCACTGCTAATATACAGTGAGGGAACAAAAGGAGATTCAAAAAAAGCTTGGAAAAGGGCGGGAGAAATTGAGGTAGTAAAAGAGTTAGAAGGTACAATACAGAAAGAAAAGAGACAATGAAGATTAGAGGAAAAGGAAACAAAATAGGAAACAAAACAAAATGAATTAATAGACATAATAGCAAGTGACCAAGCAGTTGAAGAAAGAAGTCTTTTCAGCCAAAAGGAGTGCTCAGAGCTGCCAGTAGTCAACAGCATACATCTCTGGCCGTTATTGGTTAAAGACGTGTTCCACTGTCCTGTCAAATTATTAGAAACATAATATATTATATCATTTGGTACTGTCTCCCAAGTTTACAGGCACAATATTCTCATCTAACTTGGAAAAGTGCTTCCAAAGTAAAGCATTGCAGACACTTGAGATTTTAATTTGACCTTCTCTTGCAACAGTTCTCGAATCTGCCTGTCTCATAAAGCTCTTAGGATTCTCATACAGAAAACTCTTCCAACAAAAATTGCAATTGCTGCATGCCAGGGAGTTTAGTCTAAACTTCATGTAGTTATCTTTCTCTATATATGAAACAAATTTCTCTCCCAAAATGCAAGTCTGAAAACCCTGACCCTTCCTATAACGTAGGTCCCATTTCTCTTAGTCATTTGCATAGGCAGTTGTGCACAAATGAAAAGGATTGCTGAGCCTGGACTCAAACTGCAAGCACTCTGTGGCTTCAAATGTACATTCAGAACTTCACAGCAGAATTTATCTGCAAATGTATAGTCCAGTGAGTCATCATATCACTATGACAGTGACTTCCCACAGTTGCACTCTGAGAAGTGCATCCTTCCCACTCCCACCTAGTTATATCCTGTGCAAGATACATTTTGCCTAAAGTGACAAGACTTCAGATTTTTCCATTTCCATGTTAACTGTCTCCCAGCAAGGACAGGTTCAGATACCTTACAAACAAGACTACTGTACTATTGAAAGTGGGATTATGGGACAGCAACCCACAGTTTCTTCAATGTAAGGACTTGGCCAAATCACCTTTGTTTTCTGGAGGAAGCAAGCAAAGCACAAAATAAATACTTCAGTCAGCACAGCCATCTTGTCATGAAATAGTCCTAAAAATTTCCCACTCTGCTACTGTCTCCAGACCCTTGCTGCTCTCTCATGCCCTGGCATACTGTTCTGTCCAGAGCTGTATTTTCCTGGATCATTTCATTTATCTACTTAGAGCCACTGCTTTTCTAAAAGCCTGTGTGGCCATAACTTGAAGGGCAGCGTACAAAGGCACGAGGACAGAAACTCTTTAAGCCGGCACTGTCATTAAAGATGCAGTATAATGAAACTATGGCCTCAGTAACTTGCCTAAAACTGCGCTCCACGTCAAAGGAAAATGGCCAGAAACTGAACTTAATGCTCTACAGCATGTCTACACTCTAATTTAAACATGACAGGGCAAGTTCACTGCCCAAGGACCAAGAGGCACAGACATCTATGATCATGAACTTGCTATCCCCAAAATGGTGTGGCCTTGTCCTAGCTTCAAACGAGCACGCATGGGCCTGAGCAGAGAAAACACCCTAGAGGCTTTTGTGTCTGCTCACCCCTATACCTCATGTATTCATTCTCACCTCATGATACATCATCACAGCAATGCAATGATGACTTTTTTAAATGTTTAGAAAGAGTCCTTTGCACTGTGTCTTCAGATGGTCATTAAAACTCTGCACAGCAGTACACTTCTTGCATGTCAAAGCTGAGGCTCCTGAAGTCTCTGCATCTGCCACTTTTCAGCCATGTGTGTCCAACTTCCAACTCTCTCTGAAAGCCACTGGGGCTAACCCACGCTTGTGCGAGAGGCTACCAGAGGCACTACTCACCAGAGATGCTCCCCTGTGCAGTCAAGTTCCTCCTTCTGCAAAATGACTTGTGAAAACAAACTGGTGCTGGAGCTCAGCAGCGCTCATTCACACCAAGGATCTGCACTGCGGCATTTTTCCTTTTAAAGGGAAGAAGTGAAAATAACTGCCAGTGCTATGGTAATATTTCACTGTTTCTTACCATCACCATGCATCACATCCTCATACAACCTCAGGCCTATTAACACTCTTTTAAGAAGACTGGAGTGATAGAGTAGCATTATTTGAATGTGAACATTACAAGCTTCATTTTATTATGCATTTCCTTTACAACTCTTTCCCAGCCTCCATGGCACCTTAACATGAGGAATAGTCTTACTTTAAGATCATTGTGCCTTTTGCCCTCATTGCAAACTTCCTTCCCTATGAGCCTTGCTGCACATTTCTAGCCAAGATAACACATTTTGGATGCAACAATTAAGGATGTCACAAAGAAAAATTCCTCCCATCTCCTAACCATTATTTACAAAACTAAAAGAAGGCATGCAGGTTCTTTCTTGGGATTGTTCTGGCCATAGATAATAATTCTCCATTAGCTAACACACAACGCCTGCATATGATTAATTTCCCATACATGGCTTGAGCCTCTGTACAGCTAAGTGAGCAACTCGAGGTCTTATATCTGGTATGTCTTAGCATTTAGATTTCTGACAACTGAAGCTGACGCAGAGTTACATCCCACTGAAAGTACCCCTTGCTTCTGCATTATGCTTGAATTCCAGATGCTCTCTGGAAACGAAAACAGAACACAAATTCACATGAACACACTGACAGCTTTCCTCTTTAAGACAGACCACTTAAAATATAACAGCGCATGATGCTAAGTGTAAAAATAGAAATACTTCATTCAGGTCAAGATTCATATCTGCACTTAAATCCTGTTCTAAAAATCAAGTATTACTTACTCTCCCTCTACTAGAAATCCTTCTATTTAAAATCATTTTAAATGATGACATGAAGCTCCCAGCTACTTCCAAGATCCATTCCAAAGAGTACTTTTCATATTCTGGTACATCTGCCCCGCAGAGGGACTTGACACTGACCAACGCTTCTGTTTGCTTTTTTAGAAAATACTTCCTCTTCTCCTTCAACACACTCTGAAAGCCTTTTGATACTTCTAACTTGACAGTAGGATCAGATGCATCTTAAAAAGTAAATGCCCCGGTATATTGCATTATCTCTTGCAACCTGTGGCATTTGGGATGTGATTGAAGCATTTTGGGATTTCATAAATGAGCCATTAAGAATATTCATTCCTTCTGCATTAGTTTTTTGCTGTTTTGTTTTTTTTTTTGAAGTATTTAATTTTAAAAGACAGGGAAGAGAAGGAGGAAGATATGCACCGTAGCCTTACCATGTCAAGGTTTAACCCAATTCTCAAGTGTTTTTTATTTGCATGAAGCATAATTTTGCATGATGGCACAGCATAATTTATAATTATTTTCTCCACCGAGACTTGGACACAGCTATTAAATGACAAATCTGCTGAAGGCAATTAATCTGTTTCTCCAGCTCAGGAGCAATTAATGCATTGTCAAGGACTTGTCTGGGCCAACAAGTACTTCTTCCAACTTCTGCAGGAAATACGCTTACATTAAATTTTTGTATTGACTGAAAAGAATGTAGTCTTAGCTTTTACCTTGTATAAAAGGAGATCTCTTACTTCAAAGGAGAATTCTATTCCTGGACACTTTATGTTTCTATACAGACCACCTACACACCGTCTACTTGAAATGCATTTTACCATAGGACCACCTTTTTCTGTAATTCCTCCTGCTCTAACAAATGTTCTGTTTAGGAACATGAAAGTTATTCTAAAACTTGATTTAAATGTTTGTTGATGAAAAGAATCTCCAAAAATGTCTTAAAAAACTACAGTGATACTTTGATTGCTTCTACTTAGTATTCTGCAAGAAGTGCAAAGTGGAAGCAGCTCAACTGGCCCAGTGTGCAAAGGTAAAATTGAAAAAGATATATCTTACAGAAGTGAAGAGGAAATAAAGAAAATTAGCCAGTGGCCATCCTACAACACCAGTCTGCATTTCAATTTTTAATGTACAGTGCACTGTCAGAACACTCAAATTTTCTTAGAGAAGCATACTAAGAAAAAAGATTAAGTAAAAAGTTACAGTCAATCCTAAGTCAAAATGATACAATGAGAAAAAAAACAACACTACTACTTTGGGAGGGGATTATAAGCCTAGGAACTGAAGTCCCAAAGCCTTTTTGGTTTCTTTTGAGTCACTTCAATTTACACTCTCCTCTTCCTTCTTGTCCCCCATCTATGAACAATACATTGTCTGCTTTGAATTAAGAGTCAACATTTACTATTCCGGTAAAAAGAATAAAATTACAGCAACTCTTGCGGTATTATTTATTATAGTTTACTTCAAAAACAATAAAAAACTAACCACACTTCTTTAAAATGAAAATACAAATCCTACCTTGTTGATTAGATCTCCAATTTCTGAAAGCATTAGGACTACCAGTTGCCACCATTGCAAGAATTTAGATACATGCCAAGTTATCATTTCTTTAAAGCAGTGGTGTAGCAACCTAAGACGAAAGCAAGTTGGGTTTTGGTATTTGTTTCAAACAAATGATGAACATTAAAATACGTTATTTTGAGTGACTTGGAGTGCATGTGTTTGAAGAGAATGGCAAATACATCCATAAGTAGTAAACTTGATTGGGTAGTAATGCTACTTGCTCTATGTCAGGCAAACTTCTCTCTCTAAAATAAATGGAGAATATAACATTTCATCTGGAAGGTCTTAAAACTCCCACTTGTTATGCAAATGTTAAATGTAGTTCATCCACATCAAGACATAAGACAAAGATAAGAGAACACATGCCCCCACTCCTTTCCCTTCTCCCATTCCCATTTCTCCTGTCAATTCATTTTCATCCCCTTCATGAGTTAGTGCTTACTCAATCTCTTGAGTCAGCCTAAAACCAGCCACCATTTTAGTCATTAACCCAGCTGAAGACTACACCAGCCTTGTAACTGAGCTATAAAGCAATACTACTTCCTCTTGTAAGTAATCGTCTTAGAGGTTTCCTTGCTCTCCTTCAAAGCACCACCTAGATCTTTCAGGTCTTACTCTTAAAGGAAAAAATCCTCCATTAAAAAATGCTTTATTGTAAAATGCTTCTAGTCTATTTTTCCATTCTAAACAACTGCAAACATTTCTATACTCCTTGGTGTATAAGCAGAAGGAAATTTGCTAGCAAAAGGAAAGTTCGTATCAGCTGCTAAACGGCATTTTATGCCAGTAAATTGATACAAGGATAGTATCAGCAATGTTTTAAAATTGTTAAAAAGAAATCAGAGAAATAATTGTTTCAGGAACATGTACACTGCCTGGGCAGATTATAAAACCTTCACAAGTTAAGAGTTCAACAGAGCATTCAACACAATATTGTCAAAATTGTTTTCGTTGGTTACAGCATTATGACCTGCAACAGCTTTGTATGATTCAATGTTAGCAATGCACTGAGTAATGAGAACACCACAGCAGAAAGCTGCCATGTGCCCCGAGAAGATCTGGGAGCCAGTACCACTCTGTCACAGTATAATACAACTTGATGCTTCTATAGTCTCATGAGACTTTAAAAGCTTAAGGAATGTACATTCCAGTTTTGCACCCTTTTCAGAGCTGAGCTTCTGGCTGTCATCAGCACAACTCTCCACCCTCCTGCTCCTCCAAGTACAATCACCTCTTCAAACATGCTGACAAAAGAGGAGCAGGGTAAACTAGATCTGGGCTGAAAGAGAATGAGCTAAACCTTTTAAACACTTCATGAAAATTAAGCTCTTCTTTGCCATCTTCAACATATCAGATCTACCAGAGTGAAATAATTTCATCCTTTAAGCAGTAAGCACCACAGTGTGGACAGTATCTGTTAAAACAGCCTAGGTAAATGAAGGAGTAAGAGACTGCACACGTTCAAGTATCGAAGCTACTCCAGTTCTTCCAGAAAGAGATGCGTATGTATGTCTCATATGTAACAGTATGCCTCAGGTTCCCTTTGCTACTCAAACTCTTCTAAGAATTTGAGAGTATGTTAATGGAACAAATAGGTATTTTAACATTTCTTGTTCAGAAATACATTTGTTTTATAGTGCTGAGATATTAACTCACTCTATTGACTGAATAAAAGTAAATATTAACTCCTACATCTAGAGAGCATTTCCAAATATTGACGAGAAGGTATCAGACAGGATGAACTCATTTTTCTTTTAAAAAGCTACCAGCTGTTTTTTTGTACTGCTTTAGTCGGGGCCTAAAGTACGCTTATAAGAGGAGTCCCAGGAAACAGAGCCTCCTAACACAGTGTCAATTAAGCAAAGGAAACAAGATAATTTGAATATTTTTATTACAGAAAAACAAAAGGCTTACACTTGACTTAAAAAAGCAGCATTATTTTCTAAATTTGAAGTTATTACAGTGAAGTTGTTTCAAGAAACTTTGAAGAAAAAAATAAAATGCCACATTCCCCCTCAGACAGCTCTCAATTATCTGCATCACCACAGCAAACCCCTTAATTTCACATCACATCTGATACCCAGTCTTGTACACTTTTCATCTCCTTGTGTCTTGTTGAATATAGCTGGGAGAAGTGTTTGCTGAAAATGGCAGTACACTTCAAATTTAATTTCCAACAGTTCAGTATACATCTGATTGATTAAACTGCAGTTCAGAAGTGACTGAGACACATGCTTTCCTTCTAACTCTAGCAGTTAAGTGTTTCAGTTTTAAAAGATCCCATTGCGATCTGTTTCTTACACAGTATTTATCATATTCAGGTCCACATCTCAGAAGACTGCTCAGCAAGTTATTTGGCTACTACTTATTATAAACACAAACAAAAATAACAGAAAATGAAGGCTCATAGTTGAAACAGCTCCTAGCAGGGCAGCAGAATTCAGAATTTATATATTACACACCATAGAAGGAACAGCAACATTCCATTGACCACTTCAGTGTTTTTATTACGTCAAAAGCTGCAGGTTTCCAGCCTGAGCCAAAATTAAATATGTAATTGATCTGTAACTGCAATCTTAAGAAACAAATCAGGAAAATATATTACTGCCTTAACAGTCCTATATTTTGACTATCAGCACTGAGTTGTGCTAAAGTACAAAGGAACTTGCAAGCTTCTCATTGTCTTTTTAAAGCAACCCAAGATCTCTGCACTGTTAAAAAAACCCTTCTAAACACATTTTTAAGCACCTCAACTTGTCAGATATATACTAAAATTACACTTCAAAGATTCTGCCAAAAAAAAAAAAATCAAAACCCAAGAAAACTCAAGTCACTACATACAACTAGTTATAATGATAAAAAATTAAAAAAGGCAATTTACAGAAAAAAAAAAAGAAGAAAAGAAAAAGGGGAAGAAAAACCCAAACATATCAAACACCTGCTACTCAGTATTTTATGAACTCATGTTTTTCCCCTCGCTCAAAAGGAAAAAGGTTGCACTTAAAATCAGACACAGAATTTACAAAAAAAACATGCTAAACAAAACAAAAAATCCTAACCTCTTTAGACATTGCTTATGCTGTCTGGTAACAAAAATCTTTGAAGTCAGGGATCTACTTACTGTACTCTGCACTGCAACATGAAGCCAGCTGTTACCAGGCTACTTAAATAGAAGAAACAAGTTTCTTTCCTACAAGGAAAAAGGATGCAATACATTTTCCCTCGTTATGATTTATATCATCATCAGGTTTACTCAAACACAGAACTTCTCTATTTAAGCTTACCCATCTTTTTTTACTTAATATTCCTAAATTTAGTGCTATGGCATAGTAGTTTCTTATGTGACCAAGCTGCCTTGTATGGAAGGCATTATAATCTGTATTATACAACCATATAACATTAAAAAAATAAAAAAGAGAGAGAGAAAACCCCCATGACAAATACTTATGAGGAAGAGCAATATTAGGATTATCTTTCTGTGATACTCTCCAAGACATCAATGCCAAAGTCTGCTTTATACCTCATACTTGGAGATTTTAAACCTGGACACAAACTAGTCCTTTTAACAGTCACATGGTTGTACTAAAAGTGACTTTTATAATGAAACAGGTAACAAAAATGCATTATACTGACCAATATCTACTAGTATTATGCTCTGTTAACTCCCTCCTTCAGAGTATGTTAGAGTCTCAAACAAAAATACCAACACCAACTACCTAAAAATATATGCAACAATCTGAATTAAACAAATTTACACCATTCAAAAAGCTTGTCAGTAGAGAGTTTCTGCAAAATAAAGGGTGTTTGTCTTCCTTTATCAAGCTGTACTGCAGATTCAGAAAACTTAAATATCATTTGCACTGTAAGTTTGTGTAAACACTCATACAAAATAATTTAACAGGCAATCATATTCTAAAAGGTTTACAATGAAGTTTTCCAATATTTTTAGCTGCTAAAGCGCTAATACGACTTAATTTAGCATCTAACTGTCACATCCTATATCAAGTAAACATTCTTGACTGCCAGAAATTATATTACTACATGGTAAAACAGTCCCCTAATTCCTAACAATTTACATTTCACTTGAGAAAATAAAAAAGTTTAGGGCGGTTTGGATTTTTTTTTTTTCCAAAATTATGTGCAACAAGTATAATGTGACTTCTTGGAAAACTCTAAGATGACTTTAGCTATCAGGCTCTGAAAGACTTTACAGATAACTTCTTTCTTAATTTTCAGCCTTAGTTTTACATGAATGAGTGTTCAGTTGGGCTATATTAGTAGTAGTTCATCATGTACACTAAGGTCAAGTAACATTATCTCACTGTTCAGAAAATGAACAACTCAAAAATCTTCAAAAATAAAACAAAACAAAACAAAACAGTGCAGAACTGTACCTGCAAACCTTATCAGTTTAAACTGCACTTTGTTAATCGATTAAAGACAATTAAGAGAACTTCCGTATTTTTTTACCTATCAATTTCTGAGAAAATTTGAATACATGCAAGTCAAAACTACCATAATATAAACAGAAAGGTCCTCTTTCATGAAGATCATCAACAAATGACTACCTTCAATAAATAAGTCTATTTGGAAATTCTAGAGAATTCTTCTGTTCAAAAGGTTAGTCTTTTTTCTTTTCCATTATGTCTTTCTGTTTCAGTTCTCCACCTGAAAGTTCTGTATATTTTCCATTCTTTTCCTCCTCTTGTTCTTCCTCACTGCCTTCATCTGTGAGCTCCCGATCACCATTTTCTTTTTTAGCTGCCTCATGTTCATCTACCCCTCCATCTGTATCAGCTGTGCAGATTCCATAACACATAATGCTGATGACCCCCAGGGGCAACCCAAACAGAAAGCATCCCAGAAGTGGTGAACTCTTGAACACAGACTGTTGAAACACAAATTTGAAGTAAAAAACACTTTCAGTTAATATAAAAAATTACCACATTACTTCTCTTATTACTCTGGGTATTTATTCAGAAACATCAAAAATTACAGTCAGGTTTGGGTTTGGTGGTTTTTGTTTGATTGGTTTGGTTGTTTTTCGTTTGGTTTGGTTTTGCTGTTGTGTTTTCTTGTTGGTGGTGGTTGCTTGGGGTTTTTTGTTTGTTTCTTTTTTGCCTCCCCAGAAAGTAGGAGTTGTCCTCATTTTAACAATTACTACTTTAAGTTCATAAGAAAAAAAAAAAAGACTTGGAAGTGCAAATATTATGATGTTGCATTGGGATAGCTAATGTTAACATGCCAAATGTATATCCAATTAATTATTTGAAGCTTAAGAAACAATTGTTCTAATGGTATCAGAATAACAGTTTGAAGCAACCAGTTTCATCTCTTATTTGTGTCTCATTTTCAAAAATTAGTCTGAGTAATAAGGGATCTGCAGAAACATTCTACAGCTGTTATTATACAGCTTTCCACTGAACAGTAGTTTAATGGTTTAGGAGAATGAACTTTTAGTTTCAGAAACTGATGGCTAAACGTTGCACATTGATACAAGCTTGAAAGACACTGATAGAAACATGTAAGTTTCAATCTGAATTCACAGCATAGGTTTTTTGCTTGTGCAGGACAAGTGAAGAAATGGATTTGTGTACATTTTCCCAACAAAATTTTTAAGCATAATTAACCTATGAGAAAGATGATAAAAACATTTGCTTTACAACTACACAAAGTGTAGTATTTAATTCCCTTATGCCCTGGCTCATTAAACACTAACATTTCTCAGAACGTGGAAGTGCTATCAGTTTAGTGAAAGGATGTCACAGGAGACAAGGAAAAGATTTTGAATTCTCTCTGTTCTATCCTTAAAATAAGTGTCAGACCAATACAGAAAAGGAATGGAAAATGAAGAAACTAATGTATGTTGAATATTTAGCACACTGGAAAATATTATTAAAAACTTTAATCGAGAAGTTCATTTGGCTTAAACCTCACGTATATGCACCTATAACATACACACAACGTATACGTAAACAAACTTTTTCTATATATTTTGACTGACAATGGCACCATCTAGTTTAATGAAAAATAAAACTCACCACTACAGTAGACTTGGCATCATAGATTATTCTCTTGATTCGTTGCAGAAGTCCATCACCACCCTGTGCCTGAAATTTCAAATGGAACCATGTCAAAACTGCTGACACTTTTCAGTTATGATTCCAAAAGTTCATTCTTCAGACCTTGCAATCTTAAGTCCCTTTAGAAGGAAATGAAAAGTAATTATTCTTGCATCTCAGGGTGCCCAGATGCTCCAAGTTCTCACACATCGATAAACATCTTGGTAGTCTCCCGAAAAAATCTCTCACAATTGTTTTAAACAATCGGTGCAAATTTTAGCAGTGGACTGGCACTCCACTCTCTCACCACAGAGGAACACTAACAGAAACTACCAACTATCCTGATGTAACAATTATAAAATGGCAGTGATCTTCTGAACTTTCCTGCAGCTATTTATGGATTTATTTGTATCTATTTATGGTTCATGACAGAAGCTGTGAGAAAAGTCTAGGCATTAAGTAACAAAAAGATAGAAAAGCATAATAAAGAAAACTTGTATTAAGCAATGCCAGACTATACCTTCACTGCCATCTAATTTATCAGTCCTCAAAATAACTACATGAATCCAAAGCAATTTGTCTGTTGAAGAGGACGAGTTTTCACCCATCCTGAGTTCACAGAGAAACAAACCCACATTTTGGAAGTCAACTGATCCGCACTAGATGCTGGCTAAAACCCCTCAAATTACAAAAAAGTCCACAAAGATGAAACAGACCCATAGAAAGCTACTTATAGAGCCTTACAGAAAATAACAATAAAGTCAAGGTGGATAATCCAACACTTCCCAAAGAAGGGAAGAGGAAAATGTTACACCTGTCATAAATTTCACTGTGGTTCAGAAATGCTGCATCCTGTTATTTGTTTCTTTTGAAGACTGTCATTCTTCAATAGCTGCACAATTTCTTAGGCCTGAACGCAGCCAAAGTAGTGCCAGTGTACAGACATTTAGCTTAAATGAAGTCACATTCTGTATTGTCTGTCTTGCATTATCACTTTCACATGGATAGAGAGACGTGAGTTTAGACAGACAATCATTCTAGCTGAAATACTGGAAACAAAAAGGTAGCAAGACCTAATGACACTATGGAAGAAAAAACAAGGCATCACAAATGAATTTCCTCACAGTTAAAAACCAAACAAACCAATGCCATTTGTTATTTCAACCTGAAGGGTATGTTTAATAGAGTGAATTAGGTTTTGATAACATAATTCAATGCAGTTAAAGCATTAAAAAACTGAGAACTGAAGAACAAAGAACCACCAATTAAATTACAGGAATCTCTCACCTTGCAACTAGAAGCATGGCAAGTAATGAACAGCAATTCATTCAGCTACACCAATTTGTCAGATTAAATAAGCCAATGAACCCCATATGACTGAAACAATCTACAACATTATTATCATTACCACCTGATGACCTAAAACTACTGGCATAATGTAAAGTGGGATTCAGCCAAAACAATAAGCCTTCAATATACAGTGAACTGGGGCTTAAACCAACATAGGCTTCTCCCAAGAGGCAGCCAAGTGATTTGTTAGCATAGCCCCACTTCGTGCCCCATCACCACACGTGAGAGCTCTGATCCATGACCCCTCTCCTCATCCACATAACAAAGCCTTCTGTCCATCTCATAGTACACTGCAGGAATAAGCACACCCAAGTCTGTTTTGCCAACCGTAAAAAATTGTCCAAGCCATCAATTCCAGATTGATCTATTAATTTTGTTATTTTAACAAAAACCAGCTCATTTTTAGTTTTAGGCAGAAAGAGAGGGGCAAGCTTGTGTCTCTTCGTAATTTTCAAAGCAAATATACCACTCGTTTTTGAGTCTGAACCTATCATTCATCAAGCTATTAGATTTATTAATTACTGCCCAAAAGAAAGGGTAGAGCTTAATTCTATGTTATGAAAAAAAAATAAATTCACAAATATGTTTAAAGCAAACCAGGAGATTAATAAAAAGCTCTCTATTTACTAATGACACCAGTAAAAGAAATACCAAGAGAAGTCATCTAACATTACGCTATAAACAAAAAAAGGTTGCTTTCTACAAGAGATTCTGCAGTCAGAACAGCGAGCAACGGCACCCCTCAAGAATTCACAATTCATTGACAGAACATAACAGAGGAAGACAGACAAGACAGGAAGATAAAATATATGGCATAAAAGAGTAACCAAATTTTCTCCCTACTTTAGCATCTAAGGAAATAAACACCAACTAACATATTCCAAGTCACAATGAAGACTTACTTCAGCAGTACCATCCAAGATATTGTTAATAAACTGAACCATGTCTTCTGTGTTCTCAATATGCCTATCTGGTAGGAAATACTGCTGATTGGAGGTATTCAATACAACAATAGTAGGGATTGTCAAGTCACTGGAAACAAAAAACAGATAGTTAAAATATTTAAAGAACTACTGTGTAAAACACTGCAAACCAAATAATCCCTACATCATTTAAAAGGGTATCCATTAACCTTCATTTCATGCATGTTCCTTATAGTAGTTCCTTGAAGGCAAGAAGGAAGGGGGAAGAGAATCACCTGAACAGTATAAGCATGTTTCTCATTACTGTTTTTTCCTTCACGTGTCAGTGACACTATTCAATCTTACTGAATTCTACATATCCATAGTGACTGCAAATCAGGTACCTCATAACCTGCCAATTAGCAAGAGATCACGGATAGTAGCCTTGCATATGTAATGTACTATTAGCACAACACATTAAGCATTTTAGTGCACAAAGGCAAAGTATAATCCAAATCCCATGCAGCATGGTACAACTGATCAGCTCTATCAGTCAACCTCAACCTGTCAAGTCAAAAGAATGAACCACACCAGTCAGTTTTTCTACATCTGTTTTAAATATGGCAGATGAGCTACAGAGTTTTTAAATAATTATTACTCAACAGTTGACCTTCACATGCATAAGCATTGTTTCATATCACAGATCAGAGAGAAATAAAATGGGGGGGGGGGGGGGATCAACAAAAAAACTTCTTAGAAATTATCTCTGGAGATAAACCAGTATCACCTACTGTTCAAAGCAGCCCTAAATTCAAAATTAGCTCAAGATTAGGAAAATTTAATACTGAATAAGTGCATTATTCAACAAGAAAGATTTAAAATACATTAAATAAGTAGAAAAATCTCCTGTACTTTGCCAATTTTTTGGAGTTATGTCAATAATGTATTTAAATACTAGGCGTCTTTCCTTCACACAGAAGCAATGCAAACCTTGTTTTTCTCCATTTTCACTCTTGTCTAATACTGTCCCACCCATGTGTATTGGTAATCCATGTAATACTGATGATGATTTCAGCCTTAACTGTGGCTATTATTTCATGATAATTGATTAATGTGTTTCTTCAAGGACCTGAGGAATTAATATTCTACATACGCCTATAGTTGACATTCCAAAGACGCTATATACCTTAGCTTACACGAAGGTGTATCTTTGCTTTCAGTAAAATACATAATCTGCTTTCTTCTTTTGTGCATAGTTTTAACCACATAATTTTTAATCCAACAAAAGCATGCTCATCCTTCTGAAGAGACAGATAAACTACAATGTCTACTAATGGAGTTACAGCAAAGTTCAAAAGTGCACTACTTTTCAAGGACTACTACTTCTATCTCCACAAATCATACAATATTGTCCCTTGTGAAGAAACAGGATTTGTTCCTATGTGCATCTACACAGTAAGAAAGGATTCTGCAGTAGGTTTCTCACTATTCAGGTTTTTTCTGTTTCCAGTTGCTGCCATCTGGTGGAAATCTGAAGCCCTCACAATATGGTTTACCACTAATTACTCAAGTTGCCACATGAAGAGCAGCTACTTGTAGCAGTGAACACATTTTCCTGCATTCTTTTGCTGCTCCCCACTTAAACTGGAAATGTATACACTCTGTTTAAAAGTAATTAAAAACTTCTAATTATTTTAACAGCAACTTTCTATATACTACAATTTCTAAAATCGGGCATTTTGCAGATTAAGTTAAACAATCCAATTGAACCCAATCTTGCCAACTGGTCACTACCACTGTAAGGGGCAATTCTATCTTCTTCCCCTTCATTTTCTTCCTCCTAAAGAAGACCTCATCTCCCTCTCCTGCTTCTTTTCACATCAGTTCTGGTACTCAGCAGAATACATAGGAAGACATTTAAGGGTTTTGTTGGATCAGCAAAATAACTCCCTTACTCGCATACCCAAAAAAACGAAACACTTTTCTGCCAGATGAACAGGCTGAATCAGCTCAGCTGATAGTCTGACATAAGAGCCTGCAACGGAGATGCAATTAATGAAGTGAGGAAGGTCTCGCTTTTGGCAGCTATAAAGCACTAGATCAATCACATCACTAAGCTTCAATTGAGAGAGAGCTGGTTTTAAATAAATTGCATTCACGTGTTAATCTACATAGAACTATAGACCTTGTGCCTCCTGAATCCTCTTGAAGCTCAGAATCTTTAAGGGCATGAACACATGCTTTGTCCATTGGAAAACTTACAGAGCTAGCATACTGACCTCTGTTTTTCCCTTCTTTCACTCAAAAGGCCAGAATAGTCAACTGTAAATGCCAAGCAACTTAACTCTCCAATTCTGCATTTTTAGACAAGGATAATAATAAGGGCAAATGTCAAGCATCTTGTTAAATTACTCATATATTTCAAAATGTACCATGGACATATCAAGTGTGGACAGCATCTCCTATGCATCTGATGCTGTTTCTCTGCAGAAACATACTTCTAAGTCTTAAAAACGCATCAAGAATTAAATGTGCCTCTCCAGAAATAAAAAAACCCCATAGCTAATGCATAACCACTATTTACATTTCCTATTACAAATTGACATAATTTTTTATGTGTCTAATGCATTGTAAGTTTAACAAAGGAAAAACCCACAATGTTCTAATAAAAAAATTTAAAGCAGACCTAAAAGATAAGCTCTACCACCATTATCAGTTTATCAATAAGCCAAACTTCTACCATTAAATTATGCAGTTTAATTTAACAAACTGATACTATGTTACATGCTGAATTCTGAAGACGATTTTTCCTCTAAACACACAGAAGGCAGGAATTCTTCGTAAGATTGTTTTCAATAAAATATATTTAGCAACAAATCCAAGAGAAGAGAGAATATTCAACTAAGAATTTACTTACTCCATTAGTAAACTATTAATGTAATCATTTCCATCCATATGGCCAAACTGGAAATCCCTGTAACAGAAGCAGTGAAAAACAGATTGATGAAAAGGAAAAAAGAATAGTGAGTTTCAGCAAAGTTCTGAATGACATTCTTCTTTCAATATTTTTCCTATAACTGAAGATAAGAGCACACACTCAGTAAAATAATTAAAAAACTGATGATCTACAAAACAAACAGCATCCTACAACACAATTAATGGAATGATCTTATAAAATACAAGTATATGAATATAAAAGCAAGCACTGTAACATTTGTCATGTAAACGAAAAAAATGACTGCTGTCTTAAAAAGATTAATGCAGAAGCTCACTTAAGATATTATAGTACCATGTGTGCTTACCTGTGAAAGTGGTCCCGATAATCTCTAGCAACTTCCTGAATAATAGATTTTAGTCTGGATGGAAAAAAAGCAACATTATTATTCCAGGATATACTTTGTCAAAATACAAACAATAAATATGGAGATTTCCCCAGTAAGCAGCAAATAGTACCTCATCAGCAATAAGGACCCCTGTTCCATTAACAAAAAACCTCATTGATCTGGCTTGGTTTCTAAGGGTTGAAAGGCTATCTACCACATAATCTCAACATGAGAAAAAAAGACAGATGTCAAGCTGCTTCACTCTATCTGAAGATGCAGCACTTTGAAGAAATCCAAAGATGTCTGGGAAAATAGCATACACAGTATTTGAACAATATTTTCTTACTCATCTATGCAATCAGAGGACAGGGGAAGGTATGTCCCTCTCAGTCTCTTCAGCAAATTCCAACCCAATTGAAAACGCCCCTTTCTAATTAAAGTTCTACAGACAACTAATATATAAGCATGACTAAATTAATTTTTAATGCAACTGAGCTGAGGAACAGTCATTGGTTTAAACTAAGTTCATCCCAGTCATCTGAACTTATGTACTCTTGTCTATGATTAAAAGGTGACACAACAGTTTTAAAAAGCTATGCGATCACTGTTTGCTCCTGTGACCTCATTAGCAAATGACAGAAGAGCGATACAGGAACTCCCATAATCTCATTGAACTCACATGTTCTTCAACAGAGCCATGAATTAAATAAATTCAGTAGGCTAAAGTCAGAAATTAGAGAACATCCACAGGTTAAACCCATTCATGTAACCTAGCATTTCTTAACATTTAAGACACTTCCAGAGTTCTCTATGTCATACCAGCACATTTCTCCCACAGTGACCGCAATACTCAATTCTGTACCTGGTATGTTCCACTGAAGAGTTTTTATCATCAATGACTGCAATAGCCACAAGTTTTCCTAAAATAAGGAATAAAATACTTAAAACCACTTAACAACAAACACGCATTCTCAGATGAAAAATATTTCAACCTAGAAGATTAGATACTCTCCAGGGAAGGCAATTAGTTTTAAGTATAAACCAACTGCTATAACAAATAGCCTAAGTGTGGTTTTCTTAAAGGTACTGAAAATAAATTAAGATGTGGCTTAATGCCATACCACATACATTCCATGTAATTTATGCAAAACCTTATCTGCTCTTAAATTGAAAGTCCTACTAATTTTTCATGACTACTACAGGATTAGACATACTAATTTTTTTGTTGTGAGCAAAGGACTAGTGCAGGCCTTGGATGAAGCCTATAGACAACAGAACAGAACTCACCAACATAAAAAAAAAAGACTGGCACTATCAACTCTAACTCCAAGATTAATTAACTGTTGAGATTTAAAAAACACATTCTTACTGCTCTTTAACGTTTCTAAGCATTAAGTACAAGAGATGCCAGAAAGCTTAGTGATAGCAGCATCTCACCTGTATCTCCAAGTTCATATAGCGTGAAGCCATCTACATGAAGATAACCTTGAAATCTTTCCCTATTTATCCAGGATGACAAATCACCATCTTCATACTCTAAAAAAGTAAGTAAATAAATAAATAGATATTTTGGCTATAGAGACAAACACTTTTTTTTTCTTCCATTTTTTCCTTCTGTTGTTGTAAGACAAGATCTCACACATTTCCCCCAATTCCTCTTCAGTTTTAAAACTTCAACAGTTATTTTCAATTCTCAAACAAAAAGTACTATAGCAAGAGAAGCTGATTTGATTTTTTTTCCTAAATCAAGGATAAACAATACTATTTTACAAGAGAATTGTGCATAGTTTCAAACAAAGTAAAGAGATACAAAAATACTGTAATATTTGTGATGAGTCCTTAAATGAAATACAAACAAATTAAGAAAAATTAGATGCATTAACAGCATTGTGAGCGCAAATTCACAATCAGTTATACTGAAGGCTAGTTTCCAATGCCAGGTATTTTAACCAGTAATGAATCAAATTCTAGCACATACCACCAACACCACTGTAATTAGATCTTAATCACAAATGAAAAATAAAAATGTACATAAACATATATATGTATGACGCATATACACACACACAAATGCTAATTAAACACATTTGTGTTAAATCCTATTGTATAGAATGAATAAATCTATTGTATAGAATGAATTATCAGTAACTTCAGGTTAACGATTAATTGTCTTAAAATCATAGCAAGTAATTCCTACCATAAAGCTTCTCACAGATCTGCATCCCATTCCCCTACTATGGGGAAGAAAATGCCAGAGCATTGAAATGGATTTTGTTAAACCTTTTTCTTACAATAAGCTCTTCAAATTTCCACCTAATCATAACAGTTGCACATATAGTCTCTTATACTGCATCTTCCTAATTTGCTTGATTTACAAACCACTACTTACCATCATAAACAAAGTAAGTTCCATCTTTGAAGACCACAACAGCAGGCAATTCAGGCAACATCACATACTGAAAGAGGTTAAACCATGGAAGATTAGAAGATTTTTAAACAAAAAAAACAAAAAAGTCATTAAACTGTGGAAATATAGTCCATGGGGGAAATCTCAAAGTACATTTAAATGTTTTCTGTCTGCATTTACTAAAATAAATTTATCAGCTTCTTTATACCAAAAAGTAAATCAACATAAACATATTTTTGAGAGGTAGGTCTCACAAAGTTTAAATGAAGCATGGCTTTTACTAGTATCTACAGTAGCATGAAGAATATTTTGTCGGTTGGACATGAGCTTTAGATAGGAGATCATAACTTGAGGGTTTTACCAATCATGCTTGCTGGTCCCAATTTGTGCTGTTGTCAGTATATCCATCATATTGTTATTTCTACTAAATGGGCAGTCAATATTGTAGAGTAAACTAGTAACACTGATTACATGTCCCACTAAATCTGGGACACGTCCTGTGGTTCAGGATGACGGAAATATAGACACAGCTTCAGCAGACAGGGCTGCAAAAAAATTGCCCTAATTTAGGCAAACAGAACAATGAATGCCTGCAGTACAGCAGTTAGGATGGTTAGCAACATACTAAAAAAAAAAACAAACCCTCAAAAATACAATGTCTAGAAACTTCTCCCTCAGAATTTAATGTTATTCAGTTGATGTTTTCAATAACTGCCAGAGAAGACATGCTGCATCCCTTCTTTACTGCTTGCTACCATCCTAAGTTAAAATTCTGGCAGCATTTGTAGTTAAGAAAGGACTGCATCATGAGCTTAGTTTTGACAATGATGTTGGCTGAACTGTCTAATTTTCTGATATGTTTGGAAAACACGTTTTCCAAATGACATGCCTTCTGCAATCATTCCGCATTATCCTTCTTGGAAATAAATGTAAAAGCAGTAGGTTTATAATGCAACAGGTCATATGAATGAGCAAAAAGGTCGTAATTCTAGATGACACTTCATTCTCTTATTTGCCAAAAACACAGTTTAGCTTCCTTAAAGGCCAAAGCAGGCTATGTGCAGCTTACGGCTTGCAAAAGATACCTGAAGCTTGGAGCAAGGTTACCTAAGGTGACAAAACAAAGCCCAATAGTGAATATTGTCATGCAAAGCATAATTACAACTAGCAACCACTAACTTCCTAAGATTT
Organism: Myiopsitta monachus; assembly: GCA_017639245.1. Lineage (NCBI taxonomy): Eukaryota > Metazoa > Chordata > Aves > Psittaciformes > Psittacidae > Myiopsitta > Myiopsitta monachus. The sequence continues at coordinate 7,369,372 of CM029918.1, forward strand.
TTGCTTCTCTCCATAGGATATTTCATACCATCACTAGTTCAGATTAAATGACATTTGTGGGAAATTATATCTGGTGGGAAAAACAGCTCACTGCTTACATTCCTGCGATCACAGGATCTCAAATTGTTCCAGCCTTCTACACTCTTTACACTAGACCAGTGAATAGTACTTTTGTTGCTCAGCTGGGGCTTCAGAGCAAACAGCAATTGAGCTAGCTTTTGATACAAGACTTCTGGAAATCTAACAATACAGAATTTATAATGAGGCCAGTTCTACCTATGATGTTAGAAAATGCATGTGCCTAAAAAAAAAATACATTATTCTGGTTATTACCCTGCTAATACCAACCTAACGTCAAAGTTATGCATTACCAGCCCTGGAGTAGTTAGGTCCCACTGAGAGAGAGCAATAACTTAAAAAGCCTCTTTATTTTGCTTCAATATGCCACATGAGAATTCTGTAGCCAGCAGACTGGGTGGATCAGTCAAGCCCTTCGTAAACTAATGTTTTGATCAGCTGTACTGTACAAGGTGAAAATAACTTACCTTTTCACTTCTCTGATTATTAGGGTACCCAGTGGTACCCTATGCCACAGACCCCAAACTAGTTATACAAGTGGTTTGTGAAAGAACTTAAGAGCAACAACAGCTTTGCATTGGCTAAAAAAAATCAAGTATACCTTCTTGAGCAGGTCATACAGTCCATGTTGAGCTCTGTATATCTGCTGTTTATTCTCATTAATATGACCGAATAAGTAATTTGGCCAATACAAAGCAATGACAGACTGAAACTTGCTTTTGCACTCTTTCCCAATATAGACTCAAAAATTAAATATTTCAGTGTAATTAGATTGAAATTTATCACAGGCAAATCATAGAATCATAGAATAGCTAGGGTTGGAAAGGACCTTAAGATCATCTAGTTCCAGCCCCTCTGCCATGGGCAGGGACACCTCCCACTAAACCATGCCACCCAAGGCTCTGTCCAACCTGGCGTTAAACGCTGCCAGGGATGGAGCATTCACAACTCAAAAGCCAGTTCTGTGCCATCAAAACAGCAAAATTATATGTGAAGAGAACTACTCCATTTCTGTAGAAATGGCAGGAACTGAGACAGCTTACCTCAGGCAGCACATCTTCTGAGGCAGAAAAAAAGTATGTATAAACTATTAGTTCTGAAGCAACTTCAATGTATTTTTCCTGCAAAAATACAAGCAACAGAAGTTTTGTAACACACCTTACCTTCAAAGAGTAGTTAGAAAATATGATTATGACACAAGATTGTAAAAACACTTCAATAAAAAATAAAAAATTGTGCATATTACAAGCATGCACTTCAGTCTACTAAAAGATACTTTAAACTACATCTGTGAATAGCCAAAAGAAGTAACTTTATTCAGTCAAGCTTCAAACCTTTAAAGGAGATTCACCACCAACATACACAAAAAGTACATGATGTCTCTTTTGCACGTGGTCAAACATATGCTGGCTAGGAAGTGGCCTGATAAGAGGTCTAGGAGGAAGGAAAAAGAAAGAACAAAATCAGTTTCTAAGGTGCAAAACCCAAAGAAATAGGCCCTCCCCCCCCCCCCCCCCCCCCGCAAAATACCATATGGTGGTGTTGTTTTGTTTTTTTTTTTTTAATTTTTAAGGAAACTAGATTTCCCAATTTATTATTTCAGTTTGAACTAAAAAAAAAACCAAAAACTCAAAACCAAATAAAAAAAAGAATAAAAAAAAAAACAACCCTAAACTAAAAATTACACACACACCCCCAAAATTTGTTATGTTTCTCAAATAGCACACTTAAATACAAAATTAACATCTTAGTAAAAAATCCTGCTACGATGTAAACATGCACACCATTTAGTGGTCACAGAACCACAGACTGTGTTGGAAAGGACCTAAAAAATCATCTAGTTCCAACTCCCCCCTGCCATGAGCAGGAACACCTTCCACTATACCAGGCTGCTCAAAGCCCCATCCAACCTGGCCTTGAACACTTCTAGGGATGGGGCAGCCAGAACTTCTCTGCGTTCCAGTGTCTCACCACTCTCACAGTAAAGAATTTTGTCTTTATGTCCAATCTGAATGCACCCTCTTTCAATTCAAAACCATTGCCCCTTGTCCTGTCAGTACAGGCCCTGATAAAAAGTCTCTCTCCATCTTTCTTATAAGCCCTCTTTATATACTGAAAGGCCACGATAAGGTCTTCACAGCCACAATTTGAGAGACAAAATCCTAAGCACAGCAGATAGAAAATGTAGTCTTAGAAATAAATAATCCTACAAAATTCTGGTAAATTATTAGAGATCACCAATATTCCTAAACTACAGAATTCTGAACAATAATTAATATTGTATACCTACATAAATGCTTCTTAATTATATTTAAGAATGAAGGAAAGAAATGTGATTCTTTTTTCTCCCTGAAGATTACTGGTCTATAACATATTAAAGCCACAAGCTATTGTAGGGAAGGAAGAAAAAGCCAACAGGGTTGGTTGTCAACAATTCTGTAAAAGCAATTTCCTTACACTGCTAATTGCTGCAACTTTTCAGATACATAAGCATGTATTAAGCTGATATTTCTAAGATAACTTCAGTATTAAACAGAGCCTGTGTTAGCAATTACATCTATCTATCAGTCAGCATTTAGGTCAGTATTCTTGTTTCTGGCTTCCATGATCTAATTTCTTCTTAGTTTCAACTGCTTTGAAAAGCCCTCAGTTATTGCACTGTAGAGAAGGGATGGGGACTAGCCAGACTCTACTTACTTTCTCCATTTCACTCACCAACAACCTCACAAGAAACTGCATACTGGTTTTAACTTCATGTCAATCTCATTCTTTTTAAAGTAGATGTAATTTTTGGCACAGATCAAAATCCTATTGTTTAAGTCACAAGATCGAAAGTACACTTTGAATCAAAGAAGAGTATACTTACCCTGCCACTCTATTAGCAAATTCAATTATATCATCTTTGGTTCTAGGTCCCCTGTAGTTGTATGCCAAGTCACCTTTTAAGCTAGATAAAACAGAGAACACAAGAACATAATTGAAATCAACCTAACTATATATCTGCACATGTAGAATTACTCAGTGTTCACAGTGTTTATTACAGTCACCCTTCAGAAAGCAATAAGCAAGGTAATTTTTCACACTCAGATAAAATAAATGGTCAGCAAAATATAAAAATGATGCAACAACACAATTATGGAGTAAAGCTTAATTACACAGTATCTGATTTACTGACTTCTAAAAATAATTAACATTCTTTTACAATTATTTTTTTTCTAGTGCACAGCATTCATTTATTTTGTAAACACGCAGATCATTTGGAACATTGCTTGTGACCACAAAAAAATAAAACCCCACACCCAAACCAAACATTCAGTATTTATAGCGCTCAGGAATTAGGCCTTGTAAAAGACAAGCATATAAGCTTTTTAAATGCTTTTTTTTTAATAATTGAAAAGTATCAAATGACCTGTAAAACCTTCTGAATTTACGTATTAAATTAAGCTTTCATGAAATGTAGGTCAGTTAATTGTACTCTGCTGACAGGGGATGCAGCACACTTGCATAATAACAATATTCAAGTAAGTTTTACTAATTCTAACAGGCTATCTTTGAATCCATGCAGGTTTAGGAAACTCACAGGAAAAAAAATAATCTGGATTTTCTATGCTTTCTGTATGCCAACAAAGCTTTTCATCCTTAAATATTAAGAAGCTAAACATCTCTGCTGCTTTTTTGAAAAAACTAACTTGACAAGATTTATTATATATTACAAATACTATACCCTCTAACAAAAACCTGCTAGTGAACCGACTATGTTAATAGTAAAAAGTACTCAAAACTAACTCTTTATTTAATATTACCATGTGCTGGAATATATGTGTTATAAACAAGTACATATAGTATTATTATGGACTGGTATTTTAATATAAATTTTGTCCTCCATTAATTTTGTTTGGGTTTTTGTTTTGTTTTGTTTTAAATACATGAATTAAAAAAATCTACATATCCTTCTCTCATCAAACAACTGCTCTGACACTTCATCCTATGCAGTAACCACTACTATAATTTACTTAAGATTTTCAGGTACACTGAAGAGAAGACAGGTAATTAAAAATAAGAAAATGCAATCAGCAATTTAGTAAAAATTAACAGGAAGACTCAGGTACGTACTTACTGCCTGAATCACTCTAAAGATGTAAAAATCAACTGGTGCATGAAATTCCTTTTGATTATTTTATATATATATAGAATATATATAAGCAAATATCTATTTGAAATATATATTTATATACACACACTTTTTAAATTTGTGCAGCAAACAGCAGTTAAATGAATTACAAATTTGCTAACCTGGGTTTAAGAAATCTGTTTCTAAATAAGATGCTTGATTGAGATTGCTGAATTTCTAAGCAAAGGAGTCCAGCAGAAAACAAAGATGATGTTACATTGACATGGTGGAGTATTTTGTTTGGTTGGTTTTGTTCTGGGGGCTTTTATGTGGTTTGCTTTTTCTCATTATTATTTTTTACGGCGAGAGGAGTAGGTTTTTTACTGTCATGAAATCAGTGATAGGACAGGTAACTGTTAGAAATTCAATGGGAAGCATCAACTTACAGCTTAATTGTTGGATAGCCTCGCACTCCAAATTCAGATGCAATACCTGAAAGAAACGTGTTAATGCCAAAGTAAACCAAGGCTTTCTTGCTCTCCTACCTTAACCTTTAAACATAATTTAGTATTGAAGCCACATAAATAAATGAAAAACCTACCACTTAGTTCAGCAGGAATTATTTTATGTGCTTTCAAGAAGCTGTTGCTATGACACTACCTTATTAGATTTCAGACCTCTTTCAGAGGTACTGCAGAGTACCAGCACAGGGTCTCAATTAATACGTCATATGGCATGAGAATCCTCTAAATAGACATGTCCTAGTCACTTTTCACTTCAAGGTAATATGCATTTAAAATACACATACAAGTAGCATCAGAGACAAAAATTAAGTATCATGGATGTACAGTTGTAAATACTAATGCTTAAAAGAAATATAGAAGACAACTACTTACATGCTACAGTAATGGGTAAAACAAAATTGCAGAGTAGTAGTAGTAGTCACAAAAAAGTCAGGTTTTGAAGCAAATGCTGGAGAGGTAAATGTCTACAGTCACCCACTTCACCAGAAATAGACACTTTCTAACCATTCTGTTACTTACCTGCTGCTTATTAAAGTGGCAAAAAGTAAGACAATTCCAGAGCTTTTTTCCCCACCTCATGTTTAAAAACTTATATCTTGCTCCTATTAATTACAGTACAACTCGCAACTGCCCTTACAGTTGTGAACATAGCAAGTGCCTACCTTAAATTCCACTATCCAGTGTTTTCCAAAAGTTAAGCTAAGTAGTCCTCAAAAAAGGCTAAAAAAAATTTTAGAAAGTCTAAAATTCTGACAATGCCTGTGCAATTCCTACTGAAAAATAACCCCTACCTTCAAAATGCACCAAGACTCAGTACTTCTAACATAAACATTCTGAAGCTAACAACCACATACCAGAGCAGCACATGTGGGAGAACTTAGATGCAGGGCTCTGAATAACAGTTTAGAAATTGTAACCCTAAGGTTGGGTAAAAATCCTAATTGCATAGAATTACAATTTAAACTAGAAGCTCACCTTCCGGCATCTTAATCTAAGGAGACTGATCTAAGAAATATGTGTATTAGGAACTGATTTGATTCTGATCCTTCTTCCTCATAGCTATACCACACAGATCTAGAATGAGTTACAATGTGTATTAGAACATTCAACCACAAGAGCTGTCAACAGACAGTTATATGTCCTTGAACATCTCTTAAGCAAAGTCAGGAGATCTCAAACTACATATTTTGAATATATTTTCTTTAAACATCCCAGTCATGGAGATTACTTAAATCCTCTCAACATCATGGAAGTGACTTACTTGTTTACATCATCACCTCCACTTCCTGATACGAAGAATGCATACATGTTTGCCTATAAAAGCAAACAGGAGCAATTACGTCCTTTTTTGATCATATTCGGTGGACTTCGAAGGCTAGCCCCTATGAAAATTCAACAGATATCACACCAGGTGACTGTTCTGCTGAGGTAACTGCTGTATCCTCCTTCACACAGCTACCACAGGCAACACTTATTGGATGCTTTACATGTTCACCTGTGATCTCAACACCCTGATGACAAACTACCCAAAGTCCAGATTTTTCACACTACTTCACATTCATATTAGGAACACAAACTACGAAGAGTCAACCATTCAAGTTCCTTCCTAGCTGTGTGTGCTCCCAGCTGCATTTCCTTCTGATATTCTCAAGCCTGAATCACTGACTGATTTCAGAGAATCTTTAGACTGGGAAGACATTAAGCAGAGTTGACTGAGGTTTTCATATTCAGATGTAAAATCTCCAGTTAGGAAATTGTCGTGGTTTAAGCCCAGCCATAAATCAGCCATACAGTTGGTTAGCTCCCCCCCCCCGCATCCTCCCCCCGCTCCCAAAGAAGGTAACTCTCAGAGGTTGAGGTAAGAACAGTCCAGTAACTAAGATATAACACAAACCACTGCTGCTACCACTAATAATAATAATGACAAGGGAAACAACAAGGGAAGAGAATACAATTGCTCACCACCCGCTGACCGATACCAAGTCCGACCAAGCAGTGAACTCCCTCTTCCGGGTCCCTGCCCCTAGTTTTTACATCCTAGACATGACACACTGTGGTATGGAATACCTCTTTGGCCAGTTTGGGTCAGGTGTCCTGTCTCTGCTTCCTCCAGGCTTCCCCTCCTTCCTGGCAGAGCATGAGACTCAGAAAGTCCTTAGTCAGACTAAACATTTGAGCAGTAACTAAACCCATCGGTGTTATCAGCACTGCTTCCAGGCCAAACGTCAAAAACACAGCGCTGCACCAGCTACTGAGGAGAAAAATGACTGCTACTGCTGAACCCAGGAGAGAAATAAAAGCACGAAACTATTTCAAAAGACTTATGGGACTCTATTCTTCATAAAACTGGTAACAAATTTGAGAAGAAAAACATGCCCGTGGCACAAAGGAATCTTTGAGGGTTTTAGTAATTTTTAAATATGCAAATGTGAATTTCAGAGCAAAAACGAAGCACCAATTCTATTGCAGGTATCAAACACAAAAAATTAGTATCAGGATGACAGATGCAAATGTTTCAGGGTGAGAGTTTTTACAATTTTTATGATTTAGAATTTTATATATAAACGACTGGAATGTTAGAGATCCACCAAATCTATTCCCAACTTTGAAGATACCTGGTTACATAATCTTGTTATTTTTAATTATCAAGACTAATTTTGCTTTAGCAAATGTGTATCTTTAGGATGAAACATGAGGTAAAACTTCTGTAGTTTTACAGAAAAGCTACATACAACAAACTTGGTGTCTAACACAAGATCAACCTGATCTCAAAAGACCAAACTCTGCTACATATAATCACAGAAGAACTGGAATACCACTGAAAAAGAAAGCATTTTGGATAATATTTAGCAAATATAATCAGTTTTAATGTGTATTAACTAAAAACATTACCTCTAATAACCAGCTTTTATTACACACAGATGCCACTTGGGGTACACTGCTCCCCCTGTGACTTCTCTCTTAAACACCCTCTTGGTTTAACATAGATTTAAATGAAATTACAATAAAAAAGCACTGCTAAAACTAAGAAAATTATGTTAAGAATGCAACAATCCTCTTACATCTACCCAAACCACTTATCTGAATACCTAACATTTTAGCTTTTCCCTGCAAAGGTCAGTACATAAAAAAGGCATCATCAGAGAAGAAAGCATTAAAATAGCTGAAATTGGTTCTTCAACAGGACATTTACAGAGAAACATGGGGAGAAATTGGCCCAACACTGATGTAATGACTTCAGAGATTTAAGCAGGCTTTTGGTATAACATCTTAGAGTAGAATCATAGAATCATAGAATAGTTAGGGTTGGAAAGGACCTTAAGATCATCTAGTTCCAACCCTCCTGCCATGGGCAGGGACACCTCACACTAAACCATGTCACCCAAGGCTACGTCCAACCTGGCCTTGAACCCCACCAGCGATGCAGCATTCACAACTTCCCTGGGCAACCCATTCCAGTGCCTCACCACCCCTGCAGTAAAGTATTTCTTCCTCATATCCAATCTAAACTTCCACTGTTGAAGGTTGAACCCATTACCCCTTGTCCTCTCACTACAGTCCCTCATGAAGAGTCCCTCCCCAGCATCCCCACAGGCCCCCTTCAGATACTGGAAGGCTGCTAGGTCGTCTCCACGCAGCCTTCTCTTCTCCAGGCTCAACAGCCCCAACCTTCTCAGCCTATCTTCATATGGGAGGTGCTCCAGTGCCCTAATCATCCTCGTGGCCATCCTCTGGACTTGTTCCAACACTTCCATGTCCTTTTTATGTTGAGTACACCAGAACTGCACACAATACTCCAAGTAAGGTCTCACGAGAGCAGAGGAGAGGGGCAGGATCACCTCCTTCAACCTGCTTTTGATGCAGCCCAGGAGACAGCTGGCTTTCTGGGCTGCAAGCGCACACTGCAGCTGTCTCATGTTCACTTTTTCATCAACCTACACCCCCAAGTCCTTCCCTGCAGGGCTGCTCTCAATCTCTTCCCCGCCCAACCTGGAGCTGTGCTGGGGATTGCTCCAACACAGGTGTAGGACCTTGCACTTGGCATGGTTCAACTTCATCAGGTTGGCATCAGCCCACCTCACAAGCGTGTCAAGGTCCCTCTGGATGGCATCCCTTCCCTCCAGCATATCAACTGAACCACACAGCTTGGTGTCATTGGCAAACTTGCTGAGGGCGCACTCAATCCCACTGTCCCTTTCACCCACAAAGATGTTGAACAAGACCGGTCCCAACATCCATCCCTGAGAGACACCACTTGTCACTGGTCTCCAGCTGGAGAATGAGCCATTGAGCACAAGTCTTTGCGTGCAGCCATCCAGCCAGTTCTTTATCCAGGACCGAGTGGTCCACCTATCAAACTGATGTCTCTCCAACTTAGAGACAAGGATGTTGTGTGGAGCAGCTTCAAACGCTTTGCACAACTCCAGGGAGATGACATCAACTGCTGGACCCCTGCCCATCAGTTCCGTAGCCCCACCATAGAAAGGCCACCAGATTGGTCAGGCAGGATTTCCCCTTAGTGAGGCCATGCTGGCTGTCACCAAGCACCTTGTTGTTTTTCATGTGCCTCAGCATGTCTTCCAGGAGAATCTGCTCCAAGATTTTGCCAGGCATAGAGGTGAGACTGACTGGGCTGTAGTTCCCTGGCTCATCCATTTTCCCCTTCTTGAAAATGGGGGTTATATTTCCCTTTTTCCAGTTAGTCGGGAACTTCACCTGACTGCCATGATTTTTCAAATATGATGGACTAGTGGCTTAGCAACTTCATTTACCAGCTCTTTCAGGACCCACGGATGGATTTCATCAGGTCTCATGGACTTATATACGTTCAGGTTCTTAAGATGGTCTCGAACCAAATCCTCTCCTACAGTGGGCGTAGGGTCTTCATTCTCACAGTCCCTGCATCTGCCTTCAAGACTTGGGTGCGGTGTTCAGAGCGTTTGCCAGTGAAGACCGAGGCAAAGAAGTCATTAAGAACCTCAGCCTTCTCCAAATCCAGGGTAACCAGCTCTCCTGATAGCTTCCAGGAGGGGACCTACATTGTCCCTAGTCTGTCCTTTTATTTGCTACGTACCTATAGAATCCCTTCCTGTTACCTTTAACATCCCTAGCCAACACTTAAGGGACAATTACCTGGAAAGAATAACAGCAAGAACAGAAGCACTTCAACAGTAATACAGGAAACCTAAAATTGGATGTTGTCAAGAGATACACCTACATAAAGATGCCTGTATAACAGTACTTTAAGAAGCATATCAGAAGCAGGTCTTTCAAAAGCTTTCACCTTCACTTTGTCAGAAAGAATGTCCCACACAAGCAGACAGAAGTGTGATAAACACACACTACAGCATACTGTCACTTTTAGAGAGAAAAAGATCAGGAAACTGTTCTCTACGATACAGAAAAGAAGAATGACTTGAAGAAAAAAAGTGAGAACAGTATCAAAACAGAGGGTGTCATGAAATTACCCCTCACCAAACCATGCTTACTAGAAAAGGAAGTTGCATCCATCTTCCCAACTTTTACTGGAGAGCCCATGTTTCTCATTTCTATACCCACTTCATTCCACACAGGCTCCAGTTTCTTGCAGTGGCCACACCAAGGTGCATAAAACTGAGAAGGAAATACATTTAAAGAAGAAAAAAGGGGAAAAAAAAAGAGGAAAAAAAGTTAATTAAGATAAATAATTAAGAGAAGGTGATTCTATGATTAACTGTCAAATACATTAGCAAGGATTATTTTCAGTTGTGGTGTTCTTAAGAGTCTTTATGAACCGCAAGTTAATGACAAAGCTGGAGTGACAAACAGAGCTCTTCTGATTTGGTGCTACTTCTCATACTGAAAGCAGAAGTTTGAAAAGAATACATTCAATTGTTGTCCTTTTGTTTTTTTTATTTAAAAATAGACTGTGCAGTAACACATTTTCTTTTAAAAAAAATTTGGGAATATTTTCTCTCTTTTAAAAAATATTATGTAATCTAACTATCCAGGAATATAAATTTCTTTTCCAACAGGGGAACAGTATTCTTCCAAAGGAAACACTATACATATATACGTATACACACTTCCCCAAGCTGCCCTCTGGATTTCTATTCTTCAGCAACCACTTTTATGTAAGCACACTGTAAAAATCAATCTCTTTTCTCACAGCCAAGCAGAAGTCAAAGACTCCATTTAATCTTTCTGACTATGTCTTGCTGCAAAACCTCAGTGAAATTAATTGGGAAGATATCAATGCTTTGGTGTAACAAGATCAGGTCACAACTTGACAAAGTTAGATTTTGTTTTTCTATACAGTACTGATTAATTCTGAATTAGCATACATAGGTTTCCTGACTCGGAAATCTCAAAACCGAATTAGATAATTCAGGAATTTCAGTTCCTATTTAAGCTGAAAAGAATTTTATCTCGTTCCCAAACACACTCAATCTTTCTAGTAATTTCCTGCTTGTGAAACAAGGGAGCACTGAATCTTTTCAAATATATTAGAGAAGTAAAAGAAGTTCCTTGTATATTTGATGGTATAGTGCTAGAATACAAATGTCTAGAACACAAATCAGTTGGTATAACTAGAGAATGGAACAGTAGAAGTTCTGAACAGAGGTCATCACCTCCTGACTGTAAGTGTTAGGTAATCTCCTTTCCTTTTTAAAAGACAGTAAAATATAGGATGAAGCCTGACTGCATCCAGTACTCAGTATAATTCCTGCTTCATCCTGAACAATAAAAACACGGTTTACTTGTCCTGTCAGAAGAATAACTGTCATGTAATTTTTCTGCACCATGTACAAATGATTTTCCAAATGATGGAACAGCTTTACTACAGACAGTGCAGCACAGTACATTTTGTGTTTTGGTTTCCACTAGCAGGTATTCCCATTTTTATCATATACTCACATCTACGAGCCAGATATCATCTTTACGGCTTTCTTTAAACCTAGAAGGGGGAAAAAATCGAAATCACTATATTATAAAACTGAAAATAAATAAGTGCATATGTGAAACAGGAAAAACATACAATTAAGTTGATATAAAACTATAGATATAAAAAACCTGGTTTCTTTCTTTGGGGGTAAGAAGGAGGAAATAGTTATGTTTCAGTATTAAGATTGTCTCTGCACCTGATGGTACATACACAGTTGTACCGACTAGGTTTCTATAATTATTTGCCAAGACAAAAACCAAACAAAAAAAACCAAACCAGAAAACACACCAAAATACAAAAGATGTTTTATTAGGATATGCAATCTAAGGAGAAGCATTTTGCAGCTGTTCTAGGTATTTCAAATATTGTTTTGCATTTCTATAGATCAATCCACTGGTAAAATCAAACTCCTTTTATTTTACTGATGGCATACCAAGTTTTCAAAGCTTGCTGTAGAGCAGAAAAGGCGTCTGCAACAACTAATACAAAACTGCTCAATGAAAGGAGCATTTTTGAGTCACAATATTACTTAGTTGAACACTTCACTCAAAATCTACTCCACTGTCTTAAGTACTAGAGAGATAATCAAAGAACCAGTTACAGACTAGAATCTCTTGAGAACTCTAATGAAGCTCCAGCTAACTTCCAATTACAATGTTAAATAATCAGTTATGATGCAAGGGGCAGAAAGCAGCTACCGAATCATCAGATCCAGGGCTGTGCTTCAATTTAGAATATCATCTTTGGTTTGTAAGAGAAGAACTTACAATGAAATGTTCTTCTCTCCCTGCCACAGTATGACTGTAATGAGAGACTGCAAAGAGTATTAAAGCACTGAGAAACATAGACCAAAATCTTACAAAAGTGGCAGACAGCAAGCGAAAGAAATGACTGAAAGCAGAATATTCCAATGGAGCTTAGTAACTTTGGCCTAAGATGTTACAAAAAATACTGTAGTTTTCACAATGTTAACTGCCAAGGTGTACCACTCATTGAAAGCACCTACTTAATCAACTTCCTCAGAAACTAAAATGTGGAAAAAAAAAACCAAAACAAAACAAAAACGAACTATCTAAACTCATTCTAGTATTGGTAATGTCAGTGATTAAATTATTAGACAACATTAAGAAAGTCCAACATACCGTTGAAGAAAAACTAAAATCTCTGTACAAATGGGTATTTTAGGATATTCTGAAGGTGCTGTTTCTAGACCCTGCAAATATATTCCCAGCCTTAAAATTTCACTGTCTCTTTTTAACTGTCTTATGCAGTCCTGTCTGCCAGCTGACACAGTGACAATCATACTTGTCGAAAGAGTATCCTCTATCAACATCACAAGAGGATAACACAAGATACTAGGATACAAGATACAACATTATTTGTGTCAAATAAATGTAACTTCCCAACAGCCTTCAACCAACCCAGCTGGTATCTCTATTTCTCCCTGCCTCTCTTCTCATCCCCTTGCATAGTTTCTGATGCTTCAGACCATGGCTTGAGCCACCAATGCATCCTCACAGACAGAAAAATATTTCCCGGTTTAATTAGGTTACTTATCAGTTTCATTATCAAAGTGGAACAAGTCAGCAAGTATCACAAGATGAGTACTGATCTGGGGCAGCCAGCAGTGAGGTGAGCATAAGCTGATAGGAATCACAGCTCTTATTTTGCACTACACACAAGCCAGCTGGGTGATGCTGGATAACTTGCACCTCTGATGGCTCTTCTCTGCTACTTGTTTTCCTATATCTATAACTTAGCACCTACAGCACCTTATTCTAGTAGGCATTGTTCGCAACTACCAAAATTTACATAAACCCCGAAGTTCTAGCAACAGCAAAAACTCCATGTTTAGTTATCTACAAAATACATCTATAAAACAGAACACCAGAAACTTTCACCAATCACTGTTCCCAACTTCTTTTTAAAAATGTTTTCCTGACCTTTTTCATCATTTGCCTATTATCTACAAAGAAAGACACACACACACACAAAACCCCAACAAAACACAAAACACCCAAAAAAAACCAGAAAAAAAATCTGTCCTGAACAACTCACCATTCAATTCTTACTCCCAGTTTCAAATACAGATTGTTTCTTAGATGACAAAAATCCAAGTATTCTAAAACAGGATTTTCTTTTATCAGCTATTTCAAAAAAGTTATGTGACTACAGAATTATGCTTCTTCACTCCAAAGCAGCAATTACATTTAAATTTACACCAGTGGAAATGTGATATGCTATTTTATTCACTTAGCCTCTTTATCCCCAGTCCTTGAAAATATGAGGCACGTTTCAAAACCAAGCTCTGAAAATCAAGTCTAAGCAGTGCTGTACTTCACTTTTTCACTACACATTGAACACCAGCCAGAACTGCTGATGCACCCCTTCCACATGCTCTCATTCCCTCCCCTATAATTCTGCACCTCATTTGATCCTACAATTATCTGCTCTAGCTGAATAAGCAATATGCGAAAAAAAGTGAATGGTTTTCTGACTGTTTAGCTCTAGGATGTAATTTATCACGGATTGTACCCTCATGAAAACATTGCCTTTGACTGGCTTAAATTTACTGCAAAGCAGTCATCTAATGCCACCTTCTACTTTCCTAGCAGGTAGTATTTTCCATACCTTCTATTTCAAGTCTAATAATTGTGCTGCTTTGTAGAACTTTATATCAACCTGCTAATCTTACAAAGAAAAAAACTTCTTTTCATTCTCGGAACATTAGCTTTTATTTGGAAGAGGAAGTATGTGGCCATCAAACTGCGAAAGCAAGACAGCTCACAAACAATGAGACTACACAACCAAGCTATGGGAAGGACTACCTATTTCAACACTTCCACAGTATCAGGGCTAAATCTGCTGTCAAAGCACTTTTTTACAGTGAAATATAATTGGCACTTCAAGCAGCCATGAACTAGTCCTGCAGGGTTCCTTTTCCCTCCCTTCCCTGGCCATGCACAAATGCACTTTCACTTGTTCTTCCAATTCCCTGTAGCAGCTAGGCAGCAAACTCTAATGAAGAATTTGGTTAAACTGCAATCAGGTTTTATTTGTGGTGAGCATCAATCCACCAAGACATCTACTCTACCAGAAAGAAAGAAAGAGCAAGAAAAGCCTGAAAACTATTTTGGCAACAGCATCTGTAAAAACAGTTAAACAAAACAAAAACAAACAAAAACCCACAAACACCAACCAACAAACAAACAAAAAAAAACACCCACCACAACCTGCAAAATTAACGTGTTCCTCAGCTTTATAAATTGCACCGTTCTTAAATACCCACCACATTTCTGCAGTTCCTGCTCAGAAAAAGGCTGACTTTCCCAGTGTAGCTTTCCTGACAATCACTAGGCTGCATAAAGCTGCCAGTCTGGGTTATTCCCCCAGCAAACCCCCAAACATTTAGGTCACAAGGCAAGACACCTCAGTACTTACGACTCATTTAGATCCTCCACAAAACCCGCACCTGACGCCACGACATGTGCAACCACTGCGAGGAAAGGAAAAACGTTCAGTGAGTGATCTGCAACCGAAGCTGGCGGAGCCCAGCCACACCGGCTGACAGGCTTACCGCCTGGGTTCCCTTTCTCCGCCCCCCTCACACAACCGATGCTTCCTCACAGCCCCACTACCCGCACCTCCAGCCCGCCCTCCTCAGCGCTACCCGCTGCTCACCTCGGCCCGCCTCCCGCTTCCGAAGCCCACCGCTTCTGTCCGCTCCGCCCACCGGGCCACAGCGGCCGCCCGGCACTTACCCGCCACCCAGAGCAGCCACCACCACCGATCACCCGCCGCTGCCATGTTGACAGGAGCCCCGGCACGGCCGGAAGGGGAAGCGGTGCTCCGCGATGCCGACCTTTCCGCACTGCGCAGGCGCGGAGGTCCTGGGCCGGGGGCGGTAGCTGTGGCGGGCGCTGGCCGTGCTTGAGGAGGGTTACGCGCTGGCATGGGGTGGCGTGTCCCCCGGCGGTTCCCAGCTCTCCGCGCCTGCGAAAAGCGTCCTTGGAAGCGGAAGGGGGTGAATCAAGTGACGCCCTGACTCGGTGGCTGGCCGTCGCGCGGGTGGAACTTGACATATCCTCAGTGGGTTCCAGAGGTGGGGCCCACCGGACTCGGATTCAGTCATTCCTGCGGAAGGGAGTTTCAGCACGTTCAGAAAAACGTGTGCCATCTGCCGTGTTGTCAGCTGTTCCCATGGGTAGAGCTCATCGCGCACCGCGTACTGATACTGCTACGCCAGTAACCCGCCTTCAGCACGTTTATGAAAAACACGGGCTTGCTCTCTGCTGTCTAACGACTGTATCATTCTCTTCAGCTTTCCTCATTCTGTCAACCCTGTTTCTGTTCTTGGTATCTTCAGATGGCTCGTTTATCTTTCAGTACAGATCTTCGGGTCCCACAAAGGCAGGTAATCCAGCTGAGAGACCTTTCTTGAACAGTTAAGTGAAAGCAGGTCTGGGACTATTCAGCCTGGAGAAGAGAAGGCTGAGGGGGCTCTCAGATGTGCATAAATAGCTGAAAGGGAGGGTGCAAAGAGTGGCTGGTGAGAGCATCAGAGGCAGTGGGTGCACACTGAAACACAGGAGGTTCCCTCTGAACATCAGTAAACACTTTTTCACTGTCTCATCTTCTAATGATAGGGTCTGCAAGCAGCTAGCATTGTAGTTGCTTCACTTTTGGGCTGTTCTGTGTATGCATGTGTGCACACATGCACATATCTATATTTATGTAGATACATGTGCTCCATCTGTAGCAATAAAAATTAACTGGCTATTCATTACCTTCCTCACTAGGCCATAACTGTTTGATGATGACCTCCCCCCAGAGTTGTCCAGCCCTTTGGAAAAGCCAGCTACCATGCCACAGGTTTATTGGCTGAGAAGGAAGTTGAGACCTAAAAGTATGTGCCATAGCTTACATTACAATTCAGAAGTATTGGACTCTGGCCTGTGGTAGATTTATCTTCTTATCTGCATTTCACTGGAAGGTTATGCAGCATGGAGCGAGGAGGTGGCTGGTCTCTTCTCAAAGTGACAAGCAATAGGACAAGAGGAAACGGCCTCAAGCTGCACCAAGGAAGGTTTAAACAGCATACAAGGAAAAAATTCTTCACTGAAAGGGTAATCAGTCATTGGAACAGGCTGTCCAAGGAAGTGGCAGAATCACCATCCGTGGAAGTGTTCAAAAACTTTTAGATGAAGCCCTTAGTAACATGGTTTAGTGGTGGCCTTGACAGTGCTGGGGTAATAGTTACAGTTGATGATGTTAAAGGTCTTTTCCAACCTACTTGATTCTATGGTTCTGTGATTATGCATCTTGATCAGCCTATTTAACTGGTTTTGGTTTGTTGGATTTTTTTTCTCTTCCCTTCCCCCTCATTAGAGCTAAGGAGCTGCTAACATTGGATGTTAATGAGCTGCTGAAATTGGATAAACTATGAGAATTATTCCCTAAATACCAAGAATTTCTGTTCCACATCATTTCACTTTCTGTGTGCCAGTTGGCTAAATGGTGTCTTTATGCCTGACAAAATGAGAGCTGACATCCATTTTGATCCTTATCTAGCTGCTGTCTAGACTGAGACAATGAAAACAATTTACCCCAGCAGTCCTTTAGTGGGAAATCTATACTGGAGAATATGGGAGTAGCCAAATAACTGTTAAAGTAGTATAATCCTGTTCTCGTACAGTTCACAGTTGGCTTTAAATAACTTTTAAAGTGAGAGGAGCATTTATATAGTTTTGTATAGATGTGAATAAAGCTGTTTGCATGTCCTTTAGTTCCTGTATGTCAGCCTTGAGGTTTATTCTCTCTGCAAGTAATGGAATACTATTGTTCTAGTTTTTTTAATTTTGCATGCCAAAGGCTTCTGCAAGACTGCACTATTCTTGAGCTATATTATTTTGAAATTGAAGGGGTCACTATATATTTACTCTTTGTAACTAAATTTGTGTACACCCACATACACAACACTAAGCTATATTTATTTACACAACTTGTAGCACAGCTTTATTGCCTAAAATGCGATATGCATATAAAAGTTCTTGCACTGAAGGCAAGTAACAAAATACCACGGGTAAGGCATGTGACATGCCAAAGAAATAAATAGGATAATGATAGATGAGATCTAAAGAAATCTCAATGAGGTGTTTTTTGGTTGGTTGTTTATTTGGTTTGGTTTGGTTTGGTTTGGTTGGGTGGTTTTTTTTTGTGTGTGTGTGAATATTATTTCTACTATGGATATTTCAATTGAAAAAAATGAGATCGATAGATTACTATTAATAGATTATTAAACTCACTGGATTTATGTGTAAGAAAGATAATTAGAGAAGGGAAAGGGATGACTTTGGAAAATTATGTGAGCAGGAGGTTTGAAAAAAGAGAAGGATAAGATGCAAGCAATACAGAGAATACTGTTGAAGTTTTGAGAGGTACTGCAGGAGGAAGTGAACATTAGGAGGAAATCAGCAATCAAGTGCAGCATTGAAAATTTAACAGCTAAGTTCACATACAAGCTTTCAAAGGCTCCTTCAAATCCATATTTTGTAGGAAGATTTAATATTCCTGCTGCCCCAAGGAGTTCTTTTTTGAACTTGATAGATGGGGAGATTCAGCAAAGGTAAGACACAAGATTTGCCTTGTGGCCTGCTGAAGGCTGCTTTTCAGAGCTTTTTTGCTGTTGCAAGAATATATATCTGTTTGGGCAGGTTGTCCACTCTTCTTGCCCTGTGTGAAGGGCAAGGAAAAGGACTTGTTGGTAATTGCATCTAAATTACAAAATGTGGACCTATTTTTGCTGGAATGGGTGGAATTTTGCCTTTATAGAAATAATGTCTTTCAAATAATTTCCTGTCTACAAATTTGTTATCGTAAACAGAATACCAAGGTAGGTTTCAATACACATAAATAAAGTACTAAGAATATTGAAGTTCTTTGTGCACATCTTTATTACTATACAGTGAATAGCATATCTATGATACCAAAGAAAACTTCCCAGCCTGGCATGAAATTTTGCTGGTATATTTTGACTTCATTGTGTATTATTTACTAGATTTATTTTCTATTATAGAACATTCATATATATATAGAACATATTCATATATATATATGAAATGTAAATATCAAAATAAAGTTTACAAAATGTTATTTGTGAACATTTGAACAAAGATTTTGCACAAAATGTTTTCTAGCTATTTACATTTTCCTTCCTGTCATATGAAATCAGAATGTGTGGGAAAACATATATTTTAAGTTTAGTAGTAGATCCAGAATTTTCAGTTCTAGGGTAATTTCAAAATGAAGTGATATTTCTATGTGAAAGTATGAAGAAACATGTTTCTTATTACTTAACAAGGTAGAGGCCTTCTGGACTTTGAGAATATTCACCTCCTTGGTATAACCTTTTATCAGACAGTTAAGATTACAGTGCTGACAGCTAAGAACTGCTGTTAAAGGCATGAGAAGCAAAACAAAAATACACTGTAGCAGTGAAGGGGAAGGAGGATATGTACTTGAATTTGAAAGCGATAACATTTGTGAACAAATGCTTCTTGTGTTGTTACATATTTTGCACAACATATCTGTGCTCTTAGAAGGTCCTTTCCAACCCTAACTATTCTATGATTCTGTGATTCTAACTACCTGCAGGCTACAGAAAGAAGTGTTTGTCTTGTGTAATGCAAGTGTTATTACAAGCAACAATATCAGTAACTGTATCATTTGGTGTTGAATTTTGTAATACACAGTATGCAAAGTTATACTCCCATCAATAGTTTATATTAGTGCTGTTTATTTCTCTCCCATTGCAGAATAAGCTGCACTGATACAGAGTATCTTCCCATAGTGACTGCGTCTATGACGGTGGGTTTGTGCCGCTGTGTCAGTACCTTTCTATAGATACAACCTGTTTCGTAAATTGAACTAAATCAGTAAGGCAGTTGTTATTAATCACAGTTAAATTCAGAGTTGTAATAAACTTGTAGTGATACAGTTTTGTGTCTAATTAGAAGAACAGATAATTACACATGTTCTGGTACACATTGGGGGTTTTGCTGCATGTTTTACATGAGAATGCTTGGAGGTTTTGAAAGGCACAGCATAAAGTAGAATCTGAATTAAAAACATAATTGTGATGGCCTTAGTGATTGACACTGAAAGCAGAATTCGGCTGATCTGGCATTAACATTTCACCTTTCTGTACAATTTACTTTTTAGATCAGGTTAAAGTGATCTTTGGGTGTGTGGGGGGATGGTGAGTTGGAGATTGAATTAAAAATAAATGAAACTACATTTTTACATTGCATTTATCACAGAGGCACCTGGTGGTCTTTGGGTATATTTGCAAAAATTACTTTTTTTTTTTTTTTTTCTGTGTTTACTTTAAAGTTTGCTTTATCCTTTCTAATATGTCACATTTAGAACCTCCTACATTATGGTACTACCTAATTTGAAACTTAAATTGAGAGCATTTACATATTATCCAGTACGTACTGGATATTGGTTCTCATGGTTCATCATGGGTATTTTTCTTGCATCTTCCCTGTCAGAGCTATGTGTAGGAGAGATTTGTGTGTATTATAGGGCTAAGTGAAGTAAAAATATATTTCTTCCAAAACACAATGTTAATCAGTGTTCGGTTTTCATGTTTTCACATTCAGTTTATGTGTTTTGTTTCTGATTTGTGTGTTTTAAGAGATTGAAATGATGACCAAAAAGTTATGTCAGAACTAGTTTAATGTCTAGATCAACCTGTTAGCACATTAGTTAGTTGTAGTTTCTACTCTAGAAACACTGACTGACAAGATCAGGGCTATGTCACCACAGAAAAGTTGTATAATACTCCTCTCATATGGCATCATATAAATAATAGCTAATCACAGGTAATTGTACTGCATAATAGGTAATTACATAGGATACTAAAGTTAGATCTCTTCTCACACCATGCCCAGACTGTCAGGCAGACAGACGCAGTCAGATCCTGGAACAACACCTCTGGTGTTACAGCAGCTTCTTCCAGTTTCCACCCCTGTAGCCACCCTGCCAGGGCAGCTTCTGGCACCCACACACAGCAGGGACCTGCTTGTACAGCTCCAGCAGATTCATGACCTCCTCATCATGCAACTGGGCATGGCCAGAAGCAGCTGCCAGCAGGTGGGCAAGTACTGTCATCCCCCTATGGCTTTCTTAACTAGCATCTGGGTTTGGCTTTGAGGTAAAAAAAAAGTCCTGTTCACTCTTTCCACATGGTCATGTGCTGCAGAGTAAGTTTTAAAATGCTAGGTGTCAATATTTTGCTTCAGGGTGGTGGTGGACAAGAGTCAAACTGAATTTTTTGCAGCTAATATAAACACTATTCACTTCAAGGAATATAAGTAGCATAGGAACATTCTTATCCAAATTTAGAATGTGGTTTTATAGCTTTTACATTAATGAAAGAAAATTGGCATTGCTGTTATTTTTCTTGGAAATTATCTTTGTGGGTTGTTTCATTGGTTTTGGGTTTTTTTTTCTTCATTTGGCAGTTATCAGACCTGTGCCCAGTGATGTCATTTGACAGTCTTTAAGGGCTAATTTATGTAGTCTTTTTTTTTTTTTTTTTTTTTTTTTTTTTAAGAAACGTTTACAGACACCTTTAAGTGACTTTTTTGCAATGCTTACAGGAGTGGTGTTCACATCTGAATTTTTGTTATGCTTACTGCAGGTATTTTCTGTATGTTGCAACGCTGATTTAATACAGTTTGAATCTACAAGAGAATAATTAATGCAAAAGAAATGTGTGAAACTTTAGGGATCTGTTCTATGTAATTTGTATTTAGCTGTATTATATTTTAATTTTCACTCTTCTGCTGGCTGCCAGAAAACTTGCCCATCACTCTGACTGTATGAGCCAGAACAGATCCATGGAATTTTGTAGTGATCCGGAGGAAATGTAAAGAATTATTCAACCGTACCTTCTCCCCAACTTAGTCACATCATTTTCTAGCAAAACGTTCAGCATATAGGAGGGAGGAACAAGAGAACAAAGACAATATGCTTTAAATTAATGTAAGTTAACATAGCTGGTGGTGTAATGTACATCAGAATGCAGTAACAGTGTAGTCAGCTAAATTTAGAAGTATCCTTGGTATGCTTCAGATGCTACCTGGCAAATAGGAACCTTGTAGTTTGAATCAGTAGACAGGTAATATTTTGAAATGACATGTGGACAAAGTTACTAGTGAATTCTCAAGAACCTGATTCAGAGTAATTAAAACAAAGTTTGCTTCTAGCATCTTAATCATCTTTATAGACCTGGTCTATAAAACTGAATGCCTCTATTTGCTAGTTTTGTGTTTCTTTAACAGAGAAAGATGGTTGCAGCCAAAGAAGTAATACTTTTGGAATTTACATCAAGTTGTTTGGCAAGTTATTCTTCGACTTGATGGAACTGTGCAGAATCCAGTATCTGAGAGCAAGCTTCCATTATCGTCAATGGCTTAATAAGGGAATGGCCCCCAATGATATGGAGTGCATTACATGTCTCATACCCGCGCCAGATGAGAAATTAAACTAGAATACACTTTTGCATTAAGCTTTATCCTCATGTTCCTCTTGTTTCCTACTTGCTACTAATTACAAGGTCCAGACTGGCCCTTTTCAAAGCTGTGCATACAGTTTCCTGGCCCATCGGTCAGCAGTTAGAGGCTTCTGGTCCTTGGCATTGTCTGTTATCCCATTTTTGGGACCAGGTTTTCATCTTCCTCTTGTTTATGGTTTCCCTCTTTCCTCATTCTTGAGTAAAGAATGATCACTGCATCGAAAAGGTCTTTGATGAGATGATGACCTTAATGAAGCAGGTTCTCTCCCCTTCTATATGCCCTTATTCCAATCTATTTCTCATCATCTCTGATGCTGCACAAGCTGGTGCAGCATCCTCCTGCAGCTTCTTTGCTCAGTCACAAGATGAGCAGGCAGGCAAGGAGCCCATCTGCGCTGGCCCCTGCCCCAGCCAGAGGCCCTAGACATCCCTGCAGCCATGTTCCTGCAGAGCTGCAGCTCCTTTTGAAGCTCTCTCTGGGTTGGGGCCTCTGCTGTGTGTGGGTAATTCCTCTAGTGGATGTTGGGGTCTGTTCTCTGTGGCCTGTCACCATCCCTACTGAGCACAGGGATGCTCTTCTCAGCAGAGCGTATGTCCCTTTCTGTGTGCCCTACTGTGTCAGCTGCTGTGTCTCTTGGCTTTCTCCGTGGGCAGCGCCCTGTGTCTCAAAGTGTCCTTCATTAGTCACATCAGAGTGGATCTTTAACTGCTGATTGTGAGGTCAAGAAGTAGATACACTAGATTAAGGATTCCAGTTGTTGTCTAGGAACAAATCAGGTAGATGAAGAGGGTTATTGTGATTGGTGCCATCAAGGGACTAAGAATTCTTTCAAGGCTAAACCATGTTCTAGACAGGTAACACATGGTAACACAGTAACAAGCAGGGAATTTTGAGACGCTGCCTTTACAGAAGAGGAGCGCTCTCTCGGGACGTGCCACAGACCATCCTTGTGTGTTTATTTTTAAGACCTCTGTATAACAATCATTAATCAAAACATAGCTGCCTTCTGATGATAAAGTTTATGTGTTTAGCTGATGGTTTAGATGCAGAGTATATATCAGAGTTTCGAGTTTCTTGCTTCCCCTCATTCCTTGTTCCCATATAAGTAATAATATGTAAATTCCATAAAGCAAAATTATCAGAAAAACTGAAAGCATTTTCCTTTTTTGGAGGTGGGAAAACTGAGACAGACAAGAAAAAGAAAGCGAGGCATCTGTGTTCTGCAGCTTTAAGAGAGCCCAGAGTTTTATAATAAAACAATACCAGAAAAGACAAAAATAGTACCTGTAGTTCAAAATCACTAGTTCTAACAAGTAGCCATTCAGCTGCATGTTCGGGAAATATACTGCATTGGTCAAGGAAAGATAAATGCAAATGAACTAGGGGTGTTGTCATGGTTTAAGCCGTAAATTTCACTTCTCCCTCATTTCCCCCCCCTCCCCCCCCCCCCCCACACATGCTCCGATGGGGGGGAAATGGGGAGAAGAACCGAAGAAAATGTGACTCCCACGGGTTGAGATAAGAACAGTCCAGTAACTAAGATACAATACAAATCACTACTGCCACCACCAATAACAATAATGACAAAGTAAATACAAAGGGAGAGAATACAACCGTTTTGCTGCCCAACTGACCCAAGAGACCGCGCTGGAAGAGCCAGCGAGAGCCTGCCAAAACCCCCCAATTCCTGGTTCCTCCCCCCTGTATTCTACCTCCTGGGCATGATGTGCTGTGGTATGAAATAACCTCATTGGTCAGCCCGGGTCAGGCGCCCTGTCTCTGCCTCCTCGCAGCTCTCCCCTCCTTCCTGGCGTAACATGAGACTCAGGGAAAAGCTGAACCCATGACAGGTGTCTTACATGTAAGGGAGAAAACTAGAAAGATGATGCCAAAGGTCTTTTCACCTATTATGACTACAATGCTCTGAAAATAATCACAGCATACATTTAGAAATTTTCTATATGTGTCTCAAAACTAATGACAAATGTGTTTGAAGTAAAAAGACTACATTCTCTGGTTTGAAACACTGTGTTTTGTTATTGTCATGGATTCAGCAGTAGCAGTCATTTTTCTCCTTCTTGGTAGCTGGTGCAGCGCTGTGGTTTTGATTTTGGGCCTGGGAACAGCGCTCATAACACCAATGTTTTCAGTTACTGCTTCATAGTGTTTTGGTCTGGCCAAGGACTTTCTGAGTCTCATGCTCTGCCAGGGAGGAGGGGAGCCGGAAGGAAGCAGTGACAGGGCACCTGACCCAAACTGACCAAAGAGGTTATTCCATACCACAACACGTCATGTCCATGATGGGAAAACGAAAGGCAGAGACCTGGAAGGGTGTGGTGGTGCAGTGGGGGGTTCGCTGCTGGGGGGTGCACTGGCTGGGTTGGGCTTGGTGAGCAATTGTATTCTCTTTCCTTGTATTTCTCTTGTATCATTACTGGTGGTAGCAGTAGTGATTTGTGCTATACCTTAGTTACTAAACTGTTCTTATCTCAACCTGTGGGAGTTGCATTCTTTCGATTCTCCTCCCCATGCCCCCGGGTCTGGCGGAAGAAAGAGAGATGAGTGAGTGAGTGAGTGAGTGAGTGAGTGAGTGACAAAACTTCGTGGGTGAGGGGTTTAAACCACGATAGTTCTTTTTGGTGCCCAACGTGGGGCTCGAGGGGTTGAGATAACAGCCGGATTAATAGCCATTCGTCACAATGCTGATTTATTGGCTCTCATAGTTGTTGCTCTTGATTCTCTTGAGCTCATGGTTTCAGCCTGTTGTACCTTACTTCCAGCCGGTATTTGTTATCTTAGCTTTCGGATATGGGTTTTGGGTTAAGGTTCTTGTTTCATTGTACTTGATTGGAATGGCTTGTAATGCGAGCGAGCTCTAGAAGGGAGGAGGGGAAGCTGGGGCGGAGGGGCGGCCCCCAGAGCCACCAGTGGCCGAAACGGCCAGGGAGAGCTGACCCCGGGACCAGGACACCACGAAGGAGATGGCAGAGGGGGTGAGCCCCACCGCCAAGCGGGGGGGTGGCAGTGGAGAAGCCGAGCCCTGAGGCTGAGCCGAGACACGCGTTGACCGAGCAGGGGGGCGGGGGGGGGGGGCAGGTGGCGGCCGAGCCCAGCCCCGCGGATTCCGAGAGCATTCCCCAGCAGCTGCCCACAGAGACCTGAGAGCCCGAGCCCCAGGAGGATGCAGGAGACCATGCAGCACTTCCCAGCAAGGAGGAGGAGGAAGATCTGGACTCAGATAAAGAGCAGCTGGGGGTGAGAGAGCTGGCAAGCACAGCAGCTACACCAGCCCCAGGGACAAGTACAGCAGCCTCATTTGAGAGCTCCGATGGTTTTGAATGGCCTTTGGGTGCCCTTGAGACCTTGCCTGCAGATTGTGATGGGGATCAGCATGTTGGCATGCATATAGAGTGTGTTTTACCCACAACCATTTCATCTGGTCCCAAGAGTTAAGCAGAGTAGGGTGTGGGCTTTGTCTGGGGTTGGACTACAATGTGGGATGACCAAGAGATTTTCCTGGAGGCTGGACAGTCATGAGCGGCAGGGTGTGTGGGACAGTATGGGCGAGTATCTAGTCCACTGGACCCCTCCTGTGCTTTGGAATCGTCAGAGATGGAAGGCAGCTGTAGAGAGTCCCCAACTACAAGCTGCAGAAACTGCTGGAGGGGAGAGTGAATTATTTTGAGCCTGGTGACACTTCAGGCCATCAGGGCAGAGCTGCAGCATACAGATGAACTCATGATTGAGGAGTGGACTTAGCAATGGACACTATTGCCCAGGTTATTCACGAGTAGTGAACACTGCACACAGCCTCCCCTGCCCTGAAGGTCTGTTACAAAAGATGGAGCCCAATATCATGAACTGGATGGACTCAGCAGTTTTAAAGGGATTGGTCCATGCACTAAAGGATGATCTCTCTCCCTCTGTGTGTGTGGATGTATATATGTACATGTGATGGCATATTAAAAATGTGGGATCTGAGCATGACGTGGATGGTCATGAAAAAGACTAAATTCTCTGGTTTGAAACACTGTGTTTTGTTATATATGACTTTGTTCTAGCAACTACTTTGTAATACAGTAATTTTGCTTGTGCGACTAATAATAATATTTTGTATAATTTTCATATGAAGAAATTACTTATGCCTGTGCAACCAAGGAGATAGCAGTTAATAACAATGTAGCTAGTATAATTTTCTAATTAGTCAAATTTTAAATATTATATCCACTGTAGGATGAATAATAAGCTAATAGTTTTCATTTTCAATCAATTTGCTTAAAATATATTTCTACCAATTTTCAATCATTTTATGTGCTAAATTTAATTTTCATAATTGCTCAGTAAGCAAATCTACATAAATACCACAGCTATTGACAGAAAAATTATAAGCAAGTACTTCTATTATAACTTTAATTTTAATTTTATTTGATCCTACCAGCCAAAGTAGTCAGTTACTATTCATGATTAACTGTATGCTTAGAATACAGACTAGAAACTGCATAGATACAATTTTCCAGTTATGTAAAGGATAAATGGACTGAAATATTTTGAAGGAAAGAGTTGCAAACAAAAGCAGAGGAAGAATAAAAAGATAAACTTACTTTAAATTTAAATTTACTGTATTGAAATAGTTTACTATAATTTATTATCCTGATACTGTGAAAAATCTGATTGCACCACTCCCCAGGCCATTTTTCATGTATGTGGAAAACATATTGTCAACAAGACACTATGTAACATTTGCGGGAGGATTTGGGACAAAATACAATTATAGTTGTTCTGTGGCTTACTTATTCTTTCTTTGGCAACTCCATGGTTAAAATTCCTTAAAGTTAAAATAGAAAATTATTTTGCAGTTTCAGGTCAGGGTGCCATATCATATTGAATGTAAGTAAAATAACAAACGCCGACCACTGTAATTTTAGTACTTATAGACCTCATTAACCACACAAGAATAATCCCATTTAGTTTATGCAAGTTTATGTGTATGAGTTTATGCATATAATGACCATTACCCTTCTTAAATTTGAACAGATTAATTTGTTACTTCAGGTCTGCACATGTCCATGTGTCACTGGATACCTAAGTATTTTCTGTCTTCTTCTAAGGAAGTGGCTTGATAGACATACAGTAGCATGGGCTGTAGTAGAGTTGCATGGTGAAAAAAAAAAGAAAAAAATAATCAATTAATTTGTGTTTAATAAGAACAATGCTACATTGTTTCAGATGGTCATGAAAGCAAATTTTTGTTTGTAAGGATTCTGACATTTTTGCTTCTTCAAGAGCTCTTTAACAAAGAGGGTGATTAATTGCCAGGGTTGGTTTTGTTTTGTTTTTTTTTATTTTGGTAAAATAGTTTCTAAATTGCAGATAATAACAAACATCTGCAGAGTTCTATTTGTAGAGCCAACAGGATGCAAGCAGAATGTGGGGTGCTCATGTAATAGCTATGATAAAAACCAGACACTGTGTTAAAGAAACCCAACCTCTTTGGCTGGTAACTAGTACAATTCTGTATTAGTAGCTCTCTCTGTACTTTCTGCATGAGAAAAGATGCGTTCTGTTTAAAGAGAGGCGGTGTGTTGTACAGAATTTAAACAATGTTACATTCACAATATTTCACACAGGACGTCTTTCCATGGTTACACATGGGCAGAGGGGCTGAAGAACATGCCACCAGGACATCCACCAGCAGCCCAAGCCTCTGAGACAGCAGAACACAAAGAAAGAAACTCTTGGGCCATTGCTGGGGTTGGTGCTCCTGGAGGGCCAGGAGGGCAGCAGGGGCTCCTTCTAGGCCTCAGGGAAGGTCCTGGCAGCCAGGTCCTGTCCTATCCTGTAACCAGGGCAGGGCAGCCAGGGGCACTGGGGAAGCAGCAGGCACTGGGCACCCCCTTGGGCATATGTGTGGGCAGGGAGAGCTGTGTGAGCTGGGGAATGGCCCTGCTGAGGTTGGCAGCTGCAGAATGCAAGTGGGACCTTTCCTCTGGCCTAGCTTTGTAATCTCTCATTGTCTTGAGGTTGGAGGCTTAGAATTAAGGTTAATGTTTTCCCATGGTTCAAAAGTCAGATTCATTTTTCTTTAAAGTAGTCTGAAAGTATTAACATATTATCTATCCCCACCCCTTTTTGGTTTTGAGACTCAATTGCAAAAATTTCATTGTGTGCCAGACAAGAACTTCAAAAGCAGCTAGATTTTTAGGATTCCAACCTCATGTAATTGACAAGTATAATTACAGAAAAATTTTCTAAAGGCTGTCCCAAAATGCCAAAATTTCAAAAGGACACAATCAACAGGAAAATACCTGCACGAGGTAAAGAATTATATAGGTAATACAAGGTAGATTAATAAAATATAACTGTTTCATGTATCTGGCGGGGCACAAAAATGGCACACAGCTATACGCCAGGCTGAGGCCCCTAAGAAAAATTTTCTCAGCCTATTTTTCATAGTATGTGTAGAAAACAACCCTGTTGCCAGGCACTTTGTTGGAGTTAGATCTGTGATATCCCCTCTGGAATGATGGCCAGCATCTTTGTAATGAACAGCTTAGCTTATGCCTTCACTTTCCAACATCCCACTGATTTTCACAGAACTCTATGTCCTTCTTTTTGACTTTGAAGCTGCAAAAGAAACTTATGCTTCCTTGGCTTGTGAATCAGTCTGTCAACATCTTGGACTGTAAATTACAGCATGCTTACTACAGTTTGCTTGAATTGGCAGAAACTAGTTGTATACATGTCAGCATCCTGTGATTATTAGCAGCCGCAGAAACTGGAGGAGTTAACGTAATAAGGGACTAAAAATGATTTTGAGGATTGCTGTTATCCTGATCTGATTCTTCCATTCATGTGAGAAATTATTCTACTTTTATTCATCTGAAAACATTATGTTCTGGTAGGCAATCATACAATCTTGTCTGAAAAAGAAAAAAAAAAGAACTCCCATCATTTTTATTTATACTCTTCCAAATTTATTTGCTTGCTTTGGCACTTTCTTTTTCTCCTATATCTAAGAACTGGGTTTCTGCGTATTTTTTAAAGATTCTAATCTGACAAAGCCTAGGCATCTGACTTCCATATCATCTGTCATTTGCTTCCTGTGTCACATACACTATATACATTTGCTCCATATGCATCATAAAGTTGTGGGATCTCATGTTTGTATAGTACACTCTAATCCCTTCCACTGAGAAGTCTCATGAGAGAAAATTTTTGCTGTTCAAAACATTAACTCTGAATAATATGAACATATAAACTACACATATAATTAAAAATCTCACTCTGGGAAGATTTACTTTGGCTTTGAGTTAAATAATTCAATATTATGTGTGATCCATAGATATTCCCTGCATTATAACAATAACAATATGAAAAACGTATTAAGGAGTTGATGTTTTTATACAGTGAAAGGGGAATGTGGGAGAAGTTGACATATTCCATGAAATAAAGCTTTTGTAATTTCTGTTGCTCCTTTATCCCAGATATTAAATTTCACTGTTGTCATTTTTAGTTTTTGTGATAGCATCTGTATTTATAAGAATAGTTTTATCATTAAACCTTAGAATACAATATGGATGAATTTGAAATATCCATGAACATCAAGGTAAATGTGTGAGGCAGGAGTTCCAGATGAAGTCCGGAGTAGGGTTTAAAAGACAGAATTTATTGACCTGCTATGCCAGGGACTTTCTTTCTGAGAAGTCACTGTGTCTCAAGGTCTTCGTTTCCAGAAAAGGGAAATAGCATGCTAACAAAAATTTGCACAAATTTATATATTCGGAGGATCTTCTGTTTCCAAATACCTGCAGGAATTTCTCAATAGGATTTCGCCAGAATGGTTTGTGTCACTCTATGCTGATTTAGATGTACTTCTATTAGCTGCTTACATTGAGAACATCAGTTCCAGTAACAGCAAATTACTTTCTATATGGATTCTTCCATAGTGGTGTTAGATCAATACATGGCTTCTAAAAATATAAGTTTTCTAGAGCTGTCAGGCCTTAGTCTGCTTTATTTTAATGGAAAACCCACAACAAATCAAAATCCAAATAAATGTTTGTCAGCAAAATGTTTTTGACTGAAGATGTGTATTAGCAACAAAACTCTTGGTGCAAAACTGTTGTCTTTGATTACCATATCATGGGTGCAAAGAAAAGGGGGGCTTACCTTCTAAAACTGGCAGTACTTTGAAAATTAATAAAACACCCTTTTCAGTCACTATTTTTGAATTTTGTGATGACTATATAAAGACATGAAGTGCTCTCATTTTATCCTTTCTAAATGTTTCCTCTATATTTTTACACTTGATTCTTAGAAATTTCTGTATGATAATTGCTTTTTAGTCCACTTTCTCATAGGACAGGAAAGCATTTTGCTAGCTGTACAATGGGCGCAGTGCCCTCTCTTTAGAAGCTGAAAAGCCTCCTCTTTTTTCTCTTTGGGCAGCTTTCACCAGGAGCAGAGACTCTAACAAAATATAGCTGAGGGGTATGAAGGGATTCTTTGTTGGGTAATACCTGTGGTGACAGGCTAGAACTAGCAAGCGCTTGGGTGAGGTATTAATGTGCTTGCAACTGCTTTGAGAACAGCTGAGTCCTCTCAGGCCTGACAAGCTGCTGGTTGGCTGGGGAAAGGCCAGGCTCCTTCAAACGTGCTGACCTTTCCTGCTGCTCCTGCTGCGTTACTGTCTTCTGGTTCTCTGGAGCTGGCAGATTGGAAAAGCCTTACAGGTTTGTGTCAGTACTTCTTCCTTTGAGTCCTGGAGCTGTTAACTCTTGTTGCTTCAACAGCTGCATTTCCATCTGTTTTCACTTTTCTTATCTGGCCTAAGCTTAGCTTGTCTGCTTTCTCACACCTAAACAAGAATTTTCTCAGTGAACTGGAGCCAAGGTTAGGCAGAGGGGCCGTATAAGCTAGAGCTGTTAATCTTGGATGGCTGATCCCCACAGCAGAAGTGTCATGCAGCAATTAATGGGAGAAGTTACTGTGAGAAAAGTACTGGTGTGGAAGTCCAGAAGACAGTGAAACAAAAAAATCACATAGATATGGAAAATGGGCAAAAGAGCATAGCATACATGGTTTAAGACACTGGATTCATCACGTGAATAGGATCTATTCAAATTCTAGCTTTGAATTTCATGTTCCTGAATGCAGGTATGAAGTCATGGACAAGTACCAAGGTATAATGATGAAAGATAACTCAAAGGTATCAAACACAATTAAATCTTTGTAAATTTGTATATGGGATTGACTTCTCTAATACATTTTTGGTTATACTGTTTTATTTAAAAATACCTGATATTGACGGAACTGGAAAGAAAGACATCACTACATGCGTTGTGTCATGGTCCTAAGGCAATGCCAGCTCTGCCTGCCCCTGCTCACTCCTCAGGCTCCCCCTGTCCTCCTTCTGCCATCATGCTGGCAGTATCATCCTGTGATGCCCTGACCTCGTGTGAAACTGTATTCAGAGAATATTAGCAGCAAAATGTCCTGTGCACAGGACTATTCATCACGGCACAGGATGTGCAAAAGAAATGTTGCAGTCTCATAATGAATATATTAGTATCCATTCAAAGAGGCAAGTGAAATTTAACCACAGGGAAGGCAGTATAGTATTATATATATAATATATTAATATATTATATATATTATATAACTATTCCTATATAGAATAGTTAGTACTACTGCATTGTTGCTCAGGACATTATTTGCCTTTTTTTTTTTTTCGTGGTTCTGCTACTGAGATGCTTGTGAGTATAACAAAGTCAAACAATTTTCCGCCTTTTCCACCTAGTTTCTTTATGGGAGAATGAATAATGATACTTTTGTTTTTGTTGAAATCTGCTTTGTAGAGATTTGTGTCTAGGTTGGTTTTAGTGTTCAGGTTTTGTTGTTTTTTTTTTTTTTTTGCTTGTTTGGATTTTTTTTCTAAGATCTGTGGACAAAACTGAGATCCATACATGTGCATGATACATCTCAGCCAAAATCTGCTGAAATGGTTTCCATAACTGTTGTGCTTTACAACACACAGGTTGAATTCAAATACCTCTATCTATTCTCAGCCTTATGGCAGGTTTAGGCTGGGTAGAATACACTGAATAAGATGTTCACTCTTCAGTGTTTGCTCACAATGTTCGCTTCTGGAAACAAACCAGGCAAATGTTCTGGCTTATTCATTATATGTTATTTGATGTTTAAGCTTATTTTGACAGTACAAATGCTTCATATGATCTTAGAGTAATGTGGAGTTTGGATACTATAGCCTGACTCACAATGCCTAAGTTACATAGTGTTCCATAGAACAGCAAAACATTATTACTAATATTTAAGTCTTGTAAACATCATTATGGATAAATAATTTACAAAATTGCTTAACTGTTTGTCAGTATTTCCCTGATACCCTTCATTTGAAACAGGTTATTCTTAAGTCCGAGTGCCTGTACCATTTTTTCAGCTTCACTAGTCAGCTCCAATCAGGACTCTCTTAATGAAACCATAAATAGTTTTAATAAAACTGATATAGGAGCTGATTTAATCTTTTCCCATGCGGGAGCCACATGAATTCAAGCTGAAACAGAATATGCTTTTAATTACATGGAAATATGAGTCCCCCTAGAATGTGGATTGAGCAAAAACCATCTGAAAATACCAATATGCGTATGTCCAGTCTTCAAAAGGAGGCAGAACTGATGTTTTTCACATGTTTGGAAATGATATCATGTGTGCTGAGAGTTGTCCCAGAACATTTTTATTGCTGAGTAACTTTTATCGGGAAATTTAAAAAAATCCATCTGCAACACTTTTTTTTTCTTTGTATTTTGCCATGGTGACAAGAGACATCAGTTTAATGTAACTATAGCCAAGGTTGGTTTTGATAGAATCTGAACCTGTAGTTTCAGAACTTACTAGATTTATAAACACTGACTTCTGCAGCACGATTGTTGCTCCAGGAGCAAGTATTTCCTAGAGAATATTTGGTCACTATCAGAAAAAGCACATATGGATAAATATATAGGAAAATAGATATTTTGAATATTATATTAACAATAATATAAATACATAAATATCCTCAAAACCTCTAGTTGTTTTCATAACTCAATACAGTTCAATTTTGCAAGCTTCAAATTATTTGTATCATAGTATACACAGGAAGTTTTATATAAGCAAAGATATTCTTGATTTCAGCATGATTTCATATAGATAACATAAATAATCCCTAAACTGCCTTATTAGATATTTCTCTTTAAATTCTGCATTTCTCTTATTCTAGAATATTAGTATTATTAGCATAAAAAAATCTGAGCTAACTGTGGTTTTGTGCTCAAAGGGAAAAATGAGATAACAGAATAACTTCTAAGTTTAGTTGTAGCCTAGTTCAGGAAACCCAGACAGAAAGCCTCATTGTAACCTTATCCTGTTTAACATCAGACAGCCTATTATCTTTCTTAGGTGTATTCTGTTGACTTTTGAATTTGTTTGTGTATTTAATATGTTAGTATGGTAATTGACATATAAATATATCAGAAGAATTATAACATATAGAAATGAATAACTACTGAGTAAAAAAGACAATATTTGCACAGGTTGGTAATGTGTATTAGACATTTTTACATTATTGTGAAAAAGAAAAATCATCTTTTGGGGCAGGCTTTTCTAAGATATTTTACCTCTCCCAAAGTTCTTGCTTCTTTCATCCATTCAGGTGATCATGCATCTAACAGGGCTTTGAGGAGAGCTTAAACAGCAAATGTAATTGACAAAATGCAAAATTACTAAGTGTCTTCAAACATTAAAAATATTATGCTTAGGTTAAAGAGGAGCAAGCTACTGCCACTTCTGTGGTTCTGTACATTATCCACTTTCCTCAGGTGATAAGGAGTACATTAGGATGACAAACTACATCGGTTCTACTTTTCAAGTTGCAGATGTTAGCACTGGTTGACAGTGATTCCTTTGTAGCATAAAATAGCATAATCATAATATTTTCTGCTTTTTAGACTCGGAAGTTACAAGGTTCCTATTAATGTTCTTTCTGACTTCAGCTAAATCTAATCTTCATCTGGCAGAGAAAATATTTTCAGTTTAATCAAACATATCTGCAATGAAATATTGCATTCTAGTAATACAAGTTAATAATTATCTTGATAATGATTGATAATTAATATTAATATTAATACAAGTTAGCTGAGTGTTCAGCATTATATAAAAAAACATGGAACGAACTTTAGCAGAGGAAATTTTGTCATGTATCTCCTTGGTTTCCCCTGGAGATGTTACATGAGTCTGAGAGTACTAAGGGGAAGTATTAAGTGACTGGGAGATGACTGGAAGGAAGTTGTTTTCCGTTCTTGTGGAGAAATCCAGGGCTCTAGTACAAGGTACTTAGGCCAGGCACCTTTGGCAGTTCTCTCTTGCCTGCCAGAAAGGATCTACAATTGTCTGAATCTCCACACTGGTGCCTAGGGATATCCACAGCAGGAAATGCAGTAAAATTTAATACCAATGCAGGTGTTCTTACTCATCATGAAAATCGGAGATCTACAGGATTATAATCTGCTGAAAGCAGTTTTTCCAGTTTCTCTGTTCTCTGATTGCTAATTAAATCTTGTTGAGCCATTTCAATTTATTGCTCAAAATCTCAAGCTTTAGAAGATGATAATATTTTAGATGACATAAAGTAAGTTAAACATACTCTGAAAGTAGTATCTTATCTTTAATGTGGAAATGGTATAGCTTGGTCTGGGAGGCCCTAAACCGCCTGCGCATATATATGTTCTAAATGCATGTGCTGTTGAAACTGGAAAATTAATAACTAAGGACTAACAGGTCAAATTAAAATTTCATTCAGATTTATAAAAGAGAATTCATGAATTGTTAGCCAGATGTCATATCTTGGTCCAGAGAAAGAACAGTTCAAAGCCAAAAGCATGTGGTTGATTTTAAATAACCTGATGTCATGTGTCTCCTCTTAGGAGTTAACATTTGCTCAAGCTAATAAGGAAAAAAAAAACTCGTGAAAGATTTCATGAGTGTTTTTCTGAGTTTTTTTAAACAACATGGCCAAAGGTCTAGACTTACTACTATGGGAAATAAAGTTTAAACCAGACTCAGGATTCCCACTGATAGGTTTCCATTAAACATAACCCTTCAAAAATAGAATTCAATTAATTCAGTAGCAGTCTTAATAATTTCCTGGGAAGTGGATGTACTTCTCAGGCTGACCCGTAGCAGGTATTTTCATGTGTGTTAACTTCAGGACTTTCAAGGGTAGACTTAGAATGGCTTTGTTTACCGAAGGGCTCCTTATTACCAGGAGATTATGTGGAATATTTATTTTAAAAAGATGTACTGCTCAAAGTGTGGATTATCCTAGATGCAAGACATTTGTGACAATCTTGACCCTCAGCTGCATCATGCTGCCTTCACGGGTACTTACTTGTTCAGACCGTTGCCAACAGGTAAATTTTGAAATGTTAATAGGGATGACTGTGAGACTACACGGAAAGAGACGGATAAATTGTGCATAGTACCTTTAGTAAAAGTGTATTTTTGAATTATAATAAAGATTCATGTCTTTAGATTAATGGCAACTCTTTTGCGACCACTTCTAGTACATGGTATGGTGTAGTAATTGCAGCATATTTGTGACATACAAGTACATCCACAAATACTGTTCCTGGCCTCATAACTAAAAAGTGATTTGCACCACAACTTTAATTCAAGACATTTGCCTGACACTCTGCCCAGACCAATGCACTCTTTTCTTTAATGCTCTTCAGTAATATTGTTGGAAGTATGTTGCGTGTATCTTTGTGGCACTGTCTTATTCTGCCTACAATAGTCTTGGGTGATTAATAATATTTGTTTTGAAGTTGTGATTAATTACTTTTATGATAACAGTTAAGTTAACAAATAATAGAATAAAAGCTTAAAGAAGAGTTCCCTATGTTTCTCATTAGGTTCTTGAGAAATTACTTAATTAAAATTGGTTACTTAATTATGCATAAGAAGTACATTCTTGATCACTCTTTAATGGTGCAGAATAGCCTTGAGTAAAAACTGCAGAAAGATAAAAGTATTCTATTGTTGTAGGTAACATTTGTGTATGAAAAACAAAGGAAGGAAATTACATTGACCCAATACAAAACCAAAAAACAGATCATGCGTGACTTTCTACGCATAAATGTGATCTGGGTTCTAATTTTTATTTAATCCTAGGTAAGGGCAACTGACCTAGTAAATGTCATCACAGTAGTATGGAGCAAGGTGTTGCACACATTCATGCTTTTTATGGCTCTTTAATTGCTAAGTCAGTAACTTTCAACAACTGTATGCTGCTGATGTTAATCTTTGTTTTGGACTACCGAAGAAAAATATCAGGAACATATCTTTGGGTATTATTTATAATATTCTGATTTAATTACCCAATTATGAATGCTTCTTTTGAAATAGATGCAGAACACTCAGAAACCTAAATGAAAATATTCTTTTTATTAATAACATAGAACTTTCAGTCTT
This sequence comes from Myiopsitta monachus, assembly GCA_017639245.1. Classification (NCBI taxonomy): domain Eukaryota; kingdom Metazoa; phylum Chordata; class Aves; order Psittaciformes; family Psittacidae; genus Myiopsitta; species Myiopsitta monachus. The sequence goes on from CM029918.1 coordinate 7,406,116, forward strand.
GCCAAATTATGTTGCTTAAAATGCTAAAGATACAAGATGTTTTCATTATCGAGAATGGCTTCCTTACAGCTGGGATAATGCTGTTGCTTGTAAAAATTAATAAACTATAACTTTCAAACTTTTTAGCTGTTTGTAGTGATCACATTTTCTGTGTCAGTCCGTGTTGCTGTTTAAATATAGAGTACCTGCAGTACTGTTAATCCTAGTAAAAGAAATAACTAGTTCTAGTTCAACAACGGCAATTATGAGTATTCATTCACAGTGAAAAATTGGAAATATTTGTTTTTCCAGAATGGGATAAGTGGTGTTTATAGTACAAATTGTAGACATCTTCCCTGCTTAAATATATTATGATTCTGATTCTTATTCTTAGGTTGACTGGGGTGGGGAAAGAAAAGATTATTTCTAAGGCTGTACTTATTAATAACAGTCACATTCTAAGGATGCAGAGTAGCATCTTATCCTGAAGTCTTCCCCACATGATGATGGAAGATATATATACTTCTTGTACACTTAACAGCAGTATTTTTAAAAATTTAAAAAAAAAACAAAACAGAAAAAAAATCCACAACCAAAAAATCCCCTCTTTTATTTTCTTATTGATATTTGAGGAAAACAAACTGAGATATCTGAGCATATGAATGATTAATCAAGAAATATATTTTCTCTAAAAATGTGAATCTTTGAATTTTTTCTTACAGTGTGGGACCTTTCACATTTTCCATCAGAAATATACATAGAAATTACTCGATTTCTTTCATAGGAATGTGTTGATTAGTACTGATTCATTCAAAGCCAGGTTTCTGTGTCTGATTAAGATGATGAAACGAAAAATTTTTCCAAGTCTCTAGCTTCTTTGCTCCCATATATACGTGTCTTTCTAATCAGTGCATTAATGAATAAATCTAAAACTCACAGCAGCATCACACTTGTATGCAGTTTATGAGAGTTTGGCAAGATCTGCTGCAGAGATGAGATTAAAAATTATATGACATTTTTTCCCTTATCTGCTTCTTCATGCTTCATAGGTACCTTCAACTGCCAAGTTGTCTTGTATTTATTTTTCATCACTTAAGGCTGTATATCTGGTGTTCAGGTACAGTAAATAATGACTTATCCTTATATTTTCAAATGCAATGTCATATTTAATGCTTCACTTGTATGAAACTGTGTGTAGTAAGTTTAAAAAATAGTTTCATCAACAAAGAAGAACCTGAGTGTTTATATGTTTTTTGAGAATACTTAAGGAAGATCAATTTCAAGATGTTACAATTCTAGTGCTTCAAACCCCTCTCTATTTTCTAATTAAATTATTAGAAATGTTTGGATTTATTGCTATTTATGCTTGAAGTGCTTTATTGTTTTTTAGCTTGAACAGTATTGAGATTTAGTTTCTTATACTGGCTAAGGAGATTCCATCAATATAGTAAATATTGTTAACTTCTATATTTTGAAAAAGACTTGCTCTGTTTTATTTGTCTCAGAGGAGAAAGTTTATATTCCTTATTGGCTCGGTAATCCTGAAAAAGATCAGGTCTCTTCCTTCATGACTCCCAAAGGGTTGTATCTTGACATTTTAAAATTCAAAATTTGGCTTTCATGTTCTGTTAATGCTTCTCTGTGGATCTTGGAAAAAGCAGGTCAGGCATACTGCCAAAGCTCAAATGCGCTTAAAGTGAAGGGAGTCTATCCCACATTAATCAGGGGTGCAGTAGTCCAGCTGACCTCTGACTCCACGTATCAGAACATATGTTGTAGATTATTGATGCTGTTTACAGACTTTATCATATTTTCTCAATTCATTATTCTTACAAAAATAATGATCACAGCCTCATTCTCTTGAAGAACGTATGAATGTTCTTAGCATGAGCTTACTAAGAATTGTTGACATACCTGGAGACTTCTAGGAAGACAATTTAGCTCCCTATGTGAAGGTCATGTGTTAGCAAGCTTGCATATTGGCATCATCTATTTTGTAATTATTACAGTGATAGGCCAAACATCAAGGCCATGGTCAAACAAGACTGAAAAGGAAGAGTATATTTGAAAGCAAAAATATAAAAATAGCTGACTATTCCATTTCTTTTTCTGTCAATAAAAAATTAAATTGCTTACCAAATCTAGCATCGTAGATGCGTCAGGTTCCTTGCTACCTTTCCCTAATAGTATTGCATAGTACTTCCCCTAGTAGTTCCCTAGCATCAGGAAGAGTTGAAAAGTTGCAATCCATGAACTTAGTTAGTACGGTAAGTCTTTATGGGTTTTATTTTGTTTGTGTTGCTTTTTTTTTCATTTGTTTGGGTTTTTTTGTTTGTTTTTATTCTCTTACAAAGTTGATGACATACTTCATCAAAGTTTATAAAACCTGTCATCTGCATAGTTTGGTCAATACAATTTCACAGGGTAACTTCCCAAATTTACAGTATAAATTTCAAATTAAATTTTAATGCATCTTTAACGACTGCATAAAATCAAGATTCCTCCAAGAACTGTCATTTACTATGGAATGTAACAGAAGAGAACCTGAGTTTTGGTTATAGCTTTACTATTCATCTAGTCTGCATTATTTTTGTGCCTTTTTTCCCAAAGAGTACGGTTTTCATTTCCAAAAAGTATTCAATGACAGGAGAAAAAAAAAATGAAAAAGAAGCTTTGAAGATTTTAAGACCTCTGTGACAAAGAATTCAGCATAGTGTGTATGTATCTAAAGGGAAGGTGTAAAGAGGATGGGGCCAGACTCTTCTCAGTGGTTCCAAGCAATAGAATGAAAGACAATGGGTATAGACTAAATCACAGGAAGTTCCAGTTGAACATAAGGAAAAGCTTCTCTACTGTGAGGGTGACTGAGCATTGGAGCAAGTTGTCCAGAGAGCCTGTGGAGCCTCCTTCCCTGGAAAGAATCATGAGCTGTCTGAACATGTTCTTGAGCAATGTGCTTTAGGTGATGCTGCTTGACCAGGGAGGTTGAAATGGATGACCCCAGCTGCGCCCTTCTAGCCTTGATCATTCCGTGATTCTGTGCGTCCAACAGTGCAACTTCCTTCATGTGGTGTACTGATGCTTTCTTTTTCTTCCTTTTTTTTCTAGTTTTGAATGATAAATGATGCATTCTCTGTGCCCTGGGTTCAGCAGTAGCAGTCATTTTTCTCCTTGGTAGCTGGTGCAGTGCTGTGTTTTTGACTTTAGGTCTGGGAGCAGCGCTGATAACACCAATGTTTTCAGTTACTGCTTAGTGATGTTTTGGTCTGGCCAAGGACTTTCTGAGCCTCATGCTCTGCCAGGGAGGAGGGGAAGCCAGGAGGAAGCAGAGACAGGACACCTGACCCAAACTGATCAAAGAGATATTCCATACCACAGCATGTCATATCCAGGATGTGAAAATGGAGGGCAGAGACCCAGAATGGTGGGGGCTCGCTGCTTGGTCGAGCTGGGTATCAGTGATGAGCAGTTGTATCCTCTTCTCTTGTATTTCCCTGGTCATTATTATTATTGGTGGTAACCGTAGTGGTTTGTGTTATACCTTAGTTACTAAACTGTTCTTATCTCAACCTGAGGGAGTTGCATTCTTTCGATTCTCCTCCCCATCTCCCCAGGACTGGGGGAAGACAGAGGAGGGAATGAGTGAGAGAACTGCATGAGGGGCTTAAACCACGACACTTTGTTACAGGTCTTCACTTGTGAAGATATTTTCAGTTGTGATCAAAGTCACCTGATTTCCTCTCAGATAAAACTAATGTGCACCAATTTATTTAGAAACTCAGAATTTGTTTGAATATGGGCAATGGAACATGCTTCTTGTATGCATTCAGAGATTTCAGTAAGTGAATAATGGTGGAAAATGAGCTCTGTAAGTAAGTCATGAATGGGTTAGAATGTGGTTACTTACAAAGAAATAAAATGCTATGTAAGTTATGCTGTGTTTATAACTTGATTTTTAAAATGTGAATTGATTTTCTGCAGTAGGGATAATGGAATGTAGCTAGAGATTTTTCATAGTTTTCGACATCTTCTAATTACTAAATTAATTATGAGAATACATGTATTGGCTTGATGATATATGGTAATGCAGGGGAAAAAATTAGTTTGATTATAGGATATTTAAAAATCAGGAAATATAGTAAAAACAAGTAGTGGCATAAGAATCTACCCAACCTGGAAAATATTATTACTTGTGCTTAACTACTGTGATTGGAATAATTAGTTTAAGGTTATATAAAATATTTATATATAATATATATAATGTTATATATATATTATATATAATAATAGTCTGGGGTCACGGGCTTCAGTTTAGAAAGGTAAGGAGAGATAAAAAACTGAATAAAGCAATACTTAGTGAAGAAAATGTGGAAAAAAGTTTTATATTGCATAAATGGCTTATACTTAAAAGAAAAATGTGAGTTTAGTTTTGATAAAGCCTGACCAATGAGAATCTTTTTCAAGTTACTATGGAGTGGCTTTTCTGCTGTAAATAATCCTGTTGGCCACATCCCAGTACAGTGCAGATGAGAAAAGGATGCAGGAAATTCTGTTGTTTACACATGTGTCTGCAACACTGAGAAGCAAGAGGAGCCCAGCACACTCGGAGGGTAAGGGCTCTTAAGCATGTGGGGTTGCTGTTTAATTTTTATATTTTTCTTTAGGGACAAAGTATGAGTTACTATCATGCTGATGATAAGCAGGAAAGCAATCTAAAATACCCAGCAAAAGTATTGAAGATCAGAAAACAGTATTTGAAATACATGGCTAAGTCAAATTCGCTATATTTTTCTCATCTATCCTTTTCACTACTATCAGGGAGTATTAATTCTAACACTCCATTAAATATAGCTTGTTTTTCAGATGTAGTAGGACCCTTACTTACCATAACCAGATAAGTTTTCGAAGTCTTCAAGTGGCAGTTTGTTAAATTGTTTCTTATTTTTTATTCAGAAATTAGTGTAAGTGCAGAAAGTTCAAGGGTTATACTGTTTCAATACTGAAAAACTTTCATAAATCGCTATAAATGCATCTGCAATAGGATAAACTGTTAAAGCATTCATAACCTCTCATTATTGGTATTACGAACATGTGTCATGGGAATATTATTATGAGTTTGCAGCAGTTCATATTGCATTTTTTTGTTTGTTTTCACAGTTTCTATTTTCGTAAGTTGCACTAGTGAGTTGTATAATCCTAACTTCCTCCAGAAAATGCCTGATGATAGAATAAGAAAAAAGAGTGTTCTTAGCTATATGATATTGTTCTAATGCAATGAAATATAATTTATGGATACTAGGACTTGTCGATGCTGGGAAAAGATATATAGTTTGCATTATTTGAAAGGCAAATATCCAAGATGGTATGAGACTTTATCGATGATCCATTCCTACTGAGAACCAAGGGACAAATTTCAAAAGTAATGTTGATGAGTTTAATAAATATGTATATAACAAGTAGCATTAACAGACCTCATACTGACTATCCAGATAGCTCCATTTTGTCTTGATTCTCACTGATTCTTTTTTGATAGAAGCCTAGCTTTTTTTTATTATTATGTATGTTAGAAAATTCACATTTTTCCAAGTTTGTGAATACAATTCTTTAGATAATATAATAAAGATAAGAGGATTTCTGTAATCTATTGGGTATAATTAATAGAACTAGTCATATCTCTGTCAGGTACTCTCTGCAGAGAATCCTGTGAAAAATGTGAAATTCTGAAGTCTGTCATTTTTATGTATTTACATGTAGCCAGTTTTTAGTTGAGGCCATTCTTTCATCGACTGCAGCACCGAGAGGTTTATATCTTGCAATCATTCGAAATGTGCAAATTAGATATTCTACTAGTTGACACTTCTGTGGGTTGATGAGACTAGTAAGTGTTACCCACTTTCCTTCTGTCTAAAGAGCAATATTCAAAACAAGGTATGCCAAAGGAGCCTGCCTGAGTAACCAGTACTTATTAATTTCTTCTCTTTTGGTGGGACTACTCAATGGCCTACTGTAGACACTGAAAGAATAAATAGCTATGCTTCTTTATGCATTTAAGTACCATCTAGACTACAGCGCATGAAATTTTGTGGGTTATTTCATATGGCCACTCTAGGAACTGTAGAACCATGGCTTATGTGACACTATGAATTATTTCTTAAATGCAGTTCCCTCAAAGAAGACTTAGTGGAATTGGAGTCATCACCAGATGCTATCTTATAACATTGAATGCCACAAAGGAGTCCTTGAACTGTTGAAAGACATGAGATGGTGCTAAAATACTGCAGTGGCTAAGGACAATAAAGAATAATTGCATACAAATGTCCAAGAAGTATTTTTTCTTTTTTCTGTATAATTTATTTTTTAAGAATAGTCATTAATTATGGAAGAAATGACTTCTAAAACTATTCTGATAAAGCTGAGTGTGTCTCTGCACAACAAAATGGTTAATTCTGATACAACTGTAGTGAAGTGGTCAAACAAGCCAAAGAGATAGGCCCTGGCCCAGAGAAAACAAAATATTCGTGAGCATTCTTACTTTTCTACTTATGTGGGTGGGAAAATCACTCATTTCCAGGTTGACACTGCGTAGTGTTTTGAAGAAAAATTGTTCTGTGTCCAAAAAAGTATTGGAAGTATTTACGTCTTGGTCTGAAACAATTCATCAGATATCTGTGATTAGTTTTCCCTACTCCCAGTGTTATGAAATTGCTTTTGAAAGTAGGTCAAGTTTTCATTAGAAAAAGATCATAAATGGTTTCAACTATAACAAGACAATTCTTAATCTCTTATACCATAAAATTTCAGAATTTGTCAGCATATAAACAGGGATTGAAAACTTGACTTATTTTTTACAAGGACATGCCTTTATGTCTTCACATATTGAAAACAAAATAAAAAAGCTCACAATGTTATTTTGTTACTAAGCAAAACAAGACTGTAAATGGAAGTGAAGCTGTCCAGTTTAAAGTAACATTCGAAAAGTTGTCAGAAATCTGGTATAAACTCTAGAAAATAAAATTTTGATGATTTTTGTTTAAGTAGTGAAGCTTCTCTATACATTCAAGTGACCTCTACTGTTTGGATGGACACGTATTAGAATTGTGTCTAACCTAATTCATCTAACTTCCTCTGCTTTCTGTGGAAATGGAAGAGGAAGGCTCATGCACCTGGTTATTCTTTACCTCAGCTGTGGAACTGCTGGAAAAAAAAATCAGGAACCATTTTAATGTAATTAAGAGCCAATCTCACTGTGTCTGAAGAACAAGATGCCTAGTTGCTTTCATAAATTGCATGAAGTGTTAATTTGCATTTTTATCCATAAGCACTGAAAAAAGACAGTGTTTCAGTATACTGAGCTGATATTAACTAATGTGAACCTATTCTTCTGAAGCAATTACCTGTTTCAATTTTGAAAGCAAGTTACTATTGTTCTAAAAAATAAACTATGTTATGTAGGAGATGCCTATTAGGCCAGACCTTTAACTGATAGGAGTTCATTTGTATGAATTAACACTACCTTAGTTTAAATACACTCTGAATTTGTTATGAAGTTATTATTTATAGCTTGTCTTTCCTAATAATAGTGCAGAGCACCATTCAGAAAATAAAGGCAGATTATCAATATCCTCATAGAATCAATGAAATGAGATTAGAATTCATGCGAGTTGGCTACTTGTTTAGCCCAGAAGTTTACACTGGGTTTTATAAACCTGTTTGTAAGTTGTATAACCTGTAAAGATCTAAAGCTTTGACAGTTCATACTTATCCTAATTACTTAGGAAGTTGATTTTGCTTCTTTTTTTTGCATTGATCATATCCTAATAAAAGTGACGGACAATATCAAAGGAGAACAAACCAGGCAAACTGTTGTGTCTCATAAACCACAGCTAGCTAGTTAAATTGAGTTAAGCTTGTCTTGGCTTCTGCTTAATACTTAGCTCTGTTTGAGGCTCTCTGAGAAAGTTCACTTCACACACACTCTCCTCCCCCCTGCAGGATCTGATTATAAAACTTATTTTTTCAAGTGTGGTGACTGAGAAATGAGTATCAATTCTATAGACTCAAATGTGAAAAAATTATGCTTGATACATTCTGAAGGTTTGTAATCAAACAAAACATTCTTGGGGAAACTAAGTTGCTGTAAATTTTACTTAAAACAGTACTTCAGAGCTGCATTTGGCCTTATGAGTAGTAAATGACAACGTCTGTATGTACAAATATTTGTTGTACATATTTAACCCAAAGTATTTGAATACAGTGTCAGACGTGAGAAACCATCAGATTCTCTATGCAAAAAAAAAAAAGTAGAAGATATTGCAATGATATTTAATAACTTGTGTTAACCTGTAGACCTAAATCACAATAAATATATAATATTGGTTCTCATCTTGAAGTAGTAACCAAACTGCTTAGGGCTTGTTGGAAGTTGCAGCCAAAAAAGGAAAAAAAGAGTAGGGTTTGTTTATTTTTTGAATTTATTGTAATCTGTGGCTACCTTCCAAGTTATGTTTTGTTTTTTATGAATGTGTGTGAGGGTAAACTGACAATGTGAATGGTGTGACTAGCCTGAGGGCCACTTAGGGCTACTTCTTATTTCATTTTGTGTAATGATAAATTATATCCATATATAATCTTACTGTAAATGTCTTCATGTGAATTATGAAAACCTTCAGGAGAAGCAAGCTACAATTAACAATAGAAAGAATTCTTGCACTGGTGTCAGAGAACTTTTGTCTCATAATGAATACTGGAACATCAACTAGCACTATGCTTAATAATGTTGTGTATTGTAAAATGCTTATTTTAACATTATGTTGATTGCTTTATTTTCTTTTGGCTTTATGCTGTGATTTATTGCCTTTCAGTCACTATCTTTAATGTGCTCATCCTTTATCTTTCTCCTGGTAGTTTAGCAATACATTGAGTGCTAATACAATAATATACTGCCTGGGGTACTTCAGAAATACCTCGTCTATCATGATATTTTACACGGTAATAAAATGAAATTTTCCCTACAAAACCACCATTTTCCTGAAACTACTTTCTGTTTTCGAACTTTTTAGGCTTGATATAGTAATTGACAAACTTTGTTTCTGGATTTCTTTGATGGAAGACAAAGCTTGGTTCTCTTTTTTACCTTCTTTCTCTCTGTCATGTTATTTCTTCTCAACATCTAGCATTAATCAACTCAAAAGTGGGATCTGACTAGTTTTGTGCAGATTCTACTAACAAATGCTTACTTACATTTGGTCCTACTCCTTTTACTGCCTCTGAAATTTTTTAACCTCTCCTGAGATTGAATGTATTTATTTATTTTCTAGGCAGAAGAGTTTATACTGTAAGGAAATAATGAGGTAACTACTGAGTTTTTAATCCTGTCCTTTGAAAAATAAAGAACTTTGAAATTAAGATTTAAGCCTGACATCGTCTCTTACACTTCAAAAGTTCAGGCTGAGGATAGATTATAGAAGGAAGATGAGGTTGCGTAATTTTTGTTTTATCTGTCAGGACAATAATGAATTGTGGCTATGATTTCATATGATCTCAAAGACACCCTTAACAAACCCTAATGTCCAAATTGATGCAGTGAGGAAACATATTTCTTTCAGGCGCTTTAGAGATTTCATAATTGCTAAAAAAAACCAAAAGTAACCAAACCCACAAGAAAACCCTCACAAACTGTCCTGGGTTCATCAGTAGCAGTCATTTTTCTCATTCTTAGTAGCTGGTGCAGTGCTGTGTTTTTGACTTTCAGCCTGGGAACAGCACTGATAGCACCGATGCTTTTAGTTGCTGCTCAGTAATGTTTACTCTGACCAAGGACTTTCTGAGTCTCATCCTCTGCCAGGGAGGAGGGGAAGCCAGGAGGAAGCAGAGACAGAACACCTGACCTAAACCAGCCAAAGGGGTATTCCATGCCATAGCATGCCATGCCTAGGATATAAACTGGGGGCAGTTACCTGGAAGGGCTATATCACTGCTAGGGTCAAGCTGGGTATTGGTCGGTGAGCGGCTGAATTCTCTTCCCTTGTTATTTCCCTTGTCATTATTATTGGTGGTAGCAGTAGTGATTTTGTGTTATACTCTAGTTACTGGACTATTCTTATCTCAACCTGAGGGAGTTACATTCTTTCCATTCTCCTCCCCATCCCTCCAGGAGAGGGGGGAGGGAAGGGAGGGAAGGGGAGTGAGATAGCAGCTGCGTGGCTCTGGGTTGCCAGCTGGGCTTAAACCACGACACAAACCCACAGATATTTCTCACTGTGAAGTTAGAAACATAACTTTACATTTTATGGTTTTCAAGCATAAGTGTTTTTAGTTACTGGACAGGAGAAGTAAATTGATTGGGGTTTGGAAAGAAATTTAGGTTTGTATTGGTATTTTGATATTTAAAGGAATGTAGCTAGAGAACTTGTAAATATGAAAAATGTTCACATAACTTGTAACAGGAAGTAAATAATTTGCATTGTTTGTCTCTTCAGGACTTTTTTTTGGCTGGTTTTAGTTATGACATGTATAGAATATGATGTTTGGAAACAACAGAAAACATAAAAATATAGCATATGGTTTAATATTTTTATGTCTTGTAGCTGTGGAAAAAAAATAAATAAAATGATCCTTGGCTGTGCACTGAGAAGTCTTGAAATCACTGCCTCTTAATTTTCAGTTCTAAATCAACAATTTTCTTAACTTGCTCACAGAGACCATGATCAGACCCAGATTGTGGAATTATAATAATCTGCATGCATTGTAATAGTCTTTTTGGATCTCTCAAATTTACAGCACAATATGCTCTGTATATTACCTTTCATTTTGTGACCTCATTTAAAAAAAACCCAACTAAAACCAAAGGTAATAAATCTCTCCCCCCCAAAAAAAACCTATTAAAATACACAAAGGTATCAAACAGTGGCTGAATCATCTTTGTACATACTAGTCCAATATGTGAACTCAGATATTCATTATTTCATTAATTCAGGAACTCTCTTACAAGTTCTCTAATGCATAACTTATATATGAGCAAAATACCAAGTTGTTAATGAGAGTGCTCATTCATTCTCCCCCATCGTGTGAGAATGCCCCCTGTATCACATTGGCAAACACAAAAGCCTCATCAGTCTGGCTGCTGTTGGATCTGCTTAAAAAACTTCAGGTGTAAGTTGAGATATTCCTATTTTTGAGCTCAGAAGTTTGGTTTAGAGCATTTCTGAGAGTTCACAGATTCTGAATAAACTGTTGGGCAGTTACTTTGCAAAGATGCAGGAGATGCTGGCTGCAGGTGATAGCACCCCTTATCTCTTCCTGTTCACTGTGTCTTATGTATGTGTTGCTCTTGCTTTGACCTGATATCTTCTCAGCATATATCAAGCTTTAGCATGAGCTGCATGTTTATTATTTAATTTTACTTTACTCTTTCCTCTAAACATTTTCCAGGTCATTATGGTTCCTCTAGTCTCAGTTTCTTCTAATACTGTCAAATTATTTGCTAGGGTTTCAGTATCAAATTAATTCATTTTTTTCATACCAATTTCATCCAACAGAGTTTGAATAATACCTCAATAAACATTCCACTGGAACTGAGAGATTCTGACAATTGGAGGTGCTGTCATAATAGTCAATACATTTTTATTATTTTTATATCTTTTTTCCTTTCAAGAATAATATTTTAGTTTATTTCTTTTAAAACAGATACAAGCACAAGTCTTTGTTGTTCATAGCTAAAATGGAATACCTGTTGCTTATTTTAATCAGTTGCTGTACAACTCTGTAGCAACAGAGCTGCTCTTCAGACATAGTCATAGACTTACGTAGCTGTTATTAAACTAGCTGCATAAGAATATCCACCCTTACTTCTACTAGCCTTGTGTTTTAACACTCACCGGAAGCTCTTACTCTTCTGATAAAATTAAAATACTTGTGAAAAATACCTGCAGAAACTTAAACTTTACGTTAAAACGTTCAAGTCTAGACATTCTAGTATTTTTATACACAATAATTATAAAAAGAAGTTTGGAAATGCCATTACAATGATGTGTGGCAGTTCATTTGTTTTTGTCACCCATGGTCTTAGGGGCTCCCTAACCTGACTGTGAGGGCCACCATAATGGATCAGCGTGATACATTGTAGCTGTTTGCCAAGAAAGGAAGTTTGTAGGCAAAACCACGCGAGCCTTTTCTCCACGGGAGAGCGAGTCTGCTCTAGTCTTCACGGCAATGCATTCTCTTTTTTTCAGTTGCATACAATATTCTCACAAAAGTCAAGCACAGAATTTTAAATATAATCTTGTATGCTACATATATACGTCATTTTGTTTGCAAACTCTTGACTGCTACGATATCATTATACCTCTTGCGATCTTATAGGGGGTTCATAAAAAGCTGTTCTGAGTAGATTTTCTGAATTTAAGACACATTCAAATATCTCCTGTTTTTTACTATGTTGGGCTGAGGCAATATTAATATTCCCTGAGGACAAATAATTTATTTTAATTCTCAGATTTTTTGAATATTAGGTGCAGAGTTAGGATCACGTATCTATGATGAAAAGTCCAGGCAAAGGTCAGCATATCAAAAATGATCTGAAGCCTACTAGGCTACTGTACAAGCATACGTCAAATATAACAGCTTTAAGTTTGATCTGATTAATGGTGTTCCAGCCTCAAGACCACTAGAGCCACACAGCTGTGGGGAGCCAAGAATTCATGGCCAGTAAATGAGACCACCCTTTTTGGCAGTAGTTTGCAGTAAAATTACCTCAAACCAGTAATGAAACCACAGCAACAGGTGATTCTGATTCATGAAGATTTTTGTTCTCTTCTCAAATCTTTTGAAGTTTCAGACAAAGAAAATTATTTCCATTCTTATTTCTCCAACTTTTAAGAGTTGTAAACTGCACACTGCCCAAGTTCTGCCATCTTTCACTGAATGTGCAAAGCTACTAGCAAAATCTATTTATAAAACCTACTGAACATTGTAATGAATGCTTCTGCAGGCATCTACTAGTCTGGGATAGAAACAAAAAATGTGAGAAAATGTTATTTTACTATTTAAAACCCCCAAAACCTCAACTATTGCATTATGTAATTAAAGTTTACAGTGGTTTAGTTTTGCTTTGTTTTAATTAAATCTGTAAGAAACAAAGGCATTTTCACAAACCAGAAGTTAAATTAACAACTTATTGTGAAAGTTAGATATTGTGTTATTTTGGCTCTACTTCACCTCATACAAAGTTCTGGGTGGCAATATCTTAGTATTTTGGATAAATTTTATTCAAATAGAAATTCTGGAAGTAGGTCAGGCAACAAGAAGAGGGTTGGCAGTGATACACCAGTGATCATGAAGGGAGTCCTTTACTGTCTTCTTCCTGCTCTCATATCCATACTTGACTACAGTAGTTCTGCATAAGATTCTAACAAATGGCAAATAAATGTCCTGGAAAGCACAGAATAGTTGAAAACAGCTAGGAAACTGGGACAAAAATGTGTAAAACCTTCTATTCAGCTGAAATGAAGCATGACTGAATCGTAGTGCCAAGACTACCCTTCAGAATTTTGCTTTCTGCACTGGCATTCTACATTTCAAACACAGGTGTTCACACTAACATTAGCATGATTTTTTTACAGATGGATGTTGGAATGTGAGAGCATATTTTTTTTTCTTTTTAAGTTAAAAACTTTAGTCTTCTACTGATACAGAAACTTTTGTAGTATTTTTGGGGTTTTGGGTCTTTTTTAGGAAACAAGGAGATAAGAGTGACTAGTCTGCAGATTGTCCACAACAGCACTATTTCAGCTCTGAGGTTGAAAAAATTTCTGAGGCATTGATTTTCCTCTGGGCAATATAAGTAATAGAGATGCATAGTGAAAAGAAATGCAGCAAGATTTATTAATAGAGTCATGTCATCATGAGGGGCATTATACAGTACAGTAGGATAATACTACCTTTTCAAGAATATTAGGAGAATATAGTTCCTGGAGAACACCAGGAATGTATAGAGCAAAATAAAATCCCCAATAAAAATGTTTTGGTTTTTTCTCAGGCAACAAAATAAATCCAAAGGTCAGGGGTTTTATGATTTTACTTTTTTTTTTCTTCCCTTAGGTATTCAAATTATGAGGTAAGTTTTGCTTAGTATGAAGTCCTACAGTTTGGGAAAGAAAGCAAGTGAATCTGTGGTTGTAGTTTATTATTAATTTCATCTTGTCTTGCAGGGAGATGCTTTTGCCTGGTTTGTCTAGACTCAAAAATTTTTAAGAGCACTGTGATTATTTAATGGCACTTCTTTTGCTAGCAATTCCTTATCAAATAATAGGTATGTCTGTTTATACTGTACACAGAAAATATTACATAAAATAAATTTAATTACTATTTTTTGTTGATGAAGCATATTTCTAAAACATCAACAGCATTATTAAGATTATCTCATTATTAGCAGTAAAATAAACTACTGTTTAAGGTTTTTCGTATAAATTATTTGTCTTTGTCTTTTTTTAGGAGTGAAATTAGATGATTAATCAAAACATTAATTTAGGCTCTGTTCAGAAACCAATGGAAGAAATGCAGGTTTCTGAGACTCAACCAAGACAACCTTTTGAATTGGCTGGAGGTTGCCAACAAGATGGCCATCTGTGTAATTCAAATTTGCCTTCTCAAAATTTCTACCTATGTTCATCTTATTATCCATACATGCATACGAATTACAGCAGTGACTGGGAAATTTCTGAAACAGTAATAATTCAGGAACTGGAAGAAGTCAAAGCCAGGGCTGCCCAAATGGAGAAGACCATGCGCTGGTGGTCAGATTGTACTGCTAACTGGAGGGAGAAATGGAGCAAAGTTAGAGGAGAAAGAAATAAAGCCCAAGAGGAAGCAAGAAAATTGAGAATCAAATTAGACAATGTTATAAAAGAACTGAGTATGCTTAGAAAAATAAATCAAGATTTAGTAAGTGAGAAGAAAAACTTGGAAGATGCAACTGCTTGGAAAACAGAATTCAGTTGCTCAGAAATATCTTATATTAAAAAAGACCTAAACCAGTTGACATTTCTGGAACAAGAACCTGTGAATGAACTGAGCAAAATTAACAAGATTCCTGGAACAGGAGACGCAAAGAAGGTAAAGAATGGGGAATTGGTTTGGTCTTGAAAAAGCAAGAGATTATAGAGAATGCCTACAAATTTTCTAGGATTTTTCAAGGATTTTGCCCAAAACACTACCTGAACCCTTGAACAGTAAAACCACTTTTTTTTTTCACCCATCTATTATTTCTAATATTCCTAATATAAAGAAGTACAGAAAACAAATCATACCTTTCAACCATGGCTAAACATTTAGGTAATAGGGTCAGACTGTTATATCCAATAACTTGCTCTGACTCTCATGTTTTAAGATAACATTACCTCTGTTATCTTTATTTTCCATGTTTTGTGGTTCGTTTTTTTTTTACCTCCAAAAAAAAAAAAAATCAATGTAGTTTCTTGGCTTCTAAAATAAACTAATTTATTTCTCCTTTAATGCAACTTCTGAAATGTGGGAAGGGGTGAGGCAAATCCTTCTGCAAATTCACAAGATTTTTTGCTTGGTAAGGAGAGCAACTAAGTTGTTATGCAGAATTAATCAAGTATGGGCATGGTTTAATTACACCTCCAAGCTCTATACAAAAGAAACAGCTACACTCAACAAGATGGAACTATTTGTTCATGTTATACCAGTTTTAATTATTTGTCTTAGCATGAATTGCATAGCCCCTATAGAAAGCACTGCATAAAAACTATACTTGCTATTTTTCTGTCTGATAGCAATCATTGTAGTAAGAAATAAGGAATTTTTTACTTCAGTTCAATGGAAACTTTCAAGATCTTAAGTCTGGATGCATTATGTTCAGAATTTTCACTCACTCTGTAATGCACATAAATTACATTATACACTTTTGACTTCTGAAAAAAAACCCCACAACCAAGCCACACCATAGTGTTGTTAATGAGAAGAAATTTAGCAAAAAAAAAAAAATGCATGGATTTCATATTTTTCTGCAGATATAAGTGCCATAACAGGTTTCCTGGAAGGAAATGACGGAAAATGCATTTGAACTGTTACACTTTCTGCTTAGTATAAAATAAGGCAGTACTTGAAAACTGAAATTTTATATATGAATGGGAAACAGTGTTATCTTTTCAGCAGTTTCTAATATTTCCTGATGTAGATTGCAGGCATTCTTCTAAAACCTCAGGAAACCAGAGTGATATGAAATAGCACTGGTGGTAATCTACTAAATATTTAAACATTTCAGCAAAAATGATAAAACTTAAATACTTTTAAAAATATATTATTGTTTTTAAGAGACATTCAGTCTTCCTAATAAACATGTATTTTACTTTTAAATGTTTATTTCCTAATTTTTATTAACTTTGCTTATTATTTGTGTATAAAACATAGAATCATAGAATAGTTAGGGTTGGAAAGGACCTTAAGATCATCTAGTTCCAGCCCTCCTGCCGTGAGCAGGGACACCTCACACTAAACCATGTCACCCAAGGCTATGTCCAACCCAGCCTTGAACCCTGCCAGCAATGGAGCATTCACAACTTCCCTGGGCAACCCATTCCAGTGCCTCACCACCCCTGCAGTAAAGAATTTCTTCCTCATACACAGTCTAAACTTCCCCTGATTAAGTTTGAACCCATTACCCCTTGTCCTATCATTACAGTCCCTTATGAAGAGTCCCTCCTCAGAATCCCTATAGGCCCCCTTCAGATACTGGAAGGCTGCTCTTCTCCAGGCTCAACAGCCCCAACTTCCTCATCCTATCTTCATATGGGAGGTGCTCCAGTCCCCTCATTACCCTCGTGGCCCTCCTCTGGATTTATTCCAACAGTTTCATATCCTTTTTATGTTGAGGACACCAGAACTGCACACAATACTCCAAGTGAGGTCTCTTGAGAGCAGAGGAGAGGGGCAGGATCACCTCCCTCGACCTGCTGGTCACGCTCCTTTTGATGCAGCCCAGGAGATGGTTGGCTTTCTGGCCTGTGAGCGCACACTGCGGCTGTCTCATGTTCATTTTCTCACCGACCAACACCCCCAAGTCCTTCTGCACAGGGGTGCTCTGAATCTCTTCCCTGCCCAACCTGGAGCTGTGCTGGGGATTGCTCCAACACAGGTGTAGGACCTTGCACTTGTCATGGTTAAACTTTATCAGGTTGGCATCAGCCCACCTCACAAGCGTGTCAACATATATGTTTTCAAAATGGGTATTGTAGTGCTTTTAGTTTCTGAATGGGATCCAACTACTATGTTATGGAGGTAACTTTGCTCCTCCTGTGAAACTTGTTTAAGTCTGTCAACTGCTTCAGCATGATTTCCACTAAAAGTATGAGTTCTTACGTAGAGTTTCTCAATATATTTATTATTTGTTTGCATAATTTGCATTTCTGATTTTGTTAGTTCCAGGATTCTGTCTTCAACATAGTTATAGCTAATTAACAATAACTGGAATTAATTTCTTTAGTAAAGATGCATTAGAAATATTTTGGATATGAAGCTTGTCATTAAAGAAGATGTGAGAGAGAATCACAAAGTGAAAATGATCCAACTACAGTGACTTTTTTTGCACATTCTATACATAAGAAACAGTATAGGATGTTACTTATTTCCTTTTTCTCCGACATGCCTTTAATGTCTAGAAAAGTCTTAATAGTCTCTGCAGAAGTTATGCAAGATATTTTCCTTCATTTATGTTTTTCTCAGATGTCATATTTTTGTTTTTTCAGGATGTATTGAAAGACCAAAGCAATCACAATCAAAAAATCACTCCAAAGCCTCCCGATTCCTTTCCCAATGTCATTCCCAGCACCTATTTGGAGGAACATAAAAGTTTGGACAGTACAGCTGAGACAACTGAGAACGATTTAATAAATATTTCAGTCTTGCATTTGCAGTTGGCTGAAATGCAAAAAATCTTGCAGCAGGAAAGAGAGTAAGTGCAAAATATATCCTACTTGGGAGAATTCTATTAAAAATGAAGGTTTAAAAGATACTTTCTAAAATAGATATGGTGATACTTTCATTCATAGCTCATCTTTTCCCATTTCTAAGCCTTATTAACTTTTACTTACATGACTTTGATAATAATTTAGAAAGAAAATCCACCATAGTGTGTTTATGTTTTTTTTGTAGCTTTTCTGTTGTTTAAATAAGAAGTGTTCCATACAGAACTTTTAAGAATATGAATTTAATAAAAAAAGATATACTTACTAGGAATTTGGTATCAATACAGTGATATCTAATGTATATTATGCTTAGCTATTGGAGTCAGACTTTGAAAGAGTCCAACTGCAGACTAATTAAAGTGGTTTCAAATTAAAAGTACATGAATACAGCTACAAAATTCTGTTAATGTTAACTCTTCATTTGTAGTATGGTCTATGTCAAAAGCAGGTAACAGAGAGAGAATAACACACTTATTGCATGCTTATGATATATCAAGTTTACTTCACATAAATACTAAATGCTCATTTGGTTGGTCTAAAACGATCATATGTTGATTGCACACTACATGCTAGAATGTGAGTCTCTATTGGTAGAAATTCCATACGATTTCATATCGGTGATCAGTATCGAGCAAGGCTGAATCACACCAAAAAAGGGCTTTCCAAGGAAACATGCGCTATATGATGTACGATGGATGTAGCAGGAGACTTCAGGCCCTAAGCGACTGTAACTTCAAAATCAGCTGAAGTCGAACAAAAAATGAAAAGAGTAAAACATTCCCTCTTTTGCAAGTATGTTTAAGAGTTTCATTTCAAAGAGTCTGTCATGTGAAACTATGATAAAGAATTTCCTTCCTGTCAGGTTGTTTTTTTCTCCACACAACTATCCTGTAGATAGTACAAGTCTTGTGTAAACAAAAATATTTTTAAAATCTGTTAAATTCCTACCTAGTATTTACTGTGTTCTGTTATAGGAATTAGGTAGCTGTAGAAAACACAGAATAATATATTGCAACAGATCACCAGAAGTATGTTCTATCTCATTAAAAAGGATTTAGATTTTTATGGAAGCAAAAATCCCAAAATGCCTAAATTTTCCAGCTTGTCATGGTATTTTTATATGTGAGTTAAGACACTGATGCCTCACATATCAATTTTCTTCTAGCTGAAGTATTTAGGGTCCTAGGTACTCCATTTTTCAGCAGCAGTCTCAGTATACATCCATGCATGTATAAATCTTTCCTTTTAGAAAGGGGATAATTTGTCAACTCTTAGTTTTTAATCCCTTCAATAGATTTTGCCATTTATGCCTAGACATCTACTGACTGTGGTATATGGCAATAAATCTACCGGCACATGGTAAGAACTGGGGCATGTCCACACCAGTGCCAACGCCTCGCAGCAAAGTGCTCTCAGAGCAGCGATTTCCACATAGCAGAGGGCATTGGCATAACAACTCCCTCTCTAGGTCACTTTGGGCAACATCTCCTGTGCACAAAGGTGCTCTGTAAGCAGAATATATGCAACTATGCAACTTAAAAGTATGAAGCAATTATTTTTGGCAATTCACACAATAAATAGCTGGGAATAATGTTACTAGGATAAGTATTAACACAGTCACCAGTCTCTTGAGACGCTGTATGAGTCTTTGTTTGGCAGGCTGTCATCTGCCAACTCAGAAAGGGCTGGTCTCCACTCAGTGGATTCAGTTGATTTTGCTGAGTTTCCATCCTCAGATTCCTAGTTCTTCCTCTTAGGTTTTAGACTTGTTCATGGCAGCATTTCTGCTTCTGTATCCTGGAGTTGCTAACGATCACTATCTCAACAATCTCACCCCTGTTTGCATTTTTTACTTATCTTGCATGGCTAAAACTTAAGTACTTTCTCACAGCTTCTTCCTTGCAACTTAACAATTTTCCCAGCAAACTTGAGCCAAGGACACACAGCTGTGCTGCATCAAAAGCAAACTTGGATCATTGACAGCTTGAACCCTAAGGCCAAAGGTTACCTTGGCAGTCAGTATGATCTTACTCATGCAGCACAGGACTTCTCAGCACAGTTCTCTGGTTTGCGTGCAGTACTCCCAAACTGTGGCCACATTCTTTCCAGAATCATGTTAGCTCATGCAGATCCAGTGTTTAGACTTGCTCCTAGTTACCTGACTAGTGTCTCCATAAGATGTTTTGTTTCTTCACCCTGAGAGGAACTCTGCTTCATGCATTCTGCTTAGAGCTGTCTTCGGCAATGCCAATATTACCCTTAAGCCATGGATCAGGCTTTGCAAAAGAAAGGAGCATAAAAAAGCCCAAAACAACAAAAACACTCCAAAGCTTATATTTTGACTATCGAAGAACTTCAGGGTTAGGTAAAATCACACAACAAAATCCTCAACTAAGCACACAGCTTGTATCAAATAAACATTTGAGGTCCCATTGACCTCATTACTAGTTCCATTAATATGGGTCTATTAATAGTCCAATTAATATGGGTCTATTAATGGAACTCATTAATGGGTCCCATTACCCATTACTATTTGCTTAGCATTTTAAAGAATCATTTTCCTAAAATAGCTATCTTTAGTTGTCTTTTGGATCAATGTTCTCGTCTAAATATCTCGTAGTTTTGAAATATTAATTTGTTCCCTTTTGAACTTTAAAGTATTTCCTTGCTTTAAAACCAAAAAGCCAAACAGCTACACTGGTGTTTGACAGTATCAAAGAGGAATTGCATAGTGCTGCATGGATAGGCTTGGCCAATGGACACAAAAAGTTCTGCCTGAGCATCAAGGAACACTTTTTTTTCTGTGATGGTGACTTGGTGCAGGTTACCCAGAGAGGCTGCTGAGTCTGCATTCTTGGAGACATTACAAAAGACATCTGGACCTGGTCCTGAACAACCAATTCTAGATGACCCTTCCTGAGAAGGGGAGTTTAGACCAGATGACCTCCAGAGGTTCCTTTCAACCTCAACCATTCTGAGTAATTCTGTAATATAGTAAGATAAGAAGGAGTTAAAATAGGTGGCTAGAACATCTGTTAAATATGCTCTGATCTTGATCTTTTAAGTAATAGTAAGCTGCTTCACTGATCTGCCTGGCAATAATATCTTTAGTAAAAGTTTGATAAATCCCATTAGCGTCAGAATAGAAAATAACTACCGTGGCATACCGCAGTTTCTTTAGTTTCCGGGATTGTCAACATTTCTGTCTTTTCTGGTATAGTAGCTTTTCATCCCTTCATTTTCACAAAATTTATATGTTGTGAAATTTTCATCTCCCAACATAATAACATTTTTGTGATTTTACTGTTTCTTGAAATTTAAATTTCTTCAGCGTCCTGACTTTGTTCCCATATTGCTGTTTATCACCAATGGAACACTCCAGAATTTTTAACTGTGATTTTATTTTATAAGAATATTAGAAATATTACTTGAAATCCTTTATTTGTAATTAAGATTTTCCTCTTTCACTTTTAATTATGTTCCAAGTTCTACTTTGTTGCCAAATTGCAAAATGAAATATATGCACTACACAAATACAAAATGAAATTATTAAGGAATTCTATAAAGTGAAATTACGAGAAGTTCATTTTTGCCTTTGGAACTTGGCTAATAGCATTTGCTGTGAACACAGAAAAGAGTTCTTAATTGGCCTCAAAGACAAGAACATCTGAAGTGCCTCTGCTGCTTCTTATTTCTTTATTTCCTGAATGATTGAAACTATTTTAATTGATTATAAGGGTAAGTATCAAAATTCATTGTTTCAGTAATACAGTACTTTTCTCCGAGGAGTCATCATTCATTCATTGTGAATTGTGTATCCTAAATAATTTTGCTGAATGCAGTAATGTACTTAATGCTCAAATAACATACCAGAGAAAAGGCTGAATGAGGGTGTAGTGCCTCCGAGCTATACAATAAATTTTCCTAAAATTCTTCTAGCATTTTATTTCAAGAGTAATTATTTTTTAAAACATGAGATATACACATTTTAATACTTTTTCACGGGTTAAGTAGTTCGTCTTCAGTTTCAGTACTGTCTACATAGAATATGAGTCCCCCCCATGTGTGTGTTTAAAATAATATTCTGATTGTATCCAAATAAAATGGATACCAAACCTTTTCTCTAAGGATTTTCACTAAATCACCATGTATTAGGTGAACTGAATCACTAACTGTAGGGTGTTTCCAAATTTTCTTCAGTTCATCGCCAAATGTTTTTTATTTTTAATTTTAATTCTATACTGCTGGGATTCTTTGTTCTCTTTAGCTAATACTTTTGGTAAATCTCCTATAATAATATGATGATAATACAGGTCTTATTAAAAAACAGAAATACAGTTGACAAAGGCAGCAAAATGCAACTCAATCTGTGGAAAGTAGCTTGCTGTCAACCTCAAAAAGATGTGATGCTGACTTGTAAAATACTTTTTCAGAATGAATGTTTTTCTGGAAAAAGAAATGGAAAAGATAGAAAATGAGTTATATCTTTGGAAATGGAAATATGAAGAACTGCGTCAAACCAAGCTGGAAAGCCTGAAACAGGTATGTTAGTAGTACATCGTAATCACGTTGAGTAAGAAACAAAATTGAGACTTTTCATCCCCCATAACATAACTCAGAGTAAAACCTTATCTAGGGTTTATGAACGTGATAATTCAACCATTTATCAATTATTTGTCCATGGCTGTGGCCATGAGAGGTAACTCCTGCCTAGGGAGAGCCAAATGTCCATTCAGGTGGAACTGGGGGAGGGCTTTGTTGATGGCGAGCGGTGGCTTGTCCATCATTTTGCATGTAAGAGGGGGCTGGAAATGTGCTGATGGCAGCATGAAACACGTCAGCAACAGTAGCAACACACCCTGGGGCACAGTCCCCAGCACTAGCTGAGGCTGCTGCTGGCACAGTAGAGACCTCACTCTGCTCAGAGTTGCTGAGGGAGAACGCAGGTCCCCCGGCATTGGGCTTCAGGCAGTGCCTGATACCTTCTCTTGAGGCTGAGGCAGGGAAAGAGTGCCAAAACCTACAAGAGGTGTACACTGGTGGAGGTAATGTGTTGCCCCTTCTGAGTAAGAGGAAGTCAGAGGGCTGGGCAGGCTCAGGGAAGGCAAAGGGATGAACAGGATCTTTACAGGGTCTCCAGAGGCAGGAGAATCTGAACCACGCAGGAGTGGTTTGTCCTAATACACTGGATAATAGGTAGATGGGTCAGGAGACTGATTTAGCTTAGTAGGGAATTCTTGGTGGAGTTCTGATGCCAGATGGCAATGTACTTTTATAAAGGACATCAAAAGAGTACTTTAGGAATATTACCTGGTTATGTAGGAATGGTTATTGGAAAAGAAGTGTTTATTTCAATCCAAATCCATCAGTAGGAGAAAAAGATATGTTTGTGACGCAGCTTTCATGACTTATCTTCCAAAACAATGGGTTGAGGACCATTTAGAGCCAACAAAACTCAAAATGTGTGTCTATATAACTAAATATAGATACAGAATTTAAAATTTCCTATAAACTTAGCATCTCATTATCTAGGAATATTAATTAACTTTCTTTTCACATTTTAGAAAGTATTGCAGGCAGTCTACTAAATTCCAAGTTCTAGTTACATGCTAGTACATCCATAAATGGAATTTCCTTCATAGATGAACAGCCACAGAAACAAATTAACATCCATCTGTCATATTTGAGTTCCTTCAGATTTTAGTTTTTTATTTTCTGCTTGCTCATTAAGCAGGATTTTAGCTTGACATACTTGTGCACAGCAGAGGGTGTCTAGATTTAATTAATTAGTTTAAGAAATTTATTCCTTATGTTTAATGGCACTGTCAGCAGGAATAGAAAAAGTAAAAACTTACTGAGAATTGGTTGGAGACTGATGGATGCCAATTTTTGTATATATTCATGAACATACCCATGTACGTGCACTGCTTCTTTTTTCTTGGGAACATGCTGAATTGCCTTCAGTGTTAACAGCAGGTGATATTTTGAGCATACTGTTTATCTTATGAGATTTATAAGATATACACCTAGTTTTGAAATTACAGGGAAACACTGGTCTTGGTGAATCTGACTAGTGTGAATGAAACAACTTGCATTTGTGCATTTCTTTCTAAGCAAAATTTCTTCCTTTATTGAAACAAACACAAATGTTGTCTGTAGGTGATGCGTCTGTGAATATCACTATATATTACTGTTGGAAGCTGAAGCACAATACAAGGTTTTTGACAGTCAAATATTTGCAAGTGAAATAAAGAAAAATGAAGATATGCTAGGCTAAGCATGGAATCTGATTTGTATACACACTTGCAGCAGTAAATCACAACGGAATTTTTAGTTTAATAATAGATTAATCATTACCTCTGGAGTATTTTCACATCCTTGACTAAGAGTTTTGGGTTCAGTCATGTATAAATTAGTCTACTCTTTCTTTGGTAGATCCTGATAGCCCCACTGTGAATGTGGAAAAAATGCTTAGCTTGCAAGTGACAGCTCCAGTGAAAATCCAACCATTTTTAGGGATGGTTAGCACTGCTAGCCTTTTAGAAGTTTGAGAGATTTTATGTAATGTTAAAAGCTTCGCAGCAACCTGTATTTAAGTATTAATGCTCTTTCTGTTAGAAGTTTTCTATTAAAACATTTCTGTTGAAAGAGTATTCATTCACCTCAAACAAACTAAATATGGAAAGTCTCAGTGACCTTGATGATCATATTTTAATAACCTTAAGCATTCTAGATAAATTTGGAAATTGTAGATAACTTTTTAATGTATTAACTAAAAAAAGTAGTAAAGTGGCATTTTATGTCTGTAGTAAGCATGAGTGTTATATGTAGTTTTGTGTGACACTACCATTGAACTTGTTCTGCTTAGGGTCATAAATTAGACTATTTTAACATATACAGCAGAAAGTTGTGCTTAGTGTTGAAACTGACAATTTCTTTTTCTGTTATAAAAATTCTGTTCTTCCAGTAAAGAGCAAAATGAAAAGTTAAGAATAACACTAAGAAACTTATTGTTCAAATATTGATTGATGTTTGACAGCACTCTGTGTCTTTTGACATCAGATATTTTTGGTTTTAAAGTAATCTTTGCAGTAAAAAGTAGGAATCTTTAAGTTCTCTGAAGAACATGAATGTTTTGACATCAATGACATTGCTGGTTTAATGTCCTTGTGAAGGGCTATCCAATATGGTCAGATTCAGCTTACTTTACAGATCAATTAACTAACCTTACAGGCTGAAAGACACAAAAAGTATATCCAAGTCTGAGTAGTTAGGTCTTTGGAGTCTTCATGAGACAGAGCAAATCTTTGGTGTGTTGCCTGAGATTTTTTTAAACACAGAATAATAGTTAGCAAAAGTCTTTAATTTTCAAAAAATGTTTAGAAGGTGCTGGAATACTCATTCAATCTTATAACATGCGCAATAAAACATTCTTGTTTAGACTATTTGCAAGTCTTCCTCAACATTTTATATCTGTCTTTATCATTTCTAAAGGGCATGCTTCTCTGATGGTTTAAAAGTTAAATAAGGCAGAATATTTACAAAGAGATTCTTCATTATACTGAAAACAATGAAAACATGCATATACCGTTATACTCCACTTGTGTGCGCTGTAGACCTATAAATGCCTCTGTAGGTGATGTCTTCCGTGTTTAAGAATTTCTGCTAGCTGAATTACAGAATGTTCCCTTACTCTACATTGTCTAGCTTGTTGGCAATTAATGAAGGATATTTATATTCCAGTTTGCGGAATATGATGGAAAAATTAAACTAATAGGTACTTAAAGCCTATTGGAACCTCAGTATCAAAAGAAATATCCTTGGATAACTATTCTATCATTCTATGATTCTATGATAGAAGAAAAGGGGACAGAGGCTAACATTTTATATCTTAGGCAGAGACATTTCTGTTCTTCCTGTTTTCTGTCTCTGCCCATAGATGTTTTACACTGTATATTATGGCAATCCACTTAAGTGCACCACTTTCTTTAAAACCTGGGTAATGGTTCCCTACCTGCTTTTTTCCTAGGTGGTGGAAACTTCACTAAGGTGAGGAAGGATTCTGGGTAAATCAAGTTTTCTGTTCTCACTGTAGACATTGAAATGCGATTTAAACTGGAACAGCCTTTTTGGAGACTTGGGTTGTTAACAGCTAGTTCTTGTTAAAGATTTATACCTTTTCCAGAAATCTGTATTATGAAATTACTTTGTACTGTGACAGTGCTGCAAAGGTGCTTGCCTATAATACCTGTTTTCATTCACTTAGTATATACATGAATTGGAAACAGTGATACTCTGATGATCTCACAGGAAATTTAGATACATGTTTTAAGACCACATATTTTGTCCCATACTCTTTGCCTGATTCTTCCCTGAATCCTGCAGGAAACGTAATAATTATCAGACATAAAACAGTAGCCTTAATGGTTGTGCTGGCTACTGTGAATTGTTCTGTTTAATTCTTATCTAAGATGCAGAGAAATACAGCATATTTCTCATAAATACATCATAATCACACAGATATCACAGGAATAAAATGAGCTACCCAAAATTAAATTTGTGATGATCTTACATACTACAGAATAGCCAGTAGTGTTTTAGCGGGCTGAAATGAGTCTTTATAAAGTTTGATATCAGAATCCTCAAGGCTGAGTTTAGAATATCATTAGGCAATTTTATGAGAACAATGCCTGAATTATTTGAGAACTCACATGATTTTATAGTGTGGAAATTCTGTGCATTCTTAATATTTTCAGACTAGATCTAGAGTTTTCCTTACTGGGCTTAGTCCTTCATTTGTTTGAAATGAGTGGTGTGATTCTCAGACTGAGTAAAATGTGATGATGATGTCCTGACAGTTGTGATTTGTGTTTTGATAAAAGGACTCCAAAAATTTACTCTGGATATACACGTTTCTTTTTCCTGACTAAGTTACAATAGCTTCTACCTAGGTAGTTTGAGAGTAAGGAAAGAATCCTGGACTGTGGCTTAAGCACAAATTCCTGTACAACCTTAACTATTCTTCCCACTGTCTTCATAAATCAGGTAGCAGATCATATTTAGAATTACCTCCAGAAACTATGCACTTAACCTGAATGTTTTAACTGCCCATCGTTAAGTATATTTTGTGATAGGGCATAAACATAGAATCATCCCCCATCAAGGTTGGAGGGGACCTCAAGGATCATCTGGTCCATCTTTCTTGGCAAAAGAAGTCTAGACAAGATGACCCAGAACCATGTCCTTCAAGATCTTAAAAGTGACCATTTTCAAAATTCCATTTGACTGCCTATTTTCCAACAATTTTTAGAATTTGGAAAGTGCTGGGCAAATCTACTGTTTCATTGTTTTGGTTTTTGTTGGTTTTTGGTTTTTTTTTTCCCCATACTGGCTTCTAACAAGATATTTTAACTGCACTGAGTTGCACTTGCCAATATTTCCTGGGTCTTCATTACATGTTTAGCAATACAAACACAAACCAAGGACACTCTATTACCACTGAAAGATGAAAACCTCATATTACTTCTGTGGAGGTAATATGTTTAGAAGAAACATATGTGTGCATATTGAAACATATACTGACTTTCTGTGAATGGAATACCATGCTAAAGTGGCATCATGTGTAGATGATTGCTTGTTTTGTCCTAGAGGTTAGCACTACATTTTTAATGAAACCAGTTTTTCATAGCTTAGACTGAGAAGTCCAAAATGACAAAGTTATTTCTTAATACTCTATTAGTGTGGTCCATTTACCATGTGGTTTTGTATAGATATGCTCTTGTGCAAGTGGTACTTTATCCAGGGTCCTTTGTACTTACAAAGAGTTTCCATTGTGGACTCAACAGGACTGTTAGGAATCATAGAATCATAGAATAGCTAGGGTTGGAAAGGACCTTAAGATCACCTAGTTCCAACACCCCTGCCATGGGGATGTGGCCATCCAGCCACTTCTTTATCCACCGAGTGGTCAACCTATCAAATTAATGTCTCTCCAACTTAGAGACAAGGATGTCTTGTGGGACAGTGTCAAACGCTTTGCAAAGGTCCAAGTAGATGACATCAACTGCTCGACCTCTGTCCATCATAGGAGGCTACCAAATTGGTCAGGCAGGATTTCCCCTTAGTGAAGCCATGCTGGCTGGCACCAAGCACCTTGTTGTTTTTCATGTGCCTCAGCATGCCTTCCAGGAGAATATGCTCCAAGATTTTGCCAGGCACAGAGGTGGGACTGACTGGACTGTAGTTCCCCTGCTCATCCATTTTCCCCTTCTTGAAAATGGGGTTATATTTCCCTTTTCCCAGTCATCGGGAACTTCACCTGACTGCCATGATTTTTCAAATATGATGGACAGTGGCTTAGCAACTTCATTTGCCAGCTCCATCAGGACCTGCTGATGGATTTCATCAGGTCCCATGGACTTGCATACGTTCAGGTTCCTAAGATGACCTTGAACCAGATCCTCTCCTACAGTGGGCCCAGGGTCTTCATTCTCGTAGCCCCTGCGTCTGCCTTCCGAGACTTGGGTGGTGTAGTCAGAGCATTTGCTAGTGAAGACGGAGGCAAAGAAGTCATTAAGAACCTCAGCCTTCTCTAAATCCAGGGTAGCCAGTTCTCCCAATAGCTTCCGGAGGCGGCCCATGTTGTCCCTAGCCTGCCTTTTATTTGCAATGTACCTATAGAATCCCTTCCTGTTATCCTTAAGATCCCTAGCCAAGTTGAATTCTAAATGGGCCTTAGCTTTCCTAGCCTGGTCCCTAGCTTCCTGGACAACATCCCTGTATTCTTCCCAGGCCGCCTGTCCTTGTTTCCACCTTTTATAAGCCTCTTTTTTCCTTTGAATTTTCCTCAGCAGCTCCTTATCCATCCAAGGAGGTCTCCTGGCCCTCCTGCAGCACTTTCTTCTAGTTGGGATGTACGGCTCCTGAGCTTGCAGCAGGTGACACTTGAATCACTGCCTATGCACTCAAAAGTCTATACAGCCTTGTGAAATCCATTGCTGTGTAGTAATGTAGAGTTTCATGTTCATTATCTGGTAAATAGCTTAACTAATTTTTTACTTGTTTTTGAAAAGAAAACGTGTGAGGAAGTGGAATAAAATTTCTTGGGTTTAAAGGATCTTATAATAGTCTAGGAAATAAAGAATATGTCTGAATATTTAGTGTTCGAACTAAGGTAGCTTCATGCCTGTCAACTATGGTACAGTTATATTGATACAACTTTCAGGATGGTTAGGTAATTTGCTTCCTAACTTATGTACATGGAATACAAATTCAGATTTATTGTTTGATTGTCACTGCTGAAATTGAATTTTCTTTTTGACTTAGCTGCAGCATATACAACAGAGCTGTATTGCTTCCGGAACAAAGATGTAGTACCGTCATGGGTTCAGCAGCAACAGTCATTTTTTCTCCTTCTTGGTAGCTGGTGCAGTGCTGTGTTCTTGATTTTGGGCCTGGGAACAGCGCTGATAACACCAGTGTTTTCAGTTACTGCTTGGTAGTGTTTTGGTCTGACCAAGGATTTTCTGAGTCTCATGCTCTGCCAGGGAGGAGAGGAAGTCGGGAGGAAGCAGAGACAAGACACTTGACCCAAACTGACCAAAGAGGTTATTCCATACCACAGCACGTCATATCCAGGATGTAAAACCGGAAGAGAAACCCAGAAGGGTGTGGTGGTGCAGTGGGGGGTTCGCTGCTGGGGGGTGCACTGGCTGGGTCAGGCTTGGTGAGCAGTTGTATTCTCTTTCTTTGTATTTCTCTTGTATTATTACTGGTGGTAGCAGTAGTGATTTGTGTTATACCTTAGTTACTAAACTGTTCTTATCTCAACCTGTGGGAGCTGCATTCTTTTGATTCTCCTCCCCATTTCCCCCGGTACTGGGGGAAGAAAGAGAGAGAAGTGAGTGGGTGAGTGACTTCGCGAGTTTTAGAAGCTTAAACCACGACAAGTACTTTCATGAGAGGTAGGAAAGGAAGAGAACCAGATATATTGCCTTTTTTTTTCCCCTTATTTCTCAGTTTAATGTGTAATAGGTTTTTTCCTCTTTGGTCTTCATGCATAAGGAGAGCTCTCTTGCACTGAAGACTGAAGTAAGTGCTTCTGCACTGAAGTATTTTGTTTTCAGATAACTTTCAAACAAAGAATTGAATCTTAACTAAAAATAATGAGTGTTCTGTTTGGATACAGTCACAAAAATTGTTTTGTTTGTATCAGTGGAATGCTGCATATTTCCTTGAGCAGCAGCATGAGCAGTATCACTGCAGTCAATGGGAAATCTGCTGATTTCAATATCAGTTCTTGATATGAAAGGTGTAGTAACACTTTAACATTAAGTAACATCTTACTTTGAACAAAGTAAGATCCTGCATTTCTTGAATCAGGGCAAACTTCCTGTTTAGAAGGGAAAATAAGCTTAAATATTTCTTTAATCTGCCCCTTTCAGCATAGAATCTTTAAGAAAAAAGCTCACTGTGCCATAATATGGCAACTTTTGAAATCTGATGTATAGTGCAAGTTACCTGTACTTTAAGTAACAGGGGTACAATAGTCTAGTATTCATCAAGCAACTTTGATACAATCTTGATTTTCCTGAAAATTTAATATTATGTCCTATCAGATTTTCAATTTTTTATTAAGTATTTTGGCACGGATTAATTTGCCTACAGGAAAGTAATGATTACAAATTCTAGTGTGGTTTCATGCTGTTTATTATTTTAGCAATCTAAGATGTATTTATCTTTAAGAGATCTACAGTTACTGCAAACATCCAATTCCCAGTACCATTTAACTATTAATCTGAGAAGTTAACAATATTCACCTGTTAGATTGTGATGTTACATAGTTCCTAACTTAAATGGGTTGAACAGCATTCTGATCTGTAGCATATAATCCAGAAACAGCCTAGGAGATTCTTGAGACTGATGACAATTTGAACTTGCTTTGAGTGCTTCTACTCATGCTGACCGCTACTGATTGACCAGTTTCCTACAGCTCCTTATTTATACATACATTTGGATTAGTTCTGCAATATAAAGTCAGGATGGAAGGTTGTCTTAGAAATCAGCTGAAAACAGAGAGGTGTTGACCTTCTGTATGGCAAATAAAATTAAAAAAAACCCCAAACAAATAAAATAAGAGACATCAGCAGCAGAGGCCTATTATACTTTTTTTCTTTTTTTCTTTTTTTTTTTTTTAAATATAAACCAAAATGTCTATTTTGTATTGAACCTTTAAGCACACTGGGGGACTAGTGAGCAGGTTGTTTTTTGGTTTTGGGTTTGGGGATTTTTTTCCTCCATAAAGATGTCACTGAGGCAAATTAAGGGATGAAAGCTCATGTTTAGCTTCAGATCTTTTTGGTTAAGAGTCCTCCAAACCAGCTGCCCTTTGAGATTTCAAATTAAATTAGGAGAAATAATTGCTATAACACCTATGCCTGAATCACTTTTTGCCATTTACTTGGATTTTCTTTTTTTTTTAACACAGTTTGTTTAATCTATTACTGCGGTCACCCCTGCTCTGTTTTGTCATAATCCAATCAATTGCAAGAAAAGCATGCTACTGTTTGTAAACCAAACAAACCAAACCTTATTGGTGTGAATAACGAGAGCTCCGGCTTTCCCTTGCTTGATAGTGAAACATACAGATGAATATGTAATTTATTTATTTTAAAAAAGAAATTAATTTCATATGAATTTCCTACCTAATATGGGAATATTTACTTGTTTATTCCCAGGATTAAAAATTCAACTCTTCATGCATAATAACAAAAGCACCTATGCACTTATTAGCACATTGGAGTTCTCACTTTCCAGATGAGTGATGGCTTGTCAAATTTTGAGAGTTTTGGCTTATGTGTCTCCCTTATAAATTAATTTCAAGCAGTATTCTCCAAGGCATTAACTGAAATGTGAATTATTTCCTTGACTGAGATTAGATAACATTTTAAATTCACCTAAACCACTGTATAATGTTCATTTAGATTAATCTTTGTTGAACTAATATTATTATGTTTAGCTTTAGGCAAGAAAGGAAATGCAGTTTGAGAATTAAGTCATATTAATCCCATTTCAAATATTACTTGCATTAGGAATATAGCAAATGGGCATGTTGCACATGCCATTTTTGTGTAAGGTCATACTTATGTGTGCACCAATATTTTGCTAAATATAATACAAAATTGAGAATTAGAAGAGCTTGAAGTAAAAAGGATGTTACAAAAATGTGTACAGCCAAAGGAGTTTAGATTCAGTCTCTGTTTCTAATTATGGGAAGTACTTTAATATGAGGGATTTTGTTGTTATTTAAAAAATAACCTTCAAGTCAAAGGCTACTTAAATAATGCCTAATATTAAAGTTTTGAGTACATAGTTACTGAATTGTGTTGGAAGCAAGGCTTCAAATTTGTTTCTGCAGTCAGAAATAACTCTGAGGGTTTATGCAAGGAGAATTGAAAACCATTTGATTTATGAGCAATTCCAATGAATTGGGAAACCTTTACCGCTGTCCAGCATGAAAAGTAGGTGTCGTGGTTTAAGCCAGTTCACTCACTCAATCACTCCCTCCCCTCTCTTTCTTCCCCCAGTCCCGGGGGAATGGGGAGGAGAATCGAAAGAATGCAACTCCCACAGGTTGAGATAAGAACAGTTTAGTAACTAAGGTATAACAGAAATCACTACTGCTACCACCAGTAATAATACAAGAGAAATACAAAGAAAGAGAATACAACTTCTCACCAAGCCTGACCCAGCCAGTGCACCCCCCAGCAGCGAACCCCCCACTGCACCACCACATCCTTCTGGGTTTCTCTTCCGGTTTTACATCCTGGACATGATGTGCTGTGGTATGGAATAACCTCTTTGGTCAGTTTGGGTCAGGTGTCCTGTCTCTGCTTCCTCCCGGCTTCCCCTCCTCCCTGCCAGAGCATGAGATTGAGAAAGTCCTTGGCCAGACCAAAACATTACCAAGCAGTAACTGAAAACACTGGTGTTATCAGCGCTGCTCCCAGGCCCAAAATCAAGAACACAGCACTGCACCAGCTACCAAGAAGGAGAAAAAATGACTGCTGCTGCTGAACCCATGACAATAGGCTAGAATGGATCCCAAGTAGAAAGCTCATATTGAGTGGCCTGAAAAAACATAGCAAAAAGGGACTTTCTTAAGTAATGTTGTAAATTTGCAGAGTCAAATTACTGATTTAAGCTAATGCAGCAAACTGTTGGCACAGCCAAGTAAGGCCAGTATGATGTTTGATGTAATTGTTGGTATATTTTTTACCATGAGCATTACTTTTAAAATGCGGCAAAGCCATAGGAGTAGGAGGGCAATGTAACTGAACAACATCTAACTGAGCAGTGACACTGGCAGAAGTTCTGGAGGTGAGGTTCTTTGTCGCAGTCTGAGCCAGAAGCTTTGGTTAGGGTTGAGCAAAAGTGAAAACTTAGAGATGCTGTTGGAATGGGGCTGGAATTGGGGAGCAGAAGGAAAGTTAGGACAGCCAAGACACCTGTACTGGGTCTTAGTCCCAGTCAGAGCTGGAAAATAAGGTTAAGGGTCAAGCCCTTAAGAGAAAACCAAGCAATGTTGTTGGTGCTGGGGCGTGAATTGAAAAATAGAGAATATTAAAAAAAGCTTGAACAGAGTCAGCAGTATGACCTTGCAGCAAAGAATTGTAATGGGCTGCATTAGGAGAAGCACTGCCAGCAGGTTGAGAGAAGTGAGGATTTACCTCTGTTCAGCATTAGTGGAGGCCACACCTGAAGTGATAAGTCCATTTCTAGGCTCCCTAGTAAGTCAGCAATATGGACATGTTGGAGAGAGTCTAACAGAGAACTGCTAAGATGACGAAGGGACTGGAGTACCTGTCGTATTAGGAAAGGCTGACAGGTGTGACTCTTCAGCTTGGAAAAGAGAAGGCTCAGGGGTATCTTTTGAATGTTTATAAATACCCGAAGAAAATGGGTGTAGAGAAGACAGAGCCTGGCTTTGTTTGGTGGTGCCCAGTGACAGGATCAGAAACTATGGGCACACACTGAAACTCAGGAGGTTCCCTCTGACCGTCAAGGAATAATTTTAACTCTCAGGTTGACCAAATACTGACACAGGTACACAGGTTGCCCAGAGACATTGGTGAGTCTCCCACCTTGGATATATTCATGGTCAGGATTTTGTCCTGGGGAAGTGGCTCTGCGTGGTGCTGCTTGAGCCCAGGAGGTTTGGACTACACAACCTCCAGTAGTCCCTTCCAGCCTCAACCATTCTAGGATTCATTGGCAAGATATCCTCTACTTTTTCAGGTAATAAAATCTTTCAGTACAACTACTATTGCCCATAATGAAATGTAACTGTAAGGTCAACTGATCTGTCTGCATAAAATTATGTATGTATATATGGGTTGAGTATATAATATGAGTATTTTCTTCAAACAACAGTGTAAGTTTTAAAGGAACAATGACTTGATGGACAATTTATTATTGGTAATTTAATTACAAATATTTTTTATTTCAGTAACTAAATAGGTCTCACATATCATGTTCATCTTATGGGGAAAGAGAGGAAAATTTCAGGATGTTTCCTAATGTATAATAGATAGGATATTTTTATCTGAGGGTTATTATTAAACCAGCTTTAAAAAAATTAAAACATTATGGCAAATTTGTCAAATATACGAGGAACCAAATAGAGATTTCTTACCTTTTTTTTTTCTCATTTATAAAGCTAGATTTATTTTTTTTTTCTAATGGGGGCATTCTCATCAACTGCAAGTGAACCTGTTCTGAAAGTGCAAGTTGTCAGGTATGCCATAAGCCTTCTTCCTAGCGCGAGAAGTCACCAGCTTCCAGCCTTCATCACTATGGGAGTTTCCACTTCCCAGCTTCATAGACATAGGCTCTTCTTGCCCCTCCCCTACTGTTGATGGTTTGGGCTCTTGAAGCTGAAGGGTCTCAGAAAAGATTTAGTCCATCTGTTTCTCATTCTCCCTGATGCTGTGCAATCTGGTGGCTTCTTTCCACAGGTCTTTCACATGGAAGCACAGTCCCTTGACAACAACACACCTCTTGCAGGCTAGGAGACCACATGTCCAGTCAGAGGCTCAAGGGACTAACTGCAGCCTGGCACTTGCAGAGCTGCACCTTCCTGAAGCTCTGTCTGGGTACAAGATTCTGAAAATGAAGGGACAGTTATTTCAGTGGCTCCTTACATGGAAGCAGCAGCTACCCACACGTACCTCAAGGGGATCCTATGAGTCCCCCAGTGATGCACTACGTTGGGTGCCAAAAGAAACTGTTGTGGTTTAAGCCCAGTCGGCAAACCAGAAACATGCAGCTGCTGTCTCACTCCCTCCCCTTCCTCCCCCCACTACCAGAGGGATGGGGAGGAAAATGGAAAGAATGTAACTCCCTCAGGTTGAGATAAGAACAGTCCAGTAACTAAGGGATAACACAAACCACTACTGCTACCACCAATATTAATAATGATGAGGGAAATAACTAGAGAAGAGAATACAGCCACTTACCACCTGCCAACTGATACCCAGCCAAACCCAAGCTGAGATCTAGCCCTTCCGGGTAACTGCCCCCAGTTTATATACTGGGCATGACGTGCTGTGGTATGGAATACCTCTTTGGCTAGTTTGGGTCAAGTGTCCTGTCTCTGCTTCCTCCCGGCTTCCTCTCCTCCCCAGCAGAGCATGAGACTCAGAAAGTCCTTGGTCAGAGTAAACATTACTGAGCAGCAGCTAAAAGCATTGGTGTTATCAGCGCTGTTCCCAGGCTGAAAGTCAAAAACACAGCACTGCACCAGCTACTAAGAATGAGAAAAATGACTGCTACTGATGAACCCAGGACAGTCTGTTTTTTTGTTTTCTTTTTAATTTGATTTAGGATTGATATCTCCTTATGATACCACTTGGCCTTTGGGAAAGCTGATTTTAATATTAGTTTAGGGATAAGGACACAAGTGCTTTGTATGAATTCTTTGTTAGTACGCAGCTTCTAATTATGTATACTAGTGAATTGGCAGCAGCACTTTATAATGCTTTTTTAATTCAGAAAAAAAATATATTACTGTGGCATGAGAAAAATCCCTGGTTTGTCAGTATACTGATCACCAGCTATTAGAGAGAGGGATACAATCAGAATTAGAATTCTTGTGGAAGAATTTATTTATTTGTTTGTTTATTTACTGCTAAAAAATAATCTATTTCATGATGCTATCTTTCAGACGCTTGTAAGCAGGGCTGCAGAATTAAGACAACAGATTTATGGGCCTACTGTGTCTTGAGGAGATAGTAAATGCTTTTCAGTGGATATGGTTTTGTTAAGGCTCATTGGGTTTAGCTGCAATATGACATATACTTGTAACTAGCGTTTTAATCATTAATTGTTTTATTTAAACACTGAGGTGTATTGCCTATGTAAGATGTATTTTCAGTTTCTGATAGGAAAACATTTCAAATCTGGTTATGACCAAGTTTTTAGCACTGGCGAGTTTTGTTTTTGTAGTCTTTTTTTTGACCTGAAGATAGTGCAAGTGCAGACTTCTTTCTCCTGCAGGTATAACTAAAGCAGTTTTTTTGTGTGTTTTTCAATTTCATTTGGTTGACCTAGATTTCAGAAAGAAACCTACTACTTCCCTTCAGTTTTAAATCCTACCTCTAATTATCAACTGTCATAGTTTACCTGACAGATTTACTGTTCTATTCCACTAATAGTAAAATCAATTTTGGGGTCCAGTGGGGATACAGTTTTTAATTTACTTAATGTTATACTAAATTGTGGGGTAGTCTGAGATGGTAAGGATCTTAGGGGGATCATGTAATTATGTATATCAATATAGACATCATTTGGGAGAAGTGACATCTAGAATAGCAAGAGACATGTCACAAGAAAATAGTCATACGCTTACTTGGTTTTAAATATTCATTCACACATCCATGCTTTTCTGGCAAGCCTTCAAGAATATCTGTTTGATAGACTTGTCCTTACATCTTATGGCAAAAAGATGTACTATTTATAGCATATGTTTTAACATCATTATTCTAACATCCTTCCTAGTTTTACCTTCTTTCTTGGATATCTTCTGCAATGGTTTGTTATTCATATATGAAAATGTGAAGTAAGTAAGAAATGCTTATGTCTTGGTAGACACTGACAGTTTGGATATTCCTTTAGTCACAGCCTTTTTATGAATTGTGGTTACCGTGAAGAAGGCTAGCATACATCTAGGTACTTTCAATATTTGTTCAGTC
The DNA here is from genome assembly GCA_017639245.1 of Myiopsitta monachus. Lineage (NCBI taxonomy): Eukaryota > Metazoa > Chordata > Aves > Psittaciformes > Psittacidae > Myiopsitta > Myiopsitta monachus. Next base: position 7,443,329 of record CM029918.1, read on the forward strand.
ATCTTCCCTGTTTTTTCCACCTGAAAAATGTATTTATCTCTTTTGTTTAAAATAAGATAAAACATAAAAATATTTCATAAGTTTACAGTAAAAATGAGTGCATGTTGTGTTAGTATTCTTTTTATTGATCTCAACAGCTAGGTAAAAGCAGTTAGCCTGAAGTTTTAAATTATTTTCAGATAATTAGTGAAAGCAGAATTTCGGACAGGCTTTATGGATAATTCCATCTGATACTCATTGATAGAAAGCCTCTTTTCCTTGAGTGCATAGTAGATAGTCCTGAACAGCAGGTGGTAGATATTAAACAAATCTTCATGTGAATACATTGTTTTGAGTGAGGCTCCACCAGATACATCATGATCCATGCAGATGCTACATTTTAGACGTGAACGCAGCAGACATCTGAAATTTGAGGAATATCATGTCCTGATATGCATGTTGACTAAAATAGATGTATTGGGGGAGGGGGGCATCATTCCATCCCAACACACCCAGTCACTTGACAACACCTATAGTAAATGTTCAGAGAAACGTAGAGATATTCCAGCTGCTCCAGCCAATGAGCCGGCTTCAATTGGAGCGCAGCTCTGATGCCTCTATACAAATGTCTGTAACATGGGGAACAAACAAGAGGAATTAGAGGTGTGTGCACCTCTATGGGAGTATCATAGGCTTCACAGAAAGATGGTGGGATGGCTCCTATGACTGGTGTGTTGGAATGGAAGGTTACAGGCTCTTTAGGAAAGACAGGCCTGGAAGGCGGGGAGGGGGATTTGCTATTTCTGTTAGGGATAGGCTGGAAATATGGAACTCTGTCTGGGGACAGGTGAGCAGTCGACAAAGAGTTTGCGGGTCAGGGTTAAAGGAAGAACAGTGATGGGAGACATTATTGTGGGGATCAGTTACAGACAACCTGACCAAGAGGACTCTGTGGATGAAGCGCTCTATAGACATACAGGGACAGCCTCACGCTTACAGGCCCATGTTCTCATGGGTGACTTCAACCACCCTGATATCTGTTGGAGGAATGGTATGGCCCGACAGAAGCAATCCAGGAAGTTCCTTGATTGTGTGGAAGACAACTTCCTTCTGCAAGTAATAGAGGAGCTGAGAAGGAGAGGTGCCATGCTTGACCTCGTGCTCTCTAACAGGCTAGGGCTGGTTGGAAATGTGACACCCCAGGGCAGCCTTGATCGCAGTGATCACGAGATGGTCGAATTCGAGATCCTCAGGAGAGTGAGAAGAGCGTGCAGCATGCTCACTGCCCTGGACTTCGAGAGAGCAGACTTTGGCCTCTTCAGGAACCTGCTCAGTAAGGTTCCATGGGATATAGCCCTAGAAGGCAGTGGGGGCCTAAGACTGTTGCTTGATATTCAAGGATTACCTGCTGCAAGCTCAGGAGCCATACATCCCTACTAGAAGAAAGTGCTGCAGGAGGGCCAGGAGACCTCCTTGGATGGATAAGGAGCTGCTGAGGAAAATTCAAAGGAAAAAAGAGGCTTATAAAAGGTGGAAACAAGGACAGGCGGCCTGGGAAGAATACAGGGATGTTGTCCGGGAAGCTAGGGACCAGGCTAGGAAAGCTAAGGCCCATTTAGAATTCAACTTGGCTAGGGATCTTAAGGATAACAGGAAGGGATTCTATAGGTACATTGCAAATAAAAGGCAGGCTAGGGACAACGTGGGCCGCCTCCGGAAGCTATTGGGAGAACTGGCTACCCTGGATTTAGAGAAGGCTGAGGTTCTTAATGACTTCTTTGCCTCCGTCTTCACTGGCAAATGCTCTGACTACACCACCCAAGTCTCGGAAGGCAGACGCAGGGGCTACGAGAATGAAGACCCTGGGCCCACTGTAGGAGAGGATCTGGTTCAAGATCATCTTAGGAACCTGAACGTATGCAAGTCCATGGGACCTGATGAAATCCATCAGCAGGTCCTGAAGGAGCTGGCAAATGAAGTTGCTAAGCCACTGTCCATCATATTTGAAAAATCATGGCAGTCAGGTGAAGTTCCCGATGACTGGGAAAAGGGAAATATAACCCCATTTTCAAGAAGGGGAAAATGGATGAGCCGGGGAACTACAGCCCAGTCTGTCCCACCTCTGTGCCTGGCATAATCTTGGAGCAAATTCTCCTGGAAGGCATGCTGAGGCACATGAAAAACAACAAGGTGCTTGGTGCCAGCCAGCATGACTTCACTAAGGGGAAATCCTGCTTGACCAATCTGGAAGCCTCCTATGATGGAGCTATGGAACTGATGGACAGGGGTCGAGCAGTTGATGTCATCTCCCTGGACTTATGCAAAGCATTTGACACTGTCCCACAAGACATCCTTGTCTCTAAGTTGGAGAGACATTAATTTGATAGGTGGACCACTCGGTGGATAAAGAACTGGCTGCATGGCCGCATGCAAAGACTTGTGCTCAATGGCTCAATGTCCAGCTGGAGACCAGTAACAAGTGGTGTCCCTCAGGGATGGGTGTTGGGACCAGTCTTGTTCAACATTTTTGTGAGTGATATGGAGAGTGGGATTGAGTGTGCCCTCACCAAGTTTGCTGATGACACCAAGCTGTGTGGTTTGGTTGATACGGTGGAGGGAAGGGATGCCATCCAGAGGGACCTTGACATGCTTGTGAGGTGGGCTGATGCCAACCTGATGAAGTTTAACCATGCCAAGTGCAAGGTCCTACACCTGGGTCGGAGCAATCCCCGGCACAGCTCCAGGTTGGGCAGAGAAGAGATTCAGAGCAGCCCTACGGAGAAGGACATGGGGGTGTTGGTTGATGAAAAAATGAACATGAGCCGGCTGCAGTGTGCGCTCGCTGCCCAGAAAGCCAACCGTCTCCTGGGCTGCATCAAAAGGAGCGTAACCAGCAGGATGAGGTAGGTGATCCTGTCCCTCTACTCTGCTCTCAAGAGACCTCACTTGGAGTATTGTGTGCAGTTCTGGTGTCTTCAACATAAAAAGGATATGGAACTGTTGGAACAAGTCCAGAGGAGGGCCACAAGGATGATGAGGGGACTGGAGCACCTCCCATATGAAGATAGGCTGAGAAAGTTGGGGCTGTTGAGCCTGGAGAAGAGAAGGCTGCGTGGAGACCTCATAGCAGCCTTCCAGTATCTGAAGGTGGCCTATAGGGATTCTGGGGAGGGATTCTTCATGAGGGACTGTGGTGATAGGAGAAGGTGTAATGGGTTCAAACTTAAACAGGGGAAGTTTAGATTGAATATGAGGAAGAAATTCTTTACTGTAAGGGTGGTGAGGCACTGGAATGGGTTGCCCAGGGAAGTTGTGAATGCTCCAGCACTGGCAGGGTTCAAGGCTGGGTTGGACAGAGCCTTGGTTGGCATTGTTTATTGGTAGGTGTCCCTGCTCATGGCAGGAGGGTTGGAACTAGATGATCTTAAGGTCCTTTCCAACCCTAACTATTCTATGATTCTATGACTGTTAAAGCTGCATTAAGGATTGCATAAGATGGACACCATTCCTAGTTTTTCTGTGAAGATGTTAATGTTTATTTTAAATATATAGTTCATATAATCTTGAACTTTTAAGGAACTGATAAAAGCAGCACCAGAATCATGGAAAGAAAGATCTGTCAGATCAAGGGTAATTTTCCTCACTTCACTCTTTCTAAAATAGCTAAAAAAACCCTAAAAAAATAACATTTTCCTATTTTTGAAATTATTTATGCCTCTCTGCATATATTATTTATGACTGTTGTAAAGTTTCAGCCCTTAAGTTTTTTATATATCTATGGACAACATATATTGCTGCAGAAAACAATTGTTGTAAATTCGTCACACACACACAAGAGTTTTGTCTTTGTGAGTTGGGGGAGAGGAAAATAAAATGAATCTTCCCATAAATCAACAACTTTTCTTTTAATGTCAACATTGCGCAATGATACCAGCTTGCAGCAGACTTAAACATTTGAGTTGTACAAGAAGGAAGAAATATTTGATTACAAAACAGCCTGGTGCTCTGATAGACATGCTGTTATAAGCATTCATTAAAAGTTCAATTTGTTGCAAGGCTCAGCGTCTGAAGATATTGTCAGGCACATTTATCGTGCTTTCAATATAGTTTCTGATGGACTAAATGGTGGTGTTGGCTGTCTTGCTCACAATAAGAAAAATAGCGAAGGTAAATTTATTTTTCCTATGTTGAATATTGAAATACTTGTAAAATAAAAAGGTAGCCAACATTTGTCTTCCTTTTCCTGTAGTAAGAATTCTATGGATTCTGGCAGTCTTTGATGGCTTCTTTTAGATGAAAAAGGAAAAAAAATGTATAGAAACAGTCACATGCACTGTAAATAATCATTGCAAAACCACCTTGTGTCACACATGGTAAATAAGTTTTGCTTGCCAATGAACACCACATCTGTGCACAGCTGTGCTGGACTTGGAAACAGGCAAGCTAGTGGGTTTCCTTTGAGGCCTTAGGAGCTTCTGCAGTTGTCTCCAAGCTTTTACAGACTTCTAGCATTAGAAATCTTAAAACAAATAAGGCAAATCTCCCCTTAAAACTCTCAAAACAAACGAACAAGCAAAAAATGCAAACAAACAAAAAACAAAACCAAAACAAAACCGAGGGAAAAAAAAAAAAAAGATTATTATAGTGCAGATAATGAAGATTCTTGAAAGTATTTCCTATTCAGTTGCACACGGGTGTCTTGATTACATGAAGTCTACTTATTTCACCTTTCCCAAAGGGAGGTATGCAGTGGAATTGAACCATTATCATCTCAGTTCTGCAGACACTTCTGACCAAAACCCAAGAGGAATTTCAAAGAATGAGATTCAGCAGTCTAACTGATCTCTTCTCCTTTTATATAATATCTCTTTGAAGATGTGTCTGCCTGTGTCAGTTTTTTTCCTGATCTCCCAATCTCTCAGTACAGACTTTTTTTTCCTCCCAGTTGTGCTGAGAGTATCTTTAACTGTTTGATACCATTCATTTAGACCATTCATGAAAGATCTTCAGACCCAGTATTATAACTGCGTTACAAATTGTAACAACAATGTATCAGAATGCATTCTTGATGAAGAAGAACCCTGCTCCCGCTTGATGGTCGACTCCTCAGGCAGAGCTTGATTTTAATTCATTTGATCCTATCTACCTAGGTGCCGTATTTAAGGAAGTTGCACTTTTGTCAGTCCTTCTAGCAGCTGAAACACATTCTGTACTTTTAAAATTGACAACATCTGACAAATAAGCAAAACTACCAGTTTGAAATGGTAGCTTCTCCATCCTTGCATTTCTTGACAATGTATAACTTGGAGGATATTTGGTAAAACTGCACAACTGTTGAATTCTTGACTCTGGCTTTGAAAAGGTAATTGGATATGATTTTTTTGAGGTTTACTATTCCTGTCTTACTTACAGAAAGGGAACATTTGCTTCAGAAACCAAGAGCTTTCTTGTGCCAAGTTTTGTAAGTAACCATGAGGAAAAGGTAGTAAGAGTCAAATTCACTCATTTCTTTATGAAGCTTTATAGTTATTTCAATAGGTTTTCTTTATTAGGAGAGTGCCATGATTCTTAATTCATAATCGACCTGTGACTTATTAAACTTTCAGTTCAATGTGTCTCTTGCTTTAAGTTTGTAGAATAATTTGTGGCGTAGATGAGTGGAAATTACCTTCATGCACAGTATAGTGATGATATCAAGAATCTTGAAGATGTGTATTCATTCATCCTGCTTTAAAACCTGAAAAAGTTCTATGCAGTCATGTAAAGCACAAAATTGCATATTGATTTTAAATTTTCATTTTTGATCTGTGTAAGCTGAAACAGATGTTTTTACAAATATTTGAGTGAGGCTGCCAGAGGTTTCTTTTTATTAGCTTAAATAAGAATTCTTGCTTCTCTGGTTCACAGGTCTGTAGGCCATATTTGGCTTGCCTGCCGATCATTAGTATGAAGACCGATAGAACTAGAAGTTAATGTTTTGATGTGGTTGAGCAAGGTCCAGATTGTAAATAAATAAATGAAACTTCTGTTTTCAGTCTGTTCTGCTGTAGAAAAAACCTTGCATATAATGTGACATTATCTTGCATTGGCAAGTTTTATTTAGGATGTTTAGAGAATCTCTCTCAGAAAAATGCTGTTGTAAACCCCACCAATTTTGTAAAAAAAAACCCAACATTTTGCAGCGAGAATTTCTGGTTGAATTGGCATTTTTTTTGTGCTGATATCATTATCAGTCATATCAATTTTTGATATTGTTGTTAGTCAGATCAAATCAAAACTATACCTATTTGCCATTATGCTTGTGTCCTGACCATCTCTATTTTAAATGCTTCTTTTAGAAAGCTGGAGATGATAACTCTCTAAATATACTTTCCTACCTTTTGCCAAGTTTTATAGAAAGCTCACAAAAGTTTGTGCTATAACCAAACAAAAAGTGCTGCATTCTTAATCTCCCTTGATCTTGAGGGCTCTGTAAAAATGTTTCATTTTCCATCTGGAACCATATTGACTGTTACATCTGTTTTTTGTCATCATTCTTTTAGCTGCCATTGCTCCCATTAAAAATGGGTAGGCAGCTTAATTGTCCTCCATCTTACTTCATCTTCCCTTGATGAAAAGGGAGAAAAAACTCGTTTCAAATAAAACCTTTTGAGCCTCAGTTGTTGTTGTGATGCCTTAAACTGAACTAGAGCACTAAGATTTTCCCACTAATGAACTGTACCAGGAGGAGCTCCTTTTTCTGTTGTGATGCCTTAAACTGAACTAGAGCACTAAGATTTTCCCACTAATGAACTGTACCAGGAGGAGCTCCTTTTTCTGTTGTGATGCCTTAAACTGAACTAGAGCATTAAGATTTTCCCACTAATGAACTGTACCAGGAGGAGCTCCTTTTTCTGTGTCTGTTTTTTCAGGGTTCTGTCTTTCATGTTGCTCATAAAGGGGTGCATGTTAGCTTTAAGATGCTATTATCTAGTTTCAAAAGACAGTACACAGTACTTCATTGCCACCACTCACCTCAGCAATTATCCACTTCACTCACATTAACTTGACCTCACTCTATGCTTCCACCATTGTTCTGGTCTTCCTATTGAAAAGTAAAATTCAGTGCAAGTTTGTAGAGACATTTTCTGGAGAAAAAAAATATTCACATTTGAAGGGAAAACGAAACATCCTGAGGTGGTTTTTGTTTGGTTTTTTTTACATGTTGCAAATTGTTTCTTAAGTTTTCAATTCCTTTATAAATCAGAATCTGTAGATCCACTCAAAAGCATACTTATTCTCTGCACAGATTACAATGTATATTTTACGTGAAAAAAAAAACAACCCTGCAGTTCTTTTCACTGTAGATGTGATATAGACACCACTGCTATTGTCAATTTGCATTTCTTAATTGAAATTTCAATAATAATGTCAAAATGAAAAATTAGTATTATGTTCCTATGAAATGTTTTTGCGTGAAAAGTGAAAGGAGAGAATGGATTTTACGACATCAATAGATTAATTAAAAGGGTGTGTATTTTTCAGAGAAAACAAAACAAATCAGTTTCTCTTTGAAGAAACACAGCAACATAGAATCATAGGTCATCAGCTCCAACCATTAAGTTAACACTGTCAAGTCCACCACTAAGGCATGTCCCAAAGTGCACGTCTACAGGTCTTTAAACAGGGAAGTGGGTGGCTCAACCACTTCCCTGAGCAGCCTGTCCCAATGCTTGACAACTGTTTTAATAAATACATGTTTCCCAGTATCCAATATAAACCTCCCCTGGTGCAACTTGAGATCCTTTCCTTTGGTCTTATTGCTCGTTCCTTGGGAGAAGAGACTGACACCCACCTCTTTTCAGATAGCTGTAGAGAATGATCAGGATTCCCCTAAGCTTCTTTTTTTCCATGTTAAACATGGATCAAATTTGCTGATGATAGGAAGTGGAGGTGAGTGGCTGATAAACCTAAAGGCTGTGCTGCCATTCAGCGGGACGTTGATAGGCTGGAGAATTGAGTGGAGAGAAACCTAATGAGGTTCAACAAGGGCAAGTGTAGGGTCTTGTACCTAGGGAGGAAGAATACCAAGTACCAGGTGAGGGTAGTAGAGTACTGGAACAGGCTGCTCAGAAGGATCATGGAGTGTCTCTCTCTGGGGACTTTCAAAACCCACCCAGGCACATTCCTGCACAACCTGTTCTAGGTAGTCCTGCCTTGGCAGGGGGGTTGAACTAGGTGATCTCCAGAGGTCCCTTCCAACCCTAACAAATCTGTAATTCTGTGATTCTTAGAGTCTGTAGACATCTTGGGTGCAATGAATTGAAATTTTACAGACAGATAAGTAAATTTCTATTTGACATAAGACCTTGGTTTGGTAGTTGCCTCGTGCTTAATTGTCTGACTGAAATTCCACTTTGGATGGTTTTGTGCTTTCTCTCTTCTTAAATTTGCCAAAAATGACTTGGTATTAATCAGTGTCATCACTTTGAGGCCTAGAATTTGGGTTGAGTCTTTTGGCAGATGCTTTACAAGAACATAGGGATTTCTCATGTTCCAGATATTTCGTGGGTACTTGTAAGACATTGTGCCTGCATATTTGTGCGAAAAAAATACAGGGTTTGTGATTGTATTCCAGTAGATGGTATTTGAACAACTATAAATCTGCACAATTTGAGGTAGAAAAGTAATTAATAAATTAATTGATTTGGTGTTAAACAGAGGTATGTGTTCCCTTAATGTCTAGTTATTGTACAGAAATTCAGTGAATAGAGATCAATGACCTCATTAGGAATATGTGAGCACCTAGCATTGTCTTTTGCACTGAATTAACATCTTGTATTCTATCACCAGTGGGTAGACCATGCCAAAAATATCCTGAACTTCCCCTGAAACGCAGCTACATGCCATTTCCTCATGTCCTTCTCAGAGAGAGAAGATCAGCACCTCTCCCTTGAGGAAGCTGCAAACTGCAATGAGGTCACTCCTCAGCATTCTCTTCTCCAAGCTGAACAATCCAAGTGACCACAGCTGCTCCTTATGAGTTTTGCCCTTGAAACCTTTCACTATATTGGTCGCCTCCTCTGGGCACACTCTAATACTTCGATGTCCTTCCTATATTTATGCACCAAAACTGCACAAAGTACTTGAGACGTGACTGCACCAGCGCAGCATGGGGTAGGAAAAACCACCTTCCTTGGCTGGCCAGCTATGCTGTGCTTGATGCACCCCATGACATGATCAGCACTTCTGGCTGCCAGGGCACATTGTTAACTCGTATTCAATTTGTCATCCATCCAAACTCCAAGTTCTTTTTCCACGGGCTTGCTTTCCAGTCTCTCATTTCCTAGTTTGTACATATTAACCAGGATTACCCTGTCCCATGTGGAGAATCTGTCCATTGCTCTCGTTAAATTTCATAATGGTTGGTGATTGTAATACAGCATGTGAATTGGCTTAGAAATAGAATTTGGAGATAGCTCTAATTTGCTAATGAAGCATTTTATTGTAATGTTTTAGTTCTTTTGTCTTTGATTTCCTATCCCGTGGATTATAATTTATTACTTAGATGCAACTTTATAAAGTACTCATCCTTAATCATGTAAGCCTTTGGACATTATGGATCTCATTTTCAAAGGGGTAAGCTTATGGTCACATTCTGATTTATACATGGAAACTGTTTGAAACATCAGACTTACCGTCTGTCTTTTATAGCTCTTCATCAGAAGATGGAGCTTATGGAGAAAAAAAAATACATTGCTACTTCTTTTTCTTTTCCCTCCCCCTTACTTTATTCAGTCTTTTGGGGAATTCTCTAGTTTGTCATATATATAATACTAGCTAGAGAAATATCTGAAAAAATATTATCATTGCTAGTAAACAAACACTTGCTATTTTCCTTTGAATATGTTTTTTGTCCATACTAAGGAGACTCAGAAAGCATTTCTACTTTCCTCTGAAAATCTGAATGAGTCTCTTTGACTTTATAGTTTCTGATCGTTTTTATTTGCTCAGAAATAAGGTGGGAAAAGACAGGTTTACCATTTGATTTAGCTAGCTAATCTCATTCTTATGATTCAGAGGGTCTGAATTATGTTTCTCTGATACCGTAACACCTCATTCTCTTTGCTTCAGGTTCAATAGCTTTCCATTATTTGCCAGAAACTGATTTAAAATTAAAGTAACCAATATCTGAAAAAATACACCTCTCCAGCTCTTTCTGAAGCAGTTGTTGGCACAGATATTCTGTTTCTTCAATGAAGAAATACCTTGCACTCTTGTCAGTTGCTACTTTTATCAAGTAATCTATTTTAGTTATCACAGAACTGAGAATTGTGAATTTCTAAAAATGTTGACATCATGTATGAGTATTCCACTTCTTTAAATCTCAGTTGAAAGAACTTGGAACCTTTCAATTTTATGTTTTTTTAACCTACCTTAATCTCTTTTAATCTTTTCATAAATACTAGTAAATAATAACTTTTTAATACTAAGTACTTGTCAATAATAATCTTCTGATAAAAATCCTTAGTACCTGACAAATAACTGCTTTGTGCTATAAAAATAAATACACTTTACCAATTTTTCTTTCGAAATATGAGAAACATTTCATACATTTTTGACAAAACCTCTGTCTAGCTGTGTCTGAATACTAGATAAAATGAGTTGTTAGATAATTACTTATATGACTTAGTAACATGGCTTTTTGTTGATATCTTTAATTCTTCCTACATGTGGATTAGATAAATGAATTCAGAAAGCTTGGTTACCCTAAATTAAGTTTACAGTATTGGCCATAAAAAGATAATATTTCCCTTAAGACTATTAGTTGTGACTTCAAGAAACAGATTTTTGCAAACTGAAAAATACTTCTTCTTGTTAGGCTAGTGGTTTCTAGTATTGAAGACATACTTCAGAACTAGTTCAGTTTCATGAATATTCATTATAGTTCTTCTAAAGTATAAACAGTTCATAACTAAAAACATGCTGATTTTTCATCTTTTGGGGAATAAAAGGTGAACTTTTATACTGTCAGACCAGAATCAGTCTCAATGTTAATTAAAAAAAAAGTTGTTTGGTTTTGGGTTTTAATACTTCTGATCCACAAGTAGCAGGAAAATAAATTAGACTTGATTTCCAGTGATTATATTAAAACATTACCTATGCTTTACTTCTGTAAAGGTACAGTTAGTGAAAACTTGACTTTCTTGTTTGTTTTCTTTTTTTCTTTTCAAATTCAAGTACTCAATTTTATGAAACACAGAAAACTCATATCTTGAACTGATTCCTAAGATGTCCTCCTTCCTCTGAGGTGAGGTCATTAGCTTCATCTGGTGAAGAATGGGGTTTTTGAATCATATTATTCTGATTATCATATATTATTGTATATAATTATATGTATCATATAATAATATGTTATATAGAATACATATCATATTATTATATTTTGAATCATATTATTTCTTTCTCTCCCCTCTTCTGTTTTGCTGCTTCCTCCTCCCACCCCAACTCTTCCCAGCTGGAAAGACTGCAGTTTGAGAATACCTCTGGATGGGGGAAGAGAGAGAGACTTGAAGCAGAAAAGCAAAGTTTGGAAGAAAAGAACAGAAGTTTGAAATTGCAGGTAAAAGAAATTCAGGGGCTTCCTTAGATGAAAAATAAAGGAACACTAACTAACTTGTGATCATCAAAATGCACTAAGTAAGCCGCTGATCAAAAATAAGGTACGTGAATTGCTTTATTTGCTTACTCGGGGAGCACTCCCCTGAAGAATTACTATTTCATAATGTCAAAATATGTTCCTGAAGGAAGGGTTGTGCAAGATAGAACAGCCCAGTCAGCATCTCAGACCTGGACAATTAGAACTCAGTGACTTTGAATTTCTGTAGGGTACAGAAACAGCAAGAAGTATCTTTTGATATTTAAAAGGAGTAGGAGGATATGACAAGTCTGACAGACTTGGGAGCAAAAGTGGATACTGGCAGGAACAGAAGAGACTGAGTAAGCTTTCATAGCTGCAGAGTCCTGATGAAGGTCAAAGCAAAAAAAAGCTGTGAGAATTTTTTTGTTGTGCTGAAAATTGAATCTCTTCTTAGGGAAGAGAGAACTGAAGAAAGGATTTTATTTCTTATTTTTGATTTCTCTAAAGATCTTTTCACTTTTAAATCTTTTTGTACTGCTAGATAATGCTGTGATAAATTATTCAGAGACTTTTAGCTGTGGGTATTTTATTTTGTGGTTTTCTATGCCAGTAATTAACTAGCAATCCAGAAGGCTCCTACTTTCACTGTGACTCTGAAAGCTGGGTGAAAGAAAGCAGAAAACACCTCCCAACCATGTGCATACTTGATATTACTAGTATGGACAGTGAGAAACAGTAACATTCTTATTTGCCAACAAAAAAGATAATTTAATGTCATCTGTGCATTTACTGTTGAATAATGGCAGTCTGAGTAACTAGAACCAGGTTAAGGTTATAACTGAAAAAAGTAATTTCTCTTGGGAAAGATTAGCAGAGAAAGGTTCTGTACTTGAGGTCTGCTTTTAAATGTAAAATATGGTTTTTCTATATTTATTTGGTGGCTCAGTAAGAGCAAACAGCAATTCATGCGTATAGCTTACTTTTATAAAATATCTTACATAACAGTCACCTGTCTTGGATTTTCTTTTACTAGTATTTATTTTATCATGTTGAATCATACCATACCGCATCATTTCATATCATATCAAATAATATAATAATTTTCATGTTTTCTTTGTAATATATGTAATCTGAGGTTGGAAATGTAGCCAGAAAGATGCTTATTTGCTAAGGCATGCAAAGGCCTGGCCTCTGGTTGCTGGCAGAGTAAACACTACCTCATTAAGTACTCTTCTATGACACCAAACATCCATTGGAAACATGAGTAAAATAAAAAGTCAACGCTGTTAGAGGAAAGGACTATGGTGAACCCTTAATGACACAATGAACTCTCTTCACAGCAGCAAAAATTTAGTTAAAGCAGAAGCAGCCTTATGAGAAAAATTACTTTGGCAATGAGTTCATCTCCAAATCAGTCATGGCATTGGAGACCTGGGCAGCCATATGTGGAGAAGACAGCGGTTTGTAGAGATAGTTAGCATATATTTTAACCTTGTTGCTGCCATTAAATGAAAAATAAGACTTAGGGAAGGACATAGTGGCTTTTTCAAAGATTGCAGCCTAACTCATTTTATATCTTAGACAGAACCTGTCTATTCCTATGTAGAGACATCCTAGTGTCACTGTTGAACCCTTCTAAATTCTGAGAATGTCTCTTGAGCAACCTGATCTAGTTGAAGATGTTGCTGCACGGGGACGTTGCGGGGACAGTTGGACTAGATGGGCTTTGAAGGTCCCTTGTAACTCAAACTATTCCATGATTCTATGTTCTAATTTGCTGTAATACTGTCAATATTCTGAAAAGAATGGCTTTGACTTCTGATTTAGGAGGCTTTTTTTCTTTTTCGGAAGGTAGCTTGAGTTCAAATAAAATAACACAACAGAAGCAGTGTTAGTAGAGTACAAAAGGATGATTTCTGTAAAATATGGGTGATGATTATATGTTTAGGTTAGCAAAGGGGATAATATGCAAGACTGAAACCATAGCTCTCTAAATATCTTTGTGCATCTTAATCTGAATGATCAGGGCTTTATTTAGCAAATAGACACAAGTAATATGGGTAAGGAGTTATGGAATGAATTCCAGAGGAAACCACAGTTGTGTAACACCCTAGCTTCTCCAAAACCTGTACTTATGAGATGATTTGGGAGATTCATTGTAGTTTACATCACCACAGTGTTATTGTTGTATAGTTGATTCACATATTTTAAGGGTATAAATAATGACATTTTTTTCCTTAATTACAGTTTTAGTTACATTTAACATGGTATCAAAATACACAAGTGAAGTTCTTATGTCCTTGTCTAAATGATTTTATGCTGACACTTGATTTTCTTGCTCTTTAGTATGTATACTTCCACAGAATGTAGAATTTGTGCAAACCGTTGGCACTAGCAGTAATAAATCATGCAGATTGAAATTGTAAACACACAAAAGTTAATATTAATTATGTTTTGCACAAAATGTGAGCCCTTAATATTATTCTTTACTGGCAATATGTTGGTTTAAAATGTTTCCATATACAGTTTTGAAAAGGCTAACTTCTATTGTACAAAAAGATGAGCAGAATTGATGAAACAATTGAGATCAGATGTTACTATGTGGTTTTATTGACTGTATTTCTTGGAGTGGAAAATACTTTTAAATTATTAGCTGTATTATTTGACTAATAGCATGGCAACAAATATTAAATGGATCTAACAGGTTCATCTAGAATGGGAGAAAATTAAGAAAACCTCAAACTTGTTGATAATATATATCAATATCCAAAACTTGCAGTTTATGGGAATATTTTCTATTTTGTCAGTGAATATGACCTTGAAATAAACTTATTGATTTTGAGGAATAATAACTGCTTTTTTGTATTATCCCTAATTATTATGGGGAATATCTGGCTATTAAATGTATGATTCACTGAATATATTTTGCAGTGCACTTGTACAGAATCTAAGTGCAGAATGCTGAACTCTGGAGCTTGCTAATCATAGACTAAATTTTTTAAAAGAAGTTTCATTTCTGTCTTCAATATTATAATGTTATAATGTTGGGGGGGGGGAAAACCATTGTTTTTAAGGATGGAATGATGGACAACACATTTTTAAGATGAAATCCTTTTTGATTAACATTACCTAGCAAGATTTTTTTTAATCGTCAATGTTTTAGTTTGCATTTTCAAAAGCAGGAAACACTGAATTTTTTATGCAAATAATTTGGAAAATTGTCTTGGGTTTACAAGGCAAGGTTTTGATAGCACTGGGACCGCAGGAGTGGCCTCTGTGAAAAGGGATCAAGAGCTGCCAGAAAGAGCCAGTTCCAAATGGCTCCAAAAAGAACCTGCTACTGGCCAAAAATGAGCCCATAAGTGCTGCTCGTGGCCCCGCTGAAAACACATTTCAGATACAGAAAAAAACACCAAGGAGAAGTGTGTGATAGTGACAAGTGAGAAAAAATGTGAGATGAACAGCTCTGCAGACATCAAGGCCAGAGAAGTAGAAGGGGTTGAAGTGCTCGAGGCGTTCACCTCAGTCCTCTATGGGCTGCAGGGGACAGCTTGCTTCACCATGGTCTTCTCCATAGGCTGAAGGGAAATCTTTGCAGGGGTTGCAGCCAGTGGGGGACCCACACTGGAGCAGTCTGCTCCTGAAAGACTTGCCCTGTGGAAAGGACCTGTTCAGGAACAATTCTTGAAGAAGTGTGGTCTGTGTGAAGGACTAATGCTGGAGCAGCTCATGGAGAACTGTATCCCGTGGGAGGGACCAACTGCTGGAGCAGAGGAACAGCATGAGTAGAAAGGAGAAGCAGAGACTGACCCATAACTTGCTGTTCCCCAACTGTGCATAGAGGGAGAACTTAGAGGAGTCAGTAGTGAAGGAGTGAAGCTGGGTTTGGGAAGAAGGGTGAGAGGGAACAGAGATTTTTTTTTTTTAGTTTTATCTTTGTTTCTCACCATCTTACTCTATTTTTAATTGACAATATATTTAGTTTTCACCAAGTCAAGTCTATGGATGATGTGAGAGAAGTTTGACTAGTAAAGGCTTATAGTAATTGCCGTGTGTTTCATTCCTGGGTTTGTGTCACAAAGTTCTCTTGGATAGAGATTTTTAATATAGTTTTTACTCTTCATTAGTACAAAACTCAAGAGAAGCAATAATTACACTATTATTGCTAAACACTTTGATACTTCATCTAGCACTGTTCAACCAATGAAGAATTATCTGGTTATTGTGATGGTAAAGTGGTACCGGTTGCACAATTCCCTTAGCAGATTTTTAAAACTCCCTATGTTTCCTCATAATTACCTCTGGGGATACAGTTATTTTTATGGTTTTTTTTGCTTACTACTTTTCTGATTAAATGCTCATTTTAATTCCACAGAAAACCCACTGAAGTATAGAACTAAAAGCAAATAAAAAGTGAATTTTACAGATACTTTCATTTCTTCTCAGAAATTATGCTGATCTTTAATAATAGAAAGGAAAAAATTACTGGATTACAAGCTGTCATGGATCAACACTCCGCACTCCATACTTTTCCTACCAAATTGTTTCCAGTTTCAAAAATTTGTAATTCCTGACAAGAAAAAGCTGAAGGTTAAAGACTAGACTTTAAAAAAATTATCTGTCATTTTCACGGGATTAGTGGCATAATTTTGAGACCATTAGTATTCTTCAATTTTTCATTTTAAATTTAGTATTTTATCTCCTATTTTCTAACTTCTTGAATGGGCCTATAAATTGTACGTTTGTATAATTTTTATGAAATTGTACAGTTTTGGAAAACTATGACAATTTTGAATTACACATTTTATAGGAATGCTAAGCCTCAGAAAAAAATGCATGTTTTGCTGATTCATGTTAATCAGTTATTAATTAGGACAAGATTTTGATTTCACTTAAGGTTACATACACTGTCTCACACAACATCCTTGTCTCTAAGTTGGAGAGACATTAATTTGATAGGTGGACCACTCGGTGGATAAAGAACTGGCTGCATGGCCACACGCAAAGACTTGTGCTCAATGGCTCAATGTTCCGCTGGAGACCAGTAACGAGTGGTGTCCCTCACAGATCGGTGTTGGGACCAGACTTGTTCAACATTTTTGTGAGTGATATGGAGAGTGGGATTGAGTGTGCCCTCACCAAGGTTACTGATGACACCAAGCTGTGTGGTTTGGTTGCCACACTGGAGGGAAGGGATGCCATCCAGAGGGACCTTGACACGCTTCTGATGTGGGCTGATGCCATCCGGATGAAGTTTAAGCACAAGGTTGTAGGACCTGGGTCAGAGCAATCCCAGGCACAGCTACAGGTTGGGCAGGGAAGAGATTCAGAGCAGCCCTGCCCAGAAGGACTTGGGGGTGTTGGTCGATGAGAAAATGAACATGAGCCGGCAGTGTGCGTTCGCAGCCCAGAAAGCCAATGGTATCCTGGGCTGCATCAAAGGGAGCATGACCAGCAGGTCGAAGGAGGTGATCCTGCCCCTCTACTCTGCTCTCCTGAGACCTCACTTGGAGTATTGTGTGCAGTTCTGGTGTCCTCAACATAAAAAGGGTATGGAACTGTTGGAACAAGTCCAGAGGATGGCCACGAGGATGATCAGGGAGCTGGAGCACCTCCCATATGAAGATAGACTGAGAAAGTTGGGTCTGTTCAGCCTGGAGAAGAGAAGGCTGCGTGGAGACCTCATAGCAGCCTTCCAGTATCTGGAGGGGGCCTATAGGGATTCTGGGGAGGGACTCTTCATGAGGGACTGTAGTGAGAGGACAAGGGTAACGGGTTCAAACTTCAACAGTGGAAGTTTAGTTTGGATATGAGGTAGAAATTCTTTACTGTAAGGGTGATGAGGCACTGGAATGGGTTGCCCAGGGAGGTTGTGAATGCTCCAGCACTGGCAGTGTTCAAGGCCGGGTTGGACAGAGCCTTGGGCGGCATGTGTCCCTGCTCATGGCAGGAGGGCTGGAACTAGATGATCTTAAGGTCCTTTCCAGCCCTAACTATTCTATGATTCTATGATTAGTATTGTCCCGTAACTTCCATAAAATAATTTTAGCAGATGGAATATCTTAATATGGTAATTTACTAAGAGTTATATTCTAATCATAAAATGATAGAAGGTCAAGTTGGAGGAGATCTCTTCAGTGATTTAACCTCAATATCAGTCATGAGATGAAAGTGATGAAACTTGCATTTTTTCATGCAGGGGTGCTGTGTGTATAAAGTGTTTCCTGTAGAAGTTAGAACGCCTCCACCTTCTTACACTGAATTTCTCGGTACTGTCTTCTATTTAAAAGTCACTGGATGCTATTCCTGGCAGATTCTGTATGACAGATTAACACCTATTTGACTATCATGCTTGCAATTGTAGACGTTTACAAAAGACAATGTCTCCACTCAAGCTTTTCATTAAGCAGTAAATTACATGTTTATAACAATGAGAAAATTTTTATAGTTCAGACAAAGTTTTATTTAGTCTTTCTCTTGTGAAACTTATGAAGCCTGTATTGTTTTCTTTTTTTCCCTTCTTCATTTTTCTATACACATCTTTTCAAAGGTTAGAATTCTCAAATCAAAAATTAAGGGAAAAAGAACAAAATTTTGACTTCTCAACTTTATTGTACCACCTCTCTCCCTTTTTTCCAGCCAGTTGGGGAAGTCTGCTTTCAAATACTAGTTACCTTTTTTATTTTGGCAGAGTAGCATAAGGGTGTTTGCATGTCATCAGAACCAGAGTTCAACTAACTCTATATCCCATTTCTGACACTGACCAAAAATGGGTGTATATTGAAGACTTACTAAGAGCAGCATAAGAATACTTTCCCAGAGCACCTTTCATGGCTTCTTAGGAATTTATGGCTCAGAAAGTTCTAGTGAGAGTGGTGTTTCCCAACTCTCAGACACTTTATTGAATATTTTTTCTTTCAATTTTTTTTAACTACCCATCTTGTCTGTTTGTTTCATGACAGTATTCAGTCTGGTACAGACCTTGTGGTGTGGTCCATATATAAAATATGGATACAGGACTATTTCCATACTTCTCTTACTATGAACATGGAGGAAATTCAAGTAGCAGTCTTGTTTCCTTCCTTTTTCATATTGTTTGTGTAATGATCAACAGACCATCAAGTTTCTTGCTGTTGATTTGTTTATAAAAATACTAATAATAGTTTTGACAACTTCTGCAAGTTGTTCCTCAAATCCTAGTTGTCCCTGCCTTACTGTATATTTACAAAAAGACTGACAAATCTTAAAATCTTTTCTATTTATTTCTCCCATTTCAAAAGGCTAGTTATATCATGTGATTCAATATTTTATATAGTTCCCTTTATGAATACAGTAGACTCCACCCCAGGAGATACATATGAGAAATGGATTTAACTTTTTTTCTGCCCTATTCTTAGACCAGAATGTGTTATCTGTAATAAAAATAAAATTCAGTCTTTAATCCTCTTTCCCCCCCTCTGTCTCCCATTTTATTAATTCAAAAAATGTTATATTACGTTGTTGTAGTTAGAAGGTCAGGAATTTTTTTATTTTTTTTTGTCTCATGATCGAGCTGTCAGTTGGAAAAGACGGATGTATGCATCAAAATGTGTTGATGCTTAGTTCAGGTTTCATTCCTTTAAATTCAGAGTGTCAAATCTGACAGTTGCAGTGACTAATCTTTTCAGTTAGGTAGAAGCTTTGGCTTCAGTGGTATGTCTGTAAGGTTGTCTCAGTTGGAAAGATACTTCTTACAGTTACTGTATATTTGAAAAGAGTTCTGATTAACTTCTGTCTTGTACTTCTTTTTTGTACTGTCTTTTCTTGTCCTTTTATTTTTTTTAGGAGGTAGACTTTCAAATTCACTTGTTGACAAATTCCTTTCTAAGAAAAATAAAATGAATTTTAGAAGCAAAGAGACACTAATTCAGCCTTCAGTTTAATGTATCTTATAAAAGTTATGGGAAAAGAACAGAAGGGATTGCTATTCAGCAATATCTCTCTTTAAAAAATGCATGGATTTGAACTGTATTTTGTGATATTTCTCATCAACTTTGGAAACTTCAGTTCTTTAAACAGCAAGCACCTAGATGCTTGGAATACCTTGCACTTGATTTTGGCCTGACACTTGCCTTTAGTGGTCATTTGAGTTAGTGCTGGAGTCAGTTAATCCATGTAATTCTGGTTAAACTTAATTACAGATGATTGTCTTGTTATTTTACTGCCATTTTTATTTCAATGCCCTTTAGAGGATATATTTCTTCACTGAATCCCTAGCAATAAAAAAACCAAAACACCATCACTCCAAAGATTAAGAATTTAATAAAAAATTAAGTCTTGTGCTGAAGGAGATAACAGAAATAACAGCTTTTATTTTTTTATTAAAGTTTTTTTTGTCAAGAGATTGCTTAAAAACAACCTACGTGAGTTGTGTACATTGGAGCCAGATAGTCCCCATATCACGTAAATATTGATTTATAGAGCTGAACACCTCTTGTCTGACCTCGTCATTTCCTGTATGCTTTGCTTTTCTCAATTTAGAGATATTGAACTCTGTCTTTCTCTGTTTTAGAAAATTTGTGAAGTTGAAAAATAATACTTGATGTAAAATTGCCAAAGTTATTTCTCTAGCTAAACCTTTTGTCTGTTTGGGTTTTTGTGGGTTTTGGGTTTTTTGGGGTTTTTTTTTTTGCTTCTTTTTTTTTTGTTGGTTGGGTTCTTTTAAGATGCTTTGTCCAGAATTTTATTTAATACTTGATAATTGTAAAGGTAGTTTCTTAAAAGACAATATTGTACACTGCAACTCACCTTTTTAATGAAGAAACATTGTGGAAGGAATTACTCTTGTTTTGGTTGGTTGGTTGGTTTGGTTTGTTTGTTTGGGCTTGCTTATTTGTTTGTTTTGGGAGGATTGTCTTATGGGTTTTTTTGTAACTGCAGATTATTTAATATTTCTAATGTGCTTGTTTAGTTATAGTTGAAAAGTGGATATGAAAAAAAATTCAAGATGCTCTCAATGTCTTGTTGTATAACAAAATTGCAAAGGAACATAAATAATCTTTATTATTTTTCCTTTTTTTTCACTTTCCCTTTTGTATTTCTTTTCTATGCTTCATTCAGATAGTTGACATTGGTTGATTACTTATTTCTAGCCATGCAGCTTACCAAGGAGACTTGTCTTCATATTACCAAATGTGTAATATAAATGATTGGCAACCATGCTGGAAGGAGGTTTAATTTCTTTACTATCAAATAATGTACTACATTTAATACACTATTGTATTTCCTGACTGAAGAAGTGGCATCCAGGTTCAGCTAAAAGTCCAGATCATCAAGCAAGTCCACAGTGACTCTGGTGCAGCTGAGGCTGGAGCTTAGGCAAAGCTCATGGGAGAGCCTCAGTATAAAGGCTTTTAAGGTAAGGAGGAACAGCCTTTGCATTTGGTTTCCAGCAGAGCTAGAAATTGTTTACTCCAGATCTCTTCTAAAAGGGGAGGAGGGCATGCCCTCAGCTACACTAGATCTAAATTAGCCCTGAGCCCTCGGCATGAGAATGCCCTTACAGCCCTGATTGTTCTCACTTATTATCAAATGACTATCAGCATTAAAACATGTCTAAGATGCTAGAAAGCAATAGAACAGGGAAAGGTTCAACCCAGTCTAGCCCAATTCACCAAAATGCTGAGTTCCTTTTGTTGTCAGATTGGTTAAATATGATATGGTTTTAGTATTGTTTTGTGATTGTTGATTTTTCCCATAAATTCACTGATTGACAACTTTTATGTCATACTGAAGGTCAACACTGGTGATTGCTGACCTTCAAATGGAAAAGACTGTAACTGGCTTCTGTATAGTTTAATGGAAATACCTTTTACAAAGTCTAATGGCCTGGAACTGATTAAGTTTGAATTGGCTACTCTACATTCACACCTTTGTGATTTTATGATTACTAGGTGTAAAGGTATCTGCAGTTCTGAATTCTGAGACATTTACATCTCATCACATGACATGCAGAAGCCACATATCATAATTGGAGAAGCTGCTTTTTCATGAGAAGTTATATTTCTAGCTAGCTAAGTGGAAGTGAATGCTTTTGGCAGTTCTACCTCCCTGCTCCAGTGGTATAAGATGGATCAATTTATATGAAGAATATTGTTGGTAAAATCTGAAAGGTCATGGTACTCACACATACATAATAGTCTGTCTTCTGAAAAATAGATCTGTTTGCAGTGATTAGGTGAAGAAAGATATTGATACATCTGTTAATTTCAGAAACTGACGGTTGTGTTGACAGTAAGATTTTTTCTGTTGGCCTTACTGGGACTTCTTAACTCTAATAAAAAAGTTTTCTTGGTTTAAAATACAAGAATAATCTTTACGATTTAGAAAATATGAGCTCTATAAATCCAAAGTTTTCAGAAAAATATTCTGTGAAGAGAAGGAGAAAGAGGATAAAGCACTAGAGTCTCTCTTGAGGGACAGGAAATGTCAGCTATTATCTATTCTGGGGTAGATCCTCTTAAGACTATTTCAGTCCTGTTCTTCCACGTATAATAAATCATGACAGATGTGATTGAGGTGTTCAGTTCTTATCCAGCTTAAACAGTCTAGCAGTTAAGCTACTATGAAGACAATTTGTATCTTTTTTTGCCTTGGCAGGGGGTTAGACTAGATGATATCCAGAGGTCCCAGAGGTCCCTTCCAACCTTAACGATTCTGTGATTTTGTTTGTTTTTTCTGTGATTTTATTTATTTTTCATTGTATAACTTTTCACACTAAAAGACATATAAGCAACATCCCACTCAAGTCCTTGGGCTTATTCCGAAGAAAGATGGTATGCTTTTGGCTTTCACTTTCATTGGTAAGAAGTCTGCTGCTGCTTAATTCCAACATTGACAAGCTCCTCAAAGAAATAGTTTAATCCTACAGATTTGAAAACAGCATTAACCTGAAACATAATAAATAATTTGTGAAAAGGAGCAGTCAGTGTTTGGGATCAAGTTTTATCTCCATTCTCTATGCTTACACTAAACTGGACTCTCTCTTTTTCCTACTTGGAATTCTTCAGACAATAAGAGTTTAGACTCTTGACGGACATGGCATTCAAGCTTGAAGATTAGCTTTTTTGCCATTTTAAAATGAACTTTAATTTTTTCACAGTAAAGGGTTCAAACTGATTTGAGGTATCGATTAATTTGTAGTGATGATGGTGGGCTTTTGACTTCCACTTTAGGTTTTCTTATTAAAGAAGTTAAAGTGGTTGCGAAGTTTAAAAGCTGGACTATCTCAAGAATTAACAGTAGAACAGAAGCAACTGTATAATTTTTCTAGCAATGCTTGGAACACGGGCTTAGTATTGCAGTTCAGTTAATGCAGGCCTTTTTGTTATTTTGCACTGCATGAAGGCACTTCAGTGCTTTATTTCAGTTACTTTGATGATGGTGTATGTAAAAGTGGAACACTTAAACTTCACAGCAATATTTATTTAACAAATTATTTTTCATCTCATCGATATTTTCTAAGTTTGCATAACTTGTCTTGATTGTACTTGTTAATAGTTATCCTGGTGCATAATAGCACTATAGCATAAATTGCTATATTGAGATGTGTTGAAATATACTCCAGTGGTGTTACCATTTATGCATACACAAATCCTGTAGTATAAAACATTTCTCAAATTTTTCCATAGGAAGGATGAAAGGATGGCATTGAGTTAACACTCTTTGAGATGCATGTCCTATTTTAATAAATTTTTGAACTTCATTAGTCTTAAGGTCTTTTTGCACACCTGGCTAATAAGGTTTAATTTAGGAAGAACTTTAGGTAATATATACGAGTTTGTGTATTGTTCTGAAGTTTAAAAGAAAAAGATCTATAAATAATTTAAAAGAGGTCTAATTTGCTTTGCCTGTAATGTGATTCTGGTCAAATGCAGTAGCTGTAACAGTTACAGACTGTTCTCTACTTTATATGTATTTTGTTCCTCGCTAAAGCAAATATATTTGTGGCCCTATATGCATATGAAATCGCTTCTGATATGTACAGTCATACTTACCGTGGAGAAAAAAATATAAAATATTTTGCATCATAATTTATTCAAAATGATTGAAGTGATGGTGGTGATAATCAAGAAACTGGTAAACCATTATGCTCTCACTCCACTGCAGACACCCCAATGTCCCTAGACTATAACAGAACTCAAGATATTGATGTAAGGAGAAGAGGTATGTCTTTTTGGAGTTTGGTGGGGATATTTGACCCTTTTTTGTCTCTTCTGTTTTCAAAACATTTCACAAAATACTTAGACTTTATAAACTGCTAAGTTTGTTGCCATCAAGCAATAATGAATGCTTCAGTAATGTGAAAAATAATTTGTGGTGTTAACACAAAGAGACAAAATATATTGAAGGTGATTAAAAGCCTTGAATACTTATAAGTTTTTTTGATTATGTATTTTCTGAAATAGGAAGAAATAAATAGTAATGATGTGATATGGGAGGTGTCCCTGCCCATGGCAGCGGGGTTGGAACTAGATGATCTTAAGGTCCTTTCCAACCCTAACTATTCTATGATTCTATGATTCTATGACTCAACTGATTACAATTTACTAATATATAAGGAAGAAATTCTTTACTGTGAGGGTGGTGAGGCACTGGAATGGGTTGCCCAGGGAAGCTGTGAATGCTCCATCCCTGGTGGTGTTCAAGGCCAGGTTGGACAGAGCCTTGGGTGGCATGGTTCAGTGGTAGGTGTCCCTGCCCATGCCTGGGGGGTTGGAACTAGATGATCTTATGGTCCTTTCCAACCCTAACTATTCTATGATCCTATGATTCTATGTTACTAATTGATTAGGTATTAGAGGACTAGAAATCACATTTTTTAATTTCCGGGCCCATTTTTCACTATACTGGTTACTTTTTATCTAAGAAATTTCCCTCTTTCTCCCTTTCCCCGTGCTCATTTTTGAACCATTTCAGAAATATTACAGGTCATGAAATTCAGCTTATAATTTATTTAAAAAGAATTTATTACTAGTGACCCACATATATGATGACAACGCACAAGAGGTTTTCAAGGAGACCTTTTGGAGTGTGTAGTGCTTACTAGATTCTAAATTCAGATAGGTTAATTTCATTGAACAGTGCAAACAACCCGCATAGAAATGTTAAGTGAAATGCTCCAGGACATTCTTGCATAAATTTCATAAGTACAAATTGGGCTCGTATGTATGAAGCATAGGTTTTGCACCCTGGAATGCAGAAAACCATATGCCTTTCAAGCACAAGTTTTGAAAACTGGAGTTTATAAGGAGGAATTACTAGGAATTATTCAGATCCCATTAATTTCTCCTACAACATAAAAGGCTTGGGGTTTTTTTAATGGAAAAATGTTTTGTCTTTAAGCACTGGATATGATTCTGTAACTTGCATATAGTACTATGCAATATTAAAATATGTTCTAGATCATCTTCTATAATTTTCTAGATAGGTCTATTAATCCCATGTATTTGTGTTTTATCTGTTATAAAGATGCATTCACATACTGAAGCAATAAAATGAAATCAATTGATGACAAAACCTAACACCTCTATAATCAAAACAATGTAATACTAAAGTATTTTAAAAGAGTTTTAAAAATATTTGTAGTCAGTAGTGTAAGCTAAGACTTAACTTGTTCTTTATGTTCTCAAAATTATTAACTGTTTAAATATGGTACATTAATAGGTTTTCTTTAACCTGAAAAGGACATAAAAAATAAAGAAATTATGTTAGAATCACTTATTGCACAACTTCTGTAAATGATCATACAAAGCTACACTCAGTAAAAACTAAGACTTATTCAGTGCCTTTTCCTTTCATTTAAGAATAGGAAAATAGTATTATGCCTTGAAAGTATATTCTAAACTATAACTGGGCTGTTTTATGAAAATGAAAGTGTTGTTATCTGGCATGTTGGAAATGAAAATTTTCTTTCAAATATGCTTCTTTTTATTAGAATTTTTCCTAGACAGAAAATAAAACCCAACTATATATCTTTACTGAACATGAGTAAGACATGGGAAGTAGAACAGTTTGGGATTATTTTTTTTTTAAATAAAACAAATGATATGACTGATAAAGCAATTGATAAAGTATAGCCCTGTTACACATTCCTAAGTAGTGTGTATATATATACTTGATACTTATATAGATATATGTATTTATGTATGAATGTAAACAAGCATATTCCATAGTCACAGAAACATGGGAAAGTGTGAATTGTCCAATATTTGGAATGGCATGTTCCAAAACTTGGGTACATTGATGTGAATTCACTTTCTTACGGCTCCAAGCAGTAAATTAGCATGACAGTAGTATCTGCCAGGTATTCTTGATTCTATGAATGAACTCTGAAATAGGTACTGCGCAATCTCTTATTCTACATGGTGCATATTTAACAAAATAATTATAATATTTTGTGTCTGAATTAAATGAGGACTCTGTATAGACTAGTAAACTGTGGGTCTGGCCTAGTGAGGTTAGGCTGATAAAGTCTAGCTTGGACATGTATGTAGATTGGAGCATTTCACATCCATTTTTTGGACAAAATTATGAGGTTTTGAATTTTTCTTATTCTTTAACAATTTTGCCAGACTAAGGAATTTTGCTTGTGCTAGAGCTCTTATTCCGTTTGACTTTAGAGAAATAGGAGCTGTGTTTCATAAAGTCAACTGAATTGGTACTTACAAATGTCACCCATGATATGGTGGTATTTTATAATATATCCCAATGTAAACGTAAACTTTCACTCAAAAATTTCGTAGTTGAAATTAAGGGGTCAAATAGCCTGTTTCTCATTTGGAGTATTTATCATTTAAATGATATTTAAAAGTCACTAGATTTGCAAGCAGATTTACCTTTTAAAAGAAATTTTATACGCTAGTTGCCCATTGTCCTTGGTTCAGCAGTAGCAGTCATTTTTCTCCTTCTTAGTAGCTGGTGCAGTGCTGTGGTTTTGACTTTCAGCCTGGAACAGCACTGATTACACTGCTGGTTTTAATTGTTGCTTAGTAATGTTTACTCTGACCAACGACTTCTGAGTCTTATGCTCTGCCAGGGAGGAGGGGAAGCAGGGAGGAAGCAGAGACAGGACACCTGACCCAAACTGACCAAAGAGGTATTCCATACCACAGAATGTCATGCCCAGTATATAAACTGGGGGGAGTTACCTGGAAGGGTTAGATCACTGCTGGGTCAGGCTGGGTATCAGTGGTGAGCGGTTGTATTTTCTTCCCTTGTTACTCCCCTTATCATTATTATTATTGGTGGTAGCCGTAGCGGTTTTGTGTTATCCTTTAATTACTGGACTGTTCTTATCTCAACCCTGTGGGAGTTACATTCTTTTGATTCTCCTCCCCATCCGTCCAGGAGTGGGGTGGGAGGAAGAGGAGGGTGGGGAGTGAGATAGCGGCTGGGTGGTTCTGAGTAACGTCTGGGCTTAAACCTCGATAGGGGAGCATATGAAATGCATGTGGGAAAGCATACATAAGCATGCTCTGTTACTGTTTTAATTTAACCTGCTGCTAAACCATGCATAATTTCTTTGATAACACCAGAAAAAGCTGACAGGAAAATTATGCTGCTTTAGAACAGACCACAGGTAAACTGCTTGAGAGAGCTGTCAGAAGTGGTTTCATAGTACAAGCATTAAAGGTACCTTCTGGGTGATCTGAGGGAAGAATAATGCTACATATATTCTTTCTCAAGATCAGAAATAGCAATATTATCCTGCAAGAAAGATTATGTTGTGCTCTGCAAATTGCTTACTGTGAGTTATTTCCACCACACTGTACTAACTCAATGCCTTTTAGAAACATACCAAAATTATATGGCCAATTTTTTTGTTGCTTCTTTTTTTTTAATCCTTTGAACCAGGTCACATTTCTGTGCGCATACTGTAAAGATCTAAGATCTCTAAAGAAACCCAACTAACCAAACAATCCTTCCCTCCCTCTCCCCCACCCCGAAAAAAGAAAAACCACAACAACCCAAACAACCAACCCAGAACAAAAATCCAAAACAAATCACAGACAAACAAACCCAAAACTACCTCACCAGTGTTATTATATTGCTATGAGGTTAGGCAGGTCTTAGTTTAAAAATATAGTAAAAGACTATAAATACTAAACAAAAATGTAGACTAAAAATGCTAGAAAGTATGAATAAAATAATATATTGTGCTAATATAATGTGCTAATGTGTACGACATTGTGTACACAAGTCAGTAAGATAATCTAGATGGGAAGGCTGCTTTTGACTTTTCCATATGTGTTAAATATGCAGCTGCTGCATGGAATTAGTAAAATGAACTAAACTAAGATATGTGTGTATAATAACATATACTACAGAAGGACTTTACTTAGAGAAGGACTGTAATTATATAAATACACTGGCAAAACTAATATTTTTGTCAATATGATAGCATCCACCTCAAGATGTAGCACAAGGTTGCATAAAAAAAAAAGTAAATAAAATCCTTTTTGTTGTTTTTAGGCTAATGTGTTCATGTCTCTTCTCCCCTCTCCTGCACCTCCAGAAATCTTACTCAAATGGCATTCAAGGGTCTTGCTTATAGGTGCTTGGGAGTGGTCTTGTTCAAAATACAAGTCTTGAATGGATTACAAATATCATAACTGAAAATCTAGGATATGTCCATTGTGTTGATCAGCTTCATAAGACCTGTGCAGCGATCCTTTGATTTTGGGAAATTCAGAAGTTGCATTGCAGATGCTCTGAGTCGTTGGTCTGACCACACACAATAAATCTGGCATGAGAAAAATGTGTTAGCTTTCCTGAATGTGCTCATGTTATCTGTACAAGTTATACCAAATAGATCTGACTTCTTGGAAATGCTGATTCACTACGCTTATGTACTAAATATGACATATGTACACATTGCTGAACACTAGAGCAGTACAACTACCTGAGAAAAGTAAATGCAATAAAAACATATGTTTCTTATGTAGCTTTCCTATTTATTCACGGTGTGATACAATGGATGATTTGAATTATTTCCCTAACGTGATTCTGTTAACTTAAATAGCTTTACATTAATGGTATCAACTCACGCTTCAAGGAACAGAGCCTGAGCAAGAAAACACAGTCAATGACAAGTCCAAGAAGTACAATGATGTGGTGCATAGATGTTTCTTAAAGCCATTTTGCATATCTCTTTTTCCTCTTTTCCCCCCTTTCTTACATGCTGTACATTGATCTTATGACTGTACTATTCCTTCATTTTTCTGTGCAGTTTTACTTCTTGATACTATGGTTAGAACCTAAAAATTAACTCAGTAATCCAATTACAGTTCATGTAATCTACTGTGGTTTCACCTGTTAAGGTAAGTTATCTCAGTCCCACCCAGCTGCTTGTTCACTCCCCTGCCCCATGGAGCAGGGGAGAGAATCAAAAAGGTAAAAATGAGAAAAATCATGGGTTGAGATAAAGACAATTTAATAGAAAAAGCAGGCCTCGCACCCAGTTGAACAAACCAAAACAAATCACCACCTCCCATCAGCAGCCAGGTGTTTAGAGCGATCTATCCCCAGGAAAGCAGAGCTCTATCACACATCACAGTTGCTTGGGAAGACAAGCACCCTTACTCTGAATATCCCTCTTCCCTCTTCTTCCCCCAGCTTTTTCTGCTGAGCATGCCATCACATGGTGTGGGATATCCCTTTCTTCAGCTGGAATCAGCTGTCCCAACTGTCTTCCCTCATAGCCTCTTTCTCACCCTAGCCAACTCACTGGTGGGGCACTCTGAGAAAGAGGAGACTGATGCTGTTCAGCCACTGCTCTGCAAAATCTAAACCACTGGTGTATGAACACTGTTTTGGTTACAGATCCAAAACATAGCACCAAATGAGCTGCTATGAATAAAACTGACTCTATCCCAACCAAAACAAGTAGAGCTACGAATGATTCGTTCAGGTTACATTTTTCTCTTTTAAAAGACAAGTTAAAGCAGTGTTACCTTGCTTAAAATGAGACATTACTCATCGCTTAAAGCATCTGCTTAACTAGTTTATTTTACTTCTTTATGTTGATAGAATCTGGGCAATGAACAAAGAGCATGAACCTAAACTATATGAACAGCATATACTTATGTAATTACGTTTATGCAAAAACTATCATTATGTATTTCTAATTGGACATTTGCTTCTAATAATATATTTTTGTCAGATATAGATTCACTGGCTTTAGAAAAACAGCATTTAGTTATGATCTGGAGGTGGACCAGGATTCTTGTATTCATTTTTATTCAAAAATGAATGTTCCATATGGCTTTTTTTTTTTTTTTTTTTAACATATGGTGACAATAGTAATCATACTTCAGAAAAATAGTATCATCTCTCTGTGTAATTAAGGATGACTGCATGGTAGTGTGAGTTTCTGTTACTATTGTTCCATTACAATATATTGCAAAAGCAAAAAATATATTTTATTGGTCTAAATCTATGATATTTGCAGTAACATGGCAATGTTGTAGTAACATCAGAACCTTTGTGGTTTGGACAGGACTGCATTAGAAAATGGCTGGTATAATAACTCTAGCTAATTCAATGTTAACAAAGCCAGACTAAAAAAACCAGAATATTAAATTCATATGTTACATTTAAATGGTAAAATGCACATGAAACATTAGTTGATATAATGTTTTTTTATATCTATTGACAGAATAATTCTGTCACATTGTTCCTGACTCATCCAAAAGCCCTTTTTCTCCATGTCAGAAATTCTATGCTAATAAATATATGGAACATCTCAGTCATTGCTTCAGTTTAAATAAATTTTATGTTTAGAATCTGGTATAATTAAAGTTTAAAATATTGATGAAATAAGCCCGGTACTGGGGGTGAGGGGGAGGGAAAGAGGAGGGAAGCATAGCTGAAATTCTGCTTGAAAAGCACCACATATTTTTTTTATCTCTAATGTTTGTATTTTGAAAGCCTAACAAATCAACCAAATAATGGTAAAGATGGAATTTGCAATACAAGTTAAAATTATCTGCTTGGTTAGTTCTCAATTAGCTTCTTTTCCTGTTTAGCAATATTTTTTAAAACAGACTATTTTTGAAGATTCATTTTTTTCAATATAATTCCTCCTTTGTTTGCTTTAGTTTGATCTTGGCTGCAATATCAACATTTCATTACCGATACTTCTTAAAACTGTCTCTTCTGTTGGCAGCAATAAGGACAGAAAAAAGAAAACCACTACCAATTGTAGTACCCCTTGTGGTATTTTAGATAGTTCTTCAAAATCTCGTTATTGTATTTCACTGGAATTGGAGCAGCCACAGTGTTTGTCACCAGGGTTGGAATAGCTGCCATGCTTCTTGCTGGGGATCGAGTAGCTCTGGTGTCTATTGCTTTGCTGCCAGATCCATAGAGCTTCTTTTCTCCTCGAGGGTACTGGATAGGGTTAAGCTGGGCTCAGTAAGCATGGGCCAGGCCCCAGCATGTTGTAGTGATTCAAGCCTCTTTGGAATTGCCAGGACAACAGCATACTTTTTTCCAAAGGTTTTACTATTTTTTCCAGATTTTGCGCTTGCTCAGGGATGAATTTCCAAAACACTGGTGGTGCACATTGGCCTAGGTTCTTACCCATAATATCCCACACACCCTGACAGTCATAACTATCCAGCCTTGGGGAAGATCTCTAGGTGGTATTTTTATAGTTGTTTAACCTTAAACAAGACTTAAATCACATGCTGTGTTCCTTTTTGAAGTCAAAAATAATCACTTTAAGATGTCTAATCATGCTTTATATCTTCTGTATATCATAGAACAAAATGGGACACTTTATCTTGAAGGAGGAAGTCTATTTGTCTGTGATGTAGGAGTAGTAGGCAAGGATACAAACAGTGGCTTCACTTCCTGAAGAGCTCCATTTACTCAGAGCTCCTGATTCCTATTTAATCATCTATATACTCTGCACTACGTGCTATTTAAAAAGGAGCTGCTTAAAGCTGGAAGGTCTAAGGGCAAAATGGAACACACTGTACGGGCAGAGCCTATAACTTATTGTCAGTCTAATTCAAGTCTGAACTGTGTAATCCAAATATTCAATTACTATCTCAGTTACGATGACACTAACATTTACAGGCCAGTATATCTAGGTATTAAAGAAAATTTTCAGTGGTAATACAGTTAAACTTCTTGTACCAAAATTACCCAAATTTTCCACTCCTTTTCTCTGATGTTTTGTTCATTTTTCTTGCGTCAGTCTAATACCTAAGGTGGGTAGTCCTCCTCAAGAGGGGTAAAGTGACGGGGAACATTACTGTTATCTGTGTCCTGAGTTATTTGCATGAAGGAGTATATGATGGGTGATGGGCAATTCTTTCTTCTCAGTTTTGTGTCTGTCTTGGTATTTTTTATTATTCTTTATGTTTTCAAAATCCATGACTTTATTTAGTTTTTCTTCATTGGTTGTTATCTAAAAATGTGACTATCTTCACCCCTTTGCCATTAGTTTATGTTCTGTGATAGCCTCCTCCAAGCCCACTTAAGATAAAAAGGTAGTGTTTGTTACTCATCAGGTTTATAGGTTTGTCAGACCTTTGCCATAAATAATATTCACAGGCAATAGTCATTTGACAAGTAGACTTCATATCAAAGATAAACTCAATTCTGCTCAAGAGGAGATCCGACATGCTGCACTTCCAAGTTAACAGAAATTCTGTGGCTCTCTAATAGTTTATGGCACAATATGTAGTGAGATCACTACTATGCTCTCAGTAAAAAATTTGCAATATCTTTCATGTAGACGCTATGCTGTGCGGATTTCTTCATTTGGGTTATGTTCTGTTTTTTGGTTTGGGGTTTTGAGGGTCGTTTCTGTTTGTTTGTTTCTGCTTTTTTGTTTGTACATTTTAATTTAAATGAGTGATACTGTTTAGTGAAAGAGGAGTTTGTTGGAAATATAGTTCTTGATCCTCTAGTAGGTAGCTATAAGCAGTCCCTGATTTTTCATGGAATCATAGAATAGTTAGGGCTGGAAAGGACCTTAAGATCATCTAGTTCCAACCCCCCTGCCATGGGCAGGGACACCTTACACTAAACCATGCCACCCAAGGGTCTGTTTGTTCAAGGCTCTGCCTGTTCAAGGCTCTGTTCTGGCCTTGAACACCGCCAGGGATGGAGCATTCACAACCTCCCTGGGCAACCCAGTCCAGTGCCTCACCACCCTTACAGCACAGAATTTCTTCTTCATATCCAATCTAAACTTCCCCTGTTGAAGTTTGAACCCGTTGCCCCTTCTCCTCTCACTACAGCCCCTAAAGAAGAGTCCATCCCCAGCATCCCTATAGGCCCCCTTCAGATACTGGAAGGCTGCTAGGAGGTCTCCACGCAGCCTTCTCTTCTCCAGGCTCAACTGCCCCAACTTTCTCAGCCTGTCTTCATACAGGAGGTGCTCCAGTCCCCTGATCGTCCTCGTAGCCCTCCTCTGGAATTGTTCCAACAGTTCCATGTCCTTTTTATGTTGAGGACACCAGAACTGCACACAGTACTCCAAGTGAGGTCTCTTGAGAGCAGAGTAGAGGGGCAGGATCACCTCTCTCAACCTGCTGGTCATGACCCTTTTCATGCAGCCCAGGATGCAGTTGGCTTTCTGGGCTGCAAGCACACACTTCCAGCTCATGTTCATTTTTTCATCGACCAACACCCCCACGTCCTTCTCCACAGGGCTGCTCTGAAATCTCTTCTCTGTCCAACCTGGAGCTGTGCCTGGGATTGCTCCTCCAGGTGTAGGACCTTGCACTTGGCATGCTTAAACTTCATCAGGTTGGCATCAGCCCACATCAGAAGCATGTCAAGGTCCCTCTGGATGGCATCCCTTCCCTCCACCGTATCAACCAAACCACGCAGCTTGGTGTCATCAGCAAAATTGCTGAGGGCACACTCAATCCCACTGTCCCTTTCACCGACAAAGATGTTGAACAAGACCGGTCCTAACACCCATCCCTGAGGGACACTACTTGTTGCTGGTCTCCAGCTGGACATTGAGCCATTGAGCACAAGTCTTTGCGTGCGGCCATGCAGCCAGTTCTTTATCCACCAAGTGGTCCACCTATCAAATTGATGTCTCTCAGACTTAGAGACCAGGATGCATGGGATAGTGTCAAATGCTTTGCACAAGTCCAGTCAGATGACACCTACTGCTTTACCCCTGTCCATCAGTTCCATAGCCCAGTCATAGAAGGCTACCAGTTTGGTCTGGCAGATTTTCCCCTTAGTGAAGTCATGCTGGCTGGCACCAAGCACCTTGTTTTTCATGTGCCTTGGTATGCTCTCCAGAAGAATTTTCCCCCAAGATTTTGGCAGGCACAGTGGTGAGGCTGACAGGTCTGTAGTTCCCAGTTCATCCATTTTCCCCTTCTTGAAAATGGGGGGTTTATTTCCCTTTTCCCAGTCATCGGGAACTTCACCTGACTGCCATTTTTTTTCCAATATGATGGACAGTGGCTTAGCAACTTTATTTGCCAGCTCCATCAGGACCTGCTGATGGTTTTCATCAGGTCCCATGGACTTGTATATGTTCAGGTTCCTAAGATGATCTTGAACCAGATCCTCTCCTACAGTGGGCCCAGGGTCTTCATTCTCGCAGCCCCTGCAGTCTGCCCTCCAAGACTTGGGTGGTGTGGTCAGAGCATTTGTTAGTGAAGACTGGAGGCAAAGAAGTCATTAAGAACCTCAGCCTTCTCCAAATCCAGGGTAAGCAGTTCTCCCGATAGCTTCCAGAGGGGGCCCACGTTGTCCCTAGTCTGTCTTTTATTTGCAGTGTTCCTATAGAATCCTTTCCTGTTATCCTTAACATCCCAGCCAAGTTTAATTTTAAAGTGGGCCTTAGCTTTCCTAACCTGGTTTTGCTGGTCTTTTTGACATATCTGTTAATCATGTTGATATTACCTCTGGGAGTTAAAAGAAATAATTATTGGAAGGGATTTATGGTGGTTTAAAGAAAACTGTCAGTGCCTTAAGAGTAGTAAGAGTTGTAAGCTATGATAATATGAGGCTTTTATTTACCACATCTACCAAATTGACAATCGAGAAGTATGGATGTATGAATGTTTTGATGTATGCTGTATTTTATGCTTTTTTTACCTGTCCTGGAGAATTTTCAAGCATTGTGAAAGGAATACATATAAGTTACATCAATAAATAGACTATTTGCCGTAGGGTTTTATTGTGGGGGAGGTGGGTTTTACAGTAATCTAAAAATTCACAATTTTTTATTTGCTCTTGATCTAGTATGAAAGCCATGGTAGACACCAACAGGAAGCATTAGTGAGAGGTCACAGCAGTGATATATACTATAAATATCTTCATGCCACCAATGTGACATAGCTATATATATATATGTATATATATACACACACACACATATAATCTTCAAAGACAGATCCATACTGCAGAGGTTTCTCTAAACTTCTGAAGTTATGTGAAGTTTAAGAGGAAAACTCCAAGCTGAGGTCTCCTCTGCCTCCCTCACACAAAGATCTTATTGAAGGATTCGCCTTTTAAAGCTACTGCATGTTTAATACCATTCCTTGTCAGTCATTAATGAGGTGGTCATTTAGAAAAGAAGTGCTGGATTAAGCCTTTACAATGTATAAGTCCTGTTTACACATCTTTCTGTAAAAGTTAATGAATGGCCTAAAGGATCAGCAGAAACTGTTTGCCCTGTCTATCCTCAAGCACATCATTCATTCAGCACAACTTCATCTTTCATGTTACTTCAGATTCTGGTGATTGAATATGTGTATCTCATAAAATTGTCTGCAGAGTCACTTTTAACTCTTCCAAAATTTGTATATCAATGAAGAGGGACTAAGAGATGAATTTTGAAGAGAATACGTGCAGTTGATTGATGTTCAAATTTTAGCTTAATCGGTAATAATTACTAAGCCAACATTACTATATTTATTCCTGTATATACAATAGCTCCATGATATATCTGAATTAGGATTTAAAACAATATCCACACCAGAAAAGCTCATCTTTGAGGTTTTGTTTAGTCCTCTGTGCTTCAGGAGCACTAATTTTGATTTACATGTACTCAATCTGGCAACTGTAGCTGTGAAGTCATTTAAAGATAAAAAAATTGCGAAGAAAAACTATGAATGCAATGGGAATAAAAGTGAAAAGAAGATT
The DNA here is from genome assembly GCA_017639245.1 of Myiopsitta monachus. Taxonomy (NCBI): domain Eukaryota; kingdom Metazoa; phylum Chordata; class Aves; order Psittaciformes; family Psittacidae; genus Myiopsitta; species Myiopsitta monachus. Next base: position 7,479,105 of record CM029918.1, read on the forward strand.
CTTGGCTTGCTTTAGTGTGGATAAACTATACTGTAAATATCTGCAATAAACTCAGCAGGTCTCTGCAAGATAGTGATTTTTGAAGCATTAAACTTCTGGTTGTGTATGTAATTTTAGCCACTGCTATAGACCCTATTATGATGGGCAATTTTTTAACCTCTGTGATGCTTTTCTGAATGTTGCTGTAAGAAATCTAACACAGATAAGGGTAAAAGAGCAGAGTATCCTTTGGTACATGTAACTGTCATCTGTATGCATATCTTTATGTTCTACAAAGTAAATAAGGAAGAAGTCAGGAAAAGAAAAATTTTCTTTTTAAGAACATTAATCATACCGAGTAATTATCAATAAAACTTCTATGCTTAGTTATATTTCATCATGCTGTATTTCAGTAGAGGACTCTTAGAGTTTCTATATATTCAGTGATATTTTTAGGCATAAGTAATCAAAGTCTCCTTGAAACACTTATAGTAGGATTAGCAGGGAGTCTACCACTAACTGAATAAGATAGGTTCTGAAATTACTGTATTTTGGTTTTCACCTAAGTTTTGCTTTGGTAGTCTTCACTAACAGATACTCAAAACAGAGGAATTTTTTTTTTAATTGAGATTCTTAACTGAATTTTATTGGTAAAGGTATCTCCTTATTTTCATTAGTTTTTAAAATAACCTATACATAGTGAGCTATAAAAATAATTAATTATTGATAAAGCTGCAAATCTGTGGGGTTTAGCTTATAAGACGTATACTGAAATCACCGGGTTTCTGCATATTGATCATGCTGAGATTACAATAACTTCGATAAAATGGTTAAGATAGCTATTTAAACAGGAGGAAATGAAGCTGGGAAATTAAGCAAGCCTTTGGATAAGCACTGGTAAATGAGCTCTCAAAATTTATCCACATTCTGAACCTTTATTTTTGTTGTTGCTTCATATATGCTGTAAAATATCAAAGATGGAATTGAACATAAACTTCTGTGAATATTAAGGATATATTGTCCATATTGAAAAATATTCTACATCTAAGCACAGCTACTAAAATCAAAGATCAGGGAGAGAATATCAACTTGTTTACAGCAATAATTTAAAAAAAAACAAATCGTAGAAAAGATAGTGACATCATCTTCCCTATAGTATTTAACCATGAAATTCAAAGACTCCTCAGATGTTTTCAGATGCCATCCAGAGGAGCTGTACAACAAACTGTTGAACAGATTAGAAAAGCGAAAGATAACATTGTTAGAGTTGCAAGAGCCTGAAGAATACTGTCCTGCTAACAGGCGTCTCAGTCAGTTTGGTCAGAAAGATTTTTGACTATTGCTAAGTAATGGTAGGGCTACTGATGATTAGTTAACACAGCTGTCCTACAACAAGATAAATGGTTCTGTCCTGCTTTACTGTTTCATCACCACCATTTCCTTGGTTACCAGTGGAAACAATCAAGTATGAGATGCTGACAAAACTGCAGACTGCAGCAGCAATCACTAACCTTAGAGAGGCAGTACTTTGTGCTTGGAATGTCTGAAAAGTAACAGTGGGAATTTTTTCTTGAATTTAGCTGTCCTTTTCAATAGGATAAACAGGGCTAAAAAGGGGATTGCTTGAAGTGTGAGTTGTTTGGTATCAAGTCTGGCTACAGAAGTAATGCTTAATTCTCCCTTTTTCTGCTGGTGCTTATATGTTTGGTCACACGGTCAGGTTTAGTGCCAGAATATATTGGCATATTTCTTTTATATGAGAAGAAAGGAAAATGAGATATCACCATGATTTTCATAACTGATGAAATCTGTGACATGACTGGGAGTCCAATTACTAAAAAGTGTTTCAGGCAAAAAGATTACTGAGTTTCCCAGCCACTGCTGACTGACAAGCAATTTGTTGAGTGATGATTAAAATGTTTTAGATTGACCTAAACTGACTTAGCAGTTTGAGTCATAGCCAAGCGACTCTTTCTGGTAAGGAGCCACATTTATGTATATAAAGCTGTCAGTTCCCTAATTTACTAATTGTGAACAATTGTGACTTGTTCGTTTAGAGTTTTATAATTCCCTTCATTTTCACCTTACTCAAACCAGAAATTTCTCATCTTCCTAATTCTTAGGTCATTTTATGTTCACGGAGGTAGGAAAATATCTTCCTCCTTAATGTTTTGAAATACCTGTTCTCTGTTTTATAAAGGGTTGTGGGGCCGCGTGTGCAACAAAGTACATATGTGTATGTAGGTGACTTCATGTTCTATTCTAGATAGGAAAATCATCCTAGATAAGTCAAAAAAAAAAGATAAACCACACTAAATTTTAATAAAACTGCTTTTGGAATTATTTTTTGTAATAAAGATTCCATGGAAGAATGACAGCATATTTCTATTTTTTTCCTCTATTGCTTTAATATTATTAGAGAATATCTGATTCTATAGTGATTGTATTATTCTATTACCAATCAAGCACATCAACTTCCAGAAAAAACGAAAATGTTAATAGAGTGGTATCACATGTGCAGGTAGTCCAGATTTCAGTGCTGCTGTTCAGATCCTTACAGGTGGTCCTTGGGTATCATCCAGCTAAAATCCTGTAGAACAGCGGCATCAGTCCTCTTAGCCTCATCAATAATTTTATAAGATTTATCTAACAGTCAGATAAGATCATACAAAAGTTTGACTTGTTTGGTCTGGAAAAAAAGAATGCTTGTACATCAAAATGTCAAGGTAACTGATAGCATTGACATTAATAAACCTTTCCCTCATAGTAACGTATGAAACCCCTGAACCAATCTCTTTCCGAAGTAGATTTATGATATGAAAGCTTTGTGCAAAAGTCAGGTATGATTCAAATACACAATTTTGAACATAGTCCCAGCTTAAAATCTATAGCATTAAATCTGTCCAGAGTTCTTACAAGTGTCTGTACTGCTTGTGAAGTGATTCAAATCCAAAACATCTAATACTCCTAAGCAGGTTTTTTTAGGCAAAGTTTAAAATTGATTTAATTTCTACTTTGAGGGAATTCTATCTTAAAAAGAAAAATTAGGATATATATGCTAATTACAGAATTAATGCCCACTAGCTTAGAGAATTGAAATATCTTCAGAAAGCACTAACAAAATATTTTGAAATTTTTTTATTAGTCTGCATTTCACTATTAAAATTGCAGATAATACAATTGTAGTAAATTTGTAGAATTCTTATTTTGGAGTTGATTTTCTTTTGAATATATCATATTTCAGAAAATGAATAATTTAGGGCTTGTGGGAATGAATAAGAGTGCTATTTTCACGTAATAAGAGAAAAAGTCATTCCATGTGTAAGGTTGTTTCATTTTTCTGTTTCTGGATTTAACTAAAATCCTTAAACACGATAAGCATTCCATTTAAAAAAATATAGACAGCTAAATGCAGAAAGCACTATCAAGTCTTTATCTGTGTATGGACATCCCTAAGAGTAAAACGTGTAATACACAAACTGTCTTGAGAAGTGGAAAGGGGAAAAAAGCTGAATTAGTTTATCTACCACCTACTAGCAGAGTCAAACTGTTCTTGGAATAGTTTGCTTAGCCCACAGGCAGAAGTAGTGTCAGTGTTTCCCTTTTCACATTTTCTATAGGTAGCAGAGTTTTTTGGAAAACCACTCGAATCAATGCTAAGCAGGAAGCTGGAACTACAGAGTAAGCAGAGAGTTTGCTTGTGGGGAAATGACAATCTGGCTGTGCTCAGAGGAGTAACATCTCACTTTAGTAAGATTTATCACAGCTTCAAGCTGAAACAAGTTTCTTGATTAAAAATAAATAAATAGATAAATAAATAGAATAATTAATTAATTAATAAATAATGTGGTGGGCTTGATCAAAGCACTACCCTAATGGTTAATTGATCTGTGCTGTATGTTCAGTTTTGTACAGGTTTGAAGAAGACAGGTAGTAGTTCCCTGCTTCAAATATCTCATCCATCAAAACGGATGGTGCTTTCCTACTTTGTTAGTTTGTTGTGAATAAAAATTATTGCTCACAGGGCTTCTAGGTACTGTGGGTCCATGGTACCAGAAAGAACCTTAAAATACCACTACATACTTGTATACTAATACTTCTTCATTACGATGTGATCTCTGTCATACGATTAGCCAGCTGGTTTGTTTCGTCTTTTACAGAATTCACCTGTGTCACACTCAAATGGCTGTGAGTAGCTTTACCTTTCATTTCCACATGCTTACATGGAGATGAACTTTGCATGATAACATTCTATGATAATATTTTTGCAGAGAAGTGATGTAGCTTGAATATCTTGGGGGAAAAAGAAAAGCAGGTGACCTATGATAAGTATTTCTTTAATGAATAAGCCCTTTGATTATATTCTTGTTCTGCTATATGCTCAAGGTTGTAAAATTGCTGAACAGTAAGTAATTGAATAGCAATTTAAGTGTGAATTTATTAAATCAATTAGATTTACAAAATTCATTTGAGACACAGTGCTGTTATTTTGGACCCACCAAGTATATAAAAATTTAAAATATATGCTTGTAAGTGTAGCCTGGTTTCTAATGAGAATTTGTCTTGGCTATAATAGTAAAAATTATTGATTCTATGTCTCTTGCAAAGCTTATTTTGTAAGTTATTCTTATCCTAATAGTATCTCAGAGGTAGGTCATTTCGTTTCAGATTGCTGGAGAATCTCAAGGCATAATAAAAGATTCAATAAACTGGTAAAAATGTATAACAGACTGAAATATTTTTGTGCTTTTCTTCTCTAAAATAAACAAAATATTCTGTATTAACTGATTTGATAAAGCTAGTAATTTCTCTACACTGTCCTTCTATATACATGATGTTAGAATTTTCTAATGTGCTATGCAGTATTTTATATGATATGTTAGAAAACTAAAGGGAAAGTAATTTGTGCAATTTGTTGGGTCTACACTGAATTACAGTACTGTAAGAAGACAAACTGAAGGATAGAAAATGCTGACAAGGTCTTACATGACCAACAACTACTTTGGCTTTCCAGAAGCGACAAGCTCATTCCATGGTGTTATGTGCAGTATGTCAGAGTGTGGGAGAAGTTACTGAATATCAAAACTTTTAAGGACTGAGTCTAAGTTGAGGAGTGTGATTACCTACTCATTTCTTACTTTTCCTCCATAAACCTTGTATATAAACCCTGTTTATACATCATTTTTAGGGACCAAACGCATGGAAATTTACTTTAACATGGAAATTTTTGTATCTATCACTAGTTTAATGCAAATTTGACTATGTAAAGCAGAAATTAATAGTAAATGAGGGAACTAATAGTCATTATAAAGTCAAGACACAAAGCTGGATATATTTGTGGTTAGCTATGTGCATATGAAGAGATCATGTGAGAGTTTTTTTTTTTTTTCATTTTCTTGGATATAATATTAAAATGGGAATTTGTATAGGAAAACGCTGTAAGCAAATGCTCTACAAAATTTGGAAGACAAACTGGGAAAATGTCTTTAGAAATATTGTGTGAGTTTAGCATTCTGTAAAAATACAGAATTATGGATGAACATGGAAGGACACAAACCAAGTCAAATATAGAGAGTATGGCTTTAAATACAATTTTTAAATAGTACCAATTAATGAATAATAACAAATATTTGTATAATTTTTGTAAAAATAAGTAAGATGCAACAAATGATTCATGGTAAACTGTTGGAAATACTACATTAAACTTGATGTAATAACTTCAACTTCTATTCCTCTTTAATACAACATTAAGCTTAATGTAGAACTTCAAATTCTGTTCCTCTTTTTCTTTAGGAATTTCAGTCTTGCACAGTTGTTTTCCTTCTGAAGCTGACAAACAACAGGTTCTCTTCCAGTTAAGAAAATGTACTTTGGGAATCTCCTGGAGCCACTTGATAATTTTACAAAGTATGAACGGAAACTTGGGCTAAACTTAATTATAAAGTAAAACTCTATGCTCCCTTTGCAAACATAAGTAAGCAGTTAAAATGTGAGTTTACTTGACAGGTTGTTAGGAGGTTCTTTTTAATCATTCTTTTTTTTAAAATTGCATTTGTGTGGCAAGGCTTTGATAGTGGCTACAGGGGTGCCTACTGTGAGAAGCTGCTAGAAGTTTCTCTTATGCCAAATTCAGCCAATGCCAGCTGGCTCCAAGATGTTCTGCCATTGGCCAAGGCTGACCCCATCAGTGACGGTAGTAGCCCCCCTGGGATAACAGATTTAAGAAGGGGGAAAAAACCTGGTCAACTGCAGCAAAAGAGAGGGATGAGAATATGTGAGAGGAACAGCCCTACAGACACTAAGATCAGTGCAGGAGGAGGGAAGGAGGTGCTCCAGGTGCCAGAGATTCCACTGAAGCCTATGGTGCAAGCCATGGTGAGGCAGCTGTGCCCCTGAAGCCCATGGAGGTCCATAGTGGAGCAGATATCCACCCTGCGGCGTATGGATGATCTGAAGGAAGCTGTGACCTCATGGGAAGCCCAAGCTGGAGCAGGCTCCTGGCAGGACTTGTGACCCCATGGGAAACCCATGCTGGAGCAGACTGTTAATGAAGGATGGCACCCCAGGGAAGGGACCCATGCTGGAGCTAACCCTAACTGCAGTCTGTGGGAAGGACTTACATTGGAAGAATCAAGAGTAAAGTTAAGCCTGGGAAGAAGGAAGAGGTGGAGGGAAGGGTTCCTAAGATTTTTATTATTTTTTTTATTTATTTCTCATTATCCTACTCTGCCCAGAGTTGAGTCTGGTTTGCCAGTGACAGTAATTGGTGTGATTTCTCCCCAGACTCATCTTAACTCACAAGCCTTTCATTACACTTCCCTCCCACCCCCAGCCAGTTGACGAAGAGAGTGATAAAGTGGCTTAGTGGACACCTGCTGTCCAGCCAGGGTCAACTCATCACATAGTGAAGTTCATATATGCTGTTATTCTTGGCTGAAGTTTGAATATGATAAGACTGAGCCCACAGACACCAGAGATAATTCAATACTCTGCATAATTCTTTGTCTGTTGTTGGGTTTGGGCTTTTTTTTCCTCCTACATGCTTTTCAGTTGACGTGTCTAACTCATTTTCAAATAAACAGCTTTGATTATGGTGTTAGTACATTCTGCACTTCAGTCAACTTATTACTATAGAACAATAACTGCTCCTGTCCGTGCCCCCTATTAAACACAGCTGGAGTATAACAAGGCTATCAGCACAATTCAGGCAAGCAGGACATAGTTTTGAAAACATGGTTCTACTATAGTTGCTGCATAAAGCATTATTATTCATCTGCAAACAGGTTCTCTCTGAAAAAATGGCATAAATATACATGTTATAACTGCGTTTGGTAGTCCTTTCATCATATAGAGCTGATAAGACCAAGTTATTAAAAAAATAAATTACAAAAATAAAACATGGAAAAACCTAAATCACTTTTTATCTGAAATTGTTCTTTTTTTTTTTTGAGGACCCAACTTGGTCTGCTCTTGTACACCATTTTCAGTTTTATCGCAGCTGTATTAGATGTCTGGATGTATACTCTTTTCTTGCCTATTATCATAGATTTTTCTGTTAAAGAAGGGGTTTTGCATGTCATATATTTCATCCAAAAGCTTTTTCCTTAACATATGAAAATCAAAAATAACAACTTTTATAAAAACTACATTTTTGGATAATAGTAATTGACACTTCCTAGGACTTTGTATTTATTCAGCTTTTAAATGATGACATTTAAATGATGACTTTTAAATGACGACATTTAAAAGCTACCAGAAATTACTCAGAGTAGAGGGAGAATAAATATAGGTGAAAATAAGACAAAATGCAGGCATTCATCTTGTGTAACAATTTACTCTTGGAAGGAGAGTGGACAAGAAAGAGCAACACTGGTAATATCTGTTGAATTCAGCAGTAGATGACAAATATTTAAATTTCAGTAGCGTAATATCTGTATATAAAAGCCAACCCCCCCCCAAAAAAAAAAGCAAAAAAAACCCCCAAAAAACCCACAACCAAAAATCCCAAACCCCTCCCCACACAAAATCCAAAAAACCTCAAAACCAAATATCCTCCACCTCAAGTCCCAATATATCTCATTCTTCTAAGTAGGTGTTTCTCCCTTCCTTCTCTACTGTAACTAAGTTTTGAATCACTTCCTGTAAACTGGCTATAAAAAATATTTGAAACAAATAGTTACAGTAAGGTTGATTTTAAATGTCTGACACCTGCTGGCCAAAGACAAGACTGCTGTCAAATTATGACTGCACCCCAAAGAAGGCTTTTCTTCTTCCTTCTGCTTTCATATTATATTACATGCTGCAATAGAAAACAAAACTGTTACTGCATCTTCAAGAATTTTTTTTGGCTGTATAAATGGGGATTGCAGTATACCACACAGCACAGAAATGTGTAAAGGTATTATATTTTTCCCTGTCAGACCTGTCTGTATGTTTTTTATAACTTTTCACAGTTGCATACTAGCCTGCACTGCAGACTTGGGTTATGATATGTGTGATACTGCAAAGTGGCAATACTTACTTATGAAGTAAGTTAGATTTTGTAGGTTTCCTAGGTTTCTAGGAAACTTTTCCATCTTTTGGCAGTCCAGGACAACAGCTGATATGTGTGTAATGGATGAATTTCACCTTTCACTTTCTGATGCTTGGTGTTAGAAGCTGTATTACAGCTCTGGAATGGCATTTCATTAGTGAGAGCTGCCACCTAATTTTGTTATCTTTTTATATATTGGATACAATTTTAGCATATCATAGCATATCGATTCCTGTGATTCTTGAAAATCTCACAATGTTCACAGCATCTATGTAAAATATATTTCTAGTTCATAAGTAAAGACAGACATCCTCATCTATTTGATACTCCGTCAATTTATATGAAATGCAGAACTGAAAGAAAACTATAACCTATTTCAGGCACTTTAATGCATGTGTTTATAGCAGCTGAACTAATCTGCAGCAAGTAAAATATAGACATATAGAGGAATTGAAACAATTTTTAAATTCTGTGCCTGTTAACATTCAGAATTCACATTATTCTTCTTCATTTGCATACAAACTTTATACACTATTTTTCTTCCAGGCTCTTATCATAACTTTTTAGAGACACTGCTATTTCTGAAGAGCTTTTTGGTTCTTTCAGGGAACAGGCAGGCTGAAAGTATTTTCAAGTATCTGAAGTGAATCTTCTCTGCTTTTAAAGTCATAGATACAGTAACCTCTATCAAGTTATGGTTCTTGAATTATTCTAGGCCATTTTTACTGACAAAAATGTCTAAATATTTACCTGTGTGAGAGAAGGGAAGGAATTAAGCACTGGTAATACTAAGTAGCAGTAGAATTCTTATTTATGTTTGTAACTGGCTGAATATTAGGGATAAGGGTCTACTCTCTGAAGAAGGGTGAATCATAGACTCACAGAATGGTTACGGTTGGAGATGACCTTAAGATCATATAGTTCCAACCTCCCTACCATGGGCAGGGACACCTCACACTAAACTGTGCCACCCAAGGCTCTGTCCAACCCGGCCTTGAACACCGCCAGTGATAGAGCATTCACAACTTCCTTGGGCAACCCATTGCAGTGCCTCACCACCCTCACAGTAAAGAACTTCTTTGTTATACCTAACCTGAACTTCCGCTGTTTTAGTTTAAACCCACTACCCCTAGTCCTACCACTACAGTCCCTAATGAAGAGTCCCACTCCAGCATCCTCGAAGGCCCCCTTCAGATATTGGAAGGTTGTTATGAGGTTTCCATACAGCCTTCTCTTCTCCAGGCTGAGCTGCCACACCTTAGCTCAGAAAGGACATGGCTCATGTAACTTCAATGTTCTGGATGTGGGCTCTGTAAGAGAGCAATTAGCTGAAAAATAGAGTGTATTTAGTAAAGCCATTTACTATGTTGCGCCATAATAATAGTATTTCTCAGTTATTTTTGATTGAATAGAAATATTAATTTTGTCTTTCTTTTTGTCTGCAAGTTCTATGCCTGCATGAGTGAAGCTCAGGCTTCAAATGTAACTTTGGATACAAATAATGAAACTAATTTACCTTAATTTAGCAGAATGGGCTATTTTAGGATACGGTTCATTTCATCCTAAAGTGGATGTGTCTCTGAAAATTTCTGTTATCTAACAAGTCACACATGCAGCACAAACATAGTGTGTGAGGTATGAGTGTGCAAGATCTAGAAATTACTAGTTCACTGCACTTAGAGGCTCAAAACAATTTTTATTCAGTTCAGCCATTACAAATGTCTTTCTGACATATTTTTGGCCATTTGGTAACTACAGGAGCTGAAAATTGCAGTAATAGATGGTGGAGAGGGGAATTATAATCACTAATGTGTTTTGTTTTTTTCAATATAAAGAAAAATTAACACTATGGTAGCTGATAATTCAACTTTGCAGCTGATGGGACAGATTTCTTCAAATTTTAGTTTCAGTCAAGTTTCATTTTATTCATGTTCTAAATTGTTCAGGGTAATTATTATTTTTCTGTTTTCTCTTACCAGAGTGCAATAGTACTACACCGTAATCTAATAGTACAAAGAACCAAGATAATAAGAAATACTGCTTTTGTTCTTAAGTGACTTTCACACGTTTATAGGCTATATCGCTTTTGTTTCTTTTAGATGTTGGTTAATGCTATACCTTTACAAAATAAAGATGTAAAATAAGCCCCACTCTCATTTTCCCAGCTGTACTGATTTTATGATTTCTGATTAAGTGCCAACTTTACCACAGGAAAGGCGCAGTATTGTCTCATAGGCAGCACCTGTGCTTAGGAAGAAATAGCAGACTATGCACAGGATTGGTAGGAAAGCACAAGACAATAATATAGTGATAGCTATATAGTTCTGTAATCTTTCTGCTGAAAGGACTATTCTTTCTTTGTCAGTGTCTGGAACAAGGGAAACACCATGCTTTGATAAACAGTGGCAGTGACCTTCGACAGTTTTCACCATCTGCAAATATGTTGCAGTGGTTTGGTTTTTGTTAGATCCCATTCTCTTTTCAAATAGTCTCTGCCACTGCCTGCATTTCAAATGCAAAATCATACTTGTCAGTATAAATAAAGTTTATTAGTATAAATAAAGTAGGACTTTAAAAAATAATTCTTAAATAGGACTTTGTCTCAGAAAGTCTTACTCTGGATAATATAGAAATAGTGGCCAGATACAGAGTAAAAAAAAAAATGTAATAAATGTTTCAGTTATGTACCATTAATGGTACATAACAGTGTCTTTGTCCATATATTCTGGGAAATATAATGCTTTTTTTCCCCTATCAGTAGTCAGATTTCTTGGCATAACATTAGATAAGATCTCAGACTCTCATTTTTATTTTTTTCTGTTCTTAATTAAAAGCAGCTCCAAAATCTGCAGCATACTTACACCAAGCTAAAAAAGGAGTATCAAGAAAAAGTAGCAGAACTGATGCATGCAAATGAAGACGAACAGCATGAAACTGAAGTTAAACGACTGAGAATTCTTAGAAAGTCAAGTCTTAAGGAGACAAAATAGTCAGAAGTTGAGGTAGGTAGAAGTAGAACTGACTACTAGTGTACTATTTTGTTAGAAGCATTTGAAAGGCATATGAAACAGTAATTCTACTAATTTTGAAAATTTATGTTTTTATTGGAAATTAATTTAGATTTATAGTATATAATGAACTAAAACACAAAGCATTTAAAATGTGTAAGTTGACCAAGTCTACAAAGAAGGAATCGTAAAGCTCTACACTTAGAGATGAAATTAGGAAAGCAAAAGGACAGTGGGATGTAAAACTGGAAAGGAATGCAAAGGGCCACACGAAAGGATTGCAACAGCTTCCTGTCAGAGAAAATACGGGCACACTGTTGACCAAGGAAGACAACTCGGAAAAAAAGAATAAAATCCCGAATTGCTAAAGTGCTTGGTGCAATTCTCTTTCAAAATTTGTATTTGTTCTTGTATCCGTATTTGTTCAAGTGCAAGTGGAAGAAAAGAACTGAAAATTCATCCCTAGGAAATTAATTTTACTGTCACCTTGCAGATAGATAAAAGTTTTGGTAATAATTTTTTCAAAATATGTATTTTTTTTTTTATTTTATGAGTGTTAAAATGTCTAACTTAGAAAAAACATCATAATAAGACCATGCCTGTTAGTACACTTCTGTAGGTTTAGAAAAATTGCTTTAGGGATTCCTTGGAAAGTCTAGAGTGAAAAGATGTGCTTCTTCTGAAGGAGGGCTGGACAAAGTACCTTGGATGTCCATCTTAATACTATTAAGCAGTATAAAGTGGGGAAAACCAAAATAAAAACTCATGATAATATGAAGGAAAAAAAAATTTAAAAAATTATAGAAGTAATAGAAAGATTAACCATCACTTTCTGATGAGCTGAATTTGCCATAAAAAGTAAGTAAGAGCTTGGAGCTATAAAAATTGTTCATAATTATTTTTAAAACGCTTAGAAGACTCCTGTCCTTACCATACATACCTTCACAAAATTTTGTTGTTTATTCATTATGGGAAAGATAGCTAGAAGCAGCATAAGGACAGTATTTTAGGGATTAGTCTAGATTATACTTGCTATACCTCAACATTTATATTTGAGTGAGACTATGAGTAAGTCTATATTGACTGATCACGGTGAACAAATAAAGTTTTTTTGTAGCTTTTAAATGAAAAACTATGAAAAGAATAAAAAAAATATCTTTTTTTTCCTTATTTCTTTTTAGTAGGATTATGGAGTGCAGTAATATACTGTGTAAATGTGAGTTAATTTTCCAAAGCGTTGTGCATAGTTTCAATCCATCAGGTTTATAAGTTTGTTACTTATTCTGATAAAAAACAGACGTGATAATGGCCTCACATCTCTCACAATGGTCTCTGACATAACTTACATAGTTGAGAAAGCTGATGAATTCTGAGAAGTTAAATGTAGGATACCATGCTAGCTATTATTTGAAAGGAAGCATGGTTCTCAGAGTAACAGATTTGAGAAGACAGATTTTCAGACTTTTTCTCCCATTTCTTTTCTGTAGGATTCCATGTGACTATGAGTCTGCATAACAAGTTCAGCTAGAACTTCTGTGCTCATATTTGATTATAATAAAATGAAAATATTTTAACAGATGATATCCAAGGATAAGAAACTATAGATTGATCTTAGGCATTGCTAACATTGATTTTAACAAATATTTCTTTTAGTTGAATATTTGGCCATCTACAGAGTTCTTAGAAGCAATGGTGTTTCTAATTGTCAAATTAGGAAAAAGAAAGGATGTCAAGAATGCATTCTAGAGTCAGACCTTGTTACTGGTGAAAAAATTAACTGGCACTTTTTCTGTTTTTATCTGCTTTCCCTGGGGAAAAAAAAAAAAAAAAAAAAAAAAAGTAATAATGCCTTTCATATCTCAAGAAATAATATCCCTCCTATTTAGCTCATTATTGTCTGAGTAGGTTTTCCAAGATCTAATAGCAAAATCTTGACAAATTCATATTTTTATCTTTCATTGGCTTGAAGGCCATTGAAAGTTCACACCTGCTACATTTTAAGACAAATGCTATAAAAAAAACCCTAGCTCAATGTATTTATTTCTGTTCAGCAGTTGCCATAAGGCAGACTGTTTTAATGCTCACTGTGGTATACAGTTTATCAAGTTCCTTCATTACTTGAAACACAAATATTATGCAGGGATGTATAATAATAGTGCACTGTTGTATATGCACAGTTTTAGGTTTTGTTTTTATGGTTGTTTGAGTGAATCTTTAAAATAACCTTGCTATCTGAACAGCTGTTTTACAGAAAAAGCAAGGACATCCCCCTTGCAAAAACTCTGTCCGATAGGAAGGGTCACTTTTATCTGTTTAGAATTAAAATTTATCTTCCATTTTTTGAACCATGAGTCCTTCTGTCGTGGTTTAAGCTGTAAATCTCACTTCTCCCTCTCTCTTCCCCCCCCCACTCCGATGGGGGTGGGGAATGGGGAGAAGAATCGAAAGAATGTAACTCCCACGGGTTGAGATAAGAAGAGTCCAGTAACTGAGGTATAATACAAATCACTGCTGCTACCACCAATAATAATAATGACAAGGCAAATACAAGGGAAGAGGATACAACCGCTCACCACCCGACCGAGCCGAGAGAGAGAGAGAGAGACTTCCGGGTTCCTGCCCCCAGTATTTTAGATCCTGGGCATGACGTGCTGTGGCATGGAATAGCTCTTCGGTCAGTCTGGGTCAGGTGTCCTGTCTCTGCTTCCTCCCAGCTTCCCCTCCTCCCCGGCAGAGCATGAGACTCAGAAAGCCCTTGGTCAGACCAAAACATTACCAAGCAGTAACTGAAAACACTGGTGTTATCAGTGCTGCTCCAGCTACCAAGGAGAAAAATGACTGCTGCTGCTGAACCCAGGACACCTTCAAAAAAGTATGAATTTACCTGACAGAGTGAAAGACAAGAAGTTTAAGAGGGAAAAGAAACTTTGGAGATACATTAGTAAAATATTTTCATTAAATTATGTTTTAGATAAATTTCCTAGAAACTTCTAAGAGACATTTCAGGTCATGGATGGCACAGGCACATAACAGGTGATAGCTAATTATAAAGAGAGATTTTCTGATATACTAATGTTTTTGTTATATACCATTTCAACTGGCTACCAACCATGTGACAAAACCGATTCCAAAATAAAAGATCACTTTTCTTTAGAATTTTAATTCTCTGAAAGAAGTATTATCACTCTAACATATAGCCCATTTCAAGTGTGATACCAATTCTCCTCCCTAAAGAGAATGTGGCTTGGCAGGTCATATTCTAAGCCATTTGTGTGGCAACAGAAATTTCTTGCTGTTTAGAAGATACAAGAATTTCTATCTTCTGCTTAAAGGTAATCTATCAAATGTCTACTCCTTATTTAAAAAAGGCAAAGACACAGGGTCTGACCTCTTGCAGTGATTAAGTCCCATGGCTAAAAGGGTTTGACCAATGTTGAACCAAACTCTGCCAATTGAATTTTAGTGAGATTATATGACTGTAACAGATGGCAGAATTTGTCTGGCATTTCACTGGCCTCCTTCCGAATTGGGTAATTACATTCTATATAACTACAGTACATAGTTTCAGTTCAGCTCAGTATTTTCCAGTCCCTGCATTACTAAGCAGTCTTTTGCATTTGAGGAACCTGTATTTCTGTTATATGGGTTGTATAGATGATATTTTTCTATAGTTAAAGCGGTATTCTTTATTTGTAGCAATGCAGCATATTTATGGTCATTTATTGCTAAGAATCTGTCTACACAGAACCAAATACAGTGCATGTCTTGAGGATTTTGGAGACTGATTAAATTGTTACACTTCTAATATGTTAAAGTGTGTTTGAGATCTCTTTAAATAATGTCAAATGCATTACCACTGTAACAAAACAAAACAAAACAAATCCAAAACAAAAAAGCACAAGAACCAACAGCCAAACAAAAATACCCAAACCAACAACGAAAACCACAAAACAAAGCAAAAGAAAATGCTTTTTATTTAAAAAAGTAGGATTATGTTCCAAAATGCATCATTATTTGCTTATTTCACTTCTTTCATAATTTTGAGTAGAAACAACAGATGCAAACCAAGAAAATTCTGCTGTAAGGTCTAGCTTAAAATATGATGGGAAAACAATATTCAGAATAAATCACATGAAGAAATGAGAGTACAGGAAAATAATATCTTTATATGCAGAAAAATTTACACAATTAAGCATAGCCCAACAGAGTACTTGCAAAAGTAGTCATAAGGATTGCAAATCTTACTAGAACTAACTTAGACTTAGTGAGAGCCTTGATATCATAGTAATTAATGTTATCTCAGAAACATCCTTTTCAGAGTCCTCAGTCCTCCTCTAATATCTGTCATAGGTATCAAAAAAAAATTTTCACTTGAAGGTTCAGATTTTTACCAGAAATTATGCTAATAATACAGTTTTGAGGGGTTTACTATTTAGTCTTTGCTATCTGACTGTAAACATAACCTCAGTTTTAGATTAAGTCAGCAAAAGTTAGACTCCTATGTTTTCATTTTTCTGTCTATTCATGAAGATATACTGAGATCTAAGATTTTTGGATTTGAAGGCCTACTGTTCCAATAAATATTACAACTGATTTGGAGTCTATCACATTAGACTACTTATCAGCTTTTGCACTGCATTTTTTTTAATGCTTAACATCATCCATCATTACAAATCATAAGGCAAGCGCCCCACTAAAAGTTCTCAGTTGATGCAATCAATGTAAATTTGTGTAGTTCTATATATGAATGATATCATGGACCTACTGAAAGTGACCACGGTCCTTTCTTTGCAGGTGAAGATTGACTGTAGTAAGGAATTAAGTCATGTGTAGTATACACATTGAACTCATTTACCTGAAACTGCTCAGAAATTCACAGTGTAACTTCAGGGATTCTGGAGCTCACAATTAGGAAACGAAGTTACCTGTCTTTAGCTTTCTTAATTACTCCACTTTTAAAGAGCTTTATTCTCTTGGCTCCTTTACCATGACTAAGACATCTCACAGGGACATGTTTGGTTTTTTTTTTTATTTCTTAGGGATTATTCTAACATGGCTCATTTTTGTGGCTTTTTTTTTTCCAATAAAATTTCTGTAGTGCTAGAGCATCCCAGATAAGATGATGATGTTATTCCACTGTGAATAAAACTAATAGGAAATGATGTAGGCATGCTTTAGATGAAATGAGCTATTTAGTATATTTTGTATTCCATGAAACACCCTACATATCCAATGTGTAGGAAGAACTCCCCTGTACACTGAAAACTCATAAAAAGAAGGCAATGATTGACTCCTCCTGCCATCAGCATGGTAGTCGTTGTCACTACTGTCACTACTTATCGCTGGAAGCATTCATGCAGGCCTGAAGAGGCAGATGAATCATGCTGCTAATTGTTGGGAGGTAATTTAAGAAATGAAGACAAGAACATATTATCTTTTAAACTGGAAAATTGTCCAATACATCTAGAAAAGAAATGGGAGGACATTAAAGGGGTTTCACTGGGTTTGTTTTGTGCTCCCTCCAGTCTGAGTCTGGTGGATACTATACTGCTAATGTCCGAATGCTAATGTACTAACTGCTAATGTCCGAAACAGTCCTGTGATGGTTCTTAGGAAAAAAAAAAATGTTTTAGTCTAGGATGCTCGTGCTTATTTGTTTTCCTTTTAAATAAATAATTTTGTGTTTTCTGATAAAACTACAGAATAGCTCAAATGTTTCCTTTCTCTCCCTCATTCAGAAGCTGTTTATTGTTTCAATTCTTGAGAAAAATTTTTATTACTTTATTATTATCAGTGAGCATCATCAGTTTTCTTCTTTCTCCTGCAGAAAATTGCTTTCTTAATAGAGTACTAAGATACCTATCTCTTATTTCTGAAGCTCTGATGGCAAAGATTTATTATCAAGATTTAGTTCCCTCAGTGAGTTACAGATTAGCTCTAGAACAGGCACATGAGCAACATGACAAGGTAAAGTTATTAATACCTGTGTGTAGGAAGCACTCATATAATTATTGCATACTCAGCATTTTTTTCTTTTGCACTCGGTTTCTGGGGATCTATTCACATTTGGTTAAAATACAAAAGTGAGGGAGCTCTTTACTTGTAAATGAAGTCAGATGAAACTGCTACACCTAGTGGAAAACTCAGTTAATTCAGTTTGCCTTCTACTTGTAGGCAGAATAATTAAAAAAAATTAACAACATGAAAGCGGTATTCTTTTTTCATGTTCCAAACTGGCCCAAGAGGTAGCGCCCCTTATACTTTAATATGTATATTAAGCAGAACTGTCAGGCTCTTTTTCTATCCATTTCTGTCTTTCAAGACTAGTGAATCATCTAATGAAAAAAAGAGTTTTGTCACTGAAATGATTGCATTCAGGTTTTGATCAAACAGAAATACACAAAATAGCATTGTAAAGTTAGAAATAGAAATAACTGTCATGATACTTAGGAGGAAATCTAATCCACTGTGTCAATGGCATTGACCCGACAATAGATAGTATAATATTTTATCCTTTTTTTCCAAGCTCAGATAGAACACTTTTGATGAAGCCTTTACAGAAATGCTGGCCATACATCAGTTGTTTATCAAAACCAGAAAAAAAGTTTCATCTATTATCAGTTTTCATTGCAGAAGTTTCACAGCACTCAAATTACAGTTCTGGAATGAAAGTTATATGTGGCCTATTTCTAAACCATCTCTGTACTATATTGCATTTCCAGTCATGTGACATATATTTCATTGGCAGTGTGTCGTGGTTTAAGCTGTAAATTTCACTTCTCCCTCCTTTTCCGCCCCCCCCCCCCCCCCGATGGGGGGAAAATGGGGCGAAGAACCAAAGAAAATGTAACTCCCACGGGTTGAGATAAGAACAGTCCAGTAACTGAGATACAATACAAATCACTACTGCCACCACCACCACCAATAATAATGACAAAGTAAATACAAAGGGAGAGGATACAACCGTTTCGCCGCCCGACCGAGCCGAGAGACCGCGTGCCCCGAGAGGGACCGCGTGCCCCGAGAGGGACCGCGTGCCCCGAGAGGGACCGCGTGCCCCGAGAGGGACCGCGTGCCCCGAGAGGGACCGCGCGCCGCTCCCCCCGCCGCGTGCCGCGAGAGCCCCGCCCCCAAATCCTACCTCCTGGGCATGACGTGCTGTGGTATGGAATAACCTCATTGTTCAGCCCGGGTCAGGTGCCCTGTCTCCCCTCCCCCAGCTTTTCTCTCTTTCCCGGTGTAGCATGAGACCCTGCGGGGCGGGGGGAAGCCGAATCCATAACAGTGTCGCGCAAACTGGAGAAAAATCTCGAGACCGAGAAATGTCGTTGTTGTATGTGATGTCCTGTTGTCCACAAAGTGTAACAGTAACATTTTAATAGAAGAATTTCAAGGTAGCTAAGAAAATGGGATTTCTGTGTATATACTGAAATATACAGCACAATGATAGGCATGATAATAATAAAAACTGAGAACTTCAGTTTAAGGCATGCAAAGCAGAATGCTACTCTTTGAAGTTAAACATTTTAAAAAGTGAAACGTACATATGTAGAGAACAGCTTCAAATACGCTTGGATGTTCCTTTGCATTATAACTGACATCAAACTAAGGATATTTAAAAATTGTTCTATTTACTTTCAGGTTGGTGTTTGGCTGAATTAGATTCAAAAGCTACAGCAGTGCCTACATAAGCAGAAAGAAACAAAAGAAAGTCTGCAAATTCACTTTAGGCATTTTAGACATTTGAAAAGTATATAGGTGAAGGTAACTGGTATCAATGGTGATGTTAAATTAGGTAGATTAAGTGAAGATGCACTATGCATTGATTTGCTTTGTGGTTTGCAAAAATAGCTACAGTGAAAATATTTATTTCATTTTTATTATTCTTCTGCATCTGTTTTCAAATCTAAAATGCATTTAGGGCTAGATAGTCTTGTTGAGAGAAAAAAAATCATGGAACTTCATGAGGGACAGATAATTGAACTTTGCATGTACATGTTGTGCCTGTAGATATTGTTGCTGGAGAAAATAAAGGTGTTTGGCATAGATAGCTAGTATCAAAAATAAGTTGCATGACAATAAAAAGACTATTGAAAGGAAGTTGATGTGGACAATGAAAACAGCAAAGTGTGACTCTTGAAAGTATAGCTCTTTGTGATAACCTTGTTAATGATTGGTTTGCTTAATGTAAGAGAACAACCTCAAGGAGGTCTTAGGCTGAATTAGAAGTTCTGATTCTTATATTAATTTAACACCAAACCATACTAAATCTATGCTTCTACATGGTAACAAGAGCATTCAGTATTTCCAGGAAGCTAATTGGAATGAGAAAGTACTGGAATAATATCCTTACAAAGCAATGTAATAAGCTTCAAAAACCTTCTCCAGAAAACTTGACTTACTTTCATGCATCAGTTCAGAAAAACCTGTTTCTCTTGCAGTTTACAGCTGATGCTAGGACTGAGCAGGCACTCCTGCATTACTGCAGAAATACACCAAGTCACTATAGTGAGCTTACTGTAGCCTACTTTCACTGTATAAACATGGCTTAGAAACATCAAATAGCTTTGTATAAACCTTTCAATTTACTTCAAAATTTGTTGTCTTTTTTGTTATCACATTCAAAATTAATTTCAGTCTATTAACTACAATGCAATAGTCAGCTGCCTTATTTATTTAAATTTTATTTATTCGTTTGTTTGTGTATTTATTTTCTGTGGATGATCTCTATGAAGTCCAAGTGTTCACCTTATAATGCCAGGTCATCTTACAAACACAACAGCATGTTTTTGACAGAGACAAATATTAATCAGAAAAGTAAGAAATTAAGCGTCAGGGAAATAGCATTGTGTGACGTTAGCATGAATATTACTTCTGACGATTAAACAGCCATTCTTTTCAATATCATATTTATATACTTTGAAGCTTTAACAAAGTCTGAATGCTATTGACCTCCTAAAGATTAAGCCTTGTGAATGAAAACTCTTTTGTTAATGAGACAATTAGCAATGTGTTTAATCAAAAAGCTTATATATTTATTCCATTTGTAAATATCTTTTTAGTTATTTGCCCCTACTTTATGAAAACAGCAGAGCAGCTAGCTATGTGAAGCTTTCTAATATCAATGCTGTCAGCCACATTACAGGAGCTACTTACCACACATAAACAGGTAAGCTCTGAAATTCCAATATTCTTGTTGCTTTTGTGCTATTACCTTCTTAAGAAAGTGGAAGGTTTAAGGATTTAATAAACTAAGAAAGTGTTAATTAATATACTAAAATTGGCAGGCATCTTTCTGGGATTTCAGTGTACTTCTGACAGAATCTGCAGGCATTGGAAAAGCTCCAAACCACACAGAAGACCTCTATATTCATGT